>OU015468.1:9921660-11335927 GCA_907164805.1 Brachyptera putata | reverse complement strand
GAAAGGGTTATGGTCTGAGATAATGAGAATGAAATTGAATCTTTTCAAAAAGTTACATCAAGTTGCTGTTTTGATGGCATTCAAGTTAAAATCCATCTTTCCATTCGGTTGGTTTATTTCGTAGACTATTCTAATGAAGGAAATATCTGATGCAGTTTAATATTATATGTAATATTAGACTACTATATGAAACGTAATGACAGCTGTATTCATGTATACACCTTGAGATCCAAACAATTATGTCATTACCCTCCTTATATATTCATTACTCACTCTCAATAATTTCTCTGATCAGGCGCGGACTGGCTCCAAACGGCCCGGGGTGCTGCTTGTAAAGTAGGCTCGTAAAAGATAGTGCCAGGCGCACGCAGCAGCCGCCGGAAGCATCCTCCTTGATCGAAATTTTTAGATTTTTCATGGTTTTTTAAGTAGCTTTTTACACATATCTTGACACATATTAATATTTATATTTGTTTGCGATGGATTATTATTTGGGTATGGATACGTTTAATCAGTACATATAATCAATCGAAATAATAATTGATTGATATATAGTTCAGCTACAATGGTTACAAACATAGGTAGGCCTAAGTATTAAATTAAAAGTTTTCTTGACATTAACGATGAACTCTGTCCCAGCTTGTCGATGATTGTGTAATAAATATTTATATAGATGTTGTCTAAATAATTATATCATATGTTCAATAGGGGCCAGAAACGGTAAAAAAGCCCGGGGTGCGATCGAACCCCGGCACCCCCTACCAGTCCGCGCCTGTCTCTGATAATAAAGAAGGCCTTGTTTTAATCGTTCTTCATTAATTGGTGACACCTGTTGCTTGGATTTAATTGGTTTTCTTAATAGCTTTGCTAGATGTATAAAAATGTAATTATATAATTTTTTATATCAAAACGACCGATCGGATTTCAGTGAAAGTTCGGAATAATGTGTATCATTATTATATTGAAATTCGGTGAAAATTTGAATTTTTTCGAAGGACATTTTGTTTACGAAAATTATTCTCTGGCTTATTCTTATGGGTAATTTGGAAAATTAGTTTTCTCAGAAGTGGTGCAACCGATTGCGCATAAAAACCAATGGGATTCAATCCAGATGATGACAGTTGGGCATGCCAAGTTTCAATTGAATTTGAATTTTCGTTTGACCTGTGGAGCGCGAACAAAAAAAAAAAAATGTAAATTTTTTTTCGGGTCAAGTGAAATTGAGTCTTCACTTCGCTCATCCAACAAATAGAAATTGAAAACAATTGAAAATTGAATTTTTGAAAAACTCACATGAATCAAACAAAATCTCCCGAATCAAAAAAATCATCCGAATCAAGCAAGAATCACGCGAATCAAAAAAAATCACCCGAATCAAGCAGGAATCACGCAAATCAAAAAAAAAATCACGCGAATCAAAAAAAAATCAAGAGAATCAAAAAAATCAAGAATCAAGTGTACAAAAAAGTATTAGTTGTTCACCCCTTGGTCGTACCATCCTAACTTTTTATTTCCCGGTCATAGCTAGGGCATGGGGACAACCTTTACTGCCTGATCAAATATTTGGCCTGATTAATTAATTTATGTGGTTTAAACATTCAATTTGAATCCGTCATTGCACATTTATTCAATCGTAGTGCACATGTCAGAACATAGACAACTTGGACAAACAAACACGATGGTGCGGCTTTAGTGCAGCACCACAGTCACAAACTAACACGAAAGTGCAAGAACTGAAGAATCAGATGCAGAATATTCAGGATAAACAAATTGAAACAAACAGACTTAATAACTACATCTACTCGTTAGGGCTCGAGCAGTATGATGCCTGCCTAGCGTGCTGGCAGGCAGGGTACAAATCTCATGCCTTCCCTGCTTGTTTTTTATTACTTTTTAAATGTTATATATAAATGCTTTTTGCTAAACGTTATTGGTCGGGAAGATTTTTTTCTCAATCGATATTGGCAATATTCTTTATAACGAACCGCACAGGCCAACTAAGACAAGCAAATCAACGAACACTCGGGCTCGGGCCAAGGAGCTGAAAACTTCCGAACGAATCCAGCCAGTGGCAGTCGTCCCGCTCGTGAAGAGACTGTCTTATCCAATCAAGAAGGCTGTGGACATTGACTAAAGATATACTCAAGACGTCCCATGCGAGGGGTGAACAACTATTTTTTTTTTATACTTTATTCTCGTTATTTTTTTGGACTCGTGATTTTTTTATTTGCATTATTCTTGCTCGATTCGAGTGATTTTTTTTGGTGTGGGTGATTTTTCTGATTCCTGTGATTCATTTTGATTCGCATGATTCTTGTTTGATTTGTCCTTGGGTGATTTTTGGGGATTCGCGTGATTATTTTGATTTGCTTTTTTATTAGATTCGCGTGATTTTTTTTCCTTAATCACGTAATACTTGCTTGATTCGGATGATTTTTTTTAAACGTGTAATTTTTCTTGATTTGCTTGATTTTTTTGGATTCGCGTAATTTTTTTCGATTTTTTATCAAATGTGCAACTGATTCTAAACTAATCCAATTCAGACTAAAACGAATTTAAAACCTACTTCCGGTTTGGAGAATAGTCATTACAAACTTTTCTACACTTTCACTGCAAGTGTCTAAATAGTACGGTAAATACTGTAGGCCTACTTGTCAATGATTGGCCGTTTGAAGCCCACATTTTTCAGTCAATTAAAAAAATCTACCCATATGTCGTCCAAAAGAAACGAAATATTGCGATAAATAGAACTCTGCTTAGTGCTTTTACAACTACTATACTCAAATGATGAGATTTTACCATATTTTGTACTAATATAGGCCTAAGCAACATAGAAGCATATGTCAGTGTAGTCATGGCAGTAACGCAGCAATTCTTATGAGAAAGCTTTCAAAAAGCCCCAACTGATCTACCCATCTGAGAAATTAGTCATTCTCTTAGGTAACTTCACATGCACACAGATTCTGAAATAACTATTAAAATTAGAGCTGCTTCCAGCTTCATAGATGTTATTACAAAGTAGCATTCCGTATTCACTATACTAAATCATGGGCAGGGGGAAGGGGACTTTGGGAGAGGCTATGATGTGGGTTCAACGTTTCCTCTGTACTATTCAATCAACTGCTGTTAATTGTCCAATCACCACTCTCTCCAATTAGAATCTAGTCAATTTTGTATTGTGCGCGAGAGAAATCTATGCACTGGTTGCATAGCTGCCGACCCGTGACCGTAGTGTAGCCCACTTCTATTGGCACTCAGCCCTCGCAAGACTGACTGACGAACGTTTGTTTCGAGCTAACAGGTCTCGTGCTCGTCAAGATCTGACCTCTCAGTCGAATGGAATACACAAAGCAGCGAACAGCCAAACGAGCTCAGGTGTATTTAGTTCAAGGCTTCAAACAAAGAGCATGAAAATTTGGAAAATAATGAATATTTCAAGAAATGCACTAAAACTATTTTGAATAACCTAATCCAAGTTGAAGCAATTACCATTGAAGGGTCAAAATATTAGTTTGAATTGTGGTTTTGCTGGAATTCGGATTCACCATAGAAATTAAGTAATTAACATTGAATACCTACAGTGAAACCTCTATCCATCGTTTTTCAAGGGACGAGAGAAATAAAACCATCCATCCAGGAAAATTTAACATTGATTATATGGGAGTGGGGTGAGAAAAAATGAATGATACGAGCAGGAAAACGATGGATCCGGGAACAATGCATAGAGGTTTCACTGTATAACTTCCGTCAGCCGGGAACCAACTTCAACTTTGAAATATGCCAAATTTCGGATAATCGAGTTTGGACTAACGAGGGTTTACTGTAAATGATTCATCATTCAAAGTAATTTGGTTAATTTTTTTATTCAATTGAATGGGTGATTTAATGAGTTGACATAAGAATATTTCACTTTTCAAAGGTAAAATTTCAAGTAGTTAAATGCAAAATAACGATTCATCTCAAGACAAGGTGTGTGGATAAATTAAGCAAAGTTAAATTAAGCAATGTATCTCAAGCCATAGATGCAATGTTGGAATACTGGAAATGTTTAACAATGTCTGCGGTCTTGTTCTCGCTTCCTTGGTGCGGCCTTGATGATGCTGTCGACGCGGAGAATCATTTCAGCAGCTTCCGAAGCAGACAGAAGAACTTGACGTTTCACTACAAACGATTCTGTGATTCCCAAATCTTTCATGCATCCAACTTCACCGGCCTCCATGTCTGTCAACAACAAACCACAATCAGAATCACACCAAACAAATGGGCATATAATTAAATGGCTACCTAGGTACTAGTTTCCATCTAGCATAAAGAATATTGCCAAATTTTTAAACCTTCATTTCTGAACGAAAATAAAAACACGTTAATTGGCCAAGTCGGTTTCTGCCATGTAGCTACTACCAACAAGAAACTTATTTATTGATGTACTGTTATAACTAAAGCCAGATGCATAGGAACATGGTTGCACGGTTTCTCTGTCCAGTCACGTGAACTAGTCGGAAACATTCTGTGAAGTTGACTGGTTCACGTCTTGAGAGTCAACTTGGCAAAATATCAGTTTTTTTGTGACAACTTTTCAAAGATATGAGATGTCAAAATTCTATTGCGGAAAGAACAGATAATTTCAATAGCTTCAAAGTGACAACGAAATAAAAGTATCAACCTTGTATTCCAGACTATACGCTATAGACTATACACGGTACTAGCTATGTATAGACTATACAGCTCCTACTTGTGAAAATTATACGATACAGTATGAGTTGAATAGTTTCACTTATACCATCATGAAGGTATTAAAAACCTGTTTCTCCCATATTAGAAATGTTTTGATATCTCATACCGTTCAAAAGTTATCAGTCCCAAAAACTGATATTTACTAAATCGACTCCTATGCGCTCTCAAGATCTATTGATAGTTTGGTAATTGATAGTGTGAAAGAAGTGGTCATTGCCTATATCGTGGCAACTTTCTCAACATTTACGTGGGCTACAGAGGAGATCCACGAAACAAGAAGCCATCGATACAAAACTCCAAGTTAACATGGCAACACAGAATATGAGGCAAATAACATTGACGTTTCAAACGAGATAAATGCTCAACCTACTAATTCAGACTGGTTTAGAGAGATCAAAGAGACGGTCAATCAAAACCTCCATATCGCATGGATACCAGCATAACAATATTTTGGGCTAGTTTAGATATAATTGGATTATTGACCATGACCCATAGGGCCCCACTGATTTCCATGTTATTGCAATGTACTCAACAAAATACAATAAATTCAATTACATTCAGTCACCAATGAGCATCACTGCTTAACAATCTCAATCCTACTTACCAAGACCTTTCGTGTTGAGTCCCTGGCTGTGAGCTGCTCTCAGTTCGCTGATCAGCTGAGCCGAGTCGTAGCCAGCGTTGTCGGCAATGGTGGTTGGCAACATCGTGAGGGCTTTAGCAAACGCCTCCATGGCCACCGCCTCTTTGCCTGGGGTCTTGGCTGCCTCCCGCTGGACAGCGCAGGCCATCAGCATCTCGCTGCAACCTGTAACGATCCCAACATGTGTAGCAAACAAACAGAATACTCAAGCCGAACTGGATATAGGCCTGGCTTATATCATAAGAGCCTACGGTTTATATAATTATGATCATCCAACACGATAAATATTCAACCAATTTGAACACAATCAATTCGAAACATTCTGATAAAACAACTTAAGATTGAACTTGAAAGAAAAAACATACATTCCTGGGTTTATTTTAACATTGCAACTAGCAAGAAATTGTACAAGATTTTATAAAAAATGATCTACGCTAGTTGGATTTAGTAATAAGTAACACAACACAAGTATATAGAACACAAAATTAAATCTTTTTTAATATTTCAATACTTTCTCATATGATGAACAACCCCTAGTAATCAATTGATCAATTTATAATTGATCACAATGAATCAATCAATTCAATTTAGGCATGAACCTTTAAAATGCGTAGCATTTAATCACCTCCTCCGTAGACAATACGAGACTCTCGAACAGTAGCCGCCAATACACACAGTGCATCGTGAAGCGATCGATCAGCCTCGTCAATAATCTGCTGGGTGGCCCCACGGATCACGATCGTGCATGCCTCGCCCAATGGGACGCCTCCAAAACGCAGCAGCGTGTCTTCGCCAACCATCACCTAGCAAGGTCATAGAGTTTAAGACTTGCCGTTCACTGGATTTAACATCAAGAAGGCATTCGTCGCCCAGAACGGTAGAAATTTGGGGATAAACTCCGGAAGAAATCAAATCTGAACTATTACGAGTGATTTATTGCAATGTGAGAAATCTTTCCCGTTCAGATATCAGGCACAGAACTGTCCTGTCCCCCGCACAAATGAAAATGTGTACTTGTTACTGCACGTGTTGTGTGTGTGTGTGTGTAGTTGACCAGTAACAGCCTGCCTCGGAGTCAGTTGTAAGTGTTAAAGATCAAGTTGAAGTGGTGGTAACAGGAGGGCTGTGTTTGGTGTATATAGACAGTTTATATTTACTTTGTATTTCCAGTGACTTTTGTGTGCTGCATTGTAATTTTGTGCACTAATCAGCATTCAATACGTGATTGGTCAACATAGCACACAGTACAGTATAAAATAATAAATAAGTAGTAATAAATACACTTTGTAGTTCAAGTAGTTTTCATTTCACCATACTGGGATTTGTATGATCCATCAGTAGATATTCGACACTCGGGTCACTTGATAAATAAATAATAAATGTTATAGCTATATTGTTTTCATTTTCTCATATATATAAATTAATCATGACAACTTGACTAGTGCGTATGGCGCCTAGCATTTTCCTCTGCCTCCCATACCCAACAGTGTAAGAAGGACTGGTGTTGATGGTGAACTGCTTGTGACAATGACACGCCTGATGAAGGCATGAAGGGAGGGGTGAAAAAAAATGCAAAAACACCAGGAAAACCAATAGCAGATTCAAAAGCACATATTAAAAAATTTGCGTCTCATAATACCTGTTCAATGACGGCACAACGTCCCAGCTTCACCATCTCTGGATTGTCAAAGGTGGAGACAATCTCACCTCCAGTGACCAGAGCCAAACGCTCGATCCCATCAAAGTCTGCATGCTCAATGGCCATCACGCCGGCATCAGCAAACAATTGCTCGGGGTAGTTATAGATAAGTTGCCTATGGACAAAAATAACGTCAGTCATTAAATTTGTATATATTTTTTGTTCACGATCTAATCACATCAGAGTCATGACGGAGGTGATATCGAGTGTTTATTCAACAGTGAGGACATGGACCTGGCCTGCTTTCAAGAAACCATCCCAGTAGGGTATATTCACTTCTAAAAACCTCGAAAAAAAACACAAAACACGTCCATCAGGATGGTTGATCATGGCCCACATTGAACCCCCGTCTCGTGAACAACGGTTCAGTGAGTTAGCGCATGATCCACCCATCTCAGTAGTGTCAGTTACAAACACTATTTTTCTTACTACAAGTAGGCCTATGTAGAGTAGGCCCCTACATAAATTGGAGAAAATAATGATTATTCTAAGGAATGAATTTCAACTATTTTGAATTCTTCAATCTGAAAATGGTGTCAAGCCATTGGCGAGTCAAAAAATTACAATACAGTAAACCCTCGTTAATCCGAAATCGAAGGGACCTAAAAAAAATGATTTCGGTTTATAAAAATTCGGATTAATCAAAAATTCATTTTTCCCGCTCAGAATATAGTTAATTTCGTATTGCGCGCTAGAGGAAGTTGTGTCACCGGCTGAGATTACGTGATAGATCCAAGGGCCTCGCTGATCGTGTGTACTCGGCTATCTCCGTGACGCGTGATCCTCATATGGCCCGTTTCTATTGGCGCTCGGCCGTCCCGAGTCGGACGAACGAGTGTTCCAAGCTCAGACTTCGTCAAGGTCGACTGCATTCGGTACACAAAGCGTGGAACAGCTGAGCATGCTTCCACTCATTCTTACGCGTCAAATAAAAAGGATGGAAATTGGGAAAACAGTGATAACTTCACGGAATTCACTCGGATTATTTCGAATTATCCAATCCGAAATCAGTGTTGAAGCTATTGAAGGGACGAAATATTAGTTCGAATTACGGTTTAACCGAAATTCGGATTAACCATATTAATTAACATTGAAATGCCTATACTTTCCGCCGGGGACCGCTGGCAAGTTCGAAATATGTCAAATTTCGGATTAACCGAGTTTGGATTAACGAGGGTTTACTGTACAGGTCTAATTCTGGGCATAGGCCTCATATTTTCAGACATGTCTTTTGATGCCACAAAAATACTGATTTTAACTATATTAAAAAATAGGGCAACATCCAGATTGAAGGATGCCACTAACAGCTAGGTTGCGCCCTATATTAGGGTGTGAAGGAGCTGGTGATAAAGAAACTACGAAGTGATAAGTGAAAGGACGTTTACAAAAAAACATGCCTTTGGCGGGACTCGAAATCACGACCAACGTGACTTCAGTTTCTAGAGCGGTGCCTTAGTTGACTTGACCTACGGAGGGCAGCAGGATGTTTCTAATTGATATAAATTTCAATAGCAACACTTGTACATTCAAAACTCAACCCAAGACCAATTTTGATACCCGACCCGCCGCGCAGACCCCCACTGTATTATATTATCAACCTCAAGATCTTCCTTCTCCAAGAAGAGTTTTATAATCAAGAGGAATTTGATGATAGAGATTAGGTTAGGGCGTGCTTGGTTACACATTATGTTAAGTGATATTAGTTCTTATTTATTATCGTCCTCATATTTTTTTATTATTAACTTCTTATTTGATTTCAAGTTCCTTACTTTGTACTATATTACTCTGATACTAGTTAAACTTATAATATTATCTGATGACATGTATAGACATTGAAAAATATACTACGACACCTAATAAAATACAAATACAAAAATCGATACTGCACTTGTAAACAGCCATTTTACCTGTTGATGAAAACAGTGGCCTTGTGTTTGAGAATCTTGTTAACTTTGTCTTTCATCTTCTCCTTCTCGGCAACCTCAAGCTCAGCTATCTTGGCCATAGAATCCACACGGACTCGAGATCCGAACACCTTAATCTTGTCAGTGTCCATGGGTGTGTTGGCAATCAGGATGGTTGCATTCTCCACTCGCTTCGGCTGGTGTACGCCCACTTTCTTGTCGAGTAAGAAGCCTGACCGCAAGAAAAAAATACTCACGTTAGAATTCGAGAGAGTTCACAAACTAACCATCAACCATATTCGATTAGGTAGTACTAGTAGTCTTATATAGAATTTTAAAGTATATTTAAACCTACTAATGACAGAAGTTCATTTAAAATAAAAAGAGAACATGATTCCTTAATTTCTTCCAATTTTTTAGTGCTACAATACCGGTAACAACAAACTGCACATTGCACATGTTTTGCTAGGCAAGCATATTAAATAGGCCTAGCTTAAAAGACAAGAATGAATGAAAAGAATGTAGGTCTAAAGACCTAAAGAAAGAAAGAATGGAAATATGTTCGGCCAAATACCTTGAAAAAACAAAACCCAGACTGGAATTGTACATTTTTAACCTTGGGGGTAGTACAACAATATTATGGTCCACATTGGGGAAAAAAAGAGAATGTGGATGGCGTTGCTAACAGCCAATAAGGCCGGCGTCAGGCTTTGACATTGGGGAACAGAAGAGTACTTATTACTATTGAATATAAATTGGTTTCCGCATCTCCAGTTAAACTTCCGTTTCCTATGCTTATACCAGCCAGGTTTGCAAACGCTCCACCACGTAGCTAAAGCGTTCCTTATTTTCTCGAATTACCTTCATCCAAGAAAGAATCTTCTAGGCAGCCTCCCTTCTTTTTGATAATCTGAATAGCGGATAAGTTACCCGACCCCTTCAGTCGGAGGACTGCATCGACAGCTAGCTTGGAGAAATACTCTTTGTGTTGTGACAGGATCTTTGAGCTGAGCGTGGTGCGAGCAATGTTCAGCAGGTCGGCATGGAAACGAGCCTCGTCTTTACTGTTGTCCATTGCTACGCCGCTGAGAGCATCGCGGGCAATCTGAGTAGCTTTACGCCATCCGGCAATGATGATCTGTGGGTGAATCTTTTGCTCGACCAATTTCTCCGCCTCCCGAAGAAGTTCAGCAGCTGAAAATAATTAGAATAATCGAAGTTGAAGACCAAGTATTCTTATTCAACACGATTCTCGTATTTGTGAGCAAAAGGATCTCTTAAAGGGATTTTAAAGATATAAACGATCAACCAGCGATACAGTAGACAATATCGTGGATACACGGTACTTTTGAAGAATCTTGAGATACTGGTACCTCGGTAATATCTTCTATCATAGATACATTTTTTAAATTGATCTTATCTGGAACTTATCTTTATAGAAAAATAACAACGTCACATGGAGGATATTTGGCATTTTTCTCAATTGTAATTATCTTAGGCCTAATCATTATCTTTTGGCTACAGGTTATTATGGGCGAGGTTAAATGGCAGCTTCATGGATACTTTTATGTATACCGGTAGCGGTTACTTCACCATAGGCCTGAGTGCTGAGCAATTATATAATGAAAATTCTAAATGCAGTGGCTTAAATCAACAGATCTTATCAAGATCTATTACACGCACCAATTTCAGGGGGAAATTACAATCAGGAGCAATAATTTAGGCCTGTATAGTGACATATTTCTCTATTTCTCTTTCAATCTTTCAAGAGTTAGGCTCAGTATTTTACAAAGACATTCTGATAAGTGTCCTAGAACGGTACTCCCAATTGCCAGGAAAACTGTCAGTCTTCTTGTCAGTTCCGAATAGGGTTGCTGTTCACTAGAAAAATATCAAACGATATTGAAATTTTAATAATGAATCCATTGATTGTAATTACCAACTAAGAATCAATAGGCTTATCAAACATACCGGGACGAAAAAATGTGATGGTTCACCAGAACGTTCAATTAACTCTGTTTATATCATCTGATAAATTCTGGACAGCCGTATTATTTCAGTCGACTAATGTTCATTAAACAATAGGCCTATCGATACTTTTCCGATATTGAATACTCCACTTCGATATGGAACCAAAGTCCTTCAGGAAGTATCGAAGTCGAACGGAAAACCTAGGCGGCACTGATAGATTTGCTAATAGTTGGAAAAACGTTACCGTAAATCTTTTAGGTTTTTAGAAATGTATTTTGCATCTATTTGGGTCTCAGGAGAGTAGGCCTCATCCTGTATTTTCTATCTGAGATACATTTTAAGAGTATCTTCGCTCACCTATGATTGTACATCGTCTTTCTTGTTCACGATGAAAAAATCCAGTGGTAGGCATAGGCCTATAAAGAAATTTAGACTAGAAGCCTATTTTGTTAAATGATAATTTAAAAAACAACTTTTACAACATACCAAGAACAGTAACAGAAGTAGTTCCATCTCCAACTTCTTCATCCTGTACACGAGACATATCTACCAAGATCTTTGCAGCAGGATTATCAACACCGATGGCTTTTAGAATTGTGGCTCCATCATTGGTGATTTCAACTTGTCCATCATTACGTCCATGTGCCATTAGAATCTTGTCCATGCCTTTGGGTCCGAGTGTACTCTTCACTAAATCTCCAATTGCGACAGCACCAATGAAACTTGAGAGGCGTGCTGTCTCTGCTTTATCTTCTTCAGCCTCATGCTTCAAAATTCGCACTGGATTTAAAGAAACCTGAAAGAAAGTTCATACAAATTTAATTACCCAACAAAGTCAGTGAAATCTTGGGTAATTATCTAGTAAGCCGTGCCGATCTTTTCTAGGGTTGTGTGAGGTTAACTTTATTAGGTTTTCAAAGATGGTCAAGGGTAGGTAGGGTAAGGTTTGTGTGGAATAGACATCAAGACTGAAATGTCAAGATTCAAACCTTATTCTATCTTACCCTGATAGCAATTATACAGTTCAAGGAATAGGGTCGGGTGGGGTCCTTCATTTTTTGTGTTGGTCAGGCCATGTAGTTCGTCCATGTGGTTCTCTACTGCCACTGCCTCATTGCCAACGCCACAGTCGGGGATTGGGATTCCGGGCCCAGACACCAGTTGGTGTTGAGCTGACCTCCATCAGTGATTTGTGTGTGCTAGGGGTGTTGGGTTTGGGTTGAATTAAAAAGTATGATGCATGCGCGTTTATCCGGACCATACGGTGTTACGGCGAATTGTAACCTATCTATTCTCCAAAGTTCGGAGTAAATTGAGTGTTAGGTTGGTGGTGAGAGAATTACTATTCAGAGGCACAGCCACATTGATTTTTTAAATGTATTTCCGGTAGGCCTGTGGACATTTTAATGATTATTCCTAATCAAGAAGACTGTTTTCGGACATTTCTTAGCTGAAATACGTCTAAACCGATTGATTTGTGATTACTGTTATTGGGGCAGGAGTGACGAGTCTAGCACTGATGATTAATGCAATAACGTAGCTACCGTATACAAAAGGGCAAACTTATGACGGCAATTTTTGCCTCCGCACACTTAAAACAAGGTTAAAACATTAAACCACATTAGAGTATCTGTGCTGTCGTCCAATTGTGAAATGTTTCAAGGAATTTCGTTCTTTCTAGCATTTTTGTAAGAAAAACAAAATAGGCGTGTTCCTCAAACTGCATTTCTAACAATGGTCTTAACCATCACCCAACATAGCCCTTAATCAGATCGGCATGGCTTATTATATATTTACGAAATCTTGCACTTCATTCAGTAGATGAATAATCCAACCGAGAGAAACAAGGCCTAGGCACAAATAGTTCCAAGTGACATCCCCTAGGGCCTATGGCCTATGGTGGTCTGAAGCACTTGATTTAAACTACGTATAGACCCTAGGTAGGCCTACACATATGGCCTGAGGCCATTGGCCCTAGGCAATGCCCTAGGTAAGCCTATAGAAAATGACAAAGGAAATGTGGGCGGGTTTCAAGGTTAGAATGCCATACCAAGCCTAGGGCCTAGACTAGGCACTACAATTTGCACAGATCTAAGTCTCAACTACATCTCAAGTTTCAGAAAGAAGTGGATACCATACAACTATCTGCATTTCTTCATTTGCTTATTGAAAGATAAAAAAGGTAGTTATGTACTGAGGTAAGCCTAGCAGTACTTCCATGCCCAAATAAGGGAAAAAGCATGACCCATGGAACGATGAATCCCACGTTTAACCACCTGGTTAAATGTCGTCATTTTAGTCAAAGATAACTCGTAAATATAGCTAATAATGGCCAAATTTACTTCTGTCGAGCTACTCTAAATTAATCCATCGAGTAATATTATAATTTCGTTGAGAATTACCATATTTCTGAGAGATTCTTCACTGTTTTAAATGATATTCACAAACACTTTCTGTCCAGCACGAGTGACACCGGGGGTAGTTATTCTCAATTCCGTAAGCATGAAGCAAACGTAGCGCTAGTGGAAGTCGTCTTCTTCTTTTCTTCGTTCATGGTTTTGGCATTGGCGTTATATAATAAGGTCTTTTGTTTTGGCGGAATTTAAATGCGAATATATTTAAATCTGAAAAAAAATCATTTTTTAAATTGTGCTCAGTGAAAAAAAAATCATATTTTAAATTACTGTTTTAATACCAATTGATTTGAAACTTTTCCTAGACATTGGTGTTGTACCAGAAAGGGTTTAAATTGTTTTTGAGGGAAATCAGTTGAACATTTTAATCGGGAAAAACTCGGAAAATTTGGAAAATCCTCGAATAGCACTGAGCACAATTGTCGAGTTTTCAATTTTATCCTATTGAAATAATTTTCAGACAGATTAATATAACTCGAATACTTAAATAAGTATAAAGAAAATTAGATTGGTTGTTTTCAAGAAAATAAATCATTATATTAGTAGTAGTAGTAGTAGTAAATTGTTCAAGTAGAAAAATGTAAAGTACTGAGTAAGTAAATTTTGTGAATGAAAACCAATAGGTTGCATCATAGAATAAAGAAATACATGGAACAAGAAGACTACGAGTTGTAAGGAGGGCCTAATACTTTCAAAATGAAGGTGTATGTATATCATTTCGAATACATTGCATAAAATATCTTGCAGACATTACAACGCATGTGCTGTATTTTCCAAGAATTCAATGAACTAATACGTACATAATATTATAAATTGAAAATCTCTGTATATTTAGGAAGATATGCAAGGTCAAACATGTGTCTTGGAAATGGTCACTGGTATTACCATCCACATTAGGCATCCCTCACTTTACAAAGGGTGACCAAATACAGACATTTTTTTATTATTTTTGGCAAGTTTTAATAATAGCTTAGTATACACTGTACACATGCAATTCTTCTGTCTACCAACCACAAAATTGTAATACAAAATTGTGGTGAACACAATTTACAATGACCTACCGGTATCATAACAAAAATAAATGTGACATAACTTTAACATAGAAACAAACCAAAACAGCAATATTAATAGTTTATAGACTATATATGATGATGAAATACTGAGAACACTCATAGCCCTAATTTTATAAATAAATTGAAATAGATTTATGTATTCTGAACATAGGTGTATACAGGAAATAATTCATAATTAATCCTCAATGGTAATAACTTAAAAATATGTGTTTATAAAAAAGATGATTCATTATGAGGAAGACCATCCACATTTACTGCTTCGACTACAGTTGCGAATTGCAGCTCGCATTGTTAAAATAATTATTCAAATTAAAGAATAATTTATTATAATGTGTTTTATAAGAATCAAAAAGAAATCACTATCATCTTGTTATATTAGTATTTAAAATTATTCTTTAAACTGGAATCGAAGCCAAATATTTATTGAAAACTGTTGCATAGAGAGCGTATTACTTAAGTATAATCACAATCACATTGGGAGTTTCAAAAAGGTCTTTTCGAGTGAGGATGATTTCCATCTGGGTTTTTACATTTAAAGTACATTATCTCATAATTTGTTTTAGTTTTCCAACATTGCAATGAAGACATAACATCGTTACAGAACTCATAATTGTATATACTGGTATACTCGTTCTGATACTATTTTGCACACACTTTTGGCAACTTTTGGATTCACAGTAATTTAAAATAGAAACTTTCAAATAGGATACAGTCGATAATTACGTTTGTACGTATTTACAAGTTATACATAACAAAAATATAGACAATAACAAATAATAAGAGTTTCACCATAACCGATCAAATCATCTTTGCTCCCATTCTTTGAAGAGCAATAATAGTGTTAACTGCTTTGATCCACCGCTTCTTTATCACATATCTCTTCAGCTTCTTCTTACTGAGTGCTGTGTCTATTGCTACCTCTTTCAACCACCTGTGAGCGAGACACTGCGAAGGTGTCATACGGGCGCTGTGAAACACATTAATACAGGTCAATTCGGTGGCACAATAGTGCTACGCTTTTTATCAACACTAGATCGTGACGACTGAAAGAATGTGGCCAAGGAATTCATTGACCTTTGTCCTAAAGATTC
The DNA here is from genome assembly GCA_907164805.1 of Brachyptera putata. NCBI lineage: Eukaryota > Metazoa > Arthropoda > Insecta > Plecoptera > Taeniopterygidae > Brachyptera > Brachyptera putata. Next base: position 11,320,398 of record OU015468.1, on the reverse strand, counting down.
TTCTTCAGACCACTCCATTGAGAATGATTTACGTGATCTGTCCACCGGGCCCGTGTTATTTGTTTGTTTATCATCCCATTTGTGAAGAAGATGGAGTAATAAGTCTTTAGTGTCAGTGGCACCCATTGGTGGAGGATTGTCTCTGTCAGGAGAGGATCGCGAGGAGAAAGCATTTGACAGGCTAGAGGCAGATGATAGGCTATGACAAGATGGAAGCGTATCGGAAGAATTGCGTGATGAGCAAGACGATGATGTGGAAGGTGGAGACCATATCGCATTGCTAGGAGCAACAGATCCAATAGGAACATCTCTATTCAGATTTGACATTTTAATTTTTGTTCGCTTGTTTCCAGTGAGATCTTCAAAGAACGAGCTGTCAGAATTTTTAATAAAAGTTCCTTGTTGGAATGGATTGTTTTTCACAAGTCCATTACTGACAACATTGTTGAATGGAAAACTTTTAGGAAATGTTTGTATTCTACTATTGAGTGAGCTATTAATACTATTACTATTGCTATTAGATTCTTGTGTGAGTGAAGGCGTCGAATCATTATGTAGGGAAGCCATTTGGAATAATCTATCAGATAGTTTACGGATCTCGTCTGCTAAATTGACACAACCTGCGACATCACCGTTATGGCGGACAACACATGAACTATCAGAGTTTCGTCTTTCAAATGTCTGGAATCGATCGACATGGTTTTTGGGCCGATTAACAGGGACTTGTTCGAAGGTGTAATGGAGAAAGTTGGAGTCGTCGGGAGACTTGGCAATGATATCATGCTCAATGACAGACTCTGGAGAGCTGGATAGAGAGCCACATGGTGACGGTGAATATCCTCGCAAAGAGTGTTGCGACATTGCCGTCTCGATTAGATTACAGTTAGGCAATGATAAACTGTAAGGGGAAATGACGTGACAGGATTTGTCAAACAAATAGGGATTATTCGGATTCTCGCTCCATCTTTCCACAAATTGCCTCAAGTTATCTTTCGATGTGTCGAGTTCTTCTATTGGCGTGATAATCTTTGGCGGTGCTGCTGGGGGTTTCCTCCTTAGCCAATTGTGCGCCAGGCATTGTGAAGCACTCATACGTTGGCTATAAAGGAAGGCAGACAAAGACCCAGAGTTAAAACAAACCAATCGACAATCATTTCATCAGACTAAAAAAACAAGTCATTTGTTGGAATGCATACATTAAAATAGTTTCTGTTTGCTCCGTTGTCAATCTCAAGCTAGATGGCACTTCCATTGTCAACTACGTATTCTCTTCAGTTGAAGTCATTCTTGTCAACAATGGAAATGATACGGCTACCTTCTAGATTTAGATTTACCTAAGAGCGTACAGAGTATACTTCTTAACCATTATGGGCACAAACAATATGGCTACACATTCAGGTGATTCATAAACATAGTATGCTTTTGTGTACTACATTATAGGACTTGCTTATTCAAGAACAGTTAATCTGCGTTAATGTGTTACTGTGATAATTGATCTTCTCGACAAGGTGAGACTTGAAAGTATAGTGCCTAATGTGAGATTAATATACAGTATCTATTATCAAGTTATAAGTCTACTCCAGATGAAGATATTTCTGCACAAAATCAACACACAATAATCACAATTGAGAGAATCGATAGGAGCAAGAATGCATTTCTTTATACAAGAGTAGAAGCTAACAATTTAAAGTTAAATATAGTCATTATATTAATTATGTACTGTTTTCTAAGTAAAAATAACTAATTTTATGACAAAAATATGGAAACATACAGAAAGTTAAAACAAAATTTGAGTGTTATGAAACCATTGTGCACATACTATGTTAGACAATATACACAAAAACACAAAATGGGCCTTTGTCATACCTTATATATAAATACACACCACCTATTTCAGTTTTACGGAGACTATGTATATTTGATAAAACACCACTTTGCTATGGTATAAGGACTATAAGATATATGAAGATAATTTGTTGATCATGCAGACTTATCTTTCGAACTTGCGTAGGTTCGGTGTGATATACGTTCTAACTATATATTCTACGCGGGTTTCTCTAACCAAGTCACGAGAAATGTACCTCTGACCCTCTGACTGAACCTAAGTCTTACAACTGCTAAATCACAACTAAGAAGCAAAACTTACTATCTATGAAATACCTATCGTCATTCAGACGCGTAACAATTCATGCAGTAAAGTAATTAACACATACTCTTTGTCTTTGATCATTAGTTTCTGAATGAAGTCCTTGGCATCCGGGGATATTTCATTGAAAACTTCGTCATCAAAGTCATACTTTGCCACAGTGACGTTGGCCATTGTCTCGATGTCGGTTTCACCCATGAAAGGTGACAAACCAGACAGCCTGAAAATGTATTTATTAAAGTATAATGTTTTACTAGAAAATGCAACATATGCGTTTGTCAGATGAGTAATAATATAAGAATATTTACATGAAATGTAATGGAAAGCTATATACAACTTGAGTTTGAAACAATTAAATCACTGCTTTCCTGATTTATTACTCGTTTTAATTGTTCCTTAATTCAATTGGATTATACCTTTGGTTTTTTTTATTTGTTTTGTAATAGCTTTAATTGAAACAAAAAATCAAAATTATGGCAATATAATTTTTTTAATCATTACAGCTGATCCGATTTGTTTGAAACTCTTGATATAGTATGTCACTATCATGTTTGAATTCTGTGAAAATTTGAATTTATTCAAAGAAAATATTTTTCCAAATTTTATTTCTAGGTTGGTCCTATGGAATTTCTGGAAACTTTGGAATAGTTTTTCTTGATAGTGGCCCGACTGATTGCACCTCAAAACTATACAGTATTGAGTTAGATGATGAATGGCACATATATGTAGGCCTGCCATATTTAAAAAAAATGTACTTTTGTTTCAATGTGTACGTATACGCAGTTTCGTTAGCTATATTTCTATTTCTCATTGTACATTTACTTACAAAAGTCATATTCAACAGGAATACTATAATTTACTGCATTATTCGTATGATTTTATAAATGAGCCAAGTATTTTTTTTTGCTTGAATATTTAGAATTAAAATCATAGTACAAATGGCCTCTTTATACATCAACCACCCCCCCCCTTCCCCTGCCCTCTCACATGTATCCACCAGATGGAACAAGAATATAGAATATTTAATAGAACTTGTAGTCTCTGAATCTATATAAGTATTAAATGTACTTACAAAACGTAGCAAATTACACCAATTGACCACATGTCAGTTCCAAAACCGATTTGGTCAAAATTTACGATTTCTGGAGCTACGAATTCAGGCGTACCAAATAATACTTGTAATTTCTTTTCTGGGTCATATTTCCGTGCTAATCCGAAGTCAATTATCTTGATTCTGTTGCCTGTTCTTGTGAGACAAAGAATGTTCTCCGGCTGTGCAAACAGAAAAACAGTGTTTTAGTTTGCGATTTTATATACCGTAACTAATTTTATTCTATTTTGCTCAACGTTATTCCATGCCCAGATTCACAAGAAATTCATCTCTCAGAGTGAATTCTGAAGTGAATTCACCAGTGCACAGATAGTAGATAGATGTCTATCAACTTGATAACTCAAAATCATAATTCTAAAAGTTTGTAAGAAGAACATATATTTTTGAAATGTCCATCTACTTATATAGATTAGCACTTGCAGTGAATTGTTTCCTTGAATTTATGAATAGCAGAAAAAAAAAGTTTGAAAACAACAAAACCATCAAAATCTTTACATTGTTTTGTGATAAGTACGGTTTGTGATAAGTATACTGATAGATAGTGGATTAAGCTATAGTTCGCATATAACTTGCATATAACATATTCCTTAGGTCACGTATGTTATTTTCGTACCTTAACGAATAGTTAGCTAACTGAAATGTAATCAAGAGTTCGGAAAACCGACTCTAAATTGTGGATTTAACAAGTTGATATCTTGACCAAGGTCAACTCTCGTCATTATTTCCGACGATTTTCCAAAGCTACTGAAAATATTTGTTCCATTGTGTGAGTATGTTTACCTTCATATCGAGGTGTAAAATATTATTTTGATGGATGAACTCGATGCCTTCACAAATCTGCCTCATGAATACGGTACAAGACTTCTCGGTGAGTACAAAGTCGTCGTCTATAACCCTCTCAAACAATTCACCACCTTCGATCCTGTTGGAAAAAACAATCACATGATATTGTTACATTACATCATATGTCCATCTTTCGATAATTACCAACTTGGAATTTCCGAACATCTTTGTATTTCTCGGAGAATAATCATAACAGTGAATGTTCGTAATTTTTGGGTCTTTGGATTTTTTGAAGTGATCTATACTTCGCCTCTTGGCAACCGGCCCGCTTGCCACGAGGCCAAGAGGCCTTGCTCAGTGCCGGCTCAGTCCGGCACTGAGCACATCCATAGCATAGACGATCAAATATCTGAAGAAGTAAGCAAATTATGTATATGTAACGCGAGAAACATGTTTTGTGAACATTTTCAGTATCAACTAAAGCATAAACAATCATAGTGGTAGTTTTCCGGATGAACGTTTGTTGTTAAACTGCTTCACATTATGCAGAGAAGTACCTTCTAAAATATTGTCAATCCATAATAAACTTTCAAATATATTTTCAAAAATAATCACGCTGGTGGGAACCTTTTGCCCTATGGCGACTGGGGACACATTAATCCTACTTACAGTTCAAGAATGACGCACATCATCTGGCCGTTATCGAATGCGTCGTAAAGCTGAATGAGCCGAGCGTGCTGTAGACAACGCATGATCTCGATCTCTCGTTCGACATTACGTCGATCTTCACGTCGTGGCGTGCCGACAAACTTTGCTGCTAACTGCAAGCCACTCTGTTTCTCACAACACCGATAAACCGTACCAAACTTGCCCCTGGAATCCAACACATTCATTAAATAAATATTTTCAAGACTATTATATGTCTGCCAAAGACACATATTAATAATAAAATATATATTTATTGTGAAGGAAAAACACATTATAATATTGATAATGAATTAAATAAAAATATTCCAATAATAATAATAATTCCAACATGAATGATGTATTGAACTTGTTAAATTGAGAATAAAAACATTAAAAATTGAAAAAAAAAAAAAAAAAAAAAAAATTAAATTTAAAATTTAAATTATAAATTTAAATTAAAAATTAAAAAAATTAATTAAATTTTTTTTTTGAAAAATTGATGGTAGAAAATTATGAGGAATAATAACTAAACCAAGATGCATTGAGGGTTGCGTTTAGGGTGAGGGTGCGATGGAAATGTAGAATAATGATTCTACTAATGTGAGTACGAATTCGTAGTTTCTCAAAATAGCATAGACACTTTTAAAGCTAGAATCCCTACCAAATTTATAAAATCGCTGTTCAGACTGAACTTTCTACAAAATTCTATAAAAAAATTAGTAATAGTGCCCCTTCTGCAGTTCTTACGTAGTTTGTGGGGCAATAAACTGTGAGTAGTTTATGTATGGTAGAGTGTCTTGTTTAAAAGTCAAGTTGGAAAATGGAAATTTTGATCAGTAATTTTTTTGCCGTCGATTTGTTGATTGTGCACAAGTTTATTGTGAACTTACGTTGGCTCTGACTATCAGCACTAATTTTATTTTGATAAATAAAAAGTTCTTGTCCCCCATCCTAGAAAATTATAATAGAGTATGCAGTAGGCCTATATTAAAGTACTTTAGTAATAAAGTGATAAAAATAAAAAGTCATAAGTAATAAGAAATGAAGTATATTATAGAAAACATATTCGTTAACCCCATATAACCTAGCTGTTGGTGGGGTCGTTGAGCAATAATACATTTATTGTTAAGAAGCTGACAGCAGCTAACGTCTGTGCTTCATGAACTGTGTATACTACTTTTATCTTTGTACTGTACAACTTCAACTTCACTACTATTCCATTATTTTGTATTGGCCTACTAGTTTAATCGCAAAAACAACTTATGTATAAAGATGTGATCTGTTCTACCATCAAATCAACGAAATAAAAGTTAATTGGCGAAATGAAATGACTCAAATGATCTTAAAATTCACCTTGACATTTATATTTTTACTTCAGATACTATTTGGCTGAATTTCTGGAGAGATGGTGTCGATTTTGGCTCAGTAACAAATCAGCAGTATTTCCATCTTGAACGAACGAGCCCATAAAACGACAGGATGGCAATAGCCGGTGAATAAACAGGAAGTGCATGGGTGTAATGAACAAGAAATTAATTAATATTTTAAATAGCGTACCAAAAGGAAATACGTCCAGTATGTCCAGTACCATTTTACATTACTCTTAAGATGTTGACAGGTGTATGTGAGCATCACGTTGTAAATATAGGCGAAAAAAAATGAAGAAAAAAAATGATGAGTGAAATAATAATGATAATGAAATTTTGAATGAAACCTAGGCCTATTTAAAAATAATTAAGGATATATATTCATCTATATGCATGTATATATATATATATATATATATATATATATATATATATATATATATATATATATATATATATATATATATATATATATATATATATATATATAAAACGGTTGAATCAGTCAAAACATATTTCACAAATCAAGCCTAACAAGTGTTTTTCAGATCAAATTTTCTATCAAACTTGCTTATTGTTTTGACTCGACTCGATAATTAATACGTGGAATTTTTTAGTTTAAACCAATGAAATGAAAATTTCTCAGAATTAATGGTTTTTATTCTATTTATTCAGTCAAGGTATTTTTCCCGTCCAAATATGGTTCTGGTCATTCCATATCGCGAAGCAAAAATACGCTCCGCTTAATTGATGCTTCCATAATGGTTGAGGAGTGCGATTGTGACGCGACTCGCCAACAATCATGATTGAATATACGAATATGTCGAATTAGGTCTGTCCTAAATGTCAAGTGTCTATTTCTACATTTCTGAATATTTTAAGAGCCTATACTAAAGGATCATCTAAATTCTCGAGCACATGCCATACTATATACACTATTATACACGTCTAGCATGAAGCTATATGTTTCAATATGTTTAATCGCATTCCTACATCCCTACAGAGGCTAAAGGCTATATGTATGGGCCTCATACTGTTTATATGTATACCTATGTATAGGTAGTATATACAGCTGTTGAGAGAAAGAATTTTAATTGCTGTAAAAACAAAGAGGTGGGCTGTAATGGTCCACAAATAGATTACAGTCATATTATGCTAAACATATCTTCAGCATCTCAAGTCACTTGACTTCTTACATTCATTCATAATTTTATACTCCTGACACAAGCTTAATATATTAATTCAACCATAATATAAGGTTCTATAGCTGTTCTATACAGACATATTCATATAGATGGGCCTATCTCTTTTTAGAGATAAATACAGTGAGTAAGTGCCAAAACTGGCGTTGTGAAATGAGGAAAGTCGAAAAAACATTTCAAAATGGTCTAAACCTAGTGTTGAGAGTAGAAAAAACTTTGTAAAATTTGAATAAAATTAAAAAATTCTATATTCCATACACAACATGGTTTTATGGTTTCCCCATAAATATGCAATAAAAATTATCCTGATATTTCATTCTTATGGCCGATTTTCAAAATTTCGAAACTGATTAAACCAATTCATCTACAAAACTTTATGCCTGTATATTTATGTGCCTATTCTATTCTGGTATGAGACCATATGATGAGACTACTTGAAAAACATTCTCCGTTTGACCTCTTTGAACTTTGAACCAAGCTCACACCACAAACAATCACACTCACACAAACACACTTATTTTTCAATAACATTTTTCTTGTAATTAATAGAAATAAAAGTTCGTCCATTTGATTTTTTGATATATGATTTGATAATTTAATCATATATGTGTTATAAGAACCTTTGGAATAATTCGTCCACTTTAGATATAATAAAATATCTCTCAAGCAACTAGATTCATAAAATCGTATTATTTCTGAAAAAAGTGCATAACACACATGAAAAAAAGAAAGAAAGAGAGACAAAAACAAACATAAAAACAAACAGACAATTCACATAGACGAACAAGATATTTGATAACTTGAAAAACAAATTATTTGAGACAATATATTCAGCTGATTGTTGCTTTAAACAAACTAGTAAGAATATTTTGTATATGCGTGACTTCCACCCAAACTAGTAAGAATATTTTGTATATGCGGCACTTCCACCCATGTTAATAGTTGTCATACCTATTGCTTCTTGGTTACTTTGACAATTTCAGCAATTCTTAACATATCTTGTTAATGTTATCATATTGAGATTCATAGCCTTAATTGGGGAACAATGATTTTGTATCAAGTTTCGTTGTTATTAAAAAAAAAAAAATGAGATTAGGGTATGGTCAACCATGACCATAGGCTGTTTCTCTAGTCAGTATAATTGTCACGGCTATTCTTGTAACTGTATGTGCATTTGAATCCACTATCCACGAATTAAGAAGATCGTCTACAAGACATCTAGCAATAACTAAATAGGTAATTGTAAAGACTTGATTGGTAGTTATATATAATCCTCTCTGCAACTTCAAGGATTAAGTGATTTGAAAGATACAGTTACGTTTCTTTTCTTATACCTCGTCCTGAAAAATCATAACACCCTGAAAAAATATCGCAGCTATAAAATATCACCTGCCATACTACATGAACCACGTGCTGTTTTACAAGCACTATTGCATGAGCCAAAAGTAAGTCATTTTTCTACCTGGCTAAACCAGTCAACCTTGTGATATTGCATACAGATTTAACAGGTATCAGACAAACAGAAAACGGACTTCAACTATTGTTTCAAGATGTACACATATAGGCCTATATGTAGGCCTATTTACTCATCATTTCTCTATTTACGTTTCAATTCATCATTATTTCACAATTGATTCTAAACTCATTTTTACTTTGAACTATACATTATATTAACATCAATCATTTATCGACACTTGGATCTATGTTGGTAAATTCATTACTATATAATTTTTTGTTCATTATTCTTTGTCTTCGAGCAACTATTGTAAAGAGTAGAGATTGTAGTCTTGTGTAAATAAACAACTTATATTGACGATTCAACTTGATTTGTAATCATCACAGATATAATATCTCGATTATCTGTGATGTAGGCCTAATCATTGATAAGACCGTCCCCGCGGCTCAGTTAACTAACGCGTACTGTATCAGAAACTGAAGACACGTTGGGCGTGGGTTCGAGTCCGGCTTAAGGCATGGGTTTTTGTGAACGTCCTTTCACCTACCATCACTTCATCGATTTCATTATCACCCGCTCATTCGTACCCCAATATAACCTAGCTGTTGTTGGGGTCATTAAGCAAAGAATAATCATCAGCAATAATAATCAAAGTTATGATGTTTTACTATTATGTTGGCGCTTCTGTTTATGAGGCGACGCTTCTTCTTTCGCGGTCAAATATATTATAATACACAGTTCGTGTGCATAACAGGCGAATTATAAAATACACTTTTATTTATCTCTCTAACACTTGTATCAAATACAATACAAAGCAGATTATTTTGGTTCAAGGTGAGTGGCCTATTTCGTGTGCCAAATCCTCCCGCGTGTTCTTGAGCAACGGCCGTCGTATTTTACATGAGCGTCGCGACGGTGACAAGCGCGCCCGAGTCACGGCGACTCCTAGACGAACTGATGAAACACAATAGTTTCACCTGTTCCATGTTTCATGCACGTGAATTATTCGTGGTTTTATTTAACAGGGAAATAATTTGAGAACCAGGACACACTGCATTTCAATATTAGGTTAGACGAATTCATGCATGCAATATTAATTGCTATTACTTCGTATGATCTTGGATTATAGCTATAATACGGTAAAGTATAACACGGTACGATAGATGTAATGCAAGGTATGATGAAGCTTTCATAGTAACACTGTGCACGGTATTTTCCGTCCCGGTATATCACGTGAACAGGCAGAAAAATTAGGAAATCAAGTTTCTCTGCATGGTTCACGTGACAAACCGGGACGGAAACAACAGTGAGTCCGTGATACTATGAACCAAAATTTAATATAGGCCTAAATTTCATTAAGAAAACGGTATGTTTCTCAATTGAGCTGAACAGTGATTGCTCTATAAATGATTCGAAAAATATCCTATGAAAACGCGTCTACTTCTAAACACTTGAAGATTTCAAAATTCTTGAAACACAGATATTTTAAATAGCTTCAAAACGGTGTAGGCCTAAAAAGAAATTATTCAACTTATATCGCATAATTCAGCAGGTTTGTATCACACATTTTCACCACATTTTTCAGCTGTGTACCTGAGAAGATATTTTTCCAAGATGAATAAGTTTATTACACATCATTTTCAAGGTATTAAAGATATCTGTGTTTTTCCCGTATTGAAATTTTGATATCAATTCTACCGTTCAAAAGATTTCTTTGGAGACGTTTTTTTATTGAAACAAACTCCTGTTGACATCAACTTTGTATTTACTATACTGAAAACCTTAATTAGAAACCAATGAGGGCCCAACTGTAGCGCGTCTATCACTATAATATCTGCCGTAGAAGTCGATCGTTTTTATTTTTAATTTGTATGTTTTGAAGTTTGTTGATCTATTCAATTTAGCAATGAATTAGTTCTTAGTTTCTTGTAAACGTTGCTCCAATGTTAGCGCTGTGACGAATGATTTATATTTTTAGAGCTCAATCGGTTACAACACCCCTTGTTCCCTCGCTCATTGAACACTACTTGTTTTTCCTCTTTCACTTGGCAGACTGACGTGTAAACAAAAATGATTGAAGAATTTTGTATGTAACAAATGAATTGCGCAATACGTCAGCCGGTTCAATGGTTTGGTGATTTGACCACTGTTTGATAATTAGCCAAGAAAATCAGTCCAAATACTTCTGTTATTCATTGAAATAGTTTCAACTATGTGTCGATGTGTGTTTGTTCCGGTCGCACAGGTAAAGATCGATAATTACCGAATGGTATGGTGACCATTATTGTGGTCCACGAACGGGTCTTCAAAAGTTCATACTTCACAAAGTGTTTAATGAGTAATCTGCCGCTAAGGTATACATACAACTACATCAATAATCAATTTTCTATTTCATGTGTCGGAAAAAGTATATTTCTTTCATTCATATCGTATTTTTTATCACTGATGGATTTCATGTGGATTTCACATTCACGTCTTCGTGAATTTCAGATTCACTCGTCGAAAAAAAGTTGTAGCAATTGGATATATAATTATGAATAAATCACTGGATTTTTGTGTTCAATAATATTCTCAAAAGTAAAAACATGCCTCGTTTTTACAAATTACTGTGTAGAAGGCACATTATCATCAAACATATTGTTTTCAACACCCACACCAACGTCTACACTTCCTCCAACCTCCCTGCCTACTACTGTATTTTCTGTTTTACGCACATTATTTTTTCCTGAAAACAGAGCAAATTCAGATGTTTGTGCTTCAAACTACCTCGATCTATTATATTAATAAAATCAACAATTGTAATATAGTTTAATAGTAGGCATATATATTTTATTGTATTTTGATAAGGTTTAATAATTCGCGAAAATCAGTGGGCATCTGATACGTTGGTTTACGCAAACTTGTATGGTAAAATATGTGTATTGGCGCAGTATACCCGCGTAAACTCCCGATTAACCACTGGTAAAGTGGGATACATGACATATCCTGGTGTGCTCCTTACCTTCCTAGTTCAGCCTGCAGGTCGAAGAAGTCTTTCACGTCGACCCCGCGACGGATAACCACGTCACGAGTTGGAAAACTCGGCTCAACTTCTGGAATAGAAAACATTATACTGTAGATTTTTACTTTACTACCCTACATTCATGTGATATGATGAGGTAGAGTTTATAGCAACGCCCACGATGAGTCTATTCCACTCACTAGATGTACAGGCCTATGAATTCTGATTCATAGTAAGCCTATGGTAATTATATGGTTACATGATTTTTTACGTCCCAGTTAGTCACTTGAAACAGTACAAAAAAAAAGTTCTGACTGCATTCACGTGCTTGCCGGGATAAAGAACAAAATAACTGAAAATATTAAAAATTGATTCCAATTTCCGTTTGAAATTGATTCAAACGATATTACGATATTATTGTATTTTTTTCGTCTAAATCTTAATCTAGTCTATAGTATCAACTATATCAAATTATGGATTATTATTTCGTTCTTTCTCCACGTAAGTGAATGTACGAGGAGCAAGGAAGATTCGGAAGAAAAAAAGATAAAGAAAGAAAAATGGTAGAAAGTAAGATAATTATATTCAGAAAGATGATTGAAAACTTTTTACCCGACTCGACTTTTGGTTTGTTCTTCGTCTCATCACTATAATGTTTACAGTGTGTTGAAACTTGAGTGAGCTATAATATATCTAACTATTTCTTTGGGGTGGTAAGATCGCCCTTGTAGTGCTAAAGTGAATGTAAGTGAATGTCATCGTATGTGTAATTATGTGTAAATATATTAATTACATATTTGAAGAAGTATTATTAATAGAAGTATTAAGTATTATTATATTTATATTATACGTACATGTTATATTATTATATTATAGTATATTATGCTATATTATATCAACTGTGAACTACGTTAGCATAGCAATACAATCTCAAGTACTTTTTTCTCTATTACTGTAACGGCAATTAAACAGTAAAAACTACACGATACATACACTGCGTTGCCAACTTGATAACTTGGCTCTTTAATCTAAGTCAAGTGCTGTAACGCGTGACGTGTAGAATATGTTTTTCCACAGATTACACAATAATATTGTTCACAAACAGTGAACAAGAGACACGAAACAACACAATATGTATAAATACTACACACTGTAGTTATGTGATGAATATTTTAAAGCTTGATTTGCATGGAAGGCAAATCACCGAACAAGTAAACAAAAGGTTTGAAAAACGGATTTCGTGAAATATTGTGGGCTTTTGGCGACAGCTTTTGAAAGAACACTTACCAGAATGGGATAACTCGGATACAAGCTGGCAAGAGAATAGAATTAATTTTATACTCGTTTTAAAATGAGATGAATTGAAATTTAATGTAGGTACAAATATTGATACAAAGTATTGGATTGATGTCCTGTTTATATTACAGAATTACGCATGCATTAAATACGTGATCGAGATTTTGTCAACGTATTTATTCATTGTAATGATGGGGGCAACTTTCAAATGAATCATTGTCAAAAATTGTTGTGGTATAGATGTTTTCAAAAATCATCTCTTTGATTATAAGTAACCCTTATTTGAAAATAAATATTCACACAAGTCATTAATTTTTCATTGCGTTGTAAAGCAGTATGGAAACGATGTGTGTGTTGTAACGTATTCGACTATTAGCGAATCAGAGACAAAAAATCCTTGACCGTTCCCAGTTGTGAATCAAAACTAGACATTTCACAATACCCCTCCCCACGACGAGTTGTTTGCTGTGAAATATTCATTATGATATAAACTGGGCCTATTACTGTATTACGATGATGAGTATTATAATTAGGAGTTTGTAAAGAAATATAATGAGTTATTTACCTCCGATTGGATCTGTCTCATCCACTTGGATCATGACTGCATATATTCCTGGCAAGCTTATTTATCTGGAACATATTCAAAATAATTACATGAGCACTATGGTTCCATTTCACATCGAGTCGAGCGACAGCTTGACGGGTCACAGACCTCGTGAGTTACTTGGGGTTAGGGCCCATATTACCAATAATAAAAATGTTTTAATTAAGCTAATTAATCAATTACAGTACAAAAATAACATTGGTAACCAAGGGTAATAACAAGCTAATCCACTAATTATCGCTTAATCAACTAATTTATTATTCGTAAAACGGGCCCTTAGTAAGTTACTGATAGGCAGCTACATAGCCCAAAGAAGTAAATCTTATGGTCAGCTAAACTTCCGTGCGAAGTAGGCCTATATTCCGACCGAAACTGTAAGTTTGTTTTTCATTGAAGAGACTTACAGCAAGACATGTCATATTAAATTTAGGTAAAACTAATAATATTTTTAGATCTTAAAACACGTATACTTTTTCGGTTTTCTTACATTCTAATTGGTAATGTCCGGATAATATCACAGAAACGGTTTTTACTTATAATGTGTACCGTACATTTGGAAACTTTTATCTGCGCGGAAAATTATGGTCACAGACAGCGCAGTCCTAGTGTTGAAGTTGAATTGGTTTTAAATATTCAAAATGGGATGGTAATTGGACTAGAATTTAAACTCAATACCTCGCTCTTGTGGTAGCCCATCCAAAAGATCCTACCTTTCATCCGTAGCCTTAATTGGGGAACAATGATTTTGTATCTAGTTTCGATGTTATTGAAAAAAAGAAAAGAGAAGAAAAATCCCAACTCTTTCGGACATCAGAACATGATGTCAATAGTGACGTCACGATGAATCAAATATAAAACACTTCCCTAACGTTTTTCCGTAAAAGGAAAAACAATGTTTGCATTCTTGATACTACAATTGACATGAACACATGAACACACTTCTTTCAACTGTCACATGGTTTTGTTACCACAGCAACTAGAGCAAATAGTTGAAACCAATCCTAAAAAGAGGAGTAGGCCTGCTGTAGGCCCAAGTAAAAAATATAAAAACAGATAACTAACACAACGATATTTCGGAGATGCTGAAGATAATTCAGGCTTGTAATGAAAATGGTACCATTGCAGCCTGTAACGGAGGTTGAAAAGTCCGAAACTAAATATCTTTGAAAAATCATGGATTTATTATTTCTACATTATATATATATATATATATATATATATATATATATATATATATATATATATATATATATATATATATATATATATTATTTATTATTATTCTTAGTAAGTGTTCAACACGTTGTTTGATTGGTTGACTTTTTCCAACAATTTATTAGCAGTCTAGAATTCCTTCAACACTTTAATTCTTCTTTGTTACTTATATATTACTTTGATCTGTTAATGTTACTATGTATTTAATTATTAATTTAGCATATTGAATATTGTCTCATAAAATTATTTTGACATCTCTAGAGTATTGTTTACCAGACCAAGTGTTGATTGGATATTTCGCCAATGCAATTGTTTAGGCCTATCACATGCATGGTCATATTGAAAATGTCATTGATAACCAAGGGTGATACAAACGATAATTCGTCAATTAGGTGAATTGGACTTGACTTGCTTATATTATTGTAATTGAAAGTATAATCAATGCATTTTTATTTATATCCATTAGATATAAGATGGTATGAGCTCCTGCAAATGCACAATACGACATCACTTACATTTTCCGATTTTGAAAGTTTTTTAAAAAAATGCTGCTTAACGACCCCACCAACAGTTAGGTCATACGGGGGTACGAATGAGCGGGTGATAATGAAACGATGAAGTGATGATAGGTGAAAAAACGTTTACAAAAATCCATGCCTTGTGCGGGATTCGAACGGTGATTGAACTTATTGTGTGATTTGTTATCGCTTTGATAATTAGTTTATATCCGCTTTATGTCCAACTGATTGATTGACATTATCATGAAAACACAGTGTCAGATTAGCACGCATATTTACAAGTAGACACACAGATTTAAATTCAGAAGTATGTAGTAGACAGAACGATCACTCGTGTTAATCCTTGCCAGATAGATGTGTGGCGTCGACCCGGATTCACCATTAAACTAATAATAAAGATTCTAAATAGAATTTTGTGCAAAGCTATGCTACAACATTATCAGCCAATGCGTAAATCAACAACAGGGTTAATATCTCATAAAGTCTTGAAGGCGTCCACAGCATTTTACATTTAGAATGTTTCTCTTATACGAATAATACAATCCATTTTTAAATATCGTTTTTACTACTTAGAGATTTATTATTAAGATTTATTGAGAGACAAATGTGGAATGAATATCACTTTGAACTAGATTCCTATAATGTGTTTGAGAATTTCCAAGCATTCAAGAATATTTCCAGATTTCACAGAAATGATATTAAAATCGCAAACAATTGTTCTAATTTCTATAGCATATATAAAAAAAGAAAAACTGACCTAATTTCTATTTGATGATGTCAATAAATGTATGTGCACAGAACACGACATTCGTTATGAGATGAGTATAACCAGTTTAGCCACTTTAATCGTCAACTGTGAAGCAATGGTTCTTCATCCGACGCCTCCTGTCGACTGGTATTCGACGCTTGGCGTCGCGGCGCTGAGAGCTATAGTGTGAGACGGATTTAGACACGACTGACACTATATAGTTCGCCTCCGGTATTTGGTCATGTGACCTCGCCTGCTGTGTTATCCGCATCTCTGGGAGACTTTCTGCTCATCTCGTTTGACATTACACTGTATGTATAAAGAGCAGACAGTCAACTTTCCTCTGTCCTTGATAATGTGTTGATCAACCTTCACAGATTCGCCCTCCCTTTATAATAATACTGAGTGCCAGATTTCTGGTGCCACGGAGAAATTACTCATCCCATTCACAAGGTTTAGCTATTCTACAGCTGTTACAATTAGTAATAGTAGTAACAATTTGTAAAAGGGAGTACTTTTACTTCAGTACAGGTTGCTTAAGAAATAGAAGTTTAGGTCAGTTGGTTTTTAGTACAGTCGGTAAATTTTTAGGTGGGTCGAGTTTCAAGACAGTTGACCTATCGGATGTGTTGCGTTTTCCTAGTTAATCCAAATGCTGCAAGAGTGCAAATCGTTTTACTTGAATCTATATTAAAAATATATTCAATAGAATCATTTAGATGACTTTTATACTTGAAAAAAAAATTTAAAAGATTTTTTATAGAAAAACAGCGACTAAAACCGTGAAACATCCTCGTTATTTTTACTCCTCGTTATTTATACCCGGCACCTCCACCAACAACAATGAAGTTGTCATATTATTTTTGTGTACCGGTATAACGATTAGCGATAAACGTCTCTGGTGGAGCACTATATGTTGCCTCTCTTATTTGATAAGCGAAGCAGTTTCAATTTCCGTAGTTGAAAAACATTTATTTTTATTTTTATGTTGTTTGTGCTCCACAGTTCAAATGGAAGGAAAGTTTTTGATGAAACTTTGTTAGCACATTCACATAATATGTCATCAAGTAACACTTTTCAGAATAATAATTCCAAAATTCAGAGATCCTCCACAAGATAAACAAAGAGGGGAAAAAATCTTTGAATAAATTCAATCTCGATGAAATTTAAGCACACGAATGATACAAGTTATTCCATAGTTGTACGTCATCAGATGAACCGTTTTGAAGACAAAAACTATTATGCGATATTTTATACACCAATTAAATAAAACCATTAAAAAATCTATTAACATGAACAGCAGGTAAAATCAAGTATCATGAAATGACTGAAATTATAGGCATATTCAAAACAAAGTTATGTCTGGATAGCTTTCCAGTAATTTCATATAAAATCTTGCTGATCTTACAACACACATGCTGCGCTGGCTCTATAACATCTATAGCAGTTTGAGAGATCTAAGTCTACATAAAAAAATTGCATAAGCTTGTATACTGACCTGAGGCTTAATAGGTATGCAACTTAAAGGCAATGAATATTGACACCGGTTGACGGCGGTCACACGCATCCACAAAAGTTTTTGATAATTTACACCTCGCCGTTACACAGTTACTAATTAAGAGAAATATCACTTTCCAGAAAACAGCATGCATGTGTTTAGAAGACTAGACATTTCAACTTTTTTGATGTGAGTATTAGTTTTATCGGAATAAAATTATTATATACAATGATGTGTATATACAATAAACCCGTACCATGACCGACAACCAGCATTACCGACCGCCCCTCCTTTAAGAAAGCTCGGCACTGATTGACTGCCAGCCGTTACACCGAGTTGAGGCATGTTTGAACCATTCTTTTATACTGTGTACAATTTCACACACAGAATTTATAAACGAACACTGTAGCAACATGTTTTAAATTACATCCACTCGTTTCTGTGAGCATTTCATTAAATTCGTTATGATTATTAGACCTACTGATCACAAAAATTCAACAAGCAAAGGCTATCCCGAATAAGTATTTTCTGTTCCGTAAATCATGTTGATCTTTTACTTAATTTCCATACCTACAAATACCGAGTGTATTAAAAAAAAGGTGCACCTAATTTCAGAAGTTGCTATCACATTGTACAAAATATTTGCCATTTAAAGTAACAGTTTAATGAACCTTTTTTTTTTTTTTTTTATTTCTTTTCACTACAGTTCACCACTTGAAGAGTACTTGCAACTTTCACAAACTAAGGCGGCTTATTCATCGAATTACCCATTATTAGTGCGAACAGACAACAATCTGCCAGACAAGAAAATAATTTCATTATGGGACAAGTATTTTGCTATTTACTATTCTCGTCATCTCGCACATTTCAAATTTTTTGTGTACTTTCAGGCAAAGAATTGGTTGTACAAACTGGAAATGAGTGAAGTAGGCAGTACGCCAAATTGATAAGAAAAAACAATACCATACAATGGAAAGCACAAAACAAATCAAACATTCGCACACATAAAAGTGAAAAAAGCTGTCCCCGTAGCTCAGTCAACCAACGCGTACTGTGTTAGAAACTGAAGTCACGTTGGGCGTGGGTTCGAGTCCAGCATGAGGCATGGGTTTTTAAAAACCTCCTTTCATTATCACTCCGTTACCCGCTCATTCGTACCTAGCTGTTGGTGGGGTCATTGAGCATAATTAAAATAAAAGTGAAATAAATCTAAAATGGACCAAGTGGCCCACCAGCCAATTGCCAGTGTGACATTATGGTCAATCTGCAGTGTTCAAATATTCATAAATCACTAGATGTTGAGCAAACTATAACCAGGTTGTTCATTTGTATCTGAACTTATTGCATTCAGTCCCCAATGAACTACTTCCAAAAACAAGTCATAGAAAGTAGGCCTATTGCTTCAATCAACAAAATTCCAATAATAGGCACATACGGTAAATATGTGAACTCAAGCACTCCAATAAACCCCGTAGGCAATGTCAAAGTTGATAACGATACAGGAATTTGAATAAAAGCTGCGTGGGTTGTACAA
Organism: Brachyptera putata; assembly: GCA_907164805.1. NCBI lineage: Eukaryota > Metazoa > Arthropoda > Insecta > Plecoptera > Taeniopterygidae > Brachyptera > Brachyptera putata. The sequence continues at coordinate 11,301,232 of OU015468.1, read as the reverse complement.
AACTACTTCAAGGATATGGAATTAGAAATAACTCTGTAAAAGGCCGACTCAATTACACTTAAAACTGTACGTTGGAACGATTGTTTTTATTTTTATAAAGTAATATACACCAAGTGCATTCCAAGACTGTTTAACGGTAAGATTTCTGGTAGCGGGCACGGGCTCCGGGACCACCGAACTTCTTGGGCTCGCACCGCCTGGGGTCAGCGACCAGCAGTGAACGATCGTACTGGACCAGAATGTCCTTGATTTCCTTCTTTGAGGCTTCATCAACATCTACAAACAAAAGCCATAATATATAATTACCGGTATATACACTTACAACACGGACATCACTAGTCAGTCCTCTGACTTCTCTCATATTTTTTCTTATACGGTATTAGGTTAAATGACGCACTTTAATGATAATCGAGATCTATTGGGATTGGGTGAATGATTAATGAGATGGGGAGAGTAAGGTTTTCAAAGTAATGGGAAGGGTAGTTGTGGAAGAAAGCGGAAGGAACCACACGGAGAACCCCTGTAAAGATGGATGGTGGCGGGGATCGAAGCAGGTACGATATTCCCCTCACCTACCGGATCACAATCACATGAAGCAAGCACGTTAACCACTGCGTTGCATGTGCCGGTCTCTTTTCTATTTATTGTAATCTGCTTTTCAAGCTTCGATAAGACAAATATTACTGGTAGGACACCTTTTGACTAAGACTGGTTCAGCCAATTGAAAGAGTATTAAATGAGTAGCCTTGATTACGGATCATTTAAAATAAATCAGTAGTAGCACATACCCCAGCAATATTAGAGAATATCACAAAAATGTCATACTCGGGATATAAAAACATCACTGGTAACGTGTACAACAGATCACAGGGTTTCATCCTCCAATTACTCTAGTTGGAAGACTTGAAGCTGGTAAATATATCAACACATTCACGTATAATTATATAACCAATTGGAGAACAAAACTACTATCATTCATTAGCACTTGCTTATTATTATTGTTTGCATGACATCAACAACTGCTAGGTTTTTAGGGGTGGGCCCTACAAATTTAAAAATATTGAAACCATGCCAAACTGAACTTTATATTCTGAAGCAGTGCCTTAGCTGTTCATACTGACCAGGCTCGACTAGACCAGACCGGACTCAAGTTTGAAAGCACTAATATAAAGGTATATTTGGCCATTTTTCAATTAATATTTTGTGACGTTCTACTCTAAAATTAATTTCAGTAAAAAATATTGTGTTTTGGCACTGTTTCTCATTTCAATATAATATGCATTAGCAAGTCGAAATCATCAACTGGCCACATAACTGAGTTTACTCGTCAACTTTGCTTTTTTACCCTTGTCGCTTTTTACATTATTTATCAACTAGTAACATATAAATTAGCCTAGGGCATGCTAAAAGTGAATTGTATTGAACATTTGGTTCCCAAATCAAACTGGACTCAAACTGGACTCAAACTCAACTTTCAAACAAATATGGTGTGACATGAAATTAGGAAGAGTTTTGCAATTCGTACAAGTCACAAATATTATGTTGTATATTCACTGCTCAGCTATTGTAGAAATGTCACTAATATTGAATATAATTCAATGTGTCATATAGGCCCTACAGGATAATAAAATCATTGTTAAAACAACAGCCAAGAGGTGTCAAAAGGGAGGGTTGACAATCAGTTGGGAAGTTAGTAATTCAATCTTGGTTAATCATGGGTAATTTTACATCAAGTTATGCTGATCTTTTATGAGCATAGGTACCCCGTATAAACTAGCTGTTGGAGAGTTTGTTAAGCAAACAATAATCCTCATTTATTAGCAGAAATGTACCTAGGAAAACACGCAAAAACCAGCGTTTTCAAAACAAGCAAGTTGTACACTTTTTTACGTCCTTTTACATTTTATGTACTGTACAACTGGCAACTGATGGGACAACAAAATGAAACTAGAAATATTGATTGTTCCGTCAATTGGTGATCGACGCTATATTGCCTTTACGAGACACAGACAGTGATATCAACTGGAATAAAACCATTCAGTTTTGTTTGAACAGTAAAATTAGTCTTGCTGTCCATTCGACACACCTTGCCTTGAAAAGACGAGACCATAATCAATTAACGTAGGTAGGGTGATCTTGCCAAGACTAGTTAACAGCAGGCACAACAGAGCACACTGCGAGAGGAAAGATTACAACCATAGTAGGACTAAGATTTTGGGAGAAAGGAATATAATAGATTACTACAAAAAGATGGAAATAAAACAGAAAAGCAAACGAAAACTAAGATAAACAAAGAGGGGGAAAAAAAGTGGAAAAAAATCTTTGAATAAATTCAATCTCGATGAAATTTAAGCACACGAATGATACAAGTTATTCCATAGTTGTACGTCATCAGATGAACCGGTTTGAAGACAAAAATTATTATGCGATATTTTATATATCAATTAAATAAAGTCATTAAAAAATCTATCTTAAAGCAGTTAAACAGTGCAGAGTAAATTAATGACATACAATTATAGCACTTTTGCGTAAAAAAATTAAACGACTTAGGCCTACTATATAATAACCATAATGTAAGCCCCAGTCATGGAAAATCAGCATAATGTTATCAATCAATTCCAAGGCCTGAATGTTGATCACAAAATTTACGACAAAGAATACTTACATTTCTGATAATATGCTACGAGGGACTTTGAAATAGCTTGTCGAATAGCATAGACCTGAGCGATGTGACCACCACCACTCACACGTACACGGATATCAACGCCAGAAAATCTGTCCTGTAACAATTCAAGCACATTCATTTAATATCCTACTGAAAAACTTCCAGATTTTCACGAGCTTTACAAACAAAGTATAAGTAAATGACTGTGTATCTTTGGTAATATTGCCAAATTGATTAACATGGGTAAGTTTGGGTTTTAAACTTGATACGATCAATAAATAGCAGAATATTTTATACTGTTTTGGGGTGGGTTCCCCTTAAGCAGGGTTTCCACATCTGATTTCCCAGTTTTTATACAGACCAACCACAAGTCAATATCAACTGAAACAACATGGAAGATCACATCATTTTGATACCGATTTGTGTTGTGATCAGTGACTCTACGTCAACCCTTACTGGAAGTCATGTTCTGTCACTCTTGGCAGGTTTGCTGCACTCATGCTTCCCTTTATTTGATGTAAAAGTGCGCCACTTGTAATATGACAGTTCAATTAATTAAATTCAAAGAAGCCTGTGCATTTCTAATCGAAAGATTGCCGTCAATAATTGGTCATTCACACTTAGCGAGTTGTAGGCATGCCCCTCCAAACCATTTTGGCCTGTGTATCACAAATTTCAGATGTAATTTGACAGTGTCAAATTGCATCTTGGAGTGTTGGAACAGGATTGTACTGGCCAAAAATTATTGTGTTCATCAATATATTAAAACCATCTCAGGCTGAATCGATTCCCCTAGACCGATTCCTAACCGTCTGATGAACGCAATAGGTTTGTAATTGATGAACAGACCAAAACGGTTTGGAGGGACATACCCGTAACATAGGCTACTTATAACAGTCAAATAACAAGGCGGTGCCATGGAGTTGATAAATATCCTTACAGGATAGAGTGGCAGAGCCCTGGTTGAAAAGTCTACAGACCATTAGTTTTACGCGTGGTAATCCTACTAGGAGTGCTATTTTCACCAAGAAAATGTAATCTGTTAGAGCACTGTTGAGAGTGAGAATAAACTACCCGCACATATAACGAGCCTTACCAAACTTTCATCTTTTAAATATAACCTGAAATCTTTTCTACTTCAGAACCCATTCTATGACCTCAATGAATTTCTGACTTCAAAGTCACACTAGTCAACCATCCCATCATCTTACATATAATATCTATCTTTTTCAATTATCTCTTTCTGTTCACTTATCTCTTTCTATTCACTCATTTTCACTTCGGTAAATTTGTCGTTACACTGAGCACGCCTATTTCTGATTTTTTTTCGGGGATTTTGGTGTTTTTCGATAGATATTGAATATATCTTTTCAAAAAACCCACGGGACACCATGAATTCGAATAAATTATGACTAAAAAACCCAATTAAATACGACGATGTCAAAACCGAGGCATAATGTCGGCCATCTTTGAAAAATTGAAGGCGTACCAACTCATGAAAGTGCACAAAAACACTGACTACGGGTGTGTCGGAATTTAGAAAACCATAGCGTGTACGTGGTAAATTAAATAGGTAAAAACTCACGTGCATGATGTGTAGAACCTCTTGAGCTGTTATTTTGACAATTTTTTCATGGGCAATAAAAATATTAAATTCACTCGATTCTCCCCAAAAACAGCACGTTCCACCCCTCCCCCCCCCCCCCCGCCGGCATCAACCTACCGCCTTACCTAACCAAATAGCACCTTCCCCCCCCCCCCCCCCCCCCCCCCGCCGGCATCAACCTACCCCCTAACCCAACCAAATAGCACCTTCCCCCGCCCCCACGCCGGCATCAACATACCCTCTAACCCATCCGAATAGCACCTTCCACCCCCCCCCCCCCGCCACCACGCCGGCATCGACCTACCCCCCCTAACCCAACCAAATAGCACCTCCCCCCCCCCCCCCCCCCGCCGGCATCAACCTACCCCCCTAACCTAACCAAATAGCACCCTCCCCCACCCCCACGCCGGCATCAACCAACCCCCTAACCCAACCAAATAGCACCTTCCCACCTCCGGCCCCATGCCGGCATCAACCTACCCCCTAACCTAACCAAAAAGCACCTCCCCCCCCCCGCCCCACGCCGGCATCAACCTACCCCCTAACCCAACCAAATAGCACCTTCCCACCCCCGGCCCCACGCCGGCATCAACCTACCCCACAACCTAACCTCAACTCAAACCCACCTCACACGGCACTGTCGACTTCTCAACCTTCCTCAAAAACGGCATTTCCCCCCTCCCCCACGCCGGCATAAAAACATCGCCTTTTGTTCACATTTTTTCCCTTTCGTATCACAACTGTTTTCCCACAAACATACATAAAATCCAATCTCAAATGGCACTGTTTCATACACTTAGGGCACACGACCTCCCTTGTAAGTACACCATGCTCTCTCAGCCACTCTAACAACGTAGCTTCAATCGCTACAATCGAAAAAAAATGGCCACACAGTCAAAACACACGATTCGCATCCCATGATGGTTGCTTGTCAAATGATTTATGAGTAATGACCAACATTTTCTAACATCGCCTTGAATGACCTCGGTACAGTTAGTAATAATTTCACCCCACCCCCTTTAAAACCACGTGCGCCCAAGATTCAAATAACGGTATACAGTTGGCAGAACTGATGACCACCATGATGCATAGAGAAGAACAGCTGTCAAAATCCAGACGTCAATGCAAAAACCATCATATTCGAGTGAGTTTAAAAACTATAAAGACCAACAATTCTCAACCTCCCGCGACTTTTTCTGAAAGATATGAACAAGAGCTTTCAGGAAACACCAAAAAATCGAAAATCCATCAGCAATTGGCGATGCTCAGTGTAACTGCAAAATTACCTTCATTTCTAGTAGTATTTTCTATATTTGTATCATGTACAAATCTTTGAGAAAAAATAAACATAAACATAGGTCTAGGCCTAACTAGGCAATGGTTAGGCCTAGGCTAGTCAATGTCATGTTCATGAACGTTCATGGTGTAGGACCTGTGTCACTCTTTACAGGGCCTATGACAATGGCAACCAGGTTACACCAAGCTAGGCTAGCAAAACCCTGGCTGAGTCTTACCTTTCCAAGAAGAAGGATTGGTTCTTGTAGTTTGTACTGCAACATTCGAGGTTCAATCATCTCCAAAGGACGACCATTAACCCTCAACAATCCATTTCCTCGCTTGCAATAAGCAACGGCGGTGGCATTTTTCTAGGAAAGGAAAAGCAGAAATGTCACAGTGGATATATTCAATTCATATTAATTATAATATGAAATCAGGCATGTGATGCCGTCGTGAAGAATGAAAGCTTAGGCCTACCTTCCTGCCGAAAACTTGCACTGCCTGCAACGGTTCTCTGGGGGCCTGTAACAACAATACGGTACGTTAGTAACTTACACTGAATCAAATTTTGCGTAGAAAAGAGTTTTACACACCCTTTTCTCCTTCACTGCTCCTTCTACCGCTGGTTTTGCGGGGACTACAGCTGCTGGCGTTTCCATGATGATTGAATTGATCAACGCGTGGAAAGGAAATGAACAATTTCAAGATGGATGCAAGGCAGCCTTGGAACCGGATATACACACAAAGTCATATTGATGATAACATCGAAATTCACATCTCAATTGAGTATTTGAATAAATAATCCTGTAATCAGAAAATAATGATTATTTCTTTAGATGGTTATATGTCTCCCTTGAATGATTTTTGTATTATTATTATTTTTGAAAGCATTTTTGTTTATCGCAGTAAAGAAACTGGCTAGTTTTCCAAACGGTTTGGGCTAAAGCCGTCTAGAGAAGAAAACGAAATCAAGAAGGCCTCGAAACGTGACATAACCTCTTTAATCCATGTCATAGCCTCTTTGGAAAGAAACAATAATAATAGGAGAAACGTCACAGCACAAAAATATTGCGTTCAACAAAGGCTTAACTTGTAAGCCTAGGTCTACTATATTGTGAAAAAGGTATGTTGAAAAGGAATGTTCACAAAGTTCATAAATTATTCATGTAGGCCCTAGGCCTAGGCCTAGGTCTACCTGGAAAAGAAAAACTCACCCATAGGCCTAGGCATTCAAATTCAATGGCCTAGGGCCTAGGCCATAACTATCCTAGGCCTAACTCTTGGCAAAAATCCTTTGGGCGTAGGCTTATAATTTCAAAAAGGTGGAAAAAACATATGAAATTGGTCGAGATGCGCTAGGCCCTAGGCCTATATGACAATTTAGTACCAAAACTAGACTGTGCTATTGTCCTAGCGTAGGCATTCGTTTGTGCCTAGGCATGACCTAGGCCTAGGCTAAAATTCCGAGAAAAAAGAAAAAGTTGAGGTCATGAAGGCTATTTATTCTTGGCATTAACACTATAAACTCAATGTCCTTGGTCACCAAGCTAGGCCTGTGTCGATGTTTAGAACTGTCTCATTCAGACAAAAATGGCAGTGGTATTTTTGTTTCGATATATTCCAAGCAAAGAAGGACGTCATTCCAGTGTTTTAAAACGTGAAATAGGCCTAGTATGATTTAATACCGATTTCATGTTTTAAATACTGTATCTTCACCAAAACTAATTTCAAACGCACCTCATCAATCTAAGTAATTGTATTCCACATTGTGGCATCAATTTGACAGTTAGAATTTAAGGTTATGTCTTCAATGTTTTTTGCATTGACGTAGTGCACAGCTTGTCTTGTTGCGCCGGTGCACTTGCGGTTCTTGAAAGAGTTGAATTTCAAAGGGCTCCTATTGGCCAAGAACGGACATCATATGAGGTACCGGTATATAATAACGTAATTGTTGATTCAAAACTTATCGACCTGCGCTAACGATCGAAATTGTGTGCGTGTAGAGAATAGATTATTAACCCGAGTGAGTTGCCTATCGTTCGTAGTCTCGATCGGGATCGCTATCGACCGAATTTTAATGAAGATAGAGAATCACAGTGCTGAACCAGAACTGAAACTGAACTATTGAGAATCACTGCTTGTACCAATGTAAACTAGGCCTACATTACCATTTCTTTAATTCAAGGTATCATCTACCAGCCTCAAGATGTCGTACATGTTGGGACATTTACACAATGGATGGCAGGTTGACCAAGCGATCTTGTCAGAAGAGGACAGAGTGGTAGTGATTCGATTTGGCCACGATTGGGATCCTTCTTGTATGAAAATGGACGAAGTTTTATACAGTATTGCTGAGAAAGTGAAAAACTTTGCTGTTTTATATCTAGTGGATATAACAAAAGTTCCAGACTTCAACAAAATGTATGAATTGTATGATCCGTGTACAGTGATGTTCTTTTTCCGAAACAAACATATAATGATTGATCTTGGCACCGGTAACAATAATAAAATAAACTGGCCGCTAGAAGACAAACAAGAGATGATCGATATAGTCGAGACTGTGTATCGAGGAGCACGTAAAGGCCGTGGTTTGGTTGTATCCCCAAAAGATTATTCTACCAAGTACCGTTACTAAACATCATCTGTGATGATGCTGTGTACAAAAATGTGATGACTTTCATGACTTTTAAATAGTATGAGTATGAAATATTGACATTTTAATTTTTGCAATGTCTAATCTCATACTGGGCAACAGTTATCACTTTTAATAAATTGCAAAATAATTTCTATTGCTGTATCAACTTCCATGCAGTTTAAAGTGACCATGATGTAGATTCAGACTAGACAATGATTATAGCCACCCTCTGTAGCTCAGTCAGCCATGACATTGCTTTAGAAGAAACAGAAGTCACATTGGGCATGGGTTTCTGGAAATGTCCTTTTACTTGTCACTTCATATTATCATTTAGACTGCTAATTTTTTCCCTCATATGACAAAGCTGTTAGTGGGGTTGTTAAGCTCAATTTAAAGAGAACGTTAAAAAAGTTGAGTGTCAATTGAGGACTAAATATTGGCATGGCTTCTAGATCTGCATCATTTGTGCTAATTTAGACTGATTGAGTGTGTCAAATCACTTGATTGGATGTTATGTTTCGACGTCAAAGGGCGGGGAGACGAAAGTCTTTGATTGTATTCGGACATAAATCTGTATTATCCTTGTATATATGTGTAACTTTGAATGTAGCCTCACTCAAATGTGTATGTAGCCCGAGCTGTCCTTTTTTTTATATTGGGTTTAACGACGCACTGTTATGATAACTGAGATCTAATGGCGTCGGATCCGAGCTGTCCTTTTATAATAAAAGTTTCAATACTTTTCTGTGCAATCAATTTCATACTCTATCCCACATACACCATGCCAGGCATGTCAATCCTAGAAAACTGAAACCTACGACAATAGCTATCTACGATGGATACGCAACTTGGACTTCTCCCTTGTTCTCCCAGTGTTGAGAAACTTTTTGACGCCACCTAGATCGCCTATATAAGTCAGCTACAGGCTCTACAGGGCTCTGTTGGCTCGAGTAGTGGATGAAAATTGAAACATCACCACCTAGATCATGCACTAATTTATTAAAATTGAGCCAGCTATCAAATATGTCATTTTGGCATCATTTGAAGTGTAAAGAATTATGTAAACTTGTATCCACGAAAGAAGAATGTTGCACAAACGACTGCCCTCTATCCCACGAGTGAATTGGCACCTTTCTTGGATACAAGTATCACAGTTATCTCTTATGCCAACCAATTGAGATTGAAATCATCATCATTCAGCTGTGGCAGCTTGTGACCTGAACAGTGGCAAGTGCTGTAGTTAAATCAAACATATATAAAGGTATCAATCTACAGAACAATGGTGTATAATAGCATCGAAAGTAAGCCTGCAGGGTTACTTTCCCTCCATCGCTCTATTTTCTCATCTACTCTGATCCGAGCGACGAGTCATGCAGCACTGTTGGATGTATGACAATTTGCAGGGACATTATCTTGCAGGCATTCAGCAGCGTGTAGGTTTTATAATGTATTTGAAGCCGCGGGCGTTCGATGAATAACAATGTTCTTATCTGCTACTTTTTTTTATACAGCTGTATTTTTATCAACCCAGATTGCTAGGAAAATACATCAACAAAATGAGAGAAATGATTTCTTTAGAATAAATTGATTGGGAAATGGTATAAATCAGGCAAATCGTAGGGAGTGCTGCCATCTGGGCCGCCACCGGCATTCAGCAATATTCCATGTGCAAATTCCCTCATTTTTAGGTCTGCACTCTCAATTGAGATTTTTTACTACTGGGTAATTACCATTTAGAAATATAAATTAGTTGAATGTACCTGCAGACTAAAACAACCTAGATTAAGTAAGTACACTATCGTAGTCTATTTTGGAGGTTGGGTCACCCCGAATAAGTACCCAATTCTGTACCCAATTTCACAACCTTCTTTCCAGTGGACATGCCCAAGCGCTCTTCACACAGCACAGTATAGTTCTTTTTGGTATATGCTCTTCAGCGTGGATGTCAAAATGTTACGTTTCTTGTTAACATGGAGAAAGCAGCAGGTCTACAAGAGTGGACAATTGATAGTAGAAAGATATACCGTCATCAACATATATATATATTGCATACCTCTATACATTAGATTGCAGCAACAATAATCCTGATTTCAGTTATAAACACGTTCCAAGAATACGTTGCGCTTAATAATATGAATAAAATTGTCTTCTTTATATAAAATCTGATTTATTGAGTTGCGGAAGAAATTAGGTATTGTAAATTACAGAATTATTGCAATATTTTGCACTGGATATTAAATTAAATTACTACTATTCCTAACAAGTACAGACACACGACAATAAGTTCCTTACCATTTAATTTATTTATTTTGTAGCAGTGGCATGTTGACCTAACTCTTTTTGGTGCAGTGACATAGATATTTACCTGGAGGTGCTACCTATGCTTGACTATTCTTTCATTTTACTCAATCACTTTCCACTAGTAAAATCACTTCTATACCTGTCTCTTAAAAGAAGTTTCTGAATACTACTATTAAAAGTGTAAAAAATTATTACCAAAGGCACCAGTTACCACTGGACAACATGCCACTTGTAGATCTATGAACCGTACACCACTCGATAACACACCATTTTGAATGTTGATACACTAAATTGTCTGTTCAAAGAACGTACAACTGCTGGTCTTGCTCTGCTATCCAGTGTTTACATGTTACAAAATGATAAGGAGCCTTGAATGTCTGAAACCTGTACAATTGTAAACGTGCAGCTAGGTTACCATGAGAGCAAAGCCAGGTAGCTTAGCAGCACTTAGAAACACATTGGCATTTAGGTGAGGTTCCTGCCGTATATACAAATTTCAATCCCACTTAAAATTCAGTGGTTCATGGACTTGTTAATATAATGTTTCCCAATCACCATTAATTTTATCTTTTAGACATCAATTTTCACATGGTATTTTATGCAAAAGAATGAGTAGGTGTGGGCCAGTGGAAAAATATACATACTGATTGAAACTGCCATTGGTTCAACATTAAAATAATAACCTTGTAAGTGGTCCTCATTGGAGTTGAAACTTTTCATACAACTGCTTGAATGTAAAAACAAATTCGTACAAGAGTTGTAGACTGTTGCGGGTGAACTTACTGCCCGTCACCATGGATATTTCTTCCCGATTAAATTGCATTGCTTTAGCTTACTTCCAAAATATATACACCTACTAGACTATGCTATTACAAATATTTCACTCAACATACATCTATCCGTTTCTACCTGAATACATAATACATCTACGTTCACAATATATATATATATATTTTATGTATTATATTTACACAATTTTCCATTAACAATTAATCAACATATAATATAGTTATAACAGGTGTGATCAGTTCAGTTAGGTGCATTTCAGAGATTATTTATTCTATCAGTAATGCAGCTGAAGCTAGGAAAATTAACCCAGCATATTTGATAATATTCAATCTGATCAGCTAAATCAACGACATGTTACTAATGGAAAAGTGGCACCTACTTCCAAAAGACAATGTTATTCCTGTGTTTAACTCAGCATTTTGTATACCAACGTTACATATCACGAAACACATCATTTTAATATGAGAATTGAACCACTTCAACTTCGATTATGTCGAGGGTCAAGAGAGTAACAATTGCGGCCAACTCCTAAAGTCGTAAACGGTTCAATCGCCCTCATTGAAATAGTACCGTAATGTATACGTATTTTCTGTTTGGAACTAGCAGAATAGAGTTGCTGTGGTAAAGTTCTTTATTGGTAACATTAATTAGGGTAAACATTTAAATAAAAAAAAAGAAATATGTGAAAGGTTACCGTGAACAAAATTAAATTGAATGATTAGTAAGAGGCTATGAAGGAAATATCAGAAAACAGATATTACTATATAATAATATACAAAATAATTATATAGTAAACGGCTGATTTTGTACATGAACTACAAATTCTCTTTCCCCACAGGCCTATGATGTGAAAATACACTGAAAGATGACACTGCCACACGAAAACTCTGCACTTCTAGGGCTATTGAGTATGTTTACAAGTTACAATACTCGGTAGGTTAAGCTGGCGTGCACCAATGCAGTCTTTTGGAATCTACATATACAGACACACTGATCGCTCTAAAGGCCTATGAAATTATGCATAACATGCTCGAGTATATGGTCGATGGCAGCCGAGAATAAGAAGTACCAAAGACATGTCGATATAAAAGTTATCGTTAATATAACCTCGTGTATGTATCACTCATAAGAATGTCACTGTTGCACATTATCACTTGGGTTAATTTGGGAAGCACTTCACTCTTAGTTACATCTGTTAAACTATTGTGGTACCGTTTCAACATAGTTTGCTGGGTACAAGCCCACACGTCCGTCTTTCCTTCCTTTGCACCACCCTTGCTCATCCTCGTCCTCCAACTTTTCAAACACTTCACCTGAACACAAACGAGAAAACCAGAGATTAGTGATTTCAAAAACACCACTCGAGAACATAAATACTCTATTCTACCACTATCAATACATGAATACAATGTTATATATATATTGATAACTTGACATTAGAATACAGTAAAACCTCTATGCATCGTTACTGCATCCATCGCATTTCCGCTTCTATCATTCATTTTATCCCACCCTACTCCCATATAACCAATGTTAAATTTTCCTCGATGGATCGTTTTCCTGCATGGATGGTATTATTTTTGTGGTCCCTTGAAAAACGATGGATAGAGGTTTCACTGTAATTCGTAATTCGAAATCTTTCTGTCCCCTAATCGCTCATTCCTCATTATCAATGTAAAATTGTTCCAATTTGAAACGTTTCTTCAGACACACGCAAAATAAATGTAGTCTTAACTGATCAAGTATTATTTTTCTTTTCGTGATGACATTTGCATAGCATCTGTTTCAAACATAAAACTATTGTTGTCACTTGCAAGTTGCGAGCATCTGGTAAATGGCCACATGCCACTAGACCACCATTATAATGTTAAAAATGGAAGTTTAACAAATATTTTCTTCCTACGATTATAAACTGTGTTACATCTTTAATTTCAGTCCAACCCTCGTCCCAACGTTCCATCTACAGTCCACATATTCATTATTCACGATTTCCCAGTTGACGCAGAAAGGACGTAAATGAAATTGTTGGTAATCGCCCGCATATTAGGCAGCGGGATACTAGGTATCAGCGGCCACAGAGAAAGCTTTGAACGGCATTGTTTTGACCATGCATTTTGACATTTGCCGTAATTTTTTCCATTATTTTTTACTTTTTGTTGGTAATTCAAACTTTTAAAGTTTGAAATGTGTTTTTCTACTCTCGAGTTTCGAATTAACGATGGTTTACTATAAATGTAACCGCATGAAAATTGAATAATGACAGAAGAATAAGGATGCTTACCTTGTTTAAAACTTAATTCGTCGGATTCTGCGCCCTCGTAATCGTACAGCGCTTTTACCGGCACCCCTGGTTCGCCAGTATCAACAAGCGCATCTCCGTCACCTTCATCCCACTCATCTTCCTCAAACGGATTTGCCTCTGTTTTGGTGCCATTCCTGAACACATAATATGTTGACCATTATTATTTCTATACAGTATATTTAAACAAAAACAGTGCAAAATTCCCAAGTCAATCAACTCTCTTGTTGTTGAAAAAATATACTAGTTGAGTGGCAAAAACAAAATGTAAGTATATTTTAATGAAAATTAGGGTTTATTGATTATCAAGCATAGGACCTGCAGCTATTTTAATAATTTACAAAGAAAAAATCTCCAAGGTCAGAAGCATTAGTATTCATAGCTTGGTAAACTTACGTAATCGCTGGCGACCTAGTGACACTTTCTGCCTTTTCCTTCGGTTTGGTCGGCGTATTTTGGTTTCCCTCAGGCTTGGTCTCTTTCGTCACGTCGGTGGGGATCATTCGCGCCGCTGGCTTCTTGCTAGCAACTTTGTTGTTTACAGGAGGGTATTCCTGAAAGCAAACCACTAGCTCAATAATGCCATGTAAGCCTACAGTGTAATACAGTTGAATATTTTGCATTATTGATATGTTGGTCCTTATAGCCTTTTTTTTTCAACAACTCACTCTTATTTACAACCACAGCATAGCTAATAGAACAGCTGTTCACTCTTTACTGTATTGTAGAGTTGGAACCATTGAAATAACATAGGCAAAGAACAGTTAATGGTACCAGTTTCAGGCATATGAAGGCGTAATGTGACCATAGCATAAAGTATTTTTTAGATACTCGAGCCATTTACTTTAATTCAACCCACCAAATATAATAATTCTTACTTATAAATTGGAATTTTTAATTCACCCAAGCCTACGAGGTCATTTTTATGGATGCGCACTGCCCGGGGCGTCGAATTCAATGGGCCCCATCGGTACTTCCTTTTGTAATATTCCAGATTTTAATAAATAGTACATTTTTTTTGGTTCATCAATGGACTGGTTAGAGTAAATGGTCTTATTTAAATACTCACGGTTATTAGATACACACGTTTTTCAAATTTATATTACACTTTGATTTGCTTGGAATAGCCATTTAGCCAAATTATCCTCCTTACAACACTAATTGAATCCAATTTCCAGAAATATCGTGTAGTTTCCAAAACGCATATGATCATATTAAAGAAACGTGAATTTCCAACACTTTTTTAAGCAGAATCGAGTCCTTGCCCGGGTGGGCGCTAAAATGACATGAGACGGCCCTGAAACCCTACTACTGAATTGACAAAATTATGTAGGCCTATATATATATAAGATTGTGATTAGTAGTTGAAAATATTTCATAATAACTTCTCAGTTTAAAATATACCAAGAAATATGAAAATATGATTAAAATGTAGCAAAATACTGAAAGAAAAAACGACTTGAAGATACTCTCGATATATGTATAAATTTCTCTCTGGATGCTTGGGCCAATCTCATGCAAAATGAATGAACAATCCCTTACAAATCCCAGTAGCAATCAAACTGGCCTACCATATCATGCTAATATAATGGCAATTAAAACCTATGATGACATAAAGCTAGGCTAGGGTATAAGTGTTAGATCCCATTTACATCCAATTTGACGTTAACTATCAATAAGTAATAACATTGTAATCATTGAACAAATATTATTTACAAGGCCGTTAATACAAAACACACTAAGTATGATAAATAATCAGCACACTCAAGCTTTACGTTTTGCCTGAAAATCCATCCAAATTGCTAAGCTTCATATTTTTGCTGTAGACTCAGAGTATTCTCCAGGTAAAACTTCAATCGAATAATAAATAAACAAGGCATTAGTGGACACGTGTCTATTTAGGGCAGCTTGCGCTGAACGTGGCATTGGATGTAAACAAGCCTAACTAGTAGTTCTAAATAAAATGAAATGAAAAGAATACACACAACATGCAAATCCTCTCCGACAGGACGTTGGTTGATAAGCGTGATGGTTCCGGGGATTGCTTCCTTCGACTTGCCGCGTGCAATATCCCTGAACTCTTCCGTATACTCCTGCGGGAACACAACACGGCACATGCACGCAAGTCAGTGGCGCAAACAACAACACTCCGACGACGGCACGCCATTTGTCACTGGAGCTTACTCGGCAACTGTCGATAGTACACCAGTAATCTCCAGTAACAAATGGCAGCTTTTGTGGTACTAAATATATGTACAAATACCAGAAACTGGTTTACTTTCTCCCGCAGCTTTTTTGACACAGTCAAATCCAGTTTGTAGGACTACATAGATGTCACATACACTATGCGTCACAAATGCTTTTTGATACGTCATGACTTACCAGTAACAGTTTCTGTATTTATAAATATTATATAGTAGCTTATTATTCGCTAATACCGTCCTATCTGGCAATTCATGCATCAAATTAAACTTCAATTGGAAGAAATGAGTCAAAATATAAAAATAAACGGGCCACACAAAGTGAAGAGCTAATCTACAATAGTATTTGTACTACTGGTATGTATCATCTTTAGTTCATGTAGAGAAACTTGCCCAAGTTATCTAAAATATTTGAAACATCCAAAAAAATTGAGTAGGCCTAGGCCTACATTTTTTCCACAATTCACAGTTTAGGCCTACGAACTGATGAAAAATGTTGCAAACTACATGCTTTCATTATTCGATTCAAGTATAAAAACAAAGAATTTGGATACAATACGTGAATAAATATCTCATATTCACTTCAAACGTCGGTTGATCAAATTCTAAAAGTTGAAATATGTCTACATGCTCATCTTGAAATTGGGCAAAAACCAGATTTCATTATATTAGGGCTGGACAGTGACTAGTACATTACAGTAGGTGTTAGAGCACTGCAGCGTAACCTTTTTAATAAGTTTCTCTCAAGACTATTCATCACTTTGGTAAGTTTTATGTTTTTGGTTAAATACTTTAAATAGTAAGTTTTTCACTAATTCTTTTAGCCTCTTCCCCTGAAATATTTACTCAAGTGGTTCCAAATTATTGCTTCAGTAGTTCCAGCATTACTTTGGTCACCATAATGTGTTTGTAGTTTGATACACTAGAACGGATAATATGCTAAATTCTTTATTCTGGTAAGTAACAATAAGTAAGCAAATTAACCTAATCAACATAATATATAGGTAGCATAACCTAAAAAGCACAAATAGATTCATAGACACAACTGACAAAGGTATCAAATAAAACATACAAGTGTAATGTAAGTAAATCAGGTCCTACCTCAAAGAATGGCCAGTTCATGCCCATATTTACTCCATGTGTATTGGACCACCACTTTAGATCTTTCTCATGGTCAGCATTATTGATTGTATGGTAGAATTCTTCGTATATTTGTGGAAGACTGTGGGACAGAAAAAGTCACGTCAAGATCCGAACTACAACAGCACAACTGAATAGCAACATATCGTACGGTAGAAGATGCTCACACTGGGTCTTGAGATATATTGAGACTTTTCTGTATTCCAAACATGATTCCTTTGAAAAATTGCAATCTTTCGGCCTCCATTATTTGACACCGGTCGAACACTACAGTCATATCTTCCATGTATTTAGGGTTGGTCGTATTAATTTCGTCTAAGGCTGCTTCATACTTTTCTCTTGCTTTTTGGACATCTTCTTTCGATTTTTGGACTCGATCTTGCATTTTTTTAACCTGTGTAAAAATATTAGTCTTAAAGATATTTTAATTATATATACACAGTATTAATAATTAATTTACCCACGGGTTAAAAAACCACCATCACGCTTGAATAAATAATATGATTATTGATTGTTAATTGCTGAACAACTCTACGTAAAGCTAGGTTATTTTGGAAGTATGAATTAACTAATAGTTTAATATGCATTACAGTTATTTGACTTCACCCCATGTTAAATGAAGAAAAAATTTGTGGTGTGATGGATGTGTTGAGAGACGGATGATCATTGTGAAATAAATTTTGAGTGACAAATGTGATATTAAAGGTGATGATACAAACACAAATTAGAGGAAAAACTACATGTTGCTGTGTGTATGTAATGTTTGTTGAATATACATGTAGTTAATGTGTGAGTGTAGTTAATACATTCAAGATAAAATAGTATGTGAGCAACTTGTCTCCAAGGAGAGCAGAGCAATGAATGCCAAAATAAACAGTATACAATACACAGCATGAAAAGCACGCAAATATTCACATACATTTAAAAAAATTGAAGGTCTAGATCCCTATGCATGAATCTAGATTTATAGGCCTCATAATACAGTAAAATCAAGTTGCAATAAAACAAGTTTTGGAATCAGCTCTTCTAAGCTAAGTATGACTACTTTCCACCTTCTTTTCATACTTTCATTCTAAATTCTCACAGAAAATTTCAATAATACATACAATGTAAGAATTTAAAAAAAAAAATCTTTTTCCAACATGGTTAGGCTACAACTGATTATAGCTACAGAAATGTTTAATTTTGTTTGAGTACTGTGTATTCTATACAAGCTTCAACCCAAATCAATATGGCCCTCTCACTCCTCTAACTTTTTTAACTATTGTATTATAACTTCCATGTCTCACTTAAATCCACCACACCACAATGATATCTCATCTTAAAGTTCAAACTCTTCAACAAATAGCACTACTTTAAATACACATAAGCCATTATTAATCTACAATTATCTTTGGTTAGTTAAAAGAATAAGCTCAAGTAATGCCTGTGCCGTACACAAATCTAGTCTCTGCAACAACAAAAGTAAGATGTTAGATAGTGTATTACTGAATTAGCTAAATTGTTAATCAAGTAGTTATTAATTACCAAAAATGAAGATACTATAAATACGCTAGAAGTTCAACCAGGTAATAATGAGTATGCTAAAATAATTATTGTTGGGTGTCATAAAGGAGATCCGAATAGTAAATTGGTACAAAATACAAATGTGTATCAAATGTGAGCTATCAACTAAACTTGAACATTCTGCCACCAAATCAACTAATTTCACAAACTATAGTGCTAGAGTAGTAGTGAGTTGATAGTGATATAACATGGGTCCAGATGTTAGATGTCGTACTAAAAAGATTCGGCAAAAGAGCAAAAATTCGCGATTAGTTTACGGTAAATTGGCGCAAGGCATAATCTCGTACAGTACGGAAAAAAATACCGACTGTTCAAGGACAAAGGTGAAAACATTGACTTTGACAGTAAATACGTATAAGGAATTTCTTTGTTTCATGGATATTGATATTTGGCATTTCAAAGCACTTACGGGCTATTCCGCTCTCCAAATTAACAAAAAAAGTGTGGTATTCTCACGATGGTCGTTATATCAAGGGATGTATCAACAAAGAAAAAATACCCACGATCTTATAGGAATCGCGTGGGACTTTCTAAAATCGACAATATATCGCGACGATTGCCGTGATAAGGAGTGTAATTGAGAGGTTCTACTGCACCCCCACGCCCTCATCACACAGTCGAGTATAAATTACTCCGGTACATACTTCAGTTTCCCAGTTAGTGACAGATTTAAAGATCAGATTCAGTAGGAAATCAGTATCAAAAGAACATAGGGCTACAAATATAGCATTAAGAGTTTAGGGTTGCTGGAACAAAGCCACCAGAATATGAATTGTACAGTATTGTGCTTACCAGTGCTGCTTTCTGCAATGAAATAAAATTACGAAATTGAAAAAATAAGGTAACACAATTTCAATAATTAAAATAATAAATTTTATATGACTATCTCAATAATCTTTTCAGAATGATCTAGAGAACTTCAGTACTGATATTATTATACTTGTATTCACAAAAAAAGTCTGTTTTTCTGCATGACAAACACAAATATCATTGAAATACTTGAATGGGTTTAGCTATGATATTTTCACCAGGGACTTCCCCAAGTGGAATCGAAATCAACTCAATGTCGAAATCAATTGATATTTTTGAGGAAGCAAAATCGACATCGGATTTTTTACCTAATTAACGACAACTACAATAAAAATTGAAATTTTTATTATCAATTATGAGAACGCAAATCAAAATCGATACTACTGGTACTTTTTTAAATAGATTATTCGATAAGTTATTTACGGCAATTCTCTGTCTATAGGCCTACCGTACTTATATGTAAAGCGTAAAGTAATAGTCCACGGTGACATATGATGATACTGATCATCGCGAAAGCTCAACACTGCCAAACAGTGGTGCTTGTGATATTGAATAGGGACGGTTTCAAGAGAACCCTGCCAACACAAGACCTAGACCTCGGACAAGAATCTGAATAGCTTCTGTCAAAAATAGTTAACATTGTAAACTCCACAAGTACCATCCATAATGGAGAGATTATGTTTTCTTAATAGCTTTCCTCTATAACTTGTATGCCGGACAAATGCAATTAAGTGCAATTTTTTTCTAGAACAGACATTGTCATAACCCACCGAAGAGGGAATGGTTGCTACTTGATTGCAACTACAGATTAAATCCAGGTAGACACTGTTCTACCTTTTCAGCTAATATTTACTAGTCTGAGCATAATTTCTGGCTCATTCCTCAGGGTGGAAATAAACGTGACAAATCTTTACATTGAACACGGTTCGATGAAAATTATCTCGATTATGAACGCAATCGAAATGATTCTGATAAAAATGAGAATCGGAATCCACGTTATTGCGTCGAGAAGTAAAATTACCAAAACCACTGATTTAGGGAAATCAGTATCGAAATTGATATAGGCCTAAAGATTTACTTAAAAAAGTGGAATCGGAATTTGTATAACTCAAAGATAGAAGTGAAATCGAAAAATATTTCACTTCAGAGTCCTTGATTATCACAGTACGGTATCTATTATTTTTCAGGACGATGTTTACCATAGTAAATCAATTGGATCTTTCAAAAGCGTCCAGCTAGATTTGTAATTATTGATTTATCACAATTATTTAGTTGGATGTGACCTTCTTCTTTGATCGATACAAGTATAAAATATAAAAAGTAATAACCAAATAAATCAATTAAAACATTGCGTTCTACAAAAACAGTTGATGCTCTCGTACGACAAGATCAGCAGAGAATTTGTAATGTGGGTGCATTCAGTATTTCATCAAGCAATTTGTACAAACAGTCAGCCACGAATGACCACACTACTTTGGAGAGCTACGTTTTCATTGGCGCTCACAGTGGAAACGTACCAGTTGATCACCAATTAAAACACTCGATTGTGTAATGCAGTACGACGTGCATTAGTGGCACTGACATCACATTACAAAGTCATGATACAAGTCTATTCACTACATGGGTATTAAAGGGTAATGCAATAGCCACTGACCTGGTCAGGGGAGAGTGAACTGTCAGCAGAAGCGTTTCGTTCTTGGTTCGAAACAGTTTTCTCACTTTTGCACGCCGTATGATAATCAATTTTGGTTTTGTTCACTTTCGTTAACACCTTAGTCCATGGTTTTTGAGCTTTCTTAAATGCATCTTCCATTTCTTTTCTTTCTTTGATTTGTATCATTGACTGAAACAACAGAGTAATTTGATTAACAGGCTGAACGTATAGGAGGTCCAAAGGGGCAGTTTCATCGGCCAGCTACTTCAAACCACCATATTAACGAAACTTGATGATTATTGTTTGCTTAACGACCCCACCAACAGCTAGGTTATATGAGGGAACGAATGGGCAGGTGATTATGAAACTATAGAGTGATGATGAGTGAACGACGTTTACAAAAACCCATGCCTTATGCGGGACTCGAACAGTGAGTTCAGTTTCTGAAGCGTGCCTCAGCTGACTGAGCTACCATGGTTGGCATGACACTTGTTATGGGTACGTAGGATTCAAAGTATCGAACTTTGACAAATGGTTTGTAATCCACACAAATGATATACTGTAATTCTTTTCTCCTCAAAAATGTGCTCAAGGCATAAAAAGTTTTCTTTGATATTATTTATATCTTGAAATTTCTACCCCGTAATGATTTGTTTTCTTTATACAATTTATAGATCAAACCAGGCAAAAGTAAAGATATACCGGTACCAAAGTTTGGTCGATGTAGTGAAATACAGTTAGCCAATGAAACAACAATGAATCGCATGCAGGTTTACTGGGTGTCAAATGCTGTCCGCCCACAACTGATGACGATGATGACCTAATTGTAGTTTACCTTGTGGTATGTATCCTTCTGCCAGGTCTTCACCTGTTGCATTACATCATTGCAGAGGTTATCTCTGACCTTGGTGTGGAGGTCGCATAACCTGTCAGACTCAACCAGCACTCCCTTCCAAGCCGCTTCCGTCGTCCCGTACTCAGGCCCTGGACAAAACAACACGCGTTCACCAAATATTCACGTATCACTGCATCACGTATCATTGTGTAATGACAAAAATACTGATTTTCATGGAAAGCAATCTAGTGCTAGAAGAGATTAAAATGAACAAATACAAAAATGGACTAATGCTTCAATTTTTGAAATGAAGTAGAAATCTTTCTATGTGTGCAAAAATTCAAAGACACAGAGCTATGAGCGTTCACACACAACGTTCATTTACCTGACACCATTTCGTTTTCATTCATTCAAATTTGTCGATTTATTTGAAATTGATTGAAAATTTCGGTATAGTAGACGTTAGATTTTAAAACATTGGTATTGATTACACATTTTCTATCAAACAGCAACCCTAAAAAAGTATTATTTCTGTGGTTAATCTACAACCATTCTCAATATTCCACCTCCCGTGACACTTCCACAACCTGTGAATCATCTATCGAAGGGCGCCAAAGTCTGGCCCTGAATCTACTAACCCTTTTCTATAATGTCATTCCATTTTTTCGACCACCCCTTTAAGCTCTTGGCGTAGGCTTTTTCGATCTCTCCCCTTTCTTGTATGAGCGTCATTAGGTCGTTGCAGAGCTTGTAGCCATCCTCGATGCGTTTGGTTGTCCGCTTGTAATTGCCAGGCTCCCAGAACGAGTCGCTGGTCGCCATGAGCATGTTGTCATCGCTGTGGTGCGACATTGTCACTCACGCACCCCCGCACAATGCCGGCTGCAACAAGACAAATACGGTAACATTAGAATTATGTTCGGTCGTTCAGTTTACAAACTTAGAAATGAAAAATAAATGTGTTTATTAGCCAATGTAGGCCTACTCATCAGATCCATGGCCATGAATTAAAAGCAGGTAAAATATTATGGCTAAAAACTACTTTGTCACCAAAGTATACTCTCAGATCGAGGGGTTTACAACTCGAAAATTTGGTGTACACCTGATTTCAGATTTTAAGATTTCAGGGGATTTCAGGTCATTTCAAGTGATTTCAGGGATTTCAGGTGATTTCAGGGATTTCAAGTGATTTCAGGTGATTTCAAGTGATTTCAGATGATTTCAGGTGATTTCAGGGATTTCAAGTGATTTCAGGGATTTCAGAGATTTCAAGTGATTTCAGGTGATTTCAGAGATTTCAGGTGATTTCAGGTATTTCAAGTGATTTCAAGTGATTTCAGGGATTTCAGTTGATTTCAGGTGATTTCAAGTGATTTCAGGGATTTCAAGTGATTTCAGGGATTTCAGGGATTTCAAGTGATTTCAGGTGATTTAAGGGATTTCAGGTGATTTCAGGGATTTCAGGTGATTTCAGGGATTTCAATGGGATTTCATGGGATTTCAGGGCAAGTGTACACCTGATTTCAGGAGTTGTTAACCCCTCGTCTCAGATTCAACGTTCAGCATTGACAGATGAACTTTTTTCATTGACAGACCGAACTTTCTTTTTCTGTCATCAAATTAGTATCATAATTTTGCTATCACTCCACGATTTGTGCAATACAACAATGTGCTTTAATTCAACCAATTACAGTTTTATTGGATTAAAATTTGAATATAACTTATAATATATATATATATATACCGGTGTCTACAAGTTATAATATGTTACAGGGGTCCATGAATGAATAACAAATGGAGGATACTGTTGGAGAGTTGGTATTTTCAAATAACAGCGTCGAATATGAAAAAACAGGGTTAGTTTGCGAAATTCGATCAACAGGCAAAAATCTGCCGCTATATTCACACATAGTGGTAAGATCTCGTTCAAACAATCTCAACTTTCATCCAAAAATGATTTTGTATCAAGTTTCGACGTTACTAAAAAAATCCACCATTGATTACACACAAAAAAATGGTGCAAACCACCTGTGCCATAGTGAAAGAGGATCAAGGGAAGGAAGTTTCACTCAGAACCTTTTCTGGATACAGATATATGTACCACTCCATGTAAGCTATATATTAAATTCTGATCAAATTGCAATGATTTATTACAGCTGACAGTACCAGTAATCATGGCATATGCCTATTACAGTAACCTTCACAATTTCGTAGAACTAGGCTGTATATCAGATAGAGGTAATTCATTCATGGTGCACTCTAATAATTGTACAAATATTTTATACTATATCCTGATAACTTGATAAGCCAGAACAATAAAAAGCTGGATCTGTCAATGACGAATTTAAGCCTGCAATAACGCGTCTTGAAATTATTGATAATACACTTGAGAGATGTGAACACTTGGGTAATTTATGACTGGACATTTAAGAATGCATGTATTAGTTATTAGTATGCCTATTGCCTTTAACCTAGGCATCTTTAGTCAATACTATTACTATCAATCCTGAATCCATATAGTATGACATTAATTCATATTGTCATAGGCCTACTGTCATTTTATTATGTTAATTTTTTTTCCTTCTTTCACCCTCATCGTTTCATCTTGCATTGTTAATCAAGTATATTACTTTTTCATCAATTCT
Organism: Brachyptera putata; assembly: GCA_907164805.1. Lineage (NCBI taxonomy): Eukaryota > Metazoa > Arthropoda > Insecta > Plecoptera > Taeniopterygidae > Brachyptera > Brachyptera putata. Next base: position 11,276,808 of record OU015468.1, on the reverse strand, counting down.
TAATTTATATTCGATTATTATTATTCTGTGTCGATCTGCAACCAAGAATGTATGGGCAGAGATCTAAACACAGATAATTAACTCGTTTAAACTAATTTTCACAATACAATCTTTGTAATCATAGAAATAGTTAAGCGAACCGTATCTGTAATTTTACTCATCTACACTCGTAATAAACAACATAGCAATGTTGTTGTTGAATTAAACGCCATGTTAGGTGCTACATATTCTCAAAAATCCCATTTAGTCAGAGTGAACAGATTCGTTCAGCCAATAACTTTCCGCAAACGGCAACCGCATTGACCGCACTCACCATGTACATAAATAACCGGCATACATAAATAAATCATAATTTTCTAGTTTATATTCACACTACATTCGGTCGATAAATACTACTTTTCGTCAATTGTCCTTACCTAATCTATTGTGATGCCCCCCCCCCCCCCCCCATTAGTGGACTCGATCAACTAACAAAACAAGGCACTTGTTTCAGCTAAAATTCCATTGGGCTCTTTTTTATTTAGATTGCGTAAGAAATTTTAGATATTTTTGAAGTGAGAATTCCTCTTGCATCAGCTGACGATCAGAAACCTTCAATTCCACTGAAACCGCGGGTAGGCCCTATATATTTAAATTTATAGATTACCAGTATCAATGATGACTCACCAAGTATTGTTGTCTAGATGTAAGCATAACGATAAAATTGTTTAGAATGCATTTCCTATTTGTCATATTTTGCCTCTACCTCCCTTCTCATCCTCCTCTCTCTGTCGCTTTCTCATTGACGCATAGCGTGAATACTAGACAGTTGTTACAAGCAAAATGATTGATTCTGTTTTGGCTTTCTCCAACTCATTGGAATTTCGGGGAAATCAGTGGTGGCTCTTCTTCGTTATGAAAACAATACGAAAACATTGATAAACTAACAAAACAATGGACTTGGTGATAGTTTCAAGTTTCAACCAAAAATTCCATCGAGCGCTTTTCTCGTCAATTGCGAAAGAAATTTGGATATCAGCAGCTGTCTATCAGGAGTACGCTTACATTAACACGTGGGTTTATGTACATCAACAAGTTGCCTGTATCGATGATCGACTCACTAGGTATTGCTTGTTATCTAGCTGTAAAGATAAGATTGTTTGAAAATGTATTTTATGTACATCATTTTTGACCCTCCTACCATTCCAATAAGGCAACACATTTTGCGATGTGGAAAAATTAGATGGAAAACAAGTCTACAAAATTGGTGACTTACGTCGAGTGAGACCTACGGGGAGGGGAGTGGGGGGGGGGGGGGGGGGGGAATGAAAAAACGAGAGAAAATAACAAATTCAGCTCAATTGCAAGAAATATGAATGCATACAGTAATTAACATTATTATACTATTATCTACAACTATTATAATCATACATTGTATGATTTAAAACTAGTTATATAACACAAATGACTTGTCATACTGTGTACACATCAACAATCGTTTGAATGAATAAATAAATGAATAAACTCAGTCGCCTGATGGTAAGAAAAGACTTGGCTGCCCTGTAAAGACATTTGGCTCCATAATGTTGGGCTATGAATTGATCATGTAACTGAAGGGAGATGAGCTAATACTAGCCAGCTGTGGGCAGCTAATTGAATCAATTATGTGGATCAAGTCGAGTAGGTTGTCTGTCTGCCACTATACTTGTGGAGACAGCAATGCAACACAGGGTATGCAATGAATGAAAGGCATGTTTATACTGTGTAATAATGGGAAAAGCCACAGACATTTTCTCCCCCATCAGTTTATATAATAGGCACGAAATACTCAATACTCCAAAGCCAGAAGCCCAAAACTAAAAGCATGATATATACAAGATCAGTCTTCCTGAAGGCTTCAGACAAATTGATTGATTCGAGATAAATATTCTTATTTATAGTTGATTTTACGTTATATGTTGGGACAATCACCATCTTTCTAAAATATAGCGAACTACGTCAAGAAATCATCGTGGAAACAATTGCGGAACATATATTAAATGGACCGAAGCCGAACGAAGCAGCAGCTGAATTATGAGCATTTTCTACAAAGTTGTATTTGATATCGGTTGGTTTATAAAAGCTCAACACTCGACTAAAATGCGGTTTTGTTTACTTTTTACTGTCCTGTGCTCCACACGTCAAAATGTAAATGAAATCACGTTTTATAATAATAAATTACATTATCTAGTATTATCATACACTATATGTACGTTCAGTGTTCTACTGTGAGTTTCAAAACCACTTCGGGTACTATGCATAAGAAAAGTAAATATCAGAACCAAATTAAAAATAAACATGTGGTGCACGAAAACCACAGACATTAAACCAAAATCTCATTTATTTAATAGCAAAACAGAATTGACGGCAAATTTATATAGGCCTATACAAAGAAAGATGAACCATATAAAGAGCTCAGAGAGGTTACCTTGATACGAATTCTGTTGTAAATAATACTTCAACTTATAAACTGTATAACTGCTTCAATAAACCCTCTTGTCACTCGAAATTCAATAGACCCAAAACAACCCATTTTGAAGGATAAAAGTATGAATTATCGAACTATCGAAGAATTTAGCTGCATTGAGCTTATGTATCCGAACTTTGTACTGACCAGAACTATTGTTTGAAACTTTCAATGGCAGCAGAATTTGAACCGTCAGTTTGAATTAACGAGGGTGTACTGCAACTATCGACACAAATGTAGCGTTTCCCTGTTATAATGACATTAGTAGTTATAAAATTGACCGTGATGCGCCGGCTGTGAAGATCGTGCGTGTTTGCCAACAATGTAACGAAAACAGCAACAAACTATACCAAGGTTAGAAAGTACAATAAATAGTTCATCGACCCTCTCTCTCTCTCTCACTCACTCGTACATAATATCAACCGCAGTGTGAATTATCCGGATCGAATATATTCACTGGTTCTTCTCTCACATATTAGGATAGGCGAAGCGAAGTCGTCACTTCATGGACTGACGTGCCCGGTGTGAGCCACTCCCACTCTACACTCTAAGCTCCTGATCTATATCAAATCAGAAACATTATTCAATGTTACTTTTTTTAAAAGAGTTAAAAAAAATATGACTTGAAAATGGAGTAAAAATTGAATTATTGCATTTGCAAAAAGAGTGCAGAGTTTACACCAAAACGAGTGCACCATCCAGTCTATTTCGGCCGAACGTGTACGGAAAGAAATACGGGGTTTCGGAGTCAACTTCTGAATTATTAGGTCAAACTTCAAATAAACGAGAAACCAAAATCTGTTCATCTCCCACCACATGGTATGAATTGAATTTATTTGTTATACAGTATGTCGGTTTTCATCAGTAGGCCCTGAGCAAATGTTATGGCATAAGCACGGTAATGGTATGACACAATTTTAACGAACTGACAGTATTTATACAGGACTTGCGACTTGACTGAATTAGAATGTGGATATCTTCTACCGTTCAAAAGACTGTTATCACCAGAAAAGTTATTTTCGAAAAATGCATCATTGTCCGCTTTGAATTATTGTCATATGCTGCGGTGGATGTATCAAGATTTTGACTTTAAAAAAATATAAGTCAATATTTCAATTGATATTTTCATACAATTGTTTGAAGTAATATAAAACCTCTCTTATCCTCATCTGTCAATGGCTGATGAATAGTAACAGTATGTATAAGTGTTGCAAGAGAACTGTCACTCCGGAAGTGCAATATTGTGTACACACCTAGGAGGATTTAATATCACACACGATCTATCCAAGTGGTTGGTTGTCGGGTCTCCAGCGCAACAACCCTCAACCATGCACAGATCTGTAGCTCAATACATTTTGAGTTGAAACGAAGGCCTACTTAGAAGGGTTGCATTGCCGTAATATCTCTGACGGCAATACTAATTGTTTGTTATCAATACTGATTGATGGTTGGTGCATCTTTAGAATAACTGTCGAGATTTGTATTCCCTAAAAGATGTTGATAGCCATGATAACAGCTCGATTATCTGTGATATAACTGGGAACAAGTTCACTGCCTGGAGAATATACGCCATATATAGGCCTACATACCGGTACTCCTTAGTTTTCACGATATAAGATCTATAACATCCGTGAGACGAAGATGAGCTAGGACGGGGTTTGCGTTTTTTTTCACCCGAGTTTATTCAAATATTATGTTTCTCAAACTGTAGGACTCATTCATCTCAAACGTTATTCAACCGACTTTGCCCCGCAACTGCACACAGTCTCATTTTGGCATAGATAATTAAATGTAGGGGAAATGTTTGATTAGTTAGATTCTGATTGACCGGTGGAGTACTTCCAAAAAGATGGTGCAACCTGTGTTCATGTGGCTCTGCGGTTCACCAAACGCCATAACTGGAAACCGAACACTATAACTGAAAATGTATCAGTTTGTTCATCAACAGCATATTCTGGAATACCATCCGCATTTTAAGCACTACCCTCACTGGCTATTTTATTTTTTTTATATTGGGTTCAACGACGCACTCCACTGAATACTGATGACTATACGATCTATTGGTGTCGGGAAATGATATATGAGATGATGGGATGATGAGATGAAAGGTTATTTTATTACGTGTATTTGGATAGTGGGAAGGAATTCAATAGGATAGTGGATACTGGTCGTGGCCTGTTGTTAAGGAACCATCCCAGTATTGACCTGAACGATAGAGGAAACCACGAAACAAACCCTGTCAGGATGGTCGACCATGGCGGAAATCGAACCCCCGTCTTATGAATGACGGTTCAGTGTATTAACCACTCGGCCACACGTCTCAGTTCACTGTCTATTTTTCTGCCATCTAACTGCATCAGTGAATACGAGATCACAAACCTAAAATATCCACCTCATCTCGCCTCACACACTCATCCTCCTGCACAGTAAAATACCGCGTTGTCCGCTGTCAGATGGCTTGTGTTATTACGTGAAGTTAACACCAGCTCGATCTGCTATCTGGTATAGCTTGAATGGAGCTTACGTCTGGTGGCAGCATCACACAGGTCAAGGATATTATACCATCAACCTGTGCACTCTTTGATCATAACCACATTCCAATCCGTGACCCTCCGGGGGCCGACGAGACCAGCACAGGGCGCTCTCAAGCAACACACTATATACGCTTCCTCGATCGATTCGTGCCACACTAGCTGGCATCTACACGTTAATTGTATATCAATGTCTGTGTGTTATCATGCATTTATTATGCCTAGTTTTTATCTCTATGCAAAATAATGCATGCGACTCGCGAATGTACAATGAAATGCGACCCTTGAGAGCGTTGGAAGTTTATGATCAAATGCAAAGGCTTCCTATACGTTGTATCGACGGTCCTATGGTTTAATTCGTTTATACATTTACATATTTTTGGGGGGAGACGGGGGAAGGAGGCGAATTAAACGTGTTAATAACATATCGTTGAGTCATTTGCATTATTGCATTTACTAAGATTTGCCAACATTCAGGAGATAGGGGTTTCTGTAACCGTCATGGTCGCCCAACCTATAACCATTGAGTTTGAACAAACTCAATGCTATAACTGAGGTTTCTAAGAACACATTTTCTTCACTTCTCTCGATAATGGAGCTGTAAGCAAGGAATTTTGAAAACACAGTAATGTGCAGCTTTTCAAAACGTTACCACCATTATAAAAATGACATTTGAATATTGATGGTTTTCATTGAGTCTAGTCAGAAAAGAATGTCAACCAGTGAAGTGTTATGTGTTTTACTTGATGTCATGTTTTGGTGCTGCACAGTTTAAAACTGTCTTACGGTACTTGCGTTGTATATATTTGTATTTTCCTATGTGGGCAGTCTGTAATATGACATGATAGGAAGCAAATCTTCTACTATGACTAACGCTAGGATAAGTATGCACTAAAAAAACAGTCACGCATGCATTAATGCAATAATAAAGGGCCAAATATGCACTGAAAAAACAAAGAAGACCAAAATATGCACTTTCAATGTTTGTCACAAGAACTTGAAAGAAGTATACGTGCTTCTGTCTCGTCAACGTATAGGCCTATATAGATTTATTTTTGGACATAACCTGTAGACAAAACACTATAGTGCTGACAAAAAATACTGAAGTCTTGTTGATTTGATCTAAATTATTTGAATTCTACTAAACAAAATGGTGAAATAGCCCCTAAAAGACAACGTCGATATGCACTAAAACATTCAAATATCCACCAATTTCTCCCAAAATTGCACAAGGGGCCGAAACGACCTCAACTTATTCTCCCATCATTCCAATATGATCCATAATATATATAGGCCTATATACATCCATAAGCAGGGTTATTTCATATAAATGACTGATGGGAGTATTTTCCACCGCCAAAAGTGGGTTAAACGCTTCAACTCGAAACATGAATCAACCATTTTCTTCGAATCCACAATTATCATTAATAGATGCTGGTTGGGTGGGGTTGATAAAATCCACACTCGAATCCAACTGACAACGAATCGATCACAATGTCCATGCAAGCAGAACAGCATGGCTTTGGGCAACGGTGGCCTACTCACGAGCTCGAAAGAATGTGCAACGGCAAACGGCTATTTGTGGAATAGGCACAGATTCTGCACTCGGTATTCACACTAGCGCGAGGACGTCGATCAAACGCGATCAAGGAATCGGACAAAACAGCATGTTGGTAATATCACGGACATTCCGATTAGAGCTTCCCATTACCTAGAGTCCTACACTACATAATCCACATTGAAATATTGAACATTTACAATCGAGTGGTCACATCGTGCAGGCCTGTCAAACAATTTTGAATTTTTGTTTCTATACCATCAGTATGTAAATTTCCCGAGCTTGGACTCTAGCTTAGGCAGTGCAGCTAAACACAGAATAAATAGTATAGGTGGCAATATGGCAAACTAAACCATATTAAACTCAAATTTTGACACAAACAAACATGGGATAGGCCTACGCATGTTACAAATTATCGTATCTCGATGTTTTGGATCGGTTTCATCATCACTAAGTTCATATCGTCACGATTCACCATGTGTATTGTGAAGTTGGTAACGATACAAGCCTACAACCACTGACACTACTCCACAGTATATACATACATAAAAATGTAATCTAATGTATTCAGGATCCTAGTTGGCGGATCGAAACTGCCGAGCTGTGTAGGGGAGACGGTCATACATGATGACGTATCAACACGTAACACTAACCATGCAACAAGTGTAACTGGACTGTGTGATCTCTGAAGTGTAACAATCCGATGAGCGACTACCGAGTTGTGTTTGAGTGGACTGCTTGTTGAGAGCGAGGGAGGTAGCAGACCTGCCAGACACATGCGGCCGCGAGCAAATCACAACCCAGTCATTCATTGATTTATATGTCGTCCGTAAATTATGTCCGAAATCAAAACAAATGACCAAGAGCTGTTTTTCAACCCATGCACGTCTGAAACGACGAGCGATAAGGGAAAAAGTACCGGAAAACATGTAATTTTAATCATAACGCACACACATTCTATATATATCCATATAGGATGAATATATATATATATATATATATATATATATATATATATATATATATATATATATATATATATATAGAAATATATATACATATATACTGGAAAACGGATAATGCTGTGTTGGTGAGCGATATAGACATATTTATAAGAAATAGATCACAATCTTCCACTTTTGAACGAAATATGCCTACCTGAGACAATTAACGTTCACTTGCTTCTTGCTTTCGGCCGTCAAGTTTATTTCTACACTATAAATGTAACTGTAATGAGTGATAATGTTTATAATTATCACACCATATACAATCTAAGGTCGCGTTAAATGGGGTAAACGGATCCAAGCACTTGTTCAATGGATCAATGACTAAATATTTGTCTACTATTTTCTATCGAACGTCACCATAGACGTCTGTGACGTCACTCATGAGTACAGCTGGCCGTATACAGTGGTCGGAACCTCCACCGAAACACAATAGTAATGAAACGATCAAAACGAGATAGATCGCATACCTGAATGTACACTTCGTCAGGTAAACAAAGATTTTGGTCCGGTAGATTACACGAATTGCCAACAAATGGATACGAAATTACGAACGGATACAAATTATCAATACCCTATCATTCTATTTGTATGTATGCCTACACATATATTCAGTTTCATATGCGAATGGCAGTGCATGCATTTCAAGGGGTTTATTGACTTAGTTTATTACAACAATGGCTGGAACTTATACAAGGTTTGATCATAGGTTTACAAGGTTTTATTCTATGGTTTAATCCATGTCCACAACCAACTCGGCCCAAAGACATCCTAATTAGTAATTACAAGCAATGTATTTACATGTGTTGCGATTGTAATAATGTCTACGATTTGTATTCACCGAGATTCAGATGATAAAGCATTACTTTTCACTCCTCTAAACGAGGCACACTGAGTCTAGTGCCTAGGCCTACGTAGCGCATAAAACATGCTACAGGAGTTGAAGTGAAGCTCTTCTATGAAAGGAAGGGGTGTTAATTACCGGAATGCACTCTGAACTTTTGAAGGGTTTCAGCCTTGCCAATAAGCCGAGTTCGCATGCAACTTGATCGTACACTGTAATCTTATAGTCGCTATAGAAGCTTAGAGTTCGAAGCGCAGAAATGGATTTAGTGAAATATCAGTTCTAGTATTAATAACAGATGGCAAAACAAACGAATAATACTCAAATTATGATACGAGAAATAATAATTTGATAAATTTGAGAATTATGATATTATAAAATGAACAACACACGATCACTTCAACGCCTGGTATGTAAATAATCACGGTAATAATGAGTGAATATACATCCAGATTCACTTCGGATTCATAGACTCCAATACCTAAATTTGCGAGTTAACAAGTTACAGCTATATAATTCAGAGAATCAAATTATCATCAAAGGTGTTTGTAACAATCGAATGCAAATATATCGAGACGTAAACCTGTATGAGAGGTCACAAAAAAACCCTGGTACATACCTGTTCAAAAAAAAACATAATATTTCTGGATATACATAATAAAGACCAACCATCTCATGAAAATAAAACATTGCCTTTACTTATGAGAAAAGTTCAAGCAGAGAACGTGTACACTACGAAAGCTTCGGTTGTAACACTGGTCGTGTACTTAGACCCAATTAGCTTACGATCTTGGTCATGTACATTGACACACGAAAAGACATGCAGCTACACAGCACATCTTGTATCTTGCTTTATTCATTTACTATGTCATCAATAATAGAACATCACTTTTACTCCATTTTATGGTCCGCATGAAAATGGTCCATAGGGCCATTAATAATTCCATGTATCGACAAGCATAGCATGTGCGTGCACCAGTTTCCAGTTTCTTGAGGCTATCAACCCTATAGTTTCTTATCATAACAGTGGAAGCTGTATGGTCACTGTACCATTATCTCCTCACACTTGGTAAGACTATTTTAATTTTTCATTGCGAGGTTAATTTCAACGATTTTTTTCAGTTGTGCCCCAAACCAACACGGATTTACAAATAAGACGATGTGAACAAATATTCGTGTAAAACAAAATTCAATGTGATAGATGCAACCAAAATCAGACGCCGTTCTAATTTCTTCCGCGTGAAAGGATCCCGCTTCGTCCATCCAATGAGTTGAGAATGGTTTTGAATATCTGAATTCCGCAAGTGAACTCGAGTCAAGTTGGGATCGAAGCATCGTGCCCGTCACCATTGAGTTTGTAGTTATAAACTCAATGCCGTCACGCACAAGACATCGTATTTTCTATTTTGTACATCAGCCGCTCATCCACTCCCCCAAATAATCTAGCTGTTGGTAGTCATAAACATGAAAGAGTGTTCTGAATAAATAAATATTATATCTGACGGAAGATACGAAAGGTCACAGTTTCTACTGTCAGAATGGCTGCAATTTGCTTGGCTTCCCATCCTTCCTGTCTACCACAGCGCGTACTCTGCGTTTGGCACGCGGTCGATGCCTTTTGGCATGCATTCTTCCGAGCACACTGTACTAGAGGAATGTCCGTATAAGTTAGCCGCTAGTCGAGATCAGCAAACACTACATGTTCGTGGAATCTATTAACCTACATAATATTATTAAATATATTCGTCGTTTCTCTACATAATAAAGAAACTTTCTGCATGGCTTTCTATCACCAAATACCAACTGTCATAGCATACATTTATCGGGGGAATTGTTTTCAACTCGCATTCCACGTCGATGAAATATATGTACATCCTAGCTGAGTAATATCAATAACTGTGGATATGTGGTTCGATTGATTGATGTTAGTTTTAAGGCTCGAGGTGCATCAACAACAGCAAAGGTTATACACATCATTGTGGTTCGCTTTTATCCTCATCGCTCGCTATAAAATGAACACTTCTAGCATTTCATATTCAGAATTTAAAGAAATATCTAGATAAAAACCCTGCAAAAATATCCTTCTGCTAATAATATTGAAAAACGGCGCTACAAATTAGCTAGCTATAAAGTGCCAACTGGTGTTAATTATATAGAAAAGATATAACATATTACTAAAATGATACTTCAGGTTAATAACATTAATTACTTTTCGAGAGTAGTGATAATTTATACCCTGCACTGGGTAATTGAGAATATAATAATTACACGTGCTCGTAATTATTCCGGTGGACACTGGACAGTGGGCGAGGTTTTGGTTGGTAATGGTAAAAGCACGCACAGCACACTCGACATATAATAGAAATAGACAAATCGAGCTATGCATTGACCTTTATTTACACATTTCAGTGGCAACATTCTTGCGGTTTCAGGCAAACATCGGATTCGTACACGTCTTACTATTTTCATCGCTATGCTCCAACAAGAAAATTGCCGAGGAAAAAACACATTGCATAAGTTAAAAATTAGTTAACAATAGAAGTGGGTTAATTGGTTGCGCGATTCACGGCCGATGTACTTTCGTGTGTTAAACTCAATAAAATAGGTACAATACACCGTGTCAACCGCCCCGGAAATATACGTACACAAATACTATGGCTGCAATTGTCAATCCAGCAATGCAGCTATATGAATCCAATCTGATTATGAATGCATTTAAATAGCAAACTAACAATAAATTGAGTTTATGCAACGACAAGTTAGCGCAATTAAATCAGTATGGGTAATATCAATGGTAATATGTATTCTCACTTGGATCAAGCACGTAGTTGAGTACTATGTAAGCCTACCCTTCACTAGAAGATGCTAATGCAGCAAGGATGGTTCATGGGAGGGATGTTCTTTACCGCCATAAAATACGAATGCTCGTTTAGTAGTACATTGTCCATTTTTGTTAATCTATTTCAGGTTTCGGGAGTTTACCACAGATAATATATTTAGTAACGTTTACAGCACAACGAGGTCAGTGTTGATATAATTTCAATTCGCCCATCTCTAATTTGAAACGCGTTCATTATAAGAACAAGACTACAATCAGACATCTTTGTTGAATTCCACTTTATCATGTACATCGTGTATATTAGCGTGTGAATCAAACGGCCAAACATCACGAAACTTGCCAAAATTCATGGCCACGTGAAATATAAAATATAGCATAACATAATATTATACTTCTACTTTGGAGCACTGCACTGCAGTACTTGCTTATATATGGAGGACGTAAACATTTAGCCGGCTGGATAAACATTGCTACAGCCCCACGAAATGTCTTATCTTCACGATACTACAAATAGCCACTAATACAATATGTACAATTGTGACTAACAGCGTTCAATCCGCAAATCCGGTGTAGCACGTCACAGATAGAAGGTTGATCACCACTCAACCACTCATCACCCTGTGTTAGGCCTACTGCACTCTCGAGCATGACAACACAACTTCAGGCCTATTCTGTTATCATTAGTCACAAGTAGAGTGAGTGGATTTCACTAATTACTTCTATAGAGGTATGCGATGGAGTGTGAAAATATAGGGCCTACTTATTTATATTTATTCAAATTTTCGCTATTACAAATATAGCTACAAATAGTGCTAACCTAGTTTTATTTTATTACGAGCCGTGCAAAAGAATAATGGGATGGGGTGGGTCGTTAGCATATTATGAAGTAACTACTCCCAAATTCATGTTGACAACTGGCAAACCAAGGTCACTACTCACTGATAATCATCAATGACGGAGAGAGTCGAGAACTAGATGCCGGTTCCTCTGATGACAATGATGCATAGGACCCAACCGACCCATATCAGTGATCGACAATATTCATACCTAAGTTACACAGTACAAATAGTTCTCAGACTTTGCCGGGGTGCATGAAGAAGCTGCTAGACCAAGAAAGTTTTCCTACACTATAGTGGTTGAAGAAATGAAAACGGGCTTTCACGATGTCGAGACGCTATAGGTGGATGAATATTCATCAATGGCCTCTGGAGGTAGAAACCTGTTTTCTGACCTCTTGCGTGCGCGCTCGCTTGCTTCGACATTGCTTCGAACAATCAGGGTCAATGTCACGAAAAATGTGACTACGCTCCGACCACAATAACGAATCGAAAGGCAAAGTCGACGACGACGAAGGAAGATGTGCGAATTCGTGGAATGAAAACAAGCTATGGCGCAAGGAAACGCGTGTGCGAATGTTGCGAATGAATACCTACCTCGTGAGTGGACGCGCACCCCCCCCCTTACACGTGGCAACACACACAGAACAATACACGGCGAGTATTTACATGAGCGGAGCGAACACGAATATTCCACACACATTTATCAATGGGTACTTCGTGTTTAGGTATCCAATACACCGAACATCGGCTCGGCAACCTTCTAAACTCACTGTTATTAGGGTTCAACGGCGCGTCAACAACATGGAGTATTTGGGCCTTCGCAGCTTAGGCAGCTACATCACGAGAAATACGTACTATTCTTCTAGCTCACATCGATTGATACTTTTTTTAAACGGCGGTTCAAAATCTGGTTATATCTGTATTTCCAATTAAAGTGAAATCCGTCAATACCAGTACCGGGTGAAAAAATTCCATAAATAGGAAAATAATCATGCAGTGGTTGACTTATAGATTTATTTAGATTCATCATTCTGTCTGTCATCCATCGATCGATGGGAAGCTACGCGGTGAATTATTTGACGGTTAATCATCGGCAACTAATCTTAGTCCACGACGATGTAGGATTTCATGGCATACCATGTGATACCAACATAATTATCTTCAATTCTTATTGTTTGAGGTAGACAAATTCCCATGCTAATAAGTGATTACATGACCTATATTTGTAGTAACATATTATGGCTTGCCTATCAAGGATCACGTTATTGATTGCGTTTTAGAGGAAGTAATGTCGAAAAACACAGCACACGCTCGTTTTTTATACTTCTTTTCAAAAACAGACTACAGTGAAATAGGAGACTATATATTCGAAACAGGAAAGCCTACTTGCAAGTTTTACCCTTTTATCAATTCACAAAGTTATTCTTTGGTCTTGGTTTTACTGAAGAACTTCCTCAGCACAACCCTTATGTACAACCCTAAAAGAAAATAACGAATCAGAAGTTATTTGTTGTAGTTGGTTGAAAAAAATCGCATCGACTGTCATATATACCTAGGTATACCAGCACGTGAATGCAGTGTAGGCCCATAAATAGTTCAAGACACGAGTAATACGCCAGCGCAGGCAGTCAACGAAGATGCGGCAACAATGACATTAATATTACATCAGCGCGAGAGAACCTTGAGTTAATAAGGCCACAAATGATATGACTGTCAGGCGACATGAGTTATTGTACTCCAACAAATATAGGTTCGTACTGGCGGTCTCGCGTAACACCTGTAGCAAGGGCGCGCGCGAGGTTCGATCCGACAGCTTGGGTGCCCACCAACTTTTAATGATACCTATACAACTGTGAACTCATTACTATTAGCATCGTCAGTGCTATTAGTCAGCACTAGCACCACCGGCACAACGTTAACAATTAGTGAATTAGCAGCACATATACAATTGGTTCGACAAACTAGAACTATATATAGGCAATGTGCTCAACACAAAAAGTATTATTATTGATAAAGTCTGATGTTATAACATGTTTTGGAATTGAATAAATTGTTATACCTGCTGACTTTTAGCGATCAAGGTCTAGATGACTCTATCTCATATGTCTGATACGAAACAACACTTTTCAATCAAAGGGGGTAATTGAATAACACTATAGGTAGGCCTACAATAACATTCATTAGTAGGCCTACATGACTACGGAATTCACGTGACTTGTAAATTGCTCAAATAATGTCGATTTTTTTATTTTATTGCATTACTCATATCTAGAAGTATTATAGATCTTATTATGCTAATGTGGCTATTTATTGGTAGGCTATATTTGGCCATGGTACCGTACTATGGTGCGTGCAGCGAAGATTATATTAATATTTTACCTCCAACATTTTTCATTTTTTTGTCACCTTTTTATATTAGCACTCAACTTCGTCAGAATCCCACATACACCATAGTTCACTTAGATCCAATTCGAATTGAATTTTTATTTTGAAAGTTTTTTGCAGTTCACATCTGCAGGGATATGCACGTGGATAAAATTAGTATGAGATATGGAATGTATGACACTTCACATGAATAGCGATTTCAAGCAACCTAGACCCAATAAAATGTAATTTTTCACAAAATTGGGAAATAATCCTAGGTATGTAGGTGGTTTATTATATTGAGATAGGATGATTTATGACTGATACAAGCTTGATGCGAACACTGCCCGTAGAACGGTGATACGTAATTTTAAAATTGCTGGCTATTGCTCTATTAAACCGATTGAAGCGACAAGAAGTACGAAATGGCAAGTCATCTAACTTCACAACAGCAGTCAGTCAGCTGTCGCATTGTCACACGTCAATATTTTCAACCAACTGGACCAGAAAGGAAACTTACCTTGCCAATAGAAAGTGGTTGCATTTTATAGAGAAACCAAAAAGACTAATATTTGGCAGCTATATGATATTACGTCATCGTAATGGCCGAACACTCAACCGAGAGAACACTTGTTGACATAGGAACAACTGAACTAGAGCCATAACTTACAGGGAACTACGTGAAGGTCTATAAAAGCAATATCAAACTGAGATACAAATTCAAAACTTGATGCAGGAATGTTCGAGGGAAAATACTCGAGATTTATGAAAATCTCAAAGGAATCGGAATATTACACACGGCATTACTATATAGTTATGAAAACGCAGCATATATCCACACACATGCATTTTCACTCTCTTAAAGATTCAACTTGGCCAAAACTTTTTGCATCACGACTTGTAACTTATGTCAAATTGTTTCCAAGGGCTTGGTCCCTCTTTTTACAAGCTATTGTTGTTGGTAGGGATGTATCTTACTTCATATACTTAATGTTTATGGTTTTACTTGTTATTTTTTTTTTGCGTGGAGGAGTAACACCGACAGCGTAACTTGTTGATCTCTCCTTGATAGTTTTCGAAAAGCTTTCATCAACTGATTACAGTATTGAGTAAAATGGTGACATATGTACATGACCAGTTACATAAAAAATGGTTGTTTGGACCTGTGGATTGAAAAAAGTCTCGCTTTTTTCGAGTAGGCCCTACGGTAAAATTGAGTCTTCGCTTCGCTCATCCAAATAGAATGAACTACCGGTATTGAAAATCGAATTACTAAAATAATTGTACACATTAGTGTATAAAGCTACATATTTTCAAGGAGTACAATTTGAAAAACTAGGCCTATGCCTACTAGCCTGCAATTTGCCAATTTGGTACCATATCTTCTGGAAGTGGGCGGGGCCCTGAGGGCTGCCAGTCCGGCAAATATCAAATAGCTATCATTGTCAATCCACCCCCAGTCCAGTTTATATATATCCTATATATATTTATATATCCCTGACAGCCGATGCAGACACCAATATCTAACTCATCAATAGGCCTATGCATTGCCTCAGCCCACATAAACGCATAGACAATACTAGCAAACAACGAGTAAATCGTAATTCCACAAAATAGGAACATCGTCAGTAATCCATTGCTAGACGAAGGAGACGTCTGGCTAATAAAAAGTGAGAAAAACCTACTGTTAGAGATGTTCAGTATTTATGTATTTAAAAATGAACACCGTCTTTCTTATTTTCATTTGCATACGTTGTTCTGTAGCCTAACGAACGCTAATGACGACCTTGAGCTGTTTGGTCACGTGGCTACTATACGCAAGGTGGATAATAACAAGTGTCGTCATTCAAGATAGCTCCATTGAGACTGAATCTACCTGACAGTTGAACGTGTCATCATATTTTCAATCTTACAAATTCCAAAAAGTAGCAATGTGTAATCGGTATCAATAAAATCGTAATCCATTCTAACTATGACCTACAATAATACCTGTAAGCTATACATTTTTGACAGGGCAGGCAGATAGTACAGATAAGGTCTTATTATCTACAAGAAATTCTAGGCAAAATTGCACAACTTCAACAACATATCACAAATCAGCTAAATTCCAAACGAGCTGTCGATACGACGTGGACCTATGTCAAGTTACCATGATAACAATAACATTATCGTTTTATTACTTCACATGCATCGACGGGATAGACTACCCTATATAATAAACTCTCGTCTCTTTTGAAGCTGCATCGATTTCCCAGGACTATGGAAGCTGAATGGAAAGAGCTTGTAGCCTACCCAGTACGGTCGGGTCATAGCATGTTTGCTTCCACGGCATCGTGGAACTAATAGGATAACAGTCATAACACCACAGTACATATAGCATATGATAACACTTTGAAGAGAAAATCAAAGATATTACGCAATATTTTAAACTGCACTACCGGTACTCAAAATCTTTGTTCTTTACTTCAAATATAAAAAACGTCGCTCGGTGTGTACGTACGGTATCTACACATTTTACACCAATTAACCTAACGAGAAAGAGATGGATTACAAGTACGAGAAAGTCTCATTTTACGCTCACTCCAACTGTTGACTCCTTTGATTCGTCTCGACACTTGTATTCCCAGGATTTCACCACGTTTGAACAGAGATCCTCGCAATTAGATATTTTATTTTTCAACTGACAGACAGCTAAATACATGCATGGTAACTGGGAGTGGGAACCGAACAGCATTCATGAACTAGCATAAGACTGCCTATATTCAGAGAGTGTAATACCGACACAGATAACGATAAAACGTGTGATAATTCCACTATGATTACTCAAAATAATGACAATAATTTAATTGATGTAATAGTCATCGATTGACATAGATGGAGGTATCCTAGTCAGCTACAAACTCAATGTCCTAGACTCCTAGTGCTACTAGACTAGCCACTAGGCTACTGAGGCATACACAGTACGCACTAAGCCTATTGCTAAAATGAATTATTGAAATTAGGGTACCGGTAACGACATCGGTATGTTTGGCGTCCCGTCAACCATGGAAAGATTGTTTGGCCCTATGATTAAAATTTGGAGTTGAATGAGTAATCAAAATAGATCCCGAGGTACGCTAGGCCTAGGCCTACTAGTCAAAATTATATAAATCACAACATCTACGTCAAGTAGGCCCTAAGCCTAGCTTATTTCATCCCTGGTAGATCTAGGTCAGACCTCACTACGTATAGAGTCGAAAGACGACGCCGAATAAACTCAAAATATAGAGGTAGAACCGGCGAATGTAAGGATTAAATTCAGACATACGGTGTAAATAAGCCTCTGCTGGAGTCTCACACTGTTGACATGGGTAGGAGATCGCTTAAAACATGACACTTGACAGAGGACTAGGCCTACACCCGCGGGCTAAACATGTTCCCTCAAGTGTAAGTGAAGTGAAGGAGATGTTCAACTCATGGTGCTCATGACGTAGGCCTACCAAACTAGGGCCTAGAGGTATCTCAAGAAGGCTCGTTGAGGTATCTGCATTATTATTACCATGGGTCCAAGCACTTTGTAATTCACTTGCGATATATAAACATCTTAAAACAATTAATAATATTGGGATGGGGGGCGTGTTAAAGCCTTACAGGGCTAGGTTTACAACACGAAATTGTAACAGTGCTTAGCCCTACGACCTAGGCTGGGCCGTCAAGGCGAATTTAGTCTCCAGTTGGTTGTTTCATGCTCAAAAACCTAGATGAACCACGAGTCGCCTAAATCTACCTTGCTCCTGACACTCATAAAAAATGACAATAGTTGGTAGGCCTAGCAGGTCTCGGCATAGAGAAGTATGGTCTCGGCTACTTGTTATGGTCGGCTATGGTTTTGTAACCGTGTAACCAATGGTGTAACGTCATCTTGTAGGCCTAATGCTGGGACTAGGCAGTACACCTACCTACCTTTGAAAAGTCGCCTCACCTTCCGAAGAAGTCCTTTTCCTTGCAGAAATATTCCGATACACACGGCTGTCCAACGGAACACAATCGAGTTCTGTCACTTGCACCAAAAATCACGTAAATACTAACTGTAGCAAAAAAACGTTACAACGGATTAACAATCCCTCAAATTTTCAGTCCAACTAAAAGATAAACATTGAACGATTGTTAATCAACTCCAAACAAACGGCAAAACTTTTTGATCCGACAGCAGCTTCTTCAGTTCTTCTCGGCTCTGGTTTCGGAAAACACGAAGGCACTTATATGGGTGTGGCCAAAGTACGAACTAACCCGATAGTGGGAGCATTTAGAAATCTGAACGATAGCCTTGGAGCTGAGCGGCGAGCGCGTAGTGGCCGTATAATGTAGCGCACTATCACCGCCAAAACGTAATCATTTTAAAAATAAAACCAGGAATTGCATCCGTACAAGTCCGTTTTCAATTCGTTTCATAGGTAGATGTTGAATTCTATGCAATATCACAAGGTTGGCTAGTTTATCTAGATAGAAAAGGGCTCTTAACTTTCAGTTCAAGTTGTAATTAAAGATGAGCCGATATTCATTGGAGATATATATCTAGCCCTATAGATGAGCGTTGCGAAGACTTCCATTTCACTGACTGAAAAACATCGAACTTCGTTTTTTCCTTCTCTTTTGTAATTTTACTCGTGGCATTCAGATCAGGCAAAGTGATCAATCGACTCGAAATGTTTCATGAACATCTGAGTCATACCAGAATAGGTGAAATTGTTTTTGAGGAAAATAAGTTTGACGGGTGTTTTGGAAAACTTGGAAAATCCCTATCAGAATACCATTCTGAAGAATTTTCAATTTTTCAATTTCATCCGATTGAAACGGAATTAACACAGAATGTTGATATTAATTTAATAGATATATTTACCAAGATGGAAGGCATTTAGATACCTAGGTCATTTTGAAGGAAATAAATTAACGGATGAAAAAATGGCAAATATCAAGTTTGTAGTTTATCAATTAAATCCACGTGTTACTGAGCTATGAGTAGTAATAAGAATGGAATGATATGAATGAAGGAATAAGGAAAGCTTATAACCATTTTAAAATCAAGGTGTGCATTCAACTTTCGTGTACCTTCTATATGAAATATCTCGCTCATCTTACAATACACACGCTGCATTTTCTTAATTTTAATATGTAGGTCTAATCAATATACACACCTTGATTTTGAAATTATTAAAGTCTTTTCTTTCACTGCCTTAGTTGTCCAATCCAACCTGTTCATCATTACTCCCTTAAAATATCCCATTAAAAATTCCTCCTATCGCTTAAAATAGTGATAAACAGTGGAATAATGCAATCCATAAGAACTGTAGTCAATGCATCATATGGTAAATCTAATCATTGAAGTGACTGTAAAGGCAAATAGTAGGCAAAAACACATATTTCTCAGAAAATTCATTGCTCTTGGGCAACATTTGGGTAGCTTTTCATTGGCTTCAAGACATTTATTGGCCCATAATTAAAATGTATTTTGACATTTAGTGTAAACGTCTTGGGAAGTTGGATGCACTTTTATTACTATACTTTAGTTGTTTATTTGTTTTGTACTGAAAATTAGAGTTTGATGATTATAGGTTTATAATATAACACTGATATTTAATACATTTAACAAAATACGCCTAATTATGCAATAATTTGCTATTTTTTTTTTTTCATATTGAAAAAAATTCATATACATTTTCAAATTTTGAATACCTAGATGCTAAAAACAAATGTTGTCTCCCCACTGGGCTTCTAGTGTGAAGATTTTGATATAATTGATGCTAACTTTGAAGCTATCTAGACACGAACAGGTCACGACAGCAATAAAACCATGCCTCCAAATTATATCTTTCAAATATTCTTATAACCACCACTTAGTATGAGTGTCTGCATTGCTCAGCACTACAGCGTCTGATTACTATGCCAGGATGCAGGGTTCGATTCCCACCATGGGCTACTTTCTCTTTTTAATGTTATATAAATTATTTTGGCTGAAGGTTGTGATGGGGTTGGTTGACTTTTTTCATCTACCGATATTGGTATTATTCTTTATTATGAATCGCATAAGCCTACTAAAACATGGCTGTACTCGGAGCCATTACAAAATAAGCAGTGATTAATACAACAAATTGAGCATTAATACTATGAAATCAACGAAAAAGCATGAAATATTTCCACATATTTCCAGTTAAATATTGCAATCAATAGATATTAATTTATTCAACATTCATCATGGAGTGTACAGTAAAATGGTGACTTGAAATGAGTTCATCAAATGGCAAAATGGCATACTTCTTGAATACAACCTTCAAAGTTCATACACAAATGAAATAAAAATTCAAATAATCAACTTTAGAATATTATAATTTTCAACAACATAGTTTGCATTTACAATATTTTTGACCTAATGGTGATATAAAATGGCAATGCAATTGTAAATAAAAATTTAGAAATATTAATTATTACATTTATAAATAAATAACATTAGGCCTACTGTACAGTTTAAAAATCTTGGCCTGCTTTGCCACTGTAGACACAAATTAATGCAGCTACATAGTGGATTTATTTGAGCCACATAATAATGTATACGTAATATCAAAAAGCTACTAGCTTAAGAAGGCTTATAAACAAAGGGTACGCCCAACTCAAGTTTGAAGTATTTGATGAATAACATGTCAAAGTGTTGAAATGCATGAAAAGATGTTTGAAAAATGAATAAGATGATAATTTATTTCTAATTCAGTCTTATTTCACTCAAGACCTAGTAACCAGTTTATTCCTTGTACTAGAAATAGTATGCATGGTTGCCATGCAACCAACCATCGTATCCAGTCCAAGAGCTGCCCGTAGAGTACGTGTGGTCTCTCCCATCTGAACAGCAGTCAAGGTGTCATATTACAACATCTACAGTATTCTTATTAAATTGGGTTTTAACGACGCACTGTTATGATAGCGCAGATCCAATGGCGTCCGATGGATGATTAACGAGATGATGGGATGATGAGATGAAGGGTAATGGGAAGGATAGTGGGATAGTAGAAAGTGGTCATGGCCGACTCATTGTAGGAACCATCCCGGCATTAGCCTAGACTGCAGAGGGAAACCATGAAAAACCCATGTAAAGATGGTCGGCGGCAGGGATAGAACTGGGTTCAAAATTCCCCTCGCCTCCCGGATCACATGAAGTTCACCACTGTGCTGCATGTGCCGGTAGTATTCTTATTATATACAGTAGTAGGGCCTACACTTTCATACTATAAAAATTACTGAATTTGTTTTCAAATGATAAGTGATTTTCATTTGCTTATTAGATAGGTGTAGCGACGACTTCCTTTTCACATACTGAAAAAATGGGCTTTGTTTTCATGTTTTTTTTAAAAAATTTTGTACGCGACGCGGCATTTAGGGCAGGAAAAAAAACGACTCCAATTCTTTTTTGAGTATTGGAGTCACACCAGGATAGGTTGGGATTGTTTTTCCAAAAAATTGATTGGATGGTTTTTCCAGATTTTTTTTTTCAATTTGGAAAATCTCCATAAGAAATATCTACGGAGAAAATATTTGAAAAACGAAAATTGTTAAAAAGCTTTCAAATTCATACAGAATATTAAACCGACTACCGTTATCATACACAATTTCAATAATTTGTAAAACAATCGGATGAGATATAACGAAGAAAACGCAATAGAAATATACACTTCATCGAATATCAGAATCAACAGGTATTGCAAAGTGTATATCCGACAGGTTGCACTATGAAATATATCAACAAGTTGCAGACAAGGTTTTTGAACATTTGAAGTAATCTAAGGTCTGTACATGTAGATTGAGCTGACAGAATATTTTTTAATCCCAGATTTCCATACTTTTCCAATTTCCATTTCCATACTACGCTCATCTCACAATGCAGATTCTGCATTTTCCTAGTACTTACTTGCATTAGCATATACCTTACATACAGAAATCTTGTTTTAAATTCATGCACCTTCTTCAAAAGAAGATGCTGAATCAATGCTGAATAGTAAAAAGGATACGGATTGCAGAACATCTTCTTGAGATCGACCTTCTCTTTGCAATAAGGACATGTTTGTTTCTTCCCAACGATACACCAGCCGCGAATACAAAACTCGTGGAATCTGTGGCTGGCTGTCAAGGATAATTACATGCTAAACGAGAAAACATCCACAGAAGTACAGTCAAGTAATAGTTTTAAATAGTTTTTGAATGCCAGTCTAGGCATAGGCTTACATATTAAATGTATGAGGGCCTATGGTAGATATAAACCAAGAAAATGCTCAGTGAACTGACGGTTCGCCATAAATGAAAGAATCAACGTCTTACTGGTTCATTCAACTTGTGTAAACAATACAGAAAAAATGTTTGTTGATACCGTAGGTTACTATCCTAACTATGGTTGGACTTTTACCAAAATTGAAAAATTCTATCTCATACATAGAATATATTTGCTCAAAAGCTCTCTGTAGGCCTAGATTAACTCTGCTATTATTTTTTTAAAGTTGTAGTAATAAATCCTTTTGAGGCTCAGTAGAGAAGTCCTATGCTACCAATGCTGTTCAGTATGGATGATTAGTTTAATCATGCATTAGGCCTACAGGGAAGTAATTTACTTACAATATATTAATAGCTATGGTATAACATTAATATTATAACCGTACCAACTTCCAAGAGATTTAGAGAATGAAATAAAATAAATATAAATAAAATCGTACCTAATAGCCAATAATAGTCAGGTTAGGGGTTTAAACAGATAAACCGAAATCTTGGGCAAATCACGCGCGATGTGTTACGCTCGCCAGGTACCACACCCTTCGCCATCTTCAACATTCTCTAGTTTCCACTCTCTCTCCATACATCCCTATCGTCCCTACACTCTCCGTCTTCCACTCTCTTCCACGATTCTCTTCTTTCTTCCACACCCTACCTTCTTCCCATCTTATTCTTAGTCATCCTCTTTTCCTCTTTCAAACTCACGCCTTGGTATTCGCTCACTACTGTCTTGTCAGTCTCTCCCTGCCCATCCTGTAACTTAATCCATCCACTTGCAATTAATTCCCCCTGTATTTTTGTACTCCTTTTTGTATTTTTGTATTTCCATCTTGCCCAACACACTCCTTAGAAATTTCATCTAACTGCCCCTTACAATATTCTAGTTTACAGTTGTCCAATCGTCCACGGCACCGCGCCGGACATAAGTATTAGCAGGAATAACTTCTGTACATCAGCAATTGAGAGATTAATGCAAGTTATATATATCTTGATTGCATTTAATCCTGAGGAAAAGCAGACAGACTTTCCTCCCTCCTATTTTCCACTACTTTCCATAATACTATTGCATCTTATACCCAACACGCAATGTTACCTATCTCGGCCACAAGAAAGCGGTCTAGCAGGCACTGAGTGCGTGCGTGATTGATTACGTGAAGGATTGAATTTGTTTGAATGCATGACCGCTCTTTGCCACAATTTCTTAAACAACTTATTCTATTGCAACATTTCACTTGGTAAAGGATACACATGATCACAGGACAGTTTGTAAGTGTTTTCAAGAACTCCTTCCTCATTTTCTTGTACCAGCAACTTATTGCCGCAAACAGCGCAGACTCCGGTTTCTAGATGCCTAGTCGGCATACCCTGAGGTGTGTAGTACTGCAAATAGATAATTATTTTTCAATACCTTTTGGTATGGATGAAAAAGGAGTATGTATTCACTTTCAGTAGTGAGAATTATATGAGACATCTTAGTCAGATCATGGCATGGCATGGTCAACCACAGCAGGAATCGATCTCTGAACTTCTGAACAGTTCAGTAGTACAGTGTGCAAGCAACTGATGTTCGCGTCCATACTACGTGAGTATTTTACTACACAGAGCTCACAAAATGGAGATGATAAAAACAGGCCATTATTTGGGAAAAGTGGTTGTTTCAAGTAATTGAATACCGTCCAATTTTTATTAAGATTTGTTGTCATTTGTCAGTTTTTTTATTTGTTCTACCTACTTTGATTGGTTTCTGGCAGTGATGACTGATGAGGTCAGTGGTAAATCATGTGTCTCTTCATTTTAGCATAGATTAAGACTTCAGACTCACCCCAACATGAGATGCCATTTTATCAGCACATATTTCAGCAATATCGCGCCCTAATACTCCGTAGTAGAGGCCATAAAATAAGAAGAGCAGGCCCACATCCATCCAGGTATGAGGTTTTGCATCAAACACAATATTAAGGCCAAAGAAAGTGGCCATCATGATTACGTAGCCAACCAGCCCCAGACCGTAACTGAGCTTGTATATGAAGTAAAACCATTTGTAAACCAATCTGCATCAGAAAAATAAACAGTACAACAATTCATCATCAATCATGGCCTATTCACGATTAACATTTTGTATGAGCCTCAAGCTGCTATACGAATGTATTCAATTCTGACCTAGGTCTAGACTCGACTAGAGTATTGTGCTGTGCCTGGTTTATATTCAAAGTATACAAACTGCATACACTTGGTGATGGGCGCATGGGAATATTCCCCGGGGAATGTTCCCGCTAGTGGTAATATTTCCAATTTCCAATAAATTACCTATTCAGGGACTTCACCTATTTTTTGAAAAATAAGTTCAATGTGCCTACAATGTATATTTTATTTTTATTTAATTTCATTTGTTTTTCAAATGGTGGGTTTTCAGAGGCGGAGGTCTATACTGTTGGTGGTAGAAATGTCACGACAGGCCTCAAGCGAGAAGATTTGTAACATGTTTTTTTGTTTTTATGTAATATTTTGTGATTATTTCTCATACAGGCCTATGGACTTGATACAAAAAAATGTAAGTAGGCGCAATAGTTTTTTATTTATTTGTATTCTTCCTGTAAGTTGTATCAACCCATATATATATTCAATATAGGCAGCCACATATAAAGAATGAAGGAAAAATATTGGTACAGTAGGCCTACTTTGTATACATTTTTGTCTGTGTTTTCCATTTTATATTGAGTGTAACCAAGAAAAAAAATATTCCCTGAAAATTCCCACTGTGGGAATATTCTCGGGAAAATTCCCCAAATTATGAATTCCGGGAATTTACCATCACTACATACACTCTTATTTTTGCAACAGTCATTATTGTCATTTCTCATTAGTCATACTAATCAAATCACCAATTATTCACTCTTAAGATTTCGCCTAAAGTCAATGTCACAATCAATTTCTCAATTGTTGATTAGTCACTAAATTGTTATACTACTCCAAGGGATTAATAACTTTGCTTACCTGGGTGTAGTTCCTTGGATTGGCTTTTGCAATGATTTACGTACTATTAAACTAGTTATACAGGAAAACAATAACCATAAAAATATAAATCGCCACCACTGATTTTTTAGGCATAATACAAGTGGAATTACCCACATTCCCAGAAGTGTCACAAGCTGTAAACAAAAAAGTATACCATTAGTTGACAATACGGTATATGCCTCCTAGCAGAAATGAGTCATTACTAAATGTTATTTGAATCAATCAGATTATAATGATGCTGTTTTTTATCAAGCAATTAAACTAGGAAGAACATAATATTTCAGGATCTTGGGTACTTAGAACATGTAGTAGAGGCCCTTTTATAATAGAAATCAGTGGGAAGTTCAACTTTAAGAGTAACTCAGTAAGGATTTAAAAATTATATTTCATGTCCTGTCATAACGAACGCAGATGCAGTACGATTAAGCCGAAAGAGCCGCTATATTTACGAACTCCAAACCTTACTCTTAATTGTACATCGAGCTGTAAGCATCAGCATTGCGTCTGCCAGTCAGTCTGCAAACATTGTGAAACGTTACCGAGACAGTCCCACTCGTTTTTCCTGTCCATTTGTGTGTATTTTTTTCTACTCCACAAGTAACGCAACATGACAAAAGTTTTTGCTCAGACCTGTTGCTTGCTTGTGAACGATTGATCTTAATTGTAAGTTTGCTATATTTATGTTTGAATACATGGAGAGGTAGGGCCTAAGTCTATCTATCGAAAAATCTATCTAAAAACACTAAGATTTTAATTATTTACTGAATCATCAAAATTCCATTAGCACAATAAGTTGAAAACTATGTTTTCAGTATTAATCAGAATATGAATACACCCATGGGTTTTTAGAAATGATAGAAAATCCCAATTTTCTTCCATATCAATCAAATAATCTGACCTTCTAGTTTCTCTTATGCCTATCAGTCACCCGAGAGGATTGGAATTTTGGAATGTCATTTGCCTTGTTGTATCCACGAAAGAAGGTTGTTGACCTATATTCATCAAATAACGAAGATTCAATTGCAAAGACAAACAGGGCTGTTGATCAAATTCATGACTTCAAGTGAATACACTTTGTAACTGATAATAAAAGAAAATATATTTGACTGATATAAACGTGTTTACAATTACTGATCATATTATGCTATTTTTCACATAATAGCCTGATAATTGCACATAATAGCCAACAAGGATATGATTGTCTCATAACATCAACTTATATAAACTCGATAATACGCTACCGGTATTACAGGTTCGATATACATGTAATGATGTAATACGTAATGATGAAAATACGTGTAATGATGTAATATCTTGCAATATTACTAAACTGAGCACAGGTTTTCTACCGTTCTTGGTGAAAACTAGTAGCCTACAGCAAGCTTACATAGAATTCTACCAAGTTGGAATTTAAATTTATTTATTGGAATAATATAATTTATAATAGCAGCTAAAAGTAAGTGACATCGACATGGAAGGATATGATTCCGTTTAAAAGTACACATTGATAACTCTGAGCACTCCTCATGCCTTTGCATACACTCAATTTTTTTAAAAAATTCAAGGTTCAAGATGAATAGGCCTATAAATAATTGGGGCCTAAATTAATTCATTCGTAGGCCTACCTGGTATGATCTATAATGTCGTTTCTTCCACTCCACAAGCACGATTTGAGCAACAATTAAAGTGACTAGAAGGATAAGAATCATTTCTGCATGCATCGACTCGTGTCCTTTATGCTGTTCGTGCATTTTTATATGCTCTAATCTGAAACAGTTAAACCACATTCAACACGTGTACGTGATAAGACAGTAGTAGGCTATTGGTAGGTACCAAATGTTGTCTATAGATGTTCTTTACAGTAATCAGAAGTACCGTAAGCAAAATTAGTAGAAAAAGCAAATTAATTAATAAACATATTGAATAATGCAATAGTACGGTTGTAGACCTACTGGAAAAGAGGTGCAAGTTTTGGTTTACTCTCATTTAAGAATTGAAACAAAACAAAACAAGGATATAGTCGCATATGAAACAAATGAGTAACAACATGGATGCTGAAGGTGCATAGATAATTTTCTACTTGATTGGTTAATCGCATTTGCGTACTGAGTTGGTTACTCGAACAATCAGGGACAAGTTCCAGTAGAACTGCCACCTGATTGCCAATAAATCATTCTAAACACACTGGCCATTCAGAATAGAGGAATATATACAATCGCCGACCAGCCAATTTTCCTCATTATAATATAGGTTGGGTTTTTTCAAGTTATGATACATGGTTTTGACATCGCAAAAAAAAAACTTAACAAATCTATCATATACCAAACCTTATTCAGCGAGATACTTCTATGTAGGCCAATTGATGTGGTTTAATTTAAGGACTGTACAACAGAAAACAGCATGCGAGGTCTATCGCCGCCACGCATTTAGTTATACATTGCCATTGACAGAAAACTACTGGCTCTATTTCAATGAGCAATAAGTAATTGAAAAGGAAATTGGTCGACATATTTTCACAATATCGTTGACACATTCAACATATTTTTAAATTTCATGTTTGTAATATTGACGAATGTTCAAGTGTTTACTAAATGCTTTTTAGAATGCTTGAGTTCATCCATAATGATCAAACAGACAATCATGATTCCATTTAGAGTAGTATAGATAATAAAATGTCTATGAGTAATCTTTATATACCCCTGTATATGTATGTAGGCCTATGTATGAATATTATATATATATATAGGGGCCTATATTTTATATATTTTTTTAATGGATGGAAATCAGGTAAGAAACCACGTGACTTGGAGATAGGCAAGCAGCTCCAGCTACACTGGTAGAGTTATACACACTGACCGCCACACAACACCGTGTCATTTTGATGCTCAGAGGATACTAAATACAAAAACGTGGGTGTAAGTCACATGAAAAAAAGCAGAAATATTTGATGAATTGCTGATTATCATAAAATATTATTCCTCGGTAGAATTGCCACAGTTGAAAATAAAAAGAATAGTCATTTATTTAGTCTCCTCCGTCTGCCTCGGGAGCTCCGCCATAAGTATAACGTGTAACGAAATATTCCCAGTCAGGCTAGTATCACCGCATCACGTGGCCTACTCCCACCCCACGCCACCAAGCATGTTTCCGTAATTTATGCGCCATTCTAATAGTATTCAAGCTCTACTAGATTACCCTGGTCAAATCCTTGGTACCGGTATTGATTTGTTATCTATCGAAAAAGAAACGGAATCGCAATAGCATGGCATGTTCAAAAATATATACATCAGGCCTATGTTGAAAAATGTTGAAACAATAGGCTATGGCACTGGTAGGCCTACCGGTATTCAGTTTGTGGGAAATCCAGCAGACAGCGTTCAGAAGAATTGCAAGAATAGGCCTATATTAGCTACTGGGTTAAATTTGAATCCTATTATTTGCAGTTCATGAGTACACCCAGCTTTGAGTATCCAAGCATGTAAACGAAGTAAGCCTACCGTAATTGACTTTAATCTCTTTGAAGCTTATAGGCAGGCCTACGCTCCATCTAGCCTGGACCAGGATTTATAAGGGAGATAATGCTATCCAAGTGGTGCCTACCTCCATTTTTCTTCAGGTGTAAGATCCCCCAGACTCTGAAAAAAGTAAATACGGTAAGTATTTAACACAGATCGTAGCACTATAGTGGGCTTAGATAGGTACTTGACAATTAAATTTGTACCAATCTAGGCTTAGGCTCTCCTAGGACACAATTTCATGTCATGGGTGGCTAGCCAAAACACAAGACATATAACGTGCACCATCTCTTATTTTAATGATTCGGACAGCGTGTAAATCTCCTGGAATATCAATGTAGAATAGGCAGAAGGGTGTAAGCGTAATTTGTTCACTTTTATATTGTTTCCAACCAAGTTCGATGCGACATCTCGATACTTTTCAAGATATGAACATTTCAAACTGGACGTAAGTGATCATTTACAACACGTCCATATTTAGGTAGGCCCCTACGTAGTGATGGGCGCAAGGGAATATTTCCTGGGGAATGTTCCCGCTAGTGGGAATATTTCCTATGTTTGAATAAATTCCCATATTCAGGGAATTTCTTTTTTGAAAAATGAGTTCAGCAGTTAGATAATTGATTAGATAATTCAGCAATTTGCCTACTATGTGTATATTATTTTTATTTGATTTTCGATTGGTGGATTTTCAGAATCCAAGAACGTACTTTGAGTGGTAGAAATATCTTGACAGGCCTCAGACGAGAAGATTTATAGTACTTTTCTTCTTTTTATATAGTTTTATGATTATTTTTCGTATCGACTTGATACACCAAGAATTTGAGTAGGCTTTAAAGTTCTCAATTTCTTTGTATCCTTACTTTTTCATTCTATAGTGAGTGTAAACAAGAAAAAATATATTCCCTGAAAATTCCCATTTTGGGAATATTCCCCAAATTTTAAATTCCGGGAATTTACCCATGTCACTACCCCTACGCCTAATCATCACTTCACTTGTTAATAAGGCGTACAAGCGAGATGATGTTGATTTCCTCACAAATTTACTACCAAAGAGTGCAAGCGACATCTTAGTATCATAATGCAGTACCGGGAGATTTATACATTTGTTAGGCTATATTGTTTGTCACACAAATTAACCACTGCCCGTAGGCCTACCAACATTCCGCTCTTCTTTGAAGGCACTAGATGGCTCTATCATGAGTAATGGCATTGAGATTGGTAATGGGGCCTAGTCTATTAGACCTACACTATGTTTATGTTATGACAGGCACAGACAGCCTACATAGGGCTATGGCCTACACTTAGCACATTAAGCCTATATTAGCATAGGCCTAACTATGCTATGCTTCAAAAGTGTCACTTAAAGTGGGCAGGGCTGTACTTGCAGAAAAAATATGACAGCGCATGTCAAGTCGCTCCTTGTGTTCGTGCATCAAAATACATGTAGTTGCATGCGCATCTGCGTCAATTCTAGCACCTAATAGAAGATTGTGAATGCTCTCCACGTGATTGGTGACAACAACGTGATACAAAGCATAGGCCTAGGCCTAGACCTAGACACCGCCACAAAAGCGCTGTCATCAACTTGGCAAAGTTAGCATTGCCAAATGACAGACTACAGCACAGGTCCTCAGATAGTCAAAAATTATTTCAAAATTGCAGCAAGTCGTTCTATTGAGTATTTCTAGAAGTGACACTAGGCCTACTGGGTTCTCTCCATGGGCCTAATATGACTAGGCCATAGATGACTAGGCCCCATAGCATTGCCCATAGTAAGCCTAGGTCCAACTGGTCTAGGGTCTAGGCATGGCTCTGTTAGTTCTTTACGTATTGGTACACTGTATTGATCAAATGGAGAATAAATAAATAAAATAGGTATTGGGACCTCTAGGAATGGAACCTAGGCATAGGCCTGGTCCTACGAATTGTGACGTATAGGCCTATGCTAGGCCTGGCCTACACAATACAAAAATAAAGCGGCCTACAAAAGAATACTAAAAAGTAAACATATAATGAGTATAGACCTATTAACCTTATTTATATGTTCCACCCCTACAACAACGTCTTTTACATCCGCCATTGTTACAATTTCACTAGAAAAAAATCTTTCACTTTCCATAGACCGGCTAAGCAGGGTTGCCAAATGTTCAATAATCTTCACGTTCGTGCCTTTTACTATACAACAATAACGACGTTCTCATTTTGTGACATACACAGATAGTTTGGTAATTAGAGGCTGCAGCACGATGGGGGTGGGCTGCAGGTTACGGCGCCCACTAACTAATCAAGTGGGCACGTCTTGGTCGACGTTTTTCTTCAAGCAAATGCATTTAAATAGTTAAATTTTAATGTAACTCGGATTTCCACTGTTCCATGACTCCATGATTGAGCCAACCGTTGTAGGAACTGGACGTACCGTAGATAATGTCGATGACCTTGTGACCAGCTGATAGGTGACGATGCAGGCAGTGCCTAGGGAATGATTTTCCTAATTTCTTATCAAGTGGTTCCAGATTTTATGGTGTGATTTTTACTACGTGAGTTCCTGTCTGTGGTAGACGTAGGCCTAGTCGTAAATCGTAATGATTTTCAAGTTGATATTATTAGCGACTCGAGCCCATTAGGCTTTTGCATTAGTCTGTTTCTGACCTTGCAACCTTTGGGTTGATGATTGTCTAAATCTAGGCCTAGAAGACTGTGAACAGGCTTATCATCTGCGTAAAGTGCCTAGTGTAGGCCTAGTTCTAGCCTTACCTAGCATCTGGACAGCACCATTGAACATAGTCTAGCAAAAAGTTCCACGACTTTTAATTAAACGACCTGGCCTAGCCTTCAGTCATCCACTTGGATCCTTCTGTGAGAAAATGATAGCCATAGAAGATAAATTGGTATGATCGCAATTTTCATACTATAGGGCTTTTGCTTTGACTAGGGTGATCTCAATTTGTATAGCATTGTAATTTGATGGGCCTAGGGCCTACCAAGGCATAGGCCCTACCAAGGGTTAGGCCCTATGCACAAGTTCGGTTATATTTGTTATGGCCTACGTAGTGGCGTCATTGAGTTTCAATGGTGGCGTAGATGTCAGTGATTAGGGGTTAGTATCATGTTGGTATGCCCCCATGGCTCAAGTCAACTATTGCTCATCGTAGGAACTGCAGTCAGGTCGGGTGTGGGTTCAAGTCCTGCTTAAAGCGCAGTGTTGGGTAATAAACTTTTAAAATGCACGCGTTCATATTTTCTGAACTTTCAATGAGCACGTTACATTTACAGTCGACGATCTTGAACTTTCTTCACGTTCATTTTTTCGTAATCTTTAACAGAATAAAACGTTCATTTGAAAGTTCATAATATTATACCACTCATATTCTTATTCGACACGATCACACTGTCCGTACTTCCTGGTCCAAATTCCGAATGAGATCGACTATTTTACGGTCTACCGGTACCCTGAGTATATAATATTCATCGTGTGGTCAAGGTTGACGTGTTGTGATTTGTGTCTAGGCTGTGTACACTGATTGTTTTTTTTTTTTTTTTTTTAATGTTGCTTAACGACCCCACCAACAGCTAGGTTATACGGGGGTTCGAATGAGCGGATGATAATGAAACGATGAAGAGATGATAGATGAAAGGACGTTTACAAAAATCCATGCCTTATGCGGGACTCGAACCCACGCCCAACGGTGACTTCAGTTACTACCGCTAGCGATAATTGACTTAGCCACCGGGGCGGCTACACTGATTGTATTGTTCTAGCCTTTGTTTGAACAAACTTATGTTTTTTTTAAATTTGAACTTGAACTTCTACAGCAAAGCCACGTAAACAAACTTTGACCTAAATTTAAAAGATTGATTTACCGGTATTTGACATGAACTGAACTTTTTAAAAGTTCCTTTTATAAGTGAACTTCCCCAACACTGACAAAGCGTGGGTTTTTGTAAACGTCCTTTCAGAACCTAGCTATCGATGGGGTTGTTTTAAGCAGCATTAAAATTTTACAAAAATAGGGGTTAGCGAGCAGGGTACCAGTATAGTATCTTGTGCTGTACAACTAAGTGTAGCTGTAGGCTGTAGCCTACTTCAAGGTAGGCCTACAGTATTCATAAGTAGTTCGTGTAGCTTACTCTGAGAACTATAAGCAAATTATGTATATGTCTCTCTCTCTCTCTCTCTCCTAGATAGCTGAGGAACACATTTTCCATTTGTACCTAGAACCTACCTAATCTGATATAGGAATAAAGCCTATAGATCTAAGCTAAACAGTAAAACACCCATCTTACAGTACAGTATGCCTCCAAGAGAATTGGTAATTAAATAACAGCTAGCTGCCAAAAATAATATGCTTCGTTTTTCTTTAATCTGCCAATTAATTTGATCATGTTTAGCATGATAAGCACATTCATGCCCATTATGCATGTTATTTGTATTTGTTTGTTTATTCGTGATAAATTTATTTAATAGATAACATATAATAATGTTGCTGGTTATTATTTGTTTCCTTTTGTTATATATATTACTTCCAATTAATTATTCATTAATTTTCTGTAAACCCGGAAAATAATTTCTATTTCAAGGTCACATTTTGTATGAGCCTTGAAATGAAACAATGTATAACCATTACTCTATGGTATAACCACATTGTCTAACTATATTTATCAGGCGTATCCCAAGCTTTCAAATTTTAACATTTTACTTTGACTGTTTTAAACTTTCTTCATTTTTTGACCATGTAGACTATTAAGTTAGGCCTATAACTTAATTTTAGTGTAGCTTTCAGCTTATTGAAAGAAGAATAGGTAGTTATTTTTCTACACACTTCAACATTAAATCCATGCTTTAATTTCAAACAAACAAGTTTACCTTTTATTTTTCAACCCATGATGACAAAAGCATGAAATTCGTGGAATGAAATCCTTGCTTAATTAACATTTTGCTTCAAGAGCCCTGCTTAACTAAGCCAGCCCAATGTCATAAAGCAATTAATTTCAATTCCTAGATATTGACAGTAAAAATATTGGGTTTGCTGTTTTTCAAGACGAGACCAATAGGCAAGAAGCATGCATTTTAGATTTAGTTTTAATTTAAGGAGCTTTATCGGTAGGTCTACTCTTCACATTACTCTTATGGAGCATTGTATGTGTTTTTTGTATGCACTGCACAAGTCACATAATTCGACTTCAGGATCAACATGAAGGTTTTTTCAATATAACATGTCATCCAACTTGGAACTGTACAGTTTTTGTAAAATCCTCAAGTAGATTATCTCCTTTTTTTATTTAAAAAAACTACCGTAATAGTAACACCAAGGAATAGAAATCGATTTTGCCCTCCGTAGCTCGAGTCAGTTAAGGAATCGCTTTACTAACTGGAGGCACCGTTGGGCGTGGGTTCGAGTCCCTTTTAAAGCATGGGTTTGTGTGAACGTCGTTTCACTTATCATCACTTCATAGGCCCAGTTTCATTATCACCTGCTCATTCGTACCCCCAAATAACCTATCTATTGTTGGGGTTATTGAGCAAACAAAATCAATTATTATTATTATTTTTTCAACATTCAACTTCTTTCAAAATTGTTTTTGGTTTGCTTTTCCATGCATTTCACTTGTAATTATGCATACACTCTCATCTATGAACTCGGTTCACATGATAGCACATGGTAAAACAAATGATATTTCCAGCAGATTCAATAATACGAACTATGGTAGACCTTTATTGCAGAAAATTGAAAAAAAAAATGCCTATAAACTGTACAGTTGTAGCCTATATTTTATTTTTAATTTTGAATATTATACATATACCGGTAGGTCTATATATAAAGGCTTCAAAATTTCTACTGATTATAAAAATAACCATCATACACATTTTCAGTAATTTTATAAATAATTGGATAAGAAAAAGGTAACAAAAAAATGCATTAATAGTATACATTTTATTGAAAATGGTGCTCAAAAGATCAAGAGGTTGCATAAACTAGTAGCACAATAGTAACAGTAGCAACAAGTACAGGTAGTCTTCTTCAGAATGACCTTGGTCCAAGATAATTCTAATTAGACTTCAGCGCTAGTTCATATAGGATTTTAGGTTTTCTAGTGTAGGCCCTATATTCTTTCAATTTATTATATTGAATAATTGCTTTGAAAGATGGTAAATGTTTATTTCAATTATTGTAGGCACTTCCGATCTGCATCGGTTTGGCAGTGGTCATTACTACCGCAGTGGTAGCCAAGTTCTATTACTCAAGTAATAAAAAGAAAAGGTCTGGATTGATAACATTACAAGACCCAACTGTGAAATATGCATTGCCGTTGATCGAATCGGAGAAAATCAGCCATGATACGCGACGCTTTCGATTGGGCCTCCCTTCTGAGGACCATATCTTAGGTACGTAGCTTATAATTATGACTAACCGGGCTTTTTAAGGTTCTTCATCAATAGCATACAGTAGGCTCAACTTATTTGTAATTAACATTTGATAATCTTTCATTTCAGGCTTGCCAGTAGGACAGCACATTCACTTGTCTGCAAAAATTGATGATCAAATTGTAATCCGTTCGTACACCCCAGTTACCAGCGATGATGACAAAGGATATTTGGACCTGGTTATCAAGGTAATTTAATCCTGTTTTTGTTTTATTTGATAGAATTCAGACTGTTTTGCTCAAGAGTTTTCAGTAATTTCACCTGACTTTTGTAGTCCAAGGGATTGTATATATGCTATAGCCTATATCATATTCGTAGTGGAAAGAAGAAATGATGTGCATATCATGGTCTAAGTGAAATTCTGTGTATTTTGAAGTCAAACTACTGAGACAGTCTTCTACTACCGAACAGTCGCTAGCGCGTTGAATCTTGATTCAGGCAACCTTCACTTGCTTCCCATCGTAATCGACCATCCTGAATGCAATTTTGTGTAGTTTTATAAATGTAATTTGGGGTCTTAGAAGAAAGAATAGAGATAGGTAGATGTTTGAAGTACGGTACATCTACGCAAAACGGATGCATTATGATACCGTTATATATGTAGGCCTAAATCAAATTCATAAGCGGTACGCCCTTCAAGCGTGACTGTATGGTTTTTAATATAATTTATTATGCTCTAGGTGTACTTCAAAGATGTACACCCTAAGTTCCCCGAGGGTGGTAAAATGAGTCAACATCTGGAGAGCTTGAAGATTGGCGACACTATTGATGTACGAGGACCATCTGGCCGTCTCATGTACTTCGGTGCAGGCAACTTTTCCATTAAAGTACTTAGAAAAGATCCAGCCAATCCAGTACATGCCAAGAAGCTGGCTATGATTGCAGGTATACGAATGTTTCTTTGCATCAGTTTGATGAAAAATAATGAAATTTGTAATACTGTACTGCAATTATAATAGGCCTAACTAGGCATATACCTGTTGTTGCTCTTCTCTATAGGCCTAGGTTTTTTAATAAGCTTAATTGATGTACCGGTACATAAATCACATCATCCATTTTTTCATCAAAACGGCTGATTTGATTTATATGAAACGTTGAAATAATGTGTAGCTCATCATTATTATATTTAAATAACGTGAAAATATGAATTTATCGAAGAAAGTATTTTTTCCAAATTTTCTCTTCTGGGTTATTTTTATGGGATTTTAAACATTCATAAATAGTTTTCTCAAAAGTGGTGCAACCGATTGTGTCTCTAAACTAGACAGTATCGAGTTGGATGATGATGTATAATGTGCATGCCAACATTCATGAACAATTTGATTATAGAATGCCAAAAAAAATGAGTATAGTAAAATTGAGGCTTCACTCATCTAATAATATTGATGATAATAATAATAATGATGATTCTATTTTCTGAAGGTGGCACTGGGATCACACCGATGTTGCAGTTAGTTCGTCAAATAACACACGATCCCAACGATGACACGGAGATAACAATTATTTTTGCCAATCAATCTGAAGATGACATACTTTTGAAGAAAGAGCTTGATGAGTATGCTGAAAAGTATCCGAAACAATTTAAAGTTTGGTATACTATTGACAGGCCGACTGATTGTAAGTGAAGCAAGTCTTGAAATTTGAATCAAAACTTTTCTCTATATTAGGTTTGATGATATTCCCAAATTTTGTGACCAATGTTTTTACATCAAATAATTATTTTCCAGTAGGCCTACCAGTACTTTGACTTATTAGTCTGTTGAATGTGATTCACTGTAGGTTGCCTGCTGCCTGCACAAATAATGTATGGAGTGGATATGTATATTTTACTTCCTCTTTTCAGCATGGAAGTATGGCGTTGGATTCGTCTCGGCAGAAATGATCAAGGAGCATTTATTCCCACCGAGTCCCGATACATTAGTACTCATGTGTGGGCCACCACCAATGATCAACTTCGCTTGCATACCAAACTTGGAGAAGTTGGGATACGATTCCAAGTTACGATTTGCATATTAATCAAAGACAACGTCAAAGAACGAAACATAGTACAATATAGAACTACTTTCCATGCAGATAAGTTATGAGAAAGCGCTTTTATTGTAATTGATGTCACAAGCAAATTGTTTAGGTTTATTGCAAGCAGTAGTCTAAATGAAACACAAATGTTGAACACATAACAGAGAAGTAAGACACAAACTGTGTGGTATAGGAATGTAGAAAAACAAACACGACCAGCCTGAGAGCGATCTGTCAAGTTGTATTGTTGCGTCACATTTATGAGCACAAGGTATGACACTCATAGTTGGAGTTGGTAGGATTGCTAAGTAATAGTAGGCCTACAATAAATATCCATGGTATTTCAGAATATTCTGTATCCTTGGAAGTGTAGTATTTGATAAAGGTCAGAGACAGCCTAGATATACACAGAGTAAATAGTTGGGTGCTGCTTTAATGTGTAGCTAAACCAATCGGTGAGGACAATATCCCTTTTTAGGAAACCCTGGCCCTCTGTGACTATCTTTCTTTGATTTTTTCAATACATATTTAATATTTTGAAGTATGAACTGGTGGACCTTCTTTGTTCTGCACTTGAGATTGATTACAGTACATATATATTTTTTCTAGACAATTTCAATTTTTGTATCGACTGACTATTATTACATAATTAATAGAGTTTAACATACCGGTACTACTGTATTGTAATTGTAAGGTCCGATGCTTTTGGGAAATATTACAATGTTTTTATTGTAATAGGTAGAAGGGATTTTTATGTTTTGGTATATACTAATGGTCTGAAGATTTTTTTATTTTTATTTACATACATTTCAATGGTTTAGCTAAGCTACTTTTCAAGTTTCATCTGTTGGTCCCATCTTTATCTTTGTTGATGTGCATGGCAAATATTAATTCATAACAGTACCTAATAAAGTAATACAGTACGGTGAAATATCCGACTATCGTTCATTATTCAAGAGACCGGGGAAATAAAACCATCAATGCAAAACATTTAACATTTGTTATAATGGAGTATAGGGACAAAATGAATGATAGAAGCAGGAAAACTATAAATCCAAGAATGATCCTTTCAGGTTTTACTGTACTGTATAAGTGTTTAGATGTGGATTCTCTTACTTGAGAAAAGTGCATAGTGGTGTATGTTATATTTTTTTTTGCTAATAAGAGGCAGTACCAGTTAGTAGACCTACAGCCAATAATAAAATGCAATACTATAAAGTACAGTATAAACAATATGCAAAAAAAAAAAAAAAACCTTGTATCCACCTAAGTAGCCATTTTGTCAAACTAGTAGCGAGTGTAATAAAAAGTAATAAAGTGGTGATGCAAATAACTATTATAAAAATGTGTACTGTACTAGTATCTGCAACTACCAAATACCAATGCCATAATTGATAGTACAGGTATTTATTAGTAAGTAATTCTGAATATTAATTATATGCAAGTTATTACTAAAAATTACGTAATTGTTAGTTGATAGTCATAGCAGTATTTCATTAATGCTAAATTCCTACATCTCTAGCAATATATTTCCAAACACATATTGCATGTGCTTAGTATAAAAAAGTAAAAAAACTACCATGGTCAAAGGGCTATAAACTAGTCAAGTTCTTTTAGGTGAATTCAGTTTATTAAAATAAGTTTTAATCTTATCTACAGGAAGTCAGTAACACAATTCAAATTTACCATCCAGAAATGAATTACATGAACATATAATTTGTCACAAAAGCAAATTTACAGTGAAACCTCTATCCATCGTTTTCAAGGGAGCATGAAAATAAAACCATCCATGCAGGAAATTGATCCATCCAGGAAAATTTAGCATTGATTATATGGGAGTGGGGTTAGAAAAATGGATCTGGGAACGATGCATAGAGGTTTCACTGTAACAGAAATAATTATTCTTCTCATTGCAAAAAACTAAAAGCTAAAATATTATAATAACGTCTTATTTCCTACTGCTACTATTTTTGTTACTTGATTGCAAGTTCGTCAGTAGAAAGGTCTACTGTATTCTCCATAATGAGGAGAGGATAGGCTTACATAGTTTGTAATTCTTCATATCATCAATCAAATTCTTCATTGGCCTTAAATTAGTTAACAAACACATCTGCTGCCTAAGCTTGTTTTACATGAAAATTGAAACTCATTTTTGCATGGTAAGGGTAGTTTGGAAATATTCTATGTATAATTAATGTATATTATAGACTCCAATGCAACACATTACAATACCAAAAATATCCAACAATAACATATGAAAATAATTACTTTTTAAACTCATGAACGGAATACACATTTCCGTGAACGCAGCACGGGATTAACTTGTCGCGTTGCGATATTTAAAATTGTTTATAAACATTGTGCTATGTGTAAAATCTCTAAAAACAAATCTGGAATACTTCTTACGTGGACGGATGATATATCACTAAATCATGATATAATAATTGTGTAAGAGGTATAACACCAGCAAGTCTTATTTTAATATCTCAGAGGCACATTGAGTTTAATGCGGCAATAAAATAGAAGATACCTAGAATCCTATAACAAATGAAGCATTATTAATTTAGTTTTAACAATTGATGAGTCTCAAAAATCACCAATAGGGCAATAAAATAGAAGATACCTAGAATATAACAAATGAAGCATTATTAATTAGTCTGAACAATTGACGAGACACAAAAATCACCATCAGCTAATTTGGCTAGGAAGAAGACCTACCGGTACATTGTTAGATCTTGTATATTTTTTACAATACTATGCTCATGATTGACCATAGGCGCCTAACATAAAAATGCTTCTGGGATGAAATTTCTTCTTTCAATACAAAATTCCTTACATACTTATAAATTGCACTTGATTGATTATGTACCTACACTACAAAGAAGTAAGTAACAGAGTTGTGCGATGAATTTATCTCGTATGCATGTCATTTCAATACGCATGTCATTCGTACATCTTTGATGTAATAATCTGGAATAATCAGAAACTCGACATTTTCTCAGGCTGACCTGCAAGTGAATTGAATAAAATCAGATTCACAAGAAGTATTTAATAATATAAACTTATTACTGTATATACAGTATATATATATATATATATATATATATATATATATTGTATGAATACTGTATACTGTAGCTATATATAAAATAAATGATTATTATTGAGAACATGCAGACACAAAAAATTAAAGCAGAATGCTCGTTTTTAGGTCTAGTACAATAGTCGCAAAGCCAAACTGAATTTCAAAAGCAGCCTGCAAGATATGATGGACTGTTTTCCATTTGCACAACAGTTGATAACAACTAGGTTATTTGGGGTATAAAAGAGTGGATTTCTACGGAAATGTTAACATCGTAGTTATTTCAGTACTTAATTCAGTACAGTAGTATGTTTTTCAGGGAACCAGACTGAAAAACTTATGAAAGTAGAAAACTTTTTAATGAAATATTCAACATAGGTATGACCAAGAAATAAAACTTACTAAGGTAGTACCGGTCAATGTACAAATGAGAAACTTATTAAAGAGTTCTACTGTAATAAGTGCCATGAAAAATAGTTATACACGATGCTATACTGAAAATCACTAGGTCTATACCAAACCTAGACAAGATTGTATTGATGGGGCACTTTGATGTTGATTTGTTCTAAATTGTTACAAAAAAAATCGAAGTAGTACTGGGAGTTGCAGAGCACTCTGGTAAGAAAAGTAAAATCATAGTATAGATGATATTGACAGTAGCTACTAGCCAACGGTTTTTTGATGATCACCAAACTTGAGCGATCAGTTCAAGTTGATGATTGCCATCTAGATATTTGATGCGCTTGCCAAAATTACTATTGATTACTGGCAAAGGTCTTCTTTAATTACGGTAATAATGATGGTCTATGCAATTAGATTTCAGTTCCTTCTGTGGGGTTTGAAAATGCCACGCCAGGTTGCCACGGCAGAGAAATAGATGTGAAACTCCATCTTCGTACTGCTGTTACTGTATTATATTCTCAGAGCATATTTTTGAGAGTTAACAGTATGATGGCAGTTGTTATTAAGGTGAAAGACAGAGTATTTGATGTTGCAGTATTACACCTGTTGTCAAAGTTACAGAAACACCAAGTTGTCTCGTCGTAATGATCCCTAGAAACAACAAACATACAGAATTTTTCAGTACAGAGCTTCGAGTGAGGTGATATTGATTATATTATTTTTAAGAGTATATATAGTCTATTTGTACATACTACCGTAGTCTATTAGGACAATTATAACTTATTTGTGATAGACTTTCAATCATTTGCCATATTTAATTTCTATAGGCCTAGTCTCTTTGGAAAATTATAACTTTTTTGGTGATAGCTATGACTACCAATAACGTAACGGGATAAGCAACTTGATCATTTCCTTTCGCACCATGCGGGAATCAAAGGGATGCCGTCATACTCAATTTTACTCAATTTACTGGTAGTATTATATATTGATTCATAAAAGTAATACGTGTAATGCACTCTGTGAATCCAGCTCTTCCCAACTGTATTAAGCAACATTGGAATACATTTCATTTGAATTAGCCAATCTAAATTTTAAATACGTGTGTAAAAGCATTGGACCCCTAGTCAAGAGCCATACTGCCACATTTACCAATTGATAACTGGATAATTACTTGACATCTACGAGAAAGAACAGAAACAATGCAAATACTCAACTATGTACTTTACATTGAAATACGAGCCGAATGCGTACGTTTTGATTTGAAATTGCGAATCTCAAAAATGTACACTTCAGCGCGTCACATTTTTTGCTTCCATCATGGTGAGAAGACGTCCAATGTTGAAAGTATATAACTTACGCCATGTTGCTTATCCCGTTACGTTATTGGTAGTCATAGGTGATAGATCATAATATGACATATTTAAATTCTGAGTTGGTGCAAAGCAGGGTTTCCAGTTCCGATTTTATCTTGTCGTCAGACAAGATTTTCCCAACTGCCCAATCACAAGTCAGTACACTGACTTGTGATTACACTGTTTCGGTGTCGTGATTATTGAGTCAAATTCATGTTTCGTCAGCCGAAATAACGATTTTACGGAAAGTTACACTGCGATTGTGATTCATCTGCTTCCTGTTGTTAGGATTTACATCGAACGACCGAAAAAAAAGATCCGCCTACCGTACTTCTGACGTGGTGCACATTTTTTTACACTTGAAAGATCTTACCTTCTAATATCAAGTTCTTTGATGGTATTATCAACATAGTGAGCCAGTCGTTCGTCTTTGGCAGCAGGTCTGCACCCCTCATAATGATCAGCAGGAATATCTGTACGAACAGCTCGCAGTGAACTTAAACACTCTCGTGTTACAACCGTTTCAGCTGAAAATAATAGGTCATAGTTAACTCACCAGCGTTTCCAAGTCCTAGGGCGCAAGAATCGTTTCTGCAAAGGTTCGAGACATTTTGAGATGAAAAAGGTTAACACAACAAACTGGTTGAGTGGTCAGTGTGCATGGTTTGCAATTTTGTATGTTGCACCGATACCGTATATTTGCAGATCAAATCTATCTACTTGCTCTTTTTTTTTAAATTGAAATTGAGTGTTACAATGATGGTGTGTGGTCAATAGCATTTTTTCTTATAAACCATAAAATCAAACTTGTCTGTAATGGAAAATGTTTTCATAAAACCATACAACCAAACTTCTACGTGAAGCAATAGTTGGTGTCTCAACACTTTGTCAACGGTGTCTCGACAGATATATCAAATTAATACCTATCCAATGGTACTATATGAATCACGATTAATTGTGGATTATGCTGGTCGGTGGGTCTCTTCTGGTGCTTCAACGCCCCATCCTAACAATGTTAGAAACATGTACCTACCTATTTATCATCCAAATCTTTGTGCCTACTGATTGTGTCACTTTTACTAATGACACGCAGAAGGCGGGACTAACTTTGTTAACAAACAAACGTAGATTACGTCTGAAATGCTGATATTTGAAGTATGTATAAGGCGTGCCATATATTTTCAAATTCTACACTAGGTAGAGCAGAGATCTGGAGGTTTGAGGCCAGTCCTCATGAAATAGACCCATTATGAAATGAAAGTTGAAGCACCATAAGAGACCGACCGACCAACCCCTCAATACATCTTGGTATGAATGAACACCCTTATGCTGATATGTTACCCAAATAATGTCTAAGAAAATAATAGACAGGTAAAAACAATTTTTATTCCCAATTTTTTTTACAATAAAATAAAAATTGGGGGGGGGGGGGGGCTGGTGGGTTCGCCTCAATTTTAGTTCTCAACAAGATTAATTAGCTGGTTTGTCTCCCAATAGTGTACAAAAGTCGACTTTCACAACATCGCACTCTCCTTACCTCCTTTACGCTCGATGACCTTCACACATTTGTCGTCTTCCTCCGGGCAGACTTCACCCCAATGCCAGAGCCAGTTGAAGGGAGTTCCACATCCAGGTTGCGTTGATACGCACTGATAGCAGTACAGACTTAAAGGAGACCAACTGAGAGCTAATAGAAACGCATACAAGAATTTCAAATATTTTGAATTGGCAGTTAGGTGTTAGGCCTAGGCCTGCATATACTATTAGATGCTTAGATTTTATGGACATTCATTAGATTAGATGG
Organism: Brachyptera putata; assembly: GCA_907164805.1. NCBI lineage: Eukaryota > Metazoa > Arthropoda > Insecta > Plecoptera > Taeniopterygidae > Brachyptera > Brachyptera putata. The sequence continues at coordinate 11,232,445 of OU015468.1, read as the reverse complement.
TTAGCATTTTCTATTCGTTGCATTGACTCTCAAGAAACCCTATCTAAAGGACATAGTAATAGAAGCATTGATTTAATTAGATTGGGCCTAATGATATTATACCATTGACTACAAACTCAATGGTTATACTTGATAATGCTATAAATAGACCTACCTGTAGGCCTACATTATCGAATTGCCTACATATTGTCATACAGAGAGATAAATAAGGCTAGGCCTATTATAGGCCTAGGCCTACATCAACAAGAGTATTTTGAGGTTAAGACCGTCAGCCACACCCCAGTTGAAACAATGTTACTTGACTAATCATATAACGCTAATAATACCTCTGAATACTTACACTGACTAACAAGCAGTGAGACTATCGATAAGAACAGATATTTCTTTTCCATTTTCATTTTCAAGTAAGATTGGGGTTAGAAGTTGCCCCAAGAAGTCCACCAAACACCAAAACATATACAAATACAAAAGTCAAAAAATAAAGTATTGTGGGCGGTGGTGAGCGGTAGTAATGCCAACGTTTGAGCTGAAAAAAAACATAATTTTACATGGCACCAAAACTGTCGAGTTCTTCCAAATAGAGGAGGTTGTTATGGCAACACTGTATCACGGGATTTGCATTCGCGTCTGACTGCGTCGGCTTTTGGCTTCGGCAGCCATATTGATTCATGGAAGTTGATGAACTTGAATTCGTAGATCTTCTGCCAAGTGTTGAAAACTGTCTTTAGCCGAAAAAAAGCGAAAGTTGTCTTGGGACCAGGCTTACCCTACTTGACCTGTCACCACACCTGTCAACACAGATGTAAGTTATATGCATAGGAATTGAGTAGGAGGCCCCCTAGAAGTAGACCTAAACCCCCTAGGCCTAGGCAAACACTATCATACTTAATGCCTAGGCCTAGACCGGTAAGTATTATTCAGTCTATAGGCCCAAGTAGGCCTAGATTAGGTTGGCCTACTCAGAGCCCTAGGCACTGAGTAGAGTCTGGGCTTACTGTATCTATGCCGTAGGCCTATTATATCTATGACCCAGGCCATAGGCCTACAATCTCAATGTCTACGGTCAGTGGCCCGTTTTTCCGGCCGCTCTAGGCCTAGCACTTCTGTCAACTCACGAATTTATTGTAGGCCTACAGCTGTTTAGCTTACATCGTAGATGGGGTGCATTCATAAGCTGGCGTCATAATATTACTCGTCAAATTTAGTGTGGGTGCTTTCAGAAATTGAATTAGAATTATTAGCTACCTTACACAAATCACATTGCTTTTGTTTCGGCCAGGCTTGTGTCCGATCCCGGCCAGTCGCGATTGTACCACTGACGCTCTACTGTTACGATTCGTTATAGTTTCGAGTGCGTAGGCATTAAGTATATAGGTGGTCGTAGGCCTAGTTACAAAGTGGCTGCCATTTTCTAGCGTAAAGTCTATAAACACGGATATATCGATATACCTCCTAAAATATCGAGATTTTCACAGCCACACGATAATTTTAATTAGGTAATAGATCAAGGAAGCTGTTACAAAATTAATACAGATAATTTAAAACATCTGTCGGCTGCAGTTGAGCGACGTGTACCGCGTGGCCAAAAACCGAAGCCGGACGGAAACCGTTTCGCTGACCCTAGGCAAGAGTAGGCCTTAGATGTGCCAAGATCTAGGCCTGATTTAGATATGATGGTTTTCTATGACCGCAAAATCGCTTTCTTGCTTCCATGGCTCGGTCAACTGTGGTCGCACTGTGTTAGGAACTGAAGTCAGGTCGAGCTCGTGGGTTCGAGTCCTGTATAAGGCATGGGTTTTTGTAAACGTCCTTTACCTATCTTCACATCATCGTTTCACTGTCGCCCGCTCATTAGTACCGTCATATAACCTAGGCTAGCTTTTGGTGAGGTCGTTGAGCAGCATTAAAATGATGAAACGAAATCGCTTTCGCAATGCCTATTGCTAACTCGACACATTAAGGCTGAGACTGGGTAAATTCTAGCCGTGATATTGGCGAGCGGGGTTGAGTGGGGAGGGTTAGGTAGGGTGAGGTTTTATGTTGAATGGACAACTAGGGTCTAGATTGTAATTTTAGGTTTCATGACCTGCCCTACTATCATCTAGCACCGCCTAACATAACCCTGGAAAGAGCGGTCAAGATTACGGCATATTTACCGTAATTTTTTGCCGTCAGACATTTTGAAAATTCGGCTGCGGAAAACGTGACAAAAGTAAGCCGAATTTAGTTAAATAATGAGAATGATAGGTTTACGTACATCCGGTTTAAGCTATCAATTTAGCCAATGAATAAGTAGGCCTACAGAAGATGAAAACTGCGCTGATTGTTCCAGATTTTACGTACGTACGTAAACATGTCATTCAATCGTGGGTTCCGTCGTGACGATCGGTCCTCATCATACCGGTCGAATTTGGGTCAGAATTCCAATCAGCACTCAATGAATGTCAGTCCATGGGTTTGCGGTGTCGTACCGAACGCTGGCATGTCAAGAAGTGGACTTCCTATTCAGAGCCTCTTGCCAACTCCACAAACACAAACTAACCCAAACATCTTGTCACAACAACAGCATGCCCTTGTTATGGCCAGCAACTTGCTGTCTAACCTTGGCCTACTTCAACAGCAGCCCCAACGTCAGCAAGAGGTGAGTTGAAGTTGAAAGAGTCCCTAACGTGAGCACTCGTGAATTCCGTATAAAGCTCTCGTTGAATTGATCCAACATATTTTAATCTACAGTAGAACCTCGATATTTCGATTTACAAAATTCAAATTTTGGGCTATTTTGGGCAAAATTCAAATTTTGGGTTAAAACCCGAGTTATGTTGTCATGCATGAAAAGGTTAAAATTATATCATTTTAACCCTACCGTAGGCCTATGTCAAATGTGCAGTGCAATATATAAGAAAGTATGTCATTTGTACTGCGGTAACATCACATTTTTTGTTTTTAGTATATATAGCTTTGAAGCTTCAAGGTATGTTCTCATGGTACGGCAGGCAGTTAAGAAAATCGCCTGCGCTCTTCACAGAGTTGCGTTTCTCCCAATCCACTTTGAGATTTGAGATTTTTTTCGAATATGTAATTTGAGTTAAATTCTGGCAGTGAAGTGATTTTTAGCATTGTATCACGTGACACGCAAATACAATAATACCGTACGTAAAGAATACCTATTTGAAAAGTACTCTTTTAGAGGTAACAATTACATAATCCTACTTTTTGTATGAGCGAGGGAATTAAAAACAGTGTTTTTCAAAAAATTAAATTAATTCCATTTCGCGTGACAAGTGCAAAGCGCAGGAATTTCATCCATTCTGATTGGCCAGAAAAAAACGCCTGCCACCCACTGCGAGCCATGAAAACGTGCCTTTACTTCATTATTAGTTATTACCTATGCCTGTGAGTTGGTAGCTGTAATAACTGTGTAGTCCTGTGTAGAACGAAACTCAATTTATCCATGCAATTTATCAAGGTTCTGTTGTAAACTCATTTGGTAACTGTGTTGTATAACTGTTAAAATCAGTACATAGTCTGTGCCAGTTTTGATTAGATTTTGAAAGTCTTGGAACTACTGTACTAGGAGTTAGTTGTCAGTATCAGTTTATTGCTCAAGCCTGCAAGTGTTTCAAGATATGAAGATTTTTTCAATATTTTGCATTGTTTCAAGTTGCCGTCACTTATAACCATGAATCAGATGGGTAATTCGGGGTCGTTCCGTGTGCAGTCTCAGAACTATGGGCAGGCCAACAACCGTTACAACAATCTGGGCTCGATGAGGCGCAAGCCTCAAGACAGCCATCGCTCTGAGCCATACAAGGTATGTAGATTTTGAAGCTACGATTTCAGATTCTCCTCTCGTCAACCGTATGGAAGTTCCGCACCGTTCCGCTTCAGAAATGTACCACACTTCTTCTGGGTTTACGTTGACACAGTTGCCTGTTTGATTTGCCCTTCAACATCTCTTTCCTTGCCTATGCAGCACATGTCTCCTTGGGAAAACTTACACGAATCTTATTCATTCGTTGCTGAAAATTGAGTGTAAACGTCGTCCGATCTTTACATTTAGTAATTCTCCATTGATAGATCCAGTAGCCACAGTACCTCTTGTGTTTGACGTACAGTTGTATCTATAAAGATGTTATGACAGTAAAATTATGTATGTTATAACTTTCATAGTTTGTCCACCTAGAATGATCAAAGTATTATGAACATTATAATGCAATTTATAATCCACTTCTTCATACCTATTTGCAACACTGCTTGCTCTTCTTGACAAGTCCTTGTTCAAGTTCTTTTAGTTCTAATTATTTTCCTTTCATTGTTATCACCAAAAACACCGTGACTTCTCCTAGTCCTGGTGAGCTGCACGTTACAAGGTTAATATTGACAGAGAAAAGCCATGTGATTTATTTTTGACAAAATTGAGAGTACCGTAACTTCTGTCATGAGGAATTTGTGACTAACTTGAGACTGGAGTTTTGGTTTCAAGTCACTATCGACGTGCGTGGCAAATTGTTTTCCTCGGCAAATTGGCCATTTGTCAACATCTGAATAGTTGGTGATGGAAGAAATTAAAAAACAAATATCAATTACTCAGTCATGGGTCGTTTGCTTTTATATATATATATATATATATAGCCATTATTCAACAAGAAGGCATATAACTCTTACAAGACAATTTTTTAGGTTGGATAATTCTGAATCTTCGTGCTTGCTTATAATTACTGTATTGAGTAATGTGTCCTAGAACACTGATACCTTCAGTGTATTTCCAAGTATGTATGCTTCTACCGTATTTCAATATCTGTAGGTTACTATTATTGTGGATCGCTCAATATATTGTATCAGATCTACATATACTATGAAATATCACACCAGGAGAATTGTTTCGTAGATGAGACGGTACACGTGTACATTTTTGGTACTATCCGCCTTTCTTCTTAATCAAGCTGTTTATCTTGCAGGATTTTTCGAATTCCTTGATTTGTGTCATCTTTTACAATACCAGTAACCTCAACTACACTTTCTGACTTTCTGTGTGGAAAGAAAGTCCCATCAGTCACAATATATGTATATACATAATTTATATGTATATATACAGGTGGAATAAAATTTGGTCCTACAAGGCTAAACAAACTGAATTCGTCTATTCTCACGCATTGTGTTAATATTGGCCATTGTTTGAAATAGTTATGTGTCCTAATCATTTTGAAGACTTCCCTTTGTTGATGATTGGTATTTTTATTCTCTAACACTGTGGTGCTTCGTTCTCTTGACTTGCTCATATCCGCTGCATCGTGTAGAATCGGGCTCGCCCAATTCAGTCTCAGCAGCTCAGCCAGCAGCAAGGTCGACGACCTGTTGCCAACAAGCCTGTCCAAGAGCGCAAGTCTGGCCCCGGTTCTCGAGGTGCCGTTCCTCTCAAGGCTTTATCTGACCTACGACAAAAGATTTTGAAACCTGCTAAGACTTCGGATAAAAGCGAGGAGGATTCTAATGACGTTGAAGTTGACAAAGCGAAGTTACTTGAAACAAGTTCTGCTGGAGATGCTGAAAGCAAAACTAGTTTGGTTGACGAGGAGGCAAAAAGGTAAGAAGCAGTTTCAAGATTGCTTGGGTACTCTTAACTTACCTTCTAACTTTGGGACATTCATGTTTTTGGTTTTCTCTGTTGTAATGGTTCTACATTCTGGTTCTTATGTATTCCAAGTAGCAAATGAACTCGAAACTCGATTTGAGTCAAAATTATATTGCTGTACCAACTTACTTTCAGACTTACACAAAAGCAATCTAGGGCCTATATGTATGTATGTATATATATATATATATATATAGTGTGTGTATACCGGTAGTGTGTGTGTTTAAACTCCCGGCTGTGTCGTGGTGATGCGCAAATTAGGTATTTCAGGACAGTTGGAGTCCCTTTCAGTTGTGCATTATGACACTTCCTTGTTTTTGAACATTTCATTGTTCATTCTGTTAGGATCAGTCAAATTGTATAAAGATTTGTAATAGAAGAAGCAGACTGAGCAAATCCAAAACCATGTACAAAAATTGACTGCTCATGTAATATTTTTTTCTGAATTATTTGTCTATACACATTTTCACTAGCAATATTTATCTCAAATTTTAGGCTTCGACCTACTAATTTTGTAATGGTGATGGTTTCGTCAAAACCGTCTGCCAATAACAAAAGTAACACAATTGTGCAAATGTATGCATATACCTCAGATTCTAACATAGTGAAGGTAAGCCCATAGGCCCATGCAGGCAGAAGTATATAAACAAATACTGAAGCAATTTGTGCTGCATTATAACTTGCTAATTAATTGTTTCCTATTACTGAGTGGTTTAATGTAGTGACTGATCGGTGCAGCTCTGTCCCCTACCTTTTTGCTGTGTTTGGTTTTCCTCAGTTATTTGGAGAATATTGGCAAGGTTCCTAAAATTCACATGGTTACCACTTTCCCAATACTCTAATCTTTATACTGTAGTACAAACTAGGTATAACATCGACTCTGAAGTCTGAAGACTAGGAATCGATTCGGAAACCATCAGAATCGACGTATAAAATAATAATTTTGTGACATCTTGTATTGGGCTCCTGCATTAGTTCTTAAGTCCAAATTCTCTGTTGCTAATCCTTTTGAAGTATCCTATACTATACGCCGTGTATTTCCACCAATGTTCAGCTGCTGCAAGGTCACATTATGTTTGCTGCTTATTCCCCCCCCCCCTCCTCTCTCTCGTGTGCTCTCTTTCTCCATTGTTGACAAAGGTTTCATAGTTCTATATAAAAGGCATCATAGCTGGCTGCTGACAAACTGCCGATTATGAAAGATGAAAACAAGATGGATAGAAAGACTAGCATTACACATTATTGCTTTGTACTGAACATTTTTATGGTTCTATGTAAATGAATAACTAGGGGCGTGCGAGTCTATCTTTTTAGTTTAGGTCTGAGTCGAGTCTGAATATGGTTCTCGAGTCGAGTCCGAGTCTTTACCAAAATGATAAATGGTATGATCAAACAAGTAAATATTTGGTAAGCCGGGCCGATCTCTATATAGCAACATGTGAGCCAGCTACACTATGCAATCCATAAACATATTTTTGGAACATTAGAGTACCTACAACAATAATTGTAATAATACAGAGTGAGATAGAATTTGAGAGGCGAGGTGGGCAAGGTAGGGGGGAGAGGTCCAGTAGAAGAGTATACAACCTAACAACAGTAGTATTGCTATCTTGATGAGGTGTACTTGCCCTGTCATCATTTGAGCAGATCGCTCAAGTGTAGTTATTCACACAATAAGTAAAACAAAATCGATTCTTCATTTTCAGAATCGTTTGACATTGGAATCGATTCTTCATTAATCGAAGTTATCCCTAATATAAACTAATGATGAATTCAAAGGGTTAGCCCGTAATTTGTATTTATCAAGTCTATACCATTGAGTAATAACGAAACCCCATTTTAATTTAAATCTTGCCATCGTTACAAGAGATCTACATGCCTCAGCTCACCGAAAATATTTCTCATATTTACGTAATGTAGACTTTCATAGAATCGACGCAGATTTTGTAGTTCAATAAGCAGCAACAAGGTGGCTATTTAGATTTTTTTTTATTTTGAGTTAGCCAATATATCTCTATGATTATAAGCTCTTAGCTGTTCAGATTTGTTTGCTTTTGTTGGATCAGGATTTATTTTGTAATAATTGAATTTTTAATCATCACTGTATGTAATAGGGCTGACTAAGTAAGGTAGGTAGGCCCTGCCTACTAATATTCGAATCGTTACTTTAAAAATCATAATCACTTACCGAACATCAAAATGCAAGAAATTGAAACTTTTAATCAAAACTTGAAAGAAGGTCTCGTCAAGTGGTAAATATTGATATTAGTAGGCCTACCGTTTTAATATTGGATACCATTACAGAGACGACGATGAAGAGAACGGTAAAAAGAGAGACTGGAAAGATGAGAAGAAAACAGACCAAGCTGTTGACGAAGAGAATGTCACTGGCGATGCGCCTTCTGACTCGAAGGTTGACGGTGTAAAAGTTGAAGTTGAACCAACGCAAGATACTGAGGTCGAGGCATCTAGCACCGAGAAGGTATGTTACTGTATGTATGTATGTATGTATCTATATATATATATGAGAGGGGGTGGGGACATCTACAGGTTCAAGCTACTGGGTGATATAGACTTGGATCATTGGTAGAGGTATGTAGTAGAGGCATTGATAAAGAGTACAAAAATGGATACAGTTCAGGATTATTTCATGTTTTCTTTATATTTCAATGGTGTTGAGATGCATTTGAAGTGGTTTGCTATTTCTTGAATCCTCAGGAAAGAGATATTGTGGATAGTTTAGTGCGTATGTATTCTGTTCAATGAAATAGCCACTAAAAGAAAGATAACATACATTTTTCAGTATAAATAATGTTTTCACAACGTCCCTGCCTAAAATACCGAATACCGTAATACTCTGGACTCGTTAGTTTTGTTATAAACCCATGAGGTCTAGAGCAATCTTATCCAGGTAAGCTTCCACGAAAGCAGATCACAATCGCACGTATTGTTGCTGCACCAAATGCATCAAACCCTTGGAAAACTCCTCCCTACATCTTGTCTATAGGCCCTACAAAACAGATAACCATTATTGCCGCTTGCAAATTGCTAGTATCTGGTAGATGACCCACAACAATATAGGCCTATAGGCCTATATGCTCATTATAAAGTTCACCTAGCTGTTGGAGGGGTCTTTGAGCGAAAGATAATCATCATCAATAGGGTCGCGGGCATATTCACATGCGGTCGCAATTTTCTTCAACTCATTGTTGGGCCCACTCTAATATATAGTTATGCATCAATTCTTAAATATTGAGCTACTTTGAGAAATAAAATAGCGTAATTTGAAAGAAAGAACGATAAATTGTATTTGCTTGTCAACAATCTCTACACTGCAGTAGGCCTATGAAGATACAAGGTAGTTGGATTACTAGGTCTGGTAGGAAAGTTGGAAAAATCTCTATCCTGATATTCAATCCTTTGCCTATTTATAACTAATGTAAAAAATAATTATAAAACATTATCTTCACTCTGAGAAGCCAACTACCGGTAACTCTCGCATTAGAAAGCAGTAATATTTTCATGAACAATTATTGGCAATTCTATAATCAACGTTGATTTGGGCAGGGGTAGGTAATTAACTAATTATACTTCCTTTAGGTCGCAAAATCATTTGCTTTCTTGGAGAGTGGTCGTGATCAAAAAAGATTACTACCGGTAATTACCGTACTTATTAGCAATTGATCTTCACAAACAAAATTTTATTGCACCTTATATATGTTTTAATGTAAGCTTCATTGGTTTTCCTTTAAGGTTGATGAGAAAAAACCTGCATCCCATTCCAAGTGGACTGAGAAGAAATTTGCATGCCATGTGTGCCATAAGTTCATGTATGATGAAACGGTATGTGTGAATTTGCATAGTTTTACTATAAATTTTCATTATTAGCATTAAATGTAGGCACTATGAATGTAGGCCTAAATTGAATATTTAATAGTAGGTTATTAGGCCTTGCAACACGGGGGAATCTATGAACAGCGAAGATTTGACACTTGAGCGTGTGATCCATCATAATGAAATTTGCCTTTTTTTGTGACTTTGGATCTTTTTATTCAATATGCCTCTTTTATATTCTTGAGTTTTGAATGAATAAGTATTTACTGAAATCACTTGAAGTTGAATACAGGTACCACACCACATACATATCTAATTTGCCCATCTTACCAAAATCAGTGTAATTACTTAGACCCCGTTTACATTACTACCATCCTACTACAGTAGAGTTACTGGAGTAAATGGGCAGTAACTAATATTGCGTTCACACGGACAAAATATAGGTTCATGGTTACTAGACGTTTTAGTTACATATTTTACCGCGTGAGTGTGTTTTGACACATTTCGTCGACCCCATCTTGTAATTATTCTACCAAAACGTATCCTAGAGCAAATACTTCCTACGAGGCTACGATCGTACCAACCTATGAGCGTTCATACGGGTACATCTACTACAGTAACCTTACTAACGAGAGTAAGTTGACTGTAGTAGCTTTTGTTACGAGCGTAGCCACTATTTGGTGTTCACACACGGTCACTTACGATCGTAGATGGGGTTACTAGAGTAGTTGAGTAGTAATGAAAACGGGGTCTTAATTATATATACTTGCCACTTGGTCAACTTCTGCCATCACAAGCTATAAAGCCACATTTCTTATTTAAATAACCACCATAAAACAAAATATCAGATTTCAAAATCGAAATTATATCACGCAATTTCAAAAATCACAAAACCTAAGGCTCAAGTATTGCTTCTTGTAAGCTTCAGCCACTCATTTTCATAGCCAAATAACCTCCTTGCTGGTAGGGTATTGGGGTTGCAAACAATCATCATCAAAATGTGATATGCTGTGAATGTGAGCTCTATTGGAAAGCTCACCATATTTTGGTTTTGATTTTGATTCAGTCGTTGAACAACCACATTAAGTCGAAGACGCACAAGTTGTCCATGGTGAAGCTGGACGACGACTACAAGGCGCAGGTGGAGGCGCTACGCTTGAACATGCAAGAGTCTGTGCGTCGCCAAGAGCTGGACATGAACAATCTTCGCGGCAGCTACGCCCACCGCACTCGAGACTTCTGCAAAATGTGCGACCTGCACTTCTTCGGCAGCATCGCCAACCACCGCAAGAACGACTTGCATCTTCAGCTGAAGACGTTCCTGCACCCGCGCTGCCTGCCCTGCGGCAAAGAGTTCCCCACTCGCATGGAGTGGGAGAACCACAAGCTGTCTGTCGGCCACCAAACGGTACGTTGTGTTGCTTACGTTCTCCTGCAAATTGCAATGTTTCAATTGATTCAAGTTGCTTGTTCCTGTTTGTTGTGGCTTTATTTCCAGGTTTAGTGAAAGGCAGTGTAAATTGAAGGCCTATTGTTTGCTTCGATTTTTGAATCAAGAATTTTATTTTCAATTGACTTTGACTAGTATTTAAATCACATTTTGTACTGTATTATAGCTTTGGGCATATATATATACCTGTATAATATATATCGCCTAAATATATATAGGCCCAAGTATGTATATTTACCAGTAGTTTTAATTGTTCTATATATTTTTTTAAAACAGAATGAATTGAAAGCTAATTTCACCAGTTTTATTGTAGGCCTATATTACATTCATCCATAGCCTTAATTGGGAAACAATGATTTTGTATCAAGTTTCGATTTTATTGGAAAAAAGAATCAAGTTACCACAATAAATGGATAATAGGCCTACTATTATTGAAAGAACTAGTACATTGCTCAAAGTAAACTTTGCTGTTGATGCACCTTGAATCTAGCAATTAGTCAATCAATCAAGAGGTTCATCTTGAACGGTGCTTGTGGTGGACAATAATACTCAAAAGCACACAGATGAAATTGCCATATTCTACAATAGTAGCCTACACTGATTTGTTTATTTACATAGAACTTTACTTGGTACTTACCTAGTACTTGGTACATAGTTTAGCTGTAACAACTCCAATCTTGCTCACCCCTGTATGACTGTATTCCTAATATGTAGAATTAATGAGTATCGCCCTATATTGTATTGTTTAGTGCAATCGCTCGGACGCGGATCGCGCCTTGCTGAAAGTTGACCGTGTCGAAAAGGAACCTGTTTTTGATCCTCAATTCACGTTCGGTCTCAGTTCTCTCGTGACCGTCCAACACTGCCGCGCGTGCAACCTCTATTTTGAACATCGCTCAGACGCTAGGGTGCATTGCAAAACTCGTGAGCATTTCGACAATTGTGTCAAATCTAAGGTAAATGTTCAATTTGATAAATCAAGTAGTGAAAGTAGTCGATCCTCTGGCCTTCCATCTACTTTGTCAACTGTATTCATTATGTCTGTTGCTAGCCTGATCACTGATCAGACTTGAGGTATTGTTCTTTCATTTGATACACTTGATAGTTTTTGCCCCTCTTGGGCCAGCCCACTTTGTATTGTCTGCTTTGTAAAATGCAGAAGTCAAATTAACCTAATTTTTTCAAAAGTTTTTCATTATTATTGAAATTAATTTATATTTATTTATATTTTCCTTAAAGAATATCTATCATATCTTGTCTCTTTCTTAGTGGCATTTTCATTCCCATCTGTGTACAGTTGGTTATCTCATCGAACATTGGTTTATAAAGCATGTAATAAGCGTGCCCAATTTTGAAAAAGTCACCTCGGTACAAAATAGTCCCCAGGTAGGCCTACAGTATTCCAAGTAATGATTTTTCAATTTGTCAGAAGACTGCTATAACTACATGGCAACTTGTTTACTGTATATTGTATGTACGGTATAATGGGCGACGCACTGTCCTGATGACAGAAATCTTTTGGCGTCGGTGAATGATGAATAAGATGATGAGATGAGAGGTTATTTTATTGTGTTTTTATATTGGTAACTGTGAAAAAATCGTTCGTGGCCTGTTGTTGAGGAACCATGCTAGTATCAACCTGAACGACCTAAAAACCTAAAAAAAATACTAAAAACCTAAAAAAATACAAATAACCTAAAAACCTGAAAAAAAATACAAAAAACTCTTTCAGGATGGTCGACCATGGCTGGAATCGAATCCGGTCTCCTGAATGTCGGTTCAGTGTGCTAGCCACTCGACTACCCATCTCGGTTATTTTTCTTCCACAAGGTCACTTATTAGACTACTTTTCACTAGAGCATGTCACTTGTGCTATCTTCTAAAGAAATTCATGAGTGAAGACTGTTGATTGATGGTTCTGACTGCAGTCGAGTGAGAGATCCACGTTAAGGCCCGTTTTCATGGCTCGCGGCAGGCGGTGGCGTTTAAAAATATCGCCTGCCGCCTGCGCTGTTCACAAATTCACGTTTCTTCTCATCCAGTTCGAGATTTCATTCATTTATTTAAATATATAATTCGAGTTCAATTCAGGCGTTGAAGTGTTTCTCAAAACCGTACTATGTGGCCCGCAAATATAATAATAATGAATAATAGTTGTAATATTTCTACATAACCTTACTTCTTGTATGTGTGAGGGAATTAAATCGCGGTGTTTTATTCCCAAAGTTGAAATTATTCCATCTCTCGTGGCAGCGAGCCACAGGTTCAAGCAGCAGAATTCACTTGGCAAGAAAAAAAGCCGCCTGCCGCGAGTCATGAAAACGGGCCTTTAACCATAGTTGAAACTGGCTGGTAGCTGAAATGGTGATGCATAATTTGATTGTAGGTAAAGGAAGCAGAGAAAACGGTCGAAGTTGATACTGTCAAGGAAGTCGACGGTGTCAATATAAAGGTGGAGAAGGCAACCGTCGAGGCTGACGTCGTGCCTGTCGATAGTGTCGAGGTACCAGTTCAAGACCCTGAAATTGCAGAGGTACTTCTACTTCATCATTGACTAGCATAAGAATTCAAGAGTTCTCAATATCTCCACCAAAATGAAATCTTCTTAAAAAAAAGGAGCCAAGCCCTTGTTGCTTTTTAACCATTTGATGATTATATTTATAGGCCCTGTAATATAAGTTGTGACACAAAAAAGTTTTGGCCAAGTTAACTCTATTTATAAATTCTTTGTTGAATCTCCGCTCTTACAGAAGTCTTATAAAGGGTTTCCCAAATACGCAAAATAACATGAGAAATATTCAACTATTTGAACAATCTGTTTGAGTGTGTTCATGAATGATTAATTTATTCAATGTAGTGTGAATTTAAAGAGGGGAGAAAGATTAAATAGATTGAAAATTAAGGTTGCCGTTCAATTTCTATATTCATCGAGATGATATTGTAGGACTTTGATTCTATATAATATCAGATTGCGAAAACGATGAACAATGTTGAATTAAATAATCATAAATAACTAAAATAAGTAACAAGTCTAATAACAATTGATGGAAAAAGTGGATAATATTAGGGTTGCCATTTGATTTTAATATTATGGTTGATAATCCTAAACTTGGAATCAATTATCAAATTGCAACACATCAGTATTTCAGATAAGACATTATAGTCAACTTGAAATGATTAGTATTATATAATACTCTGTTTTATTATCTGAGTACCAAATAATAGCTTCTGGAGCTAACCTGGGCATCAGTGAGGATTTATATTTTTACTGACTGGATTAGTTTTGACTTTTGAATACTGGTACTAAATGTTGAATATACTCTTTTATTTTAGACTACCAGCATCACTGGTGCTGAACGAGGGACAGAGGACAATGAAGGTAACTGGAAACGTTGCAGAGTGGCTGATACCGAAGAGGACGATGATCCTATTATCATCAGCAGCTCAACGCCCAAGAGACGGGCAGTAGAATTGTTGGTGGTCGAGGCCACTCCCTCTGATGCAGCCGCGTCGCAGGCTGTAACCGACACCAGCAAGCTATACGATCCACTGGAAGAGGAGGAGGTTATGGTGCTAGAAGAATCGCAAGCAACGTCAATCACAGGAAATATAAGCGAAACTATCCTAGATGATTTGGAACAGGAAATCGACAACATTTTGGACACAGTGGAGGAAGAAAGGTCAGCTACCGACAAGTCCGACAAAGATCTGGACAGTGCTGAAGGAGAAGTGAAGACTAGTGGACCGGTCAGAGGTGTTAATAGAGCAAGACGTGGTGCCAGGGGAAGGAAGAGGAAGTGAATCTTGAGCCTAATTTTACTCTTGCCTAGATTTTGTTAAATTATAATGATTATATTCTCCGAGATATTTTGCTCTCTAGTACAGTAAACCCTCGATACATCTGATAGATCAAATTTGTTTGTAATTCAAACAATAGTTCAGGGTCCGTATTCCTGAACATTGTGACTGCCATAATTGATCACTTGACCTAACTGCTGTATCTTTAATCTCATTCTTATTAAATAGGAGAGTAAAATGCGTGAAATAGTATTCAGTAGAGTACCTGGAGTATCTAATTTTATTAATTATAAGATACGAGTCATGCAAATGGTCCTGTATCAACTATTTATTGAAATTAAATTAAAGATACTGGTATGACAGTTAGATTGAGTGATCACTTATGAGAGTCATATAGGAGTGATATATAAGAAATATTATAGGAGTGAGGCCCCTGGTAGGCCTACCTACAGAGTGTTGATCCATAAGCTCAATGTTGAATATTTCCATAACTTGAACTTTTATAATTCAAACTGGGTATTTTTGGGTCCGAATCATTGAATTTGGAATCGAAGCTAGGGTTTACTATATTAATGACATGTTTCAATTGATTGCTTGGTCAAATGTGACCATTATATTATAGTCGAGGTAAGAAGTCAACATTCAACTACTGAACTGTCACAGAATTATGTTACATACGGTACTTGTCGTACACCTTTTAAAAATGACTTGTTTTCTTTTTTATCCTACAGACAGTAATTATGGAATTAATAACTCGTATGATGATGTGTAGTAAATATTCGTGTATCATCATCAAGAAGGCTCCATTCAATTATTTCTTCACCAACTTCAAGTTCCTAATGAAGTTGTAAAGTTTTTTTGTGTAATTGTGTGACTTCAAAATATAAACAAAATCAATTACAAATATTTTTCATTTGTTTGCTTTCTACATGTTTGTTATTAATTAATAATTAAGCATATGGTAATCACTGCAATCCTATTAGGTAGGCTTCTTATTACGTACCATAGGGGGGGTAGGCCTATTGTGCGAATATAAGCCGACACCCAAACATTTAAGAACAATAACAAAATGGATTATAGGATAATGGAAGTAAGAATATAAAATACATAGAAAAAGTTGTTGAAATATAGCATTCACATTCAGTTTTGGCAGTCTATTTTTATGTGAAATGACTCATTAACATTATCCCTCTATAATCCTTTTGTATATCTTTCTGTCCCTTCTGTTGAAAACCAATACTATAAATTTCATTCATCCAATCCTGTGGTTTTTCCCTCTCTTCCCACACTTGGGCCCAGATTTAGGAACAGGCTGGCTGGCTGAAGCCTAGGTGTGAGCTTATGCTTTTCAGGTCTTTCATTTACAGTGAAACCTCAATGCATCGTTCCCGGATCAATCGTTTTTCTGCTTGTATCATTTATTTTTTCTCACCTCACTCCCATATAATCAATGTTCAATTTTCCTGCATGGATGGTTTTATTTTCTTGGTCCCTTGAAAAATGATGGACAGAGGTTTCACTGTATTTGTTTTGAATGAAATGAGGTTGGATAAAAAAAAACACGAAGTTACATCATAAGGCAAAATTACAACCAGAAGTATTGAAAACGCAAAGAATATGTGATCCAAGTTATAACAAAAATAGAATATAGAAAATTAATATAGTACTAAAATCAATACATACCAAAAATTAATATAGTCCTAAAATAAATACATACCAGCTGGCAGCTGCCATTAGTTATTAAAAAATATATAATTAGCAATGAAAACATATTTGAAACACAATGTAGTGATACCAACAAACTTTCTTAATATAAAGAATATAATTATTATATATTAAACACACTAGGCCTATATAATAAAAATTTGAGTAGTAAAATAAAGTACTGTATTCATATTCCATTTCTAATATTTGCATTTTAAATAATGCAACAAATTCGTTTGTTATTACAATACTAATCGATGTATTAGGTATTTTATGTTCAAATTGCTAATGCTTTTGTATGAAAGTTGAGGTATACATACTACATAGGCCTACAGCTCATAGGGATGTATATTCAGATTTTTGTTAAATTATGACAAAATATAAATATTAGGGGCCACATTCATTTTATTGTTGATATGGAAAATTACTGTAGGCTTACATATTACAGTTTTTTCAGCTATTGTAAGACCTTGTTTCAGGCAATAAAGTTTTCAAAGTGTTACTTGCTCTTGCTGGGTGATGAACACTACACTACAACCTATGACTACCAATAACGTCTACAACTACACTCTACAGAATAGGTCTTATTAACAGTTTTAAAAATTCCGCCTGTGAGTAGAAAAGTTTCACGTGCAGTTTCAGATGGCAGTGGCAGTAAATCAAAATTCAAAAGCACTGTAGTTTCAGACTTCAGTTGGAGTTCAGTTGAGGGGATGATTTACTGATCTCTAGATAGAGAAGTAATAACCTGTGGGTTGATTCGCTGACATAATTGTGGGGTGATTCAATGATTCCCGTATACACGAACCACGGTCACTTGGAAAATACAAATCCGACTCGCATGTATGAACCTTTGTAAAATTATTGATAGGCCTATTATTTACAGTTTTGCTCACAGGTCTTTGGCTCTCACGTGTCTCATACATATTTTCGTGTTGTCCAGTTTATTAGTTCACTAATTTCGCATACAAAACCCTTGATTATGGCATTGGCTGAATTGAACATTCATTGTAATTTCCCAAAGTGTCGAAAGTGTTTATCAACGCTTGCTTGGGTTACCAGGTAGGCTATAATTAATGATGTATGAATGATGTAGGGTAGGTCAATCATACATACAGAAGAATATGACAATCCTCTGTAAACGGTATAAAAAATTGTCATCAGCTTAGTCAACATTGTTACATGTACATTGAATTAAATCGAGTATGTTTGACTGTAATTGCATTAGGTATAGTAACCATTACCACCTGTTTTATGAACAATCTGTAATGAATAAATAAATAAAAAATAAAAAATAAATAACAATTGAATTAATTTATTGTAATACTTGCAAAATATTGTGCAGTTTCGTAAAGAACGTAGTTTTACTAAGTTTAAATCTCATTTCAAATGTAACCCAACATGTTGAATGTTATAATCTACTGAAATGAGATTTAAACTCAGTAAACTATGTTATTTTCGAAACTTCACAATATTTTGCAAGTACTGTATTACAATACATTATTTCAATTGTTTAATGTACATGTTGAATGTTGTATTTCAATGTTCAATGTCTAATTGTTGGGTCTTAGGATGTTCAAAGTCTTACAAAGACCAAGTTCATGTATTCGGAAAGACTACTATTCACGTACCCTGCCCTCTCCCCTCAGCCCGCCACACGTAAACCTACCCCGTACGGCTCTAGCGACAACAATGTCACACGATGAAGACAAGCGGTACCAGCAGTAACTCCCATGTACCGCGTACAATGTAATGCATGATAAAACATGTAAATGATGCAAGTGTGATATTGACATATTTTGTTCATCATCCTCAAACTTCATTCTAGAAGATGAGCTAGCGACGTCTAAAAAAGACGTCTAGCTCGTACTTTGACATTGCAGTGCACGATCTTACAACGGAAATATAACTTATATATTTTTTTAAAATCTGATATTGCTTCAATTGTTACATAAACAAGTGAAATATTGCCCTAATGCATCTTGAAAATATTTGTAATGTAGCTAAGGAAGGATCATAGAGAATGACGATGCGGTCCAATGTTAATTGCAAGCGTAATAACTAAACATGCATAGCTGGATTGAAATGAGGCTCACGCGTAAATATGTCCAACATCGTTCGGCAGCAGCGAGCACTCAGTGGGGCAGGTAGTCGTCGACGTCACGACAAGGAATGTATAGGCTTTCTGAGATATTTGTAATCTTGAAAAAATCATAAATAAAGAGGGAAAATTTATTTGAAATATGCCGTTTTCACCAAAAATGGTATAAAAATTGAATCTTTCTACCTGCAAAGGCAAGTCGCAGTATTGTCTCGCCCTTTTTTATTCTTATCAATTAATTGTTGATTTTTCAGTTTGAAACATTAAAAATTCTAGTATTTTCTACAAAATGAATGTTTTTGTCACCGTACCATTTCGTTATCCTGCAAATTTATGAATTCACTTTTTGAGTTCGTACCCATTTTTTTTTCTAATTTCAAGTTCTTGATACTCTTTTCATTTATTTCCGCCAACTTTTTTTTCCAAGTCCCGACTCTTAGTTGTGCGGTATTTTAAAATCGAATTCGCCCACGGACACCCCGACCTGACCGCCAACTTTTTTTCCAAGTCCCGACTTTTAGTTGTGCGGCATTCTGAAATTGATTTACAATATTAAAATACTTTTGTCTGCAGTTGTTCACATGCCTTCTGCGAAGAAGATGGCATCAGAGAATTTGAGAACAGAGATATCCGTAAATGTCCAGCATGTAAAGTATCTCTCACTAAAATGTATGATATTGTTCAGATTGACTTGAATCCATCTGAACAATACAAATCGGTATGTATACATAATAACATTATATATTGAGCAGATTTTGTGTGTATGTAGCCAGCCGGGTATATATTATATATAAATATATATACCAGTCTGCCTACGTTAGTCAGTCAGTCAAGGCACCTTGCTAGAAACTGAAGTCACCGTTGGGTGTGGGTTCGAGTCCCGCATAAAGTGTACGTCCTAAGTATACGTGTAAACGTCCTTTCACTCATAAGTTGATAGTTTCATTATCAGCTGCTTATTCGTACACCCGTATAACCTATAGCGGTTGGTGGGGTCATTAAGCAAACAATATCATATAACAAACAATTATAAAATAAAAAAAAATAGCAAAAATAGCAAACAACAATCATCATTATATATATGCCATATATATACTATATACTACTATATATATATATATATATATATATATATATATATATATATATATATATATATATAAGTCTACATTATAAAAATTGAGAAAGGTGGTCAAGTCATCATTCAGGAGTCCGTGGTTCGATTCCCGCCATAGTCGACCATCCTGACAGAGGTTTTTCATGAATTTCTTCTGTCGTTCAGGTTAATACCGTGTGGTTCCTTAACAACAGGCCACGACCAACTCCTTCCGACTATCCAAAATCACCTAATGTAGTAACCTTTCATCTCATCATCTCATGTATCATTCACTGACGCATATAGATGATAGTCGTTCAAACCAGTCTAAATAGAATGAATAATACAAAAAAATATATATATTAGTGATGCCTTTGCTTTTGGTGTCAGGTACGGGTAATGCATTACCCGGGTATCTGCTATTTAGAAAAATACATGTTTGGATCGCGCGGAGTGCCAAAAGAAAGCCGGTGCAACAGGCTCTACCTTACAGTTTTCCTTACTTCATTTCACTGCTTCTTCTAGCGTCTCTTCTAGCGTCATGATGCGTTCGTGAAACTCAAAAGATAACACCGTAACTGTATAAACCTTGCCTTGAATGTAAACTTTCTTACCTGATTGTTGAGGGACAGACAAATTCTCTTGTTAGGACTGGTGAATATAGGGAGGACAGTCGATTGAATCCTCTATATATCATATCTCTGTACCTTCAATGTTCTAACAAGTAACAAGATTAATCCTTGCAATTTGTTGCTATTGTCAAATGTCAACACAACATTTTCAATACATTCATGATTTGTAATTTTTGCAATTATGAAAATAGCCAACACAATTCTCATGCATATAGCTATATAGTATATTCATCTATTGTTGTAATTGAGGATAGAGATCAAGACTAATCATATAATTTTTGTTACATCAGATGATACTAGCTGGACTAAAACCAGAAATTTTGTGTGAAATTATGAAAAGAGCTATAACATTTTGGAACTACCAAATATGTCAAGAGCATCTCTATCAAGTCAATACTGCTAGTAAAACTCGTGAAAGTATGTTTAGTATGGACAAATTCTACGAGAAGTCTGTTAATGACCTCCAAGCGGAACTAGACAACAATCAAAAGAAGTTAGCAGGTAAATAATTTCTGATAGCCCGGACTTACGTTTTTTTTTAAAATTGCTGGTTTTAAGCAAGTCAGTCAGGTTACTTTGTTTGTGACAACAGACGCTCTTGTGGCCGAATTACTCTATAGGCCTACCGGTACTCAAGTCTATTACGTATCTCAAAAACGTACATAAATAGAAATTGAAAACTTGAAAAATATGCAAATTAAATTATAAATTTCTCATTAATTTCTAATTATTAAAATCCTCAGTGCCAACCCTTTCTACAGAGTGATGAATACCTCTCCTGCAACCCATAGAAACCTCTCCTCCTTCACTTGATCATTCTACGTACATCAATCAACGCCCCCAAACTTTATCGTTTCAGGTATCTACTTTACAAGATCAGCTAACTTATCCCTCAGACTTATATCATAAATTGATCGATTTCAATTATTTTCACTTATTCTCACAGATGTCCTTCAATTATTATCAATATTTTTAGGCTTTTTCCTATACCGAGATGTTTTGTTTGAAATCATGTGATTCTTTGTTTGTGCTACGTAGTTATTTTATGTGTTCAAAATTTAAATGCTATTGTTAGTTACCAAATGTATTTTTTGTATTCCATGAATATCATTCTATTTTTTTCATAACAGCCTTTTTGTCATGAATCCAAAAGGTTAAAAACCTAAATTTGATTACCAGTATACATCGTGTATTCATGGTGAAGGCGCAAAACACATATGATCGAGCTAGTAGTGTGGGTGAGAGACAATGGTCTATCAGAACCCTCATCTCTCGTGGCCACAAGTATTAAAATGACATACTTTATTTTATTCTAGCTGCCCAAAAAGAGATTGAAGCTTTAGTTCAGAGCACAGAACGATTGAAAGACAACTTGGATAAAAAAAGTCGACAAATTAATAAAATGCAGGTTGGTTATCATCAGAGCTCCAAATGATCAAGAGAAAATATGGTTAAAAACATTGACTACCTTTTTTTTTAATTAAAGTTATTAATAAATTAATAAAATGCAGGTTGGTTATCATCAGAGCTCCAAGTGATCAAGAGAAAATATGGTTAAAAACATGACTACTTTTTTTGAAAAAATGAAAATTCCATATAATTTTTGACAAACACTTCTGCTGTCATATTTCATTATAAGTAACATTATAATGAAACCGCTATATTTATTTCAGAATATATTTTCTTGAATATTTTTTTGCTCAGTCAAATTGGTAATAAGGTCTGTCATTATTTAATATGATTTGTCTTACTTATAACTACAGCGGACATATGATGCTATGTGCCGGAGCACGTTAATATCCAATGTGCAAAATCAGGATACCGATTCTAATAGTCGTAATCCGCGAGAAGATAGTTTCAAAGTGCCACAAATTACCGATGGTCAGAGACGTTCCTGCTCAATCGGTCCTAAGACGATGGACGACGTTGTGCCAAAAATAACGAGGCATCCTCCAAGTTCAAATGACCACTATACATCGAGGCATACTCCAAGTTCAAAAAACCACTATTCGTCGAGGCGCACTCCAAGTTCAACTAATCAACTCCACACATCAAGGTTCAGTCCACGTATAAATCGTCCCCGGGAAAGAGGTCAAGGAGATCAAGGTCAATCAAGTAATCAAGTAAAAAGTAGAATTTTTGTGAAAAAATGATTGGCATATGTTTTTTTTCATCATCATTTTTCATACGGTACTTTATAAAGATATCTCGCTTATCTACAACGCATATGCTGCGTTTGTCTACTTAAAATAATTATACCTTCAATTATATTTTACAGGATTTGAATTTCGCCCAGTGACTCCTCGATGTAACGATGTAGAAGGACTGTACCGTTTCAACGGTTTAGAAAAACAGCAGTGAAATTACATCGAAACCATGATTCAGCAACTCCATGAGACCAAAGATTTCAAGTCGGAGGACATAGCTGCCAGAAGTATTCACAGTAAAATCATAAAATGTATTATCAAAGAAGTAATTTTATGTTCACATAATAGATGGTTTTGTTAATAGGTAGACAGTATTTTATTTTTCATAAATCCTAGAATTACAATTTTGATATTTTTAACAATCTAGGCATATGATTAGTTATTGTTTTTCCTTATTCCATATTAAAAGTATTTATAATATTTCAATCTTTCTTCATTATCATCATGGGCATTGAGTTTGTAGTTCTATAAACTCAATGTCTGGTTCATCAATTCCTTGATAATGTTGCTTACACAATGTATCAAGTGTTTGATGGCTGTGTGGTTGACCGACAAAACAATACAATACATAAATAGGTTTACATCTTAATTGCATCTAATCAAAAAATCATTTTTAAAAGTTGATAGTAGCAGTGAGAAATTTTACATGGTTAGGCTTTCTTTCAAAAGAGATTTATTCAAGCGGATATAATTCATTAATCTATTATAAATGATTCATTTGAGAGAGAAAGTTTATTTAAAAAACACTGCAGCCAAAACGGTTGCCACACGGACACAGTATAACAAAATGTATAAAAAAACAATGCATTATTTTAAAGAAAATAAGATAAAGAATTAATAATGTGAAAGTAATAAGAGGTATAAAACAAAAGAACAAACGGGAATATAAATTGATAACACTAAATTATGAATATAGATGACACATATTTTCACTGGTGCAATTTTCAACATGTGTAGGCATATTTCTATCTATCATTTTTAATTAGATTTGTATTACCGGTGGCGGTAGGCCTATTGAATATTTATTATTTACTGTGGTATTTTATTGGATGAGTGAAGTAAAGTTGATTTTACCATTCTTGAAAAATCGTTTTCTTCTGTTCACACTCCACAGGTCAAACAAAATAAGTATTTTGATAAAACTTGACATGCACATATTGTCTTCGTCCAAGTTGATACTGTATAATTTTGAGGCACAATCGGTTGAACTACTTTTGAGAAAAATAATTTTTGAAATGTTACAACGTACAATGCTATCTGCTAACAACGATTTAAACATCTTACCATACATATGCTGGGTTTCATAATATTTATAGTAGGCCTCTTCAATATGAACTGTAAAGAAATACCCACATAAGACATTGTACTTGTGTGTGGGAAAATGTTGATTTTTAAGCCTCTACTATTTTCAATACGGCATTATTTGATTATAAAAAGAGTGGGCCTAATTAAATACTGACAAAACCAAAATAAGTAAATTAACATAACCTTAACCATGGTGATCTCATATTATACAACACTTCACTAGGGGACATCTTGAGGTGTTTGTTGATGCATCTCTGTTGTCAATGCTTTCTCATTTGTTGTGGAAAGCTATTTATCATCTCAACGTCACAATCATTGACCACAATTGAGTAGTTTGTTTTCCATGATTACAAGCCCGTGTTGCCCCATCTGAAGATTTCCTGCTCCTTCCGTTTCAGATAGACCAATTAAAAAGACTTCAAACATCGATATTTCTCTATTACCTAGGCCTATTCATTATTCGAAAGAAGAAGTTGCAGGTATGTTGGTGGTAAACAGTGGTTATTACAAGAAGTTGCAAGTTAAATAACGCGTATATTTCAACAATGACAATTTTATTAAAAATATTACATTGTTGTTGGGTTAGTATTTTTTGTAACCCTTCGTTGGCCACATTGAATTTAGAAGCGCATTTTGTTGTTACTTTTAGTGTCGAATAATCTGTAACCATAACGACGTAAAAGTACTGTTTCTTTATTATTATACAAAGCTATTTTCAGGTCAACATATGAGGCAATGAGTTGACCATCAAAATTTGTTGTAATTATGTATTTTGTAACTACCCTCTTTAGTAATTAGTAATTACGTCCATAATTTATTATGTCCATTTTTTCCGACACTTCTTCCGAGTTTTTATTCTAGATTTTTAGTGCATGGCTTTGAAATCCTACTCTTGAATGGTAAGTTATTTTATTATTATTATTATTATTATATTATTGACATTATTAACATTAAAAGACTTGAATATCCCCAAAGCTAGGCTCTAGGCCCCACCATTGAATTTTCAGCCCTACCAATGGCCCTACAATTATCTAGTAGGCCTATCCCAAATATAAAATTATAGGGCATAGGAGGGCATACGCATATTTAAACGCATTTTACACATTCTTGTTGATGGACCCGAATACTAACGTGATGTAACCTGTGACCGAACACATTAATAATTAATATGGCATTTTCTGTAACCTTTATTTATCATGATAGTACACTAGGCCCTATAACATAAGCGACTTGAAAAAGCGAGGTCGCTAAATGGGTTGGTTGGTTGTTGGTAACTTCGCTGATTGAGTTTTATTGGTTGGTACTGTTGTTGGTACTCATGATTCAGAATCACTATTTCACCAACACAGCACATTCATGATTTACATCACACCAGTAAGAAATTGAATGTTAAAATTCTCAAAAGTAGCTAACTTTGTACGGTTGTAGGAATTTAAAGTGTAAGTGTAGTTTTATATTATCGTTTTTTAATTCTGTCCGGTATGAGAACTATGAACATAACGATAATTGCAAATGCCTTCAATAATGATCAAACTTCATGGCTGTAGGCTAGCCCAGAACTACAAATTCAATGCCAAGACTAGGCCTAGCCTAGCTGGAGGGCCTTGCTTCCACTTATTATTGATACTTATTATTATTCTATTGAGCCTAGAAATGTTGAGAAATTCAATTCTAGCAGAATCTAGTGTATCGAGTACTATACATTTTTGTGTTTTTAGGTTTGCTGATCCATAGGCATACCTATTGAGGACTAAAGCTAGCCCAGACCATTGCCCAGACCATCCAGACTCTGTTTTGAGACTCCCCGATACACAAATCGAAACGAGCACCCGTTTTTTTACCCATCGTTAAATATGGCTGATTGGGAGCAGGTTACCATTCTTCGTAAGAAGCCGCTTAAAGCATCAGCTATGAAGTCCGAGCAGGTATGAATCGACTAGGCCTATTCATCACTTCGAAGACTCGTTAGATAAGGTCAGTGCCCCGGTTTCCGGCCACTCAATGAATATTGCTCAACTGTCTAGCTCTGACAGTTGTTGGAATTTGTCTGTTTTCATTTTTTAACAGCTTCCCTGATCCAATTCTATTATTAATCCGATTCCTGGAATCTGACGCAAGCCTGGCCGAAAACCGACTGCAATGGCCGTAAACTAAAACAACGTAATTTTTTTACAAAATTATTTTTATTCATTCTCTTGAAGCACCCACACTAAATTTGACGGATGAAAATTTGACGCCAACACATCCTTTTGCCTATGAATGTACCTCATCAATGACGTGAGCCAAACAGCTGTAGGCCCTGCCCTAGGGTCTTTATAGGGCCTTTAGTTAGAATAAATTCTAAAGTGGACGAAAGTGCTAGGCTGGAAACTGAAACAATGTAATTTTTTATAAAATTATTTTTATTCAACTTCTTGAAGCACCCACACTAAATTTGACAGTTGAAAATTTGACGTCAACGTATCCTTTTGCTTATGAATGTACCCCATCAATGACGTGAGCCAAGCAGCTGTAGGCCCTGCCCTAGGGCCTTAATAGGGCTTTTAGGCCCTGCCTTTATTTAGAATAAAATCTAAATTTGGAAAAGTGCTAGAGCAGCCGGAAACCGGGACGATGACCCTCATATTCAATTATATTTTCAACAAAAATAACAACATGTTACAATGCATTTGACAGCACGGAAAGCTAAAACATTGAAGGTCAAATATTTTTGACAAATATCTGATCTTATCGAATATTTTCATAATTTGTTATCAGAAGGCGAAGGTATCAATAATAGATACTGGTATGGTAGGTATCTTTGAGAAAACTGTCTTTCCTAACAAAGTCTAGAAGGTAGGCTTACCAGTAAAAAGTTCAAATTTGACGATGGTTTGAGTGGAGTTACCTCCCGTTAATGATACTTGCTGATACCGGTATTATACAGTATTGTATTTTGTTCTAGGCCATCAATACAGCTCGTCGCCAGGGAGTTGCTGTTGACACCCAGAACAAATGTAAGGAGGTGCCTCTTGATTTTTTTGATTAAAGTTAACAAATTCTAGTTGTACCGGTATTCCATTTAAGAGTGAAATAGAATATATCACTAACCGGTACTAGATTCATTATTTTCATGTTGATTAGCTGAGCAATAGTGCAGATCTCCATGCTACTCTTATTGAGCTTTCTCTGTGTTTTTCTGTACACTTCACAGGTCACACAGTTTGACTGATGTATCGACTGAAGTTCTAAAATATCGAACCGATATACCGAAATCGAACGGCAACCGTAATTAAATAGGCCTGTAAGCCTATATAAAATTGAAACTTTTTGATTTTTCAGGGGGTGCAGCACAAAATAAGCAACATGTTACTACCCAAAACACTGCTAAGTTGGATCGTGAAACAGAGGAGCTGAAGCATGATCGAGTGCCACATGATCTCGGAAAGTTAATCCAGCAAGGGCGTCAGGCTAAAGGGTGGAGCCAGAAGGAACTTGCAACGGTACGTTTATGAAGCTATAATAGGTTGTTAGTAGGCCTATTTGTTAAGAAAACTTTTATGCCCGTATTATAGATGGTTAATATATTATTAACCCTTTAACAGTTGGTAAAATTTTCGATATAAAACCCACCAGGTTAGCCAATAATAGAGTATTTTATTTAAATTCATAACTCACCACACAATAAAGATAAATAATTAATTTCAAAAGATTTGGTCAGACAAAAGTTCAAATTACAACATTTTAATTTTTGTCAGATTAAAATATCGTAATTTGAATGAAAAAATTGAAAAAAACAGAAACAATACTGTCAGTTGTTGAGGTCATGTGTACATAGGCCCTAACCCTCAATTTCACTCTCATTATCACTTTCTCCAAAAATGTAATTGTCATTATCCTCATCACTGAACTCAAGATCACTTACCTCATCTAACACATCGTCCAAGTTATCTGAATTAATTGTTATAGGCCTATGTCTATTATTGTGACGAGAATTACTTGCCGGCCTACAACTGGACGACGCCATTGTTATTGTTTAGAACTTTGGCAACAAACACATCCTTGTTGAATCTCTTCACATTAGTTTATTATTTGATGGATTTGAGAACGCACCCACTAAAATCATCGGTAATGAACTACTAACGGCATCTACCAAAAAATAAATCAACTTTGAAGCATTACTCGGTCGGTAAAAATGCCTAAATTTAGCTCATTCTGAGAACGTATCTCTTCGGTGCATAACCTTTGGTGGGCGACATTGAAAAACGGGAGGCGTACGTGCGAAACCGTGAAAGAGGTATCAAATAACGGATCGAAGGGAAATAATGGAACTAATACCGGTATGTAGTAAAAAACAAAACAAAAAAATAAACGAAAGAAATGATAGGCCTACTAAATAGGAAATACCCAAAAATGTAAATGATCATCAAAATTTAGTTGATGAAACTGACATGCTACTCAGTTCTGCTACCATTAAGGAATGTCTCGATTTTGTTAAGACAATAACTTACGTTTTAGAAGGATGGGAAGCGATAAAATCAACTGGCTGCTTGAATTTGAGTATTTGTGGAACTAGTAGAACTAGAGCAGTAGGGTCAATTTTTACTCGAAACTGGTGTCAGTATAGGTGGCCAAAATTTGGGTTGCACTCTGCATGTTTTTATGAAAAAATCACGAGTTTGGATTCTTTCCAATCACGCTCCTTACGTATCCACCGTAGAAGATAGAAAAAATAACAGTGTACAGTATAATTTTATAAAGTATGTTTCCTATAATTTTGTGACAGTAATCATCACCACTTGTTTTTTGAAGAAACAATTGATGAACAATCTGTAATGATTAAATTGAATAACAATAACAATAAATAACAATGGAACTAAGCCTAGGCCCTATATAAAATAGAGACAGATTGTAAAATAACCAACATATGTGAATGCAAAACGTAATTGTGATCATTTCCATGTAATTTCAGCAAACCCTTGCTATTTGAAATGCATGTTTTAATGTAAATAATTTATGTACCTGTATTACCATAAGATAAAGCCTAGTGAGTAATATTATTCATACGTTCACCTCGTCTTGTCTTGATACTTTCATCAGTTGATAGTCACAGTGATCTCATAGTAATCTTGAGGACAGGGCTGGTATTTCGTTTCAGCCACCGTTTATATCTAACTACTTGTCTCTGATATAAATCAAATTTAAAATCAAAACAAATTGGATACAATTTCAAATTTGATTAAAATGGGTGTATCAATATTCAAGTATTGAGAACAGAGAGTTGATGTGGCCTATATAAGGTGTTCATTAGGTTTCCCCCTTGATAATATGAAAAATGAATCCAAATATCTTTTTCAAGTGAGTTTCCACTTTCCAGTACAGTAGGCTACTCTAAATGCAACCTAAAATATGAGATTTCTCTATTTTGTAGAAAGTTAACGAGAAGCCGCAGATCATCAACGATTATGAGGCTGGGCGAGGCATTCCAAACCAGGTAGTCATCAGTAAAATCGAGAGAGCAGTTGGACTGAAGCTTCGGGGCAAAGATCGTGGAACTCCAGTAATCCTGCCCCCTGGGAAGAAGTAAGCATGTCCATGGGGGGCAATGAACAGAGATGTGACACTTGGCATCATGAATCGGCAGGCACAGAATCTTTCGCCTACTATCTTTCATAAATCTATAGGTTATTGATGCCAAACAATCTAACCTTATACGCTGTGGGACGATGGTTTCTCTTTAATGTAAAAATCTTATAATGCTACATCTGATAGAATATTATATTATGGATGCAGTGTATTGTAAAGGATTCCTATGGCAGAAAATTAGAAAGTGTCTGCTAGTAAGTTTGTAACTTCATTTACTACACAAATACACAGTGATAGAACAATCAAGTTAATTCTTTAATGAGTCATACAAGCATTAAGTGTAATAATGTTAATTACCGGTAATAAATGCAGACAGATTTCTCACTTGTTGCTTATTTTACAGAACTTTTAAATTGATTTATTCTATAAATAATTATATTCACATTGGGTTACGTGGAAAGGTATACACACCACACCGTCTTATGCGTGAAGATTTCAAATGACTAAATTAAAGTGTTAATTGTTTTTTGTTTAATCGGTTTGGTCATATAACAAATAAATATATTGTGTAACAACTAACAACCATATCATCTTTATTCATACTTGATCCAATCTTAATCTTTCAGATTAGAAACATGGTGTCATTGTCAACAATCTACCTTAATAATGTGATATGCCAGCAAATGTGGCTTACACCCGTGTTATAACCCCTCACCGATTTTATGTACTGTAGTGGAATGTTAATGCCACAAGTTAGTATATCTTCATTGATCCAAACTTGGTTTATCCAAAATTTGACATATTTTGAACTTTCAAGTCTGGCCCCAGCCCATAATAAGCATTTCCATGTTAATTATTTTGGTTGATTCCAGCTAAACCGTAATTCGAACTAATATTTCGACCTCTCAATTGCTTCAACGCTGTTTTCAGAGTGGATATTTCGAAATAGTCGAGTAAATTCCTTAAATTGATCATTATTTTCCCAATGTCCATTCAATTTATTTGAAGTGTAAGAATAAGCTGAAACATGTCGAGCTGTTCGCTGCTTTGTGTGTGTCATCCGACTGTGTGCAGTCTGACCTTGACAAGCACAAGATCATGTTGAGCTTGGAACAATCTTTCGTCAGTCGACTTGGAAATGCCAAGCGCCAATAGCAGTGGGCCATATGAAGATCGCCCGTTGTCGTAGCTAGCCGAGTAAAGTAAACAAGATCAGTGAGGCCACTCAACAGTTTCTCTCGCGTAGTTTTCTCTCGCGTGCAGTACGAAATCGACAGACGTTTTTTGTTTAATCCAAATTTTTATAAATTGAAATACATTTTTGCGGGTCCATCCCATCTTGGATTAATGAGGGTTAACCGTATGTGTCCAATGGGAAATAATTGTCGAGACTGTGATTGTCATTACGAGATACTGACGATATGCTCATGCAGGAAGAGATATACCATCTGACATTCAAAAGGTTAATAGGAGTGACAATGCAAAACTGTCCATTCATTCTCGAGATAATTTTTATCAGCACACACAATTACTAAGGAGTCCTATTAAAAAACTACATTCTTGCTGTTATTGATACAAAATTTTTATTTCATTGTTCATACAGGAGATTGTTTAATGTGAAAGAAACTGTAAACTTTAATTGGGATAATACACAACATTTTGAATTATTAATCGCGTCGCAACGCAAACCTTTCTTCCTTCACTCCATCTTTTGTGATGATGTTGATAAAAATACTATCACCAGTATAAATATCTCTTTCTGCTGCTGAAATGAAGACATCTTTAATGATGCACATAGCTCTTTCACGACTGATTGGTGTTTCCACTACATTCTCCATGTTCTTGAAGCCAATCTAGAAACAAACAAATAATACCATACACGGATTAATAATAGGGAATATTTGGGAAACAACTAGCATATTTTTGCAATAGGAGAAAATGTACCTCCAAGTGAAGGCCTACTTGTACAAGAAAACTCAAAAAGTGTCTGGGGCTAATGGTCAGACTTTCATTTCAAAACGAGTTATTAATGAATTAGTAAAAATCTTTTAAAATGAGTTATGGTGACGATTATTGTCTTAACGACCCCACCAACAGCTAGGTTATTTGACGGTAAAAATGAGCATGTGATAGATGAATTAGATTTAAAAAAACTCGTGCCTCAAGTGGGACTCGAGCCCAAGTCCAACTTGATTTCAGTTTCTAAAGCAGTGCTTCAGATGAATGACCCTGGAAGGAAGGTGGGGGAGTGAGAGCTAAACAAACTTACAGAAAAAGCATGGTTGGTTGGTTACTTACCAGTATCATATTTCTGTAATACTTTTTCAGATTAGGCTTACCAGTAGTGAGTTATTAGTATATAAGTACAACAACATCAACTTTATAGTGCAAATTCCACTATGCTCACAGGATGCCTGGATGAGAAGGAAAATAACATTGGATCGGCCAGGAAGGCAGTGCACCTAGCAGTTCCTTATAACTCTGAACATTATTTTTGCTATCACTAGGGACTGAGAGTTCAGTACCGGTAACGCTTATCTCTAAGAAAAATGACTTCGATTCTCCCTTCTTCTAGCTTGAATATTGAAAAGAGTGCTGAATATTAATGCTGCTAATACCTGGCATCTTGTGTAGCGTAATTAATGTGATAAGTTGGCACTTGATAGAACAAATGAAACAAAACACTGTTTCAATAGATTTCTGCATCCTCATTTGAAAATCTGAAGGAAATGTTATTGTACACTGACCTGATTATCTAGCAAAGGCTGCAACAGTGGTCCAGCAGAGCCGGAAGCTCTAAACATCGATCTCTCGCAGTGACCAATAGGGTCGTAACTGTAAATACAACCCTTCCCATCAACGTCTAACCCTGCCAAAACGTTGGATACGTAATAGGGGAAGAAACGTTTGTAGTATAACATGGTTGACAGCATCTGCGCGACAGCTGGAGTGGACATTGGTTTCAAATGCTCGTGGAGATACATTTGCATTCGAGCTTCGAGAACACGAGTTAGAGTAAGCGTGTCGCACCAACAACCCGTGCAGCCAAGAACAGTCGTGTCAGACAACGGAAAAAGCTTTGATTGCTCACGAGTGTAAATGGAGAACCCGACACTAAGACGGGTGTCGGATGCTAGCAAAGCATAGTCCTCGCCAGCGATGGCTACAATACTCCTGTGGAAATAATTGCATCATTATACAAAACTGAATAAAGCAAATGATAGGCCTATGTAGCCCAAAGCTCCCAAGTTACAGAACAATGGGTGTAGGCCTAAAGCCACGTACATAGCCTTTCGAGTTTTTCAAGAAAATTTGAAGGGTAGGACTACACGACTTTGGCGGGCAGCGGGCTAACCCTAGACTTGTAAACAGTGTACTGAGCTATTTCCATATGTGATACCCATAATATGTAAGCTTAGACCTAGCTAGATTTTCATGATTTTTCTTGACTAGGCCTAGGCCTAGCCTACCCAATGCTATTGTTTCATTTTGACTATTCATAGGCCTATGCTGTGAGTGTAGGCCTAGGCCTACGCTTGATAGCTAGGGTAGGGCATTGAGTTTGTAGTAAACTCAATAGGCCTAGCTAGGGTCAGTCTAGGCAAATTCAATGGTCTAGGCCTATGCATAGGCTAGGCCATTGATTAGCCCTAGGCCTAGCCATTGAAGATCAATAGCCAGGCCATAGTGGTAGGCCTAGTTCAAACAGTGAGGTTAGTGTTCATTCCTGACACTGACAAGACTTACCCTCCATTGTCTGAATACGGGCTAAAGTTTACGGTTTTCGGCCCAGCATGACTGACGCTCATTGAATCATTCATAATCTCCATTGCTCTTCACTATGCTAGCCCAGAGAAGTAGAATTATAATATTTACAAATGCTTTCGTAAATACTAACGCCGACAATGACAAAATGACAATGATGATAAGTCGAATTTACTAAATTTTCAGTAGTACCAATGTGAACATGAATGCTATTGACAAATTTTAGGTTTCAAAATATCATGTGATAAATCTTCTGTAGGCATATTAGTTATTAAAAGTGCATATATACATTGTGAAAATGATTTTGAACTGTGGAAAATAATCAGTCAATGACAAATATTAACAATAATGATTCATGAATATAAAATATTTGGTTGGCATTCGGTGTAAGGTTGGTGATTTTGATTTTGCACAAATACATAACCACAGCCTTTTTCATTGGATACTTGACAGTATCTACTTAGAAAAGAATGATCTGAATATAGAAGGCCTTTGCAAGGCGCTGTGCAGAGTTCAATCACAGTACATATAGCATAGCTTCGCTATAACCTAACCTATGGTTTAATTTTGAGTGCGATAATGGTAACTATTATTTTATCACTTGAAATATAACAATCGAACAGAATGATGTAGGCCTAGTAACGCAATACGGTTGATATAATTTTGATTGCAATTTTATTATTCCAGTTATTCTACTCATTCTTCAAGTCGTTAGTCGGGAAAGATGTGGTTGTGGAGCTGAAGAACGATCTCAGGTTAGTTGGTAACTTAGCAATCGAGTTTCTAGCGTGTCCTAGTTGTGTACACGATAACATGAAGGTACCGATTGACTGTCTCCCGAATCTCGCAGCATAAGCGCACGGATAGTTCGTGCCTTCACAACTCTTCCGCTGATTTTAGACAAGGAAAAAAGTGAGGTTTAGAGTTAGGCCTAGGCCCTACAGCATTGAGATAATGCCTACAGTCATTGAGTTACTACAAACTCAATGGTACAGTGTTCCTCGGCTACTGCTGGTAGGCCTAGGCCCTAGGCAGAGTCTAGAATAGAGAGGTTGTGTGTCGGGCTATCTTGTTGCGTTGGAAGGCTGAATGGCTGAACCATTGAATTTGTAGTGTAAATGGCTGAACCAACAGTGCTGCCAGGTCCATCAAAATCGTGCCGAACGCTAGGTGAAAAGAGGCTGTTTGAAGTTGATGTTTGACAGCTGACGTCTTGCCGCCAACAATGGTGGCCTGCATTCGTAGAACGCATGCATACCCTAGCTAGGCCTGTCAGCCTCTTTTCACCTTTCGTTTCACACGGATTTTGGTGGTACTAGGCCTAGGCCTACCGGTAGCGGTTATCAAGCCGTTACCCTTAACTTTGCCAATTGAGTGATTTTTGAGTTTTTGGTGTTCTCTGATAGATCTTGTTTAGGCTATATCCATCACAAAAGGTTTGTTAATTTTTTCACTTATTTTAATAAATTCATAAGATACAGATTCACAGATTAAAAGGACTTCATAAGATTTGTGCAAATTTATCCTAATTTGAGAGAATTGTCATATTACGTACCTTCTTATATTCTAGTACCGGTAATGTGTTACTCTTAAAATTTGACCATGACCCAGACTAGATTATTATACATAGAATCACCCAGTTCTGTGTGTGTGTATCTGTTCGGAACACCTGCCCACGCACATTGTCACAGGTATGACAACAAATGGCCTCTTTGACAACGCCGAAGATCACACAGTTGTGTGTAATCGTTTGAACTCAAAAATTAGCCATCTCCCGTAACTGTACAATGTCGTTCCAGGTCATGTTTTGCATGATGGGGCCCTCTAGTTATTTTAGATTACGGTACAAATATTTTATGACCTTGAACTAAAATAATTGTTTTATAATTTTTTCAGCATATGCGGAACATTACATTCAGTTGATCAGTACTTGAACATCAAGTTGACTGACATAAGTGTGACAGATCCAGATAAATATCCTCATATGGTAAGACTTTTTCCAACTTCTAGTACCATGTTATGTTACCGTATCGTGATTTGATTTGAGTAAGATACACTCCAAAGCAGTTTCGGCTCGAACAAAATGTAGGAAGTGCTGTTTTTCTGCAGTATGTATACAGGAGCCGCCTCAGCCCAAGTATTTAATAGTAAAATCAAAAACAAGTGAATAAAGAATGGGACTATTTTATAAGAAACTTCCAGTGTTTAGTTTGTAATCTGTGGTAGGCCTATATATTTTCAATGCGTTCTGTTGAGGAGAATGTAGTATTATTTTCAAATACTGAAAGTTTTTGATTAATTATTTTTTTTACCAAAAATAGTGGTTAATAATATATAAAATACATATAACTGAAGTAACGCATTGAAACCTAGACTTTCCGTGTAGAACTGTAACAGAAACAAACTATAACAGAACTGTAGCATCTTCAATTCATTTGCCTTCAACTAATTATATCAACTTGTTTTACTTGATCACCATTTTACCATTAAGGATTTAAGCAAATCATGGGCGACTTGAAAAAAGTCACATTGTTAAGTGAAGTGTAGGAGAAAAGTTAAGGGGGGCACTACTTAATATGCTTTGATCTTTCCTGTAACCGATAAAGAAGTGAAAGCATGTATGTAGGTCTATACTATTTTTTAACGTTTATATAATGATGCCAAATTTACTAGAAAAAGAATTTGGTTCAAAGTTTTTGAAAAAACAAATCAGTTAATTTTAAAAGCATGATTAATAATCTAGCTGCCCCGGTGGCCAAGTCAATTATCGCTAGCGGTATTAACTGAAGTCACGTTGGGCGTGGGTTTGAGTCCCGCACAAGGCATGGGTTTTTGTAAACGTCCTTTTGCCTATCATCACTTCATCGTTACATTATCTCCCTCTCACTCCCTCTCATTCGTACCCCCGTATAACCTAGCTGTTGGTGGGGTCGTTAGGCACTCAATGAAAAAAAAAAATTAGTAGGACTGTCACATGTAGCTCAGTGCTAACTGCTAACCCACTTCTCCATGTGACTGGGAGGTGAGGGCAGATCGAGCCTCGGTTTGATCCCTTCCACTTTCCACCTGTATTCTCTACAGAGGTTTTTCGTGGTTTTCCCCTCTAGTCAAGCAAATGCCGGGATAGTTACTACAAAATAGGCCACGGCTGTTTCGTGTGCACCTTGTTTTAAATTTAAGTAAGTTTTTTATTGTGGTCCCCTGAAAAAGTACAGGTCTACTAATTTCTTGATGGGCCTATATACCATAATTTTATAACCGATCAGTAAATGTGTCCACAGTTGTCGGTGAAAAACTGTTTCATTCGTGGGTCCGTCGTGCGATACGTCCAGTTACCAGCTGATGAGGTCGACACGCAGCTGTTACAAGATGCAGCAAGGAAAGAGGCGGCCGTTCAAACACGTTAGCTCCGAGTTCACTCAGCCATATTTATATATTACCTGTATCTTTTGATTCAATCAATAATATTTATTGACTGTTTTATTTTGTATTAAAATGGATTCTCTTGTACCTATTTTTAAAAATTCTTATTTGCCAAGTCCCCTGCGATTAACCGAGCAAGGAAATGATAGAAGAAAATACGTGTCAATAATGTAAAATTTTACTAAAAATATTGAGTCAGTGGTTTTTTATTCAGTCGGCGGGCCGTGACAATAGAATGGTTGTGCACCACTGATGTCTTGTGCTTCTTGTGTTCTGTTAGCATTCACAGTGTCTCTCAGTGTTCACAGGCACACTAGAACTTTGACAGTTAGCATCACAAAAAAACGTAATTTTGGAAAGTTCCGAGTGAAAGGCTGATAGCGTTAAATACTCGACTCTAGGCATTAATTAAATTTATTTCATTCAAGTTTTAATTTGTTGTATCGAACAAGTAGAACTTGACTCCAGTGGTTTACTGCCGTATTCTGTGCTGTGCAAGATATGTTTGTCTTGATTGCTAAGGCACCTTTACTTGAAACCAATAATAAGAGCCTATACTTGATACAATTAATTAGGCACAGTACTACAGTATCAAGTACATTATGCGGTACTATAATGTTCAGAAATGTGTTTATGATCTTATGGTGATCTGGGATATTATGCTTGTGGTGTTAGCATGGACGAAAGATATACCACCCTAGAATAAAATGCCGTGATACTATCAAGATGTCAACTTTTAGCCCCCACTACTTTATCACCACTCTGTTCTAACCCATTCACCTAATGTGCCGGTGCAGTTCGCTACAAAGAGCTACAGGAGTACAGGCATGCTGGATTGTGCTGCTGCCGAGCAGTTACGAGAGCCGGTCCTTCAGTGGCAAGCATAGGTACATAGGTAATTGAAGGCGCGGGTAATGGAGATGTGCACTGGGATTTATTCTGGTTTAGCCATAAGAGCGAACTGTCATATATATTTCTACCATGGGCTGGGTCTTACATTTTCTATTTTTTTTACCTCGTTTTGACTCGAGGTTAAGAATGAATGAAATAAAATGAGTACTCAATAGGACACATTAATAAAATAACTCGACAAGAGAAATCAAATGAAAGAGGGCAGTATTTTCAGAAATATAAATTTATATTTATTTATTCATAAATACATTCATAAGCTTCTTGAAAATTGAATTAAGTGAGCCACATGATTATGTTGAGGTTTAATTAAATAACAGTTTTTTGAGAATACCATAATTATGTAACATTTAACTCACATTTCAGTTGCTATTACGTACATAAATAATAGGCAAGCAGTACTTTTAGTTGTTATGAGGCTGCTAGATAATTCGTATTTGCATAATATTGGGTCTTCTCAGTCACTAGAACTTATCAGTTATCATTCAATTAATTCATATAATTTTTACAACTCGTGTGCTGTTGCGGTCACATAAAGTGTTCATTCAAGCTATATTAAAATGCGTCTTGGAGAACATATATGCATATTGTACGCACTAAAACTAGAAGACAACGGGCATACTCACTCCGCTCATAGTCTTAGGATAAGTTAGCAGTTGAGTGTGCGTCGGTTTTATTTAAATTTGAATTTTAAATTCGTAAAAACATTTTACATGATCGCAAGTGTACACGAATAAG
This sequence comes from Brachyptera putata, assembly GCA_907164805.1. Classification (NCBI taxonomy): domain Eukaryota; kingdom Metazoa; phylum Arthropoda; class Insecta; order Plecoptera; family Taeniopterygidae; genus Brachyptera; species Brachyptera putata. The sequence goes on along the minus strand of OU015468.1, from coordinate 11,194,286 downwards.
TATGTGAGCTCACAAAACTGACAAAAAGTGCCTACATAAATCACCTGTTGATTATGCCCAATAATGCAGTCATATTTTGTAGGGGTAAATAATTTTCAAGTTGGTTCTAAATTTTGAATACAGGTAAGTTATACATTGTTGATCTGCTAGTGTTACCACGTTTCTATAGTAAATTAGCCTGTGAACTGGCCAAAAGCAAGGTATTAAAAGTTTGAAACCAGTAATTTAATCCAAATAGTTATCAATACTACAAAGGTTAAAAAAGGTCAAGGTTTAGGGCACAGCCCGCACAGCTTCAAGCTTCAACATACTTAGTGATGTGGGTGAATTATTTTCGCAAATTGATTGTGGTGTTTCGAGTTTCACTGAAAAAAGTGTTATTAAAAAAATGACCGCTTCACTGAGATACAATCTCAATTAATGAAGGCAGATTAAGGAAACCCAAATCTCACTTCTGAAGTTGTCACCACCAGTATCTTAAATGCTAATGTATCTAATCTTTGGTGAGTATATTCTAAATCACAAAGCCTCGCTTAGGTATTTTTCCTCATTGTTTAGGACCTTGTCAATTATGATAATAATTAATATTTTGAATTATAGTTGATAAAACCAAGGAGTGTTTGGTATAATAATTAAGAGGGTGTGCGTGCACGATGCTTACACAAATCGAGAAATTTATCTTCACTATTTTTTTTCCATTCTCAAAAACCAGTTTAATTGAATGATAAGTTCACATATGCAAGATGATTTTATGCTCTTCAATCAATATGACATTTTATTCTTGTGAATTCAATCAATTTTGAGATAATACGTCAATGAATTTCATCACCTTCTTTTTATTCATCGCGACGTATTATCTTAAAACTGATAGAATTTACTGAAATAGTATGTCATATTAATTAAGGAGCATACAATTATTTTGGAGATGTGAACTTTTCATTCAATTACACTGGTTTTGAACATAGAAAAAAATTAAGAGAAAGTGAATTTCTCCATTTTTGTAAGCACCTTGCATGAACCCCTTCAAGCTATGTACCATACTCAGTTATAGTTGGGCAACTCGATTACATTGCTGAATTATGTAGGCACTTTTATTTATGTCTACTCACCATTTATTTTATAACAATAATAATGATAAATATATATATGTATATAAATGCGGTGAACGCTATTTACATTAACGAGTGTAGTTTTATTGTTCTGTACTGAAGTAAGAGTTCTGCATCAGGTACAGCTTGTCAATAGGATTCACTTGCACTAGGCCTGGCAACAATGTTTCACTTGACGACGTATGTGATGGCATGTCTAGGTTTTGTAGTGATAGCGTGTCGGAACCGCCCTCGTCTAATTGCTCAAAGTTTGTGCTATCGTCGAGAGATATGTCCGAACTGCAGAAACTGTCGCCAGATTGGTTGGCATACGCGTCTGAAATGATGCAGAAAACATATTTTATTTTGTGTAATTTTTCATACCTAGTTGTGTGCAGTAAAATTGATAAACAATGACTTTTGAAACAATTACATACAAATACAAATTAGGGGGATGTTTGTGGGATGTGAAACAAAAGAGACTTCCGAACTAATTGGAACTTTTCAAATTCAACACTTTGAACTCATTGGTGAAAAATATTCTACACTTCTTTGCATATACATTAGAAGGTTAAAAAATGTAGTAAAACCCAATGGTAAAATTTGTAGAAAATTTTAATTTGATCCTACAAAGATAATGACAAAATCAATAGTATCTGTGAGCATAATTATTATTTTTTGTTGCCAAATGCCGTACCTAATGTCAATTGTTGGCAAACCGCACCAAAAATTTGGATAGAAATATAGTTAGGCCTAATGCATATGATATAGAAATATTTGTGTACTAGTGAGTGATCAATAACAGTGTTGCTTTTCGTGAAAGTAAGTAGAAGTCAATTTTAACTGCCAATTAACATAATAAAAGTATCCACAATCAATATTCTCAATAATCAATTGATTATTATCAACAATCAATTGTTATATTATTATTTATATAATTATATCATTTAATAGATTATTATATCAATAATTATATTATTCAATAGATTATTATATCAATAATCAATAGCTTCTATAGAAGCCTTTTCCTCGTTCATATAGGCCATAATACGTTATGACTCAAGGGTGACCAGATGTCCCGATTTTCCCGGGACTATCCTTGACATGAACTTTCTGTCCTCGGAAATGTTCTCGGGACCGTCAAATGTCCCGGTTTTATGAAAAGGGAAGAAATCATGTATTGTTCAAACATCAAAATTCGCATTCTTATAGGCCTACTTCATTTCTATTTCTGAATTTTAAATACTGCTACTGACAGTAGGGCCTACACAAATTATTTCGTAGTTTTTCAGAGAGTTGTTGATCCATGTCGCTAAGTAGCCTTTCGTTGCGTTTCTGTCACATCCAAAGTCCAATCATTGCGCGCCTTGCATTTTACAAACGCCATTTCTCCGTCTCATCATCTCCACGTTGTAATTAGTAACCACCTTTTAATTTCACAATGACTGTATTGTGAGAGTGATTATCAATGCTTGAGTATAGGCATTGGCGCCGACTTCAATTCCGATGGGTGCTCTAATTTTCTAGCAAAACATGTCAGAGCCCAATGGGGGTGTGGGGGTGAAAATTCGTGTTTTTTGTACATATTTTATTAGTTCAAGAAGACTTTCATAATAACGAAGACAGCATAATGGACTTTTTTAAAATTGATTTTGCTACTCCTTCCCCAAGCCCAGCAGGTATTTTCTTGAAATATGGACATTTTCTAAGTAATTGTTGCGATCTATATACAGTTTTGAAGTCCAATAATTGAACCTTCATGGACATTCTCGAAGTCATTCTTTCGATCTCCACCAGCAAAGCCCCGCAGGGAATTTTTTGAAATATGTTCATTTAAAAAAAAAAAATGCGATTTACAAGTAGTTTAGGAATCTGGTGATTGAACCTTCATAGACATTCTCGAATTCTCGAACCTACCAATAGGTTAGGTAATAATTCAAATATCATTTCAAGTAACTCAATAACTTTGCAAGTGTTCCATGCCTAGGTAGTTTAGTTGCTAGCGTTGGCGGTTTCGGATCCCGATGCGAAAGGTCCTGGTATCGAATACCATTGGGGACTCATTTTTTCCGTCGTATTTTGTTTAATATACCCATATGCAATTGTACAAATCCTCAATGGACAGTAGCTCAGAGATAATTCCTTTCTTCCCTGGATAAATTTATCACCCTGTAATAACTCTCATTACTGAATTAATCTAATTAAATGTTGAGTGAAATATAGCAAAAAAGCAGCTCTGTATCGGATTCGATAGCGATCCACTTCGGACCACAATCCGAAATCGTCTACGCTAGCCACTCAGCTACCTGGACATATGAATTTTGCAAAGTTGTCGAGATACTTGAAGAAGAAATTATAAATAAAACTCGACCTGTCGATTGCTCTGCTACCCTGGTAGGAATACTGGACTGTTGACCAATTTGCTCGAAAACTTTTGTTCGTGGAAAATTGACTCAAGTACCAGGGAAGCAGAATGCCGCAACAGGTATTCCACCTGACACAAATGAATTCAAATAATCTTTCAAACCTCAGCTCTCCTACCAGAGGAGCAGAATATACCAACAGGTTAGGAAATAATTCAAATATCATTTGAAGTAACTCAATAACTTCGCAAATGTTCCATGTCTAGGTAGCTTAGTTGCTAGCGTTGGCGGTTTCGGATCCCGATGCGAAAGGTCCTGGTATCGAATACCATTGGGGACTCATTTTTTCTGTCGTATTTTGTTCAATATACCCATATGCAATTGTTCAAATCGTCAATGGACAGTAGCTCAGAGATAATTCCTCTCTTCCCTGGATAAATTTATCACCCTGTAATAACTCTCATTACTGAATTATTCTAATTAAATGTTGAGTGAAATATAACAAAAAAGCAGCTCTGTATGGGATTCGATAGCGAGCCACTCCGGACCACAATCCGAACTCGTCTACGCTAGCCACTCACCTACCTGGACATATGAATTTTACAAAGTTGTCGAGATACTTGAAGAAGAAATTATAAATAAAACTCGACCTGTCGATTGCTCTGCTACCCTGGTAGGAATACTGGACTGTTGACCAATTTGCTCGAAAAAGTTTGTTCGTGGAAAATTGACTCAAGTACCAGGGAAGCAGAATGCCGCAACAGGTATTCCACCTGACACAAATGAATAAATAATCTTTCAAACCTCAGCTCTCCTACCAGAGGAGCAGAATATACCAACAGGTTAGGTAATAATTCAAATATCATTTCAAGTATCTCAATAACTTTGCAAAGGTTTCATGTCTAGGTAGCTTAGTTGCTAGCGTTGGTGGATTCGGATCACGATGCGAAAGGTCATGGTATCGAAGCCTATAGGGGACTGCTTTTTTATGCCATATTTTGTTTAATATACCCATATGCAATGGTACGCATCCTCAATGGACATTAGCTCAGAGATAATTCCTCTCTTCACTGGATAAATTAATCACACTGTAATAACTCTCATTACTGAATTAATCTAATTAAATGTTGACTGAAATATAACAAAAAAGCAACTCTGTATGGGATTCGATAGCGAGCCACTCCGGACCACTATCCGAAATCGTCCACGCTAGCCACTCAGCTACCTGGACATATGAATTTTGCAAAGTTGTCGAGATACTTAAAGAATAAATTATAAATAAAACTTGAAAAAGGCTGCAATATTTGTTGAATCACTTTTTACATTTTACAAAAAATTCTTACAAAAGTTATTTAAAAAATAACTAACTTCTAATGGAGATACTGGAGGGGATTTTGTAGGCGACTAATACTTTTGTAGGGGACTACACTAATAGGGAATTTTGTGCACTTCGAGTATAAACTTCAAATGTGAAAATTTTGCTCAAAATAAGTCCTTCCATACACCAGTGTAGACGATTGTAAGACCATCTCGAAAATGTAATTTTGCAAATTCTCTTTAAAACAACATATAGTTGGAAACCTTTTTTGTTGAAACTTTTAGTTTTTATTACATTTGAGGATGCCATTGGTGATTGGTCTACAATTTTGTCCAGTGAGTTTAACCTCGGTTTAGCCGTTTTCCAAAAAAGTTGTAAGTAGCTCTTCTTTCATCATTTCTACGAATTTGTCACTTGCCCTGCTCCATTTTTATCTAGTTCATATAATACAATGATATAGAGTTGTTTTTACCTTCAGGTGAGTATGGAATATTTGGATTTAATGGCTGACTGCTTGAAGGTGGATAGCCGTTGTCCATAAGTCCATTCAAGCCGAGATAATGATCTGTTCGCATTAGAAACACAAATTAGTACCGTACTTTTAACTTATTTAACGATCATTTCCATTAGAGAGACAGTCGACACCCGAAGCAAAATTCCAATCAACCGTAGATATTGTTCGAGAAATAGAAACTTGATGAAGCTTGTATTTTTGTTGTTGAACGAAACGGATTTTTTTCTGCTGCTTAATATTATCAATTTCGGAACATAAGATGGACAGAAAATTGTTTTCCAGTGCCAATGCAAATTCAAAATTGAAATAAGTTTGAATTAGTTCAAAGAATGATTAGAGAATGTCGAAATCCAAAATTCCAAATTAACATTGAAATAAAACATTTCAATCAAGTAGGAAAATGCAGCCCTTGTGTTGTAAGATGGTGGGATGAGCAAAATTTTATATGAAATGTAATGGAAGGTTTGACACAAACCTTGATTTTGAATCTATTAAAACTGCATTCCTGATTCACATATTGATTATTTCAATCATTTCATGATCAAATTGGTTCTACTTGTTGATCTCCATAATAGTTTTCTTGATAGCATTAATAGATTTGAAAAAAACACATGATAATTTTCATCTTCAATATGGTTATTTTTATATTTTTATATGGCTATTCAATATGGCTTCAACACTTTTGAGTTACTTGTCTTATTCCTATACTTGAATTTCGTAAATAGAAATTTGAATTTATTCAGATATTTTTTTTACATATTTTCCCTCCGGGGTCTTCTTATGAGATTTCTCAAAATTTCGAAACTATTTCTCTCACAAGTGGTTTAATCGATTGCACCTCAAAACTAGACAGTATTATTGAGTTAGAGGATGACATGCCAAGTTGCATCCAATGAATTTATTTTGTTTGACTTGTAGAGCGTGAAAAAAAAAGATGTTCGATTTTTTCTTCGTTTTGCTCATGCAATGACAAATGCAAATTACAAGACTTGAAATTGTTGATGAAATGAAACCATTTTTACATAATACTCACTGTGATCACTGGACGGAGGTTCTTGTTTGATTGTTTTCTCATCTTTACTATCCTTGTCTTTATCACCAGTTGTTTTCTGATCAGCTTCTTGTTTTGCTTTACGTTGTATTTTCTTCATCTTAGCCCTTTGATTCTGGAACCACACCTGTACGACGCGTACACTTAATCCTGTGTCTTTGGCAAGCGCTTCCCGCACCTGGAATTATTACACGAACATTTTTAACAAATAAAAATATATATTTCCCGGATTAATTTCGGTGTTATTTCTAGTATAGGTGGCACAGTAGTTTGCGCTCTGAATTGTTAATCAGGATACAGGCGTTCAAAACCTGCCGGTCGCCCGTTCTGACTGCGGTTTTTCTTGTTTCACATAGTCTTCAAAATGAAAATTAATTGACATTTCAAAATGGTCGTCGGAATTAGGTTATTCATTGAGTTTGGAAAAAAATTAAAAATTGCTTCATGGCCAGAAGTATGGCCTATAATCAAAGAATGTATTTTATCTGTCTGCTAAAAGTCTAAAAGTGATTAACAAGTGAGCACATTTTTTCCCAACCAAATTCGGTGCTAATTCATTAGTTTAAAAAGTAGGATTTTTCTTTTTCAACAAATAAAAACTTCCTTCAATACTGTAATGTTGAACTATAATGTTGAATAGAAAGTAAAAAAACTACTGTAAAATGACAAACACAAATCTAAGGTCGAACAACTTTCATGATATACTATATAGCCGAAGTTTTCACATTTTTTTTCTATATTTTGAAATTGATAAACACTTGTTACTTTGGTACATGCTCAATTAATAAGAGTATATAAAATAGGTGTAGTATTGTGAATAACCAATGCATTATGTCAAAAATGCTAACATTGAATGACTGCCACTGCAAGTATACTGTTGTTTTATGCCAGGTTTTATTTCAGTTGGCATACTTGTGTAGTTACTCCAACTTGTTGCAAAATATGAAAGGGTCTACGTGTCATGCGTGTAACACTTGCAAGCATCAGGGAGGGGGGGGGGGGGGGATAAAACAGAGAATAAAAAGGTTGAATGTCGCACCTTTCTGCATGGTTTTGGGCTGACTTCGAATGATGCTTTGAACTGCCGCCGTTGTGCTGATGTTAGTATTGTCCTAGGTCTTTTAGGACCTCGCCTACCATCACGAGGGCGACTATTCTCGTCGATCATATCATCACCTGCATTTCAAACAAAAATAACATTCACTGTAGAACTTTCAATACATCATTATTAGTAGGCTTATGACAGATCATAATTATGCTGACACAAGTAATTATCAAACCGTGTCACAGAACCTAACAAAGATCTAAGATGGGTTATTCAATTTTCATTGGGTACAATCTTCGAACATATATTTGACATAGATGTTGACTTGGCACCTCCACTATATACAACTGTCTATTTATGTACGCTTAGAAAACAAACTAGATGTCATTATTGAAGATGAGGTAAATTACATTTCACAATTAATAAAATTACTAGTGGCTGTTGGTGGTCAATCTTTGTGGTGTGGACAAAACGTCTCATCTCGGCGTATATTGCGGAACAACCGATCAGCGCCTCGCTCGATCAAGTTTCAGATTAATTAATTAAAGGTTAATTAACCATAGTCGATAAAGTAGAATGGCTAGAGCAGGTAGAACTAATTTATCGACTCTGATATTAACTGTAGGCAAACGGTGTATAATTTTGTCTATGTTGGAAGTATATAATGTGTTGGAAAAATTGCACGTTCAGATTAATGTCTCAAATTAAATGAGTGCACTGTACTACCGTAGTACGTTAGTATACTATAGTATATTGATACAGATCTATGTATAAAACATCTAAATGAAATCGGCACATGCAGCGCAGTGGTTAACGCGCTCGCTTCATGTGATCCGGGATAGGTGGGGGATTTCGAACCCAGTTCGATCCCCGCCGCCGACCATCTTTACAGGTTTTTTTCATGGTTTCCCTCTGTAGTCTATGCTGATGCCGGGATGGTTCCTAGAATAAGTCGGCCCTGACCGCTTCCTCCCCACTATCCTTCCCATTACCCAAAAACCTTCATCTCATCATCCCATCATCTCATTAATACTCCATCCGACGCATTAGATATGCGCTATCATTACAGCACGTCGTTAAACCCATTATATATATGCCTTTATATATCTATATGAATGTATTGTATTCGTATTGATTATTTAGTATGAAAGTTAAGTTGGTTATTCGTACCTGAAGGACTAGCTTGCTGCATCATGAACATCTCCTTCTCGAAGTCGTGTCTACAGAAGAGTTGCCCTCCCCGGAGAACGAACTGCTCTCCTTTGAGTAGTGGCTGGCAACATCCCACGCACACGAAACACTGCAGGTGGAACACGTGAGACTGAGCTCTCATCACCATTTCGTGTGGCAGTAGACGATCACCGCATCGTGAGCACTTCACACCAAACTTCCTGCAATACAATAAGTTAGCTATAGCAAGCAGAAGAGTTAAACTCCCGGGAGTATTGAAGTAACATCATCTTTTGGTGATGGTTTAGTATAATTTTGACCCCCCCCCCCCCAAAATGTAGCTTTAGGTGGGGTCCTGGAGCAAAAATGTGTAGTTTTAATCTATAGCTTTTTTTTTGTTTAATAACATCGAAACTTGATACAAAATTATTGTTCCCCAATTAACATGAGATCGTTTGAAGGGGGCACCACAAGTGCGATCTCACCACCCCAACTCTGATCTAACAAATATGATGAAAGACACTCGACTTGCATTGCCTCTCAATTTCTATCTGTTTTTGTTGGAGACAATATAGTCCTATATTTGTACAATATTTTTGTAATTTTCACATTTGATATAGGCCTATTTAGGCCTATATATATTTTCACTTATTCTAAAAATGTTTTTTTTTATAGAAACCTTTTCCAAAAGTTTTTTCCCCTCCTACAAAAGCGCGCATCTAAGTGCACACTGATATACGTGATGTAACTGCCTTCCTCCAGTAGAGAAAGTGTGAACTCAAATAATAATCTTCCACTTTGATATCCTCTTGCCTCTGTCGCCATAATGTATTCAATTTTAAGATGAATAGATTCATAATTCAATAACTTCGGAATAATATTGTAGGTTTATTCTATTTTCATCAAATATAAAAATATTAAATACATTGAACTTGATGTTAACTTAATCTACAAGTTTTTGTAGGTCTTATTTGGATTAGTCTGGATCAAGAGGAAAATCTTTTTTTCCCCGTAGATATTTCCCATATATGCTGGAAAACCACACATACCATATAACTTTCACAGTTGAAGTGATGGAAATAGTACTTTTTAAAATCGTATCGGCCCCATTTGTGAAAATTTCAGGGCATTAGTTTAATGTTTATCATGCATATAGCATTACTCGTATTATTATAAGATTTGTGGATCTCATACATTGACATGTTATTAATATTTCTCTCAACTTTCAACGAAAAAAATCACTTAATCCAATCCCAGACCACTCTCGAAGATTAGGTATGGTAAGATACGAAAGAATATTTGTTGCTATTTATTTCTCTTACGTCAATGATTTACTATTCGTTTGCTTGAGAACTTGGCTATGTATAAGAACATCCACGTTTTTCATATTTCACTTTAACAATTCGCACCTCGTTTTAATTGAAACTTCTGTAAAATACGTATCAAATTCAAGAAGAAATTATGCATGCATGTAAGCTATTCCATATTTCGGATGATTCCCCTCAAGTCATTCAATAGCAGCTTACATTTGTGTATGATTTTTTTCCCTACGTGAAATTTCATTTCCATCCAACTGAGTACGTATCTTAATGTTATTGTGTATTGTCAGCAGCTATAATATGGCACGACTACCGAAGTCAGCGAGGTATATTATAGCATTTTATATTAAATACTATATCGTATATTGACGAATATTCATACTTTATTACATCATTTTCTTGTTTGAATACGTTGATATTGGTTGATGATGATAATTCGCGTATTCGTTCTGTGAGTCGTAAATCTGTCCGGTACTTATTCTACAGCTATATATATATATATATATATTATATATATATATATATATATATATATATATATATATATATATATATGTATATATATATATATAATGTAATAGTACTGTCATACAAGATACTGCTCGACCGGGACTTGAACCCGGGACCTATACCTATATATACCTTGGTAGCTCAGTTTGGAGAGTACCTGACCCGCAATAAGGAGGTCCCAGGTACAAGTCCTGGTCGAGGCGTATCTTTCATGAGATGACTATTATATTTAAATTTCTCGATATTAGATACGTGTAAGCGTGTTAGCTCGATATTAGATGCCGTATCAGGAAGTTAGAATATCTCCATAAATTCATAGTTTCGGATTATTCTTGTGTAGTAATTATAATGTATCATATTTGATTGAAAACCTAACGACGTTTCATAAACTCAAGTAGCAGAAGTTCGCCAAGCTTGAACCGTGATCGTGTTCGAACGGTCTATATTAGAACATAGGTGGAGGTGCCGGGTCTTATTTGCGACAAGCTTTTAGTTTGATGTGACGCATACAGTAATGCAATCGAACAGTGAAAAACGACGCAGAACAATTTTGAATTGAAGTATTTAAATTTCGAAACATGCACGTGGTACTCCATGGCTCAGTGCTCAGCTACACGCTACATACATGATGGAAATAAAGTTTTCAATAAAATATTCATTAATTATTATGCATTTCTTTAAACATAATACTTGTGGAAGCCCACATGAATCAATATACATATAAATATATATATATATAGGCCTATATATATATATATATATATATATATATATATATATATATATATATATATATATATATATATATATATATATATATATATATATATATATATATATATACATCATATATATATATGTGTGTGTGTGTATATATGTATATAAAAGGTCTTCAAAACTTCCACAATACGACCTGACAGCGGACAATAAAACGTATTGTTACCTGTCGTAATCAGCTTTGCAATATAGCTTGCCATTTCGGCAATAGCATGAGTGATTGAGTAGTACTCCGCACTCTGAGCACGCAAGACAGTGTTCGTGCCAGCTGACGTCGGCTACTCGCATTAGGAACCTGTCGTGAATCTTCTGGCCACAACCCTCGCACATCTCGTAGGTCTTCTGTTCACACTTCACACCACCACTTTCTGTAAACAAAACAATATGTATAACATTACTCACTGAAACTTTTTACAAGTACGTAATTTCTTGTATAGGGTCTTATGGTATGAAGTCTGATGTTAGACTATTTCCTGTTTTGTTCGTGGTCAACAGGTCAAACAGTGAAACCAATTTCCTACAAAATATCATCGAACGTATAATCCATTAATATACTTGTATCATACTTGTATCATTGAGAGTAAATGTCTTCTACCAACTGAATAACATAATTGATGAATTTTCGGTTAATACGTAATCTTCAGTTGTTTTTTCATTACGTAGTTTTCATTTTGCTTTTCATATCGTGAACCTCATTACCAGACATCATACCATACCAGAGTAGAACTGTATCGTTTTTTGATAAAACTGGTACAAACACATTTGAAAAATGTAAAAATATGAGGATCTATATAAAAGTTATCACCAAAAAACTGATATTCCGCTGAATCGACTGCCATGGACACTTATAGCTATGACTGTCAATGACATAACATATGTACCAATAAGGTACGTTAGTATGGTATCGTCACATACTAAGAAGAATCAATGAGATCAACAAAATATTATATACCGTGTATAGATGCTCAATATGATATCGAAGGATAGTATCGATGTGAGAAAGGAAATAATTGTAATAATACCAATGAGAAAGAAAGGGAAAAGAATGAATCTTTTGTTAAATTTGTTCTCTATTCACGCGAGTGAATTTCACACATTTTAGTTTATTTTTCACCCTCCCTTAGTGATCCCCATGACAACATTATAGTGAGCGAGAGAGAGTCGAGTGCTCGATTCAACTTTCATATATCAGGCCTTCTTTATATTTGGGAGGGACATGTAAGATAGCAAGAGCATAATACATATTATATATAGGCTATATATAGGCACATATATATATATATATATATATATATATATATATATATATATATATATATATATATATATATATATATATTGATTTTAAAAACATCGACACTTGATACAAAACCATAGTTCCCCAATTAAGGATATGGATGAAAGTATAGGATCGTTTGGACGTGGCACCACAAGGGCGATCTTACAATCCAATTTTAATTATTTTAAATAAAAACTAATGAAATTCGACATAAGGACTGCGCTGTCTTTGACCATTCTTTTCCGCTGCAGATAAAAGTCTTCAGTTTCCAAAAGTCCGAAACACATGTGATCAAAATATTTATAATAATATCTTTACATTTACTCCATATTCAATCAGGTTTATTGTGGTTGTCCTCAGTCGAAATAAATTGAATATACATGCACGGAAACATCCTTAGCAGCTCCGCTCTCTCTATACAAAACAATTTCATAATTTCATCTTCTCATTCATCATTCATCGACGCAATATATATTCGGATATCATTGGAGTGCGTCGTTATATACCAAATATCAATACATGTTTGTTTTGACAAGCAATAACGTTTAGCTTAATGCTAAATTTACTTTTACAATTTACTTTTACATAAATGTTTATGTGGTTCTCACAAATTTGTTAACGGTGCTATTTAACCCAACTTTGCGTACGTAATAATGTGTGACAATGACGAGTTCAAAATGACACCCCTGAGACCAACCAATCAAATTGCGTTTACACTTATAACCTTTGTAATATCGCTCTTGGGAGAAGCTAGGGTGAAGGGTGAGAGGTGAACGTATAACATCTAAATATAAATAGTTCCACGAACCATCGCATACTTCAATCCACATTGCCTGTACGTCACTGTTTGTATGCGCTCCACAGGTCAGACCGTCCGTAGGAAAGTTTGTATCAAAACTCGAAGGTAGGTCTATCAAGATCTTCATAGTTTTTGAGAACATCCAATTTTGATCTAGTTCATTCATTAGTTTCATTATTTCGATCAGAAAAACCTTAAAATTTGAATAATCTTATAATATACACACCATTTGAGAGCATGATTATTCAATTTCTTTTGCTAGTTGTGCGCACCAAAAGTTTAAATGAAATACGTTCATAATTGGTTTTAAGATTTTTCATTAAATTTCCCTACAAATAATGCAATAATTATCAGGTGTAGTAAGTATGTATCACAATGTTTGGATCATCACGCTTGAAACATGAATGGCGTGTTCCTAGCGGTATGTGAGTGACTTCAAGGCGTTCCCATAAAGCCACCATAGGGCAATATTTTTTAAAATATGGTGAATGTTTATTATGGAAGTTTTCACAACAATACGTTCATCCGGAAAGTCACTACGATTGTTTATGCTTTAGTTGACATTGAAAATGGCCACAAAACATGCATCTCCCGTTTGATACACCATTTGATTACTTATTGAGATATTTTATCGTGTGTGGTATCGATGTGTTCGTAAAACAACTGCCTTTGGGTTAAGCTGAAAATGAACAGTTCATCCGAACGCGTTTGGCACACAAGACCAGGGAAAGTCCCGAAATTTGTTTTCGTAAATCGAGGTAACAGAAACTATGTATTTGTATCAAAACGTTCATGGGTATGGTGATGAAATGTAACTCAACTGATGGAGGAAAGTTTACCCAACCAACGTATCAGTTGTCATTTCCATGCTAACTATCTATTGGTTTTGGTGTATGTAACGGTTAGACGCACTTTTCGACTAGTTTTTCAAAATTTTCGCGGAATTTCCAATTTTGTTTTTTGTTTAAATTTTTTTAATATACTATATTTCAACATTGATACATCAATAAATGACCAAAAATCTGACACTTTTCTGTGAATGTGCTCTCCTTAAGCCCCATGTAAAAGTGGTACTATAGAAGGGCATATATAGAAGCTGTGTTGTACATCAATCGCATTATCATCACAATGTAGGCCTATATTGCGTCCTGTATTAAACAGTCCACACACCATAACAGTAAAGCAAATTCATTACACCTGAATGGGAAAATGACTATACACAATTTGAGTTTACGGCAAACAGTTCTAGGACTAAGATCACCATTGGAAAACGCTTTTGTGTATTAACTGTCTCACTGCACTATTTCCCAAAATATTGGCTATTTTGTATCCCTTATATGACTACCTAAGTGTGCAGAGAAAGATGTAGGTTATAGGGATAGTCATGTTGACAATGAATGTTGTAATATAGTAATATAAATAATGACCCCACCAACAGCTAGGTTATTTAGGGTTACGAATGAATGAATGATAAACGAAATGATGCTCACAAAAACTCATGCCTTATGTGGGAGTCGATCCCACTCACGCCCGCTTTGACTTCAGTTTCTAAAGCAGTGTTGAAGGGGGGAAACTTCCAGCCCTTTTCGTGTAGATGAAAATGTGTTTGAATCCCATGTTCATTTATACTTTCAGTGCCGATCGTTAGATCATGAATTTATAATATTATGGTTCCATGGTTAGATAATCATATTTCTAGCGCATGATTAGACGATTGAAAGGAACAACAGGAGGATTCTTTTTTTTCATATTGGATTTAACGACGAACTGTTATGATAGCGCAGATCTAATGACGTCGGAGGATTCTTTAATAATGGCGGTTACTTATAATATGTACACTATTCGACCCTAAAAGTAACAACAGAATGCGTTTCTAAATCTCAATATGGCCGACGAAATGGTACACAATAAGCTGTCAACATTGTTATATTTATAATAAAATATGACATTGTTGAAATATGCGCGCGCTCTTTTTTGCGAACTTTTCACAAGTTCCTTTTTAACACTGTGCAGCGTACCTTCTACTTTTACTGTCGAATAAGTTATACACTGTTTCGATACTAAACGACTGATTATACACATATTCTTTGGATTCCTTGCAACAATGAGAATTGAGCTAGAAATGAAAACAGAAAAGAAATCGTACGAACCATTCTGGAGATTTGTTATACCCACAGTCAGCGTACATTTCTTACACTGTTGCCCAACAATGACAAGTCAACTTGATGGTCATGTGAATTGTTGTGGCGTATGGATAAATGAAAACACCATTGGTTTGGTGCTTATAAGTTACTGGTCGAGTCTTATGATCGCAATCGATTATATATGTGAATGTTTAGATTACATCCATATGCAAGAGGAAATATGTTGACATAATCAAATCGAAAACTAAATATTATAGTTTGTTGAATTATAATTTAAAAAGCATGGCAGGTCAGACGACAAAGAAATCTACTGATGGAGTATTGGAATGTTTACATGAAGATCTATTTGGTATAACGGCAAGAAACGTCAATATATATATATATATATATATATATATATATATATATATATATATATATATATAATATTGTATATATAAAAACTGTCATTTGCATTGGGACTTAGGAGAACTATTTTCAGATATATTCATTCTTACATAAAAAACAATCTACATTTTAAAACTTCCAGTTCATCAACTATATGAAACGACCCTCGTTGCGTTTTTCTATTTCAATAATGTAAATATATAAATGTGGAAACATATAAAAATGTATGTTGTTGGAAGAATAATATTCTTTATAGAATAATAATATATATATAATAATTCCCGGTCGAGACGTATCTTTTACGACATGGCTAAAATATCCCACATACCTCGATATTGGATCGTATCCAAGAAGTTTAATTATCACACATATATATATATATATATATATATATATATATATATATATATATATATATATCACATTTCATGCTAATGATTGCATTTTATTCAATGTTTCTCAAGTAGCTTTTATTCCGACAGCTCTGGTCGTATTAATGGAGTGAAGATCTTGACTTAACGTAAAGTGTTCTATACGGCTTTAGTTTGCAGCTACGATGAAAACGTTTTCTCGATTATGCATATTATCAAGTTCAGTTGACATTAGTGATTGAGATGAGTAAGCCCACTTCAGGGACGACGTATAGCCATTAGCTGCAGACACAAGAGCTTTTTATCTTGGCCGCCCCCAAGTTGATTCAGCAGAACCAAGGGGTTTCAACACGAGAATCAAATTGTATTCAATCCGTGTTCACTAATGTGACGAAAAAGTCACCCGAAAAGAACGCGAGTGATCGACATTGTAATATAAGGAATAGAGGTAGAGGGAAAAAGTTCGGCTAGATGATCACGGTGATGAGTTTATCAATGACAATATGCTTATTATCTCATAAAGAATTGTTTGGCACTGAAGGCCTAGTTTAGAAGTTTGTAGGCTTACGCTATTCTTAACCAATACTGGTAAAACCATTTTTCTTCACTTGAATTATACATAAATAATATATCTCTTTGTCTCTTTTCACTGTAAGTATTTTTGCAAATAGACCGTATTTTGATATTGAAATACTTAGGAACCTATCTACTGACACAGCTAGTGCCTATATTCTCTTCTTTTTCTCTTCTTCTTCTTTGTTCTTGTCTTTATTATAGAATTGGCAATTTTTATATACTAGGCATATATATATATATATATATATATATATATATATATATATATATATATATATATATATATATATATATATATATATATATATATATATATATATATATATATATATATATATATATATATATATACAAAAGAATGAGATAAATAATAGTTTGCGCAACCCTTGAATTCGCGGCTACAAGTGGGTCAATATATAGAAGGTAGGGATCATTGGCTGCATAGTTCAAGTATTAAGTTCTAAATCTGACTCAATTAGCCTGATTCTTATTTATGACATAAAATCCATTATATATTAGTATTCATGAAATCTCTGAAGGATGACATTTTTTTATGCCTTCCTTGATTACTTCAAAGTTCAAGCACCAGTACATGCAATGGGTGTTGAATGCAGAACTGACGAGTCTGTATGTTTTCTGAACCATCTCAAGCTATGTAGGCCTTTTGATTACTTTTGAAGTATTTGTCGACACTCCACAGTCATCCATTTTTCTGTTGGGCTTTATATAATTTAAAAATATAATGTTCAATAGTAATTTGAAACTGGTAGCAGGCCCTTTAGTTATATACCGTATGCATACATATAAATATATATTTGTATCATATACAATATTATAATTTAGCTGTAGTAGGTATATATCACAATAGTGGTCAAAAAATAAATGAAACTACATAGGTTTTTAACAAATATAATATAGAAATTTGATGTAATATAAGGTATGCACTACTACTATCTCATTCACTATGTCAGAATGATAATAAAAATGATCGTTCATTAACTTTTGATTCAAATTTCGATACAAATCATGCCAAATTTGACCACAATTCACCTTTTTAGAAAAATATATTTGCAAAACCAACGTGATGTGCATACATGTAGCCCTATGCATTGAAATCAAACTGGTATGGTGTGTTTGATTTGCACGTTTTTCAACAATACATTCTACTGTTTCCATTGTTGGAAAATACAATACGTATAAAACCTCTGGTTATTGCGTTTCGATGAGTCGCGATTTTCAGTGAGTTCTTTTCGTTACAAGTATGCACACACATGTATTTTGATGTTATGATGTAAGTCCAAGAATGTATTCATTCTTTCATACAATGTTGAACGAGGATTGACCATGAAAATGCTGCCAATATATCAATATATGTGTCATAATGTGCTATAATATATGCCATGGCATCAATCAACTTTTTTAAGGTTTTTAAATCATAGGCCTATAGGACCTCCTATACATATAGGGATGTACACCAATATATTATATCTTGGAGTTATACAACTTGAATTGAGTTATAGTTTGGTAATTATTATTATTATTATTATAATTATTAGCCATATTATTATTATTATTTAGTACAATTATTGGATGAAAAAAAATGTTACTATTATTACTATTATCATTTGGTAAGTTGCCCGCAACTAGTTATTATTTGCACGAATAATGGAAATGTACAGTGGACCGGCTCGCTCGAATCGCTTCTCATGAGCTTATTTCAATTGACGTCACTCATTGTTGAAAATGACGGACAACAATGCCCACAAATTGATATTCCCCAATCACGGTTAGTACCGTTCCCCAGTTCGCTGTGTTGCTGTGGTAACGATTGTTTGTGTTTTTACTTGACAGAAGCCTATTGCATTTTTTTTGCCTACGTCATGGACGGTAGAAAATATGTCCACGTGGACGTGCAGAAGTTAACAATGTTTATTTTGCTACATTCAATCTATTTCTTTTTAAAGTATATGCATGCCTATACAATAATTCAGTTGTAAGAGTTTGTGATAGTACAAATACGCTAAAATACAATCAATCATTATTTCCAAAAAACAACTTATTCGTCTTCTTACCCGCTCTTCCATTGCAAGCGTGAGTGGCCTGCAACGTGTCAGTCTCGTGCATCAACTTGTCGTAGTTGTTGTTATTGTTGTTATGATAGAACTCAATCATTTTATTAATTTTATAATATCCACAACATAAAAATTGTATCACAAAACGGAGACTTTATGAAAGATGTTTACAAAATCTCAACTCAAGTTACTTTTTATTTCTTGTTGAACGTTTCGAATTTGTGTCTATCACCCACAAACAGACTTGGTCACACAACCTCTGCGGTCAACAACTAGTACACGACTGGGTTACACCGCCATGACACTATACTTGCAGACAGAATTAAATGCTTGTGAAAAGTTTCTGTGTGTTTACCACGAGCACCGCACATAGAAAAGCGTCGCGACGCTTGACGTCGTCTCTCTGTCACACTCAATGATATGTCACAGAAAACACACTGCAAAAGTTCCTGCCCATCGGTTCGTCAGGGCAATCCTCTCTCCCCCCACCCATTCCCCCCACAAAACACCCGTCCTTCACCCACCCCAAATCAGCCTCATCACAGATCTTTAGGTCTTTTGTGTCATGCGCATATACCCTGCATTGGGTCACACGTAAAGATCAAACAAGTGACTTCCGCGACAAGAAAATAGTTCCCCTATTGGCTCCTCCTACAAGCATTGTGATTCGTTGGTTGTCTTTCAGTCACCGCCTACTAAAGACATTGCACGTTGTGATAAGGGCCAGGGTTTATAGATGATGCAGACGTCAAGCAGGCTTGTTGATAGGGGAGCTTCTCTCCCTCTATTTAGGGTCATGCTACGTCACAGAGGCAACGAGACGTAAAATCACCCTTCACATGTTTGTACCATGCATGATGTAAGAGAGAGAGAGAGAGAGAGAGTGAGAGAGAGGGTGGTGGAAGTTCAATGGTTCGTGGAACAAAAGATTCGGAACGCCACCGTTCATTCATAAGAGACATTACAAGATGGTTTGCAAAAGTGACTATACTGAAGAAGATGGATTTGTATAGTAGCCAACCTTATCCGAAACACACCATATATTTATATCACCTGTGACTAATATACAAATATGAATACACCTTCTACAAAATGTTTTGTTTAAGTAACAAAACTTGTTTATACTCCAAAATATAAAGCTTCATGTCTGTGTACCAAGATGCATTAAGGGTTGCGTTGGTTCGCCGGTCTCATACCGGAACCGGCAACCCAACGCAACCCGCAATGCATATTGGCCTATACTTACAGTAAGATTTCCTGGACAAAGTATATCGTAAAATGAATCAACAGGTAAAGCAAGAAGACAGTGGAACAATAGTTTCAAAATCAAGATGTACTTGTGTAAAACGTTCCTTACATTTCTTATAAATAGGCCTTTATAGCTCACCTTCCAACACGCGCTGCTGCATGTTCCTCGTAAATTGATGTCACAGTTCGGAAAAAAACAATGTTTGTATACGTATGCTTGTGCGTGGATGTGTCTTGCTATAGCTGTATCTGTGTTGGCTAGTTTTTTAAGGAAACTTGATTCAACATAGTTTGTGGGAAAATTGATGAATTTTCCGTTACTAAAACTGCGTGTGTAGGCATAGGCTCCCATATGAAATTGAACTCGAAATCCTACTTATTTTGTTTTGTGTATGCTATGCTCCACAGATCGGGACGAATTAGACGAACAACCATGGACATACTTTTGAAAATCGTGATATTTTAAGATATGAGCAAATTCTATAGAACCAGAGAAGTGAAGCTTTATAGGCCATATACGATTTTATTTAAAAATAATATGAACGGATATATATAACATTTCACATTTGAGTGATATTTATAGATCACCTGACCGATTGTTGGAACTAAATAGAAAACTGTGTAGTTTTCTCCCCTTGCTCACACATCAACGTCAAGCGATATGCCGTCTCCCCATGTTTTATTAGTCATTTTTAAGTAAACTCAGATTTATATAAATCCATGACGAATCAACAACAATAATGATTTATATATACATTATTATATCTTTTTTCATTTGTCTGAACCTTGAATATAAAATATATCGATGACATTTCCAGCCACACATATTCATTCCATTGTGTGGAATTCTTGGAACTATACTTTCAGACGTTCGATTATTCTGCCACGGGTTATCAGATACCGGCCATTCGACGCTCATTCAGGCCTCCTCCAGACCGCAATCCCACGTCTCGCATCCCGCGGGTTCGTGACAACGGATATCGGACGGGAAGTCTGCCAGTGTGAGTACAGGAATGTGCTATTTGACATTCCATGTTGAATGGTTGGAATAGCCAACAATGCATATCTATGGGAATGTCACTGGCCACGCCGTAGCGTTGTGGAATAATATGCCACTTGCTATTCACTCAGTTCATTTCTCATTCAACCCATAGTCATTATTTGCGAGAGATATATTTTACCGTGGCATTATGTGATGGCCATAATAATATTGTGGTTTTTATACAAAACTCACATTCATCAAATTTAATTTAGTTTCATAATTACTGTGTACAGTTTCGTCAGCAAATCACGCGGATGTATTTTTTCCTAGGCTATACTATTTTGCAATTATACTGCATCACAAATAAGAAGATATACGCAAGTACAATATCCATCTAAAATACAAAAATTATTTAAAATATAGTAATATGAATATTATATATTAAAATAAGTATTAAATATAGACCTTGTATATTAAATGAAGGAATGCCAAGCAGGCCTATATATACTATAATGTTAGTGTCTCAATAGTAAATATTAGTGGAGGTGCCAGGTATTTCAATGGCGTCAAGGGTCGCTTCGTTTGCTATCTGTATATCCGAGAAGAGATTTTTCACACAATTGCTTATATACATTTCTGAATTCATCACCCATCTATAAGAAAAATACATTATTAGGAAACGCTGTACATGTCGTTGGAGAATGTAAAAATAAGGATAATTTATATTTCAACAATAATTTAATACTTATTCTAGAATCTCCATTTTATATGCTCGCAGGGAAGAAAAGTGTGAATAATTTTCATTCTTTATATAATTTTGAACAGGGATTTGCTTGTACAGATCTGTAAGACCTAAAATCTTTCCGTATCACTTTTATCGAAGATAATTTGAATACAAAGTGTGTTTGTTATTGTTTTGGTTACAGAGAGTGCAATGAAGGATACATGCATTCTTCATTCGATACATGCAGTATTCACTAACGAACTGAGGTACATCTCGTAAAAACTGAGTACCGTATATATATATATATATATATATATATATATATATATATATATATATATATATATATATATATATATATATATATTTCCTGGTGTCTATGACAATCAAGAATCAATGATGGGCCAATAAATGCAGCAAAAGTTAGCAACTAAAATATATGATAATGAATGCAATTTATCAAGGAAAGTTTTTTAATCAAAGTGCTTTAATTAATATAATTGTGGGACTTTTAAAATCCAGCTATAGCTAAATGAAAATTGTGAACTAATTGGAAATCTTAATTTAAGCATCGACGTATTCTTTGGTATGAGTTTTAATTTGAAATGTTGATTTCTTTCATTTTCTTTTTTTTTCTGGAATATAAGCTACTTTGTTATTTGAGGGGAATATCTGAGAGATTCAAGTGATTCGTAGATGAATGATCCCAAATGAGAATAAAAGAAGAGATATTTTAAAAATGAATACTTTCACTCTGCAATGGAATATGTTTGATGACAATTTTGAACGAGATAAACATTTTAATTTTGTTGGAACAGATACATTTTTGGAAAATTTGAAACAATGTTTTATAAGAAAATGACATAACTTTGCTCAGAACTCTTACTGCATACTCTTACTCTTACTCTAACTGTATTCTTATTGTAGCCCATCAATTTACCAGATCCAAAAATCTCTGTGCTGTTCAAGGCATTTTTTGGTTTCAAGATGTTAATTTCATCTGCATTTTAAGCAAAAGGGAAGAATACGTTCATAATTATAATGATATTGATGTTTTGTCTAGTAATACATATTACGTTAAGGAGGGTTGGAGCTACAATATTAGTTAATAATAGGCCAAACAACCATTGAAATCAACTTAAAATACAATCATAAAGCATCGTTTAAATCAAACAATAACGACAGGACAGTAAATCATAATCGCATTTCATAATAAATCGTAAAGTCTAGAAGGGTTACACCGAGACAAATCATCAGTGTGCTATTGTTATACAGACCAACCTGTTAACTTATCCGAGACACTTTTCTCAACTCATGGTGTAAGAAAATGAAGTATCATTCATTTTATGGGCCTGTACTATAACTGCATGAATCTATAGCAAGGGATTTTATTCATTTTTCCACAAAATAATATTATTATGAATATTTTTCTATACTGCATTATCAGATTACATAATCCGTGTCAGAAATAAGGAAGAGATGGACGGGGGGGGGGGGGGGGAGGAGGAGAGGGATATTGTAATAATTCCCGTGAAAATGTGCAGCTGCACTGTTCATACGAAATACAAATCTGTATCTAATTTCCGCGTTCCGGATATTTGCGCCAAGTTTCGCATCTCCTCCTCGTTTTTGAGATGCGTGAAATTGTGTGCCTCGAAGCAGGTGTTGTTGCGTGCGCGCATCCGTGACGCACGTGTATCCCCCCCCCCGTCGATCTGGTCACGTGACGTAAACAATAGGATGAGAGAGAAGAATAGGATCGCTTCATAACAATGAAAAGTTGGATATTCATGCAGTTCACTTGTTTTCAATACAGATAGAATGCTATAGGCGACATAACAAGCAAACACAGTCAATAATAATTAGCAGAGCTATACGTAGTTGCCATGTCTAGGTGTTATACGCGATTCGCACTTTGATGAATAATACCTATTATTTGTGGAAGCGTGTTATTTTCCTTGCATTCTCATACAGCTGACTTCTTTGTCTAGCCGTATTGTGTCAAGTTGGACTTTATAGCCTGGGATGGGGAAAATGATGTCTAATATGCTATGCGATATGGTCCTGTACTTCTCAAAGTGCATGATGCACCAAGACATGCTTAATATTCACGTTTTTCAATTTCAAGATTCACAATATCTATTCCTTTATTGTTGCAGGCGTTTACCCCGTAAACATCTTGCAGCTATAATCCTAGCAAAAGTTGGGGCGTATGATTTTTAGCAAAATTAAAAGATATTGAAATATATTAAAATATTTGTTGAGTGGATCACTCCATCAGAATGAAAATTTGTGTATATTTTGAAGATAACAATCTTGAAAGTTTTTTCCTGTCACTTATTTTAATAATTACTTATTACAAAGCAAAAATGAAGAAAAGTGCCTTACGATTGTGTCGTGAAGCGTGGAGACGTTGATATTTATAAACAATAAGAAATGCATTATTATAATTGAATGTTGGCATTATACTAAACTCCTGAATAAGTTGCAAGTAGGCCCTGTGTGAATGGTCGACAAAAACCAGGGATTTTCTGAAACGAATCCTTTATAAAACTAGATTGGGTTCAAAGAAACTAGAACAAACAAATTGTAGCTATTATAATCCTATACTCAAATACAGTGCATGAATACCAATTGAAATAAACGTTCATTTACCCGATTCGACCTACACCCTCCCTGAAGGTAATCACAAGCAAAGGGACACAGATATAACGGTTCATTATAGGCCTAACTACTGGAAAATTGTGAAACAAATAGATATTGAAATAAGAAATTGGGTGTATATACAACTAAACTACATTTTTATAAGAACAAATGTATAGTTACTTGAAAATACAACAATTCAAAGATGTCACATAATATACGGAGCTATGTGAGCGTAATGGCTAAAATATTTGGGTCGAATTAAAAACCCCGTTTTGGGCAGAAGTCAGAGTGAGACGAACCACGATACATAATGGACCATGGTGTTTTGGTTTGGTACTGGTTGTAATACTGATTTTCAGCTACAATTTTTGTACTGAAATGCGAGCTTGAGATTGGAGTACTGACTCAAGCCTGAATATAGGCGGAGGTTGAATCCTTACACAATTTCTTCATCCCCTTTGATGTGAATTTGGAAATCTTGTGTATTATATATGGTAATTATTCAATTGTTAAAATAATAAAAATGAGAATAAACCTGAAAAATTCCATTAGTTTGAAGTCAGGTAGAAGTGGATATACTGGGTATGTATAGTGGGTATATGTATTGCATTGAAAATTAAAATTGTAATTTAAACAACTTGGAACTATAATTTCAAATTAATAACGCTATGAAATAATTGAATTAAAAATGAAAATATGTTTTTGACTTTGATAATTTTACCTGTTTTAAAATTAATTTGGAGCCCTCTCATAAGTACTATATACTTCATTAAATTCACTGACTTATCAAAGCAGAATAATTTTCAAAACGACAAAGACTTGGGCCTCCGTTGCGTGACATCAACATGCTGTTTGACGATGCTTTTGAATATAAACAACTTAATTTAAGTTTCAAGCATCTAGAAGATATGAGATGTAAGATGTAGAATATATATCTACACGGTTATGAATTTATAATTATATTTTACAAGCACTTGTTTTGTCTTTTTCCTTCTTGTGATCTTGTGCCTTCATAACGCTCATAGATAGAAATAAGCTAACTGTAAGGTATTGAAATATTTTCGCTATACATGTTTTGAAAAGAATTGGTGTTCGGATGCCTGAATTTCTCAATGCATAGATTGATGTTTTATATTTACAATGGCAGAATTCGGGGAGATAAAATGTGCTCAAAATTTTCATTTGAATTTTTAACAGCCAAAGCATGCTGAGCACGCTATACTTAAGAACCTTACGCTCGCGACATTTGATTATTCATAATAATTTTATATGAAGAAATAGATTTCTACCTGCTCCATTCTAGAATTTGTTACAACATTCGATATTTTGCTGCATTCCCGCGATTGGTTACAGCATTAGAATTCAATTACTCAATCTGACTCCATTTCGCTAAATTCCTGGATGCATGCGTTTGGCTATACAGCATAATGTATCAATAAAAATTGATATTTTGTCAAGTCGACTGCTATATGCAATTACCAGTCATGGGATCAAACTCTCATACGTTTAAAATGAAGCCAACGTATAATTAATAAATCATGAAAATTCAGGATTACGTTTTGTATGTAGGCCTATATTATTAAAAGCATAACACGTTCAGTTAATCCTCTGCTATTATTTGTGAAACATAAGTGCTCTTCGCAACTCTTCTCTAAGCACGCATACGGTATATCAAGTGACACAATAAGGCACCTGCAAGCTCATAATTGACTTTATCCATATCAATGGAAGATTTAATAATATGATCGGGAGAGACACAAAGAGAGAGATAGAGAGAAAGAGAGAGAAAGATACAGAGAACTGTACATGTCAGGAAGCTAGTCGCGTTTTGTGCTCTAGTCCCCTATTTAGGCTCAGTGAACATGTACAATAGATTCTATGGTGGTGTAGATTCACTAATCCCTGGCATACGTTCCGGAGCTGTGACAATATTGTTTCTCGAGCTTTTCGGGTCTGCAGAATGACCCCCCGTGAAGGCCGGGCGCCCCACACCAGAGGGGTTATTGCCAGATTATGGGGATGCATAAAGAGGTTTAGGGTTGGGGGTGATTCAGAAACACCCTCTAGTAATATCCACGGCATTTCTATAGGAGACTCATTCTACAAGTAGGCCTATCTTATATGCAGTAGAGAGAGTTATTAAAAGAGAGCTAACAAAAGAGTTGGAAGAAAATTACGTAAACCGAGATTAAGGCAAACAAAACAGAAATCAAATGAACAAATTGGATCCAAACAATGTACGAACAAATAGAAGGTAATTTTTCAAAATAAAGTGTCAACAAACATGTTCAAGAAATTCACCTCCACATTTCAAATAATTTCGACCGTTTGTTATTGAATTAATTCATCATTATTTCGTATGTTGCATGCCAAATCAATTAATCAATCACTATCACTGTATTGCGTTACTCTCAATTTATTGACGTGCATTAATTGGCCGACTTTAATTGCTTGTTTGGAGTAGAAAATGTGCTTAATTGATGAACAGAAGCATGTTGATCGTATTGCAACAATATTAAATAATTAATTGATACTCCTCTCATCTATAAAACAGTACATGGTTTCATTACATATATGAGTAAACTGTGAAGTTGTATGGTAGGCCATAATGTTTATAATTATAATATATCCTATATGTATAGGCCTAGTTATATTATATTTAAGTTATATGAAAACTAAATGTTCACATAGGCCTATATTTTAATGTATTTGTCGTCTTTTTTCATGGTTTTATTTGTATTTTCTTTTTTCATTTGATGGCGTTTTCAAGCGAAGTGAACCATTTGTAAATATGTTTTGGTGGTATATATTCACAGAAATTCATCGGGCCAATTATTGGAAGAAACGTGTTGCTAATCAACACAATGGAGTGTGCCTTTTGTGCATCGCGGTATAAGTGGAAACAGTCTTTGGAAAACAGTTACAGTTGGAAACAGTTATTTGTATGTTGAGTTCAGTATTTGTATTCACGTACTGCACTAGTCGTAAATATTGCACGCTTTTAAGAAATATAGTCAGAGGAGGTATACCTTCATGAGGATTTGTTTTTTTTTGGCAATAATGTAGGCTTATTTTATTGTGAATCTGTATTTATTGTGGAATAAGATTAAGGAATGCATGCATAAAGTGTATATGTTTGTTATTTTGTGTTTTAATATTATCACGCTTGAAACAATAATGAAAGGTTATTGAATACAAAAAATATTGGTGGAAGTGCCAGTTTCATGGCACCTCCACCAAAGTATATTTTGTGGTCGTTGAATTTATCGTCTACTTTCTTATGCTCATCTTCGTCTCTGATGTTCTCAAGTTTATTATTTACATATTGAGGAAAATGAATATGCAAATAAAAATAGGATATGGAATGACATGGAATGACATAGAATGGGATATGAAATGATTATGGGCAACTTGATTGATACAATCATACATTTTACAAATGGTACATATTATGAAGTGGTAGTTTATTGCACGAATAAATAGGTGGATGAGAGTTCAGAAGTAAGACTACTAAAATTAAAATTATAAATGGTTGATATGTATGGAGAGATTTTTTTTACGAAAAATGCCATATGCTAAACATGTAGACAAGAATATCTAGATTTTCAGAGTCCACGCCTAGCACATAAACTATCGTAAAGAATTTCCCTTTGAACATATTATAGTCAAATTGCTGTAGGCTATACCATTCAGACTCTTATCTTGAAAAACACCGTTGGCCCATAATAAGCATTCCCATTAGGTTGCATGTTATTAGTCTATAACGGTTCGTGGTGAGGTAAAAATAAATGACCGAAATATCGGGTGTTACTACTCTATAAAATTAGTCTTCTGGTATGTATAATCATAAAATTTGATACGTCAACATTTTTGATAATTATTATTATCTGCATTCCTTGATGTATTTGATAATTTTCTATTTTGCCCTGTTAACGATTATTTAAATCAGTGGAATCCCCTTGACGGAAAGTTCACACAAGTGCTGAGTTCGCATTAAGCCCTTAAGTTACATTTTTTTGTTTCAATCTCATAAACTAATAGAGAAACTCAGAAAAGTAATTGTGATAGAGTAACTGTCTACTGTAACGGAGAATACTTGAAGCAAACTAACTATTTATCTCTTCCAACAGAACAGTGATATATAAAATATTATACTGAGTGCTAGAAAATAATAATAAACAACACAAAAATATGTCTTGGCCAAAAATACAAGGATATTAAGTTCCATTTGACACATGGCTGGAAAACTCTGAAGAGAAAAGCTATCAAATTCTATAGTCGCATTCTCATCGGAACCATTTTGTCTTTGAATGTGGAATTGATGTTCTAACGTTATTCGAGGCGTTGTTTAGGCGACAGACGTACGTTTTAGAATCATTAAAATTACCAGCGAGTCTCGACAAATAGGAGGAGAGTCAAGAAAAGACATTTCTCAAAGAACGTGAAATGAAAATCGGCATTTTCTTTCTTTGTTCTTTTTCTATTTGTAGTTCTCGAGTTTTTTTTCTGCAAAATGATGAGAAGGGTGGGAGAGGGCGAGGTTGTATATGGGGGAGGGTAACATGTAGGTCTTGTTTCTCTCTACAGAATATCTACGACCGTCTTCGAACAGATCCGTCGGCAGAGAGAAAGAGAGAGAGAGAGTGAGAGAGATAGAGAGGTATAGAGAAGGAGAGAGAATCAAGAGAGAGTGAGGGATATGCCATGCCTTACTTGATTAATGACAGAACTTAATTAAAAGTAAAATTAGAGTTACATTTCTCACACAGCCTTCTGTTTGCTGGCGAAGTTTTCTCTCGAACCTTATAGGCGCCATAGTCGTCACGTTGGTGCGATTTTATACTTTCCTTTCTTAATAAACATATCCCTGAATTGATTCCTTCATTTCGCATGTTGTGCTCCTGGAATGTGTATGGATGATTGGAGCTTTTTTATATGGAGAAGTGTCGTTAGTATATAGATCTACGTCCAAGTATTTTGATTTATCCCTAGCGTCAACTTTCATCTTTACTGATTAACTTGTTCTAATTTTGTTCATTCTTGTTGTTATTCTATTATTACTATTGTTATTTGCCTACAGTCCATTGTTCATTTATATATTATATATATATATATATATATATATATATATATATATATATATATATATATATATATATATATATATATATTTAACAACATTTCTTTATGAATGCGATTCATTAACGATATGTATGTACGTTTTTGTCAAATCATAAAAATGTGACCAATCTGGTCCCAGATTGGTCACATTTTTATGATTTGACAAAAACGTACATATACATATATATATATATATATATATATATATATATATATATATATATATATATATATATATATATATAATTAGAATGAACAATGGACTGTAGGCGAATAACAATAGTAATAATAGAATAACACCAAGAATGAACAAAATTATAACAAGTAAATGAAAATTCTTCTCGGTGATTGATTGGTTAGTCACAGCGAATCAAAACTCAGACTGTTTGTAGTTTATGACTTCACGCAGCCCAAACAGAAAATCAACGCCCCTCTCTCGTACAAGACAACCCACATGGACCATTAATAACCACAGTGTTTGACTGGAAGCACGTTTATGTGTATTGTGGATAAATACTCATATTTCATACTTGATACATAAACTTATATATTATATTATAATATAGGCTATAATACGTAATAATCATAATATGTATAAATATATAATATATATAAATATGTGCTTCTAAAATATCAGTACTCATTTTTTGAATGTTATTTT
This sequence comes from Brachyptera putata, assembly GCA_907164805.1. NCBI lineage: Eukaryota > Metazoa > Arthropoda > Insecta > Plecoptera > Taeniopterygidae > Brachyptera > Brachyptera putata. Next base: position 11,164,121 of record OU015468.1, on the reverse strand, counting down.
TCTAATTTCAAAGAGTTTATTTGAGACCACCCAAAAAGTTTCATTGATATACATCAGCTGACAGATGATGATTTGTCGTGTTCACATCTCAGCCTCGCGACTTAACGGACTGTATTGCTGGGGGGTTGTCATGGCCCATGAGTGAAACTTAATCATGTGAGAAAACGCCACACATTGATATTGAATAGATGGCGGATGAGCGACGTAATCAGTTTATTTTAACGATCGGGTGGAGTTTGTCTGCCAACATCTTGAGGAGACATTTAGACCAAAGTCTAATCAAAATTATTCATTTATTTTCATTTCGGTAAGTTGTTTCTGATCATCTATAATAATATTATTTCAATATTATTGTCTATTATTTTATTTTAATATTATAATATTTCTATAATATAATTTTTATTATATAGAATTCTTTTCAAGTTAGTTGCTTCTACACTAGTTTGTTTGTACATGGTTGTCATTTCCATTATATAATTACTTAATATGAAGGGATCACGCATTTATACACAAAAAATAATAAAATCAATAATTTTGGGATATTATTTAGTTATCATTATAAGGTATTATAAGTTATTTCAGTTATTATTGAGTTATTAATTTTTTTATTGAGTTATTATTATAACATCAAATTAGCGGGAGGAGTGAGTGTATCCTCACAGTGTGATAATATTCAGATTAAACCACATTGCAAATTTGTTGGGGGAGGGGGGGTAATCCTCTCTTTCTCACGGATGCGTCAGGTTCTCCAAGAAAGAAAGAAAGAGAGAGAAAGAGAGAGTAAGAGAGAGAGAGAGAGAAAGAGAGAGAGAAAGAGAGAGAGGGGACATTAGGAAAAGAACATTCTCAATGAGTAATTGCTGTTGCTGCCGAAACCTCTTCGTCTTTTCCGGACTTTGAAAAGTTGTTTTCTCTCCGTTGAACGCATTTCCCGTACGTCATTAGAAACATAGCCCTCTAGACCTCGTTTACAATATGACTACTGAATTACGATCAAAGGGGTTGTGAACTTGCTAGACGTTAGAGAGAATTGAGAATTAATTTATCAGGAGGTATAGGAAAAGGTATACATTCTTAATGTAGGCTATACATTGAGGTTTTTAAAGAATTATTTCTGATTTTGATGATGTTCATGATTGTAAAATACCATCAAAAGAAAAAAATGCCATCAAATCGGAGAAAAACTTTATTGCTCCAAGACGATATATATAGGTCGATATTGAGTATAGAAAATATTAGAATTGAAATTTGACCAAGTACCCAAGTTTTTCCGATATTTCAATTAATATTTACTTGACTAACAGAGTTCTAATGTGCTGTTCCATTTGATAATATATGATGTGATTAAGATATGTTTCCAAAAACTCTTGCGAGATGCTGGACCCTCGTCATTTGGAAGAGTATACAGTGTAAGAGAGTACCGATACATGGTCTACAATGCAAGTTGAAGATATTAATTGTGAGTATATCTCGAGGTTTTCAACCAATATGCCTACAGTGATGTAAGAGAACGGTAAAATACGGTAAAATGGGTTCCTGACTGCAGGGTGAGCAATGAATATGGTAATATCAGGTAGAGTTAGCAATCTCCCCATCGTCTACCCTCGTTCACCCACCCCCTTGCTTCACCCTAAACACCCACACACTTTATAGTCGGCAACACCTCATTACAAAATGCATGGCAATGAATTCCCTTGAATCTCATCATTCCTTCCTTCTCATCCTGCTTCTTCCCTCTCTTCCCTTTATGATGAGGTCGTACTGTTTTATTCCTTCGCAAAGTAGATAAGTCAGTGGCGCACGCACCTTAATTACCATCACTTATAATACGACGCAATTTGCCAGAAACTAAGCTATACAATTAGCACACGTATTATTGTTTGCTATTTCTTGTAAATAAACAATAATGGTAAATTATCAATAAAATGAGGCAAAAACGAGGACGAATAAAAATCGATTGATATTTATGTTGAAAATATAATTTTCCTTGCAGTCAACTTTGTTCAAACAAATTCGTACATTCATGTAAACAATTAGTTCATTGTTCAACCATTTATATTCCTCAATATTAATAATAATGTTACTAGAATGATAAGCGTGGACGGTTAATATCACCAAGTCTGTGTGAATTATATGTATGAATATAATAATAATATATATATATATATATATATATATATATATATATATATATATATATATATATATATATATATATGTATATATATGCCTGCTCTCAATTGAATATTGATAAATGATAATACATAACTCCACCGTGGGAAACGACAAATGTTTTCAAATAATACAATTTGATTGGCTTGATATATTTGCCATGTTTCAACGTATCTACTGTCACGTGCTGCAGCTAGGTGTAGTTTTTATCTAGACCTCTTCACTTATACACTCAAGAGTTAGTTAACATGTATTTGGTGGGAATTGTTACAATACGCGGGTTGGAGGAGGGTATCCAGCGACAGCATATTTGCTTTTAGGTCGACCTCACCTCTAGATAGCGATATATCTGATATAGGCCTACTTCTATCATTTTGTTTATCGATAATTACAATAGTATTTTATTAAAATCAATGTTGCAATAATTAATGTGACACCAATGGCACCTTCCAGATGAAAAGTTGAACTAATATGTTAGTTTTATAGTTTTTTCTGGCAATTTTTGATATTCAAGTGACATTTATATAAGTTATATATAGCAATTACTTATATGCTCTCTATACATATACAATATAAATGCGTGAATATCTACAACGTTTGTGTGAAGTACAACATGATTTATCGTATTCGGTTGCATTATATTTCTCCTCAATACATGTGCAATTATATGAAATTATATTAAAATCAGTACTCAGTGATTATACATGATGAAATTCAAAATTAAATGATTCTATTTGTATTACGATTTATGTAAATGAAAAGGAGAATATTAAACGCACGTGTGGATTTGAATTGTTTTTGTGCTTTATCTGTCGTATATTCAAATGTTGAATTATATTGTACGCCCCAAGGCTAGTGGTATACAAAAAGCTGCAATAAAACTCTTCAAAACTCGTTTGATTGATTTGTAAAAATGCGAATTAAAGCATACGACGAACGATTCTATTTGAAAGAGAAAAAATTACATACGATTCTCAACTTATTGATGTTTAATTAAGCAAAGAGTATTCAACAGTCTACTTGAAATTTCAATATTGATGTTTGATACGCCATTGAGGATCAAAAGGATAATGGCAGAAGGGGTGTTTTTATATAGGTCTTCTTTTATCGTATTAGGGGCTCTCAATGACTGGGCATCGTTTCACCCCCTCGAAATACGAAAAACCTTTTTCTCGTTGCTTATTGCATTTTTACTCGAACTTTCACTATTTTGACGTTTTAGGAACGATCGTTGAAGTATGCTTTTTTTTACCAGTCTCATTTTATTTCGTGAACATGATGTTTGATTTGTTAATTCCAGACCTTGTTGTTTCCGGCGTTATTTCTTTGAAGTCAACATTTGTAAATGTAATACCGAAAATGTTGTGTGGTTTTGGTTTCCGTATCTATTTGTTTTCGTATGAATATCCAATGTCTATACTATTTAGGCCTATGTATATATATCTATTTACAGTTTATGAAATCCTGGCTCAGAATAGTGGACAAAAATACTATATTTGCATCAATTGAATGGTCTAGAAAATTCTTGGACTTACATTGGATGTACATTGTAATTCTTTGGACATTACACTTAACACAATCAAATGGTAATTGAATTGTAATATTTGAGTTTTAGGTTAATTTGTTACAATCTTGACACCCATCCTGTCTTTGAATTGTTCTACAAAATTTTTTCTCAGAAATTTGCTAGAACTCAAAAGATAGCACGACAATGGCATTGTATCTAAAATTGTTAGAACTAAAGATTAAGTTCGTTATTTTCGACTATTCCACAGTTGTATTGATTGTGGAAAGGTCAAAAATAATATTCAGATAGTATTTTTACTACATTTGTTTTTTTACCCCCTGATCATATTTTTCTTTGTTATTTGAAATTAGTCTGAGTTTTTTTTTCTTGTCGATCATCACCAACATTTCATCCTTTTTTCGTTCAATTTACAATCTTTTATAATTTGGAGACTTTTGTTATTCTGTAACGTTCAGCAACCCTTGATATGGGCAGAGATTTAAATAAAGATTTTCATATGAACGGATATGATTTTGTTTGGAAATAATAGAAACTAATAGACGGTCAGAAATGATGTAGAAGGGTATAAAATATTTTAACAACGTGGGGGAGGACGTGCACAAACAGTCCCGAGGCCACACCAGCCTATTATTCATTCACTATTCACTCTCTTTTCTATTTACTACTTCTTCAGCACACTATTTATCATTCAATTTTATTTATCAATTTTATTTTTATTTATTATAATGACATTAATAATACTATACTGTGCATCATCTTGATGAAGTATTTTTAGTTCTCGACATAGTTTGTTATATTATAGTATTTTCTCGAACAATTATTTCAATTGCAGTCGAGAAATCAGTTGTCAACTTTTCCATTGTTCATCTCTATTCCCATATTACAATAAACAGCGTATATTTAATTATACGTTTTATCTTGAGCGTACGGTGTCAAATGTCCATGTACCGTGCCGTATACGTGTGTCTGTTTGTCTCATGCATACGATACTTCATCAGGTACTTGTTCACCTGTGCGCCCCATCCCCTCCCCATCCCCTTCCCACTCCTCCCCACCCCCATCCCACCCCCAACCGACACCATACATGCATACAAAGGCTCGATATCTAATCGGGTGAAACGCGATCACTCTTGACACGCTCTGCCGGCGCGAGTAGCCGATCAACATAAGTGGGCCCACAACTTCAACTTTAAAAAACTACTCTTTTGTATATACACATATATATATATATATATATATATATATATATATATATATATATATATATATTCAATTCAGAGTTGGTACCCTTATGTTCTTAGATGCTAGAGTTATGTCTAAACATGAGGGTTCTTTCAGTTAAGCCCGATTTTTATTGGAATTTTAACATGTTTGCAATGAGTGTCGTCTCACAACTTTGTAGCTATAGTTGATGCTCTACTTGCATTCTCGAAAGATGAAGGTTGTCTACCAACATAACAAACACACACACAAATATCTATTTTATATTTTTTACCTATGTGGTATTTTGAGAATCCATGATTAACAGGACGAGATTCAAGATTACAAACACAAATACATCTTTCAAAAGCTTCGAATATAAGAAGCTATGTATTGACCGTAGTTTTCACAAATATATAGTTAGAGACGACTTCATTCTTGTTTCGTGGAAACAAGTATATTATTCTCTTCCAATATAATTGAAATTACATGAAAATAAATATCGATTTTCAAATTTCAACATCAAATCTAGTATGGACATTCTATAACGTCAACCTCATCTTTAAAATACAATAAACTTCAAACTAAATATAACTTTTCGTTCTTGATAAAAAATTATTTCCAAACAGTTCAATGATACAGCTTTGATAATATTCTAGATACAAACGATTTTCAAAAAATAAATAGAGTTCCATTTTTATAAAGATATGAAATATAAATTTCCCACCTCACTCATCCGCACACGAACATAAAGCGTTTCTCTACACACAATGCTCTGCGATATAATTCCAATCTGATCTAAAGTCGATCATGATATTTGCACCCCCTAGGATTACAATGGCTATCAAACAAACACGGCCCCCCACCGTCAACTATTATCCACAAGGCAGTGATGAGTTGACTGTATACATGTGCAACACGTTGCTCAGCGGTGGGCCCACTTCTGTACGTCGTTCACTGTTTTATACAGAAGTTGATTCGAAACCTGTTCTCTTTTCTATAAAGCCCCTATAGCGGGGATTACAAGAGATTAGCTAGTATCTGTGATGTAGATCGTGAGACCTATCTGAGTTATAGTAATAGTCAATAATACATGCAAATGTCTCTTCCAAATACCAAATATGATGTACAATACACCCAAAAATTAAAAAGTCAAGTGAGCTACGTTTTCACCTCTTTGGTCGCAATCAATGCAAACTGAAGAGAAAACCATTTTAGTTGAATCGTTTTCGTTATCCTCTCACAATCCGCTCATAGCTGATTCAGGGAGTAATCCTTTATAAGCAGAATTGTGTCATTCAGTAATACAAAATCGACAAAACAATCTTATCTTTTATTTATACATCCACTGCAACACCTGCAAACACTCGGTTTAATTAAAAAGGGCGAAATAGTTTTATTTGTTGGATAAAGTATTACGGTAATCTATTACAGGTTCACCAACACTGAGATAAAAAGAAAGATAAACATGGCCATAGAACTTCAAACTATACACACTATAATAATCAATATAAGAATATGTAGGCATACCTGGTGAAGCCATTTAAAACAGACGTCAATCTCAAAGCTTAGCTTTATGATCATGAGCTTTATGATGAGCTTTATCTACATTCATGTAGAATGTAGAGGTCTACTGAAAATCTTTGATTATCAAGTATTATATCATTACTATTTTTTTTGTGTTGCTTTAAATCAGATTCGAATATTTGTATTTAAAATTATGATTCCTCAGAATAGAAGAAACTTCAAATTGAGTGATGTGAGATAAACGTGGAGGTTTGAAAAATGACAAAATGCATTGAAACCAAATTGTTTGTGAATCGAGAGCTAGAGTTGATCCATGCTGACAACATTATTCAAATGTTGTGACTTTGTCAATAAACGGAGCAATCAATGCTTCGTATATGAATGAAAGATTCTCACACACCAACACGAAAATGAAGCGTTTTCGTAGATAATTTAAGATAATGATTAGGCGGATAAGTAATGGGTGAGCGAATCGAAGACTCAATTCCATCAGAAAAAAATTCAGTCTTTTCTTTTCCTTTATTTTATTGGCGCCCCACTTGTCGAACGAAAGCACACATTGGGTTGAAACTTGGCGTGCACATATGTGTAAACATCTAAGTCGATATTGTCCAGTCCTTTGACCCAATCGGTCGAACCACTTTTGAGAAAAAACATTTCGAAATATTCAAAAACCTCTGAACAAATAACTCAGAGAAGAAGATTTAGATTTTTTTTCGAATGGATTCGAATTTTCACTGAATTCAAACATAAGAATGATGCAACTTATTCTACACTGATCAGAGGGATCGTTTTGAAGAATTTAATTATATGTAAATGTAGTTTTCTTAGGTCAATTGAAAATCTATAAGAAGATCATAGGTAATTAAGATCAATTAGATGGTAAAATGATCAGAAAAATTATCAACAAGTCCGAAGGTCGTCACCCAATAGGCATATAGTTTCAAAATCAAGGCTTTTAATTCATATAGCTCAATTTCCATTACATTTTACACAAATATGCGTATGGCTTATGCATCTTACAACGCTTGTATGCTGGTTATAATAATAATAATAATAATAATAATAATAATAATAAGATCTTTATTTGTGCGGCATACGCGTATCTGATACACTTATAATTATACATTTTCTTTTCGGCGATAGTGATAGCAAGTTTTAATGTTTGGTTGAATAATTATTCTTTATTGTCAGGTATAACGTTTTGATTGGCGATATAAGTGAAGACTGTATACCTGACACCTATGGAAATTTAGTAGTGCTAGTTGTAGTAGTTTCATCTAATTTAAACTGCCTGAATTTTTATTTTTTGGACTTTTCATGTTACATATAGTTGACTGATCACCATGAAATATATACAAACGATCAGGTCTACCCAGCAGAATTGAATACGTACTTAAGAACATTTTTTTGTTGGCTAATTTTTCAATTCTAATATATGAATATATCAAAATATTTGCCAATGATAATATCATGTGGGTAAACCAACAAATCAGAATCATGTGAAATTATTATTTTGATGAGTACAAATATAAACATCTAATATTTATCTGTGAATAGTAGGCCTAATAGGTGATATTGACATTTTTGAAAGATGTAGTCGATGTTATGCATGATTAAACCCTGTCAATAAGTCAAAACCACATGAAAAAGCTCAATAATGTAGTACATTTTGGCATCGTTTTTTATTTTTATTTATTTTGTATTTTTTTTGAGTGTTCTTATGTTACTGGTGACAATTTTGTGCGTGTAACTTATACAGTTTGTGAGAAAATAGGTACCGAAATGTTGCACATTTAACATTATCGGCATAGGCCTTTCAATGTCTCCTTGAATAATGTGTATTATCCTTGTGTTTAAATTGAGTGATTGTAATAGTAATAAACTTGAAAAAAATTACAGATTTTTAACCAATTTTACCGCTCTGTATTATGAACTTATTCAAAATTAAAAACATACAGAACAAAATTTTCAAAATTCGTAATCCTTAGTCACAAAAGTCTCCTCAAAAAATGTGACAATCAATTAAACCCTCCTATACCTTTGTAACGCGTGTTCAAACAACGGTCACACTGAGATTCTGCCATAAGAGTCGCATGAAGTTCTTCGCTACGTAGCTCACCTAACAAAACAAAGCTGCATTGCATTAGATACAGCATGTACAATGCATACAATGTAATATTCAGTACTTGACTATGCTATTGCTATACTAATCAAGCTGGATTCGAAAACGATTACACTAACATTCGCCTATCGTATGTCGACGGGATATTTCAAACTTGGCACCACCACCAAAATATTTCAGTGTTTTGTTTGATTCATTTTTACTGACATATTTTTTTTCTGGTGACTTTTCTACGAATACATTTTGCGGTAAAATATTATGCGACATCTTCAATCTCGATATTCCTCACAATTTTTGTCTTTTTGTCCAGATTTTAAAACTATCAAATTTTACGGAAGTCCACTCGAGATGTACAGCTTGAAGCAAAAGTAAAAGTCTCTTTTTTTCTGAGGTCTGGTGGGGTAGGCAACTTGTCAGACACGCTAGAAACCGGTGAGGGTCAGGGTGCAAAGTCTCATCACAGGTAAACTGACTGATTTGAACGATTCTGTTTGAAGCTAACATATGTAGTTTGATCTGCGTACTTGTAAATCATCATATTATCAAGCAATGTTGCCATTTAACTAGTTTGACAGGTTTTAAGGGTTGTTGCCATTGTTGTCAATTCATAATGTGAGTTGAAATTATTTCATTACGAAGTAGAAGAAAAGAACATTTTGCTCTCAAATGGTCAGAAACGTGAATTCTCAAATTCTCATATGACTATTTTTTTTTGTTTGAGGCGAAATTGTTTATGAAAAACTCTGAACAAATAATCGAATTAAGGTTTTATGAGTGCATAGTTTCTGACAACTTTATTCACGATTCGATTCAACTGTTTTTAGTTGATTTTGAGAATCTCACCTTGAAATAGTAGATTGTTTTCGAAAATAAATGTAGTATGGAATAAAATACAATATAGTTATATTTTCATCACATGGCATTTGAATGAATATTTTTTCATTCCTTTATTTAAGCTCAATTTTGTATGGAATGCTACATCTTTCATAACTTAGTGGGAAAAGAACAATATGATTATGAACGTGAAACTAGTTTGATATATGAAGAAAAATACAAAAAAAAAATATTCAAAGGAATCTAGGGAATATTTTCATAGTTGGACTCTATGATTTGTATTCATTAATCATAATATTTAAAAAGCATGGACAGAATTATTGTGTTATTTGATCTGTAAAATTTCAAATAATTGGATGAGCGATACCGAAAACCAGTCAAGGTGTGTAGAGTTTTCGACTCTATTTCATATAAATATCTCGCTCATCCTACCACGCAAATGCTGCGTTTGCCTGGTATTTCAGAATACAATAGTTGGATGAGCGATCTCAAAGCCATCATCCATCAGTCCAAATCGAGTCGAAAGGAAACATGATAATTTTCATCATTCACCTTTCTGACTTTTTTTTCAAACATCGAATCTGTATACATACATCATCGTTTCCCAACTGAGACTAACGTATGATCGTTCGTATGGTTATAGTTTCGTTCGTTCGTTCGTTCTTACCACCCCAAAACAATCATTTGTCATAATGTAACTCATGAACAATACATCTTGGGGTAATAATTTTAGGGATAGTAAACAATTCCAACGTTTGCATTGGCCAAACTCATCAAATTGGCCAAATTGAGAAAAAACTTATTTGACCCACACATTCTTGGAATTGATTGTCATAGTCATATTTCTTATTGTTGAGTTATTTATCAACGATTTAAATATTGTTCTCTTCCATGTATTATAATTCTGAATTATCATTATACTCCAGATGATTTGTCACTCATTTATATTGACTTTTTATTCCGTGTCCGCGATGTAGCTGTATTGAAACCATAATTTCTATTCTTCATGAATAAAAAGTTCTCTCTAAACTAATTTTCTCTCGTCAATTCTTCTTTTTAATTTTTCTTCAAATCTTCTTTTCTCTCCTATTTATCATAAAACTGAATATTGTTGTTTCCATTTTTTTTTAGATAAATTGAACAATTAATCAATTGATTGATTTTTCATTCATTGATAATTATATTTCAAGAGTTCTCAGAATTGTCTGGTTTTGGTAATAAGTGGTCAAGTGGATATGGAGGAACTACCGTTTCGAAATTCCAAAATTACAATGTGAATAACATCACGGAAAAAAATTGAAACATATTTTTAGATGAGCGTTAGCGAAGATTTCCACTCAAGTCTCACGGAGCTTTGACTGTGTTTTTTTATTTGTTTGTTTGTGGGCACTGCACAGGTCGCAGGGTTTGACCGATCGACATGAAACTTTTTTTATACGCAAACTTATCCAACTTAGAACGCTATAGTTTTTGGGTCCAATCAGTTGGACCATTTTTTAGAAACATTATCTCAAAGTTTCTAAAAACCTCATTAGATCAGGCTGGGCAGAAGAAATTGAAAAATAAAATCTCTCCATTTTAATTCAAATTTCCTCAAATGTGAACACGGAAATTATACAAATGATTGAAAATTTGTATGCAATTCGGACCGACCGTTTCGAAGAAAAGAATGTAATACATGCTTTTTATTCATTGAATATATATAATAATAATAATAGCACGAAAATGTTGCATTGTTAATTCACGGCTCTCTAGATTCGTTGGTATCGAATGAAGTATATTTTATATGATCAAGGTATGTAGAGTTTTAGATTTTACTTTCTAGATATCTCGCTCATCACACAACGCATATTCTGCCTTTGCCTAGTTCATTGAAAAAGTGCAATTTGGGTCGTTGAAGGACGATAAGAAATTTTCATTGAGTCGGGGGGGTAAGATCTGACATAGGTGTGTAGATTCCCATTCAATCTCAAAAGTGATGACTTCAAATTTGAAACAGTAGGCCTATATGCATATTAGGATCGAGCTATTACCTATATATAGTGAGTTTCCTACTTTTTTGATTACCATTTTTTTGTAATAGATTCAATAAATAATCAGAGCAAAGTATTTGGTACTAAAATTCTTACAGGTTGGGAAATGATTTTCATGCTTGCACAGATAATGTATATTTCAGCCTGTCAATCAGGCTACAAAGGACCCGAAACAATTCAAAAACCGAATGCACAATCAACAAATATGATAAAAATATACTTGCAAAATTCAACAAAAATTCCTGATACAAATTATTCGTTAAAATGGAACTTATGATAGGCCTATCAGATGTTCCGCTAAATTGTGAACAAAATGATGGAGGAGGAATAGCATGTTTGTGCGTGGGTGAGTAGCATGCATTTTACTCTGAGGAAAAGACACAGTCGTTGCTCTTGACTAACAAAAACAGCCTCAAATGCATTATCCAATTGGGTGATATATTCAACAAATTACGGAAAATCGGATTGGAATTTTATATTTTAGAGATAAGATGGATAATAATCTATTTAAAGTGCGAAAGAAAACCATATTGTCATATTTCTGAAATGGCACGCTTGATCGATTGAGTTTGAATTTTGAAAAATTGTTTCTCATTGACATTGTAATTATAAAAAATGTATACATATATATATATATATATATATATATATATATATATATATATATATATATATATATATATATATATATATATATATATATATATGTATATGTATATACTATTTCTAATCAATCACCATATTTAACAGATAGCCTATTTCAGATGTAACAACGTAACTACAATTTTTTGTACATAATAAAGTTATTCGAAATTGTAATTGAATCGAGTGTGGATTTGTTGTTGCGTCTTGTCCAATGTTCTGCAAGTATTGCATTATCTCCCGAGCAGAAACTATACTAAATATCTTCAATTATTTTACTTCATATTTCGAACTGTGATACATTCAATCAATGCTATTCCTATTTCATCAGTATACCTGCATATGGACTTTGGATCCTGGCCTTACCCCCCCACACCGGTTTCTAGCGTTTGGCCGGTTTGGATGACAAGTTGCCTACCCACCAGTCGTCAGAAAAACAGACTTTTACTTTTGCTTCAAGCTGTACAATTGTGATGATTTTCTCCCGTTCTGACCTAATCTGCTCATAACGGATGTAAATTCTATTCAGTTTTACCAATACTAATTTTTAGTTCTCACATCTCCTCTAGATTCATGCTTTAACAATATTGTGTAATTTTCAACTAGTTATTCTAAAAACATGACAATATGTAGTCATAATTCTGTTTCAGTATTAAGAAGGCGGTAGAGAAAAGTGAAAAAATGTTACTTTTGTAGGGGTGATACAGGAGAAAAACAAGAAAAAATAATATTGTTTTCCTATTCAATCCACTATAGTATAGACAGAGAGTCTATATTGATCTTCAGTCGGTGACATGATAAGGGTTGAAGTTTGGTCCAGCGGAAGCTTTGTGCAGTGTGTGGGGACGTGTGTATGTGTGTGTGTGTGTTGGGGGAGGGGATGGGGAAGGGGGTGTTTATCATCCGGTGTTGACACAATCGCTAGGAAACTAGAGCTGAAATTTGGCAATAAACATAATTTATTAGTGACATGATATACGCTCGCTGACATTTGGTACAATCTGGGAAAATATATGGCTATTGAATTTTTAAAATGGAATTTAAAAAAATGTTCATGTCAACTCATGTAGATTTATGTGCACACGATCGTTTATAAATTGTCATATGATTGCGGTGTATAGTAAAGGCTATATGATTTCATTCACACTGCTTAGAAGTGAAATCAATGGAATTGATTTCCAGGGAGAAACTGCATGTATTTCATTTGTAAATCTTCGTTGATCATCAGTCAAGTGGTCATGTAACTGACAGTTCAAGTAGTTTCACAGTAGATCAGAAAATTTTCTTCACGAAAAATATAGTTGCCTGAATGTAAAGATGAAGATTGTAATCCTAAGAATCACATTTTAACATTTTTCTTATCATAAAATTTGTTACTTCGAGAAATTATATTCCATACAAAATACAAAAATAATTTCTCATTTAATTTCATATGCATTTTTTCTTCATGAATAAGTTATTTCCTCTTGAAAGTTTTATTCTACTGAGTTGGTTTTATCTAAATTTTGAACAATTTTTTCTTCAAAGAGTACGAACTGATATTTCCGCTGAGAAACTTCAGTTCCGTTATGGTACGAGTATTAATCACACATACCCATTCTTATACAAAAACATCAATTTTGTTTATATTAAGCGTATTATCTGAATCGTTCATCAACAGGTCAACTTGCTTTTGAAACCAGTACTTATACTTTGTTCCGGTCATAACATTACTAATAGCTCAATTAAAAAAGAAGTCGAATTAATAATACGACACAAATAAATTCTTTATATCCATATCTAAACGAAAGTCTACATGATTATTATTTGTTAAAAAGTATATATGCTAGTAATTTGAAACAATTTCACAATACAATACTCCAGTCTCATCCATAACAAAAGTTGACAAACCAACTCTTTCTGCCAGATTAATCTTTCATCTTTTCCCAAACAATCAACATCAGCGTTTAGCTCCCACGGTACCAAATAATTGCCAAACAGAGCAATGTGTATCCAGTGAATAAGTTCATATACTATACGGCGGCCCACTTTCGTCAACTGCCGCCACGCGTAAGATTCCCATCGCACCAGCCAGGTCCACACAACAAATTCATTACCCCCGAGGGGGCGGTAAGGGGGCGGTTGTCACGTGTCATAAAGCCGAGAAACAGTTTCATTTCTGTTCGATCACACCGCGGGCAATTTGTAAATAGCCCGCGCACGTGGCATAAATACCGGTATTGAACTGTATTCTCGCCGTGGTCACGTGCCGGAGAACTGCTTCATTGGGGCGTGTGATTCGGCCAATAGACACCGCTAGGGGTGCACGCTACCCTAATACCTTCATATTAAAAGACCTTAATAAGAACGGAGGTAGCGATGAGTCTCCTCTGATAAGATGAGATTCATCGAAAAATCGACTAAATCATTCGACTAAATCGTCGAAGAAGATAATTGTCAATGCAGCCTAAATAGTTCTCTATACTTTTTTTATAGTTAGAGAACAAATGGTTTGAGTGCATATTAAATATTTGAAAATTGCATTTTTTTCAAAAAATAAATTGTCTTGATCGAGGAAAGCTATAAAGATATATCATAAATATCTTTCAATAACTATTTTGAACTAGGTTGGAAAATGTAAAATCAAGCAATGACTCGACCCGCTCAAAGATGGGCTATGCGACTATGTGAGGTACTAATTTGGAACAATAGAAGACGTGTCACTTTCGACTTTCGGTGCTCAAACCATTATTCTCGTAATTGCTTGCGACATAAATGACTGGATCAAAGACGTAGTATCTACGGTATGGCCCGGATATTCCATTTGCCATTCACATTAAAATGTATTACATTATGCGAATTATTCAGCAAATATGTTGGATGCATGAACGTCCCCTAATTACAATTACTTCAAAGATTTTCCGGTAATTTTGTCACTCTTTCTGGTTTGGATTCGAATAAAGTCGTCTTTTAGAGTTTGATTTGATTTTGAATTTTTTCTATATATTAAATAAGAGTTTACGAATGTCAACATTCGCAAACTTATTATAATACAAATTATATTCACATCCATATTGATGTTTGAATGAATAAATATAATATGACTCGAAAGTGAAATCAGATTGTAATTTTATTGAAACTAATCAAGAGAATAATACATAAACAATACATGTTTAGGGTTTTATTTACAGTTTTGAGAACGACTAATTCCCTTCCCCCAATTTAAAACGTTCCACACGATTGATCACTGTCATTCACTCCTTTACAAGAAGTATCAGTTAATAGGTGGTATGTTAATGGGGGTGAATCAATATCTGTTTTTCGCTCGCCGATCCCACACAGCGCGTACGTGTGTGCGGCTATTGAATATATCTAATGGGCTGGAATCGACATGGCAGTGAAACGTGCGTGAGGCACGGTTTAAACCGTAGGATTAGCGGACGCTACGCACTAAGAGCACATCACTGGTGACGATGTGGATTAAACGATATAATACATGCGAGAGCGTGCCAGTCACATTTAATAAACCAGCTATTAGAAAGACGGAACAGTTTATTGAATGACTTCTGAACCGCATTCATTTCATACTAAATCATACTTGAAAAAGCTTTAAAACCTGATTCATTTCTGATTCATACTGCCGTATTTCATTTTTTACATAATAATAGATCAGAAATGAATCTGTAATTATACAAATCATTTAGTTAGTAGCAGCGGTCAAAAAGATAACATACATGTAAATGTAATATTCTAATTTTATAGATAATAATCATATATAGGCGTTGATTTCTATGGATACAATATTGTTTACGAAATTCAAAAATGTATGATAACCCTGGATTTGATGCTTGAAATGGGGACCTTGTTTCTGGTCACGTTAAAATAGGTTTTAAACCATTATATAACAGTTCGATTGAAAAATATGTAAAACAATTATTATAGGGTACTGTTGTATTCCTTCTGATCAGAATGAAAATGTTTCATTTCGTGGATGCGATGATCTACCCTTGTAAAAAAAGTTTTTCTTTTACATTTTATTGTTTCTTTTGTGAAAATATAGACAATATATTTATATTATTATTCTGCGTAAGTCTTTCAAGCCTATACCTTCAATCTTTATCGAATGTCACAAACACGCACTTGTTCTTGGCACATTCTCAAATTGAATCCTTTTCACGATAACTCGATCTCCAACATACTCATAGATTGACTACACATGGAAAATGACCCAACAAAATGAACCAATAATTATTACTCAGAATTATGAGTTGATATTATTATTTAATTAATTCAACGGTAAGATTATAAGGAATTGATGTTGGTTGCATTAACTCACAGTAAAACCTATATAGTACAGTTTTTTCCTAGTTGTTTCTACAAGTTAATTTACCCGTAGTATTGTAATTTGTCAAACACTAAAATACTCACAATTATACTAAAAAATAGTAAACTATTAAATGAAAATTCAAATCGTACATGCAAGTTCATAGACCTACATAAGTTCATATATATAGATACAGTATAAAAAGCAGTCAACTCTTAAAGTAATAACTAATAAGTAATAACATATTGAATTCATCGTACATTTTCTCCCGGTTTGGAATCTTTGTTTGGAAACATTTTATTCTAAAGAAATTCCCTCATGTCCGTCATTTCAAGTCCCAGCTTTATCTTTTTTGTCCACAAGACGTTTTTCGAGATATCCTTCCTTTCATATATCCCTGTCTCTTTCTAGTGTTCACTCCCTCCTTGAGTTTATTGTATCTACTCGCCTCTCTCTTCTACCACCCATACAGTCCGCCCCACCCCCAGCCCCACCCCTCCAGCCTCCCCCCAGGCTATTGACGTGCCTGCTCCGACTTTTAATAAAACTCTTGTCTGTTTAGATCTGATAGATGACTACACCCCAGTTAGATATTAAACTGGGGCTCGGATCTAGAGCTTGATAAGGGGATGGAGAAGGAGTAGAGGGGTGGGAGAAGGAGGAGAGATGCTGGATGCTTGAGCGTGACTTGTGATGGGGCTCTTCTTCGCGACGATTCCTCTCTTTTTCCTTGATCTTTTCCCCCTTCTCTCATACCATATCCTTCTATTCTCTTCTTCCTATCTTTTTGGACACAAGAACGTATCGTAAGAAGAAGAAGAAAAATGGACGTCATCATGTTGTTATTTGTTGAGATATCCGCATGCTCAAAATATAGAATTAATTCAAAGATGACTTGATTGATTTTGTATTTTACCCTATTCGCACTATTTTCACTAACTGCTGTTCAGTCACTATAAGCAACTATACTGTTAAACCGACATTATTAACGTAATGTGAAAGGAACGCAACCAAGCAAGATATTGAAGTCGGTTAATTCTAGCAGCATGTTATGCGAACAAAGTGTGAACAAGGTATAGCTATAGTTATAGCTATATAACAAGATATAGCTAAAACAAGGTATAGGTATAGCTAAGGTATAGCCCAGCAGGCTGGTCTATCAACACATCAATACAATCGTCTTCCGTAATCGATATATGATACTCTTGTGTACCGCACTTTTCACGTTTCTCCTCAATTGCAATAAATTACTGAAGATCGATGGTCAAAATTGTGATAATTTTATGAAATACTCGTCTCAATCTCCGTCATTTATCAAACAGTCATATATAGACCATGGCACGCAATTAGGATGTGTGAACGTGCCGAATCATTTTATAGAATTAGAAGGCATGACCGACCGAATTGAATTGTTTACGATTAATCTATAAAACATAGCTATAAACCCATGGTTGAAGTATCATGCTATAGTTGGTTCTCCTACTACTGACATTTTTTTACGTACATTTAATTCAAATTAGTGTGGTTAGGGATTCATAGTGAATATAGTAGCCTTATACTAAGCACCAGCAGCATAGATAATAGAGGTAAGCCTACTAACAATAACCAAGAGAGAGCACTTTCATGGCGGAACAAGATTCAATTTCTCATACATACCTTCTATGCCCTCGCATGTGTCTGTAATTAGTATGACGTTCTGAACGCTAGAAAGCGCGACATGTGGACTGGATTGTGTTTCAATAAGGATATTGAGTTTATCGCAATAATCCACAAATATCGGCTCAAGATGAGTCGGTTCACCTCAATCGATAAGATTTGCGCAATCCGCAATGGTATGTATTGTATCGCCATATATATATATATATATATATATATATATATATATATATATATATATATATATATATATATATATATATATATATATATATATATATATATATATATATATATATAAAATTAACATTGGTATATAGGCCTAACCATAGTGACTTGGTCAGGTAATGATGGATATAAGCTACTTAATACTTATAAAACTAAATACTTCAATTTAAACTTCGGTCTATATCAAGTTTAAAAAGTCAGTTCTTTGCCTCGCATTATAACAATCCTAATTAACCATGTGTTTTTTCACCACGTATTGTTGTTGACGTATCAGCTGCGCGCTGTGGCTGCGCGATATTTAATATTATGTAATATTCCAATAACAAAGACACTTCTGAGGCAACGAGGCTTACCCTTGTTGTTCGCCTCATTTCACGGACGCAATGTTGATACGGTTTAATACTTGGATGCACAAATGCATTCTCTTTTCAGCTACCCCGAACCCCTTTGCACTACAATACGCGTGTGCATCCGTTTTAACAATTAGACGAATCATTCAGAAAACATTCATCAAGTGTTTGCCTAGGTAAGTGGGGCGATCATATTCATACATTCAGTATATAATTGACATAAAATAATGTAAAATCAAATAATGGCAAATACTATCATTATTATCAGCACTCTGATTATTTGTATTGTTATGGTTCGTGTAAATATGTGTAATTATTGAAGAAATATTGGAAAAATAATATTATTACTCTGATTTTCATTTTAATTATCCAAATTATTATTATTCATTCATTTATTATAATTATTAAGTATAATTATTCAATAAATTTTAATAGATTATTTTGTTACTATTATTATAAGTGACCTCAATATTGATATTACCAATCCGAGAAATCGATAACATATCACTTGAATTATTTAATATCATCTCATCGACATTATTTTCCTTTCTTATTTTATTTTCCTCCATTTTCGCTTGAAATAATAAAAACAATTACAAGTCAGCTATTATAATAGTCTGTTTTGGTCGACGGTTGGTTTATTTTTGTGCGATGTTAAGTCTCTTGAATATTCATAAATTACATTAACAGTCCAATAAAGTATACTTTTAGATTCATAAAAGAACAATTTCAGAGAGCGATAAAGAACTTAAAAATCCCTTCTATCTGCAACACACTTTCATAAAGCCATACCAATTCACACGGTTTTTATTTGGCCGAGGGTTAAATTATTCTCATTTAGTTTGTAGGCTTATAATTATATGGCCATATAACAACAACATTCATCTCTTGATGTATGCGTACATATTCATATTATATATGCAAATTATACAGATTATTTACAAACTGAATTATCGGTATGCTGAATATGAAATGAAATTTGAATTGATATATAAGACATTTTTGGGTGGAAAATATAAACATGCATGGATCTTTAAAACTACATTGGAAATTTGTACGACTTTTGTGATTCTTGCGATTTTGTTCTAGTCTGAGCTGAATCTGAGTCTGAGCTCGTTCATATATATATATATATATATATATATATATATATATATATATATATATATATATATATATATATATATATATATATATATATTGAATTCACACCTGCTTCCCATGTGCGTACAAAGGATTTTCTGGTTTGAATATGTCGTTTTATTATCAAAAATGGAAACTGTAATGTATACTATATATTTTGAGAAGAAATGGTTGCATGGATTATACTCTTCAATTCGTATAAAAAATGTTTGTCATGTTTGTCATTGCTGAAATTAAAAGACTTAAAAATAGGCTTCTCTCAGCGAATGTCACTTATTATTAAAAAATATATACAACAATATCCACGAACTGATAATAATCAACCACAATATATGTTGGTTTACCAAATCATTTAATAACATGGTAACGATTGTGAGTAATTTGATACTTGAAAAAAAGCCTATAAACTTTTTTGTCACTCATTGCTCGCTCATCGATCATCATAGAAAGGTAATCAACACGTTTCACTTCATATAGGCCTAATACGAATTATCAATATTAATATTATGTATTGGAATTACAATAATATAATATGTTGGTTTTCGTCGTACACATTAAAGCAATTAATGCGTGCCCTTTGAACTGAGTTTCGCCGCAAACCGCACTACAGGTCAGTAAGTTTGGTTGCTTTCTAGTCATGGTGTGTTGAGCCGCATGTCTGTGGTCACACTGAGTCCTGTTATTATCATTTCAAGATGAGAAACCACGACATTAATTAGTATTTAGTATCCGAGTGGAATTGAAAGTCAAATTATTGCAAGCAGAACCTCAACGATTAAGCTACGCGGTCGAGTTTCAACATACCGACTATAATTATGTAGTTTAGTTTGATCAACTTGAAACTATACTAATGTTTTCAATATCAATGTGAATTATTATTGATCAAATACCCACTTCACGGTGTTTGTTAAACTATTTCGAATCATATGACTAGATAACTAATATAAGTATAGGATAAAACAGCATATCAGGTGAAACATGAAAATGGAGTAATTATATTTTTTTGGATGTAATTTCAATTTCCAATCAGACTTTGTCAATAAGACTAGAACTTTTCTGAACATAAATAATGTACTCACTAGTTTTAGAGTTTCTTGAATGAAATGTATGAACAAATCTCTCCGTCGTATTTCCATAGGAATACGTTAATTAATTCCGTTAATTGTAATGCTACATTTTCATGATTGTAATTTTACATTTTCATATAGTTGACAAAACCATCTATGTATACATACTTTTTTTTTCAAAAATTTGAAAATTGACCAATTATAGATTATTTATTTGAGTTTTGAATGAGTAATAGATGGTTTGAACGAGTATCGAAAAATAGCAACGCATCCGAGAAGTGAGAACGAAAAACTGCTTAATGTTAAGATTTCCGATCGAGTGTTAAATTTGACGCTAAAATCCATAAGAATTATATTCACACAGGAAATCTGTCATTTACAAGTAATTTATCAAGTCATGAAAAACTTGTATCAAAGTAATCATAGTATGAGAGAAATGAGCTATACCTGAGTATAGAATAGTAAAATAATCCATGTCGTAAGCTATTTTTAACCTTTTTAATAATTACATTTTGGAATTGAGTGAGAACAAGAAATGAGTCGTTCTGTCGTTAGTAGTTTTGAAAAAGTTCACCAGGAAAACTCATTACAAGCGTTGTAAGATATGAGCGAGATGAGTGAGCGATGTTTGTGTGAAATATACTCCTTAAATCTTCACACCTTGAGTGTTATGAGATATATATTTTGACTCTACACACCTTGACTTGGAAACTTTCTAGTTTTGAAATCCATGAATGCGCAAGGTGCTGAAATGTTATTCATTATTTATGTATATTCAGTGATTATGAAGTGAAGTATTTTATTTTATTCGTATATTCAAGTGAGTATATCATTTAGTAATTATAATACCACCCAGTATTCTAGTAAATAAAATATAATGTCACATAATTTTTCCTGTGATTTTCCTCCAAACATTTTAACCTGAAGTCTCACATCTGTTTAAATAGTTTTACCTCAAATCTCAATTTTCTTTATCATCATTACAGCCAACGTTTACTTGTCCCACACTTTTCTCTTGCTAAATCTCTTTGTTTAGCTATTCATAAAATGCAAACGTTCTTCTTTTCTCTTCTATTTTCCCACATTTTCGTCAGTTAAGTGTTCTTGCATAAGACTTGGAGCCAGCAAGGCAAAGTTTGCATTGAAATGAGGCAAAGAGTCACATCAGCTGCTTCGTCGTTGTCTTCAACCGCGATTTAGAGCTACAATGACACCTGCAATAGACTACCTCGACTTTTCTCTCCCCCTCCCCCTCCCGTTCCCCCAACTCCTTTAAACGACTATATGGATGGTATTACAGTAAAAGATACGAGAGACGTAAAGGGTGCACGTTTTCCAGATTATTACCTCAAAGGGGGTTGAGTGCTGGTCGTCAAATTCGGAACTTAAGAAGAACATAGCCTCTCTAATAGAATAGAGTTATGAAAATATTCTACAGAAAAGCGAATCAATCGTACGCGTTTTGGAACTTACATCAATACGAAGCAAGAAAAATGAATATTCTTTCACATTATTGTTTAATGAATTCTGTGAACCATCGTATTCTATATTTGAAAATTAAAATTAAGATTATATTTCATCTAATTATTTTAAAGTATCGGATTTTTTTTGTTTAATTACATCGAAACTCAATATCAAATCATTGTTTCCCAATTGAGTCTATGGATGAAAGATAGGATCGCTCGGACGTGGCATTACAAGGGCGATCTTACCACCAAAGAAAACTAAAAATAAGGTAACTCATTCATCAAACAATACATCTTGAGGTAACAATTTCAGATATAGAAATGATTGAATATCAAATTAGACCTATTCTGAGGTTATTAGATCACTCACTAGAATCTACCTGGTATTGATCTGTTTGACTATTGAGTCGTTAAACATGATGTCATTCATCTTTTATTTATTCATGAAGAACCTTTTATTCAGAGTTAATTGCCATGTGCACCTTATGAGGAAACTGTTTATTTTTCATTTTTACAATGCATAATGTTAACGTGCCAAATAAATGGATGAATATAAATGAATAAACGCACATAATTCTCAACTGTTGTATACGTACGTACGTCTGGTAACAGCGACTATCAAGTGACGTCAAATAATGCAACTGACTAACAACAATCTCCACCAATTGATCTATACCAATCAGATTCCCCGTTGATTTTCAAGATCGATTCCCAGCTGTGGAAACGATTATTGATATTCATTATTTGAAGAAGCGGTGTAATTACTTTTTTCTTAAAAATGTGAGTTTTAAATAATTTTTCATAAGTTCATAGCATATATTTAGTAATGTGTAACACAGAACAACATGATAAATTATTGATGTATTTAATAAATTCAAAAAAATGAACTGCATAACAGAATAATAATACAAGTATATTATGAGTAGGCCTATTACGACTAGTTCACATTTCATCAGATTAGTGGAAAGTTCTTAGATGGTCTAATTTCATAAACTGAGTCTCGTTGGTGTGGAATGTATAACATCTCTAAAACATGACGACGACGTCGGTTTGGCGACGCCTGACGTAGAGCTCGCTTTAATTCCTTCCCTTGCGCATAAGGTTACCCCCTTCTCCCACCTACCCTACCCCACCCACCCTCGTATTATTAGGCAACTGCTGTGCGTAGAACGGCCTCGTGTAAGGGAGCAAACACCCTCGTTGTGTATATATCGTCTCTCACTTACGTACATTCCGGCTAAGATGCTCGGTAATGTGAGAATGTTGGTATCAATGCTGGAGATATTATAACAATTGTAATGTATTGGCCTATCTTCAATGCCAAACAGGAGAAATCGTAAGGAAAGAAAACAAAATGTGAAACAAAAGAGTGATTGAAGTATTATTGAAAAGTGATATCGCTAGAACTACTTGACTTGAATATTAAGTGAAAGAAAATATTTAGATTATAAAATCAACCACGATAGCTGTCAGAATAAACGTCAAGAAAAAATGTCAATAAATGTTCAAAAAATGTCAAGTTCCCAGCGACATACACGAAAGTTATACTATACAATTTTGAATTGTAAAAACAATAAGTATTGTAATGAATAATAATCTCTGTAAGTCGGTTATACGTCAGCTAAAATAGCTACTGAACATAAAATACATGTTATAATTTTTGACCTCATTTTGACCTATCAATGTACGATCTGAATCATTTGATAAACGAATTGATAATATATGAATTGAATTGAATAAGTGACTGGTCAAGATGTAATGTGATAAAATGATGCTACAATATGATGAGATAAAAACGAGTTTCCATAATGCAAATTCTGAATAAAAACCGAAACATTGTATATTTTTTCTGTAGTTTTTATGATAATTTTCTTCATTTTAAATTAGAAGTTTTTTGATATCCTACTTGGATTATGTGGATTAAAATATATATCTTTGAAATTTGTATCATGGTTGCCAAGTTTTCGAGTAAGCCTACGTCATACATTCATTAATCTGATAAATTTAATATTTTGTATTCGCTCTACTATAATATTCTCAAATTGAATATCACTTGCTTATTTTACCATGTACCCTAAATGTAGAAAATGTAGAATTCACAGTTTAAATTCAATTTATTATTTATCGACATATTGTATTGTGTATAATTTTATAAACACACATGCACATTTTATTTCCTATATGATGATATTGTTGTATATGTACATCTTGAATTACAGATATTTTAATATGAGCACTCAATTACTGTAACGTGCGTGTTATCGTGACGCTCTGAATGAGGCAACGTCCCGTATGTGGAAGTGCCATGCACGTAGTGACATTTTCAAGAGGAATGTCATTAGTAAGTGAAGCATACAACTTGGCGCAGAATGATGGTCGACACTTGATACCAAGACGTGAAACTTTGCCCGGGGGCTTCCCAGAAGAATAAGAACGTCATTGAGAAAATATGGCGCCACCACCGCCCTATTTATTATCCTTTATAAACAGGTGAGAAGGTTGGGTGAGTGAAATGAATGACGAAAGGGGTGAAGGGATGAAGAAGCAAGGAGTCGTTAAGGAAGGGAGTCGAGTTTTCTCATGTTTATAACTATAAATCCATATGTTCTAACGAAATTAACGAAATCTCGTAAATATAAACTTGGAATTCCTCCCATAAATATGGAATAAATACGAATTTTTATACAAAATACAAAAATTTGCAAACTTTTATATTATTCGAATAGATTTTTTAGCTTCACCAGATCCGTCTTATCATTGAGATTCCCGATGTTTGAAAAATGAAGTTATAGATACGATATACCGTTTTGCAAATGAAAAAAGAAAATGATAGAAAAGATCACATTTCTTGAAGAATTATACACATATAATAAAACAGATGATTATATTTATTAGCAAAAATTAAGGTCGACTGATCTTATATGGAATTTTTAATAAATGAGAATGAATTATTAATAACACTAAACGTGCATTCAAGAGAATTACAGGAAGATCGTAGTAGGTTTATTCACGTAAAACGTATCCAATTTGTTTCGACACTGAGGTTGTGGTTTTATTGAAACGATTGCGCCAAC
Organism: Brachyptera putata; assembly: GCA_907164805.1. Classification (NCBI taxonomy): domain Eukaryota; kingdom Metazoa; phylum Arthropoda; class Insecta; order Plecoptera; family Taeniopterygidae; genus Brachyptera; species Brachyptera putata. The sequence goes on along the minus strand of OU015468.1, from coordinate 11,138,773 downwards.
TGCATTTAATATAGTACGTTATATTTTATAAGACATATAAAATGACATAGAGTGTTAATGACGTTGACTTCTAATATGCTATTATTCAATGCCAAGAATAATGATTTGGCTATCGAGATAGGTACAGAGTTGTAAAATCCATGCGTTCTCATTTGATGATATGTACTCAAAGTTATTGTTTCAGATTCTGTTTATGAGTTCGTATTTCACCTAAAGTACTTGATAATGTCACGGTGTCACAAACGACACTTCTGCTCTGGGTACTTATAGTTTGAAGCTTGAATATGGGTAGGCCTATGCCAACAGATTGAGGTTGTCAGTATTAGACTGGTATGCTATACGAAATACTTATGAGCATACCGTAATTCAATGTGGTGCCCTACTTTACTGATGTGAATCTAAAATCCGCTAATTTTGTGTTTTACATTAGACCTAAAAAACCATCATCTTGTTTAAGAGTTGAGATATATTTTATCGAAAAACCAAATAGATAAGCGATAACTAATGGAGTGTCGTCGTGAGAGGCTATAAACAGGAAAGGTAGGAATATGCGAAAATGTAAGTTTTCGTAAAAACGACTGCAGTTGTTGAATTGAAACACAATATAAATATAGAACAATAAAACTCATATGTCTCATTTGAATTCAGAGGGTAAAGTTTGCAATTTTTGTAAGATCGATTTTCATTTCTATTCCTCTTATTTTTTTTTACATTGATGTTCATAATTTAAAAATGATATTTCTCAACTACGTATACTATGTATACGGGTGTAAAATCTTGTTTTTCGAGTTTTAATCTTGAAGAGCACCACAAATCTTTTGTGAATTTCAAAAAAAAATTTAATCTTTTAATCTTGACCTTGAAGAGGCACCACAAAACTAAAATCTACAAACGAACAATTTTTATTCAGTATGTGATATTGCAACTTCTATTGAACAATTTTGGTCATTTAATCATTTAATCAGTTCAGTAGCAATTCACTTCCATGGTTTTGCATTAGTTAATTCAGAATATAATTATTTGTCAGAAGTACATTTTCTCATTTTCAGATGGAAAAATTGGCTTACATCACTTGGAGTTTCACACGAAAATAATGAAAGTTGATCATATTGAGTAATATTTTGTATATAGAGCTTTTATCTTGTTTCTTAGAGATGTCTTCACACAAAATGTATGACTTCCAGTTCATCAGAGCGTATTCTCCGTTCTTATTGGTTCGATGGTGATTACGTCATTCTATGAGGATATATTATATTTGTTTTCATGGTGACTGATTCTGTTGTCATGGTGAGACGCAATAAAATCATTGCTATTTACCTGCGCTACATTTCAAGTCTCTGAACATCGAGAGTAGCATTAACTTTGTTGTGTAAACATTGTTTTCCATTGTGACCTGTCAGCCGACAGTAATCGAAGACTTCATTTTACACATTGGAGAAAAGTTTTTGATTTGTGATTATTTTGCGATCTCCACATGTCAAATGAATATTACCAATAATTGTATCTAAAACAATTCCAACATTGAAGTGTCGTCAGACTTGAGGCAGATGCAATGTCTAAGGTTGAGAGGTAAAATCTGCACGACATAATTATTATGAGTTGAGAGTACTTTATGGTGAACCATGTATGCGAAAACTTTGGGTTAGTAGTGTGGAAATTCTAGACAAAAAGGAAGCAAATTGTTTTTCCAAAAATCATATGGGGATATGTTGGGTGGTCACTGTGGTCGTGGTGTCATGAAAAAATTTCCTCTTGTTTAATTTTGCCAGCATGTAGAACAATAGAATGGAGAATCATGATCATCAAATCGGCAACGGATGAAATAATAAGTTCGTTCAGAATCTGCACGTCTTGATTGTTCTGAGACTCTAATATGTAGACTATCATTTGTTTATGCTGAAATAATTATAATCATATATATATATATATATATATATATATATATATATATATATATATATATATATATATATATATATATATATATATATATATATATATATATATATATATATATATATATATATATACAGACATATAGGTTGTATAGGCCTTACATTCTTCTTCTCAACTTTCCTCAGACTTGATTTTCCTCCGCAAAACGTTGCTAAAAATGTTCTATAGATTTAGCATCGATCAATGATACTGGCGCAACTCCTGCTGATAAAAAGACGGACTAATAACATATTTAAAAAATTTATTAAAATATTCTATTCATGTCGCTTGGTACAAGTGAGCCATCTGAGAGCTACGTTCAGCGGCAACACCGCATGGCAGTGGAATCTTGGACAAGTTGCGAGCAGAGAAAAACTTCATGTTGGATTCTGTGAGAAGAATGCAGCATAGAGCAAGGGATCAGGAACGATATTAGATTTTCCTGCGTCCTACCACCCCCCTACCCCCTCCACCCTCACTCACGGCTCAACCACCCCGATATTCCATCCCCTAACCCCCTATAGTTCATCACTGTGCTATATATATATGCGCTGGTCTCTGGTTTGCTCTATGGACGCTTTTTTATTTCACGTTTTTACGTTTTTTCCAACTCGGATTTTCATCGAATAGTGAAAATCCTTGAAAGATCTTTGAAACTTCAGAGGGATTAATTGTTATTAAGAGTAGAAGAAAACACTATTTATATTATTGCGTTCTGAAAGTGGGTGAGTTGTGACTTTGCAATGCAGTTTCGGATGAGATTCTGCCATAAGTATGTAGGCCTATATAGTACGGAATGAATTCAGATGTGCGAATGTTTCTACAATTCATAACTTTTCAAGTAAAATTCAATGCTGGGAGTTGCTCCCCTTTTCAACCTACTCAGCCCAACTTTTTTGAAAATTTTTCAATATTGATATTATCCTAGAATTTAGTTACATACACAATTTGAAGTATATTAATATTTGAAAAAAAGTACAAAATAGATAAAGAATTATTCTAATGGTTATATATCCGGAACTTCTTCTGGCGCTTTTGCCATGCAGTGGGCTACCTTGCATAAGAACCGATGATACAAGCAACAATTGGAACGTTTTTTTGCGTGCATTGTTGTAAAAATGGTAGGGACAATGACTAAACTTTCGATTCACCTCGATGTGCATCAATAAGAATATTCTTCATAGTCATTAATTGCTACATTGGCTGGCATCAATAGTAAATCTCTCGAATCGGAAATAACTTTCGTCCAAGCATCTTTTTGTATGTGTAAATTTGTGATGATTATGTTATGCCCTATGAAGCTTAAAGTATGATGCACTTGTATTGTTTCATTAGAGAGAAGCCATGAGTTCTATACCAGTGCCTATATTCGTAATTCTCATTTCAGAGCTCACTATTCGGTTTAAAAAAAATCTGAAGAAATAAATGTAAACAAAATTTCTCAAAATCTCAAATAAAATTTTCTCAAAATTAAAAATTGAATGTTCACAGAAGTTGCTTCAACCGATTTCACCAAATATTAGAGAATTTGAATTGGTATTGGACGAAATTTAGAAATTATTCGGTTTTATCTCTCACCTGTGTAAGATAAAAGAACATTTCACTAAAACGGAGAGCGATTATGTATGCGCATGTTTGTATGTTGTTATGTGTACAAAAACCAACACATGTTTACTCTCTAGTTTCATCATGAATATTTCAAATATTAAAATATTTCAATGAATTCAAATGAATGCAAATTTGAGCTGTGTTAATGTGTTAGATTGGTGGTAAGATTTTCACACACGAGAACGTGTATGCCATCGGCTAGATTATGAATTGACTAAGGTGTGACGTAATTCTTACAACCCGGCACCTCCACCAAATGGTCAAATATTATATTTTACTCCATACCTGCCCGAATGTTTTTTTCTCCCTCTCTACCTCTCAAGATAAAGAACGTGTGTTCTATTTATAAATTATGAAACACAAATATTTCTTAAAAGTTTTGACGTTTCTATAAATTACTATATAGGCCACATACAACCACATGTAATATATAAATATGTATAGTGAGGTAACGTTTAATACAGCACAGATCTACATGATACAATATCTGTTCAGCAGGTTTTTCAATTTTTTCCAAATCAAGCCAAGCGTCTGAAATATTCAGAAATATATTAAAAAAATGATTCCTGTATGGAAATCAATTGAACAATATGCTGTATTCGTCGACGTCTATCGTACAATAACGAGAAATATAGCACTTTTTACATTTTGAATCAAGTTATACAAACGGAGGACCGTCTCTCATAATAAGAAGCAATAAACGATCTTCCCTAACAATTTGCAACAATATTATGTTATAATGTGCTTATTAACTCTGAAGTATGTATCCGTACAATTTACTACTAACAAAGTTAGCTGTTGAAAGGCATTATTATTTCATAATGGCACTTTTAAAATACATCTTGTTATAATGGAATTATGTTCCAGAAAGTCTTGACTATTAGATTGTCTTTCCATAGAACATTCTCTTATAATTGATGAATTTTTCTTTGTTTTTAGATGAAATTCCAATGAAGATTAATAACTCTTCGTGCGTCAACCGAAACATCTTGTTTTTTTATGAGAGCTAGTTAATACGATCGCTCTACAATTGAAATTCACAAAGTTAACGTGTAGATTGTATAATGTATAAGTGAACTGCGATAATATTGTGAATACTGTGATAGTGATATTAATAATATTGATAATATGTGACATGGTTCACTCTATAGTTACAACTGAAATAGATTTTCGTGCTTAATTACGAGAAATAAATTACATCCACTTTTTATGCACTATGCAATATTACATACGATTACGTATGATGACAAAGATATCTGGAGAGGTCTACTCGTGAGTCTTAAGACATCTCATTATCTTATATCTCAGTAAAGTATTTGAGTGTAAGTTAAGTGAAGTATTTTGTCATAACTGTATACTGGTTGAAATAAAAGCGAGCCCATACCCAACAGAACTCACGTCACATCCGAAGATTGGATAACAAGGATGATTTGAGAACAGTTGTGCATCACTTCTTTATTGTAATGATTAATCATCAGTCATTTCTTCATTATATCATCTTTCTTATATCAATAGATTAGAATTGACAATTGCTTATGTATGTACACTATTCTTGTTATTTACGCAGAATTTTTAATTGAAATTGGAAACTGAGAAAATTCTATACAGGAGTGTAAGGTTATTTTACTAACCTGAATAGAAGCATGTAGGCCCTATACGTAATATACATATTTACTCGTCGATCAGATTATAGCGGCTATAGTGCGATTTTACTTATTGGTGGCTTACAGATAATAACCCCTAATTTTTATTTTTTATTTATGAATTCGTATAAATAGAAGTGTTTTACAGGTGGCAGATTCTCTTCTGATTTGATATACAAAAGTACATTTGAAATAAATATAACTAATATGACCATAATAAATCGGAATAAAGTAACAGAGTGTTTCACATTTAACTCAAAGTGGTTCGATGCGTGTCAAATTTTGGTGCTTTAGGAAAGGAAAATTCATATTGAAAAACTATATCAAAAATAATAACTTATTTTCATCTACCATTTCATTTTGCCTTGATGTTTCTTACTTTAGCTTCATAAAACATAAACAACAGTTTATTTTGTTATATTCTATAGTAAATAGTGTGTATAGCATATAGCGTCGTTAATTCTTGTCAGTTGGTACTATTGCGTCGTAACAAAATACAATGCATATAACTTGAGAGCCAATCACGAGATCGGAAACTTACAGATCGTCGTTTCTACCGGGATGCTGAGATTAAGTTTCTCTCTCTCTCTCTCTCTCTCTCACTCACTGTGTATGTGCGTTCTGTATGGCGACAACACTTTTATTAGCAGTTAGGTTACAACGTATTGGATGGATGGTTATTCAGGGGTAGACATTTTTCCTGGTAACAATTCAGCCAAACCTATTTAATGGAATATATTTAGTTACACATTTGAAAAAATCAAATAGAATAATAAAAAGAAACACTAAAGGGACGTATAGGCCTACCAATAAAATCATTACCATATGTATTAACAAAAATATACCTTGGGCATATAATTTTGTTTTGTCCATTTCCAATTTTTCATTTAAGATGGACGGGTTTAAAGAGGCTCTTCTTACCAAACTAATTCACTCAAAGAATTCAGGAAGAATCATTTCTGAAACGGATCTAATTGAAAGAATTTCTAACCATCACATACGTATCAAGGTTTTGTTTTTTTTTAATCGAAACCTTGACCTCAAGTCATTTTTCCCCAATTAAGGCAAAGGACGACATGGTAGGATCGTACGGATTGGATACCCCGCTTCAGACTGGGTAAAAGTATACAAACAAAACAGCAGCAAAACCAATACACCAGAATGAATTACAGACAAATATCAATGTCAAATATTAAAATCTTTCTAAGCGATTCAAATATACGATTTGTTCAACCCCTGAATACAGTTTTGAAAAATCCTAAAAATATCAATTTTATCCGTTATAGAAAAGTCACCACCGACCTATACTAATGTAGAGGTCAATTGTGGTCTGGCCAACACTCTCACTAGCCAAGCACGTTCGTTCATGTATCACAACTTATAGCCTATAATATTATATCCTGCAGGTTTTTATATAAAAATGAGCTATACTTGTATCCACGAAAGTGGTAGGCGCGAACCACCCGCGCGCTTCTGGTGTGAAATAGGAGGGACGGTCTCTCGGAACCTTCTTTCGTGGATACAGATATAGCAGAGACCAATAAATTGCACACACAAGTGCTAACAATCTCCCCTCCCCTTCCCTTAACGTAGACGCCAATTCCAGCCACCGGTGGCAATATCGCTATCGGTACATGTCGTATATTGTCGATACATATACGTTTATACTAAACCGAAAGATTATTAAATAGAATTCAATTATATGTGATATCATGAAACGATTTCACAACCACAAAGTGTGATTAATGAATTTAAAAAAAAATTACGGGGTAGTGCTATGGCCCATCTATAGGTCCAGGCCCTATACATTTTTTTAGCTGGTTCATACAATTCTTTACTAAAATAATTGGCATCTTTGAAGTAACAGATTACAAGCAATCGTTGACATCGCGATACAAACAAGAAAATACTAAAAATATAGATGATTGGATGATATCAATTGGTAAATATTGTTTGTCATTTGCGACAATGAGACACGAAGGATGTTACCAACATCATAATGCAATCAGTATATAAGTGTGCGCTTTCAGTGAAGGCCTACCATTATAAACTTTCATTAATACTGTGGCCATCGCATGGAAACTTTCAGAACTGTACAGTTTTTAGTTATTGGGCACTTTTGTTTGAACAATTTTGAAAGAAATTTCGAAAAGGTATTGTGAATATTCTAAACAAACAGTTCTAGCTAACTAAAACTTCAGATAGATAAAATATAGGCTACGAGCTTTCAGATGTTTAGAGAATATATCGAACCGTTTAGAGTACAAAATATGAACAATTTTTGTTTACGTTTTTCAAAACAAATGTTCACTCTTCGCTCATCTGTCAAAATGGTATACACATAGCCTTCTACATACACACCTTGCTACGTCATCCATTAGAGATCCACCATTTGCTTCGAGTTTGAGTTTCTTGTTGTATTTAAGGGTGAATAGTTCTTTGTTTTCACCCCCTTAATCACCTTTATCAGGTCCACGTTACACTGTAACAAATCCAAACTACCCTCGTTAAAATGCTTGTTCATTCATCCCCCTTGTACCATTACGCTAGAATGACATTCAATAACCGCCAACTGAATGTTGTCGTTTCTTGTGATTGCTGTCGGGTAACTTTGTTTGATAACCATCATGGGTCACTCAAATAAACCCTACGAGTTGGCGAAGCTCTTAACTGAACGCGAGGTATTACAATGTGAAACATATACGTGTATAGCCATGCAAACGGGTTCAACAAATCACGAATCACGAATCACGAACGAATCACGAATCATAAATGTTAACACTGTAAGTTCTCTTGATTGAAGGATAAAATAGTACGCATATATTGGACAGAAATAATGTTAGTTCAAGTGTATGACAATAGAATGTTAATGACTACAATACTACAAATACAACAAATTAGCAACAGTAGCTGATCTCAGAAAAGAATATAATTATATATATTTGGTTGGAATATCAAAACGAATTTCAGATTCGTTTTATAATTATATGTATGGAAACTGAATGTAGAAACTGAAAATCTCTGTTTTTCATTGCCTGAATCGGATGCCACTCACAACAATGCAATTCAATAGTTATGTCATTCTGAAACTACACTTTGTCCCTACTCGTCCAACTATACAGCTTTACTTCTTGTTCTAGCTGATACTATAATATCATATCACTGTTTGTAGATGTTCACAGTCCACTATACTGTCAACTAATTGTTCAAAGTTACTGGTGCAAGTAATTCGATTAGTTTTAGATTGTATACATATTGTAAATTACAAAGCAACCCTGTCTCTTTAAATAAGATAATATCCTGCTGGTAAGGGGTGTTGGTTTTTGCACCCCTAATTTAATTATTCAGGGACACCTGCACTATTGGGGTTGCACACAGTGTGTCAATGGTTCATTTTATGAAAGGTATAGTGTTATCTATCATGTTAGGTCACCCAATCTCAATGCTATAATACTAGTACTTACACATTGTGTCAATACAATTGTTAATTTCATTGATTAGTCAGATGATATCGTATAGTCCAAAGGACCTCAGTTCTGAAACTAGTTATGTTTGTAAGTATAATATGAATAGATATTGGGTATATTCAAGGTATTTGAGATATGTATAGTACCGGTACTCTAAATATATTTCAAAATTTTCTGTAATGGCATTTCAACATACATTGAGAGAAAGCATTCGTATGGCATTCGTTTATACATGGTCGAATATATATTTTTTATAAACAACAGAACTTGATAAAAAAATATTCCCCCAATTTTCGACGAAACTATAGTTGAATTGTTGTGGGTGCTTTTTAAAACTTATTTTATATTCAGTATTTTATTATTTTATTTCATTATTTATTATTTTATTTAGTATTATATATATATGAATATTTTATATTCAGAAAAGCGAATCGAAAAGCACTATGCGAGCTTTATGGCATCATCTCTGTGTATTGATGCAAAAACGCCAACTTACAGGTGATCACTTGTTTTATATACACTTTGGTGCGCAGGTGGACGCTGAAGAGCGTATACCGGAATAAAGTCGACTTGGTCGTGTGGCATGGGCTTGGGGTACTTTTCAATGGATGATTGTCAGGGTTTAGGTAAGGTTGGTCACCCAAACTCATGTCACACAACCGAGTTGACTTTTTTTTCCGGTGTATGCTCTTCAGGAGCCCCGTCTACTTTTGAGAAGAACAAATTGAAATTTTGAATAATATCATAAGAATAACCCAGTGGAGAAAATTGAAAAAATATCTGATGGTGATCCGACCCTGTTTCCAACTGTAACATTGGGTCAGGGAGTGGGTGCTCTCACCAGCACTAGGGCCGCAGGATTGCTAGAAGCCGGCTGGCCACGCCTGGCATTTCCTCCTCATCTTCCTCCTCTTCTTCTTCTACTTCTAGTTGTTCCACCAATTCCTTCCACCTTGTTCTGTCCTCCCAATGTCTTTTACAAATGAATATATCATATTATTATGGATGAATTTCGTGAAAATCGAATTCATTAAATCACATTCTCTTAAAATTTATTCAGAATCAAACGAGAATATAGAATAATGAACAATAATTAAAGGAGGAATGCAAAATATCTGTATAATTAAGTATGTTCTAAACATAGATTGAAGACTTTTATCAGAATTTGAATTTGATTAAACTTTAGTCTAGCTTAGTATTTGACGTTCTTCTTTCTTTTTGTATGAAGCTGCTTAGAATTTCAAAACAAACACTTTTATTATCCACAGCTGGGAAATGAAGTCCTGGTGCCTTCTCTAACAAGCAGGTGCACTCAATTAAGTTCTACATCAAGTTTATTAATTATATTTACAATATCCCATGATGTCAACGTTGAACATTGACTTGGTTTCCGTCGTTTTCTACGAGCTGGTTGTTGCCGTAACTTGGCAATACAACTACGCTAAACAGGGCAACACTAACTTGAAATAATTTTATTCCATCTTTCGTAGTTCGTAAAGTTAAATTGCTCTAACCTCAACTTTCAGGTTTTCTCGCTTAACTTATTGCCGTGTTTAGTTCTCCGCTTGGCATAAGCAAGCAGCATAAAGCCACACTTCTCTGATGCAGTAACAGCCTAACCCTTTGCGCCGTGCAAACCATCCAAGTGTATGAACATGATGGGGTGGTTGGAGGGGGTAGGGGGTGGCGGGAGAAGAGAGAGATGCAAAGTTCAACAAGGCTTGTGCAAGAGGGGTGATATATTATTTGTAAATGTTAAGATGTTGATAAGATGTATCCATCAGAGAGCATCACAGACGAAGTTTACGCGATCTGTTTCATCATCAGTTTGTTTCACAATTATTCGTTGATTTGTGTTACATCCAATCTTATTCAGCTTCAGACGGTATTGTTTGGATGAAGAATGTCAGGGTTTGTCGTCTTGTAAAACAGATTCCACAGACAATAGAATATGTTCACAGACGAATATCTGATGTGACATTTAGTCGGGATTAGTTTCTCCTTCTAGGATTTGCATGAGGATGAAACAGATACGTCGCTTCAATACTATACGGTACAGTGGATCTTTGTATGCAAATCCTCGTACACAAGGAAGGATATAGGAAAACTTTCACTGGTTTTATACAAGTAATAGTGTAATTTATATTCAAGAGAGTTTATTTACAACAGAAGTTTACAGTTGAGATATCTCAATAAACTTTGGCAGAATCGAGGCTGAAATACAAAATGTAAAACACTTCAAATATTAAAAGTTATATTATTTTAGTTTAAAAACAGGTATAATTTAAATCACATGAATAGTACATATAAATAGTTTCTTTTACATTTATTGATAACAGTCTGTTTCTCTAGCCGACATAATTTGCTTTCATAATACCGCTATCGTTATCTGATTCATTATATTAAATAATAATAGTGAATTACAGTTGAATACTGTAATTCAATGGACAACGTCAATCACATATGGTATAAATTCGATAAAATAATGACACTGGTGGAGAATGTGCAATTGTACAAACATTTTGAAAATCTAGTATAATGCGTAAACAATTAAATATCAAACGTACATCCAATTGTATAACATAGATTAAAAACTCTGGAATTCATCAAGATCTGTGATCCTATATATATATTATAACCATATTACAATAATTACAAGCATGATAAATTTAAATGGATAATAAATTTGATTTCATTGCTAATATTGTATTTCCATATTTTGTTTTCTCTTCGACCCAACGAACACAATATTTGGCAGCCTGTATGTGAAAAGTAGTACAAAGTAGTAAAGTGACTGAGAGTAGTTGTAGTGAAACATTAGTACAATTTGGTGAACATTGTGAAACTTTAGTGACATGTAAAGTAAGCTTCAATGAGTTAGTAGAAACAAATATATCAATAATAGGGATTACATACTAAAACGTGTTCATTACAATTATATAACTGAACTAGGTCCTACAATTTTCGCAGATTCACAGCCAAACTAAACAAGTTTCTTTCAGCAATGTATAAGTTTGAAAGTCAAATGAAATATTTACATAACTCCGATTATGCACACCGTTTTCTCTGTATTGAGAAGATATTTCAACCAAATCGGAATTTGTGTCTTACTGTACACTATATAATTCATTTACATGAAAACATTGATATTTCATTAAATCGACTGCCATGCGCTCTTCTCAGGACTATAATGGTAGAAAGTCGTATTATCTCACCTTCCCTGGATTGATCAAGCTTACAACGTGTGAGGTTACACGTCAAAAAGTGAAGTGTGGAATCTATTTACGTTGTTTTGGTTACATTTTGAGTATACAAAGTTGGTGATGAAATGTTTTTCTATAACATATAAATATGTATAATCTGATGCCTATAGTGTGTCCGGTTTGATCAGCAGAGTGAATGAAAAAGTAATTTTGAAAATAATTCTACGTTGGGTGAATTTGAGTCAAGCTTTATTAATAAATTATACTCTGGAATAGAAATTGCATCAGAAATAATATATTGTTCTCGTTGAAGTTACAGGAAATATTACGAATAAAAGAAAATATTAAAAGAAAATATTAAACTTGAAAGACTTGAAAGAAATATTACGTTGCTAATTTGACTTAATTTGTTGAAATATATCAACTACTTCTCCTCTTAAAATAAGTGTAATTCCAAACGAGAATAGTTATCCCTCACTTTTTTGCATAATTATATTCATAATATCCTGACCTATAGTGAAATCAGTTTTATGAATGAATGTCATTACTTTTAGTATGCTATAATTGTGTGCTCAATAATAAAAATGTATGAAATTTGAAGGTTGCATGTCAAACGATAGGGAAATATCTAGTAACTCATATGAATTGGTATATCCCAAGGATTAGCCCGGCTAGCCTATCATTCAATTTGATCTAATCAGATGATTTTTCGTTAGCATTGACCAATTTCGTTTTCTTGCCCCTTCGAAGTCACAAAATATAACATCCAATGAAGTAAGCTTTTTACTATCAGGGGAGTATTAGAAATCGCTGATCAGGGTATCTGAAGCTGCATAGGTGAGGAACTAAGTGGCCGAGCAATGACTACGCCTGTCAATAGCTGTCAATTTTTGTCAACAATGATAATAACTCCACTGCCATTTGGTGGCAACTTATATATCAGAGCGGAAATATTCTATTTAGATTCTTCTCTATAAGCCAGTATTGAGCAGTAAATTAAATAGAGGTTAGTGATATTTTGCAGACAGGAGTTTCTTGGAACAACTAATAAAGTGATGGGCAAGATCAACTCAATGACCAAATCTATGGGATTAACCTTCACAGTTCTTCATGGTTTTTTCTACATACGGTAGTGTAGAAGTTATATAGCTATATTATTTATTTAAGGAGTGAGAGTCGATTTATTTATCTGGATCTTGGTGAACACGTTTAAACGGGATGATATAACACCTACACCCACACAATGGTATGCATGCTATCTATAATTCAAATGTGTGTAAAAGTACAAAAACCAGTAAGTTTATGCTATACCTTTCATGTGAAAGTTATCGGACATTAGCCAAATAGTTTCAATTCATACCAGAAAATATTAAAAATATCTGTGTTTTGTTTCTATAATAAGTATAGTGCCGTTTCACTTACTACGCTGTTGATGAACTTAATCAAGAATAAAAGTGGTTGATCAGCTTGGAGACTACTGTGAATTTAATTCACTAATCATTGGATACGGGCTAATTCGTTAGATTAACATTTCGTAAAATCGGACATTAAAATATTGTCAACATAATTTACTTAGGTCCGGTATTGCCAAGTCCAGTTAGCTTTTATCTGAGAGTTGGCGGAAACAAATAGCATGGGTAACCATGGTGATAACAACTTTAAACTGCAAGTTAGAGCTACTCCCACGTTGGTGATAATACCGTGTCACCAAATACGATATCACCAACATTTCCCATGGTAAATACATTCTTATTGGCTTCAGATGGTCTTTGTCAGTCACGATATCAAACAATACTATAATTCATATACTTTCAAGTACAAGAATATTAGACATAAAGTTCAGATTAATTTAGTAGTTATGTTTGATAAGTTCATTAATCAACTAGCGCTTCCTCGTCAGCGCAAAAGTATGACGTTTGCATTGAGTAAAGTCTATCGATTGGATTGAGACCGATAGGCTGGTGTTGCAGGAACATGGCGGGATGATGGCGATGATGATTAGTGTGGAGGTGATGATTCTCGTGCTGAGACACGGTGTACGGAAAACAAGAGAAACCGTTGTCGACTTTATCTGGAACAGAAACGTAATGAATAAATCAAATTGTATATCAGTAACAAAATGTAATTGTTGATGTCAATTGATGTAGAATACAATACTAAAGGAAACGCCATGAATGTCGTTTTCGATCGTATTGCGATTCAACGTCGTGATCAACCTATACATATACTTGTATCTACAGAAGATTATGGTCATTTAACCAACATAACAATGTGAATTGTTGAGTTGCATGTTAATTATGTACGAACAATGGAATTGTACAAACAATTATAAATTTCACGATATTTAGATTTTCAGGTTGAGGTTCACTAGGAGAAACTCAACTACATCTTTCAAACGCATTGGAACCTCAAAGTCGCAGTAAGATTATGTTATCACCGAAGATTTTATAATTATTTACTTGTTAGATCATCACTGGCGTGTACTTTTTCTCGAGAAACCGTCTGAACTGGTTTCATGAAAATACAGAACAATCTTGTTTATGAAAATGAATACACGAAATATTTGCGATTTCATTTGATCATTCAATTTATTCGATATTTTCCGCTCAGATTGTTATAATAGGGGTCTTTCCTGATTTAAATTCCTTGGTTTGGTGTAATTTCATCTTCACTTTACGGCATGTTGTCGGGAGCATTTATTGTCTAGCAAGTTCAACTATAGTGCACTGTGGAGTATGAAGATCCAGACAAAGAGCGGGAAATCGGAAAATCAATCATCTGGACACACAAATAACCTGGCTGTTGGTGGGACTGGCCAGGGGTGTTACGCAAACACGATCATCGATCATCTTCAAAATGTTTTTGTTTCGAAATTAGTAGAATTTTGGTATGATAATAATGCTGTGGACATTTTTGAGGTTATTTACTGGTTCGTCCATTTGACATGAGGAGCATTGTTTACTCTTCCTCTCTACCAGAAATGGACTCTATAACAGAACACGATTATCACCGTATATTTGTTAAATTTGTTATCAGTATGATGATAGTGTCTTCAAACATTTCCAATAAAGTTGGACATATTTTTCTATCCGGTTTCTTTTCATTTTCATTACCGGATAATAACAGATATTCTCTTACCAATACTTTTCTATAATCATTTTCACAGCTATTTTAGTAACGTCAATCAAGTAACGTCAATTTTATTTTTTATTTCATAATCAGGTATGTGTCAATGTGAACATATTCCACGTTGTTTCAAACAGATAGGTGTTATTTTACCTAATAAGTCTATCAATCATCAACAATATAACTAGACAGTTTATTGATCCAGTCATGATTTTCATCACATATCATCATCAATCAATTGATGTTCTCTATAAGACGTGTAAGTGTAAAAGGGGACTTAGTGGGACAAACTGTTTATGTTGTGTTTTTTCTTAGGGTTCAATACTTTATTTCCGATGTATATTTCAATCATCAAGACTCCTCCTTCTTTGCGATCCGATAGTCATTTGTCTCCCTTTAGTACTGTCATTGATTCACCATTGTGTCGGAAAACAGGAGAGTCGGGATGCGCCCTATTTTCACCTCCCTTCGTCACCCCCCCCCCCCCCCCCCAACTCTACCCGAGCATCGTCGTCGACTCTTGGAATGTGCGTGCGTGGCCGAGGCACGAAAGAACCATTTTCCTACTTTTTTCTTCTCCGGCATCGAGTTTTCGTTGCGGAAAGCTGCCACCATTAAGGGAGCAAGTAATGACGGCAACATACGGCGATAAAGTGTTTCTTCAGCGTTTTGCGGGAACACCGGGATGGGGGGAGGTGGGGAGAGGAGGGTAGCTTTTGGTTTTATTTTTTTCTTCGTGGTGAATCGTATAGTGCAGGGATGTCAAATGTATATATAACTTCCAAATATTTTACGGTTATCTTATAAAATTATTTTCGTGATCAACATATTTTTTATGGCCCATGGAATTTTTTAGAAAGATTTAATTGTTTTTCTACAATTTACTGATTGATAAGAATTAAAACTCATGTTAGTCGTGAATCTCAAGTCGCTCTTTGCGTGAATCATCCAATAGCTTATAATATAACGAAACTTCATAATAATGGAAAATAGTTACTTCTTATTTATTCTGGATGCAATAATATTCTCTTCGAAACGAACATTTAAGTATAATTGTGTACTCCAATGACGGTGGATGAAACAGTAACAACACAACAGTCTCCTTGAATGTTGGTCGCCATTTTGTATCTATGTATATAATATGTAAGTTGATTGCGTATATACATATATACGTATATATGTATATATATATATTTTCTTTTGGTTTAAATATATGTATATATAGGCCTATATAGTACATATATGCTCATTCTACAAAATATCACGAAAAGTACAGCTTGTGAAAATATAGCATTTAATACATTTTGCTTCCTTCTACTATCTCATCCATCAATGACGTCAATGGTGCGTAGTTGAACACAAATAAGCCCAGATATCGTATTATATGCGGGAAGAACTAAAGTGAGCTAAAGTAGCGTAATGATTATTGCGTTGCTGTTAAATATATTTTCGAACAGTTGATTAGAAAATAACTGTCTTATTGAAAATGTAATATCAATAATAATAATCATGATAATTATATACTAACTGATAATTATAATTATATAAGTTTCATATTGACCATACAGTCACGCTATTTCATTGTGATGGCAAACATAAAACCTGAATCATTTTTATATCTCAGGCGCAATCAGTTCATTTATACATTTCCCATAAAATACCAAATATAAAATATATAATAATGTACTATTTCATTCATGTATATATATATACAATTACTGAATTTCTTTGAAGCAATATATATCGTTTTTGCGTTGGACTATAAGATACGTACGTGAATAACTTTGTACATCCCTGTTCCTGTGGTTTCGACGGGATCTAATGTAGGGCGCCTGGTCTTGGGATTACCTCTCATATGTGAACTTTTGAGCTGGATATATGTCAGGGGGTGAGTGATAAAGCTTACGACATATCCTCACATATGTATAGCTGGAGACTTGTTCATATATATAAGGTCTGTATATATCTGAGCCACGGTAATGGTTTCAGGAAATGATGTAAGGATCAACATTTTACAGCAGCGTGTAAGGTCCTTTTATTATATAAACGCAACGTCCTGTTATTTCCCTGCATTCACTTCATACCTGTTATTGTGGTGTAATATTCTGGTCTTGAGTATTGACAGAATTGCTTTTGCGCATGTGTTTATATGGCATAATATTATTCGTCATAATAGAATGTTTCGCTGGGAGCAAAGACTATTTTCTTCAAAGTATGTGTTATTTTCCAAATATTTTATGGATTTCACGGAATTCATTTGAAGATTTTTCAATCAAAGATGAAAATTTTGAAATTTTGAAAACTTTTGAATGTTGAAAATGAAAATTCAAAATCTTCAACTTTTTGTAAGATCATTAGATCCATTACTACAAAGCACGTATTTTTCCGAGAGAAATGGAAAATGGATAACAATTGTGATAACCATATGTACTCATTTGCCACTTAAAACTATTCTAATGTGGATAAACCTATGAACCTAGGTAAGAAAATGAACCAGCATGAAAAGTAAAACTCATTTTGTTGTATCGTTTGGTCTTTGGAATGGGAACAAAAATACACAAACAAAGTTCTATTACGGTAATTTTAGTCTCTACTTTCTCTCATATAAAAATTTGTATAGCCGCCCCGGTAGAGTAACTATCGCTGAAGGCACCTATCGCACAGTTAACTATCGCACAGTCAAACTGAAGTCACCGTTGGGCGTGGGTCGAGTCCCACACAAGGAGCAAGGGTTTAAGTAAACGTCCTTTCACATATCATCACTACATCGTTCCATTATCACTCGCTCATTTGTACCCCCGTATAACCTAGCTGTTTGTGGGGTCGTTTAGTATCATTGAAAAAAAAACATACCCCTTCGTATTCCCATAACAGTTGTCCATTTCATGACTCACCTGTGTATTGTTGATGAGCCTGAACTTGATGCAGGTCGTTGTTATTGTTGTTGTTTTTATAAAACGAAGATGAATCATCGTGGTCCATCATTTCTTCTTTAATAGGTTGAAAATGTGGATGACTGTCCATGAGATCTTGTTCGCCGGGCGTGGTAAGGTAACTGCCGTCCCCTGCTGTACCGACAGAGCTGGCGTGAACACTTCCGAGTTCAGTGTCACTGCAACTGTCGTTCAGGAATCCTTGGGTTGTGCCAAGAGGACCTGAAGGACATTATATAGAACAGATTATATATGAAGCTGCTGCTATAAGGATCCGTTCAGATGTGGGACGGATACAGTCGTGGGCTGACATTCGCAGTGTTCACTCCAACGACTAAACCAAACAGCTGAGATAAACAGCTTGCGAAGTAATTGAATAATATTTTGTTTGTTTTCGTCTTTACCAACGAATAATTCATTTTTGAGTTCAACTTGAATGATACAACCGATTTCAATGAAAATGATACATTCAATATAGGCCCACTATAGTGATTGATATGAACAAAAGAAATTCTCTCTCTCTTAAAATCTCTCTCTCTCTCTCTCTCTCTCTCTCTCACTGAATAAAACTTGTATATAAGTTTATGAAACAAATGAAATAAAATAATAAAAAAAAAATCAGTATATTTGAACTATAAATTCATTTTCAGATGTTGGTCTAAAGCCGTCATGAGATTCATTTAGTTGGTGGAGGTGCCATGTTATATGTCGAAGTAGTCCAAAGCCATGTTTAAAAATTATGTATTACCTTTTTTTTTGATATGGGACCATATTTGTAGGCTTTTATACACATCTGTATGAATTTTGATGCTATATATATTTACAACAAGGCTCATATATTATTGTCAAAATATTTGAACGTCGACAATACCGAATATGAAGGTGGGCCTCCCAATGAATACCGAATAGTAGGTTTCATATATCAATTACTCAAGGAGAATGTTCATTATATTATATTGATTATATCTATTACATTACATACATATTAGAGCAAAATATGCATTGATCGCCGGATGAATACATTATACATTACATTGAGTTAAGGAGTTTTTGATTTTGAAAAAGGTAAAGTTTTATTCTTGCTCATAGTAATTTACAATAAGTTTATTTTACATGCAAATTTAATGAAATTCATTGAAAAACAAACTACTTTCGCGTTGCGATATAGGACATTTTGTTCAAATTTCGTCGCCCATGCCGCATGTTTCATCGATTGGTCGAATTTTCAAGATGATTGACAACTAGTCAAGAAATTCGCTTTACGAAAGCGAGTTCTCGTTAATGGAAACAACAGTAACAGGATTGTGTTGCCATGCACTCTGGAGTTCCAAGAGGGATGACCTAGATTTGGTTGATATCACCCTCCGGCCTGATATTATATAGTTATAGTGGATTTCCCAATTAGTATTTGTGTACCTTGCTATTTTAATTATCCCTTCTTCAATAATACAAATATTCAATAATTCTTGTTTACCAGCAGTTACAGACCAATACCAAGTTGTATCAGTTCAGTTGTTCCTGAGTGAATGGGATCACTTGATTATCACCTCTTAATTCGTGTCGAAAGAAAATTGAACCTATATTAATATATTGTCGACAGATTGTTTTTAGAGAGGAGTCATTTTGTAAAATTGCAGAAGAGTGGAGGTCTATATTTATATATATATATATATATATATATATATATATATATATATATATATATATATATATATATATATATATATATATATATATATATATATATATATATATATATATATATATATAGTAAAAGAAAGCCCTGATACACATTGACCTAAGTTTTAAGTAGGGGTTGTTTTCGTGCAAGGAGTATAGCTAGCCTTAATACCAAGTTCGTCGTTTCTACCCCGTTGCTGTGGCAACCAAGAGTCCCTCCCCACCCACACCACCCACCTACCCACCAACTATTAGTGAGCCGCGTTGTTGAAGATTCAAGAGTCGAACCATGGTAGAGTAACCCCTCCTCCGACCCACCCTCTGCTCGGTCAAATGCACCATGCATGGCCTTAGCAGGGCTTATAGGTTATTGAACAGCGGGACGGAATTGAGAAGATTTATTATTAAGTAAAGCGGGCTTACGTAGAAATTGTGTAAAGATTTGGCTCCTTAGATCCCATGCGATGTTCATAGAAAACATCGGAAATTAAACTTTGTATTCAAACTACTATGATGCATGCTGATTCTACGCTCGAGTAAAAAAGCAAATATTAAACAGCAATATTAAAGAATTTCTTACTTTGTTCTTCTTCTTTGACTTTGGTACTGGGATCTTTTTCATTACTATTTTCATCATCTTTTATCGTTTTATTATTTTCTTGGCGCGCTTTCTTTTGTATTTTCTTCATTTTAGCTCGTTGATTTTGAAACCAAACCTTAAGGCAGAAAAACACACTTGCACATGGTAGACGAAGAACAAGATTATCTTTAAGAGTTACATAGATAATAATTCAACATAGTTTTAACTACAATTCGGATATATTAATTTTGTTTTATCGTGTATACACATAAGAAGTTCCAAATGATTAGGTATATATATCCAAGAGAATCTGTGTTTATTTTTATAACTTTGATTTTCGCATTGGTATGTGACACACTCATATAGGAACGTAGAAAAACATTGTTGATAATTTCGTTTCGCATAAAAAAAAAATGATGGTAAATGAGAAAATGAACTGTCCTAACAGCAACCGAGCGACTGTACTAAAATCCAACTGTACTTATTGTTCTGTACGGTATGGTTATACCGTCTATAAACTGGTCACTCTTCACAAATTGTAACCTTCCATCAAACGTTTTAAAGGCTTTCAGTTTTATTCACTAATGGTTAAGGTTATGTGGGTGAGAATTTGTGTCAAATGAAAAATGTGAAGAGGAGGAGCCAAACTTCCCACTTTAACAGCTTGCTCCAGGAGTAGAAGGTTTGGTCAGTTGGTTGTAAAGACAGGTGATTTTTGGGAAAGCCGAGTTTTGATTTAGTTGATTCTTAGGACAGTTGAGTTTCAGTGCAGTTGATACCTCCTTTCGTTTGAATAACACCATGAGAAAATAGTAACAGGTGCTAATTTTTCAAGCGTATTCTCCAACGTTAGGTAAACGCGTTGCACTGAAGTGTATATTGAGATTTCCGTTGAGCGTACATAGGCCTATCTACACACCTCAAAGTTTGAGAAATGTAATATGTTCATTAATAACTCTGGGCCACAAGTTACGGAACTCAATTCATCTCATTTTCTGAGTAAAAGTTCATAAAATATCAGTGATAGGCTCTAAACGGTGAAAGTGGTCGCATATATCCTATTTTGATAACATTTGAACATTTTGAAGTATATAACCGTACGTAAGTTTTTTCAGCGTTTTTCATTTACAGCAGCAATACAAGATGGCCTGCAGCCATCTCCTCTTGAATAAAGTTAGAAGTGACACTTCAAATATTGCTGTGATATCATGCGATGTTTTTGTAAATTGTGAAAATCGTCTGCCAATCGCCTGCCAATCGCCTGAATGTGACAATCGCCTGAGAAGGCCGTGAGCAGTTCAATCATGCAATGTTCAGTGATATGGACGGTAAATTGGTATATATTTTTGACGAGAAGGTACCAACTGTACTAAAACCAACTGTTCTAAAAATCCACTGTTCTAAAACCAACTAATCTAAATTCTAACTGTACTAAAAACCAACTGACCTAAACCTCGAATTCTTTACCACTCTGTACAGAAGTTAAAGTGGGAGGTTTTACTTCTCCGCGTTCGTGTCGATAAGACCAATAATCTATATCCCACGAACCATCGATCGGGTCGTCGCAATATAGAAGCAACCTCAGCGCAATTCTATTGCCACGAACCGAACGATGGTTCGTGGTTCGGGTCGTGGCAATATAAACAACAAACAAGTCTTTAAAAAAGAGAATTTTCATTGAAATGTAAATTTTGTCAATAATAATAATAGATTTGATCTGTACACAGTTCAGATCCAGCACTCTTGTGGCATTGGATTTATACCAAAATGTGTCCTTTAAATGCGGGTATATTTACACATAGTGTGTAAACAATCGCGTCAGAACGACATCCCTTTATTCATGCTAGCTGAACTAAACTTGACCCAAGGTACACCTCTATAGTATTCATTATGTAGTTCACTTGACCGTGTATATTAGCATATTACACTGATTGAGTGGGTTGTTTGTGTATATGTAGCCATGGTACAGTACGCCATGGTCCGCGTACAGTGCTCAGCAAACTTGATTAACATGATATGCATGGTAGCAAGGTTTGTTGCCTGTCAAAAGGATACTATACGTAAAGTAGAATGTGATGTAATATATCGACGAGTTTCAAGTAACAAAACGATGAGTTGAAATGTATTATTATTTATTGCTATTACTAAAATGCAACGCAATGGGCCCCACTGTAATTGTTGGCTTAGCGATATGTGAAAATTGAATATTATTATATTCTCAACTATCTAGAATGAATCTGTATAGAATGTCATAGAATGTGAACCTATTGAACACATTTTGTATAGCTACAGAAGTATATACAGAAGTTTTATAGAATAAAAAATAAAATGTAATTAATTTCTTTCCAACTGAAACTGGATATAAGGAGGGAGGGGGAGGGGGAGGGGGATTGAAGAATGAGAACAAAATCACTTGTGAAAATCATACATATTATAATTATCAATAATCATAATCATGTAATAATAATCATAATCATCTAATAATCATGTTTGAATTTATTTTTGGGTTATATTTATAATTTGTGCATATTTATACTTGTCACCTATAAGTTGGCGGATCCCCTCAGTTAGCACTGAAGGTATATAGACTCTATCAATCAGCCAACTTGAGTGACGGCAAGCATTAGTCCAATAAAATACTAATTATGTATTACACTATTACCTGAACAATGCGAACACTGAGTCCGGTTTCTTTAGCCAATCCTTCTCTTACTTTCCGACATGGTTTAGGACTGACTTCGAACGAAGCTTTGAAAGCTCGTCGTTGTTGCGTCGTCAGTATTGTTCGTGGTCGTTTAGGACCTCGGCGGCCATCTTGTGCTCTCGTCGTCAACATCACGTCATCACAGTTGAAATCGCCTGAAGAAATGTAATAATTGAGGAAATGATTTTACAAAACAATTATTATTTCTGTAATATAACTTTCATGCTATACTGATTTTTGTAATATATCAAAGTTTGAATATTTAAAATAATTCTTCGTTGTATACGTTGTATGCGTTGTAATGCTCATAGATGTCCCGTGCTAAGTGTACTCTATTGCCATCTTTCCCTCTGTCTTCCCACTCTTCTTTTCACTCTAATCTTTTCTCTCTCTTCATAAACATGACTCTCGGTAATCGTCGATGCTTTACATATACCACCTCAATCTTTCAAAATACATGTTTCCACAATCTTTCGTTTTCTTAAATATTTTCTCAAATTATTTATTTTTTATAAAAACCCAGATAACCAATTAGATTGGCCAGGGGGTATTTCCACCCCTTCTTCTAGGACAATCTTCTTATTAGTCGGTATCTGCCAGGTTCGACTTCTTCTTCCTCTTCTTCACTACTACTATATATCCTCTGCTTCGTCTTTTCTTCCTACGAGTTCCCTCCACCGTTCTCTATCTTCCCACCATCTTTCATCTTACAATATATTAAAATCTACCTTTACATGTGAGAGTTATATTTCAATCTACAAGTATTGAGAGAGAGAGGAGAGAGAGAGAGAGAGAGAGAGAGAGAGAGGTGGATCGACAGTCCCGACCGTTCTAGCTAACGATTGCAGGAGACGGTTGATCAGGACCGCCTATGTTTCTCTCTCGTTCTATTGCATTTCAACCACCCGAAACACTTGAATTGCAATGTACTTCTCGACAGGCAAGCCTACATTTGATTTTATTTAGTTACAAGAAATATGGAGAATGAATATGAAACATGACAATATGATAAGAATGACATATACAGGTAATAATGTGATTCAATATAAATACTAGGAGTTGTAAAAACGTTTTTATGTTACTAGTTTTTATTAAACTTTATGCTAGCGGAAAATTTGTCTCATATTAACTTTCACGGAAGTGAATGAGAATCGTTTGGGTTCACATATTTTGTTTCATACAGAAATACATTTTTTATTATAGTGCTTCATTTGTTAATATTTAAATAACAATTAAAATCTAGTTGATGATTTTCAAGGCATCTTACCATGTTTTACCCATGTTGCCCAAACGGATTTTTTTTTGGAAAATTTTAGCCTGTGAAGGTCAAAATTTCTCGACAACTCAGGATTTTCAATGTTGAATCAAGTTTTGTTCATTCAAGAATGTTCAAGAGTTCAAGAATTCAACATTCAAAAATGTTACATTCGTTATCTTAAAACCAATTGATAATAAATTTTGAACAATTATTCCTTCAAGTCAGCATTCTAACAGGTTTTGCCCTATATAACAATGAATTGTTTTTAAAATTTGATAATAACAGAAAACTATTGGAGTCGGCGAATGTTCAATAGGATATGATAGGTAGATAATAGAGATTAAATTATATTTAAGCCTTTGAGGAAGTGGGAAGGAAGAGGTCCTGGCCTGCTCCATTTCAGAGTTTAGGGGGGTAACGACAGTAAGGAACAATCAATCATCCTCTGTCAGGATGGTCGATTTCGATCACGGAGGAAATCGAACCCCATTCAAACCTCTAGTGACTGATCTGTTGATCTAATGTTGCGGAACAGGTATGGATGTAAATATATAGTCACAATTCTAATTATCATTGAAAAATTGATGACTTTTATTTACCTTGAGCATATCCCTGAAGCATCTCGACTTCCTTCTCATAATCCGGTCTACAGAACAACTGGCCCTGTTTGATGACAAACTGATCGCCTTTCTGCAATCGTGCTCCACACACAACGCATATGAAACATCGCAGATGAAATACGCTATCGAGAGCTCTCATTACAAGCTCATCGGGGCTAATACGCTCTGAGCAACCCAGACATTTCTTCACATATAACCTGCGGGAGAAAAAGACGATAAGTGTTAAAAGGCGCGTCAAACACGACGGGAGATTGGTCAACTGTACTCAAAACGAACTGTACTAAAAATCAACTGTCCTATAAACCAACTGACCCAACTTCTATTCATTGAGCAACCTGGACGATGAAGTAGAAATAATTTTAAGAGAATAAGATCTCATTGTTTCAAATTTTATCACAGAAGAAACACATTGTATAAGCACAGATGGTATCAGTAAAAATTATTCAATGTATATCTCATCATTTTCACAGATAAAACACACTTTTCAGCTCTATATACCTGTGAATATATCAGAATCAGAGTTAATTCATTTTATCTCACATTATTTCGAAGGTATTATAATAATATATGCGTTCCTCCGTAATTCAAATTCTGATGGCAATTATTGCTGTTATGACACACTGATATTTCTGTAAATCGACTTCCAAACGCGCATGGCATCCTCGTTGATTTATCCCAATTTTTAAATGGAAATTAGTTCACAATACACATGTTGAACTTTTTACAATCTCTATATTTGTAAAATTTAGTAAAGCGGCCGGTGCTTATAAAAATAGAGGGGAATTCACCTATACTATTTTTTTCATGTTCACGAACCAGTGTAATTGAATAAGTAGTATCAACTACAAGATTTCATGCTCTTCAATTGATATGATATCCTATTCCTATTATTGTGAATTCGATCAGTTTTGAGATAATACCATAGACCAAACATCCTATAGTCTATGATAATACGACAATGAATACTAAGAATGTGATGAAATTCATTGACGTATTATCTTGAAACCGGTTGAATTCACAAAAATGGAATGTCATAAAATCATAAAATCATCTTAGGGTTGATATAATCTTTATTCAATCAGACTCGTTGAACAAAGAAAAAATTAGTCGAGATGAATTAAGTTATCAGTAAGGTATAGTGGAGGGTGGAATCATATTTTAAACTAGTGAGAAAATTTGGCACGAGTAACACACATGAGCAAGAACACGACTAAAATCATAAAGACCAAATGACCAAGTGATCTTCATAATTTCTAGATAATGGTAAAAATAATAGCCTACCTTTTGAGTTATGACCAATAGATTTCCAAGGATGTTAATTGAATTGATAATATTGATAGAGTAACAGGAAATAGATACCGTCCCACAGTTATTAAATATTTCTGTTTGCTTATCAAGTATATAGGCCTACATGCGATTGAAGTGAATGATAAGAACGTCCTGAATGTTTGTTGAAACTATATTCTGTATAACTGTAAATACGGCTACGTATTGATAGCCTTATCATTTTAATTAAACATAATTTTGATCGATTATTGTTCTTTAGAATAGCACAAAGCATCATATCAATTAATAGAAATATTCGTTGAATTGCGATTCAGTTAAAATTATTTGAATATAGGTATCTATAGTGAGAATACCACTTTTTAAATAATTTTAGATTGAATTAATTATTTGAATGACGTGTTACAGAAAATTGTCTCATAACCTGCTCAAATCGAATAGACTGAGGAATATGAATGATACGTTTCATTCTTCTCATGTCCCCCTGGAATATTGATTACTCTGCAGTTCTTAATTCGTTCTTCTGTTCGACCTGTGGAGCGCGAACAAAAAAAATCAAAAAACAAAAACAAAATTCTCTTCGAGTACGGTGAAATTGAGTCCTGACTTCGCTCATCCAATTACGAAGAGTTTGTTTATTCTCGAAATAGGTGAGAGACTGCTTGATATGTGATTGGTTGACAACTTTAATAAAAACGGCACTTCCACCAATACTAAATGATGAACACATAACACATTATAGCTAGTTTTCCCAGTGTAGCTTTTCCAATTTTCTCCTGTTTCATCAGATGATAGTTTGGCCAGTGCTTGTATTGTACCATTTCCTTCAATTCAACCAATTTTATTCACAAGTCCAAGTGACTAATAAAGTGCTGAAATTGCAGTCTAGTACCACTATGTTTAGACGCCTCGAGCTAAGCGGACGCTGGTCAAACGAAGGTAAAGAGGACTCAAAGCAATTTGGCTCGGGCTTCTTCGGCTCTTGTCAAACAAGGGCGTTACCTCGAGGTGTGACGTACTCATGTGGAAACGCACAGGAAGCCCTTGTGCTCAGACACGTGACGTTGCCCGTTGGATGAACGGGTGAGAGAGGGGTTTCCACTTTCTCCTAGCTATATTGGAACTTTGAGTCAACAACGTTTCTCTTCTGAGCTTTGGCCAGTCTATATCCTCCACCACCCTCCACTCGTACCACGAGTTGAGTCAACAGTGTACCTCGGGCGAGCCTGATGGGAGGTAAACAGTCAGAGTACGGCACAAATCTCTCTTCCTGCCTACTTCTCTTCCTTCTTCCTCTTTCCTATCGCTTCCCGTTTCACTCGCCTATCGCGATTTAATCAATAGCGTTTTGTCTAATATTTTATATTGGAGTATTAGTCTGGTAACGGAATATGTAACTTATGAAACAGACGGCATTCAAGATACAGATTAGTTATAGTCTCAGATGTTTAACAACTCCTCATATTCAGTCTAATTATGTACGGACAAAAAATATTTTTGTTATTGTATATAAAGTAGGCCTAAAGCTACTCGTTTTGGTTTCTATTGATTGCAAATACTATATAGAAACAAAATGATTTGTTATCATTAGACACCACCAATTATTCAATCGGATTTGAAATGGAACTGAACAACAAAGTGCGTATTAAATGAACCCATATATGAAGATTTATGCAGAATAAAGTGTTTTCCGTAATTTTTTCTGCATGTAAAAATGCATGCATGCGTAGTTTTCGGCAAAAAAAACGAATGAAAAATTAAAAAAAAAAACTAAAACTAAAAAACTAATAAAAAACTTGAAAGTAAAAGTAAGAAAAACTTGTAGAAAGATATAAAACTATATACTTAAATATAATAATTATTCCACGTTGCTGATTTATCTTCTCTCGGTGAACTTTCCTGAGAAATATCAGAAAGTCACCATTATAATCCAGCTTCATGTTAAATAAAGTTTTCAAATCCTCATCATGAAAATGTTTTCTTTCAACTAAAAACGAAGCTGATGCGTTGTAATATGAGCAAGATATTTGTATAAAATATGTTGAACTCGACACACATTGGGTTTAAAAATATTGAGTCTAGAGTAACTAACTGCCGTTTTTATGCAGTGCTAACTGATTGTATCGGTTTTCAGTTCAATTCAATTCAATACTGCTTTCGGAGATTGACCCAAGTTGTACACACTAAAGAAAAACATCACAAACATCACAAACTCAAATATCACCGTTATGTGGGTAAAGTCATGATATTATTCGGGTTCTTTATATTTCGGGGACATCCCAAGTTTCATTACAGATTTTTTCTGACTTGTGAAGACCAACAAAAAAGGATTTAAAAAAATGTTGCCTTGAGGAAGCTAAAATTGAGTCTTCGCTTTCGCTCATCCAATGAATTTAATGAGGATAATCGAATTATCAAACTCAATATAGATAACCCAAAAGATGATGATACCACATGCATCAATTCATTTGGCATGTTTTTTTATAAAACTGACGGTCAAAGATGATTCTTTCATGAATAAAAAACCTGGATAAAACTTCTCAGTTGAAGATGACATATTTCCTCTTTTACACTCTAGTTTCACACAGCCTACATTATTTTTCCCCATTATTCATTACCCAGCTTATTCGAGCTTTGCATTTGTTCATCTGAAACCCTCATTAGGACCCAGACGTTGAATATTCTTTTAAATAAAATTTTTCGTTTTTCGTCACTCATATCGTTATTTTCTCCATTACCATCAGCATCACCATCACCATCCCCATCATCATCACCATCAACATCATCATTGTAGGATTTAAACAAAACCGTGCATGGAAGCGAATGCACTATCCAGCTTCTGTACTCGGCTGATTATATATCTCGACTAAAAAAGGGGTTCTAATGGATATTAAATGAATATAAATACCATTGCCGCCGTTTGGAATATATTAATACGATATTCCCAGTCGTTTGAGATGCGACCGCACGTGTTTGTCGTATAAATGTGCGCACGACACTATTGTTTGACGTCACAATATGACCAACAAAAGACTCAATGTTAACTAGCCGTACTGATGAGCCCATATATGTGTTGTGGTTTTAACATACAAAGTTGGCCCCAATATGGCGACGATGCCTACATACAATATATATATTTATAAATATATATATATATATATATATATATATATATATATATATATATATATATATATATATACATGTATATTAAATCAGCATTCACTCTCTTTGTTGCATCACGTGTGTGACATACCCCCTTCCCCTTCAATCCCCCTCCTTCCCACCCATCCCCTTGCGTCGCAGGTGCCATATTCTATATTGCACAGCAGTAGTGGCAGCATATTGTGTAGTGTGCCTTCGAGATCTGAGGACGACCAATATGTTGCATTCGATGTGGAGGGGGGGGGGGGGGGGGGGGGGGTCATAGGGGTATGGAACAAACGCGTGCCGTGGTTTATTTTATTGAATAAGGGTGAGTGTTCAGAATGAATAAACCCACACCCCTCCTAACTTTGATGTTTTGATCTATGTATACTTTGAGTGACACAAATATCATTATTATTGTACCATATAATGCTGAATATAGACTTTTGTTCTTTTCATAGAAGAGCGATGGAAGAAATTATGCTTATTAATGATTCGGTCTTGCTAGCTTTGAACCGGTAAAATAAATACGAAAAATCAAATAAATTGAATGGTTTACGATACACAAACGTCTTAAGCCATTTTCTTCAAATGATAATTAACCGTTGTAGCTGTGAGAAGAATTTAGTGTTTTAATTACATTACCTCAGTAAGTGTTCAGGATTATGAGTAAATTATATATTGTAAAAAATGCTAAAATATTCATTATAAATCAGCAACATTTCGATGACATTCAACTGTACATGGGTCATAACAACATGGGTCAACATTCATGGGTGAACATGGGTCAACATTCATATTGGGAAAAAAATCTTCAATCTAATATTACCATATTGATCTTCGTTTTCTTCAATTCTTCTTCGCTTCATTTTCAATATTTTTTCCTACTATTTATTATAATACGAGCAATTTTTGTTACGATTTTTTGAATGTTCATTTTATTTATCAATTCTCATTGTATTTATCTCATTCCATTCATTTTTTCTTCTTCCCATTTCTTTCAATTGATCGTAGCCAATTACGTGTTCGGGGCAACTTCACTCTAATTGAAATAGACGTTCAAAAACTTGATTCAAAGTCTTTGTTCGAGTTCAAATTTATAATTCACAATCGTTTGTTTCATCATCGAACCTACCGACTTACAGTTTTCCCATAGTTCATTATATTTATGTGTGTATCAAATGCCGAAAGTTCAGGAAAATATCCCCTCCCCTTTCTGCCCTCCCCTTCACCGGTTCACCCAATTTCTCTGTTTCAAGTTTTGCTGACCAAAAGCATCTTCTTTGATTTGTGGGTATTCCTCTTTGATAGTGAACTCTGAACTAAAATACATTTCTGTGGCTTTAAGTTCAAGCTTAGCTGAGAGAAAAACTGGAATAAGTTAGCTATGTTGGGATTGGCATGCAGTTGGTATTCCTTTAGAATTTGATCGATCAACGAGAAATAAGCTGAAAATACGTATTGAACCGATCGTAGATGTTTGGAGTTTGAATGCTTCACTCAAACTTCATACCACTTCGCCCTGGACTTCTAACAAAG
Organism: Brachyptera putata; assembly: GCA_907164805.1. NCBI lineage: Eukaryota > Metazoa > Arthropoda > Insecta > Plecoptera > Taeniopterygidae > Brachyptera > Brachyptera putata. The sequence continues at coordinate 11,108,046 of OU015468.1, read as the reverse complement.
GTGGTGTTTAGAGGAAAACGACCTGAATGTAACTGATGATTAAAGGACGAGTGAGCAGTGGAAATTCTACACTTTATGTCAATAATAGCGATTGCATATCAACATATACTTATCAAAACAATTGAATATCAATTAACGTTTTTTTAGATACCTGATCGATACACATTTTGGTTTCCTTGGTATTATTTTGATTACTTCACACTTCGAAAAGCTGGCTCAATTCAAGATGTTCAGAATCATATTATCTTCTATAGTTTTGGAGGACACTTTTAAGAAAAGGTAGATTTTGAAAGAAAATCAACTCAGCGAGAAAATACTTTCAAAATCTATAACATCTGTACATAATAACATCTGGAAATATTTGTTCAATTTCATTCCTCATGCATGAGCACATTTCACAAAATGACACATTGTTACAGTTTCTAATATATACTTATAACAAGAAATGAGAAGACCATCTACCAAAATAACAAACAAAAACATCATCATTACTTTAATTATAACCTATATCAGTGGTAATTCAGAGTGTTTCTAATTTTCATCACGACGTTTAGAATAAAAAACGCAAACACATCTTCCAAATTGTTGAGTCATTCAACATGCAGGAAGATCATTTAATTACCGATGTTTTTGGAATCATTCACTTGACAGTCGCCGTTCTCAGTTAGAGGACAGAAGTATGGTCATGGTTTACTCTACTCTATTTTCTGAATAGTCGAAATAATAGAATATAATCTTACCTGTCATAATCTAATCGACAGTACAGCTTCGAGTCCCGCGTGAAGCATGTCTGCGCGAGGCGAGCTCCACAGATACAACACTGCAGACACCTTTCATGATATGACGTGTCAACGACGCGCATGATGTACCTGTCGGATATCGGGCGACAGCAGACACCGCACAATGTCGTCATCTTGACACAGCCATCATCGGCCATTGCTTCACACAACCTGAAACATTCATAGTTCACGGTTTTAAATGTATTTTCAGATATATGATCATGCCTAGAGTTTGTATGAAAATTACTTTTCCGGGAAATATCAGTTTTTCAGTGATCGCATTTTGTAATAAACGATAACGTTTGATCTTCTCAGTTGAAGCCTATACATTTGTGTCGTGGTCAATTCAACCTCTATGAGTTATTAGGACTCATCTAAGAATCGTATTTTTCTCAGCATCTTACCTCTAGTTTTGATAAATTTAATAAATATGAGTATGACTATCTAAATAATTAATAACGATTCGATTTTACTACTGTCAATAAAATTAGATGATTGAAATATATTGGCCGTATGAATCGATGACTCAAAGTTGACTTTTTAGTGGAAGTGCCGGTTACTTTTGATTCTAGGATAAGAAACGATATAAATTAAAAAATATTATTGTTATTGATTTTCGGCGAGAAGTATCTTAGTATTCAAGACATCACCATCACAATTGTGTGCATGATTTTTAAGAATTCTATTGCCCACTATTTATTTTTCATTATAATTATGATTATTTTATCAATCCCGTTTCTTTGGTGGTACATACGCAGTATGCGATTACTATTTTTTTTCAAATTGAAGCTACCAGTACTATTTCATTTTCAGTACAATCATTTTTTTCTAATGCTATCAATATTGTATACCGTTCCTAGAACACCTGTGTGTTGATGATTCCTCTAAGTGAAAGAAATTAAAAGAAAGAAGTTTCCTATTTTGAAACGAGCCTATATAAGATTTCATTTTCGGTTTATTTGGTAGAATAATAATTCATCTTGTTTTTATAAATTGAATAAGTGGACAAATGTATTTTTCAAATCCCACCCTCCACTCCCCATTGCAATTCATCGGCAATTTAAAGCGCTTATTGTATGAAATTGAACTTCGTCATTATTATGGGGTGTTAATCTGTAGCGTAAACTCTACGTTGATTCCCTTTTGAAACGCGATTTCATGGCTTGTTATGGCTATTAGTCTCTCTATTCGGTTCCAACCTCCTAACTATTGGAAGGGGGGGGGGGGGGGGATAATGACGTCACGAAACCAAATTTGTAGCTATACACACACTAATTGACCTTGATTGTCTTCTGTGTCAAAAGCATGATTTACACAGGCAGCCATTAGCATGCAGTCAAATTATATTGATGGTTTTCTGTTTTTGTACAAGAATGTCTGATTTGTCACAAACTTGGTAACAATTATTATAAATTTGTCTGCAGGTTGATAACCACTATTCAATAATGGTGCATGAATCATTGAACATACAAGTCGAAACTAGATATAACTTTTCAAAATAATATAAAAATAACTGAAAAATACATTCATTCATACATTCATTCATAACATACCACCAAATCAGAATATTTGATAACAAATCGGTATGGCGCATCATTTTATTACTACAATTATTATTATGTTAGATATCCAAGTAATTTTTAGATTCAACAGAGTGAATAGAAAATTAAACTTCTTACGGAAGATGGTACGTTCAACAATTAACAATGTTCTGTCCTAAATATCTTGAGCAAAATATAATCATATTAATAATGAAAAATGAAACAATCACAATACGTGTAGAAAAGTTCAATGAAATATCATTATATTATATTTCTGGGTATGATTATTGGTTTGAAATTCCAGAATTTGTGTAATTGTATTAGTCTTATATGTATAGGCCTACTTAATTTTCCAACATTTTGAACTTTTTGGTGTGTAACTGGAATTTATTGAGCCACGCAAGTCAACTAAGCATACAAGTTGTATTACAATTATTCTGGAGATTTTCAGGAATTGTATTATTCGACGAATGATATGATTGAATTCGATAATTCTTTGTGAATGGTTTCAAGAAAATAATTGTATCACAACATAAATTCACGTTAAATTCTCCCATTCACTCCGAAATATTTTTCTCATAGTCTATACATTGCAGAAACAACGTGTGCTATCATCGTATATATGATTTTCTTCCATTTTTATTAAAAATATAAAGTAAAACTGTTTAAAATTTAGCGTCGGTGATGTGTTGAAACCTGTAATCCATACCCTTCCTCGTCCTAGCAACGGGCGTATGGCAACCGACGCTGACTCGACTTTGCATATTGCAATCGTATATACGGCCCGAGCGAACTAAACCCCTTTAAGCCCTCACGATCCGTCAGAGGCGCCATCTCGCACGTCCTACACACTAAGCGTGACCAGCTCATTGGACGACTAAGTTTCACATTTAATACACACAAAGTTTTATAACTTCATCGACACATTCGTGAATAGACTCGTGTGTATTATGTAGGACTAGTTTGACTAGTTTGATAATTAATGTAGCTCTAGCGTTGGGCTTTCTGAACAAAATAAACTTTGAGGTACGGTATTTAAAATTTCATGATCGTTCAATTTCTTCATGATCGTCTAAGAAGTTACAAATAAGTCCAAAAATAGATGATTTAAAAAAAAAAACACTCTCACGTGCGCACTGGAGTCGATTTAGAGAAATATCAGTTTTTTGGGATAACTTGAACGGTGTAAGATATCAAAATTCTAGCTCCGGAAAATTGCCCCACGTCTCTCTTTAATCAGATCTCTTTAAACTTTCGAAATGATGAGAAAGAAAATTAATTCACTATGGATTCTGATATCTTAACAAATATAGGCCTACAGCTGAAAAATGTTTTTTTTTTCACAGCTGTGGATCTATATAAGTTGAATAGTTTTTGATTACACCACCTTGAAGGTATTGAAAATATCTGTATTTCTCTCGTAATGGAATTTCGAAATCTTATATAATGTTCAAAAGTCATCACCAAAAACTGATTCTTGATGCTAAATAGACACCCATTGGATTTCTCCTCCTTTTTGACTGAAATAACCTAATACTCAAGCTATGACTTGCCGCACACAACATCCGTATCATGACGAAGTTATGGTGGTGGTTGTGAAATATCTTAATAATGAAAAACTTCCAAACTTTAATTTTAATTATTATTCAGACTGCGACAGAAATCGAACCAGCTGATACTCGTCTATAGTTCTTCTTCCCACTTGTTTTTCTCCAGCATCACCACCCTCACGTACGGCCGGCACCTGTATATTAAAGTCAATGATCTTTCGACTGTTTAAATCAATTAATCACGCCGACGCTAAACCCGATAAGCCTCCTGTCTATCCTATTAGACGCGTGAGCGGGAGGGAGGGAGGGAGGGTCGCAGCTTGCACGTGACTGTAGACATGGGCTACGTCACCCCGAGGGGTAGTTAGTTCAGCACCCCGACGACAACTGATTTATACTAACGAGGTGTTGCCATTTATATTAACTGATACGCAATGACTGACAAGACTGTCTTAAAGTGATCTATATTTGAAGTCCACTTTTGGGGTGGTTAGATCGCTCTTGTGGTGCACCGTCCAAACGATCCTACCTTTCATCCATGGCCATTGGGGAAGAATGACTCTGTTTCAAGTTTCAAGATTATCAATATATATATATATTTCAAGTTTATCTCCAACTCCAAGCTGAAACTATTGGCCGCCTGACGACTCAGTCAATGAAAGGAAGACTAAATCGGAAACTATAAAGTAAAGTCGGTTGTGGGACTGTGGTTTCGAGTCCCACATTAGGCAGAGATTCTTGTTAACTTCATTCATCTATCATCTGCTGTATCGTAATCTCAAATACTCTAGCTGTTTGTAAGTTACGAACCAAAATTAATATTAATCAATTAATGAAAATTATTATTCTATTTTATTCAAGTTATACTTTTTAGAAGAGAGCATTTTTGGGCGAAGATTCAAATTCACATGCTGGAAAACATTTAGGTTCATCTGCTATCATATGGACATACAATCTATGTATGCCTATTATAAGCATACAATCTAATGCAAATATTACATGAAGTTGACTATTGAAATAAAGAAACAAATACTTCTTGAATCAATGGAAATATATAACAAATGTTGCTCATTGGTCGTTCCATTTATAGCCTCCCTCTTGTACCATATACACCACATGCATTGCGCATGCGTTTATTGGTTGTTTTTACAGTCACGCAGGTCATGTATGTTTGTGTAAAATTCTCGCCAGGGAGCAGTGTGCATCAATCACGTGATGAGAGGTTAAGTACCAAAGTGACCTGCTGTCATCACCTTCAGCAGTGAGGCCAACTTTACAATGACTTAGAAACAGCTTCTTACGGGAAAACTGAACTGAATTCAGTATGTATCAACTATAGTAACGATTTCATCGAAAATGTCTTATTCAATTAAATTTCTCTCAAAATGTTCACGACAATTACCACCGGAATGGAATGGAAGGGATGTGAGGCTGATTCTGGTGGACATGTTGTCCTTCTCATTAATTGTTAATATTTTGTTGACATTTTGTTTTTCATATTATATATTTTTTCATATGTTTTTTTCATATGTTCTTCCTTTTTTACGTTGAAATAGAGTCGTCGTTTCGCTCATCCAATAAAATAATCAATATTCAGTTATTACGCCAGGGACAGCGGCGCTGTGCTAGCTAGTCCTGAATAAGCGCCACTGTTTCTAAACGCGTTATAGGAAACGTGGGGTCTTTCCAAATGAAGTGAACATATTCGGAAAACATGATTCCAGCAAACTATCTCACGAGACTTCACGTAATATACATGATTATATTACAAAACAATAGATATTCCGAAATAAACAAATACAAAATAAAGAGACAATGCTGGAAATAAAACGCGGCACCTCCACCAATAGTCTACATACGAGAACTTGCGCACACTTGCGGACACATAACATGGTTTTTACGAAATTTTAATTCCAATTCCAATTGAATCTACTCATGATTACTGACAAGTGTTTACACGTACTGTACGAGGAGTGTGCATGTACTGTACATAATATGCAAGATTAAGTGAGTATAAAGTCAGCACATTTTCTTCAGAAAGCATTTTAATGAGGCTCGATCGAACACTTCATGTGAACGCGAATGTACATAGAATAATTATGTATGATGATGAATGATGAAGTGAAATTATTAGGAGACCTGACATTTGGAAAACCTGAAATCAACCCAACTGTGAAACCTTCGGGAGAATTAAATTCAAATTTTTATCATGAATACAATTATTCAAATCTAAAATACAACTATAAAAACAATATTTAAAGTATCTCAAATTATCATTGAAACAAGGAAATATTCTCTCATCCAACTGATATTAATTTCATGAATTACATCATGTTGAAGGCTTCAGAATCAAGATTGATATATTTAATAAGAAGTTGAATAAAAAATAATAAATGAACCTCTCTATTACGAGTACCAAAGATGATAACAATCAATTACGATCTCAACTATTATCACTTAATTAAAACCTTTCAACTAGATATGTCCTCAGATTGCTATTCAACTATCATCTGTGTTTCATGTTATCGTTATTATGTATACACTTATTACCATTTCTGCAATCAGTAGGTATTGAGGATTTAAAGAAAATAACAAACAACGAATAATTGTGAATTCATGTATATGCCTACTTCTCGTTTTTTCACCTCATTTATGACTTGATATCTGATCCATTTTACTGCACTACTTATTTTATTTCACTTGTATAACAAAATGTATATCCATACAAATGTATATAGCACAACCAACGTCAGTCTATTTTCAATATTGTATCAATTATAAACTATAGTCTAGTTATTGCAGTCAAATATTCATAAACTAAAATAATAATGGAAAGGATTAGCCATAATTGTCACTTCCTCCTTATTACCTGCCTGCAGACTGATTTTAATAATGAGATGCACGATAATATCAACAATCAAAAACAAAAAGTGCTCGAAACGGAAATAATTCTGGTTGATATTATCGGTGTAATTTTTGGGTGACAAAATCACCCATGTGATTTTCTTTTGTCATCCTTTTAAACATTAATTGAGGACCAATAACTTTCTGTCACGTCAATGTTGACGTATGTAAACAATATCATATGCATACAACAATTGAACGGATCAGCTATTCTAAAAACACGCACACTTCGTCGAACAGAAATTTCGAAAAACTCTCAATCTTTTCCCTTTACAATGTCGGACATTTTTAACAGTTAAAAAATGGCATACATTCTATCGGAATTTTAAATACAAGGCATTATGATACCATCCATCTCTCACGAGCTCATGGTGAATGCCAGTGGTTTGTTGGGTCGAACCCACCCCCATGATATGTGCCAGGGAACCGCCACCCCCACCCACCCCCAACCAACCCCCCTACTGCCATGCCATTTTTTCTCTGAACATTTGTCTTCTGTAATGTTCTGCCGATGTCAGCAATAACGCAGGGGGCCTCGAACACACATTTATAGGGCTCAAATACTCCTTTCTCATAGTCTAAAAGTAATATATCATTAGATAAACGTTAGGTAAACCTTATAGCTCCTCCACCGCATCTATGCGATGATCGCAGCTCAATAAAATATTTGCGTTTTTATACGACGATGAAATGGTAAATCAATAAAATAAGCGATTCACAAATCGAGTTTCAATAATGTCAATATACAATATATTTTCTGTAACTTTCACATGTTCTACATGATCAATATATGTTTTTTATCGCCTGAATAATGCGATTATTGACTCTATATTGTTTTCATTCTAAGCATCCTGTATATATTTTTATCTCACTTCCAAAATGATTGTAAGCGAGTGACGTCCAGAGGTAGCTATTCCATTTACTAACTTGTTACTATAATTTGTAGATAGTTACACAGTAATTATTATCACATTAAATGCACAATAAATACATAATAAATAAAATAGTCAAACTGGAAATTATTCGCATAGTGCCACATTCTATAGTGCTCGATCGCAAAACTTATTCTTATGCATTTGATTTGATTACCGACACAAGTTTCGAAACTATCCATATCGATTTTGATTCTAGTTGTATATGCATCTAAAATCATTACACTTTATTTTTAGTGATGTAAGATCAGGACTTACCTGTTTAGTGAACAACAGACAGCCCTCTTTAGTATGTTTCAATTAGAAGACGGCCATGGCCGAACCCTCCATGCAAGCACGTACAAAAACTTCAGTCAAGTCTGTTCTGGCTGTTGTCTACAACAACGGGAATCCTGATCCTGATCCTTGTCCTGATCCTGAATTACTGTCAAGTGCGCTAGCGACTGATTAAACTGTCTCAGTAAGCAAGTCGAATATTTTAAATAAATCGTCATCGTCAACATTACTGTTGACGTATAGGCGTATAATAATACATATTAAAAAAAGCGGAATGGTTTAATACTTGATCCTACTATTCGTTTTGGAATTGATGAACAGCAGCACATCAATGTCGACAACGATAAAAGAGCTTAATATATCAATCGACTATTTCGGAAAATAATGAACATTACGACCTACACTCGAAAGAGTATCGTTATCTCTTTCTCCTTATCGAAAGAGTATGTTTAATGTCGCAAGATCAAGAGAACCATATTCCTCTTCTATTTCAAAGAATTTGGTCAACAAATATAAATTACCACAACAATGATAGATTCTATTGTTGTAGACATTTTGAAAATATCAGTACAAATTTTGAAAAATCATTCAAGTTTGTATTCAATTACTTAATTTTCATATCTACCCATCCCTCCCTTTTTATGTCTAATATTTTTATAATATCATTCACGATCGCTTCCTTTCCACTATCCTCACCATTACCTAAGAAACCTTCATCTCATCATCCTAAGATCTCATTAATGATTCATCCGACGCAAATAGATCTGAGTTTTCATTACAGTGCGACTTTTAACCTAACATAAATAAAGTACATATTTCAATTTACACCTCTACATAGTTGATATTGAAATTGTCATTTCACTTCCTTATAGCTTAATGGTTTTGTTAGTCATTTTATAATTAGTTACAGTTTCATTATCTATTAGGCATCCCATTCTTTCAATTATTCTGATCCATTGATCAATTATTCTGTGTCAAATGGCAGCCATTGTTTGTGAACGGCAGTCTTTAATAAAGATACATATTATTTCTATTCGATCAGAGACTCAAGTCACGTGTGCATTATGACGAGCAAGCGAGACAATTAACAAACAATTAACAACATGCGAGTCACGTGGTCGATGACGTCATGCAAACTTATACAAATTATGTACCGGTAAAGTAGCTTTGCGCGGGCGTTATTATATTGTTTATTTTGAAGCGTAAAGTAGAAAACGTTGTAAACTATTATAATTATAGGCCTATTATGAAGATATGAAGATTTTTGTATTATTTTACTGGTACTAATAATTTGTAAATTAATTGTTGCCTATGTAATTCTTTAAATTCAATTATTATCAGTTTGATTAATCAAATTGATATTTTATGTCATGGGTATTGAATTTGAACTATTTTCTATTTATTGCTGAAATCCAATCATTTGTTCATACAAATTTATTTTCTGGTTATTTTGCAATTCTCTAGCTATACGGACTGGTACACATAACAAAGTAGTAAAACCATCATAAAATTCTCTTTTAATCATGTTTCTTTTCGAAACTATAAGGTTCGTGAAGAATAATTGTAAGCATTGATGATGTGATTCTTTATTGAATTGAATAATTTAAATGTCAATATAATAATATTCAAACGTAGGCCTACCTCCCCAGCGCAGACCGAAGATTGAACCAATTAAAAGTTGTTTAATCGCCAGTTAGCGACGCTTAGCGGCTATCGCTCCAATCACTCCTAAGTGATGCAGGGGTAGAAGTCAAACATCTTGAGTTATGTAATCTTAAACAACAACTATAGAGTTGGCGTCTTTCTCTAAGGGAACTAGTTCCACACAGAAAATACTACATGCATTATCAGCTAGCCACCCCCCCACCACCCCTTCCACCAACAAAACTCTCCGTCCCCTCCCCTCAGCTTCCGCCTCTTCTTACCCCAAACCAGTCTTCCCGAACACATCATACACGATTCTTTTCTCGCGCCATGTTGGTATTCTTCCGCGTGCGTCGGACGAAGTAGGCGTGGCGTCCAACGTGAGCGGCGCTCCACCCCGCTAAGCGTCGCGACGCCAGACCAATGTTCGATCAGTATTTACGAGATCTAGGAAGGATAATGAGTTCATATACCAATATGATGTGTGTATAAACTTCCTTGTAGATTGTGAAGAATATACAAGAATAAATGCACAAGTTCATCACATGGTAACTGAGTTCTTGAATTGGTTTGGTAGAACATAACTCGAGCTGCCCCTCAACCTCCGTCTGTACCATTACACAGCTATTAATATCATTGGAAGATACCCATCCCGTTAGCTCAGATGGTATCAAGCAGAAGGTCCGGGGTTCGATTCCCCGACGCGGTGGTGATAATAATATCCATCCTATCAACATCACGTGCTGTACGTATCAGCAGAAAGCCATGTATCCATATATATATATATATATATATATATATATATATATATATGGATACATGGCTTTCTGCTGAAATATATGGGCCTACAGAGGTTAATTTATGCCGGAACGCACCGGAACAGCATTCCGGTTCCTTCTTTGAAACCGGTACACACGTTCTAGTTTAATAATGATGAAAAATCAAAGATAGAGTGGATTTCATTCATTCACTAGTACTTTTGCCATGAAATAATGATTTTTACAGTTGAATAAATACTTTCATATTCTGAGAATGTTTTTTATTTTTATTTTCATAAATAACTATCGTTCAATAAAGATGATAATAATTTCGAATACATTCTATTGAATACATATTTAGGCCAAATTAATTAATCTTTTGTATTTCGTCCATGATATTTTTGCAGGGGCGACCGTGGGGGGGGGGGGGGGAAGAATAAGGGGTGGTTCACTTTGAGGTGCATTCCGGTTCCTTCTCACTAACAAATTAAGCCCAGTATATATATATATATATATATATATATATATATATATATATATTATATATAAGACTTTCTTTTGAAACTTACACTACGTGATATAAGTATATCACTGGAAAATACCCACCGATCGCCTCATCGGGGAATCTAGCACCACATCTTTGACAGATGCCTAAGTTGTCTCACTCTCAGATGGTATAAAGAAAAGTTGCGTAAAAAGCAATAGACCCAAATTACCATCCCCTAATGAGATGGTATTCTTCTGTGATATTATCATCCAAAAAAAAAAATATATATATATATATATATATTATGTCTCTCTCTCTCTCTCTCTCTCTCTCTCTCTCTCTCTCTCTCTCTCTCTCTCTCTCTCTCTCTCTCTCTCTCTCTCTATATATATATATATATATATATATATATATATATATATATATATATATATATATATATATATATATATATATAAGTGTTCGTCGAAGTCCGATCTCGTACAGTGCTGTATGAAGTTTTCCAATCAGAGGTAAGGTTTTAAACCTTGTTACATGAGCGTAGCGAAGGCTTCCATTTTACAATTTGAAGAAACAATTTAAAAAACTGTGATTGATAATTGTGAATACAAAAGATCACAGCAGAAAAACAATTGAAGCGAAATAATTTTGAGAAAGATACCATAGTATTGTTTCATCAAAAAAAATTTCATACATTTCTTTGAAGAGTTCCGGAGAACTGGATGATTTGAGTGTTTGTGGTAATCATTTCATTTTGTTGAACTTTTTATGGAAAATGATCAACTTTCGTATCTTCAACTCACATACGTTAACATTTTAATTCCGAACTGATATATCTTCAGAAAATACAATACATATGCTAGAATTTTTAAAACATCAACTTTATTAATGGATTTTAAAAATTCCAGTTCTAGCATGGAATGTACATGATAAGATATATGTAACTTATATGTATTATATGTATATGTAGGCCTATTTGGAATGTATACCACCTGACTACACACATGGTGATTTTCTAACTTTAAAACTAGTAAGATAATAATGTAAGTCTCATTTTAGACGAGCAAACCCTGTTCGAAAGTGTAGTTGAGCTGTTTGACCGACGGGTGTATTCAGTGGTACTCACGAGCGCTCTTACAGCAAAATTGCGAACTGAGAAGTTGTTTTCATGATCCACTCAGACCGTGGTCCTCGGTCTCCCCTACACGGCAGTGGTCAAGGAAAGAGAGTTAGCAAAAGCATGGCTGAAGGAAAATTATCAAGATTATTACAACTCAAAATTAAAATCACTTTAATGCTGATTTCGAACAGAGCCCTTCAGAATGCGTTGCATAAATTTTGGAATTAGTTTTGAACGACACACCAAAATTTTCACAAGCAATGTGCCACCGATTTTGCCAAAAAGTATGTTGTTTCACGAGTAATAACTCTGTTAATAAATGATTAACTATACGTGGAACCGTGATATAAGTCCTTCTAGGTTCTGTTTCAAGAACTGACATTTAGTGAACAAAATGACACATAGCAGATTAACTTGTTTTCTTGTTATAATAAATACTATATTCTTATTATAAATACTCGTTATAATCCTTGGTTGACAATGTCATTTTTAATGTCATCTAATAAGCTTCATCTGTGACCACAAATTGCGTAATATTAATCGCGTAATTGGTATTCATATTCTTAACCAACACATTTCGCTTTTCGTAATCGTATAAAGCGGGTTTAATCTATTCTATTCTGGTATAAAGGTTTTTTGATAAATATCTGCAATGAATCGCTTTTTCCGTTTGAGTTGTGGTCTAAGGACATACAATTGAAAAACAGATTGTAGAATGCTTATATGTCTCTGGACGCTTACCATGGATTTCTATCATTACTCTACTTTGACAAATTGGCAAATAAAAAAATTATAACGATCAACATTTTGTTTATAGCTTCTCTAATCCAGCAACAGCAAATAACATTCATGCAACACATTAAATGTATGCTAATAGTCACAACAGTCCAACAATTCTCAGGATCACTATTCTACTATTCTACGTCTACTAGTTACTGTAGCATATTATGTATCTAAGACAATCTTGTTATGTAACCATGGTTATCAGGTAACCATGGTTATGGGGTAACTATGGTTACCATTGTTAGAGATACATTGTTAGACATTAAGTAGTCCTTCTTAAGAAGATTAAGTATTATATTGTGAATCAATAACTAATTAATAAAGATATTATATATGTGTACAATGGTATTAATTACTATTTATAAATACAACATGGTGTCAGAAGTGAAGTAAACATCTAAGAAAAAAGAAAAACGGCAGTATAAATAATAAGATTGCTGAAATAACAAGGATTAATACTTGCCATGGCTGAAGCCTCACCTAATGATTGTAACTATGAAAGACAAGGTAGGCCTAATAACTCAATGCAGAACATAACTGTGTCGCAGGCTCGCCTTCATAAGCCACCGTCAGAGCTTGATTTAACAGGGAATGTATCCGAAAATTGGCGAAGATGGAAACAAAAATTTTCAATTTATATGAAAGCATCGAAAGCCAACGAAGACCAAGAAGATGTGAAAGTTGCAACATTTTTGTGTCTTATTGGAGACGAAGCTCTTGAAACGTACAACACCTTTAAATTTCCAATTGAAGGTGATGAAAACATATTATCCAGGGTCATAGAAGAATTCGTCTGAAGGACGGGTTTTGGCAAATACCTCTTTCAGATGAAAGTTCTGACCTATGTACATTTAATACTCCCTTCGGTCGCTTCAAATTCTTACGATTACCTTTTGGAATATGTTCAGCCCCGGAAGTTTTCCAGAAGTCAAACGAACAAACATTTGGGGACATTGACAATGTGCAAGTCTATTTTGATGATTTAATAATCTCAGGGAGCTCAGCAGAGGAACATGACAAGGCTTTGAGTGAAGTTTTTAAAAGAGCAAGAGAAGTAGGAGTAAAATTCAACCAAACGAAATTTCAATTTCGTGTTTCGGAAGTCAAGTACTTAGGACGTCGAATATCGGGCAACGGAATAACTGCAGATGACAGTCACATTAGACCGATAGTAGAGATGGAAACCCCAACTAATAAAACTGAATTAATGAGGTTGTTAGGAATGGCTAAGCATTTGGCCCCATTCATTCCCAACCTGTCACAAATAAGCGCGCCTCTCAGGAACTTAACTCGCCATGATATCCAATGGCAATGGTATCCAGAGCATGACAAGGCCATAGAACAAATCAAGTATCATCTCGTGAGTAAGCAGACATTGGGAATTTATGATAATAAAAAACCTCTTGTCCTTCAGACGGATGCATCAAAAGATGGGCTAGGCGCATGTCTAATGCAAGACGGACACCCTCTAGGATACGCATCTAGAAGTTTAACACCTTGCGAACAGAACTATGCAACCATAGAAAAAGAATTGCTAGCGATTGTATTTGGGCTCGAACGGTTTAATAACTATACCTATGGCAATAAAGTATCAGTACATTCAGATCACCGCCCTCTCGAAGCAATACATAAAAAGAGTATAGACAAAGTGTCAGCAAGACTGCAGAGAATGATGTTAAGATTACTGAAGTATGATTTAACAATTACTTATGTGCCAGGCAAATTGTTATACATAGCCGATACATTGTCCAGAGCCTACTTAAAAGACCCTGTAGAAGAAGACCCAGAACTAAAGTACATAGTTCACACCCTGGTAAAATACTTACCAATGACAGAAGAAAGAAAATCACAATTTAAACAAGCTACACAGGAAGATGATGTATTACAAAACCTAACTCGTTATGCTAAGAGTGGCTGGCCTTCCCATAAACAAAGCATCCCAGATAACATTAAATATTATTGGAATGTTAAAGACAATATTCATGAATCAGAAGGACTAGTGTTTCTAGAAGATAAATTGATCATCCCAACTGAGCTAAGAAAGTTGATGTTAGATGTCATACATGAGGGACACGCAGGAATGGAGAAGTGCAAAGCTAGAGCAAGAGAAGTCATCTCTTGGCCAGGAATGTCTAGGGATATCGAGTCAGTCGTTTCAAAATGTTCCACATGTGAGAGATTTAGAAGCAAAAAACAAAAGGAGACTATGATTCCACATGAGATACCGAATAGAGCATGGGAAAAGATTGCCGCAGACATCTTGGAATATCAGTCGCGTAACTATCTCGTGGTAATGGATTATTACAGTAAATGGGTAGAACTACTTGAACTTAAAGGCAAGGCCGCCCCAGAAGTAATATTCAGATTGAAATCTATATTTGCACGATATGGAATACCTGATCGTTTTGTATCAGATAATATGCCATTCAATGGCTATGAATTTAAAGCGTTTGCCAAAGATTGGGACTTTGAACTTATAACGTCCAGTCCGAAATATCCCCAGTCGAATGGCTTAGCTGAAAAAGCAGTGTCAATTGTGAAGAATATGTTGAAAAAGACTAGTCATGAGGGAAAGGATGTGTATACAGCATTACTAGCATACCGAAGTACACCCATTAAAGACTTGAATTTGTCACCGGCTCAAATCATGTTTAGTCGCAACCTTAAAACGAAATTACCCATCTGCACTCCTAGCCTGAGGCCTGTTGTTAAGAACAGTAATGTTAAATCAAACGTGGAACTGAAACAGCTTCGTCAAAAAGCATACTACGATCTTACAGCAAAGACCCAAAAACCACTGGAACCGGGTTCAAACATTTTAGTCAGAAAGGAGAAGGTATGGGAACCGGCTCAGGTAATCAGTCGACATAATAGCCCTAGATCGTATATCATTAGGGATAACAACGGTACAGTGCTTCGACGAAACCGAAGGTTCTTACAAGAGTCGCAGAACTCACCACCTGAGTATAAACCACCAACTGTTGATGTGCAAAGTACGAATAGAGAGTCTGATGAAGATCTGGGTTTTGATGCAATTCAACCGAAGAGTCACGGACAGCCTACCGGCTTACCTAGGCCTGTAGGTAGTGATGATGTACCCCCAAATAATGTTAGGGAAACCTATGTTACCACTAGGTGTGGCAGGACTATCAATAAACCTGCACGTTATAAAGATTAAACAAGAGGAAGGAAAAATGTACATTCAGAATGGTTACAGATTAATGTACAGATTCATTTGTGTTGGTTAGTCAATGAAGAATATTTGTAAGTGAAGACATAGTGAAGAGATGTAGCATATTATGTATCTAAGACAATCTTGTTATGTAACCATGGTTATCAGGTAACCATGGTTATGGGGTAACTATGGTTACCATTGTTAGAGATACATTGTTAGACATTAAGTAGTCCTTCTTAAGAAGATTAAGTATTATATTGTGAATCAATAACTAATTAATAAAGATATTATATATGTGTACAATGGTATTAATTACTATTTATAAATACAACAGTTACTTTATTACAAAAGCTGAATTATTAAATCAGCAACCACCCTATGACATGGCCTCTTCAAGAAGAAACTGTACGACTTGTAATTTGTAATGTCAATGACAATGTAATTAGTCTTAAATTATATTAATTTCACTATGCATTACATAAATAATGGACCGAATGAATGAGATGTTGATAATTTGTTCAGGTCTGGCTAGACACATGGCACAATGCTGCCAACTTTTGTTTTAAACCTCTATTGACATTTTCTCACACTTTGAGTGCTGTGTTGTCTGCCTGTCTTCCATACGAACATAATACGAAACACTTTAGACTTTTGCCAGGCATTATTAAAGCTTAATTGTATTTGTACTATGTACTTGAATACTATTATAACATTATTATTATAGGATTATTAGATATTTCATAAAGTGTAGAAACTTGGAACTGGATACACATATTCAGTAGGCGTAAGGCACAACTTACTTGAAACCTAACCTTACTTTCCAATCTGCTACTGCTGCAGTACTTACATACAACATAGTTATTCTAGGCCTAGGCCTAGATGCTCTTGGATTTATAATTTGAATTTAGTGAATTGCAATCAGGTCCAGGCCTTCCACAATTTAAAAATTTCCAATGGAATTAATGCAAAGCATTTGTTCTTTGCTCCTGCGTAATCAAACTGTTGCTCGTAGCAGTTGTTACCTAAGTCGTTCTTTGTCATACAGCGTAGTCTTACCTAGACCACAATGCATACTGTCAGCTTACCATGCTGTGAATAGGCCTATGTCATCTAGTGTATGGGCAACAAAATGCCCTTCAGCTTTACCCAACCAAATGACTCGCATCGTGTATCGATCATATGCCAAAGGAAAAGACAAAAAGAAACCTGAGAAAGGGAAGAAAAGTGTTCAAATAAATGATCTTCAACTTGCTGAAGTTATCAATGTGGAGAATCTTAAAAGTCAAATGCAAAAATCTGTTGATAAACTAAAAGAGGAGTATGTTCAAAATTTGTCTTTGAGATCAACGACAGGATCAATTGAAACTTTACAAATAACATTGGATGGCAAGGATTATACTCTGCAAGAGTTGGCGCAAATAGTAAGAAAAAATCCAAAAACAGTAGTAATTAATATGACTACTTTTCCGCAAGCAATACCGGCTGCAATTCAAGCAATACAAAAATCTGGCATGAATCTAAATCCACAACAGGATGGCACAACACTCTTCATTCCAGTCCCAAAGTAAGCATTTGATCAAATAGGCATACTTTGTGTGGTATTATACCTGTTGCTATGTTTATTCACACTGGTCTGCAATCAACATGTTACCTTCCACCTAATATTATTTTCAGAATCACAAAGGAGCACAGAGAAAATCTTTCTAAGAACGCAAAAGTTCTTTTCATCAAATGTCGAGACTCGATTAAAGATACTCAGAACAAATATTTGAAGAGCATAAAAAGCAATAACACCATTTCTAAGGATACTTCACATGATGTTCAAAACCAGGTGAGTCGAGTTTATGGGAGTCAAGTCTGTTCTTTGCAGGATCATTACAATGCGTCATTGAACCATTGAATTCGTAGTATTTAAACCCATATAATCGAAATAAATAATATTTCGACATTATGACCACTTTCTCATGGACAGACCCTTTACACCCCTTCTTATCTGCTCATTTGCCATTAGCAGCCCTTGAAACATTATTCATCATTTTGGTAAATTTGTTTTCATATTTTCCGTAGGTTTTATACGTGTATTGTTTAGCCAGGTCTTAAGACACGCATATAGTATATACCCATCTCCGAATGCTTGTTCGGCTGTATAACGAAAGCATACCGAACAACACATTGTCTGGTTTATTTCAGATCGTAAGCTTAGCAGATCAATATATTTCTACGGCTGATAAGATAATGGAGTTGAAACAAGCGGAGCTGACAGGAGGCGCTTGAGGTAGCAACCAGTCGTACCTAGTGAACTCGAAAACTAGTCTCCACACACCATGCCAATGGTTGCCATTGCAGCAAAACTATGCTACATGTGAATACAGTATTTAAATATGGCCGTATACAGAATGCCATTCACCATTTGCAATCAAAACTAATTTTCCTGTAGCCTTTATTATGAATAAAAAATATATTTCAGGGTCTATATAGTTTTTATGAATGTTACTGTGTAATACTTACCAATGGGGATGTTGAAAACTTTCAATTGAACTTTTTCAGAAAATGTTCAATTCATTGAAAATTTCCAATGCAAATTAATTAAAATTTTCAAAGTAAATTTTCAGAAAATGTCCTATTAATTAGATTTTTTGTGTGAATCCAGTGGAATTGAATAAATTCCTGAATTCAAATCATTAATATTTTCAATGAAATTTTGAAATTTTCCAAGATATTTAATCACTGACGTTTCAAATAGAATAGTTTCAAAGGACTTGTCATTCACCTAGGACAGTGCATAGGAGTACTTGCCCCACCTACAGTTGATCGCCGAGAAGTCGTCACATTTAGTAAATATCTATTAATGTTCAAAAACCTACTTATTAAACCCAGTGATTATCTTATACTCATCATTTCTATTTCCATTACAAGTTTTATTATAATGTGGTGGCTCAACAAATCATTTTAATATTGCTAAAAGTGAATTCAAACTCTAGTTTCTTCTATAACAACTTATGTGTCACTATAAAATAATGTTTGAAAAAAATTGAAAGAGCTTTTAAAAATTCTCATTAAAATTTACATCACTTATCCTACATCCTAGTCAATAACAACTAGGAAAAATGGACCCCATGTTGGGTGGGTATGACAGCCCGCACTATGGTATGTCCATCAACAATGTATTATATCAGGTGTAAAAAGCTTATCCAAGAGGAATCTTGGTCTCTTGGAAAACGTAGCACATAATTTGAGGTAGGTTGTTTTAAGCAGGTACTCGAAGTGAAATCAAAATCAAAATCGAGATTAATCGATATTTTTGTGGAATTGGAATTAAAATTGAAATTTTTAATCTATGTTTATGAGAACTGGAATCGAAATTATTATTCTGCTCAAGATTATCTAAAGTAAAATCGAAATCGATCGAAAGATTATTCATTAAGTCATTTTCTTCTCTGTTATTATTTGTAGATAAAGCAGGTAGTAAAACTTGACATTACTGGGTAAGCTCAAAACCGCCGAGCGGTTGCGACGTATGATGGATATGGTGGAACATAGGGATGGTTTCAAAGGAACTTTACCAAGACTAGACCTATGACCAGGTTTGTAATACTGCTCTCAAACAAGTGTCTGAGTGCACCTGTGAAATGATGGTTATTGAATGCTGTGAATTCTATATATGTTTCATAATGGAGAGATTATCTTTTTACCAAAATTAGCTTTAAACACGGATACGTTTTCGACCTACGACTTTTTGTGTTTCAACTCGTATTTCTGTATGGCAGTGCGCAATACCAATAGAAATACAATACCGTTATATTTTATTTGACGTTTGGAGAAATTCGTAGAAAACATAAATTGTCATAGGGCCTACCTCACAAAAGACGGAAAGGGTTGGTACTTGCTGCTTGATTGTAGATACAGATTAAAATCTAGGTAGCCAAACTGTTTT
Source organism: Brachyptera putata (assembly GCA_907164805.1). NCBI lineage: Eukaryota > Metazoa > Arthropoda > Insecta > Plecoptera > Taeniopterygidae > Brachyptera > Brachyptera putata. The sequence continues at coordinate 11,088,163 of OU015468.1, read as the reverse complement.
CTAAACTTATGTGTCTTCATTTGTTTAGAAAACGTATTGGTTTCAAATTTTGCTGAAGTTGCCTACTCATTACCTACTGCAAAAAGAAGGAGCCTGACTGGGAATTATTTAAAAAATATAATACTTGAAGTGGTGTTATATCATTTTTTAGAAAATGTGTGCATTTTCCATTTTTAAAGATTTAATTATTTCAATTATTTCAATGCAAAAGATCTGACGGGTGCATTGGAACTTGAGGACCCAGAGTCGGCACTCTTCGTGAACGATTGAGAAAATAAACATGCTGCAGCTCTAAAATGTTGAAGAAGTCCTAGTGCCCTCAAATATAAAATTAATAAATGTGATCCATACAGCACAAACTTTTTCCCATTCTCCCCACAGAGAAACACACAGAGAAAGTGGAATGGAGTTGCGAGGAGGTCATTGATGATAAAGCTCGTTCAAGGTAAGCTGCTGGTTACAACTTGAATTATGCATTTAAGTGAGGCCTGGTATTATCAAGTCCAGTTGGACTTATTCTGAGAGTCAGTGAAACTGACTAGCATGAGTAATCATGGAGATAACCGGTTTCAACTCGCATCCTGGTTATCCATGCACCGAGTTAAATAGAGACAGTTGTTTATTTCTATATTTCTATAGGAAAACAGCACGTGCGTTGTAGGATGAGCGAGATATCTGTATGAAAAACAAGTGGAAAGTTCTACCAACCTTTATTTTAAAAGTTATCATTTCTAGACACTCACTGCCTTTTTCATGCAAATCTCATTTGATTTTCAAAAGTAATGTTTTTCGTTATGCTAAATAATACATTTATTTCCTAGAAAATGTGTGTGAACAAAATTTCTTTGAACTTATCAACACGTCTACTAGAACATATGTGGAAATTTCATTTCAATCAGATTGAATTCATTCTTTAATTTATTCTTAAATTTATTTTCATGATTTATTCTTCATCCTCAACACCAATGAACCTATATGTGGCTTACAAAAATCGCAAAATATAGAAAACATACAAACGAAACCCGATTTTTCAAAAATTCAAAAAGAAACATCTAAAAATGTTAGCCCTGATCTATTGTCTTATAATAGTAACTTTGTGCAATCTGTACTGTCACTGTGAGGAAAAAAAAATGTTTTTGATCCAAATCAGTTTCTCCATTTTTTCAGAGTTTTTTTCAGAGTTTTTTCATAGTTGTTTCAGAGATTCAATATTTGAAAATCCCCATAAAAAAATCCGATAAAGTTACCATATTATCAATTTTATTCATTTTGAAATTAAATTAAATCAAATCTACTCAGTTTAACCAAAATTGTTTGGTTGTTTCAAAGAAAATGAATGTATTGTGACATAATAAAGCATGAAGAGACCATTAAATACTCACAATGTAAATCAAACGTTGAGATTTTACATTTATTTTCCCATCAACTTGGAAAAAGTTGAGAAGAGATTTCGTTTTTCTTTGGAAAGTTGATGTCCATAACGTTGAACTGGAACATGAGCAAGATGGGTGGACTATCTATTTGATAGTGGATTTGTCTATTTGTATGCGTGCGATGCACATTCCTGACATTTTGATTGTGCAACAACAAACTTTTGGGGCAAAAAGACTTATCCAATTTTGAATTCAATAGTTTTCCAACAATTTCTGTCAGGACATTTTTCAAGTATTTGAAATTGAATATTCCTCATAGGATTAACATGGGTAGACAGATTTCTATTTTTTTAATATCTGCCGAGATGTATGTAAATGACGTAATATGCTACATTATGTGGTTTTGAAATGTATGAAAAATTCATATAAGTCATTAGAGAAAATGCTATGTAGACCAACACATTTTTTTCACCATTTTAAAAATATTTATATTTTCACGTCTTTGTTATTTTCGCTTATATTATGAAAGAAGAAAGATGTATTACCAAGACATGTCACGCAATCCAAAATAATAAAACTGACTTACTTTTATACTCTCGCTAATTCATCACCACTCTCTTCTTACTCCCTCACCTGTAACACCTCTAGTACATGCAAATCACAAAAATGCGATCAGCCATACTGGATTGTGCTGCTGCCCAGCAGTAACCAAGGCCGTTTTTTCAGTGGCGAGCATAAGTACTAATTGCAGACGTGGGCGAGGGAAATGAATTCCTTTTTTTCAGTCAGATAAGTGAACTGTCGTGATAGTTTATATCATTCGTCTATGATAATATCATCACCGGGTAAATGTATAGCGTTTTCCTGTCGGGGTAATAGTACATAGAATATCCGTGTAGTGGCGCCTCCATTGACGTGTGGCTAACAACTAGAAACCTACTTGATCGACTTGTATCACTGATGAAGCAGCCCTCTACGAGACTGTGAAGTCTATACGTCTCTGTTGTCTCTGTCTCTCTGTTTTTTTTGTATCTGTTTCAAGATTATCGTACAATATTTTGTAATGATAAGAATAATGTACTTTATCAATCGGTACTATGGTATAAGTTGGTGAATGCGTCTAAAAGATACTAAAAAGTATAGCTATAATAAATAAATACAAAATTTAACTTTAAATAAACAAATGTCGATGCTTAAGCGACATCCATATAAATTATGACACACTTTTTCAGGCCTCCTCCCTCCGATGTCACAGTTGGTCACAAAACCCATTACCCTCCCCACTTTAAATACGTCACAAATTCTCATTCTCATGCGAAGTATTTCGCAATACCGGTACTTCGATAATATAATTCGTCGTTAAAGTAAAAAGGATGAATAATTAAAAAATCTTTGATCCTATTTTAAACATTTGTCGTGAGACGGTCAGAATTGAAATTTCTCCTTCAGAGCTCAGGTTGTTGAAAAGTTTGATCCCAACATGTGTAGGGTCTGTATTTATGCTACCTTTTTTTGTGGAATAATGAAAAATATAAATAATAATACATATTAGAACTATATTTGACATCAAAATGTTGAACAAATTTGATAGTTTTGAGTGAACGTGAAACGAGTTCTCACAAAAAGTAAACGACTCGATATTTTCAAACAGAATTTAGTCTCGATAAATTTGAAGAAAGTGTCTTGATTTCCCCAAGGGGCTAAGACAGATAAAGACAAGACTTGAATTTCTGCTCACATTTAACCAAGTTTGTTTTGTTGATTGCCGTAGCCATTAGCAACCGTGCCGCACGGTCATGCGATTTGTTTTTCACGCGAGAAGAGAAACTTTTCACACTTCCAACTCTGACCAACTCGTACCCATTTGCAGTTCGACAGCTCTTGACAACAATTTTACTCAAATCTATATTTGGTAGTTTGGTTTATTTTTGCGATAATTTTTTGTGCAAATTTTTGATAATTTTTATTTTTATAACTAGACAAATTTAATTCAAAGAATATTATCAAAATACCACTCTTTTCTCACACAAAGCATTGTATATTCCTACCAATCCATTCAACACAGAATACCAATTTGTTTAAAGGAAGCAAAATGTGCAAATAATTTAAAATAATTATTTCACTCGTTTTTAATTTACAAACTACACTACCATTCCTGATTCCACAAATGAGAAATAACTATATCAATAAATGAGTATATAGACCAGTATTCTACGTTCAATTTTTAGCAATATATTACCAGTTCTGTAGTCTGTGATATTACTTAAATATTTGCTATGCATGCATCAGTAACTATACATCGTATATTGTGTATATACAGCATTAATTTTAATATTGTATCTGTTGTAATATTTCAATACCTTGTAAGAGACCAAAACCAATGCAGTGAATATATGGATAGGTCACAACCTGTGACCTATGCTGCTAGCAGTGCTCCAATTGTTGACGTAAATAATTTTCAAATTGGGCTAAATATGTTCACACGTTCGATGAATCTAATTTGGCATCAATTGAAGTAGATTATAATAGTCGTTCAAGCTGAGAGAGAGAGAAAGAGAGAGAGAGAGAAAGAGAGAGAGAAAGAGAGAGAGAGAGAGAGATATTCTTATCTACAATCAATCTTCAACATCTTGTGTTTCTAGCAATGATGCTTGTCTCTATGTTCTTGGCATAATTACCGGATAAGTGCCGTATATTTTGGCCTAAGGCATCCAGTTTTCATGTTGAGGGGAGGGGAGCATTTCGCAAAAGGTTGTTAAGTATATGCATCCTCAACATATTTATGAAAATCCTTATTTCAGAATTTCGTCTAGTCCCCAAAACGCATAAAATGGTATTGAGAAAGATCAATTTTAAAAAAATGTCTCCTTCGGGGCGTATAACTGAGAATCAGGCCCCCACATCCTCTCGTATCCTCATTCTAATCGGCTACTCACTCAGTATTTTTTCGGTGTATTCGAGCAACCACAGTACTTGAGATCACTGCGGAGTCCTTGCACACGGCGTTAAAATGACAAAACCGCGACTAAATGGTCGTGTAGGCCTATTTCTCGATCGAGATTGTGGTCAAGTATAAGTGTTAAGAGGGGTGGATAAACTATTTGCCTAGGGGCGGCTGGGTACACGGTATAGTCGCCGGTCGGAAGTGCCGCCAGTCCTTATTTTAAAAGTCCATGCCATATGAATACTATAGCCATATAGCGCCTGCTGAATGCATTTTCTGCCTATGGTGTATCAAACAATTGTATGAATGTATATGTGGTTAGACACAGTGCACAGTGTTTCCACAGTGTCTGCACAGTGGTTCAGACAATGACGTTTACGTATTCTTCAAATATCATTAAGTCCAGGAGCTATAGCTATAATGCATGCTAGATTCCAATACCCGAGACCGAATACGAATATACAAGTTTCGCTCGAACTTTTGTCAACTGTTGCTCTTTACATAAATCATGCATGGAAGATGGCCAGGTTGAATGTAGTGATAGTGACTGGAAAATGGCTCTTCTGGTTGGTGGTTCTGATGTTAAAACATTAACAATCATAATCATAATCATTCAATTAAAATATATATTTCGGTTTATGTCATGTGATGACATCCGGTAGGTGAGAGGCATATCAGAGCTGGTTGGATCCCCGCCACCGTCCATCTTCACAGTTTTGTTTTTGTGGTTTACCTCTGTAGTCTAAGCTAATGCCGGGAATCCGGGATGGTTCCAACAATAGACCACGCTCGCTACCTTCCCACTATCCTTCCCATTACCAAAGAAACCTTCATCTCATTATCGCATCATCTCATTAATCATTCATCCGACGCCAATAGATCTTAGTTATAATTACAGTGCGTAGTTGAAACCGTAGTTACTAGTCAATAGTGCAATTATGGCTTCCGATATTGCAAGGGTATGGGTATGGGCATGGTTGCATATATGGATATTGGATGGATATTATTGGATGGATAGATATGCAAAGATATTGCAAGGGTGCAAGGGAACAGATTTCAAGAAATGGTCTACTTTTCACTTAGCTTCTTTTTACTAGTGTTTGTTTCGACTTATGTAGATGTTTTGCCCAATAATATGATTGCATCGAATATGATTGCATATGATGCTTGGTTACTAAATCAGAAATCAACCCGTATTTTTAATTCATTCCAAGGGGTTCCTGTTTGTCTGTTCTATGTTGAATGATTGCACTTTTCCGATTAAGCAGATATTAAATGTATACACTGGGAAGCATTATTATTCATATAGATAGGGTATCTCCAAAATATGTTCACACTTTACAATTACATGATACCGACTACAATACCACTCTACAAATGATTTTAATTATTGTCTCTCCCAACGAATAAATCACTCACAAAAAACGCAATATTTTTATTGTACAAAGCCAATAATACTCGCATGTGAATCATACTCACGTAATAACTTGGCGCTATCTATCATTTCAATTGTCAAATACAAAAATAAATCGTGTGTTTGCCCTTAATAATACTTTGCCTAACGTATAGGTCATGCATCCACCCTATAACGATATTGTCGCCATATATTGATAGGTCAATGAATTATGGAATCCCCCCTCTCCCCCTCACCCATCCATCCTAACAAACAAAGAGAGCTTGCAGAACAAAATGCACATATAGGCCTAAACGATTGTTCGACCAATGACAGATTGGATCGTATTTGCTTAGTATACTAACAAGGGTAACATTGAATTCAACATGCCCTGTTGTTGCACAAATGATCCCGTGCTGATAGAAAGGCATAGGAAGCGAAGTAGAACAGATTGGAGGAGTAAACACAATAGAGAAACGGAGAATGCTACGAATAACTGGGATAATGTTCGGAGACAAGCAGTCAAAACTGTAGAATGTTGTGCGGTTTACCGTATACGTGCGGAATAGATCTGCCGCTACGTTTCTGTTGTATAATATTAGTTGTCAGTTGTCACAGATGACGGCGGGTGGGAGGAAGGGGAGGGGGGGATATCCATGACGGAAAGGGATGGGGGATGTTCAAGCATGTGGATGTTAACGGAAACAAAACAATGCACGCTTGGATGTGGAATATGTGATAGAAAAAGGCGTGGAGGAATAAAAAGTGAATGGCAGTTTTAAATAAATAAAAATTATATACTTCAAGTAAAAAATGTATGCTTTCATGTCATGGAAAACATGCATAAATGTAAGCAATGTGATAATTTAATGATTTATTATTCTCAATATGTATACTGCACACGTACATATATATATATATATATATATATATATATATATATATATATATATATATATATATATATATATATGAGATTTTTGAAACCTGAACTTTCACAACCCGAAGTACTGGGCTCGAGTCCCGGTCGAGGCGTATCTTTTATGACATGGCTATAATATCCCACACACACACACACACACACATATATATATATATATATATATATATATATATATATATATATATATATATATATATATATAATATATAACTATAGTATACATACATTACGTATATTTCGTCAGTATACCTGGTGCCCTAAAAAGTTTCGTTAGAACTTCTCTGGTTACGCCATTATTACGTCTTCTCTTTGTGAGCGTTCAACTTTTCACCAGCCCCTCAGATTCAGATGACGTATAATAATGTGATGTGTTGAAGGAATGCGTAGGCATGCTATGTATGAAACTTTGTGTTATGCTAACTGGTATAGTAACGAAGTACTATCACTTTGAGGGGAAACTTTGGGGGGTGGCAGCTCCTGGAAAGTATACTGTACCTGTTTGGTACGAGTACCGTTTGAAAAATACATAAATAACAAATTGAAATCAATAGCATACAAATCGATGAAATAATGAAAAATTACAAGGAATCAGTGAAAGTGCATGGAGTAGAAAAATTACGTTGAGCAAAAAAAAACCCAGTAAAACGGCACATGAAGCTGGTGTCTTCTATTTCAGTTTCACTAACGGTCGTGAGTGTCGCGTCGTCAAAACTAGTGTTAGCTATGAGGTTATTTTATATTATAGTTAGTTAGTTAGTTAGTTGTTCAACGCACTCGCTCCATGTGATCCGGCGAGGGGAATTATTTCGGACCCTGTTCGATCCTCGCCGCCGTCCATCTTCACAGGGATTTTTCATGGTTTCCCTCTGTAGTCTACGCTAATGCCAGGATGGTTCCCACAGTATGAGCCACGACCGCGCCCTTCCCACTCTTCCACCCACGCTTCCACCCAAGAAACCTTCATCTATTGATCCCATCATCTCATTAATCATCCATTCGACGCCAATAGATCTTCGATTACCATTACAGTGCGTCATTGAACTCAATGTAAAAAATAAGAAAAGTGTTGAGCTGGTTGTTGATCCGTCTTTTGGTTGCGGGGATCTAGAATCGCGGCTGACCATCAGTCACCAAATCAAACCAGCAACAAACGATCCATTTTGTTATGGAACAATTAATTACTTAATTTATTAATTATTCTACCTGAGATCAGATGACTAAATAAATACTCACTCTGTTTGACAAATCAGAATTAATTGACGTTTATTGACGTCATTAAATTGTGAACATCATCAGATATCGTTCAGGATGAGCGTTTGATCTTATTTATCAGTTTTACGCTTGATTTTATTGACTGTTGATTTAAATAACTCGAAACCGTCTAGAAGACACTGATTGGATTTATTGACCGTCTATCAGAAGAAATCTAAACAACAATCTTAACCAATTTTAATTGCTTTTTATATTGTATTGGATCTAACTATGGATAACCAGTTTCACACATAAAACAACGCCTCCTTCAACTGTCACGTGAAACTACTTTGTTGCCATAGAAACTAAAGTAATTGGTGAGCATTTAAACAAATATAATATAAGTGGCTTTTGACTGTTGTTTCTAGATGTTTAGATGTTTTTTGGACGTCAGGATTTGAGATATAAGAATTGTCAGTTATATTGATTCTAAATATTATATATGCTCAAGGTATATGTTGGGGTGAGCGATGATTCAACATTTATCATTAGTTTTTTATTCTACTTGTGATTTGTGAGTGGCTCTAGATTTCAAAATGATGGATATACTCAAGTTCTTACTTGAAGTTAAATCTGGACTAAAAACGTTTCTCCAAGATATCTGATTCTATTATTGAGTTTTTGATTGTTCTGATCTAACTAACTAAATGTAACTACTTTTAATGCTCAACATAGGCCTATTCATTTTAATTCACATTTCCACTACGGTATTTATTATTGAAAATTTTGAAAATAGGTCTACTATTTTACTATATTTACCTAGCTGATAACTCTGGTGAAATATATAAGGTCTAAATGAAGAAATGATTATGATTATTATTATTATTTATTACAATATTAATATTCAATATGATGGAAGAGGAGGAGGAAGTGCAGAATCAGGCAGAGGAGACGTAGGAAGAAGTGGAATTGGGCCTGGCAAAATCAAGGCCCTTGTGAACTGTAGGCCTACTTACCTAACTTTTTTAGAAAAAGTAGTAAGAAATGAAAAAAATATACAAATATTCATATTTAGCATACCTCATTGTCTATTTTGATTTGATTTCCCCTTGAAATATGAAACTTTTGAGCCAGTTTGATATTTTCTGTTGGAAATGCAGAAGCTATCAATCTTTTCATCTTGACATTCCACATCAAGCATTACACACTATGTCGACTTTCAAGACGATCTTTACAATTATTTCTCGACGAATTCTTTTTTCCTTTTTAAACATTTCGATTTCTCAAGAATTTTCGCACCGTTTCTTTTCAAGAAATCGTCGGTGATTGAAAACCGGTAATGCGTCAGGTGTGCCCTGCGTAGCAATATCTCCCCCTCACCGCCTCCCCCACCCTCTATCAGTGACTGTTGGGTGATTGAAGGTTCATGGGTGCTTGTAGACGCTGCCTGCATTCATAATGATCGGCTAAGGCGGCGTCTCTGACTGATTGTTTTTACCCTCTCAACTACATTATACAAAGAATAGCAACTCTCAAATAGAATGAACGGAGAGCTTTTAAAGCATTCCAAAATGTCAAGTCATTTATCAATGAGGAACTATTTTCATGACATATTTTTTGTTTACGAGCAATCATGTTATCACAATAGTTATGCTAAATACCTTATAAGATACGTTCACACAGTAACTCCTATAAATAAATAAATAAATAAATATATATATATATATATATATATATATAAAACTCTCCAAAAATTTTGAAGAATCAGAATGATGGATATAATAATCAATGTACTTGGAAACATTGATCACTGATCTTTGGCCATTTGATACTATAATACACTATGCAAAAATAATAGATCTCAAGTGTTATTATGTAAACTGAATAGAATATATTCAAAAATTTGAAAAACTAATCAGAAAATGGAATGAGAATGAGTACTTAAGCCGATCGTCATACATCAGAGTACTTTGCAAACTGACTCTAAGTTCAGCGTGGGTTCGAGTCCAGCATAGTGCATGAGTTTCTGTAAACATCAGCTATATCCTCCGCTCACTCAATACCGTCAAATAATCTATACGCTGGTGGGGTCGTCACACAAACGATAATCGTCATCATGAAGAGTTGTAAGAGTATTCAATATATAATTTTTTTCTTCTTAATAACATCGAAACTTGATACAAAATCATTGTTTCCCAATTGAGGCTAAGGATGAAAGGTAAAGTCAAAAGGTAAATTATAAATTCGAGTCCATCTGAAGTAGTAATGAACATAGATGGATGCTGACTCGTCACGCGGAAGACCGTAGCTCGATTCCCGCCATGGTCGACCATCATGACGTAGCTGTTTTTTCGCAGTATCCCTGATACTCCTTGTTGAAAATAATTTAAATAAAACAGGTACGGTACAATGAGAAGCGAAAGAGAAAAACTCAAGAGTAAGAATGAGAAAGTTTAATTAATTGCCTACACCCACACGACAGTGTAATCTTTCCTTTTTGATACAGAGTCTAGTTAGATTATGAGGAATCTTGGAAATATATCATTTTTTTATCATTATCATTTTTTATTTTTTGAGCCTAAACTTGAAAACAGTCATCTATACTGAAGTCATCTCCCTTGTGCCAAGAAGCCAATCTCGCATTATATAAAGTAGTGGCCTTTTCACAAATGATAATAGTCGATGGGGTCACCAAGAGATGTGCGAAAAAAATCTCTTGATAAAAGATCGTGATAAAAAAGATTGGTAACTTCTGCCGTACTAGGCTCGTTCATCATCAACAGGTCACAACCGCTTCCTTCCCACTATCCAAAGATACCCAAGCTCATAGTAAAATAACTTTTCAGTTCCATCTATATTCTCATCATTCATCCATCATTCACCGACGTCAACTGGTCCGTGTTCCATTTACCCTGTCCATGGTTTGTTAATAGTTAATAGTTTGTAGTGTGGGATTAGCAATTTAATGAATCGTATGTAATAAATGTAGTGCAATTTTGAAGTACATATTATATAGGCTTATTCTGTCATTGTTTTATATAACAAGTTATACAAAGATACCAATCCACTAACTATCAGTTCGTGAAATCGGACCTAACTAATCAGGGATGAAGATGAATACATCTGGGATGGATGCATTATTTAAAACAAACATAAAAAATGAAAACATTCAATAGGTTAGTGTGGAAGCTTAAAACGGGTGTAATATTATAACCCGGCTGAGAAATGGTTCACATTTTGCTTTCCATGTAACAAACACAAATAGTTGAAAAAACAATGTATGGTGAATGAGATTTGGGTTGATAATTAAAATTGATGAATAAGGCTTATAATATTTTGTTGAGATTATATAGATCCATGAAATTAATGTGTAAAAATAGTTCTATCTGACATCAACTATTAATTAAGATTTGTACCATCGTATAGAATAAGTTGGACATTAAAACCATTAATAATTCAAATGTCGGAAATATATCCGGAAAAGTTACTATGACGTTCCCAAAATAGAAGACATTCCATTGTGTCGCTACATTTTAATTACATGCGATTATAGAATCACGTGACTACGTAAATCCCTATCAATCTGAGTAATATTGTTCATAGATTACCTCGAATTATCTGTCACAATGTGTGATTAATGCATTGCGTAATGACATAATGCCTCTTGTCTCTTACAATGTGTCGTTTGCCTTTACAACGGAACAGAGATAGAGACAGCGAGAGAGAGAGAGAGAGAGAGAGAGAGAGAGAGAGAGAGAGAGAGAGAGTGAGAGAGTGAGAGAGAGAGAGAGAGAGAGAGAGAGAGAGTGAGAGAGAGAGAGAGAGAGAGAGAGAGAGAGAGAGAGAGAGAGAGACAAGGTAAAGAGAAGTAAACTCATCTGTGAAGAAAATCACCAGCGTGTTAAGAAAACCTTTCAAATTTCGTTCACCATTGTGTTTGACACCAGATTTATAGACTTGATTCTTAACAAAGTTTAAATGACTCTCATCAATTTGAGTATAACACCTCTCATCGTTTCTTTACAATGCCTCTAACGATAGGGTGGCAATTTATTAGATATTGACAAAGAACGTATTTTTTATTCGTTATGTCTGCTATAGAGGAATATGTCCTATTTGATGAGCAAACTCAATTTAAAATGTAAAATGTGCAGAAAAATTGAAAAACAATTTCAATTCTTTCTTGAAAAGTCTGTGTTATTAGAGCGCAGCGGATCTTTAGATTTTTGTTCTTCAAATAGATCTTGGTGAACCCGAGGGTGAACCTTATTATTTGTACTTGTAGATTTGTGATGTAGAAACTTATTCTGCGGGCTCCGTAGCTCAGTCAACTAAGGCACCTCCTGATATTATAAGCTTTGATCATCCTAGGTTATATAATGAGATATTTGGTCGTCATAACCTCTGCCCTGGTGAGTATAGAATATTTTTTTCGGAGAGTGATATAGCCTTGATATAGTGTGCTTCGACGCACACTATATGGAAAGTGTGAAAAGTGATCCTTGATGTACTGCACCTTGGACTCAAGTTTTCAGGATCTGATCAATGGCGGCTGGTGTCCTGGACAATGAGGAGTTGTGTAGTTGAATTGCGCTAATTATATAAAAAGCCATCAAGCCACCGAACAATGGGTGTTTAGCCCCGCAAATGGGGCGAAATTTTTCCTTGTTTTACATCCATATTTAGATCTCGGCATTGATGTATAATTATAACTAAACCACAATCTGTTAACATTGTCTGCGTGGATTTAATGAAGAATACCACCCACAGTTAAATGTATTGCTGTCATGACGCAAATATTCGGATATATCTATTGGTAGCAGATGAGGTTGGAATGACAGATGAGACACCTGAATACCGAGAAATTGAAAAATATAATGAGAATGATCTCAACTATTTCACACAAGACAATTAAAAGTAGAATTTTGATATAATGTCTCTAAATTGAACAACATCGGACAAACATACATATCAATATCAACGTTATAATTGTAGAGCTGTGTACTTTTAAAGGTATTATGACTTTTCAGTACGAGGTTTACGATTAGAAACACAACTAAATCTTTCGAAAGTGGTAAATCCTCAAAGTTGCAGTTCCATTATGTAATTACCGAGGTATTCCACAATTAATTGGTTGGTAGATACCTAAATAAGAGCCATACAGCCACGCGCTCAATACCCTATTCTAAGAAGAGTCTACCTTAATGTCGCAAGTAAATGGTAAAATGGGGTACTATAATAGATTATTGATATTCCTTCATCACCAGAAGTTTCCAGTGGAAACGATTCTCCCCACATGATTGAATGTCTCCCCCTGCCCCCTCATCCAGAGGCACTTGTCGGGATGTAATAGGACGGCTCGTACACGTTGCACTTTCTATTAGAGGGTGTGAGAATTTATTGATATCGATATTGGGAAGTGTTGAGGGTCACTTTGTGGTCGGGACATACAATATGATCGGTAGACGAACTGAGTTGCAAGGCGGGTGAATATTCGGCGAAGGGGAAATTAACAAGAAATGCCAATCAGATGTATAATGATAAGAACACTTATCGAATGGAAGGGAGTGTCAATGATACGTCACGCGGCGTAATTGACAGACGTGGATACCACGTGAGACTAGACTTGTAATGGATGAATAAAATTGTATTAGTACTTTTCGATATGGTGTTGTTGACTTTCATTTTATTTTCATATAAAGACCATTATCTTGAAACTGTTGTCAGTGGCGAACTGAAACGTTGTTTTAATCAACAATGTTCAACATTTTGGTGCGGGTTTCAATATTGACTATTTTATTTTTGAATTTGGGATATTTTTTGGAATGAATTAAATAAAAGTAGAACTTATAAATAGTGATGAGTTCATATTAAATTTTTTGAATATACACAAGAATTGGCTTCTTCGTTTAACTTGCGGAAACGTCGACAAATATTCCAAAGATAAATCACACAAACGTATCTCGACTTTTCTGTATGTATGTCAGTCTTTTCTGACGTTCAACCATAGAATAAACTTGACTTTAATCATGCTTTTCAGGTTGGTGTTTACTAGTAAATACGTCGTCGCATTTTAATTGGTAACACGTAGATAGAACGCAGATTACCACGTAAAATATATTTCACATTTAATAACTCTCTATAAAATTATGAATCCATTTCAAAATTAAATTGTCTGAGTTGCTAACTAAAGCAGTTAGTTCGAAAGTAAACTTCGATTATCTTTAAACATATAAAACGAAATACAGTCGCTCCTTGATTGCAGGTTGAACTTAATACAAACACTTTATATTATTAAATAATAATGATCGGCAGTTTGGACTATATAAAGAGATTGATAAAACAGTGAATAATAATACACAGCTTGGGTCAAATATAATCAGGTTCAGTACTGGTAAAGTAGACAAACATTTATTAAGTCATTATCTCAACTACAGCCAGTAATTACATATCATGCCTTAGGTAAATAAATTGAAACATCAGACAAAAGGCTGAATATAATGAGAACAGTGTTTGTTTTCAAGAGGAAAGCGAAGCGTTGAATCGGTCGACAAAGGGATCATTTTGCACCGGGTCGGTTTTCTAAATAGTTAAATCGTGTATTGATTAACTCCGACTGGTTCTCATTTAAAACTTGATCGATTTATCTGTATGATATTATCGATAGATCTTCAGAACAAAACAAATTACAATTTTAATCTCTGATTTGTTGTCTTCATTTTGTATTTATATAGTCAATGTTCTTTAGAGTACAGAGTTGATCTAGAAAGTGGTTGACTGAATGAATTTGGTGCAGTTCTGTAATTAACGTTTTACATGACTTATAGTGTTATAAGCATGTATTGTTGAAGTGCTCTTTGAATATCCATTGTACCAAATTCTTTGAAGTAGATAATTATTAAACATATCTATTTCTAGCCACAATAGTTAGGGTTGAAAAGTTAACATAAAAACCGTAATTTATACCATATTGACTCGCTTACCCATTTTCAATTTTTCTGAGGTGCCAGTTCTACTCTACAACCCTCTTTTTATTTGTGGTGAAACATCGTACTCTAAATGAGAAACAATGAAAAACATGTAATGTCTACTTAATATTGGATATGATGATTAATTTTTTCCAACACATGTTTCGTAAAAGATACATGTCACATGAACTCATGAGGAAATGATAGTACTGGGACGGGTGGCTCAATGGCCAGTAATTTGAACATACATTCAAGAGATAGGGATTCGATTCCTGTCATGGTCGACATCCTGACAAAGATTTCTCGTGGTTTCCCTCTGCCATTAATAAGAGTGGGTTTTGGAAAGACTCTTTAACAATAGGACGCTCGTTTTCTCCTCACTATCCAAAACACACATAATTGAAAAACCTCTCATCTCGTCTTCCTATCACCTCATTAATCATACACCGACGGCAGTAGATCTTAGTACCGACATTACGTCGTAAAACCTGATATACATAAAAAATGAAATACATGATAGTTTATATGAAACATTTCTTTTAATATAAAAACAAATGCACGTTCAACGATCTTTCACGCCACACATTGGACTCTGAATTTTTTCCTGATTTCAGTTTCACGGAATCTCCTTTTTCATGATAATTCTTTTTCGTGATAATAAAAAAAACGAATCATACCAAGCAAATAATAGCGCCACGTGAAAACGGAAGCCATTTCGATGCAAACGATGTCGGTCTACTGATAGAGTTCTGACTTGTATTATACAAGAGGAGCAGATGAATTGTTAACAAAGACCTGTAAACGCCGTGCTATTATGAAAAGATGAAGAAGGCAAAGATAAAACTGCTCGATAAGGTGTATTTTCAACAGTTACTACTAAATGAACGAACTATAAGATCTTTGTGATGCGTTTTATGGGTAGAGTGGTGTGGTAGACTAGTAGTTAAGATTTCGGCTGATACGAATTGTGTTTACTTGTTGCTGCGATCGACGAAGATGTTCAAATAAACTGAAAGTAAATCAAGTCCTATGAGTAAATGAAAATACATAACATACGGTCCAACGGTCAATGATTTAGTAGAATGTGAAATATAAATGAAATAAGTGAAATATAACGAAGAATTAAAATGCAATTGATTAAAATGTACTCTCCCTAGTGAGTACATTCTCAGAAACTAGATTCTTGACTGAAGGAGGGCGATAAAGTTTGGTTATAGCGATTTATTTCGAATGCTTCTTTTCCATGGTTAATCTGTGGTAGAACCATGTTGAAAGAATACAACTATGAAGAAATGGATTGAAATAATTTGTTAGAAAGCGGAAAGTGATTTCGAAAGGCGTCAATCAATTCAACTGCTATTCACTCAAAATTAATAAAATTCCGTCAATCATTACTGTAAGAGATAATCGAGCCTAAAATATAAAATTTCCAATTCTAACACATAACATACAATGTAATTATTTGTTCTTCAACTGTGTTTTTCAATTGAGATGGACATTTTTTTCTAAGAAGTTGGTATACCATTTATGGGATGCGTACCATTATGAAAACTATTTGAACTGCATTGAGATTTTTTCCAATGCATTCTCTATTGTTATGTAATTGAATAAGACAAATAGGGATTGTAGGATATCGACGTGAAGGAGGCTCACTCTCTATTGATTCTAATTTGTATGTTTGTGCAGAAGTGGTTGGCGAGAGGATTGGAATATGTAGCGAATCTATAGCGATATATTATATGTTGAATTGAATCAATACTCTTCAAAAACCACCAGAGAGAATTTAGATTAGGCAACAATATTCTTACCTAACTCTTATTCTATGGTTGCAGCCAAGATAATTAGCTGATATGGTTCTAAACCATGAGAAGGGTTGAAGGATTATAAGAAAGTGTTTGAGGTTGTCATAGATCCACTTATTCTCGTATTTAATATCTCGGCCTCTTTTTAAAGCATTTACTTGGAGACTTTTCAGCTAACGTTGTAATTAAGAATAATAATCCTATTTTATTCAAATACGCTAGACATTAATTCTGATTTATCATAATGCTGTTGTTATAAATCCGTATATCATTCAAATGTGACGTAAAACAGGATTACCAGCACAAGTTGCAGTGTTATTTTCTGCCTTATTGTTGTAACATGTAACATGATAAAACATGGCTTGTGTGATGGTTTTGCGTAATATTAGGGGGTGGAACGGCAAGGGTTGGAGAAGGGTTAAAGATGTTAGTCCGCAAACATTCGGTGAAATTCTCTCTTGTGAGACTCATACAACGCTCTCTCGGATGACAATTGAGTGATTTATCATTGTCGTGATAAATGGCCTGATCTCAAAACCCCGTAATATCTTCCTTCTCAAGCAACAAAACTGAAATATGAAAAAATTAAATTAATAATTGTGCTTGAATTTACGCTTTTGAATGATGTCAGGACCAGTATATTTAACAGTGGGCAAATAAATCTCTAGTTATAGGGTTGAGAATTATCTTCTCATCACCCTTAGTGACGGGAATACGCGAATACGTCTGTAAAATCAATATCAAGTGCTAGTCCGGCAATCCGACCGTCAATATACAGTTCGACACTATCGAGAAAAGAATATGTTTTCTATGAAACTACTCTCGTTCATATTTGACCGAGAGAAGTTGATGTGGGGATGTGATGTGAGATGTGGGGGTGTGTGCGTATAAGAGAGAAAGAGAGAGATAAAAGAGGAAGAGAGAGAGAGAGAGAGAGAGAGAGAGAGAGAGAGAGAGAGGAGGGAGGGAACTTTGTGGTATGTGATTGAGAAAACAGCTGATCACAAGTCAAACTAGAATAGCTGCATGTTCACGCTGCGATTCATTCATCATATACCTATATGGCAACTATATGTCTTCGAACATAGAACGGTTATTTTATTGTATTTTTTGCTTTCAATGCACAGTAAGCAATTATTCGGCGAAATAGCAAACTAGGAAATTAATTGTCTATTGCAATTTCCGAACGAAGTAAAATGTAATATATTTTATAATATTATAAAATATAATATGATTTTTTTCAGATAATCACTCAAATGTAAAATGGCAATTATGTAAACCTATCAGACTGAAGCTCTATAAACATCTGTACCCGAATGTATACGATGTAATTTATAGTGTGCGGATGAAAATATGTAAATCGGTAGTTATTATATAGGATGGATAAGCATGTGATTTATTCACAGACACTATATTTAAAATTGACGTTTTTGGGGGAGACCATCTGGTAGTAGTCAAGTTTCTATTTACATTTATAACCAACATGAAATTGAAAATAGTCTAGACCCTTTCTGATGAAACAAAAGTATGAAACGTCTCATTATATACATGTATTTTATTTATTGAGGATGAAACAAATACATAAATAATAACAAAAATCAAAAGAATTTGATAGAAATTATGATATATTATATGAAATATATCATAACTTCGTCGTCACAGTCAAAAAATATGAATAATGGAAATGATTATGAGACGATTGAAATCTGTCAACGAATTTTTTTATGCAAATATGTTCCATTTCTTTGTGATTCTCACGAAATGTAGAAAGAAAAATGTCTCACTCTCGGAAGTGGAAATGTGAGAGCTTCGAGCCAATCAATTATACTCTCAGTTCACATTAGAAGAAGAAAACGTCCTATAAGAACGAATCTTGGAACGTATTGGAATGACTGAGAGAGAGATAGTTAGCTCGTTTATCATCCTCCTCGAGGAGAGCGGTGAACACAACAAGAACTGGGGAGAAATATATATATACGGTCATTAGAAATACCAAGGGTATTAAATCGAAGAGCAAGTAAACTGAATTCAGTCCGACAGTCCCTTATTGTCGAGATATCTCTGCTGAGGAATAGCTAAGTATAAAATACAACATGGAGGATCTTTTTTATATCATAGTCACAAACACCGAAATAAACGTTATCAATCAACTGCCCACAGTGAAGCTAGCTTGACTGTGCTGCTAGGATGATGTCTTATATTTCTAAAGGCGAGAAATGTAAAAAGTAAAAACCGAAGAAAAAACTCTACTTTCGTAATACTTTTTTGCTGGATGATTTTTTTTTTAAATTACAACAGTTTACATATACTTCCGACATTCCTATTACCAGTCCACACCAATATTATTTGATGCTCATTCCTTATTAGCTTGTATCTATACCGATCCGAACCGCCCACACATCGCATTATCTAGACAACCTCTGCTCGCCTATTAGGGTTTATAAACGTTAGAATCGCCAAAGGTGTTGAATCGTGCTATGATGGTATAATAGAGATTCACATTAGCGCTGAGAATATTTACTTGTACGGTTTATTGAGCTTGTGTAGAGTTTATTGAAGCGTGAATAGCGGTTATTTGTGACGCCAATTATAGAGCTGCAAACTGTTCACGTGTTGGGATTATAAACGTTCCAAGTATTTAGCTGAACCAAATGGTTTTGTAGCGCGCATTACATACTGAATTTCATAGCATTTCATTTATACACACACTTAAAATATATGTTCGGTTGTGAAGAATTAATTATAGTTTTTGAAATGAATAATATTCAATCACACAATCTATTCAAGTCTTTAGAATCTCAATCTTGAAACAAATGTAGTTCTGTAATTAGCTTATGATACATTTAAACCATTCATAATGAAATAATGTGAACATAATTATGAAACTTCATCACGTTTGATATGATACGTTTTATATAGTAATATCTAAATTATATTACTCGATCATTTAGTTTCTACATTTGTTAGTTTTTATAGATGGCTATACAGACTACAACTTTAGAGGAGCAAACTACATGTTTTTCCGACACATTTGATTTTCAATGAAACATATTATATCAGTAAACGGAAATTTATTAAGACACACAATACTAGTTATCTACACTTTTTCTATACTTCCTGTCACGTTGCAGAGGGCGTCGGTAGCGTCGCGGCGACGACAAACAATATTCATCCATCGTCTATGATTTACCTTTATTTCCATAATTGTTTGGAACATCATGGTACATATACAGCTGTCCATTACATTACATATTAATATACCAACATCGCTCTTCCAACAACGCATGTGTTGCGTTTTCCTAGTATAATTTAATTCAGATCTACGTTTTCAATACTCTTTCATCATTTCTGGTAGCACAGCTGTAGGAGACCTCGTGGTGGCGTCATTTCTTACTAAAAACAAACTTTTTAGTACCAGTTGAACGACTTGTATTATTTGTACAAATCTGTGCGACGTTCTCATATATCATTATATAGTTAATTATCTCCAAACATTCAATACATTTATATCAGGGGAGCGGCATTGCACAAAATGGAACGCGTTATAATTCGAGCAACAATGGTTTTCTAACTCACGATCTCCCCACATGTCGGTTGATAGTTTTATAAGTGCAACACACTTTTAGTTATAACATTGATTATCAGAGAAGAATTTAAAAAAAAAGTGTGATCTATAAGCTTCACTTGAAAAAAAAAAAATCACTTTACATATAATACGTAGCAGTTATTTCACTTATCTCTCGTGGTTTCGCCAATGTTTATTCAAGATATCATTTCATTTCGTAGCTCGATTATTCGCGTTACCGTCTCTGCACCTATCGCATTGAAATAACACAATGTGATATTTTCACAGTATTATGAATAACCACTAAAATTCCATGAAATACCGTAACAAATTTTTCGTTATTCATATAACCCATGGCTATAGTAGTACAGACATGCAAAACCTTAATATATAATAATAATAATATGTTAAACGAAATGAAATGACACAAGAATATAGAATTATATTATGCTATCTATCCCTACACATCATTCCAGAATCATGAGGAGAAATTCACTGGTATTTAATAATAGTATATCCTAAAATTTTTGAACTGAAACATTTCTTTACAAAAAAAAAATGTTCTTATGATGATTTGAGATGTTTTCGTGACTATCTCGTTTGTACAAGTCGTAGCTGTCAGCGGCTGAAACTTATTGCTGGAGGCTTGGTTAAATATAATCACGGTTGATGATGACGCGTCAGCGCACGATATTGTGTATAATTTCATCAAGAGGTATGAAGTTTACGGTCGGTTCGGACCGGCTGACGTAATTACAAAGTATGCTACTAGGCAGCGTGATGGTTCTCAAACTTCGTGTCTGGGGTGGGCGGAGCATTCAACTTTTGACGTTTTACCTGTGAAAAGATTTGACAGACTTACTGCTTTAAAATGCTGTTTTAATTTAAATTGAAACTCAGATATGTAACTCTAATTAAATATTTCGTATACGACATGCTCACAAAGTTGGTATCTTGCAGATTAACGTGTCAAGTCTAGTTTTGCATTTGTTGAAAAGATCCAAATGTAATTTTCATCATGTGTTTTTTTTGTCGGAAGTATCATAAATTTCATGGAGCTATAGGCCTGAAAGTATAATTCCAATCTAGTTTGTGTAGAAAATCGGTTGATACAACATTGAATCCAACCGAAATTTCTCCGAATGTATTGAAGCCTATACTAAAAGATTGGGTTTGGTGAAATGGTAGCTCATCGTGACCTAATTAGTGCACGCAAAAAAACATGGAAATGAAACAATATTTTCAGTACAAAAAAATCTTCACTGGCCAACTCATGTATCACAACTCATGTAATCAAATACTTGAATAATCATAATTAAATTATACAATTCTTTTCAATACAATTCAATTATTCTATTCTGGGTAGGTCATGTCAGCATCTTTGTGGTCAAGTCATGTCAGCATGACACTTTTGTACAAACCTCTGTCAATGACCGTGGTACAAACCTCCATTCGACTGCAAGGAGCAAGCTCTGAGATGGCTCAAAGAGGGAGTCATCACTTGAGTTCTGTTCCATAGTTGGGCCTAGTTATCCATTGCATAAATCTACGTACTCAATTATACTGTATATTTAATTTCATTTCTCAAATCTAATAATCAAGTGTACATAAAAATGTCCTTTCTTTTTATACTGTAATTAAGTACCGGTTCCTCAATTATTCAGAAGTCTTATAGACAGTAATCAAGAAGTATAATCATGTTGACACCAGTGAAACGATATTACCATAAACCTGTCTGATAAAACGTGTATTTATCATCTCAGGTGTCTATTTTTATAGCTTCATAATACAGCTTATGAAGAAGATAATTATTACTCGACGTGTATAAATTATCGAGTTATCTTTAAGGTCCCGATCGACTGTCTCCTGAGCAACGAAGTACTAACAGCCGGTTGTGTCGACCAGTCAACACTTTCGATATGAGTATATTTCAACACCATTGTCAAAAGGATGATACCCTAGAAATATAATTTCCAACATATTTAAATGATTATAAAGGAGCTGAAATCAAGCAATATAATACGATCGCCCTGGAATCTGAATACCGCGGCGTGGAAAGAGATGGTAATTTATTCTGTTTCTCTCCTCTCTCTTCTCTCTCTCTCTCTCTCTCTCTCTCTCTCTCTCTCTCTCTTTCTGCCTACTTCACACCTCATTGCACTGCTGCCTGAAACAACCTGTTTCATAAAACCAATTATCTGATATCTGAAGTCTTAGGATTACAATTAATGAACATTGGGTAATTAACCAAATACGTGGCCGCAAACTGCGAAGCAGCTGCGACCCTACACTAACTACATGGTATTAAACTCTCCTACCCTTACACGTACTGTACAACCCTTGAACGTGATTAATTAAATAAAAAAAACTCTCAGTGTTGGTTAGCATTATAATAACTATTGTAGAGTTTTCAATTTGTTTATTATAGTTTAGCATTTGTTTCTACTTTGTGCAAATGGGTTTTCAATTCTCGTATACGTTCATTACGTTAATAGCAACCTCGTTCTGATTTGAATTGTATGAATTATTAAATGCGTTATGTTCTTTGTAGAAAAACACAATTCGAAATATAATGACACGAGGGATGGCTGAGTTGGAATTGGCTACGAGGTATAATTATGAATACCGACGTCAAGATGATGGAAGAATTGAGGAAACGAAACTGCGCAATGCTTCTCGCCTCCACAATGCTAGTTATATATTTTTTATTAACCCTCACGAGTCTGTTATAAAAAGTTGAAACTCGATATTATTCTTTAACTTTATGTATATTTATAAATTGTACAACAAATTGCGACGTAGTGTTTTTTTTAAACGTATTCACTTTTAAAATTGTATGATTATCCCTTGATGTGTAATGGTAATGAGGTACCTACATGTCGAAACCTCTCCTAATGGAAATAATTTTGCGATCTATTTTGATCAGAAGCAAAAGTATTGGGTATAGCGTGTTGGCCACTTGGATCCATGAAAACGACGTTGAATAATATTTTTTTTCTCTCACAAGAACCCGAATTAAAATATAAAGGGCTCCGAATATTATTACAGTTAACTCTTACACGGATCACCCTTAGTAAAAGTTTGAAGAATATTGAAAGCAATGCATAGTGCATGAGAACGTTATGAAAAGCATTAGTATAATATAATATTTTACTTTCAGACTAAATAGTAAATAGTGTCATTATTGTTGGACAGAAAGTCCACAAACCACAGATGAATATGAAATCACAGTAATGTTCTTACGATAAGAGATACACATTAGATAACAAACACAATTATAAGTAAAAATTCGAAGTAAGAGATTAATTTAAATTATATTTATTAATAATACTTTATCAATATACTCACTATTCAACTATTAAAATATAATTTAATCATATTAAATCATAATCATATTCAAATAAAAGTGGGGTTAGGTGTTTCCCTGTCTCCCTCATGCAAGACGCCAATCATAGAAAGTTTAATTTAAAAGTTTCAAGATAATTAAAAATGTTATAAGATGATGACTACCTAACTGAGTTGAGTTATGAAAGAGTTACAAAGGAGCAATATGGTCATAAAGGTAATTTAACATCATTTTAAATTAATTAATAGGTATTGTCTAAAAGTTGTATAATTTTTTCATTTTATCCAATGAATATTCATCATTCACAAATAATCTACATTTTGAATTTTTCAGAATCATTTTGTTTCTGAAATCTAAAATTTTACTACATTTTTATAGAATAATTTATAGAATATCTCAATAATATTCTATCATACTCACGAAATCAAATAATTATGAATGCATTGAAATCTTGATTAAAAACCGAAATAATCCAACAGTCAAAAGTACGGTTAAACAAAGTGACAGCAAAATAGCTGTATAAATACATAAACATGCTGCAAGAATTTATACTGAGGAAACTAGAAGTCTCATCGTAAATATGAACACATTAAAACAAAGTGTAGCAGTTGTTATCGCTCGACTCCGAAAAGTGTGGTATGTTTCTTAAATACGCAAGTTAATTAGGTCGTGTCTCTCTCCCTGTGCTAGGAGTCAAATACCACAGGAGAGCAGGGACGTAACTCATCTCATACTCTTACCAAAATCCTGGGCTTAAAACTTTAACAAGCTCGACTTAAACACAACAAATGTATCTCCTTGGACGTATATGAAAGGTGAAATAAAACGAGGGTGAAAAAGCAGAAGATTTAGAAAGAATTAAAATAAAGTGATACAAAAGTTCGATTCAAGCTTTTTTTTACGGTCGTACCAACTGAATATCCTCATTAAATATCTACTTCATTAAAAATAGACACAAAACTTTAAAAACCTTAATTTATTTTGTAATTTACTTCCAGGGAATACTGTTATAGTCTACAACGTTCATCTTCATTTTAGTGGAGTACTAATTTTGTGAAATTCTTTAATTAAACTTTTCCCTCTATTGTAATTATTGTTAACGTTTCCAACGGGTATAAAGTTTTGCCATTTCGTTTAGCAGGGACAAAGACATAAAATACACTTCTGTTTCAAAGAAATGAGATTTTCTTTGAAGAGAGACTGACAGCCGATACAAGGACCACGAAACTAAGATGATCATTAAATGTAGCTCAACAATGACACAGAAAAAATTAACCATCTTGACGTTTAGTACAGAAAGTTATGGCTTCTCGTTTCTGTTCTCCATATTTGCTAAAAGTCACTGAAAAAGAAACTTGTTTATTAACCACAGATCTTTCTCGGCCGCACACGTATCACGTTTTTTGTTCACAAGTGAAAATGTCTTTTAACCTGGAATTTGGTGTAAAAAAATGGAATCCACCAAATAACTCCTTTTTTGACGATGATAATTCAGAATGAGTTACAATCATGATTAAATAACTTCATTGTTAATTCTTTTTAGCAGTTTGTCGGCTATTGAATTTAATTACTAGACGGAATAATTGGATATCTATTTTGGGAATGATTCGTATTCAATCACTTGACTGAATTGAGTTCTTACTTGAATCGTTCGGTATAATTAGATGGAGACATATCTATTCCGAAGGTTAGAGGTCACAGAAGGCTGTGAGGGGCGAGAAGAGAATTCTTGCTGTATATTTATTAAAAGAGAGAAGAATAAAAATAACAGAAAATGGTATGTTGGAACTACTAGGTTCATATTGTTAGGGATATATCGTCAAAACATTGTCAATATATGTGTAACAATGTAGACCTTACTCTTGCAATTATGATTACTTCCTTCTGCGTGTTTGTACTGGGGTCGTAATAAAGTGTATACTAAATGAACGACGCAGTACTTGATTATAATTCACTTCCTCCTTGAATGTAAAATATTTTCCATCCCAATGAAATGAGTGTAAATCGTACTTCATTCATTGCTCATGTTGTTTACACAATAGTAAAACTTGTTATCCCCTTCTCAAGATGTCTGTGAGAAATGTGCTGTTGTCGAGCTGACGTCTCGTCCACACGGCCGCTAAGACGGTTGTAAGTGTATGGCTTGACAGGCGACCGAATTGTAAGGAAGACGATAACACTGCACGTACATACGTGTCGCCGTCCAATCCTTCAGGGACGCGCGAAGATGCCTCTAAACAAGATGGACGGTCTCTAAAGGGACAAGAGATACGACCCAAGACACAAATAGATAAGAAGAAAAGGGTGACGCATGTCATGTTCTGTAGGCGAGTTGAGTTAAATATTACACCTGATAACAAAAACGACCCTAAGTGCTTACTTATATACTTAGAAGTGGTAGTGCTTTTGTGAAATGGTAACTGAGATGGCAATCAATTTGTATGATGGGAATGAATGAGAAAATGAAGTTGTGAATTGGAATTTTTCAAAGGTATGGTTGAGTGAGAGTTGTATTAATTCATTTCAGAGATTTTTATTGGATGAACAGAATTAAGATTCGACTCAAATTTGCCTGCGTGAATGTGTGTTTTGTACGCGATTCACGTACAGATTGGCCGATTTGACAGTTCGTCAAGAATGTCTGCATGACGACTGAGATCTATTGGCGTCGGTGAATGATAAATGAGGTGATGGGATGATGAGATGAAAGGTGAGATTATTAGGTATACTTGGAAAGTGGGAAGGAGTTGGTCGTGTCCAGTTGTTAAGGAACTATCTTAGTATTGACGTGAACAACAGAGGGGAACAACGAAAAACTCCTGTCAGGTTGGTCGACCATGGCGGGAATTGAGACCCGGACTCCTGAATGACGAATCAGTATGCTATAGTCACTCGATCACACGATCGTCTCGGTTATATATATTATACATTTTTTTGTATGTATATATATTTCTACTGAAAGATTTTCATGTTTTATTTTTTCTTATTTTCTTTGGATGTATGAATTGGCATATGATCGCCTGTTTGATGCTCCTGGTTTACTAGGTGGCGAGTATTATATTTCGTGAAATGCTGAGAGTGAAAATTTTGTAGTCTGCTCCTTTCCAACTCTTTTTTGTGTAATCATCAATACCAAAATTACTATAACGAAATTTATTTAATAAACCTATTTTTTTTCTAGTGATAACGAACCAGGAAGTACTTTGAAGCAATTATTATAAAATTTGGTCCAATTATATTATTTGAATTGCAATAATTTCTGCGAGATCAACTAATGTGAATCAACATGTCTAGCCTCACCGTTAATTAACTATATAGTGTCATTTTCATTGTTGACCAAAATACTTTTCAGATCTGATTCTTGTAGAGTTGTAGAAACAACGAAACCTGCACCACGGCTATTCAAGAAACTAAACCACTTACAGCAGATATCTTCAATGCAGATTTTTTAATGTTTCTTTAATGGATGCTCAAGTATAACGTAACAACAAAAAATTGGCAGAATTTACAATCAAATGCAAATAAAATGTATATTCTATTGATTAGAGCCCTAAAACATATTCAGATATTTCATATAGAATTGGAATTCAAGTACAGCGTACACATCTGACATGATATTAACATCCTTGTCCTAATTATTAAAATAGTCACTCAAGAAAATATCATGGATAAAGAAGAATGACAACTATTATATAATTATTGAAATAATAAACTTGGTCTCAATTCAAGTACTCAATTCAAAATTTGAATTTTTCAGTTTAAAATTGAACTGTGGTAATAAATCTAATTCAGGCATACGTGCCGTTTTACCCATTGATTAACATACATAAACAAGAAATCGATTACTGTTGACAAACTTCCCTATTAAACAAATGATTTATGAAAGATAAAAAACGCAGAAAAATGTAGACAAAAAATCTTGGCCTTTCTCTATACGATGGCAATAGTTTAACTTGTCATCCACTGTTTTAGCCACTCGCGTACATCACTTGTTAGCCTTTGTCTGGTCATGATAACATGGCAGTTGTGTCCACTGATGGTCATTAAATTAACTTCACTTTGAATACACAAACGTCTCTTCCAACCTTATCCACTCGACAATCTTATCTGCAGAAACGAGGAGAACAGTTTAGGAAGAAGAGAATGACATATTATCTGATTTCTATCTACAATCAGATTGTTATCTTAAGATGGAGAAATATGATTACAAGAAATATTTGTGGAGATGATATAAATCAAATCTGTTTGAAGAATGTAACGTGTATATGAACATAATATAACGTATATAGTATAGTGTATTATGGGGATATGAAAGGGAACATGCATAGCTAATACGAAGAGGAATTTCAAGAGTTTCTGACTCAGTCGGCTGCAAAAGACATTTCATTTTATGAACTATTTCTTGAAAAATATAAATATATACATATTGTTTGGAATGAAAGAAGTCTTCAGTCTTTTTTTCGAGCGAAATGTAATATATTCTGGTTAAATGATGAAAAAAAAGTAGATTATAATGAGTATGGCATCAAAATTATGGAACAGATAAATGTTACATGTTGACAGAAATGTTTTGTGTTTCGGGAAGGATATGTACAAGCACTTAATAGCGGATAGATTAGACTATATTGATCCACAAGATTGACATTTACCGTGTTTTTTACTTGTCTCTACACAGACAGGGGGAGGAGACTATCCCAGTTCATTTTCAAAAGATTTGCTGCATTTGAACATTTTTAATAATGATTATAGTATCGAACTCTTGCAATTCTATAGTTCAAGTTACAATTGTTACACTTAATAATTTCTGAGAAAAATATGACAACATTTAATAATAATGTAAAACAATATGAAATGTATTTTATGAGTTAAATGGATTTCAACAAACCAAAAGTATGAAAGTGAATTGTCTGAATTTAAAATATCGAGGGTTAGTTTTTCTAATGAATATTTGAATGATAATGTATTTAATACATCAATTTATTCTTCCAATCAATCCAAAGAGGTTTTGTGATATCTATTCATTATAGTATCTCATATTTCTGCAGTCTCTTTCGTAAATATATATCTGCTTATGTTAATTTATTCAGAAAATTGCATTAATTTCACACAAAAGTCCACTCGATTTTTATTTCTTGATCTATATAACTACTAATAGTTGTGATATTGGATTGAAAAATCGGACTCTCTCGCCAGAAGTCAAGAGATTTCATTTGTTGTTGCCAAAGTAATTATTTCTCTTGAAATCCAAACAGATGAATTCCATGTTATCAGTATGTTTTGATATTTGTTTTACAATAATCTTGTTTCATATTCATACAGTACATCGTTCCAAGATTACAACATCCAGTCCTTGAACATCCTTGCCGTTCCTTGACTGCAGATCTATATAAGACCAATCGAGAGTCATCAACGCTCTACGAAACTGCTGACTGCTGACTCAAGTACGCCCGTTTACCATAACAAAGTGGTGAACTCGGATCACCAGAGGGAGTCCTTTTCTATCATTTCAATTCAACGTTTCGCCGTAACGACGGCGACGACGACGTCAGAGAGAGAGTGTGTGAGTGAGAGAGAGAGAGAGAGAGAGAGAGAGAGAGAGAGAGAGAAGAGATGAAAAGGGAGAATAATGTATTTTGTTCACTTGAATGTAATGTTATTTAAGGTCTTTAACTAAATCCTAGCTAATCTAGACTACAGTGGAATACTGACTGTTAATCTTACTCGAAGTACATTATTTCAGCATCAGTTAGCCAATTTCTTAAACCATTCGAGTGGAATTTGGTATGTTGAAGGTATTGAGTTCATGCCGTTTATAATCTAACGTACTTGTAACTCCAGTAGGCCTAACAAACCGTATGCCAGGATCAGCTTCTCAAAACTAGGTCGCTGGAAATGACTTGAATATAATTATGCTGTGCATTGAATTAAAAATGAACTTTTTAAAAATGTATTAAAATATTTGGTTTTGATATAGCTCATAGACCACAAAACTTATTTCTTCCCTTTCGTTTCCCTTCCTCCCTTCCCCCCTCCCCCTCATCACCCCTGCCCACCCCACTCACTCCTCCTGTTAAACGTGAAACTTTTCTTTGGAACACTTTAGTCAACGCTTCGATGTTTGGTAGTTGGGTGGAGGGGTCGGGGGGGGGGGGGGGGAGGGTGACATAAGCCGCTAGCTTGCTAGTTAAAGTTCCAGTCAAGCTTGACTCTACCCTATACACGCCTTTTCTCACAACCAATTAAAAGTTACCCAGAAACTACAGACAATGTGTATAATATTCATTCAGCTTACTGAAGAAGAAAAAATAAACCATGTTTTTAAAAAATTGAATTCCTTGAGAAATGTAACTTCCGAGATTAAAAGTGGTGAACGAAAGTTTAGGTAACAAAATTAAAAGTATCTCTCTTTCTTTTCCCCCCATTTTTTTCAAACGTGTTGAAATTAATTTAGGTAATCTTGTTTCCTCTTCATTATTGTGTGCTGAAAGCTCGGCTTTGACGAACGATTGTTTATAACAGCAGCATCAGAGTATGTTACATGTTTCATGCTAATGTGCTTAGCTGGTTTTATATTTTTTATTTTTATTTTTGGGGTCCAAAGTTTCTATTTCCAAGTCACGTAACGAGTGTTGTCGTTTTGGTTGGTATAACCCGTAACTAAACCGTATCGCATTATTCTGGCTTGACATGTCTTTTGCAGACACACCGTGATGAAGTCTTGTGCTTGCAAATTATTAATTTCATGATCGAGGAATATCACACTTGAAAAGAATAGGGTCAATTGCAAGAATACATGATTCTGTTCGTGGTTCTCCACTTTCAGAGCAGGACCGGACTTTTAGTACACATTTTATTATAGTAATTAAAGTGTATATATTGTGTAGTTTAGTTTATCAAGTACTATTCTATGAACTATAATGCAAATGAGAATGCAAATGTAAGTGAGTTAATTTTTGGTACAGAATGAGTTAATTTTGGAGGCACGAATGGGGGATGTTATATTATATTTTCAGTAATATATTTAAAAAAGCACTAACGTTGACTTATGCATCGTTTTTAATTGTGTATTTTGATTGCCTGCGTCTCTGGTACAAGAGCCAACTTTTTATCATGATAAGTTATGGAGGTATATCGCTTCATATATAAATATAAATCGATTTATATAACAAAGATGTAATTTTATCGGCCAATTCAAATTTATATCCCACATGTATATTTATACACTATTTTCGAAAGAATTAGTTTGGAAATGCAAAGCACACGGTGGAAAATTTA
This sequence comes from Brachyptera putata, assembly GCA_907164805.1. Taxonomy (NCBI): domain Eukaryota; kingdom Metazoa; phylum Arthropoda; class Insecta; order Plecoptera; family Taeniopterygidae; genus Brachyptera; species Brachyptera putata. The sequence goes on along the minus strand of OU015468.1, from coordinate 11,057,363 downwards.
ATTCAAAATAGTGATTGAAAAATTCAACATGAAAAATTCGAAATTCAAATTGTGGTATAGCCAGGTCCTCTCTATTTGTTTTTATTGGACTGCTTTCATTTCACTGATACGCCAAATAAAGTGTTAACAGTGTACTGAACGAATCAATATTATGCCTTTTTGACACGAGAAGTCACAACATGATGCGATTCTAAATGAAACATGGCCAACGAATGGTTAAGAGAAAACTGTTAACAATATGATATTTTCATCAATCTCATTGTTGAAAATATGCACGAGATTTATTCTCGATCTTTTCACAAGTTCTACTTTTAAACACTATAACATTGTTCCTACAACATATTCACGTGGAATAAAAACCCAAATAGGATTTGAAAGAATAAAGTTCAACTGAAGACACTCTACCAACAGTTATTTGGGGGTACGAATTAGCGGATGATATACGAGACGAATGATTTTTGCGGGGAACTCACAGCTGTCTTGACTACGTTTTCTAAAATAGTGTCTTCACTCTAATCTAGAACGGGTTATTTTAAAATATTTATTATATTACCTACAATTACAATAATACAAATAGAGGTATATGATGATTCAAACTGTGGATATAGTATATCTGTGAATATGTTCGAATTATAGGATAGTTAATGAATGGTGTTTACACAAGTTTTATTTTGGAGTCGACACGAACCCAAGGCCGAATTTGTTTGCCTTCACTGACTTGGCCAACCGGAAAAAAATATTCAGTGGTTATTTGAGGAAATATAAAAAAAATATGAATAATGGTTCAGTGAAATTCAATACTACCAATATAAATGTAAGTATAATGACAGTTACGTGGCCACTTGAACAACGTGGGTTGTTACTCCGACAGTATAAGTGTTTGTAATGGTTTGGTAGATGGCAGTGCGATCGCGACGCCCGTCACTTCGACGCTATGCCGGCGTCCGCCCCCACGACCTCGCTTGGTACAAGAAGGGATGCGAGCGAGTTGAAATAGCGATGGGTCCAGCATCAGTGTGTTCGCGTTAGCCGGCGAGATCGGATGCTGTCTATTCGTAACCGATATAAATGATCAGTTTCATCTCCCGAGCCGCGTGATATAGTAGAGGTGCATGCGTGTGATACCAACACTATAATAGTTTATTCGTGACTTCTTTATCTAACTACATTGATTCTATTTTGATTCTATATTAAAACTACAGTCGCTTTGATCTGGTTTTTGATTAGTTTAATGGTTAGGGATGCTGTAATGAAGATTGTGTTTTTATAGCCACACCTACCTGTTAAGCTCACGGTGAGTGAAATTATTCATAGTTTTAATAATGGTTATTTTATCACTACGGTTTTATAGTTCGGCAATAATACTTGACATGAAAAATAATACTAAGAAAAGTTATCAATAATGCAAATATCATGCATTTTAAAGTTCTAACAGGTGTATATATTGTTCAAACAGAAATAATGTTCAATTGAAAATTAATTGTGTGAGTGTGCTTTGATCACGATATTAAGAATACTGAATTGATAATAAAAACAATAAGTTAAAATAGCGATTTGAATGGTGAGAGCCATCAAAATGAAAACGTGATTATTAATTTTAGTAAAAATCGGATCTATCTAATATTAAACTGATAAACAGTGAGCAAAAAAACATTCACCATATGTCTTCAAACAGATACGTCTGAACACATTTTTCTCAATTTATATTTTTTCAATCATTTTCTCACAAGTAATCAAACAGAATATTATTCTTTGACTCATAAAATACACATAAAGTTGGATCATCTTTGTTATATATTAATTCTCTTCACGTATATTGATCGGTAAATTACAATATCAATTATCAATACAAATTTGAAAGTTCAAAGTTCAAATACGATAACATGAACATTCGACGATATACAAACAATATATATTATATACAATACAATTGAGAATAAAAACATAGATAATTGAATATAAATGAGATTTTTTTGTGAAGATACCATTCAATAATTTCACATATTATTCATTCAGCAGTTCTTATGCTCACACAGTATATTATAAGCACACATTTTTCGAGCTTATATTTAACTCATGCTCATGACATGTTTAACTTATAGCTTATTTCAACTCGATTATTACTAATATTCAGATACATTTGGTAGAACAAAACTGTGATGTTGTAATAAGTTGAAGTTTTGAATTTATTTAGATCTTTTTGAGCTGTGTTTTCATACAAATTACACGGAACTATAAAAGTTTTAATAATAATATCATTTTGAAGGCGTTGTATTTACATATTGGTAGTACATAATAATAATAACGTAGACCCACAAAGTTCTATAAGTTTTGACTTATCTGTGGGTCTACACACTTTTAACACATATTATAGTAATTTGAAATTAATAATAATAATGATAATAACGTATTCACAGTATGGTATCCGTTATGTTTCGTCGTAGACAGAAAAAACCATTCATATTATTTCACGAGATAAAAGTCGTTATGGTTCCAATACAATATGGTTCCTCGTCCACAATGTAACTATTTACATCACGTTCAAAACAATTCACATTTTCCACCAAATAGTCTGAATGATTCCATGATACACTGGACAGATATTGAAATAATCTGTGTTTCATTATTTTCACAGTCTCTCACAATCTTATTAACAAATTATTCCATACAAAATGATGTTCCACTAAACACATTCCTGTACTTTGTTAAACAAATGGCGTATTAATTATTCCTTGCATATTTGTATATACTATAGTAATCTAGTCCCGGTATTCCATTGCGAAATACAGTTTCAGATCTCGGAGAAATTCACTTGGCGAAATTAATTGCGAGCGTTGATTGTCAGTTCAGTAATCGTATTTTCCACTTGAACAATCCGCACTTTCAATTATTAAACTTTCTTGCAATGCCTCGCTTTTTTTGATCAACTTGACGTGAGCGAGTGAACATTTTCAACACTTGGTTTACCCGTACGTCGTGTATTGTGTTGATTCTCTTCCACTTGGAACATATTATATTATTATTGGATGTAGCAAATTCGATCTCCGAGCAGACGCGCTTGTTTGTTGGTAGTGGCTTGGGCTAGCTGCGTTTGGGCATTTGTCGAGTTTGATTCGGGAAAAACACGGCATCATGGACGACCCCCACAGTCAGTTGATTACATCTAAAACACGGAATTAGATTAGAAAGAGCCGTGAAGCGTGGAACGACTGTCACATTTATAGGGAAAATGTCATGAAAAGTGTCAAATGTATCAATTCTACCAAAAAGAAAATTGAAATGTACTTTATAGTAATTTTTTCTATTTAACTGTAGTGCAATATAGGCCTAATATTAGTAGAAATTGAAGTTTCACCATGTTCAATTCGCTCTTGTGATTTCACGCATTTGGTAGATTTAATTGGATAAATTTCATCTGTGGAACAATATTCTGAGTATAATTGGATGGGTTGCTGGTTATGTGTTTCATATTGTTAATTTTAATTCTGATACATTTTTTGTGTTGCTGAAAACTTCACATAGGCCTATCTACTTCTCAAATTTGATTGAAATACATTGAAATTTTCAGGTCTTTGACAAAGATCATAAAATAATATGAAATTATTCCAGAACTGTTGATTAAAGGAACGATCAAATGAAACTGAAATATAATGAAAAAGAACAAGCTTCAAAATTGTAATAGTATCAGCAGCCGTGAAAGTAACGGATGCGGATATTTTTCTGAAACAAATGCCTGAATCACAAATTTGACCATGTATTCAACTACGTATCGCAAACTGATTTTCAGTCTTGGAAATTTTATATCATAAGTTATAACCCATCAATACCGTTGTAGATAGAGTATCATTTTATTATTATTACTATCATTCTTTCTTTGTGATGTGATTGGAAATAACGAAGATTTTTATGAAAGACTTATTTCATTCGAATGTTAATTTTACATAACTTCTCGAGCAAAAAATAAAAATAAAATAAAGTGCTCTGTGCTTCCTTTCATTATCTTTTAATGGAGGAAATCTTCTAAAATAAAACAAAGTTTTATTTGTTCCATTATAATGAATAATGTATCCACCAAATGAGGTTAAATGTTTGATAAAAAAAAGAGGGAAGAAAGAAGACGGTTCTTTAGATAGTAGGCGAGTTATTTGATTCTCAATTATTTCATAAAAAGGTAGAGTAAAAGGTTTTTCTAAATGTACGAAAAGTGAGAAGGTTTCTTCATAACCGACTTCAAATAGTGAATCAGTCGGCAAATTGATGAGTGATTCGATCTTTGCTCTCAGCTATGGAAGAATATATTGAAATTATAGTTGAGGAAGTCATCGCTGAAGGCGATTTTGTAAAAATGAACCTTTTTCGAGTCTGAACTTGATTATCGATTCATGATTCATCTTCTAATTGGATATGAAAGGTGAAATCACAAATCACCTTGAAATTGACACACCATTACTGGAAAATAAATTTGAAATTTTCGAATTTCACACGGAATAAATAAACAGCTTAAGAACAGTTTTGCAATTTTTAATGAAGTATCGGTATAACACGTTTTAACTCTAGGGTAATTCTGAATTTCTAATTAGTAGTATGAATCAATAAATCAATAAGCAGAATAGAAAACATAATAGGTTATCAATATTCATCGATCAGTTCGATATATGAAGTTCAGAGGAGTTTCTACCAAGATTTTGTCATTGTCGTCCGTCACTATTGTGAAGGAAATTCGGACACCAGTTTCCGTTCTGTTTTCTCAAAATGACACGTTTTTATGATTCACAAACTCATCGCCACCCTCGGTAGCTCAGTCAGCTAAGGCACCGCTTCAGAAATTGAAGGCACCGTTGAGCGTGGGTTCTAGTCCCGCATAAGGCCTGGGTTTTTGTAAACGTCATTTCCCCTATCATCAATCCATCGTTGCATTATCACCCGCTCATTCGTACCCCAGTATAACCTAGCTGTTGGTGGGGTCGTTAGGCACCATTATAAAAAAATAGCTTTTATGGATGCAATGATGATGCTGGAGATCGAATCCCGTGCTTTCTAGAATAACCAGAAGGTCGTGGTTAGACTGCAGTCGCGCAGTTGAGAGTTGGTAAAAATCATGTCGGCCGAGTTTCTATCAAAGTTGAAACAGCTTTGACAACACGATTTCGGACCGAAAGACGTCGAAAGACGCTATTGTTTGCATCAAAACTGCACGGCGCCAGGCCCGCTGAGGTGGTATAATTAAAGGTCATGTTTGTTAAGGATGATCGATACACTATAACAATGGAATGGTGAACTTCGATATTTTTAAATTTCACGATAGAAAACACACACACACACTCACACATATATATATATATATATATATATATATATATATATATATATATATATATATATATATATATATATATATATATATATACTCTACTCTACTCTCGCGACGTTCCGGGGAGGAGATTATACTTCCCATCGGTGAATCGCTGTGATCGGTTGGAGAGCCTGATGATAGGAAGTATAATCTTCCCGAAACGAGAGTAGAGCATATCAATTAAGTGGATAAACCGTAAAACCTATGGACAACCCATATCAAGTCCACCAAAGTTATGGTCATCATATATATATATATATATATATATATATATATATATATATATATATATATATATATATATATATACAAAGTGAGAAAGAGAGAGAGAGATTGATAGAAGAACTGATCATTCGATATGAACAATGCGATTATTCACGAGAAGACATTTTCAAGTATACGAATGAATCCCAATTGCTTCGGTGGCTCTGAACATATTGATAACATTGTTATTGATAGAGCCAAACAGCACTGGCTATAATCTTGGACCCAACAATCCGGTTTGAATGAAGTCGTGAACACCTTCAGAAAGTTGAGGGCGATGAGCGAGACTGTATCTTGAAATATCAGCTGGCGAGTATGAAGAGCTTACAACTTCTCGTCAGTTGAAACTATACGCCTCGTGGATGGATCACCGGGGACTATTCGTTTTTTTAAGGGGCACTTTCAAGGGGAACTTCCAAGATCCTTGATCAGAAATATTTTAACAGAAATTCGAGAAATCCTTATTAATTTTAAAAAGTCGTGTATGTAGTAGGAATTTATATTGTTCATTTTTTTTTCTTCCTATTTATGTTCTATTTCAATCATTAGTGTTTATTTTTATTTGCAAGGTAATTGTTTCCTCTATCTCCGGTAATTATATATATTAATATATTTATATATATATATATATGTTGTTAGGTGAACGATGAGCGAAGACTCGTATGATTTTCATTTATCTCTTTTCAGGTTACATGATTACATTCAAGTCAAGTACAATATGTAGGTCGCATTTTCAATACCATCCATTACACCTTTTTTCATATAGTGATAATTTTAGCGATTCGTTGAGTAATTTGGGGAGTTATAAAGTTGTGTAGATATCGTTTCAAACAAATGGTAGTGATTATCCATAAAAATAGTGGAGATATTAAAGTATTCAAAAAAGGAAAATTTGTTCTATAATATCTATTTGAATAGATTCCTCATCTGGAAAAATTAAGATCAAATAATAAATTTTCTCATTCGTTGTTTGTTCTAGCTTGCTTACTCACTCATTGATTTTTCTTCATGGTGTTTGCATGCAACTACATCAACTCTTACGCTCACCTAAATAAAAACATTTTACGTTCAACAAAACACTAATAAAAACTATATACAGGCAACAAGTAGTTTAGTTGTTTCGCGGTTGCTTCATTGATCCTGGAGGTGAGGGTAGATCGGACTACGGCGTAGATCCCATCATCGTCCAACTTTAAAGTGGATTTTCGTGATTTTTTTCTGTAACCTGGGAAAATGCCGGGATTGTTCCTACCGCTATAGACAACGGCCATTTCCGTATTACTATGCTTGTCATTACCTGAGGGACCTTTATCTCATTCACCCATTAATCATTCATCCGACGCCAATAGATTTTTGTTATCACTACAGTGCGTCGTCAGACCCAATAAAATAATGAAAACAGCTATACATACTGATATGATCCCGCCTATATATTGTGATTGCATCATCAAATGGTTTATTTCTTGTATATAACATTTTGTGCAACGCGCGTTCAAGCTCGTATAATTCTATCAGTATGAATTAACTACCCGCTAGTTGGCAATGTTTGATATAACATGCACGCGTATATATATATATATATATATATATATATATATATATATATATATATGCAATGATATCAACACACTGGTTGTATATTGGGTAATATAGGGGGAGTTTCGGACTTGAAGGGTGGTTCTCCTAACTGGTTAGGGATGAAGGGTAACTCGTAGGTCTATACTCTAAACGTAGATTATTAAATCATCACATTGTTAACCGAACGATGTCGACAACTGACCTGGTAAACGTGAATACAGCCGTGAAATTTATATAATTGCGTGGCAACAAACTACACTGTTGCATTAATTAGGACGTATTGTTTTGTGCCATAATTTTTTATTTGAATAGCTGTATCCCTTTTATCCTGAATATCGTCTTCCAAGTTGAGTGTTCAAAGAGCATTGGTATTCTTCTCATTTGTTCGTGAAATGGTGAAGCAGAATAATTGCTTCATTGTAATTAACATCTGGTAAAAATCCTATTTGTATTTTCATATCAATTAATTGAAATGTATATAATATAATTTCTTTGTTTTCAAGGATCTATTTTGTTGTTCGAATTTGGTTGTTTTCTTTGAACTAATTGCTTCGATTTCGATATAACACATGATAAAATGTATAAATTGCACCCACGAAATGCAGATAATTGGTTATATATATATATATATATATATATATATATATATATATATATATATATATATATATATATATTTAATGAAGCCGAGTGCTGTCGGTAGAATACAAACACACTTTTGGAGATCAGGTCGATCATACCGTTCTTTCTCATCTCCTGCATCGTCTTTCGAAGTCGAACGTAGATGATACAATAGCTTAGAACAGGCGAGTTTATTTTGGTGGAGGAGCCAAGTTCTTCAATTCACAGTTCTTACCAAAACATAATTTACAACATGGTTTTCTCATGTAATCGTTTGTTTTTCACGATTACAAATCAAAATGTATCAAGAAATTATGAAGAAATCTGTGTCAACTGTATGAAAAAACTTGAAAACACTGGCTATGAAAAAGTTATTTCAATGTCCCCTATCTGAAAACAACTGAGTAGAAAAAAAGTTGCGCTCCGAGTCATAAGTATCCATATATATATATATATATATATATTCAGTTTCAAAATGTGAATATATTCAAAAAATAGAAAAAATCTTCCATTATATCATATAATATTTATCTTTTATCATATTAAAATATGCCAACAATTTAATGGCGGTTCGCTCTCTCCATGTCACTCCTGCATCATGCTTCCTCACATTGCACCCCTCTTTTCTACCGATATTACAGCACACGCATACACACACACACCCATGCCTATTCAATGCGGGGGTGAGTTTCCAGTTTCCGATGTTCATTGAAGCGGATGAAGCTACCGCAAGTAATGTACGTACCATAGCGACCACTCGACATCATCATCAACAACAATAACAATATCAACTACAACAATAAATATTATCAGATATCGGAAAACACGCGGCCATAAATGAATGTTGTGATGAAATTAATATTGATTTTTATGACATCGACAGTTGGCTTGAATAATAGATATTGAAGAATTTATCGAGTGAATATCACCAAGTTTTTATGAAATGATTCACCATGGGTGTACCGGTTTCCCTGTTAATGCCAGGATGGTTTCAACAATACAGGCCATGACCGTTCACTTCCCACGGCCACTATCCTTCTCGTTACCTGAGAAAACTTTGAATCATCATCCCATCATCTCATTATTCCTCTGCTCGACGTCTAAGATCTCAGTTATCATTATATTGCGTGATCAAGTAGATTAGAACAAAATAACTGTCTCAACGCCAGAGAGAAATTCACGAAGCAATTTGTTTAGACCAAAGTGCTAAATGATACTCCATTGGTCAGTTCAATAGACTGCCAATTTCTGTGGTGTTTGCGTTTTGTAATGGATTATATTGTGTGATCGCCCGAGTGATTAATATCGACTGTTTACATTGTTATAGCAAACCAACACCCATATTGGCACACAATTATGGCTGTACAGGCTCATGATTGTACACATACACTCATATATATATACATATATATGTGTATTTATATATATAAATATATATATATATATATATATATCTCTCTCTCTCTCTCTCTCTCTCTCTCTCTCTATATATATATATATATATATATATATATATATATATATATATATATATATATATATATATATATATATAATATACATTATATACACTGTTGAGCATGGTGGAGGAAGGGAGCTGGGGAGACGAGGCAATACATTCTAGTTGTATGCATGTCACACTATACATAGCTTCAATATTCATGCTGTATACATTGTATTATGTGTTATGTATTTTTGTCTTCACGATAATATTCACATCTATAAACAATCAGGCCGCCCCCTTGACTCATCAGCCGAGGCATCGCTTTAGAATAATGTTGTCAAGACGGGCGTTCCCGAATTTCGCATAGGGCATGGGTTTTTGTAAACGTCTTATCACCTTTCATCATTCCATCGTTTCATCGTTTCATCGTTTCACCATTCTCCTCTCATACGTACCCACATACAATCTCGCTGTTGGTGGGGTCGGTGAGCTCCACTCAGAAAATCCAAGTGCTAGATATCTTAGATGGGTGTAGGTTCAGAAATCAGGAGTTAGTATTTATACAAATAAAACTCCAATTAACATTTCATCGGTATGAGTATATGGCAAATAAATTGTGCATGATTTGAGTGTGGTATTACAGGCATAGCATTGAGCCATATAACATCGTATTTATTATCCGCTAAGACCTAACATACTAAGAGTAAAATACGTAAAGCTGGTAGAGTTTCACAAATCCCTAATAGTAAGAGCATTTCTCATGTTGCGGTTATAACAAGAATCTCTTAGTACCTAATGGTGTATGAACGTAATTGGATCATTGGCGTCGGGAAGTCTCTCAAGAAATTGCAATACAAGGATAAAATAGCCAAACAACAAAAAACGATCCCACTTCATAGCGATTGACTTTCTCCATCCTATATATCTAAGGAAGATTCCTTTCAGCTGTCCTAATCGATTTTATCAATGCTAAGGGTGGATGGGGAGATGAGGAGTTGTGTGAAAAGGGGTTGTTTAAGAATCACCAATCCATTTGTGAACGCTTCGAACCTTTTCGACCAATATCTTCTAGGGTTTCGCGTTTTTGGCGCCAGACGTTTTATAGAATATCCAGTATTTTCTTTTTGCACTCATGATTGCAGAACAAACTTTGTACTAAAAAGTATTATGGATTTTTTGCTCCAAGTATAGGTGTAGAAAAAGTATAGCTCGGCCACTGTGAATATTGAATCGGTTGAATTTTAATAACTCTATATGCTCACTAACTCTTAATAGATTTTCAACAATTATTCATGAAAAATATATAACACTAAATATTTATGCTGGTGAAATGGAACCAAGATCATTGTAGGGTTGAGTGAAGATTAATTTCACAGTATAGAAAGTACTGAGCAGAATGAATTGATGAACAATCAATGATTGATTTGTCTGAATTTACTTGTCGATATCAGATTCAAAACAAGCGGGAATATATCCAACGGATTACTAGGAGCAATCATAAAGAAAAGTATAGGGAGAGGGAGGGAGGACAATTAAAGGAATTCCGACCTCATGTATAACTAAGGGAATAGGATGAATGGAAATGATATACATGGAATCACAGGTGAGTGACACATAGGCCCATTCAAGTCTAAAGAACAACATGCATACTTGCGCTGTGCATGGCTGTGCATGTAAAGGCTGTGCATGTAGTGATTCCACACTCTCTGTATACGTACAGGGCCGTACTTTGGGCGAACATTTGTCTTTCAAATTTAAATAACATCAACATTGAATAACATTGGAATGAACAAAAGTCTTCGGTTCCATGAGCTCAACTCTACAAATGGTTCTTCATAAATTTATAAATAAATTACTGCAATTTACAAAATTTAAAGGCAATGCGTTTGGACCATCTAATTCATGATAGCATGTGATACAAGTTGCCTTGAGACACGCCAGATGATTCGAAGGATTGGATTAAGTTTGTTAGAATGGATTTTATAACATTTCTGCTTGAATTGTAATATAATGAATGGATTTTCAATTCATGGGATATTTCATTTCACAAAAACGATCAAAATTGCTGCTGTACATTTTTTCTCTTCCGCATCTGAATGTAATTTCAATTCTGATGACGTTTAATTATTTGTTTGAAATTATTTTACTGTTGCTTGTCAACCCCACTAAAAGAGAACGAATGAGCGGGTGACAATGCAAGGATCAAGTGATGATAGACGAAAGGACGTTTACAAATACCATGCCTATGTGGGACTCGAACCCACGCGCGACCTGACTCCAGTTTCTAGCGCGGTGCGATTGTCGACTGAGCCATGGGGGTGGCTATCTATTCAGTCTGTAGTCTACCGTCTACTAAAATGTATCGTCAATATCAATGCATAACTCGTAGATAATTATTTAACTTCGGTCGAGTTGGCCAGAATAGACGTCTATCAACATAATGTCACGTGACGCATTATCTCTCACGTGGTATCTGAAGGGTGGTGGTACGAGGGGTGGAGGGAGGAGAGTGATTTCACATATGAAATGGCGATGTATCTGCGAGTGATTGACGATGTATTACCTGATGCAAACTTGATAACAAGAAACCTGCATTATGCATTACACCCTCGGCAGGGTTCCTGTCGTTCGACCACCCTGGAGATGCCCTACATTTCCTATAATTCTAGACTAGGAACTTGATAGCAATCCTAAGCATGTACTCCATGTATGATGTGACGAAATATTCAAATCGAAGACCTCGATGCACCACAAGCCCTCGATGCAATACAAGTCGAATTAACCTTAAATGCGGTGAAACTTGTGTTTTCAACCGTACGAGTTGCCGAATCAAATCTGTGTAGAACAACTTATTACTGCGAGAAAACGTCCAGGTCCAAGTAATTTTTTATTCAATTAATGATTCAATTGAGCAAATCCTAAAATGAATGTATCACATGAAAATTTAAGAGCTGGATCTACACTTTGGAATTGCTAATCACGTGTATAGCTATCAAGTCATTTGATATTCCTCTGGCCAAGTTTCTACTGGATACTATAAGTTGACGTGTGACGTAGATAAATGAGCGAACAGAAATCACAGAGAGATTTATGAACTCATTTATAGTTCCATAGCTTTTTATACAAACACAAAAAACTTATTCACGACAGTTAGAATACGCTGCTAGGATATAATCTCTCTGATGAAACTTGATATATCAAGACATCACCTTTATCTTCGTTAAATGTGAAGATACCCTCCGTTTAGTTTCAGATCCACACATTTCGTTCTTGTTATTCTCTAAATCTATCTCTATCACTTTCATGTAGCTTTCATTCTTTCTACTTCTTCTTTCACATTATTGTGATGTTTAGAGCCTGTTCACTATAACTGTAGACGTTTGCCGCCGTTACCAGAAGGGTTCTTCAGCCGGCTAGCAACTCGACTACAGCGCTGCGACACGGCCTTAATTCGTGTCACATCGCTCATAGCGTGCTGAATACTTCCTTTCCAAAAGTCAGTCATTCTCAACTCTCATTTGGCTTGCTGCCTTCACTCCTGTACAATTGTGGAAAGCTGATTATGGATGCGCAAAGAGTCGCGTGTCACCAGTAAAAAGTAGCTCTCTGTCACCTGAGATTCAATTTGTGGAAGTATTGTTGGAATAATAATAAGTGAGAGATGAGTGATGAGATGAAGAAAGTGTTGAAAATACGAGATATGTATTTGAGCAGCCAACGACTGACGAGTGAGCAGTCCGGGGTGGGAGTATGGGGAGGGAGGGGCTATTTTTGATAATGTGCTAGAGGCGAAGGTCAGCCCTGAAAAATGATCGAGGTGAAAGGGTTGTATAAGCATCCCTTTTACTGAAATGTGAATCTGTGTTGGGAATTCCTCAAAGCTCGAACTTCCTACCGCAAAGCTTCGGAGGGGGGTTGATGTTATCGATTTGGAACCCCGCCAATAAATTCCGTTTATTTCACTTGTGATATTGAAAGAGGCGGCAAGAACATCGTTGTGCCTATAACTTGTGCGAGAAGTTTTACGTACATTCAAACTCTTCACTATCGTATAAACTACGTAAGAAAGAGGTCGTTTTAGTTGCGAGCTGTGGACATCTAGTAGGAGATATAGGTCAGTTAGATCGCATTGTAGAAGTTGTGTTCCTTTAAATGACACTGGTCAGACTCTATCTTCTCTTCTAAATTCATGCATTTTCACAAAGTGTTTGCTCCAATTTAGGTATCACCCCAACCGCTTCTGTATAGTGCTGTCTCTATAAGATTGTTTTTCTCAGTGATCCTCCCTCAATTGGTTTATCTTTACCCGAGATTGAGGTAATGTTGTTAGTTATAAATAGAAGAGTCAAATTGATAAATTATATCCCTCTACCCGCTTGCGTGGACGTAATTGCCAACCCGACTAAACTTTTAACATGGACGAGTATAGGTCTGTGGACAACTTTTTCTTATAGAATCTTGTGTTTGTGGTCTATATTATTACTTGGTTATTTTTTAATAAAACTTTCCCCTTGGTTTCCCACTACACGTTACTTCGTAGCACGTGACCCTCCCTCGTGTACAAATAGAACGCCAATTCCAAAACATCGCGTTTATACACACAAGAAAAACGAGCTGCGAAATAGTTTCATCCATGTAGGAAAAAAGTGAAAAAAAATCATATATACGAGCCGCTAATTGGAAATCTCTTAAGTATTGGCGAGGTTTTAACTTTCTTTGGTTTTATTACTCATTTTATTTGGTCTCTATTTCATTTTTAATTCCCGTCGGCGCCGCTCGACGCTCACAACGACGAGGGTAAGAGTTTATGTAACGAGGACGCTAAGAAAAAACTTTTGACTTTTTTAGTGTCGTAACTCAAGTCAGTTTTAGGTTGAGTTTTAGTGTCGTAGAGCTGGCCAAGCTGCTGCAGCTACTTTCTTATAACCTGGTATAAGAATACGTCACGCTAACATTTATTATTGACGGTCATCAGATAACGTTATACCGACTGACTTAGGATCTTTGCCAGTCCTAGGTAATAACACACAGGACAATAACTTTCTATATTCACGTTTATATTACTTCGTTTGTATGTTGTGCTACATGTAAATATGTATGAAGTTTGCCGAGAAAACGTATATGAGAAGAGAATACCGAGTATTTTGTGTTTAATGACTTAGCTGAGAAATGATATTGAATTAATTGAATGTAAACTTCAAACGTGTCAAGGAGTTTGAGTGAAGAAAGTGATCGGATCATGATTCTCATTCAGATTACCCACATTTATGGTAACCAATTTTTTCATTGGCGTCGGAAAATGATTTATTAGACGAATGAAGTGGAGACCCAATTTTACGTTTCCCTCTTCCCCATTTTTTTTTGTAGGTCAAACGAGAGATTTTTTTTTGATTAAATGTGGTATGCAAATATTTGATTACTCTAACTCGATTTTATATAGTTTTGAGGCGTAATCGATTCAACCACTTTTGAGAAAAATGATTTCGAAATTTTAAAAACTCCATAAGAGTAATCCAGAGGGAAAAATATGGAAAACATATTTTTCACGAATATATATATTGACATTTCCACGGAATTCAAAAATACAAATTGTACGCATATGTCCAATTTCCAAATAGATCCAGTTTTGAAGATAATAATTATTAGGTTTTAATTCACAACAATTGAAGCTGTTGGCAAAACTATTATGGAGATAATACATGGTTTGATTTGAACCAATCAGATCATAAGACCATAAAACGATTGAAAACATCAACAGTTGTAGGAAGGCAGTGAGATTTTTCTATAATGGCTTTCTATTAGAAAATCTCGCCAATCTGAAAACGCATATACTGCGTTTTCCTAGTAATTGGACCATTGTTCTAGACAATGAAGACCGGAATAGGAGCGTTCTGATTGTTTTGTCGTGATCCATATTCACTATGTATTCGCCATTTGAATAATAAGAATTCAATGCAAATAAAATATATTCAAATATTATCTGAATATTATTCAAATAAATCATCTAGCTAGGCTCGGTTTGAGGAAGTATTTTTCATCCAAGATTAAATATTTTCTCAGTGAGGTCGGTACACATTACTATTCGCTTAAAACTGGACCTAATTAACATAGCATTAAACTAATTAATACCCTTATGAACCAAAAAATACATGAAACTTGGAAATTAATCCAATATTGTGTTTTTTAGCCATTTAGAATTCAACCCTTACAAGTCCAGTTGTATGGATAAACAGGTTAATAGCATAACAAACAACAAGTAACGGCCAAGCGGCTCTCCGTTTTAATTTCCGTATGTAAATGCGTCGAGCGCTGTGCCGTTCTGCATAAAACCATGGCTAGCACTATGATTGAAGACTGTTATAAAATGTGACGCTCGCATGTGGAGAGATGGCCACTGTAATACCGTTGTTTGCCACATACAAGCCATTAGGGGCCTCTCACTATAGTACTATGCCACATACCAGTGGGTGTGATAATAGTGGAAACATGTGAAGATTTCAATTCCCCATAAATGTTTCAAACATTCATGGTATTTTCATTTTATTTCGTTCGACATTTCAGACGTAGGGGAGAATTCTATATCAATAAAGTTATTATTTAGTCGATTCGTTTTCAATTATTCCTCCATATTTTCATATTTGAATTTCATTTATGCTGAACACGATTTTTATATTTGATGATATGATTATAATAATTCGATCAGTTTGAAGGAATAATTGTGTTTAAGACATTTTTTTATTCTCAATATTTCAAAAGTCAGACTGACTAAAAAGTACAAAAAAATGAACGAATATATTCATATTTTTATACTAAGGGTTCATTTCCCAACGACCACTAAATAAATCATTCAACATCTGCCCACTTGTTCTGTAAAGAAAGGAGCAACGAATAAACTCATTTCAACATTTTCTCTCCTTTTGTTATATATAATATACATCGGTAGACCTAATTGCTATTCCCATTGAAACGTATTGTTTTAAATTGTATTGTAAGCTTGTAAATTGTATAATAGTATGAAGAGTGTGTGTGTGTGTGTGCGGTCTCGAATTCAGGCGCAGGTTCGTTCCATTCGCTGATGGATAAATGCGTGCGAGTGGACGAGTTTCGTTTGCAATTAGCAGGTTTACCTCGGGGTGTTTCATCCCCTATCTCCCTTACAAAAGAACAGGACAATAACAACGCGACTGGGCGGTAATTTTCTATATTCTATATAATATTCTATATATATTCTATATTCTATATAATTTTCTATTTATTATATTTTCTAGTATTGTTGTACGAATAAAATGTTTCGATGAAATCATAAAGAAAATCAGAAATAAATGAACATTTTGAAATAAAATCACACTTTGATCAAAAAACTACGTTTGAACAAATTTTTTGAAAGATTTACATTTCGAAAGGATTCCTGCAGTATTGTAAGAATTTTTGTGTTGGCGGGACTATAGTGAGAATATATCTGTATGTAACATTTGAAATAATCGTTCTCATTCAATTTTACATTTTCTGAGGGTGATTGATTGAATGTAATACTCTTGATAACATACCGACGACTATTCTTCATTCATTTTTATTTCCAACGTTCATTTATTATTGAATAATTTCTCATAACACCAAGTCAAGTGATCATGCCGATCAAATTACATTTTTTCGTCAAGTTTGCAAACAGTTCAACAGTCAAACAGTCTTCAAACAGTGAAGAAAATTTAGAAATATCCGACTATTGACTCTGGAACTATCAACTTGACTGTATAGTAAACCCAAAGAAATCGTACTCGATGAAATGTTTTATTTTGTTACCTACATGAACTTCCTGTTTACGAAACCAAATTATATTATCACGTGCGTATAGTAATAATTTTTGTATAGTTTCATAATTTTTCATCATAATAAAAATGAAATGATGTTTCGGTCAATATTACGGAGTTGCTTCAACTCAAACTTATACTTAGGTCTCGCAGTTTTTAACAGTCCGTCCCATCTCCTTTTACTATCACTCAAGTTAACTGAAGGAATTAGCTTAACTACAGTTAAAGGAAGTAAAAGCTGAACATTCTCAACGGTACTTTGATGATGAGTATTTTTAATGTTCTTACCTCCTCTCAACATCACAAAATACATAAAACCCCAAATAATGATGAATCGCTATGAACCCGGCACCTCCACCAATAATAATTTCAATCTCACAAAATGCTGCAACGCGATTTGCCCGGTGTGTTTCCCGACTACCCTTAATGCAACACGTATCCCGTGTATCGATCTCACTCTCGTGGTCCAGATGGATGCTGCAGGTGAACTCTCTTGCTTCTGCCATGCGTACTACACAATACGCAATGTGCGTTATAGCGTAGATATCCACGCACGGAACGACACAGAGGGCTCAACACACACACACACAAACTCACACACCCACACATAGAGTACAGTATCTTGGTATAATAAAAGAAGGGAAAACGAGAGCGAAAATAAGTATTCACTCCAATATATATATGAAGTCATGAAACTGTGTGGCGAATGGCGCAGTGATGAACCATTGAATTGTTGATTCTCACAGAGGTATGAAACGTGAAATTTGAAATAATTTATTTGAAATTGTGAGAAGTTGGCTTATGTAGTTATTAGGTGAGCGAATAGAAAACTTACTTTCCACTGTAATTGGTAACAATCGGGGTGATTATTTTCATACGCGCCATAGGCCAGACAAATGGACATATAAAAAATACGTTTTTTTCTGGACATTGTTGTCATATCAGAACAGATCTCAATTGTATCTAAACGAAAATGGAGTTACACGTTTTCTGAGAGCTAGTGGGAATTTCGGTACATTCCCGTAAGAATATGATCGAGGAAATTTTATATTTTTCAAATTCATTCCGATTGAAATGAGAGTTTAAAATTAGAATGGAAGTTGATGAATGTTTAAAAAAAATCCATCACAGTGTCTACCAAATATAGAGGCATTCTGTCCGGGTGTTTTCAAGAAAATAAATAAAAATAAAGGTTTCACATTCGAAAATAATAATATTGAATTTAGAATAAATGAGAGCCGCAAATATTATTGAAATGATCACTAGGTGAACGTATAAGAACTGCATAATAATAATAGTATTGATAATAATATATCCATTGTCATCAGATTGATCAATTACAAGATATTCAGACAGTCAACAATAAAAATTCAATAATAAATCGCCTATCGATTATAGGCAGTGGATGGACTTCAATAGTTTCAAAATCGAGGTGTGTAACATTCAAATGTGTTCCATGGGCTACTTTATGAAACAATATCTCACATCACTCCACGTACAATAAAGATAACCATTCATTGTCTTGATTGTGGAATATTTGTGCAAAGTAGAAAAATAAAAATCTTTATATTTTGGTGAGTCATAATTAAGTATGCACGTATCCAATATAACATGATTTTCATGTTTTGAAAAAATGTTGTCGAAATACTTTGCACAAATGTTCGATGCTGGGACGAAATATATCTAATACTAATATAAAATAATATATTCATAAGATGGTGATTCATCATCACGTAGCAATATTGATCAGCAGTGATTTTTAGTGCAATGTCTTCAAGTGGAACCGAGATACGACTGAACGTACATTTTTCCAAACACAACGTTCAAGTCAACCTTTCTTGAGAAAGTATAACTCTGAATGATTGTAGAACTCGATTCGAAATCGTTATAATAAATAATACATTTGTCTATATTTAGTGAAATTACAGTTCTATCTGCACTCTTATCTATGAATACAAAAAGTGTTCACCATTATTATACTTCCCCGTCATCTGAGGGGGAAACTTTCTACATTTTCCATATCCATAAACTGCTAATCTACAATTGAAATGGTGTTTTCAAATGAATATAAAACAAAAATAACAGAATCACAGAAAGTTTTTTAGAAAATAAAAACAAGAACCCTATTTTCCAAAAGATTATTTTTCCATTCTTTCGAAATAATTATATTCATTCTATTCATTGCATGTCTGAAAAGACGCTGAAAACTTGTCATGCCATCTTCTTCCTGTCCAACGTTGAAGGTAGATATATTCATTCACGTTGGTGAATAGTCATCTTGATTTCGTTCTTTTATTGTATTCAGTACGATTTAATCTCCATGCCATGCAATGCATGATTCTTTTGTACGGATGAAGCGTATACAGATCGCTCAAGTGGCCTTATTATGTCATATTCTAGTGTTTGCCAGAGCTTGGGGTTGAAGCACAGGATATGCGAGGCCAGTTCTGGCAAGGAAAAGGTATGATAAAGAACATGGTTATATCATGTGAGCAGTCGCGTGGATTTTGAAGTGAGAGTGCTGTTATTACATTATATTCAAGCACATCCTTAATTTCAATAACCATTCGACGAAGTTATCTACGTAACCATAAGGAATACATATCAAGTAGAGGACATGTCTCGTACATGCGGGTACATGAGACTTGTGCATGTTACTACATGTTACACGTTTCATTACGAAATAAGTATTATATCCCAACACAGGAAGGTTTATTTTTATTTCTTATAAATTGTTATCACAATTACACTCATGTGTTCATTTGAATATATAAATACGAGTTTTGAAAAAAGCTAAGGTATAAATATGAATGGTCAATAATATATGTTAAAATAGAAAAAGTTGAATTACAATCGTGTCAAGCTCAAGACATATGTTTCTACGTTCGTCAACAACATCTAATCATCATTTTTTTCAAACAGTAATCACATCTAGAAATATAATTCAAATTTTCTGAAATCATTCAACATTTAATCAGAATTTTGAAAACATTTTAAAATCCGTTAATATTATAAAATGAGTGTGAAAAAATACACTTGTAACGTTTTCCTTGAATGGTACTCTTGAAGTGTTCTTTTTTTTGAATAGTTGGCAAATTATTAAAATATTCAGTGCATACACTATTATATGTTATATCAAAATTGACATTGTGAAATAAAAATATTCTGAACCAATTATGAAAATAATGAATCGGAAGAATTCAATTGTACATGATAATAAAGTAGGCGTAACATTATTGAGAAATTATCGAAATACTGTCCTTTCTCACGAAAGTGTGGAATAAGAAATCGAATATAATTCTATTTTTCATTGGGTTTAGGTATTAAATCCGACCAATGAGTTGATATAACATTTCTTATTCTTATATTTTTGTCTATTGAAACATTCAGTTCACATTGATACTAGGTAGAGTCCATATCAACTCCTGCCTCAAAATGGCCGTGGTAAACGAACGGTATACTGTGTTTGCTTCAAACAAGCAATAACTTTGCGTTACACAAATAAAATGTTGAAATACAGACAAAAAAGTTTGCTTTTGAGTCTTGCGGCAAAAAAAACAATGTTCACTGTTTTCCCACAGTCAACATCAGAGGCGTATATACTTGCATCTTTATTGTTTTCATTTTCGTCTACACTTCTGCATTTCACCTCAGCGAAATGAATTCTTTTTCTCCAGGGCAACACAATAAATACAAACAGAAACACAGTACGATCTGGTATAGTTCATATTATTTCCAACATTGACTGTTCTAGAAACCAGAATGCCAACAAAGCATGGCGTCTCCAAGTATGTTGCATCACTTTAATCTTGTGCTGTTCTACAACCAAAATGTTGTCTTATTTCCTATATCATGAACAATATTATTCCGTATTGAAACTCTAATAGACATTTCGATGTGAATTGATGATAGTTGTGGTTTTTTACGTCTTCCTGGCAAATTGCCATGATGGGAGTAACGTAATGTCCACTCAAATACTCAATCTGTCCACTCGGTGCTACAAGAACAGATTTCTACTCATGCACTGATGATCTTCCGAACGATTCCCATTATTAGCTTTACTGTCGTGGTTATGCCGTGCATAGCTGCCGATTCGCTGGACCTTATCGATAGCCAATAAAACATCCTTGTATACTACACATATACCATTTAAAAGATGATCGACTTTAGTGAAAATTCAGGACTAAGCAAAATTAATGTCAGGATTGTATAATATAACTTATTTGTACATGCAATACAGACCAACCTTTATTTTGAAAATTTCCAAGTTATTTTCTCAAAATGATTTTCACCGAATTAAAACTGTATTATGTTCAAGGAAAATAGCTCAAACTGCTTCTGAGAAACGTGGTTCAGGTAACGGGAAAGTGCCAGTGGCCCGTTCGACCAATTTCAAGTGTAGACGTTGGGTTCGCCTCCTATACACCTCACGTTTCTAATACATTATTTAGTTATTCACTACTCGCATAAGTAAATGTTGAACTCAACGTTCAATCATAGTTAAATCAATAAGTCCCGGTATTACCAAGTACATTTAGTATATATCTGAGAGATGGTGAAAACAAGTAGCATTGGTAACCATGGTGATAACAACTCCAAACTGCCAATTAGAGCTATTCCCACGCTGGTAATTTAGACACTGAATATAGTCAAGTAATCAAAGTTGATTATAATCAATTGTTAGTATAATCATTTCAGAAATGTTGAAACAATAAACTGTAGATTTTTATTTTCATATAGGACCAAACTACTTCACGCTGAAAGGAGAACTATAACAGAAAATCCTGAAAATGTGTAACACTATTTAAAACTGTAACGTGCTATCCGCTAACTGCTTTAAACTGTTGGAAGTTCCTACTGACGATATCACAATCGCACTGGAGTCTCGAATCTCCACCAATCATCATCAGCCTCTCTCTTCGTCTTAAATCTCTTCGTGCTGCGTGGAAGATAATTACGAAGTGTTGAGAACATCTCTGTACTGTACGCATTGCATCAGGTGTAGATTGGGTGGCGGTGGTGGGGACGGAGGAGAAGTTCGGATGAGGTTTGCACCCCCATTCTAACCTTTAGTTTCCCAGGACATGGAGTGGTAGCAATTTAGCTCTATATATGTATGTGTAGGTGGAAGGGGAACAGAGCTCATGAAATATCTACAAAATGTACGAAGTGGAGGGTTAAAAGTTGTACAATATAGATGAGATTCAGCTCCCACATGCATTGCAAATAAAACTGGCTGAGTTTATACCGTGTAGTACATTATGGAGTACCCATGGAGAACGTAATGCTGCTATACCGGTATATTCAAGCATCCGGAGCAATCTGGAGTCTGGACCCAAGATTGTTAAAATATATAATATTATGGGATATATCGGGATTTCCTTTTACGTGAACATATCGCTGACAAAGTCAAAAGCAGAACAACGTATATGTTCTGGTTATTTTGCTGTAGGCTCTAAAAACATATTATACACATATGTCAGCTACCGTCAAATGTGATATTGCCAGTCAAGTCTTCTTGTTATTTCAAACACTTTTTCAACTTCATCAGTATAATCATACTTGAGAAAAAAAATTCAATCGAAATTGAATATTGTGTGATCCAAGTGATAGCGATTGAAAAAATCGAAACATGATCACGCTATTATTGAAATTACAACACTGAACCGTTTTATATCTTACAAGGGACATACATAATTCTGCTCGGTTAATTACTACACTACGGAAAACGGTTGGACATAATATTTTGATACCATCCACTTTGGTGTCTTCTTTGATGGCTTTCAGTCAGTAACCACAATGTACAATTATAACATGGCCTGTTACAGCTATAGCCAAATGCATGAGTCACAGTTCAAATGGTGGAAGTGTTGAGTGTTTTCTCACATTCTTTTTCAATCACATTAGTTTGTATGAATGCATCCACTCTTTTCCATGGAGTGTTTAGATATATGTCTACCAAAGATAAATTATACCATTCCATTTTTCTTGAGAAAGTCGTCTGAGGACATTTGGAACGATAATGATATATTTCCGAAAAGAAAAGAAAAGATTTAGTCAAGAACGGAAAAATATAACGACTTTTGAAAACTTGATCATGAAAATGATTGGATATTCTTTTTTCTGTTTCCTTTTATATAAGCCTACATGTGCTCGATCAACTTGCACCTGGACACAACCGTTCATTTCTAGATCAATTTAAAAGACTCATACAGAAATTAAAACAAAATAATTATATATTATATTTCGGAAATCAGTGTACACCAACAATTCCATATATACATATAAATATGAATATATATATATATATATATATATATATATATATATATATATATATATATATATATATATATATATATATATACTGTGAATGTGAAAACCGGATTTTATTTCATATCACAATATATAGATAGAGGCAGATATAGTAAACTATAAGTGCAGATATGTTTGCTGGAAATTATCCACTCAACGTCAATTGCGTAATTTCTGTAGAAAGTTTTCCTATCAATGCGAAAAACTGAATATAATATGGAAGGTACATTTTTCTCCAACACAGATATGCATTACGACAACGTAATGGACGACAATCAACTTATTGAAAAAAATCTATTCAATTCAGATCCTGAATGTATTTCTGAAAAAGTAGGCCTATATTCAGCATTTCCGCAGTGACTCTGAAAACAAATTCCCATTCAACATAATTCTAAAAGTGAAACGTATTAGCTCAACAAAAACAAAAGCAATGAAAAGAACGCTTGTTCAATTATAACAAAGTAAACCTAGCATTATAATATGTTATTCAAGCTGTAGGTCTACTAGTGCTGGCTCTTTCACGCAATTAAACTAAAACACTCCGGTGTATGGGTCTATATAGAAACCTAGAATATTTACCTACACACACTCCCCATATATTTTCTTTCTCAACATTAATGAGTGTATAGTATGGCTAGCGGTCCAACTCACAACATATTATTTATTCATCCAGCACTTGCAGATCCTGGAGTGTGCGGGTTCATGCCTGCCATCTGGAGCCATGAAACTAGTTTTATGGTTGGTTCAAATCATGAATAAGATATATCTGACCGTCCAATTCACTCCGCTCACCCATGTTAACCCCCTGCTACCCAAGCGCAGACCACAACGTTGGCATGAAAGGTGTGTTTTGGAGGGTGTGAGGGGGTGTAACATTTACGGAGGTGATACCAGACTGAGTTGGATCTTGAGCGCATTCTCAATCCGGGAGAATTGTTTATTGCCTGCTTGCTGTGCTATGCGCATTTATAAGCATTTAAAAGAATATGTTTCTTTTTTGCTGTGAGCAATAAATTTCCATCAGACTGAACGAAACAAGAGTAAAGACGTACATACAACATAAAACTGAGGAAGAATCTGGAGAGAACATATATTTGAAAATTATAGTTCTGCTCAAAGGCAATGAATAATTATCTGTCTTTTCATTTAATTTTATTCGAGAATAATTATTAATTAGAGTAGTTCAAGATGAAAACGTAATATTCTAAATGCTCTATAAAAGAGTTTATTAAAAACTGTCCTAACAAACTTGATTCAGTGACTTTTAAAATATAATAAAGAAATTATAATTTCGCAATAAATTCTATTTATTTTTGTGTCATTATTTTATTCATTACATTTCTCAGGTAATTGAGTCCTCCTTTAACTTACTCATATCCATATCAAATTATTCGTATAGTAATTAGAAGAATGGATGCAGTTCTCAAATTGTTTACTTCAATACGTTCTCTGTTTCTTGATTTCTTGATTGATTTGTATTATCACACAGACTTGTAATCATACTAACTTGCTCTCAGTGAGCCATTGGCAACACCGATGAAACTGAACGTATAATCTCACTTTTATGCAAGTTGGCGTCCACCATCATTTAGTTAGATAATTCAAATTGAAATTGAAAAAAACACGTTTTTTAACTATTTCTATTTTCTCGATTTTTTATCGAAGAGCCTGTTGGAATTATTCAGCTACAAACTGATTGAACTTTTATCAATTGAAAACTACTTTCCAATCAATTTTTTGTCACATATTAGTTACCTAGCTTGTTAGCACATCTTACAATAATATCAGTCGTGGAATTCGTATAGTCTGTTATAAGTAGACAAACACCATACGTGTCATGTTGTGCAAGTTTGTGAGAAGGACATTATTAATTACTTATGTCATAATATATATTTTAAAATAACAGTACGTCTCAAAATATTACTGATAGTTGATCCTAGTTATGATAAAAATATATAGACCTATCAATAGCTAATAACAATTCACTTTTGTTAAGATTTGTTCAATATATTATCTGCAATTAAAATTCAGATAGAATCCAACCAAATGAGTGTAAAAAAGGAACATGAACAGAGGAGTATAATACATGAAGAGCGTCCTGAAAGTAGTGAAAGGTTGTTCAACTTCATTCCAACCTCCGCACGCTATATCCAATATTGATTCCAATTATTATCTGCCATCTAATTGATACGACTGCATTTTGATATTAGTGTGACATAATTCCGCACAGAGTTAATCATTTAAATATAACTTCTTGTTTTTATTTCTATAAGTAATTACATCTCCATTTGAAAGCCGTGGTATATAATCCGGAGCTTTAGTTAATTGCCTTACCAATCGCCATTCACGC
Source organism: Brachyptera putata (assembly GCA_907164805.1). NCBI lineage: Eukaryota > Metazoa > Arthropoda > Insecta > Plecoptera > Taeniopterygidae > Brachyptera > Brachyptera putata. The sequence goes on along the minus strand of OU015468.1, from coordinate 11,031,630 downwards.
TATAGCAGAAGTGTTTACTGAGTTATATATCCCCTTGCCAATTAGTAATTCTATCCAATTTACTAATGAGTTGTGACAAACTAGCCGATTCAGGTGTGGAATAACTCACGTATTCTGTCTGCCAACTTCAATCCTACGATAATATTAGCAAATATAGGAACTAGTCTACATTCGAAGTTTAATTGCATCTGTCAGGAATTGAATGCACTTCTGAGTTTCTTTAATTGGGCACTTAGCCTTAACAAGTAAATGGCATGCACCTCATTTATAGGATAATGTGATTATCATATCTTCACGGCAATGAATACAATTTGTCAAGTGTATTTCCACGTGTGATATGAATTACGATTAGTACATTACGATTAGCGATTTAGCAAGTACATGCAGTAATTTACATGACCGTGCATGAATAAGATGTGAACATTTAATAGAATTATATATATATATATATATATATATATATATATATATATATATATATATATATATATATATATATATATATATATATATGTGTGTGTGTGTGTATGTTTATATACGTATATTCATGAACAATATTTATTCAAACGCAATCTTATAACCGAAAAGAACGTGATTGCCAAGTCATAAAAGTGTACCTTATTCCAAAACTTGAACCAAGAACCTCTTGGTATTCACTCGATCTCCTCACAAACTGAACTAGACTACAGCTCGATTCAAATGAAATAATTAATACAATACCATGATAAGACAATGTTTGACAAGCGATGAAGATTTACTGTGTTTGTACAGATCAACAGATTCAATCTCGTTGCAACTTTGGATCCGTTGATCTTTGAGGCACAGCCCATAATGAGTCGTTCATCATTGTCTTGTCTCAGCAATGTTTTGATTGTCAGACTTGAACTTGGGTAGTAATACTTAGCTAGGTTGGTTAGAGAATCGGGTATAGACCGAGAGCACGTATTTATATTAAGTTGTATACAAAAAAATAATGTATCGCAGATTGAAATATATTATTGTAATAAGTTATGCCACACATTGTTGTAATAAGTGAAAAACAATATCGTGCTCACCATGTTTTCAATCTCAACTTCAGTATGAACTTATTTGCCCCAAACGTTTTTAGTGGCTATGGAAACCTAATAATAGTACACAAGCAAATGATAGTACCAATTTCTTTCCATTTCATAGATTTAGAAATTTCCAACACAAATAAAATAGGTACATTTTCCTTATGTGAACGATGAATATAGTAATTTTTTTAGTTATACAATTGTTTTCTCATATAACTATATTTTATTTCATCACGTTTAAACTGCATATTCAACTATAACCATTCCTAGTAGTCGCCGTATTATGAAGCCTCTTTTGTCTGGCACCACCACTTGTATTGCTTCTTTGCCTTTTGCCACAACTTCCATAATATTTCTTCCTTCGCCATAATTCTTGCCCTTTGTTATCCCAGCTCTCCTGTAGGATTAATAGGCCTTTTCATGGCTCAACCCGTGTGTTTAACTAGTTAATAGGAACACACAGAATACATAAGTTGGCCTTCGCTAATTGCCAGCATCAGAGCGCGTGGATTGAAACAGCAAGCAGTATAACTTGGCCCAATGAAATAGAACGTTTTCAATGCTATAGTAAACTGTTTGAGTTTCCCAGTAAACTTGCGAAAGGTTGTTTGACAAGATAATTATAAGTACACCAAGGAAGGATGAGTCGTGAAGGGTTAATATCGTACTTGTGAACATTTATCTCCCCCCTCTTTTGTAAATAGTTATTACCCCCTACCCCAAGTTATCTCTGGATATCCATACGTCATTGTTACGCCAAAGGGGGCAGTGAGTTCGTCTTGGAAAGTTTTCGAAACAGCATCTTGTGTTCTCGAGCTGATAAAACTATCTGTCTTGCGTGGTTTAAGTTTCACCTCGACAGAGCGGTGATCTCTCGAGGGATGCTGTGAGTTCCCATGGTTAGAGATACATATACACTATCGTGCTACACAACGCGGATACACTACTATCTGTAAGACAAACTTTCAGTGGTCGACGAACAACACGCTCTACTGCATGTCAATTGTAACTGATAGACTACTGGAATGGTATAAAAAGGTATTGGGAAGTGTTTCATACTTCACAGATTAGTTTCCTGTCATAACACTACATGTAAATCAATTTTAATCGCTGATCAGAGTACAAGAACTCATTATTTCATTTCCAATTAAATGGTGATTTGATTTACAGATGAGTGTTTGTACGATTTGCCGGATTGCGAAAAATATCAATACGAGTATCATACAATAATTTGAAACTAGCCTCACTACTTACAACTTACAACGACTTACAACTTTTTTCAAGAATAGAACATGAAAACTTCACTTAAAAATGTTGGTTCTCATTCACTGTATTTAAGCCACTGGCCCAAGGGCTAATATTTAATGGGGATAGAGAAATATAGTCAATATATGTGTTCAATTTATTTTCCTAGAAAAAAAACCTTTTATAGAAAGTTTCTTGTAAGAGTTCTCCACTTTACTACAGTTATTTAAGGAACGTGTGAGAACATATGACCACCATTTCCCAATTCCATTGTAGGATACATCTCAGAATTCCGTAGTTTCGTTTTGACAATTTCTCATTTTTTATACAAATAGTCCTTAATAAAAGCAAACGACATGCCTTTGTGAAAACGGAGTGCAAAAGAGAGGTCTTTTGTTGAGTTCTTTTTTCGAAAACCCATAACTGAAGCAATAGCTAACAAAAATTGCTACTATATCCTAATAGTAAAAAGCAGTCGAGGGAAATAGGACCGTGGAAATGGAAACGTTGATCTGATCGACAGATATGAAATTATAGAATTGAACAATGCCAGAAATTCATTTGGATTCAATTGTGAACTCGATATAAAATTATTTTTAAATTTATCACGTACAATTTCATAAATCACGGCAAATAATGTAGCTTTTACATTCTGAATACCTTCAACTACTCATTGACATGCTCAATCTATCATCACTTGAAGCTTTAACTTAATTTGTTAGGATATACACAACCTTTGTCGCTTTGGTGGCTCAGTCACTTGTGTAGAAACTGAAGTCACCGTTGGGCGTGAGTTCGAGTCCTGCATGAGGCATGGGTTTTTGAAAATACCTTTCACCTATCATCACTTCATCGTTTCACTATCACCCGCTCATTCGTACCCCGATATAACCTAGCTGTTGGTGGGGTCATTAAGCAGCATTAAAATAAATAAATGAATACATAAAACACACAATAACACAATAACACAATAACAATAAATAAAACCTTTGTTGTGTTTTGAAATAACCATCCTCCACGTACTTTCTCGATATGACCATGATTTGCTCCATGGCTAGAGACAGTAACACAATATTATGCTATAAGTATAAAGTGGTCTGTCTTCAGCGGTCTTTAGAGGGAATCGATCAACCTTCTCGTAATCAGTCATCGAAGTCACCTCTGTACCAATTCCAATAGGCCTCCATCTTTTACTCAAGTATAGCATAATGTGATGTCTTTTACGGTTACTACTTCTACAACAGCTGGCTTCTATGATGGTAATAAAATCAAATAGCCTATGTAATATAATATAGTAATACTATTAAACGTAGAGAAGGAAATTGTTATCTACCCATAAATTTATCATGTTCTTATAAAATAATGAGCAGTGGTCAAATTGAGGGTCCACCATGAGAAAAAATTCGACTCATCGGGGGAAATTGAGGATGAAATTTAAAAGTAAAATGTGGTTACAAAAAAATGAAACAATACAAACAATTAGTCATTAGTCAAATAACAATTGCTGCTGATTGAAAGACATGCTGCTTTGTTTAGGCTAAAATTCAAACCATATTTCGGCAATTTCGGCATATTTTGGACTTTCGGCATCTGAAGACTTTTATCTGAGGCGAAGAAGTGTGGTCACAGACAGCGTAGACTTGGTGTCAAAGTGCATTGCTTTCGATTTAAAATACTAATTAAATGGGGTGGTAAGATCGCCCTTGTGGTGCCCCGTCCAAACGACCCTACTTTCATCCTTAGCCTCAATAGGGGAACAATGATTTTGTATCAAGTTTCGATGTTAGTAAAAAAAAAAAAAAATAGGTATACAATTTAAATAACGTACATGTCAATTTTAAGCACAGCTCAGCCTCATCACAGGTTTTTGAATTCGTATCTTAGATAGTACCGGTATTTGGATGGTTTAATATTTAATGATACATACGCATAAATTGACATGAAAGGTTCTTCATAAAATGCCGGATCCAAAATTATTCATCCAAAACATGTCACCATGAATTCACTGAACCCATTGGAAAAATATATTCTATTGTTAATATATTTGCGCACCTGTACAGACAAAAATAAGTCGGCTAATAAATATATTTTATTGAAACACAGAAAGTTTCAAGTTACAAAATTTCGCAATACCTGTTTTTTTATCATTCACATAGTAATTTTTATCTTATTTCCCACAACTGTTTCAACATGGAAAAAAAATCTTGAAACACTCAAATCATGTCTCATTATACCATGGGAACAGAATTGATTGTTCCATTTGTGAGTAATTTGTTCCATTATTATTAAACGGATATTAATTAAAGTTCAATCCCATAATTGATACATAATTGTAAGTGAATACACAAATGAAATACTTCCTCGATGCATTTAATGAAAATATAAAAAATATGATAATACTATGTCAAATGGAACTAATTTGCAGATTGGACCACTAAATGAGTCATAGGGAAGCCAGAGCACATCAGAACGCCAATATCATTCCATTGTAGTAGGAAACGTACATATTGCATAGTAATATACACAGGAATGCGAAACCGAATGGTCTGTATAATGTATAAGTTTATTAACAATTAGTAGTATTTGTTCAAATTAATTACCTCTGCAGATGTACATTATCATGCATGATTGATTGTGTTCATGAAGTACCGGTAACCAATTGATATTCTGGAATTCATGCTATACAGATGAATTCCTTTCTGCTTTGGTATGTTATTGGACGTGGATGGTGGACTTTGGGCGAGTAGTATTTGGGGGTAGAGGGTGGGGAGGAGATGGTGTGAGGGTAAAAGTGTCGAGGAGAGAGTGGAGGAGGTTTCCAATGATATGTGTATTATACAGAGATACATTCAAATCCATTGTCATAACAGACTCAGCTGACTTTATTACACTCATATTGTACATTTTTTCACTTATACGTGACAAACAGTTCAGATTATATCACAATTGATAGCACTCTTGGATAATCGAATACATAAATGGGACTGAGGGAAAATGAGAATACACACTCGAAATCGACTTGAAATTCAATTATTCGAGATTTGAAAGAACTGGAAACTCTGACCCACAATCAGGGCATGTTTGTGATTGCATCCGTGTATTGGTGAATGTATTAAATGTCATGAATGTACCAAAATCTGGGTTGACAATTCAAGATGTGATTATTTGCAATCAGAGTATTATCTACATCACACGCTATTGTTTCAACTGATGCCGCCCTCTGTAGCTCAAGCAAATAAGTCACCACTTAAGGAACTAAAGTTGTATTAGGAAATGGTATGTTGCTTTTGCATAATCCTATGTGATATTTAAGTTTTTAGGCATCTAAGGCTGGGATATATAAGACCATCATCAACTATCTTGTTATCTTAACTTCAAACAATTGCATTGTACTTGAAAGTAGCAACACTTAATCTAAAAATTGATTTTTATCACATTACGAAAGTATGAGTTCATTATTCACATTGAATCACATTGGATGAGAGTATCTCTTTATTCCATGGTATGGCTGTACCAGAATCGCAACGGACCAAAATTATGTAAAGCGAAGTGGGCAGTCCCTCTCGCCATTTTAATTTCATAGTGAAAATAATTGAACATCATGTTTTAGAAATTGAGATTAAATTCGAATAATCAACCCCTTTTGCTTTTATTTTTCAAACGAAAAGAGTGATAGAGTTAATCTCCGGTCCGATAGAGAGAGAGACGGAGAGAGCGAAAGAGAGAGAGAGTGTGTGAGAGAGAGAGCTAGAGAAAGAGAGAGAGAGAGAGAAAGAGTGAATACTCGTCCGGGTATATTCCTATGAATTCGCTATGTTTATTTTGGCAATCGAGTGCGACAGGAAACTCGGCGTTGGGGCACGAAACTGTGAAACAGCTCAGTGCCAGTTTGCATTAAGTCAAATTTGCATTGAGAGGGATATTCACAATGTTATCCAAAACCTACTCTACTGTGCATGGAGAGGGTGCTTGCCGGGCGGGGTGGGGGAGCGGGGGTGGGTCTTTATCTACCTCTGTACCACCCAGTATGGGAGAGCACGCTGAGGACGACAAGGATTGTATCAGGACTCGTTGAAACAGCCAAATTAAACATCACTCGTTTTCACAATCGCTCGAGATAGATAGATATGTATATAATGAATATATGCATACCCAGAATGCAATACCCACAATTACGCATATATGTATGTCTATATATATATATATATATATATATATATATATATATATATATATATATAATGGGCCTATATATAAGTAACACACACACATATATATATATATATATATATATATATATATATATATATATATATATATATTCCCAGTTTAATTTGATATTTTAATGTTTGTATGTTATTCCTGGGGGAGTGGGCTGGGGCCGAACACAGGAAGGAAGTTATAAAGTGGGAATGTGGATGGACATTTCGACTACGGTAATTCGTGAATGTCATTGAAAAGGGAAAAGGAAATGCACGTTGTGTAGGGGGGGGCGGGTGGGGGTGGGGAGATGTAGGACGAACTTATAGTGACCACACCAAAGCACACATAACGTGTTGAACAACTTAGAATAGTTGAGGACTCCAGGGTCTAGATGTCGCGATTCATAGTCGGGTTATATCAAACAATTAAGAAAATGATACAAACTTGTATGAAAAAGGAGATATATTTGTATTTTCATTATAAATACTTTGCCATTCACGAACAACGGCTGCCATGATTGCCACAGAATATTGAATCAATGGATATAATAATAGAAGAACGGTAATGGATTAATAAATTGAAACTAATTACAAAATTCAAATGACAAACAAAAACCTGAAACTATTATGAAGTAAAATGAGTAATTTGTAATGAACCATAATGAGCCACGTAAAGGTGTGAATAAAAATGTTATAAAATTACAAAATTTAAATGACAAACAAAAACCTGAAACTATGATGAAGTAAAATGAGAAATTTGTAATGAACCATAATGAGCCACGTAAAGGTGTAAATAAAAATGTTATAGAATTACAAAATTTAAATGACATACAAAAACCCGAAGCTATGATGAAGTAAAATGAGAAATTTGTAATGAAACATAATGAGCCACGTAGAGGTGTAAATAAAAATGTTATAGAAATTGTGTATAAAAGAGGGAGGGACGGGAGTGGGGGGAGAAAGGAGAATTAATCAGTTGAATATAAATGATTTTCAAAATCTGTGTTGATCTTTTCAAAAAGTCTACAACAATAGAATCTGTCGAACAAAATGTTCTCATAAGATTGCTTCACGTTTATTCAGCATTATTCCAAACCAACCATCACAATTTTGACAAAATTTAGGTTTTATATTTCTTTCTTAATTCTTTAAACGATGCTCACAATTCTGTACCACTCAATAGATAAGCATGCACGAAGCGAACGAAATGTGACTAATGATATTAGCCAATGTTCACCCTATGTTTTGAATGAAGAAATTATTCAACCTTGAAGCTTGGTGTTTTGGAAAAGTTTAGTCATACACTTGATTAAAAGTTTCCGAGTCAAATAATAAACACTCTCACAAAACACAAATGATTGAATCTGTTGGATTTTTACTTTGACTTCACTTTACGTTAACTCCACTTGCCCAAATCCAATACAAGTTTGTATAAAGTACAGCGCAGAAAGGTGCTTGTATCGCACGTATTGTCGTATGCATTCACTCTCCAGTTCGAGTACACATGCACACTAGATTGTTATGTTAAACACACATGTGCTTGTAAACTCGGCCACTTGTGAACAGCCAATAGAAAAAAAACTGCTAAAACGGTTGAAATTCTGAACAACGGCACTTTGTTTGATAGCTGCATGTTGTGTTTTTATCATAGCTTTATATCATACTATCCCTTATCGACTTCAATAATTGATAATCCATTCGGACGTTTTCGACTAGGGTTCGGTTCTGAGCGTGGTTGGTCATAAATCATCAATGTATACGTTAATAATGTCGGCATGCCTGGCATATACACAAACATTGATCAAAAATTCAATTATACGCTCAATTGACGGAAGTTTTGTTGTATAGCTATTGTTGCCATTCAGTAAGTTAGCAGATTTATTAAAAATACATCGAAAATATGATATTGATGGAAAAGTGTACTATTAAGGCTTTTTTCAGGGATTTTCAGGGATAGGCTCACGTAATTTATCATATGCATTTCGGGAAGGAAGTAACACGCAAAACGACGTGTGTACGTTTTTGACGGTTAGGCATTCGAATTTCGCGCGCGGCGCTTGGTTGGCGCGCCTCCCGAAAAAAATAGCACCTTAAATATCGTTTTTCTCGAAAACCATCCGAGCACTAATTCTAAAACTATGCAATGTTATAGCACTAATTATAAGGTAAGTTTTGGCCAAGTTTCATGATCCTTGCTCACTGGGGGGGGGAGCGTGAACTTGACCCCCCCCACTTTCAAACGCCCATATCTCGGGAACTAACAGAGCACTAATTCTAGTACTTGGCAGATCGATAGCACTAATTGAGCACTAAATCCTGGCCAAGTGTCAGAATTAGTGCTCGAGTGGGGGGGGGAGCGTGAACTTGACCCCCCCCACTTTCAAACGCTAATATCTCGGGAACTTACAGAGCACTAATTCTAGTACTTGGCAGATCGATAGCACTAATTGAGCACTAAATCCTGGCCAAGTTTCAGAATTAATAAAAGGCTTGTGAGAAATTCACTTCCATGTGCGGCTCAAAGCTCTCTTCAAGATTCGATTGAATTGTAGGATAGTTTTCTTCATCAAATAATTGAAGAAGTAAAAATTTATTTACATAAATGAATTCTAAATTCATCAGACTTATCTGCCAAAGTAGAATTCTGTGAGTGAATTCTGGATTGATGATAATTCATCTTTTTTAATTTCTGATGATTTGCACAAATGAAGGGTTCAGTTTCTCCATGGTTGAGTAATGTTAGTCGATATAGCTCAAGTCTGTTTTGTTAACGCCCTCGTCTATACATTGTTTACAGGAATTCTTATCATGCGGTTTAATCGATAACGGTTGTAGGGAAACTATCTTCAGCAAACAATCAAGGAAACTATGCGCAAGTTTCGATTGATAAGTTATGTTTAACTTATGGCTATACTGCAAACTTTACATCTTCAATATCTCTTTTATATAGCGGAAGTCACACGCTATAAGAACAGCTACTCGACTTACAACGAACTTTACTCACCTTAGTTCCTCCTTAAAAAGCAGCCAAGTACGTTTTGAAAACGTAATTAAAAAACAGAAAGTTTAATTAATAATATTTCCCATTTGTTCCCAAGTGGATCCCACTGCGACATATAACTCAACATTTTGTTTCATTCGTGTTTATCACAAAACGAATTGTTCTTTTCATGATATTATATGTTTGAATACTGAAACAGTCATCGGTGTAACGTATATTACAGTTTCATGCAGATATGTTATAATTTATTCACACGAACGTACATGGGGCAGTAAATTAGTTAGTATTATGCAATAATCCGCTTATGAACGGGTTGGTTCCATACTTCGACCTCTCTCAACCGACTGGAAAATATCAACACAATTTTTTTATTGTTTGTGTGCTTTTTTTACTGTCAATTTTCATATTTCACCCACCGGTTTTTCCCTGTCTCTCATGTAACCCATCCAATCTATCACTTCTACTATAATATGTATCGTGGGTTTGGAACTGTGAATAAATATGCAGCATAATCTAATAAAAGCGCTTGTTATTCGGTTATATAACACGTCACATAAAATTATACTATATAGTCTCTAAACGATACGAACTTTGATGTTTTATTTTCCATACACATTCAATATTTTCTCGAAATTTGCATATTTTTATTAGTTCCACCTCATATCGTAGCCATAATATGAATAATTGATACATTCACATAATCATCGCGTTGCTCGTCCTCTGTATGGGTGGAGGTGCCAGGTATGTTTTGGTGGAAGGGCCGTGTTTTGAATGATTCTCGTGTAGCATAGATTGCTGGATTTTGGTTAAAAATTTAGATGGAGAAAAAAATGTCTTACCTTAAACATCTTGAATAGTTCTGGAGTCCGATTTTGGATAATACATTAAAAATTAACTTGATCGTGTAATTATTTGTATTTGTGTGTTAAATCAGATGACAAAATGTGTTTCATCATTATTGTTATCCTGTTCGTACATATAGTCAGAGAAAATTAATTTAGGTTTCAACTTCGAACTCCCTATATTTTACACTACCGTTTATTATTATTAATATATATGGTATTCGGTGAATATATTGTGCTAAGTTATAATAACAATTGAAATACAAATGAAACAACCCAAAGTAAATACATGTAGAATAGAAAATAGATTGAAACCAAATAGGAAAACTTTATCTTCTGGTATATGCCAGTTTATGCTTCATTCGTTTTGATTTCCGAGAGTTGAAAAACATTTGATAACTTTGAAAACGAAGCCGATAATCTTACAAGATTTGGAATCTCCGTTGTGTATCTTACATCACCACACAATAACGCATTAATTAACTCAAAGTCTCTGTAATAACTGAAAACAAAAGTGGCGATTTCGAGATGAGATTTATTCTAAAGGATGCATGAAAGCATTTGTTGAAATATAATTGACTCTTTTAGTTAAAATATTGTAAACAAAACATTTATACGATACACCTATACCTTGATATCCCAAACTCCTGTTATTTATAGAACTGAAAATGCATCACAGTAGTTTCACTATAGAGCTTGATCTGAAAATGAATAATACCTGTATTTGCTCACGTAAATCGCACCCTACTTTTGAGTGGAACAAGCGAAATATGAATCACATCGAAACAGATCGTGGTTGAATAATGCTTCGGTGTAAGTGTATCAAATCACTCCATGCATATCCTATAGTCAAATTTAATAAATAATAGTTCAAAAACTACATCACTTCTCTAATGTTAAAACTAAAAGCAAAAGTTACATTTTTTTTTTGAAATCTGAGACCCAAAACTGCTCACCGGATTAAATCTCAATAGCGTCGAATATTGGGAATGCAGAATGCATTTGAAATATTATAATGGTTTCGTTTCGTTTATAGCTTATCTATGCACGTTTGGATCAAATGGTAACTGCTTTTCTTCTGCTTTACGTGCAGTACGATTTTGTTGTTGTGGCTGTGCCAGAACTGCTTCACTGCTCGAATTTAATATGGTCTCTCTCTCACTTCTCTCTCTCTCTCTCTCTCTCTCACACACTTTCTCTCTCACTTCTCTCTCTCTCTCACACAATCTCTCTCACTCTCTCTCTCTCTCTCTCACTCTCTCTCTCTCTCACTTTTCTCTCTCTCTCTCACTCTCTCTCTCACATGTTCGTCACGTGTTGTTTGGTGCTGGCCGCTTGCAGTCCATTGATAACCGATGTAATGGTTGTCAAAACCGGAGAACTGCATTCTAAGCACTTACTTTCATTTCATTGCATGTGTAGTTTGGCTCAACATCGAAATACAAGACTTCTAAGTGCTTGTTTAGGCCGTCATAACGGTCGAGGCGGTCGATTAGTCTTCAATCTCTCCTAATTTCAAAACGTCGTAATCACGTGTAGTCAAGTATATACGAAGAAAACACCATAAACAATGTGACGTTTTCTTATGTTGTGGTGAAAAATTCTGGAAAATTCATAACCTCCGAAATGGCTGACTTTGATTGAATCTTCAGTCAAGGATTGAATTCAAACTTGAATATTGAGTATCTTCGACACGATTTTATTGTATCGTTAATATTTTGTTGTATCATGAATATATTTATGAAGTATCTTCAAATGTGAATCCCCAATTTTTAATTATCATTTCCCGAAACTTCTGAAGATATTTTACTCGGTGGGTTAGTTCAACGAGTTTGTACAAACTATCATATTCGTTCACCATGCAAGCCTCGATACACCAAGTCTCTAAGTCTCTAAGACTGAATTATTCCGAATTAAATGACAGACATTGTATTAAGTGAAGTTCTAAACTTTATTGGCTCATTATTTTCTAGGTGATGCAAAAAGTCACTGTATAGAATACGTGATTGTAGACGTCTATAACTCTTCTATTCAAACCAGAATTCAATAATTTCATATTTGAACAATAACTGCACATAATGATATATTTCTGAAGAGTGTAACGATGGTCTGAGAAACATCCATGCACGACGAATTAATAATTCATTAGAACACCTTCTAATAAAGTAATGAAACAATAGTTAATATTTTCACAAAAAGCAAGTACTGGAATGAGTAAGTGATCCATGCTAGATTCGATTCACCAATACGTTATTTTCTACTTTGGCTGGGACATACCCTCTATTCAACGACATGTCAATCACCCGATAGCGTAGTTGGCCGATGACAACGAGCTTTCTATTGGTGAACTGCTATGGGTAACGATGATTGGATGATGGCTCAAATGCTAGTGTTAGATTATCGCGTGTATGCACGCTGTTAGTTGGAATACGTGATAGAAAAAAAAACGATATATTACAGGTTTCAATTCTAGATTATCCTGTGGACGTTGAAATTAAGTGAGCTGTATCGGTTCTTATAAGATAGCTAACGAAAAGATACAAAAATAGATGGGCAACATCATTATTTAAAAAAATTTAATCGTTGTTATTCACACTTGTAGTTGCATGTTTGCTCATTTTCCACTACTTTATCTCGTTTATTCACTCGTTTCAGAATGTATTTCTTCTATATGAACCATTGTAAATTTATATTGCGTTACATTTTTCGTTACGTTATACGCAAAACTAGTATACTGTGTGCTATTAGTCAAGGAATCATTGGTCGTTAAAATAGTGTGTTTTGTCCTTCCCGCAAGGAATTTTTGATGTTATGGTACATCATTTTTTGCCGTAAATAACTTATTCCAATTTCTTTTTCAGTCCCCCCTAATTCGTTATCACAAACTACACTATTCATTGTTAATTTGATTTCAGAAATCAAATTTACTCTCAATAATTTGAAATAATAATAACCTAATTATTATCAGCATATTCCTTTTGATTGAAAAATGTATGAATGTTTAGAAGTATTGATGATTATCATGTAGGCCTATAGATAGATATAGTCGAAAACATGTACAATACATATAAGCATAACTTTTATTATATAAGGATTATCACTAATTAAAACGTGTATGTTTGTATGTGTGACAACATAGATATAACAGCTACATTCATATTAACGTCCAGTCTTCAAGGGTTATTTTGAGCAATATTTGTTCACCCTTCAATGAATAAACACTAATGTCGGCATAATTACTATAACATGAGAGGGTCAAAGCTGGAAAAGATGTAAAGCTGCTTTGTTGGTAATTCAATTTACGCCAATTATTAGTTAGAGACCCGAGGGCTATTCCACAGTTACTGCTGTATATATATATATCCACTCGACTTAAATTGTAAACTGAGATTTTCACTGTATTTATGACCAGCCCAACATGCTCTGAATATGAATATGTTTGCTTGGAACTGCAGCCAGGAACTTTACTTCATCAGCAGTTATGTTAGCTGGCAGTATGGAAATTACCTCTGAACTAAATTGTGGACTCGCTATCATAGATATAGGCTTTTTGCTTGCACAGCGTTTGCCATATTGCAGTGGTTAAGTCACATTTTATGTGACATCGTGGCTACCTTACTGTATCCATTACAATTGTTAGTCTACTAGATATAAATTTCATTGGATCCAATTGAAAATATATAAATATATACATATATAAATATATCGTACATGTGCATATACCATTACCACCTGTTTTATGAACAATCTGTAATGAATAATATGAACGAGTTGGAAATACTGGAGTGGTAAGGTAATGATATATAACTATTTTAAATACACCTGGGTGATTTTTCTCAGTTAGGCTCTGAAATGGAAGCTGGAACTTGTGTTATATTTCAATAATTGGATGTGCATATATAGACGAAGACGCAATTTCAAATAACGAAATAGATGATCGTTTTTATATGTGTTTTTGCGTGCTTCATCTCGATTGGAGGTACAAAGCCAACATCAGCCTCATACTAGAATAATAGATATATGTTTTACTGTCGAAAATCGATTCAATATGACCATTTTGCAAATAATGCATATGGAATTTGAATAAGAAAAAATGTGACCACTGACGAGAGAACACTATTGCATGGTTTATGATATTCGGGCCCTTTATATTGATGTCGTCATTCAATCGTTTCATTTCATTTGATTAAAATACCCATCTCACATATCGCGGAACAGATTCATTACTGAGATTTTGTATACCTACTATAGCTCTTAGAATTTAAAAATTTAATGACATTGGATTTCACCTCCTAAACCTACTCCTCAATTTATCCAGTAGCCAAACTCTTCACTCCGTCGTCCTGTCACTTCGTTTCTTCACAGTCAGTTCATCAGCTCCATCATGTAAATAATTTAACACCAATCCATAAAGACATCTCGCTTCTCATTGTTAATTCAGTGATTTCACTCAATGGTCTTTCTCACGCTACTTTGGTCAAAGTTTAATTGTGGCTGAAAGCTGTGTGCTTAATTACTCGATTGGTGAAGACGGAACGATTTATTATACAATTACATACCGTTTTAGCCAAAACCCAACCAATTGGTACAGCTAGCGTTGTGGACTCGATCCACCCACTGCCTGGTCTGCGATTGGCGATTTCATGATGCGTTGATCTTATCTTGAACGCAGCGGGTGTTAATATTGCTTTCGTAATTGCCTCGTAAAGTTACCGGATACTTATGTGAGAGGGGTTTCATCTCCAGCTTAGTTGGTTTTAGCACCTATATACGCTGATGTCGACACACTTGCTCGAGGCAATTTCTAAATTTGTAAATTGCAATTCTTCATCGTGACTTTATAAACGTTCTAGATATTGCTGTTGAATGTTATTGGCCATTATAACTAATTAGTAAAACTTATACTGTGTCGCGTGCTGCGATGTGTGCATGCGAGAACACATAAAAGGAGATTTGAGGATATAAAAATACATTCAATGAAATTCAAGATCTCATCGGCATACATGTATTTCTCTCTGTAATCGTCCTTGTGATTATTTTTTTCGAAGATTTTTCATTTAGTCTAGTTCATTCAGACTTCCCATTTCATGAAAAATATCCCACTATGAGGTGATTTGCATACATTTCAGTATTTAGAATAACTAGCAATATTACTCAAAATATGAATAAATAAGTGTGGCATCGAATAGAAAATTATTTGCTCTACAAAAAGTTATTCGAACCGAAATCAAATCAAGACATTTTTCTGATAAAATAATATAGCACTCATCTGTGTATAGGACAATTAATTCTATGAATATAGTGGGTGTGCAATATAGATCGGGTTTCGAAATTAAACTGTTTTGACTCGAATGGCTACTGTGTGCGCAGAGTTTCAACAACATTTGTGCCTTCTTTGATCCGTGGATCATGAAAATTGACTCTTTAAATTGAGTCTCCGCTTCGCTCATCGAACGAGACTTGAAAATCAACTGCCTTTGTACTTTTGTTACAATTAACGTAGTTAATTTGAACTTATATTATCTGGAATGATCTCATTTTCACGATCAGATACAACAAAAAAATTGTGGCATGGGCCCACATCATAAAAACAGTTTTTACGTGTGAAATATTTATTCAGGTTGCGTGAATGTTAGAGTAATAAACACCAGGAAATTCAAACAAACTCTCAGGAATTATAACACGTCAAGTAACATGAAAAAAAAATCAAAAATCGAAATTTGTTAATAATGTTTGTTTTCGCCGCACATGCATTGCCTCTTGGAAACATGCAAACCTCTCACGCATGCTTGTTGTATAATGCCTGAAGTGCAAGTAGTTTGCATTCAACCTGACGCCTCGCAGACGGCTTCTTATGTCTCAGATAAATAATCCATACCTAATAATTTGTACACCAAGCCGCTTGAACAAGAGTGTTGGGTATGCGTGATTCAAAGATCTTGCTTGGTGCCTCCAAGCGACGCCCTTCACTTCATCATTCCAAATGCATCATGTTAAGATCAAATTATACCATCATAAACGTACAAATTGCGATGTAATAAAACACAGTTTTCTTGTATATATATTCAACTCTCTATACATACGTTACTTTGGGTCATGTTATTTCTTTTTTCTTCGACTCTCTATTTCTCTCTCTCTCTCTCTCTCTCTCTCTCTCTCTCTCTCTTACTACCGTTCCTTTCGATTCTCTTTCTCCTCCTTCTATCACATTGTGTCTCTTATACTCACTTTCCCTGTTTTTCACCCTTATTCCCACTATCTCTTTCCTCTCTCTCTGTCTCTCGATTCGTGAGTGTTTTTAAGTTAGTCGAGCGGAGTAGATGCGCGGTTGGTCATGTAACGAAGAGTGGCCTGGAGGGTGTATAGGAGCGAGCGAGATAAACGCGCTACGTAGAAAGACATGATGAATTCACACACTAGATCTATAAACTAAAACTTTGAGCTTGGCTGGTTCTAGCTACAGGCTAACACACTACCCATGGTATATGCATTAGGAGATAGATGGTAGCCATTTGATACCATTTACAAAACATACACACACACACACACATACACCAACAAACACTCGTATATGGATTACCTTTTCTTTTCCACCCCTCTAGGTAGATCTATCTTCTGTAGCTCTTAACTTTAAGTTAAGCTTATTTGATGTTATTCTCCCCTTCCTTTTCTCATCTTATTTCTCTTTCTCTTTTCTAGTTGTTCAGTTCTTCATCTCACCTTGATTAAGTTGCACCTCCCGAGAGAGAGGATTACAAATGACTCGGAGTACGCGGCTGCGTGGATGAGGTACAGCCGAAATACCATATTCTCATCTGTTTCCCCTAAGCTAGGGTAAACATGATCCAAGTAAATGGTTCGAGTTTCGCACAGATGGGTCAACTGATGTATATACTAGCTCGCTGTGAAGCATGCAGATGTGGCTCATCTGGGCGCGATTACATTAGAAAAATAATTGACAAATCGATCCGGTATTATCAAATGGTTAGAATAATATCACATTCATTGGATTGAATCTATTCGTATTTTCTGTTTTGAGTAGTTGGAATGATTGATATTCGATAGAAATACTATTTTCGTGAGTCTCACTGGGAAGTTCACATTTTTCTAGGCTTATATTCTATATTTTTATATTCTATATAATTATTGTGCAAAAGCACTCAAGAGAAGTATGAGCACTTAGCTTTATGAAGGAAGATTGAGCACTTAAGAATTATTTTGGGAAAATGAAGAAAATGTAGACTCATGAAATCCGTACCTTTTAAAATAATTGCCTATTTTTTTCCATTACTCTGTCGTTTATTCGCCACTGCATTCTACTAGGTGGTAGGGAGGGGTGCAATGTATATGACTGTTTTAGTACGTTGACTGCGGCAAATCTAGTGTTCTCTCTTTCTTACACTCGGTGGGAAGGGGGAGTTCACAGGATCTATCAAGAAACAGCCACGCAACGTCGTAAGATGAGCCCATCAACCCCCTTTTCCAACTCTCCTCACTCCGATAGAGATTGCTGTAAAGTGAGAGATAATTGCCGATGTGAGAGAGAAACTCTCTTACTCTGCAGACTTGGTGACAGCTGACAGTTGTCTGGAAATTACTCCTTCGATCTGATTAACCGACCACGTCGTCAAACGAAGAAAAACGGGACGAAGAAAAAATAGAGAGAATAAATAGAGAAAGTGTGTGGGAGAGAGAGAGAGAGAGAGAGATAGAGAGATTTTTGGCCGGTGTACTCTTTGTTTTATCAGTTATGGCGATAACACAGTTGTATTGATAGATTGATAGACATCGTAGTGGATACGTTGTTGATAAATAGTATCCCATCATATATATATATATATATATATATATATATATATATATATATATATATATATATATATATATATATATATATATATATATATAATCCATCGAAATTGATGTAGCTATACCATAGGGCATATAGATTGATATAGATGATTAAAATTCTAAAATATAATTACACAAAAATATATTTCTCTTTTTTGTTTTTTTGATCGATTGTCAATTGTTATGATTACATATGATTATATTGCGTCATGAATCTATCAATAACAGGACGTGAAGTATGTATTAAAAACGTGTGTGTTTCTGTATGAAGCGATATCTCGTACCACTCAAACACTCAAAAATACGCTCAGACAATATTTTCACCGTAACACTGACATCTTGATCTTCGTTGTGTCCACAACCACAATTATCACCATTTACGATAGAACGATGAACATAAAAAATAATTGTAAACGCGAGAATTTGAATGCTAATGGTTTTGGTTGGGTATCACATATAAAATATAGTTACAAGAGTAACATTCGATTGAACAAGTATATAATACCATCAACGGTTTACTTTCTGCATCATTTCAACACAATATCATGAAATAATGAACACTTTACAATCCAGAAAAATGATACCAGAGTCAATTGCTCCTAAATTGTAACTATAACAGATTCAGTTTCTTTATTGAAGCAACAGTATATTTAATCATTTTATTCCAGTACACAAAAACACTATCAAAAAGAACATGTGGGGTCATTTGTTTTGTCATGCGGACAGTTTGTTTGTTTTTCTACTTTTTGGATATAAATGAAAGCCATTCCAATGTTATCAAATCTCTCTCCCTCTACTCGTATGCAAAACTACGCCCACAAAATACACACACACACATATTGGAGCTATTTGCTTTGTTTATCAGCTTATACAATCATTGCTGTTTGATTCGTTGTTGTGTAGTGATCGAGCCTTTCTTTCATAATAATTGTTCACATGTAGGATTTCTGTACTAGTTGTATGGAGTTGAGGCTTATAAATCTTTCCCACTGTTTCGAAATGTGCATATACTTCCCTCTCGCAAATAGTATCAAAGAAAATTGATATAATGAATATATTTATTACTTGATATGCCTCATGAACGTTAATCAACCTACTTTTATCAAAAGACGAATTGAGATTTTCATCAAAAAATATGATGTGCCAGAGAATTATCATTTTCACAACCTACAAATACGCATACAACTTAAATTCCATTTCTTCTTCTATAACATTCTAGAAAAGTACAACTTAAATTCCATTTCTGCCTCTTTAATATTCCCGAAAAGTATCAGTAAAACTAGTCGACAGAAGATATATTTATAAGAAACGGGAGTTTGCACCACTCTAAACGCATAGTTTTGATTTTCATGAATAATAAGAATCAATATTTTTTTCCGATTTCATCAGTTTCTGCTTTTATTATTGTGGTTCATTACTATATAATTATTGATTGATTGCGGTATACCATATTTTTCTTCACTCTATCACTTCTTTTAATCTGCCATTTCAACCCGAAATCCAGGCTATTGTGTTTTTATAATTATCAGTGGAAACAGTTATTTATTTAATTCCTATTCATACTCGGCATTGTTGCTATTTCGTTGATGGGTAGAACTGTGAAATATTCACCCTTTATTTACATAAACTGACAAAGCTGTTTCTCCATAATGCCATTCGCTCAGCGCTAATGCATAATATTTGAATCAAAACAATAGCAGCCATTTCAATTAATCACACGCAAAGAAATCCATTTATCCAGAACCAGACAACACTCTCCACTAACACCCACCTACCCCTTCCCTTATCAGACTAAACTAATATATGCGCGTTAGAAAATTGAAAAGTTCTCCTATTTTTTTTGTATTCAATAGTCCTACAGTAAAACATTTTCGGAGAATATCGCATAAATTCTAGCTCTTTCCATAGATCAATTAGAAGCAGTTAGAAAAAGTTATTCCTTCCAATTTGTTGATGACCCAGATCTTGAACATTTTCGCTTTAATTGCAGTCTTGACTTTTCAAGAATTACAGTTTTGAAACTTCAAATACACAGTTCTATATTTCGCATGTTTTAAACGAAAGTCGAAAGTCTAGCTGATTTGAAAGTCAATGTCGTCACAGATTGTGAACGCCCTCCCGGTTTCACACCCTTCCTTTCCTCCTCACTCCTCTTCTTTACTTTTAACCCTATAAGAAGATTTATTTCCATCACATCCGAGAAATAATATCGAGAAAGCCGGGTCGTATTTTCTCCATGAGAATAGTTGAATATTCGCTTGGGGCATAAGTGTTCCCTTAACACATTAGTATCCATTAGTTTGGTGCGTGGATCACGGCCTCGTGAACCACATAGCTTCACGTTGTTTATATATACTTTGTTAATGCTCAACAACTATTACCAGCTTTGAATGAATTATAGCTTTTCCAGATTAGCGGAGGAGAAGATTAAAATTCACAGTCTAGAAAAAAAAGTGGTTTGTTTTATGAAATTTGTGATTGTTTTGTACGTTTTTCGTGCTTCTACCACCGATCAAGTGGATAAAAAGTTCAACTCTCACGTTCCACCTACATCAGTACGTACTATACGAGAATAGTTTTAGAATCTCTGATTTAAAAATAAAAATCTTATCCTACTTGACGTATCAGGTGGTATCGAAGAAAAACAGTTCTAGTGAGATGAAAAATATGTTATTTTCAAGATAACCCAACTATTGATCTATTCTCGGTAAAAGTAAATTCTGGTCACTTCAGTGCAGTGACAGTACTACAAAAGAGTTGGTTCTATTTGAGTTTTTTGCTCCGCTCGCTTATGAGAGGTAGATACTAATCAAACGTTGTGGTTTCAATACCATTTCATTCAAGATTCATTCCACGATTCTTTATTCACGGAACAACAATTGTAGCATATTACGAAAACAATAATTCAAGCCATTGAAGCCATTGAAGCGTCAAAATGAGAATTCATATGAAAATAAAGTGAAGCATCCAAGTTACAGCTTGGTTTCAAAATCGATAAGTTTTTGATGATTGTATTTTAAATGTCAGTTCAATGCAATTATTGTGAAAGTTATTAACGCTCTAATTCTACAATAATCAATAGTATATACGTAGTGCCAACACATTCGATATAGGTGGAGATTAAACCCAAATGTAGAATTCACACATAATAATTCTCTCCTCAGAACCTCGAACTTTTATCTCGGTAGCATTTGGATCACTGAACGTTCATTACAATAATACACTTCAAAGAATATCCAAATATCTGTTGTTTGTCATCCGTATGTCCTGCGATGGTCTCGAGATATCCGGTTTGACCGTAATTGTTTTGAATGGCCTCGGGACAGAAATACGTTCTTCGTATGGCCTGCCAGCTCGCGTAGATGAATAATTGAGGTAATTTGAGGCCATCAGTGCTGCACGTGCGCAATAGATCAAAGAAGCGTTGGTATTATCGTATCCTTCGCACTCTGTTTTTGAATTTATTGTTCATCGGTACTATCCCTCATTGTATACTTCTTGGTAATTGAGATTTGAAGGAAACGATTGATCATGCCTGATGCATATTAGTATTGACTGTTAGGAGTTTCGATCAGGCAATATTAGAGGACGGGAGTGTTATTATGTTGTCTAAAATTGGTATTATTCATGAAAGTCGAGGTAGTTTTATTCTACTCAAGATGGTTGGTTATATTCACGCTGGCCGTACATCTGCCAATAATGACATGTGAGTGAAAATGCTGCGGCTCCCTCCAACTTTCCGAACACACCATGAAGTTTTTTGTGAGGTTAGTTTCATAGACGTAGAATCTGTTGCAATAATATTAGAATTTGTTTCGCCATAGAGTTTGAGTTTATCGTGTGGAGTTCTTCCATCTATGAGTATTTAGTCACCCACAAAACTATCAGTCTGAGACATATTTGGTAGAAATTCTTCTGTATAGAACTACAACTTCCCACAAGGTTGCAGAATTTACTCCGAAAGTGGAGGGCCAACTTCACGGACATTTGTACTAAAATCTAACCGACAGTATAACAAATTCAAGCGCCACAATGCAATACAATTGAACGATGATATTAAGGATCAATATTCAAAATGGCGAAAAGAAAATTGTGTCTCAATTATTGTTAAAACATTCAACAGAAGAAACTTTCGATAGCACTTTCTCATTCCAGCCTTCATCTATAAGCGCGGCCAGTATATAGACTTTACCCACAGATATTACATATTTTGAAGTCGGTTAATAAGTTTTTCTTGTAGATTCTTAAAATCACTCGAGCGGAAACTTTTCCCTCAGAAAAAACGTTAATCTTAAAAAACAAATTGCGACCTTATACATTTCCCCTCAAGCAATTGCAGAGCTCACAGCGGCTATACGACTGCTAGGATGGATTGGCTGAATATATGTAACGTACATATTATCATCAAATTGAGTCAGAGTTTGAAAGTTATAACGTTTGAAAACCACAGTTAAGCATGGAACATAATATTGTTCACTTCTTTCTGAATGTAATAGACAATTTAAATAAAAATTATCCACATTATATATTTGTTTTGTCATTTGAGAAGAAAGTCAAATTTCATTTCGAGTTCATCGTACAATGTAGAAGTTTGTCATTCCAAACTTTCAATTGGAGGTATAATTTTCATACCAATCAGAGAAATGGACCTGAGGAGACTGCAGGAGAG
The DNA here is from genome assembly GCA_907164805.1 of Brachyptera putata. Classification (NCBI taxonomy): domain Eukaryota; kingdom Metazoa; phylum Arthropoda; class Insecta; order Plecoptera; family Taeniopterygidae; genus Brachyptera; species Brachyptera putata. Next base: position 11,008,765 of record OU015468.1, on the reverse strand, counting down.
TATCACAAAAAAAACACTCGGCAAAATGTTTGTAAAAGTTACAAAAAACTTCACTTAGTTTATGAAATAATAATCATACTTGGATAATAAAACCGATATACGTAGAAAAGTAAGGATAAGCGTTGTAAATGGACTCACGTACACACATTGTGTGACGTGCCTTACTGTGATGGAAGGAGATTAACTGTGAAAATGTCCGATCTGTCGTCTATCGGTGAATCCGACACGATCCTCAATCACGTTGTCATAGACGCCAATACAGAGACAATATTGACCACGGTCACTACAGTAACTTTAGATTAAAGTGAATCGTGCATTATAGTTTGTAGACAGTTCCTTACAGTGTGTTGACATTGTTTCTGTTGTTGGTTACTTGTTGGAATAATCAACTCAGATGTTAACTATCATAATATAGCCAAGCGTCGATGCAAAAGCTCTATATGTAACCAAAATAAACCATTCATGAATGCTAGGACTCGCTTCGAATCGAGGTTGTATCAATCGATTGTATCAAGAAAACCTCGAGTTTAAATTTGTTTTACCGTTTTGAGAGCACCAAAATCAAATTTTCCGAAAGAGTTTAATTGGACCTTCAGTGCATGGCTGTTATATATAATCTTATTTGTTATTTTATTTGTGTACGGGTATTATTTATTGTATGACAATACTATATTGTATTTATGAATGCTTGCTTCTTGTTATTAACCTTTTATAAGAATCGTCACGAGGATAAAAAAAAAATACTTATCGTGCAGATGTGGAAATGAGTCCGTCTTGGTATTCTGTCAATGAACCAGAATTAACTTTTACAACTGGGAGAACCATGATGAACTCAGTCAAGATTCGAGCTAATATAATATTGAATTTGATATAATATAAAATTAAAAATAATATAAATTATTCAAAATTTTCATTCACCGTGCCACCTGTACGATTAAGATATTCTTCAGTCAGTGAAATTATATTCCTTGAAACAAAATATCCAAACTCCAATTTCGATTCATGCAGTTTGTATAAGTTGACCAATAAATATGGGATTAACTATTCGTTCTTCACAGTTCTACCAGAACTTTTCAAGAAATTTCCCTCAGCACCAATTTCAATATTTTTCACCCCATCTGTGGTGTTTGCCCTTGGGGTGTCTGGATGATGGAAATTATTATGAAAAACTTCTAACTTCACAATTCTCCGTTGTTCTTTCCGTAGGCCTACTTGTGATGAAAAGAATGATAATAACTCGCGATTTGCTTCTGTGAATCGGATGAAAAAATGCTACAAAAAAGTTTCATTATTATTCGCATGCTTTTTATTCAGTACCATTGAAATCCCTTTTTTCACCGTGCCATTATAGAATATTTATATCAGCCTCAGTTGATAATTGTTTGCAATACCGTATATAATAAACTCACACAGAGTAAAACAAATATCTACAACCAAATTAAAAAATGAACTTGAACTTTTTGACTTCTTTATAATATAGTAAAGCCCCTGCTGACGAGAGCATATTTATATATTTGGATTCAACCATGCATCAAGTCAGAACGAAAAGTATTCAATATCCGACGTCGCTTGACGCGTGGATTCCTAAAGAATCTTGATATCATATTGAAGACGAGGAAAGTTACACAAACTTGTGTTTTGACACGGTATTTGAAAGCTTTTATACGAAAGTTCTTTCCCGGTTTCACTCCACTTCATGATTCAATCGAGTGCGAAGGTATTCACAATTTATATCGAGTGCGCTTCGAACCCGGTTCTGTCAGTAAAGAATGAAGATATACTCTTTATGTATATTTCATTTTTGCACAACTCTCTTTCGTCGATAGGTATGCTTGAATGCACCACAGTTGCTAACTCAAAGCATATCAGCTTTCATATATGAAACCGCCTGGTTGGCTCAGGTAACTGAATATTTGTAATAGAGTTTCAGTTCCGATAGTAATTCATATATATATATATATATATATATATATATATATATATATATATATATATGTGTGTGTGTGATAAAAGGTTTTCAGGGCCGACGATGGATGGAAGAATTATGTCAAATGCGGTTATTTGCCCTTGTTTGAAAAATTTACGTGGTTCTGAAAAAAAACACTTATTCCATTGGATTTGGTGACTATTTTATTTCACTCACTATGTAGTCATTTTTGGATTATCATCTGTTAAATCAATGATTCATGATTAAATGCGGGTATTTTGATATATGGTAGGTCAAAAACGATTTTTCTGTTAGTAATATTCAACTCTTAATTCTGTTCATTTTTTTGAAATTGTTCATCAAAATAATAAAACTAGGATAAAAAGACTTTCTGATAAGGATGATTTTTCTATAGATTGAAAAAAATGAAAAAGATGTCGTATAGCTGTTTCTATGGTGAACACGGAACCTCGTATTAACGGGTCACTGTGGAAAACCACGAAATACACTTTCAACCAAACTGAGATACGACGACCCACGTTCTAGATTCCAGACACAGTACTTTCGAGTACACCTGAATTCATAACTGTATCAAGTTATAGAAAATCGCATTATATATTCTGCATTATGTGTAACAATATACTCAAAGAAGGGAAAGTGTAACACAAAACTCATGGTAATTGGTAACCGGTATCATAAAGGTTTCGTTATCGAGTCTATTACGTATAACACAGAGAATGAAAAGTGAGAGGGATGATGAGAAAGAGGAGGAGGAGAAGGAGGAGATGGAGGAGGATCTACCTCGTTAACTCATCCAAGGAGTAATTGCATCTAGCAGGAAGCACGATAGAATCCAATTTGCTCGTAAGTGTTACGCTTTGACACATCTCTTTGCCCGAGATCACGCGCATGTCACTAATATACCATCCAACAAGCCGTGATATTCACGTCTATGACAAGATTGAGTTATTTCACTGAATATATGTCGGCTCTGTTTTTCGTACTTTCACGCTTCTAACAACACTATCGCTGTCGTTTATTAAACTATTTCACTCATTCAAATATAAATGAAGGCAATTGGGTAAATCCATCTCAAACCATATTTTCGAAAGGTATATAAAACTGGCACCTCCACGTGAATTAAAATACTGTGATAATGTTGCACAATGTATGCTTTACGTCTTGTATTCACGGAAGAAAGAGGTCGTCTACTGAAAAATTGACTGTGAATTGGTTGATTATTGAATAAATTCGATGTATCTCTAAAGATGTAGTTACGTTTCTAGTGTAGAACTCGTACTGAGAAACCAAATTCTCTGAAATTACAAATGATTTACAATATAACGGCGATATTTGTGTTTGTTATTCTGATGAATGAACTTCTTATTCCGAAAATGTAATTAGAAGTACACCAGTATATTTTATCCTGATATTTAATGATTAACCGTATGTGAGACATGGCTTTATCAGAATTAAAACCTCTATCATCGTTTCGAGGTGTTTTCGGGTACTTTTTAGCTGGCAACGCTTCAGTGCATATGTGTTTTAAGTATTCCGGTACACGAATGTGTACATGTGAATGTGAATATATAGGCCTATGGAAATGGGAGCTCATATCAAGCACTCACTACATTCGCAAGAAGAGTGCCAACAATGTGACATAATGATCAATATTTCGAAATACTATCGTCAATAACCTCACAGTCATATTGGTAGGCCCTGATGTTAATTTTTTTCTTACTCGCCCAAAAATATTCGCAATGAAATATAAATCAAATACAACATCATCATAGTCATGAACATACATATTGATGTAGTCCAATGAACTGTTCGCGAAATAATTGATTTGACGTCTATATTTTCAGTTAATGCAGTTGGTTAGTTGAGAGTGAATAATATTGAAAATTATAGAACCCACATAAGCTAAGGCATGTGTGTGGGAAAATCGAAATGTTGTTAATTTGTTTCAATTCTCACGGGTTAATTCTTGAAAAGAGATATTTTACTCACTTTACCCGCATTGAAGTTAATCTACTCTCGGTTTATAGTCTCAGTTAATCTAGACTTTAGCGTAGAGCTAATTGATTGTAAACAATGTATAGCAAGTACACTGAGGTCCATCTCACACTCAACTTCAGGGTTTTATATATATATATTATATATATATATATATATATATATATATATATATATATATATATATGGAGAGAGAGAGAGAAAATATTCATTTTTCATCATATATATATATATATATATATATATATATATATATATATATATATATATATATATATATATGGAGAGAGAGAGAGAAAATATTCATTTTTCATCATATATATATATATATATATATATATATATATATATATATATATATATAAACGTATCAAAAAGAAAGACACTCTTGTCATATGGCTTCTGAAAATTTCAAGATTTATTCAGTATTATTATTCTTCATCACCTTTATTTTATTATGAAGTATAATCTAGCAAAGTGGGCGAATCCTGTATTTGTATATACTGTACCAATCACATGGAAATGAAACACGATACAATACAAATCACTACAATAACATACGTAGGTCTACATATTTGTATTTTAAAATATTTTGTCAATCTGCAGGAAGAAGAGTAAGACAGTGAGAGAAAGAGGAGATTGGAGAAAGAATCAATTTAATCCAGAACAACATATAATCACTTTTCATCGAATAACTCACAATTTTTTCTGTAAAAGTGTAACATATTGTGCTCTGAAATGTAATTCAGTTTTGTAGACTTTAACTATCGTACTGTGAACAATATTGATTCTGAAATTATTTATTGAACATGGCTTATCACGTTTCTAATTGATCTGAGTTCTGTACTTGTCCTGTTCAAAGGAATGTGTTTGAAGTTATCATCAGCATGTATTGCTCTTTTTTTATATATTTATGTAGAGTATTCGCACACCGTATGTGAAATAAAGTTTCAAAATCGTTGATTTCTTCGTAAATTAGATAAAAGCTGATTTCGTTATACCTTTCAAATCCATCAGGTTTAGTACGCTAATCCATCAGTACGGATTCTTCGAAGGGAATGATGAGAGCCAGGGCTTCTACACAGTATTGCGTGCAATACATTCGACGTTTTATAAGCGAACAAGTTCAGACTCTTCTTTGACAAGAGCCCTCGTCTTCCATTCTTTACGCATCAAAGTTCCCCTAGATTTGATTTACTCGCTTTTTATGCAGCAATTTATAGGGTTGACTCTCTTTCTCACTTTTAGCTATATGAGTACAATCTCTCTGTCCTTATATCTTCCAGCGTGGGATTCCTTCGCTTCTTTTCAGTTTCGACTTTTAGCGTCTATGCATGACATCAATTTGATATGATTATTCCTTCTATAATGTTCTCCTACTCATCTTTATTGTCAGTATGCCGTAAATCATACTTCGACACTCTGCATATCCTCTCCGACTTGCCAACACAATTTACATTCTATTCCATTTCAACTTAATTAAATTATTATGATGATGAAACACATTCATTTTCTTCATGTCATTTTGATGTAAGAAAGCAGAGAGCTTCTCCAGAAAGAAAAAGAAAATACTTATTAGTTAAACGAGGAGCAAGCAAAATATACACATTACCCTTTGTTTGTCGTATTCTCTTAGTTCGTTTTTCAAACTCCTACTTTTATTTATTTATTCAGTAAAGTACATTACTCAGCCCGGTTCACTTTGAATACCATCTCTTTTGCTAATTCTACATCCCTGTTTCCTCTCTCATCTGGATTTTTAAACCCAGCTCTGTGGAAAAATTGCCTTCGCGACAGGTGCTGGATTTATCCTGTAGAAATGTGGGTCGGATTTACTGGGCACAAGCCGGTATTTTGTGCTCGCGTGAATTTACAACCGGGCTTAACGGTGGATTGTCTTTAGCTCACCGTTGTCTAGGGAACTAATGCCACATGGGTCAACATATCTCCAATATAGTTGATGATACAAGACCATGCTGTCGATATAGAAAATAATAAAACCTTCAGATTTAAAATGGAATAATGTGTTCTTCTTGGACAATAAAATAATAATCAACCACTCAGCGCTAACAGAAATGCATAAGATACAATCTTGTGAATGGGCTGACATGTTGAGTAGCAATACCTACATTACCATAATAGAATAATATATAACTATGTTATTACTCATGTAGTAAAACAAACTTGTATTCAAACTTTTAATAGATTGATCGTATCACTCTTTATGTATCGCTGCGAGAAGTTTAAATATTTACGAACTCTAATAATTATACGACATGAAGATAATATTTACACTGTAGTATAGTGATGAGTTTCTGAACAAAGTTAGTGGCGCCCTGATTTGGTTATGTATATAGATTGAATCAGATTGTGTGAAGTTTTTTAACCGTCCCACGTTTAAATATACCTAGTTCTTATGGTGGGTAGATAATTGGTAACGGCATCACCTTATTGATCAAGATTAATGGGTCGACAATTTGCCTCTGGGTACACGCTTATTGGTAATGTTACCGTGCGGCTTGCTAGTTGTAATAATAGGCTCATTTTCATACTATGACCTATTATTAGGTGGTTTTATATGCATAATGTATCTAGTTCGAGAGGCATATTTTATAATGGCTCATCATGAAGAGGATAATTGGTAATTGAAAAAAATATCAAGTGTAGATACAGGATTTCAGTGTAGGGTTTTATTTTAATTAATCGGTGAACAGTTTTAATTTCTTATAAGTCCTTTAATTGAATGCACAGAACAGTATCAAATTTTCTCGATAGATTGTTCACATTTCGACCGTGACTATCGGGTAAAAATAATAAATAATATCGTGAAGAATATCGGGTAACGATATTTTCGAGAACGATGTTTCGCTTTTCCACGAAGTGATACAAATTGACGATAAAATATGTGACTAACACCATTATTCCGAAAAAATATTCAAAATTGAAGTATTGTGAAGTATACATTCATATATCAGTAAAACCAAGGAAAATAAAAATGTACTGTCACCCCACTTGTTACATGAATATCGTGCTATCCATACAAAAAAAGTGATATTAATTCACGCGTTCTCGCGCGAACTTTGCGGGTATATTCCCTACTCGTTTCTACTTGTTTCTTGTTTTTCATCAATCATTATTGATAAAAATTATTTCGACATATCTGCCCACTTCTTAAGAATGCATGAAAGTCGATTTAGAGAATAATCAGTATTTTAGGGATTACTTCTGAACGGTATCAGATTTAAAAATTGTAATTGAAAAAAGTCACATATCATTTTAAGACCTTCTAGACGGTGTAGGCAGAAAGGATTCAACTCTTATCGCTTAACTTGCATAGGTGTTAAGTTGAAAAACATGTTTCAGTTGTATACTTGTCAACACGCTAGAATTCAAAATCACTATGATTTCATTTCTCACATCATTTTGAAGCTATTCAAATTATCTGTATTTCTTCCGTATCAGAATTTTGGTTCCTGATATCATTCAAAAGTTGTATCAGAAAACGGATATTTCCCTAATTCGACGACCATGCGTCCTAAGCGTTTTTCGGTTGAAATGAAAAAATACGAATTTTGAACAATTGCACTGCAACATGTCTATACACTATTCGGAAACAATGGAGTCCGTTACGACGCTTCGAGAGCGTCATCACTTCTACCTTGGAAAAGCTATAATCCAAGCTTCTACAAACTTGAGTGGAATAGTAAAGATTATATCCTATAGCTGCAACCAGCTTTAGCGTTATACGAAGCTCTATAACGACCGCTCGGTATTGAATTATAGGGCGCTTTGATAGCTAATATAATGCACAATATAACACACAATAGACATGCTATAAATGGCACATTAAAACAATGGAAACCCAGATGGTACAGTTTAGCAATGTTAACGATTTTGTTATAGATTTTTAGGAACGCCGGTGTGAACGGACATATTATATGAATAAGAGTTTTCATACTGAAGTATGTGGAGAAATAGGCATACCAATTATTGTTGAATATTGACGTTTTCTACAATCTGAACTAACAAACACTAATGTAGTCGAATTCGAAGAAGTTGAATGAAGTAGGAAAATGCTTTGATTTTTGTTGTGAGATGTGAACTAGTTAACAAAATTATGGGCCATCTTATATGAAAGATCTCGTCAAACTAATTCGCAAATCTATGTTGTTTTTAATTTTTTAATCTCGAGAGGTTTTCTATTGCGATCTTAAAATTTCAAACTCATTTCAAACGAACTTTGGAAATTTTTTCAAGTGGTCGGTTTTAGGGTTTTCAAGTAGTCGGGCCCTTAGCCTAACATTTCTCCAATAGAAACATACAATGTACAAATGTTAAAGTTAAACTAGGCAGCTCTTTTAATTGGAACTCATTCTGAAAAAGTTTGAAGTTTTTAGCTGTGAACGATGGAGAGGGAAAATAACACAAACGAGCCACGATTGTTAACGGTATATCACATTGAATCCGCACCACGCATGTGAGATTACAACTTTCCAGTTAAAGGTACAAGTTTCACAACAATGCATTTATATAGGCAGTGGAGTATAAATTTAGTTTCGATTGCGAGTCACAAATGCAAACGATTGTGAATGAAATTACGAATTTTCTCTTCTGGTTGGATACTGGTGTAGAGGGGGAAATGAGGGGGGGAGGGCGGGTATTCTTTTCATTCAAACACAAGGGATAGCACGAAATGAAGTGGAGTACAAACAAAGCGTTGAGTTGCATATAGTCAGAGAGCAGATAGAGCAAAACAAACGTACATATGATAGATAGAGAGAAAGGGAAAGAGGGGTTTTGGAGTGAATTGGTTTTTTGTATTAGAGAATTGTAAAATGGATAAAAGAGTCGAAATGAACATGGCACAATATACAAACTTGAGTTGCTAATTAGTATTAGTTTTTTAGGCTTTGACTGAAATTTGAAAGTTCATCGAAAAATTAAACAAAAGTGGATGAAAAGCAATGTAAATTAAATTCCTCGACGTATTTATGAGAATAGTCGTATACAACGATTCCATTCTCTCTCTTTCTCTCTCTCTCTCTCTCTCTCTCTCTCTCTCTCTCTCTCTCTCTCTCTCTATATATATTCATATATATATATATATATATATATATATATATATATATATATATATATATATATATATATGTCGTTTTCTCTCTCTCAGTGCAGATTAAAAGTGCGTATACCTTATTGAACATAGTCTTCTTTGTAGGACATTTGAAACGAAATAGAAGGCTAATTAGATCTTTTTGAACGACGAATTACAAAGGTTCCATTGCTCGTGTACGTTCTAACAGAAGATGCCTTACAGCCTATATGCGCATCCAAGTGATGTTATACATTGTTATAAGAAGTATAACAATATTCCTCGAATTGTCTTTGCCAATCAAGACTGCAGTAAACTTTTTTTATTCTCAACTTCACTATAGTTGCTATAGTAACCGAACTTACAAACATGTCATTTCCCAATGCAGTTTGTTCTAAACATATTCACGTTGAGCGTAATTGGTTTACATGTAACTGAGATATGAAACTAAAAACTATGAAACTATAATACATGAAACTCTAGAAATCAACTGAGATGAGGTCGGTTACTCGTCACTGACTGAACCATCATTCGAGAGACTGGCTTTCTACTCTCGCAATGGCTGACAATCTTCAAAGCCAACCACAACCAAACCTAACCTAATAGACTTATACTATCCTTCAACTAGCCTAACTATAACACAATGAACTTACTTCTCTTGACTCAATCCCAACATACGATACAATCGATAATAATGTAGAACATATGATTGGTTGTACATCAATACCGTTCTCTGTTTGTTGCAATCGTTAAATGCAATTTATTTTCTGATTAATATTAAGATTTATTATTTAAGTTTGCTTACTTCCACATTCAAGTCAGCCATGGCTTTGTGGACCAGAGTGTTTAATTTTTTGAAGTGTATACTATGTATTTTCTTTTTCTCAATGAAAAAAAAAAGATTTCTCAGCGTGCAGCGTGATTTCTTAGTGTTCCTCGATTACAAATGCTCGTATACGTTTTTGAATAAGCATTTTTCAAGTCATCACAGATCGATAAAGATTCAACATTCGTGAATTTTGATGGCTTTATGTAAGTGGAGGGATTGAAATATATCATGATTTTTGATCCACTCAGATATAAACATCATATGACTAAATATACTGACTAAGATATGAACGAGCGTCTCACGTAAAGACGTACTCTAGTCGCTCTTCTATGGTCTCTGTGTTTTTCTATGACTTGAATTGACATCATGTTGATCCTGTTTTGCACAGTTTTCACATTTTCTCCTTTATATCCTGGTATTTCTTCAATCTCGTATAGCGTATATATTACACATGAAAGAAAACGTTACTGACAGTTAAAAAAATCTGACTCTGTCAAGAGGGATTTAGCCGTAGTGTAAGCCTCCTTCGAAGAAATACAATTGTGTAAGAGAATAAATAATGTGTGTCTCACATTTCTGATTTTTAAAAAGTATGTTTTTTCTTATCCTCCACAGATACTTCAGTGTCACCACAACAACAAACATCGAAGAAGATTTCATCGTATATTTATTAATTCTATCTAGAAATTGAATTCCTGATGGTTAAAAATTAAATTCACAAAATAAAAGTGAGTGTACAATGAACATCGTTAAGCACGATGTATAACGTTGAATATAAAAAAAAAAACATGGCTGATTCTATCTAAAATTCACAATTATTTAATTGTTTGAATTATTTTGAATATTTATCGGATGAATGTAATTTCGTTCAATGTGCGAAAATGGTGAATATAAATCGATAACTTCAAGAGGACCGTGAACATGATTGGTACAAAACAACTCCGTGCCAGACTGAATGGCGCGCGCGTCGTCTTCATAGTTCTGTTCACAAGCACGCTAGGACACTGTGCAATGCATAATGGTAAGTCATTTATATAACTATTCAAAATATGACACCACCAATAGCCATGAATTTCTTGCAGTAAAGACATTAGTGCGCATGCGCGTGAATGAGACAACTTTAACAAATCCAATCCAACTGACCTGATTGATCTAACCTAACCAAAATAACCATGACTTCCTTCAAATATTGGTGCATATAATATCTTCTTCACCTAGTAACCATAAAATGAAGAATTGTATACACAAAAATTCGTGTATATATATATATATATATATATATAGCCACTTCATTATAATATTTACATATGAGTTGTTATTTCCAACGATGCCTGGCTAAAAAACATATTGGTCGCTGTATGAGGTACATAGCCTACATGGGAAATTAATGAGAAAACAGTTTGATGGAGATTGGCTCAAATTTGGTACAGGTGATACAAATATATGTGTCAAAATGAGTCAAATTAAAATAAAGTATGAAGAGGTCATGCGTTAAGAAGTTCCATTTTTCTACAATGGGTGAACGAAGAGTTGATAATGAAAAGAAATACCGTGGGATGTATGTTCACAAAAACCCATGACTGCCAGCACGCACCCTTCCGGATTTAGATTTCCTCGATTGTTTGGGTCAAACCATTGGCCAAAGACGTACCATGTAAGTTACTTCACGAGATTCAAAACCCTTTCATTATTACCTGTAATTACGTCATTCATCGCTACACATTCCTAGAGTTGAAGACTTGGCCGACAACACAGACAAGCATCCGTCTTACCGTCCGACAATCGTCGAAACGTTTTTCAGCACTCTTAGCGGTGATCGCCGGTACTACAGGATAAGGGGTGTGGGAGGATAGAGACAATTGAGTGGGGATAAGAGTGGGGATGAATCTTAATTCAACGTTGGGTGAACTGTCTTTGTATCTCTTTAGTCTATGGTCAAACGAACGACCACCTCTTGAGTGATTCATAATAGCACGATTACTCGACTTTTTCCATCCCGGGAAGTCGTATGAAACAGTCAGAAACATACGGAACGTTTCTGATCACGTGGTACCGGGACGGTAAGTCACGTGAAACAATCACAATGAATCACAATGAATCAAGCTTATCTATTATATGATAATATAGTCATATAATAATGAAATAGATGAAAATATTGAAAACTGAATCAGCACTTGTTTAGTAACACCAGATGAAACAGCATTGTAATAAAGACGAAATGTTCGCGGGGAGTATATTACTTAAATCATGTTGCTTACGAGAAAGTTAAATGTAATTTCATGAATAAAATGGAGTGCGAATTGACCACTGGTTAGAGGATTCGTGTGGGAGGGACAGTGTGGGGACGGTTTGGTGGTAAAGCGAACGTGTAAATACGGGTGTTTGACCACAGACTGCGTGCGGGTAGAAACTAAAGTAGAAAACTCATTGCTCTGACGACCAGCCAAATACTCATGGCACGGCATGCTATATGTATATATTCCAGTGTACGTTCATGCAACAGGTTCCGCTACTAGCAAACTATAGAACAAGAAGTAGAATTTCTCAATGTAATGTAATTGACTCTTGGATCGTGCATGTTTATAGACATACCTTGTGAAACTTGGTATCACGTATTAGTAGAATTATTCACGTATTGGATTAACTGCATTAATTGTATACATGTCTTTGGAATATAGTCAGAAGATATGAATTTCAATGACAATAAAATTAAGTGGAACTACCAATTAAAATAACGTAATATTGTTGTCTGACCATGTTTCTTCTTCCAACACTATTGATCATAAGATTATTGGATGAACGTAGTGTATTCAATGCAATTATTCCGGAATTTACCATTCTGTATGTTTTTTTCTGAATGTCAATTTTCGTTCACAAGTCATATGAATTGAACGGATTGAGAAGTTTTTGGAAACATTAGAAATCGTTCCTATTTAATCATCAAACCATGAGTTATATAATATTTTCCGCACCAAGTGAGCATCGTTCTGTGAGCCACGTGGATTTTCTCAAGTGAAAACAATAACATTTTGATAATTTGTGTGAATTATTCTTCAAATTTAATATGTCCAATCTAGAACTATCGCGATAGGGTTACAGATGAACATATTATTTGATCGTGTAGTTTGGAAGCGCGGATAGCCTATCGATCAAGAACCCTGATGAAATTAACACAGATTTCTGCATGCCTATATTGGCACTGAATTGATTGGCGAACTGCCAGGTTGGCAAAACTCGAGTTTACATCAAGTTGTTTGAGCTTCTAGTTCTTGAGTTAACCGACGCAAGGTTCACAAGGTGAACTCGAGGTTCACGATCACTACTGTGTATTATTGATATCAACGTACTCCATAATTCTTTTTCCCCTCATTCTTCACGATATTTTGTAAACCTTCTGAAACATCGTGTCATCATATATTCAATTAACCTGCAGGTATGAATATTCATTGTGAAGTCGGTTTATGCCACCATATTATGATCATGCTGTTGTTGACACGCTCAATCAAAATTATTTCGAATCCAATTTAACAATCCAATCCAATTTAACCCAAACTAACCGTACAAATCTATCCTTAACTGATTAGTTTAACCAAAACTCAACTCAAACCACGGTGTTGCAATGGCACGATTACTTTCGGTCCGACAAGTAGACACTCCAATTTGTAAGCATTTTACTCGCGTGAGTGAGAAGAGACAACAAAATGTGTTTGTCCATATTCGTTTTTATCAAAGCTATGCAATAAAAATTACCTAATATTATAGTACATAGTCTTTTATTTTAATTCGTCAATGATAACCAACCAAATAGAAATGTGGACCAACATTTTCGAAATTCCTCAAAGTCCTGCACACTTGCACTGTGCATGTGTTGGATAATGATGTGAAATGCAGATAATTATTTTGATGAATATAATATAATTCATTGATCAACGTGAGGTCTATTAAATGAATAGATTAGACTCTCATGTATTTATATATATATAAACTTTATTACAAAATCTCTGCTCACAATAGAGCTGCCTTATGACACAGAATAACAAGCAGTATACAAATTATTTAATGAAAAATAATGAAAGAGTGAATATGGTTTGTGTTGATGGCATGGAGTGAGTTGAAATATATATGATTTGTACAGTGAGTAATGAAAGGTGATTAATTTAATGAATGACCATAAAGATGATTTCTGAGAATGAAGACTGAATCTCTAATGATACTGATGACAATATTGGAAATTATCCCTGAAATTTCCCAATCTTTCATATATTCTTCAACCAGCTTTGGGATGGTTCCTCTAGCTCCAAATAGCAAATCCTGAACTCTTTTTGTGTCCAGGTTATATTTTTTTTTAATAATAACTGGCAGTTGGCTCATACATTTTACTTCTCAAATATACTCTTGATATTGCATCTGATGAATTATTATTGGAAGCATATTCTATTTCATCCCCATCCTTAATTGGGTAACAATAATTTTGTATCAATTTTCGAAGTTGATGAAAAAAAATCAAGCATAAAATAGATTCAAATAAATATTTTCAAACATTTCGAATCAAACGAATAATCAATCTTCAATGTAGAAAACGATACATTCTTCCACCATGTTTTATTCACTCTTCACTCTACTCATTCACCATCATAAAAAGGAAAAAAATTAAAAATAAAGAGGGTCTTGATCATATCTGAAGAGTGTGGTGATAAATTAATAACCCAATTTGACGCAAAGACGGAAATGAGTCCTTCGTATTGTCACACACCACAATGCATTTAACTTGTCTCGTACATTCTAAATACATTACTTCTTGTCTAAGTTTCCAATGTCTGTAATAACTCAAATTGAAACAAAGAGACGTTGAAGTATTACTCGACTCAAGTTCGAGGAACGCTAATTTCGCTAATGCCTTGAATCGCGCGTTATGTTAGAGAGGAAACATAGCTTTATAGCTAAGAACAACCAACCACTACTTCCAGAAAGTTATCTCAGAGAGCAACTAACAATAAATATGCGTTCAAATCTCACAGAGATGATGAAGTTTCTCTTCGTTAATCCACACAATGTGAATTATCGTGTCATTTGTTTGTACCGTTGCAATAATTGCTCACTTTGATGCTGTTTCTCTGCACTTGCTGTTACACGTATAGTAAGATCAAAGAGACAAACAATGTAGTCATGTTCTATGAGGTTGAGAAATAAACTCTGAACGTCTTCACGCTACGTTTTTGCTAAGCGGGGAATATTTATACGGAGAATATTCCCCGCTAAGAACAAACAGAGTTAATATGGAATGTTCTCAACTTTTATATCAAAAGGATTTGAAACATATTGTATATACTCTACATGTATGACAAATATTACCCATATCAATACATCATCTGTTTAATACCATGGGATAATACCTCAGAACCTTGGTTACCTTAGGTAATATCACTCAGAATTTGGTCATATTGAAAGGTTTTATCAATTTTCAGAGAAATCATCATACCTATAGCTAGCTAGAATTGGTTGGAGGCAAGCCGTTGTAAATACTCGCTTTCTATTCGGATAAATATGCTTCAATTGTGATCTTTCAAACTAGTGGTTGATGATATACTATTCAGAACACTTACCAGATCATCTTGAGAGGTAATTGACGAGAGCATGAGTGATTATTCGTTCATGATTCATAACAATACCCACATTTGCTAGCATTCAGCTTGAGATTATTGGAAATTCACGTGATATATTTCAATGTACTCCACCTTTATTGAGTCGAACTGATAAGAGTGAAGCTCAAAATGAATTTATATGAATGTGAATTCCATTATGAATATAATCATGATTCATATTTATCAAAAATAAGCCATCATCAGATGTATTATTTTGCACTATATATTGTCTTCTGTGTATACTCATATTGATACTCTCACATTTCAAACGATTACAAAATATGTATGTTCTGATAATAATCAATTACTATGAAAATGAACAAGATTGATACCCCGTATAGAAGGAAATTTGAAAAGTATCCGATTCGATTCGGAGACTTTAATCACGATTGTAAATTGTTCAGGAATATAATTTGTACCTACCTTCTATTACTAGTATATGAAAATATTAATGCAGACTTGGTACTTATAATTCAAGAACTTCATCCAAAGCTATCACTGGACACGGGGAAACTTTTTCAAATGAAAATGGACGTCACTAATCCTATCCCCGCACCCCTCTCTCTCTGTCTCTCTCTTGCCATCAAGAGGTTGTGTTTCAAAAGGGGACAGATAGGTGAGACGTGTTTAGCACAGCTAGGGCACATTGTGGGCAGATGGTTGCGCGGGTAACGACTGCCACAGACTCGGTCGCACTGACCAAATGGACAGACAGCAATAGCCGACTTGCATACGTAATATACGTGGCACTAGTACATTCGACACACAAAACGTGGATTACTTCTCATAGATTTGTATGAGTTCAACAATCAAACGATACGAACAATCAGACAATTTAGATCTGTGACAAAACATTACAATATGTAGATTTGTCCGAAATGTGACCCCCAAAAACGAGTTTCACGAGTTTTAGAATCCGGTATTTGAGCATTTTGTTTTTCGAAAATTGTGATTCTTTCCCGCATGTGGTAAGTCTGGAATGTATTTAGGCCCATTTTGGACCCCGTTGGAGTAGGCGGTTCCTGAGATGCACATATTTTGTCTTTACGCAACTGAATCGATTCTGATAATCAGAATATTTGCGCCTAATAGGGTAATCCCTTCGTCACTGGCTCTTGGGCTATAATAGTTGACATGAATTGATATTCTATTATTATCGGTTACAAGAAAAACAAAAGAGGAATTTCCCTCAAGTTTCCAATGAGAACCATCATCTTCTTCGCAACCAAAGCACGCGAGTAACAACTCCACAAAGCATGTCATACACCGACCGTATATCATGCTGGCTGGTTGAGGTGTTTTATCTATTTGGCCTACATAGTTGCGGCTACCGCTTGCATCTGGCCAGCACAAAGAAATTATTCGCGTGCCGATCTATCATTTTCTGATGTCCAAGGGAACAGAAACAACCGTCATCGTAAAGATTTATAGACATCTAGTTCATGATGCTACGCTTTTCGAATATCTTATATCATATTATTTTATTCTCATCATAACATTATACAAACATGCCGAAACGGATTTTTCTTTGCTATTGACCATATATGTATCAACAGATGTTCTGCCATGGCAATAACGGAGGGCGAAGAATGCTTATGACTGATTTATAAATTGATAAATCATATATAAAAAATCAGCTCTATTTCAAGTATGACTTGTATAAATGTCAAGTATTTGAGTTGGCTGTAAAACGGACCAATTTGTTTATTCGGCACGAACATATTTTCTCGATTGTCAGATGTACCACACTTTTAATTGTAAGTACATACCACAAACAACTTGACAGTTATATGTATTTATAATGTCAGTGTGAATATTTATTCAAAGTAAAACCCATGAATAGTTTTGACGTTTTGTAGGTGTATTTATATCTGGAAACTGTTTCACATTCTACGAATCATATACGGAATTATTTTCATTACATTGAGTAATTATTTTATTCAAAATTTGAATGGAGATGTGAAAGTTGACTGAGTGAGAGCGACTATGAGACTAGTTTTACGAATTGATAGTTAGTAGATGAAACAATAGTTCTAGGATTAAATTGCTACTACTCTTGGTTACATACATATTTTTCGTACCGTAACTGATAGTAAGCGGATTAGTAGTCAACTAAAACTGTCCACTTACTTATTTAAGTGGAATGGAGACAGGAAGGCGTCCTGGAAACTGCTTATCCAGGCAAGTGACAATGCTGCTTACTGAACACAACTTCGAGAACTTAATTTTAAATTCATATTTACCGCAATTAACTTCCCATCTTGAAACCTGACTATCCATAACATTTATGATTATTCAATAGAATGAAATGATTCCTCAACTCTCCATGCTGTTTTCATCCTGTAGGCCCCATACTGTATCCGGGAAACTCACCATCCAAACAGATTATGAATTCGAATCAGATACACAACGTTTTGAATGGACCATCCTGAGAGTGCCCATTCAATACATTGGTGGAAAAAGTATTGAATGGGCATTCGAGAGAATGAACAGTACAGCAAATAAACCATAGAAAACGTTATAATAATATTCTATAATGATTTTTTGATTGGACGGTCAGTTTATTGGATGATAAAAAGCTGTAAGCTGAGAAATCACGATTTTACATTTCATAAGTACTTTGATCGATCTTCCGGGTAGTCAGTTTTCGAGATCATTTTTTTTTAATGTTCATGAAGTGTGATTCTAAGTTTTCAATCTCGAAGGCATTGGATGGTCAGTTATGATGATGGTCACTTTATAATGAATGGTAGTCTCTAGAATGAATATTCACATGGATTCCTGGAGACTAGATATATGATAGACAATATTGTGTTCTATTTAATCGAACAGATGATTCTGTTCACACTATTTGATTGAAAGATAAAAAATGTTCATTCTAATAATGTTTCATCAATAAAGGTAATGATATACATAGACAGCTATTATCACAATTTTATCCTGTTCCATTATGAACACTTGGAAATTATAAGAAATTTATTTCAAAATTTAATTTAGTTCATTTTAATTCGAGAAATTTTGAAAATTATGTTTAAAAATTGAGAATAAAATTATCTGAAGAAGAATTGAACTATTTGTAATGATAATTAATTCAAATAATTTCCATTCATGCTTCTAGTATTTTTCCATTGATGGTGAAAAACCTATGGTACCTTTATGAGAGAAAATGACAAAATGATAATAATATCTTACACAGTTGCTGATATTGGATTTTTGCTTTTTGTCCTGAGGATATTCAAAAGACAAAGCTTCAGTTCACGGAAATAACCAGGGAATGAGAGACTGGAATTAGCGATCAATATAGCAATGTTCTTTCAACATATTGTCAACATTCTTTGTCTGGT
The DNA here is from genome assembly GCA_907164805.1 of Brachyptera putata. Taxonomy (NCBI): domain Eukaryota; kingdom Metazoa; phylum Arthropoda; class Insecta; order Plecoptera; family Taeniopterygidae; genus Brachyptera; species Brachyptera putata. Next base: position 10,989,915 of record OU015468.1, on the reverse strand, counting down.
TCTTGAAAACGTTCAAGAATGACGAAAGAACACGAATTTTACAATTCGAAGACCTTTTTCTCCAATTGAATTATATCCAGTAGAGCTTTTATTGAGTGAAATTACCATTTTTAAATTCAATTAGTAGGGATCTCATCACGATAAAGTATTGCAGCTGAAGAACTGATAGAAGTGACATTATTTTACTTAGAAACGAGTTGAAACTCATGTATCAGTTTGTCAGTGAAGTTTGGTTGACACTTGTGACGTGCGCCTAGATCACTAGCTATTATGTTGATAGTTAGTCGAATTATTACAAAACTTTGATTACTGAAATCTCCGAACAAAATATTTCCTATTCCAATGTATAGTTGATAGATCCTGTTACTGAAGATAAGATCATTCAGATAGTTGAACTTTGGAGATGACTCGTTTCTGTATTGGATAATGATAGGAGAACACCAGTGATACAAGTGTAAGTCAATCATTATATTCAATATATGATTTTGAGAAAGATATCAACGACAATTATTCAGTTCAATATATTTCAAAACTCAAAAGATCACATTTCCCAATGAGATAAACCACATTGAATCAAATACACCTGAAAATAATTCATATCTTATCAAAGTATTATATAATTTCTCTCCATCATCACCATAATTGTTAATATTGACAAAGATAACGATAAATATGTTAAAAATATAAAGTAAAATATAAAATCAATTCATTCTCATAAAAATTCTTATTACTCTAACAAATTGACGGATAACGACGAAATTAAATCTGGATGACGATAATAACAGCATACAAAATCAAAATCACAGAGACGCTCGCGTGAATGCGTGACAGTTGAGTTGAGCATGTATAGCCTCTATAGACTAGCAAATAGAGAAAGTGTACACTCAAAACATGGGTTAAACAATGTGAAATAGAACCTGGGAATAGAATTATATCATGATTTGTCAGGTTGTGATATTATACATTCTACTCTCGTTTTATGGCACCATTTAGTAATTTTAGTTGGCAATGCTAGAAGTGTAGACGTTAGACGCGTCTTATGATTTCCCAGAGGTTTCTCGCATATTCATTCCATTCCAGTCATTGTTGGATATTAGATACGGTTGGCGTCGACTTTGCTCTAATTTCTTCGCGAGGGATTAATCATGCGTAGCCTATTATATATTTCAGGCAACGGTGAAAAAAGAGTAAAAAAAAAAACGACAAACCAAAATCCTCATTCATCTTTTTTTTTATAGATTACCAAACATGACATGGAACAATTATTTTCATGTATTCTGATTTGACTCACTAATGGATTGATGAATAACATTAAACAGGTTTCTTGACGGTACTTTGGTGGCATGGTGCTAACCAAAAAAAGAGGCAATAAGCCTACAAAGCAAATGTCTATTTCAGTACAATACACACTTATGGTTTGATATATATATATATATATATATATATATATATATATATATATATATATATATATATATATATATATATATATATATATTAGAATATAATAGGTTTATTGCATACTTCGAGAAATATAATAATTATACATGGTGTTCTCGGTGGTGTGAGGATTCAAAATGTCGTAAAATATGATGCAAAATATGAGTTGACGGAGAAGTGTCAGCCCTAGATACCGACACAAAACCGCAACCAGCGATCTTCAAGCTCGAATCATGCCATACTCAAATCACCAGAATAATTGTGGAGGTGCCGGGTTTAACGTGACAAATTTTTTATTTTTTCATTTTCTATATGGGGTTCAACAACGCACTGGTATGATAGAGAAGATCTATTAGCGTCGGATAAGCGATTGATGATATGAAGGGATGATGAGATGAAGGTTTCTTGGGTAATTGAAAGGATAGTGGGAAGGAAGCGTACGTGGCCTAAATTGTGGAGAGCATCCCGGCATTAGCCTAGAGACTAAAGAGGGCTACCAAAAACCCTGTAAAGATGGACGCGGCGGGGATCGAACCGGGTCAAAAATTCCTTTCGTGTCCTGTGTCACACGAAGCGAGCCGCTGCGCTGCATGTACCCGTGCGAACTTTCTCTGCTTGATATTATCACATGCGAATCCTATAAGACATGTATTCGATATATTTTCACCATATAGTCAACTATTTGAGAAAAACAAGTACATTCTAGTTTCATTGTTCAAGCTGGAGAAAGTTTTCCAGAGGTTTAGAGAAATCTTATTCATTCGAGCTTTTCTACTGTCATGTGAAGAATGTGGTTGTCAATGAATATCCACCCCGTCTTCCCAGCACGTTCATTGTGCTTTTCCAAGAACGTTACAAAACGTCAAAGATATTTTTGTCTCATAGATGCGTAGAAACGCTGCGTCCTTGAGAGTAGGGATGACAATTTTGTCTCTGATGCCGATTTTATTCCAGCTGCATCGCATGCAAACGCTGCATCCTTGAGAGTGGGGATGACAATTTTGTCCCTGATGAATACCAAATTGATCAAATTTTACCTCCAGATATTGATGTACGAAGGTAATTCCCATGTAAGGTATACTTTGAAATAATTTATGAATACTGATTTTTTGCCGATTTTATTCCAGCTGCATCGCATGCAAACGCTGCATCCTTGAGAGTGGGGATGACAATTTTGTCCTTGATAAATACCAAATTGATCAAATTTTACCTCTAGATATTGATGTACGAAGGTAATTCCCATGTAAGGTATACTTTGAAATAATTTATGAATACTGATTTTTTGCCGATTTTATTTCCCCGCTGCCCCGCATGCAAACGCTGCAACCTTGAGAGTGGGGATGACAATTTTGTCCTTGATAAATACCAAATTGATCAAATTTTACCTCTAGATATTGATGTACGAAGGTCATTCCCATGTAAGGTATACTTTGAAATAATTTATGAATACTGATTTTTTGCCGATTTTGGTTGTTTTATGTGAAGTTGATTTTCTCTCTGGTGACATATAAAGACTCATAAAGTGACATATGCCATGAAAAAGCTAAAAATGTCTTTCATAATTATGACATACGTGAAATGTCATGAGAGTCCTCACTTCACGCTCATCTAATAACATGTCACGTGATATCTCAAATAGGCGCTACATAAACTTACCGACGCTCATTATCATTGCAAATATGCGTATGATTCTAACCGCGAGCAAAAGCGAGCAAAAGCGAGTGAACGGTTTCATCTCTTTTGACAACCTTTGCTTAATATGACAAGCAAGCTTCCTCGACGAAGTCAAACAGCCCATTAAACTTCCTAATTGAATTTCATTATTAAAGATCACGTGATTTGAATAGGTCTCCATTCTTCTTGCTCTCTTTTAATTATTCATGGCCATTTTCTTAGCACTTATTTTTCAGAGCTTGCACACAGTTTTTAATTAAATGTTATGGTAGAGAGACTATAGAAGCATTTATCTTCATTTTTTTTCAAGTGCCATTCCTTATAATATGTAAACGAAATCTTTTGTACGTTTTTATTTGATTTCATTAAAAGTGTGAAAAAGTTATTTCATTAATGTAGACAGTATATATGAATGAGACTTTATTGAAATATCTCCATTGACGTATTTTATAACATTATATTTCTCAAGGTAAAAGAACACTGCAATTGAGTAATGTAGCTTGAGATTTTTGTATAATTAGATTCCGCTCACAATACATCTGTCCCAATAATAAACCCAATAAATTCCATAATAATTATAATAATCAAACCTAATAATTCCCTAATAATAAACTTTCCCTAATGAAATAACCCTCCAGATATTGCTTATTATTTATGATGGTGGCAGTCAACGAAGTAGAAGTATGTCGGGTAACGACAGTATCCACATCGTGATGTTTATTTCATACATTCATACAGTTTTTCAAACTTAGTTTCGATGTAATTCCGGATTCTGTCAATCAGATATCGCTTCAATGCAAGTTAAAACCATACACTATGTGATACTTGGTTATAATTGGTTGGAATTATTGACCTACATTATAAATGGCGGGTACAACAATATTCTGACAGTGACAGCTGACTGGTGAATGCTGAAGCATTTTTTCAAATAAGAGAAATTAGTTTACGGCAATAACAACTAAACAAATGGCGGTAAATGTTAATTCCTTGAGATATTATTACGTGTCTGTAATATTATTCTTTAAATTGCATTGATCACTTGACAACAAATGACACAATACGCTATATTATTTCACGCAGTAATTCATTTTCTTCTTTCTCAGTTCAATTTATGATTATGTATGAGCATGGCTGGCAACTTTGTGTCAAGTCAATTTGAAGAGGGAGGTCAATCTGCAGTGCGTCCAGTGCTCCTCAAATGCAATATATGATATGTAACGTATTGTTATTTTGAATAATCATATATCCTAATTACTTATGTGTTGATGAGATTCAAGAAAACTGTTTTAATATATGATTGAAGGGTCAATTATCTTTGTTACAAACTGCGAACATAATAGTCTAATCAAAATGTACAGGTGAAATAATCTAACTTTTGAGGTATAATCCATTTTTTTGTGTATTCAATATTTACATAATGTCTAACAAATTGATATTGCAGATGACAAATAAAAAAAAGGCATAGGATTATTCTCATAAGGATTGCATATTTACATTCAACAGTCTTCGCAAAACAACGATTTCTGGGTGGCTTTCAATTCAGCACATTTAGCATTTACCCAGCACTTGCAAGTCGAGCAGTGGATCATGCTAAGTTTTGTGACAATTTCCAAATTTGATAATTTGGGAAATTTGAAAAAAAATTGGGAAATTTCCAAAATGTCGATTTTCCTAAATTTCAAATTCCCAATTTCCAAATTTGGCAAAATCAATAAGGTCGCAAATATTATTTTATCCCCATATTTTAATATTATACACATATTCTCCTCGTTTATACATTTTGAAAGATTAGAAATCAACTTTTGGTGCATTCGTTTTGAGGTTATGTTCTGTCATCGAAAGCATGGTGAAGTGGTCCAACAGAGGACATCATGAATTTCAGAGAGCATAATTATAACAATATAACGCCACGTACGGAATATGTTGAACTATATTGGATGTAATTGAAACCGTCGAAGAGTTAGAGAAAGATATATTTTCATATCTTAGTTATAGATCTGTTGTTGTTCATCTTCTGGTCCTGACGCTATCTTATGACTTTATGGAAAGTGATCCTTCCTTGAAACAACTGTCGTGACACGGGACAAGCATTGTGTTTTGACGATTAGGTTGATAACATTCAACCTTCTTCAGGAATCGAAGGTCTGGTAGCCAGTAATTCATATGCCGGAAATCCAGACTCACAACGAATACTAAAAACAAGTGAGGGTTTTGAAACAAAACGTCGAATCCGAAAATTCTCTTTAAGCCACCAACGGTTTCATGAAGAGCAATTTTCCGCCGAGTCAAAATGAAACATACATTTACATATTGTGAATGTATTGTTTTTTCCCACCTATACCTCAACACAATCAGCTGAATTATTGTATTTGTTTATTTGTGTGTTACTGTATAAGTTGTGTTGGTTCTGTGATTACCACAAGTCACTCCTTATCAACAATTTGGCTATAGGGTGTTTCAAATCCCTTAGTTGTAGCTGTGGATGTGTCACAGAGAGCTAAAAGGAGATTATATGTTATATGCAGAGGGTATGATAATTTCCACGCCTATGTCACACTAATTTAATAAATTCCACTTCCATGCTCTAACTCCTATTTTGTTTGATGACTAATTCAATTGCAAGGTAAATTACTTGATTTGGGGGATAATATCATTGCCTGTGTCAAAGGGCACCACTCGATGAATAAAGTGAATTTCCGCAAAGGATTGAAGTTTTGACGTGAAATAAAATGTAGTTATACTATATCACGTGTGACGTTGGAATGAACTGTACATTACACAACATACTGTATGGTGACATAAAATATAGAGTTCGTATTTCTCTACCAGTGTGTTTCCTTAGTACAAAATAAGCCGTCCGAATGGCAGAACCATCCGAATTTTCTGGAGTAGAACCTATGTTCCTTGATGTTTGTCATCAGACGTTCTGTAAAAATAATTTATGAAAAACTGATACGGGTGGTCGAGTTGCTAGCACGCCGTACCGTAAATCAGGAGACCAGGGTTCGATTTCCGCCGTGGTCAACTATCCGGACATAGTTTTTTGTGGTTTCCCTCGTTCTCTCAGTTTGATACGGGATCATTCCCTAAGAACTGACCAAGTTCAGTTCATCGTTTCAATTTCCCGATTTGTCAAATTAATCTCTTGACTTGATTAATTAATTATCCGACTTTGAATTAATGGAATTAAAATTAGTTGTCTTCCAGATTTTTGATATACATACAAACAAAGTTTCCTTACATTCATTAAATGTATCATCAATATAAGAACTATTTACTTTTTTCTCAATCACGCCATATCTCCTCTGACTATTTGTTTGGCGTTTTTGATGTAACTTGTCAGGATTACTCGATGTTATGACTGATCAATGTGATTAGAACCATGCAGATGCTGTGTATGTGCGTGCATGCATACGTTATCCAGTGTGATGTGATCCTTAGATGAAACACCAACACCAATACAAACGTGATTGTACAACTGATCAGGAGTTTATCAACTATATAATGGTTTCACTAACTGGTACACTATCTATATGCATTCACGCGTCAATAACACATTTTTCGTAATCGACACGTTCAACAACTATACAGGTATCAACGAAAGGATGTCTGAATTATGATAAACTAAAATAGGGCTAACATAATTCGGTAATCTCTGACCGTTTTTAACAGCATGTTGTTCTATTGTAATGTTATACCATCCACCTATAAGTCATATATGTATATATATATCATTTCATTCATAATGATGATTTATAATTATATAAGTATCCGACATTTTTTAAAAATGATGTGCGCCTCAACATGTGTGAATCTCGGCATGAAAATGTGTAAAATCACAGAAATACAACACATATACAAAAAAATGAAGATATTTGTCATGTTGTGGTGGTAGTCAAGCCCTTCTCTCGTGCTTACAGGTATATCTATATAATACTCATCTGATATTGAAAATATCAGAGGGAAAATTTTACTTTATATTACACTTTTCAAGCACATTCACGTTTTGTTGTCTCCTCTGGAGTTAGATGTCAGTGTTTCCAAATCATCTTCTCGCACGCTCGAGTGGATCGTTTGGTTTAAATCTCATGATGATAAGTCTTTTGAGTAGAACATAGAGTATATATAAGATCCAAAGTCACTTACAGTCTCTATTTGATTCACTTTGATCAAATCTTGAGTTGAGCGCCGTTGTCAGAGCGGAATAGTGAGTAGGAAAACTCTACTCTTGCTGTGTTTATCTTCCATATCTCGAGAAGAAAAGTTCACTTTCTTTTATATAAAAAGCAACGCACACACACACAAAACACACACACACACGCGCGAGCATCCTTGGAAGTATTGAGAGTATAAAGTAATAATCGAGCGAGTTCTTTACCCTCGCTTCTTGTCCTCCTGGTTTCACACACGTCGCTCTCTCTCTCCCTCTCTCTTCCTCTCTCTCTCTCTCTCTCTCTCTCTCTCTCTCTTCATTCTCTCTCTCTTGCTATTCATCGCATAACCCTTCTGCTTTTCACCAAACTTCTCTATTCACGCACGCCACGGCTTCTATATGTAATCACAGCATTGTGCGGGTTAAGGATCGTGGCCAACAGTAGAACAAATGATGACAACAATGCTTCACTTGGAGAAAAATACTTGAGACGAATTATAATGTCGATAATCGAGAGCTTTGGAACCTGAGTTCTATTCCAAGTTCTAACACGTTACGAAAGAGGCCTATACAGAGGTTTTCTATCAAAAGCACGATTTATGTAGTGAAACGATGAAAACGAGTGAATTGGGTGGATTGTTTAATTGTATACGTGGACGAATAACAAGAAATCGGCGAGGATGAGGTGCCGGTAATGTCATTTGTCATATTATAATATGACAGGGTGATACTTTTGAAAAAATCTTATCCACAAATTCTATGGAAGAGCTTTCTCGTTCTCTCTCTCCCTCTTTCTCTACTACGACTTGTATGTCCCCAAACAAAAGTATCCCAGAATGATATCTATAACAAGATGTATAGTGTAGAATAATATTTTTTTCTCCTTTTCTCTTCATAATTATGATCATTCGAAATTTAGTAGTCATTTCATTTTTGTAGAGGCGCCGGGTTCATTCATACAATAATTTATTCAACTCAAAAACAACAAACATGCTTGTTCTTACATTAGATAATCGAATAATCAAATATAAATTATGAATCTATGTGAAAATCAGATGGCGATAGAGATCCAACAATTTTATTCATAAAAATCCACGAATTCTCTGAAACAATTCTCAAACCACGTCTCAGGATCATATCTAATATCCTTCTCAACCCAACAAAATGCATTATCCCGTAAGTTGCTACTTCCCATTACACTTCCGCCAGGCCCACCACACACGATCACTCCCATTCTTTTCACCCGCGCACTCATTAGTCTTAAGTCGCTCCCACTTCGTCCCTACAGCCGCCCCCGATCCGCCGCCCCCGAGCCAGCGCGAGCAAGATGTGTAATCTCCGAGGAAACTCGTTAGTCCGTGGGAAGCATGACCACTGCTCTGCTCCAACTCGGAGTAAACACACTTGGACATCTTAAGGGATTAAGCGAAGACGAGAGCTTCGTTGTCTTATATACGTTGACCGCGCGTTAACCTACTGGCCAGCTCGTAGCGGCTAATAGTAATCCGATAACCACAAGTCATATCCCAAGAGAGATGACCGCGGCTGGTTTGCCACAAACTGGAAAACAAGGTACAACAATTAACAAGCCAAAGTGCTCTCGTCGGACACTAACAAAACTTTAATTATCTTGTGTTAATTGACTGTGATGTTGAGTATTTCTGGTTGAATTGATAACGTATGAAAGTAAAAGTTATCTTGATCAATGGGAAAAGATGAGAGAAGGTTTGCCGTTTGATGTATTCCTGAGATTTTTGAATGGAGATGAACATTCATAATGAAACTGATCAATGAAATTGAAGTGAAATTTCAAAGGAAGGGATTTCATTTTCTATTTTCAACGGATTTTAGTATCGGTCTATAATATTTATAAACAATCTGAGAAAAGTTCGGTGTATTTAATACCTCGACTGAAGACATATTTTGAGTTTAGGACAATATCACAGAAGGAAGCCAGATTTTATCTGACATCACATGCGTATAATTTTTGAACATCGGAAACGATATTTTTGGGGAGAACAGCTATTCGACAAGAATCAGTTGAACCACATACGATGTGATAATTAAAGTAATTTAATTAAGTTTGAAACAATTAATTCCCCCAGCAAGTACTTTATAAATATTTCGTCTTAATTTCGTGAGTTCATGATTCGTACGTCTACATCGATATATCACTAAACTATTTACTGATATGAATGTAGACCTATATCAAATAGATTGCATTTCAAATGGTACAGTGCATGTAGGGTAATCTGATTCTTATGAGTGAAAAATATAATCTTTCTGAAAGTTTTCTCGTCTCCACCATTTTCTCCCCACTGATTTTCAATGTTGGAGTTAACTACAGCGTAAAGGCAACAACAAAGTAGTTTCTTGCTCGATCGAGTCAAAAGAGCTCCGATTACAAGTCAAGAAGCCACATCAATGGGGAAAAAACCCAAAGTCTTTTAACGCAGTTTTGTTCGATTGTTGAAAGTTCAGTTAGGAGGAAGAATCGCTTTGTGTGAGTGAGAGAAAGAGAGAGAGAGAGAGAAGGATAAGGAGAGAGAGAGAGAGAGAGGGAGAGGGATATGCTCCTGCTTCTCGTCAACTCGTGCACAGAATATTGGTCATCTTATCGAAAGATTTCTGGTCAAAGGAAGGATAATATTTGTTCGATTCATAAACTATAACTAGGTCAGAACATTCCAAACATACACAATGTTTTATAAATCATTAATTCGTTCTCTAGATACAGATTGATCGCCAAAGGTTCGTATGAAATGGAACGAATTGAAAAAAATACAATCTGTTCACGAACCCGGAACGATCATATGCCTTGCTTTACTTAGGTTTTTGACTTTTTGATCATCATTTTACTATTAGAAACATACTCAGCATGTTATAGAAAACTAGTCACCAGCTTGGTGCATATGTAAGAGAGTTGAGTTTTGGTTAAGGCCCGGTTCACGAATGATGTATTACATTTTACATTAATCAGGCGATAATGAACAGATATACTTACATTAACCCTTGTTAACCAAAAACATAATTTTACTCTGCAGATCAATAAGTAGTTTGATCAACACATTGTTGTATCTCGCAAAAAGCGGTCCAAGCACATTATGAGATGACGTGAACATGCACATTTTGCGAGCAATACATGGCAAACATTTTTGAGTGAGAAACGATTAAACATTGAAGTTAATCATTACATCAGTTATAAAATATGGAGAATAAAACTAAGAAACAATCACAGTTAATGGGGTGAAATTTATATAAAATAGTTTCGTATATTTCAAATATTTAAATTCACTGATCTTTCTCTCATGCAACAGAAAAATGACTGGTCACATAGAATTTAATTTCATATACGTTTCATTGTTATTGAATTGGTACAGATGTATGATCATATATGATATATGATATTCACGATATAAACTGACTGCTACAACATGATAACATCAACATCTGTGTATCTATGAAGTACAACTCTACATACAACGTAAATACTGCCATGCAACTCTGTAAACTGAGTTTGCCTAAATCTCCCTTTTGTTAGCCATTATACACAGCATAAGCTTTTAACATGGCTGCGGGGCTTTTAGTTGGTTACAGCATTAGCAAGCATCATTAGTGCCTGTGATTCATTTAGTACGCGATGTTATAATATTATACTCAATACCATCCCGAACTCGTCCCATCTTCTAATCATACATGAATAGTGCATTTCCACTGCAGTGACGAGAGAACCTGTACTCATTTCTAAGCACACAAAGTACAATAAGTTATAAGTTATGATGATATGGTTGTGACTCTGTTATGTTATGTTTGCTATATACCATGTTATTAGCAAATATTGTGATACACAATATTAATTAACAGTTGCGTTGATGGTTTGTTTGCGGTACCAAAGAAAATGTATGAAACATTTCTATACAATATATTCTTTAGAGTAATCATTGAATTGATATTGTTTGAAATATTTCAATTATGTGATTCAAAATATTCCAATAACTGAACAATTTTTGTGAATCAATCATTAATATATTATATTATATATATATATATATATATATATATATATATATATATATATATTTATATATATATATATATATTACAAAAGTATTGCTATTGCAAGGTTTGAACATTCTATGCCTCGGGGAATAAACGTGCATCCATTTCTATTAGTGGAGGCGCCCGGTTTCGTTTGTAATTCTATTACGAGGACGGTAATTGGTCAGTGTTCACAATTGGTCAGTGTTCAAGATATAAAACTCTTGAATACTCTTTCATAACTATATATTAAATCATTGTTTCGATTACTTTGAGGTTTTCATAAAACATCTGTAGTTTCTATGATAAAATGGTGAAGCCTACATATCTAATCATGAAGGAAAGAAAATTTGTCGGGTATTCATTGAAGATAATATAATAATAGTACCGGTACAAAAATAATTAAAATATGTGTTTCTCATCTCGGAGTGGATTTTATAAAATCAATACGTTTAAATTCAAGACGATTAAAATCACTCATCTATCATTAAAAGGTTTTCAAAAAATTATGAAAATCACACTACACCCGAACCACTGCAAACCTAATATTCCACAATTCGAATGATTTCATCCATCTTTATTCTCGTTTGGGAACGAAACTTCCATGTTAATTACCAATTAAACTTCCCAAGGCGTCCGATTGAATTCTTGCAGTTGACTATTGCTCCTGTCGGTTTCGCCAAGGGTCACTCAACATAAGCGCTGTTAACCCTCCAACCTCCCTTGTCCCAACTTTGAGCACCCCGCCAGCTAAGCACTTTGCTTGCCACACGAACTCCTAGGTGGACGGCGGTGGCGAAGGGAGGGGGAGGGTATAAAGGAGGTTTGTGAGAGCTTTACGGGGTCGATACACAGAGAGCGAACAGCCGCTAGACGTTCTGCGATACGACGTAAATGAAACGTGATAAATTAATTATGGCCTTTTCTTTTCCTGACGTGGCAAATACAATTAAGCTCATAGTAGCCTTTATTTCGGTGATGCCCAGGGGGTGATGGCAAGAGAGAATATTAACAATCTCGACGTGTATAATAAACTTATAGGGGCATCTAGTTTTTTCCTCCACAGTCTTTATGGTTCAGTTTTCGTTGAGGTTAATAAAGAAGGTATCAAGCACTTTTCACGTGTTGGACCGTCAATTAAGATGAAAATATACAATTAATCTCAGTTTTTATGTAAGAGAAACTTAACTGAATTGATAAGAAGGATAAACTTTATTCCAGGTATGTGCAAAGTACCACTGGGGATGGAGGAAGGAGGGATTCCAGACTCTTCAATCAGCGCCAGCTCTTCCTACGAGATGAAGTCAGTTGGACCACAGAATGCTCGGTCAGTACAAATTACGTCAATCACTTTTGAGAATAGAGTTTCTGAATTACAATCGTACTCACAACTAGAGTGTGTGGGAGGTTTGAATTCACAGTGCTTGTTTTATGCCAATTAATAAATAGAGCTCAGTGTAACCATTCGAGTTATTCCCGCAGTTAAAGACCTAATTTATAGTAATAAGAAAAAAAATGTATAATTAGTATCACATAGCTTAGATATATAATAATACATATATTTATACATATATGTGTATACATAGATGGATATATAGATATGTAGATATTGCTCCTCATTATTATCTGTAAGTTATCATGATATCACGGCTTATCAGTTTGTGTGCCTTTTATTTGGGATGAAATTATATGATTTCCATCCGATCTGAAGCACGTTACACGAATATTGAAACGGTTAATATAACAAATGAGAAGATTCAGTATCATTCATTTCTCATTCATTCTCCATTTTCCATTCATAAGTCATACAGCTAAGTTCACAGAATTCTGGGAGGCTAATATGATATAATGTTTTTGAAGGAAGTGATGACTATATTGTTCATATGCAAATTTCCATTTCTTAAATTATGAAGCATTATAAATCCAAGCTATCGGCTATTATTTTGATAATTTGTAAACCCATTCTCAACTGGATGCCAAATTATTCCTATCATGGAGTAATATCGAAATAAGTTATATAGGGCTAAATATCATGTAATTCGTGTAGCCTATATGTTCACATCATTGATACACCTTTTCATAATATGAAATTGGAAGATATACACAGCAAATTGTAATTAAAATGAAATAGTGTGGGCCCTATCTACAGAACTGGCGAAGAAACAGCATCCTATAAGATTCTCAAAAATCGAAATCACATAGATATAGTACATCTATGCACAACAAGATTTGTTTCATTGCCTCGTGCATCGTCATGAAAGTTTCTCTGCTGTACGCGATTATTCAATAGAATTGCGACATTAATGGAGGCTATCATGCTCTCTCATGCAGCAGAAATGGAACCGTTTGCAGGAAGTTATCATTATAAACAAGAGGAGTGTTACGGAGACAGATTTCATTATATATATAAGTAATACGAAAATAAAAACAATGCATATTTAACGTTTGGATCTGTCTAGTTTCCAGCAACTCTCAGGACGAGGCGGGTATTAAGATCACTAGAACACGAACAAAATATCGTGAGGAACATGATTGTCATAACTGATATTTATGGAGATTCACTATCGAATATATGACTATACATATGAATACATACACATACATACATACACTACATACATCTACTATACACATTTCTTATTCATTTCTTTATATATATATATATATATATATATATATATATATATATATATATATATATATATATATATATATATATTGATTTGTGTAAGCTTTCACAAGTATTATATTCAAATTGATTCACAATTTTCAGATTGAGCTTGTTGTGATGATGTATCAATCTTTTATTTAACAATGAAAAATTCAACATGAATGAAAAATTGATACATCAGCACACAAGTTCAATCTGAAGATTATGAATCAAAGTGATTATATATATATATATATATATATATATATGATTCTCGGAATAAAACTTGAACATGCTCAGGTACACCCGATATTTGATGTTTCATTAATATGTTTCACTTAACTGACGCAGAAGGCCTACCGCGTCAGTATTCATGAAGTTATATGAGAGTCAACTTCTTGTGGCAGGATTCCGTATAATGATTCTATCGAATATAAAATACAATCACCTGCATTTTCTTTTGATTTTTCTTTTTTTTTACACATTCATGAATGGTAACTAATGATACGACCTTTGAGTTCACTGTTTACTAATTAGTTTAGGTGATTTAGGATCACTTACGATAAGCATAACTTAAAAGGACTGATGTCACCAATACATAACAAAATCATTAAACATATATCTGATTCTAATATATCTAATTATAATTCATTACATTCTAATCAAAAGTGTATCATCTTCATATTCAATACCATATTGGAACTGAGTTTTATTCGATGAATTGAAAGAAATGAGGGTTGTTAGAAGATTCACTGAGTCGGAAGAAACCAAGCTGGAAAAATATACCATACAGTAAGCAAATCATTTTCAATATGGTTGCCATACTTTTGATCTCCCACACAGTCTCTGTTTTCTAGTGTATGTCTTCGTTTTCATGGAATGAATACACACATATATATATATATATATATATATATATATATATATATATATATATATATATATATATATATATATATATATACAAACATATATATTTTCTGATTGACGAAAAGTTCCAACGAGCGTTCTTTGATCACAAGACTCTTGAAGTTACTCATTATAATATAAGAGTATACACGTACATCGTTCGCATAAAATTGATACACGATCATATCAATTATCTTATAACGAAGTCTATATACACAATAAACCAGCATTTTTCTCACCTGTGTTGTTTTTGGTCTTACTGCTATTGAAAGATTTACTCTTATGGTAAATTACCATTCAATTATTGGTATGAGTACCTACGTCCACATATGTATCAGTGATAGTTGTAAGTACCGTATGGTGCTAATCATTAGCACTTACTAATCGTTACAGCTATAGTAATAGTCCAGAGTAGATATTACTATGGACAACCGGAAATACGACTTACGTTTGTAGCATATTATAATCTACAATTTTGACTGATGTAACTGCCCAAGTTCGACCATGCTGATATCAATTAGGATCGAGCAACTTTCACTGTAGACATCACACCTTCCATTCATAAGTTGAAACCTTTTGTGGAACAGTGCCGGTTGAACCACTGTTCATCAGATACGAAAATACTGAACAAAATGCCATATTATTATACCATATTATGTATTATCAAGTTTGAAGAAATTGAATCAGCTATTTGAACAAAAAGGTTTCGTTTGGAAAAATGGATGATATTGCGTTCATAAATCAATTGAAGCGGCTCGATGTAATTTTGAATATGTAAAATCAATTAAAAATGTAGGCCTATTAAGGAAATGAACTTGGGGTGGACAACAGTTCTAATTTTCGGGGAAAATGAAGAAACCTTCGGATTTTACAGCGCAATCAGAGCATGACAGATGAATTATCTCTGAACATACATATATAAAAACACCCACATATATGTTTATATATATATATATAT
The DNA here is from genome assembly GCA_907164805.1 of Brachyptera putata. Classification (NCBI taxonomy): domain Eukaryota; kingdom Metazoa; phylum Arthropoda; class Insecta; order Plecoptera; family Taeniopterygidae; genus Brachyptera; species Brachyptera putata. Next base: position 10,974,093 of record OU015468.1, on the reverse strand, counting down.
ATATATATATATATATATATATATATATATATATATATATATATATATTTACATATATGTGTACCTGGTATTCATCAATCATAATGTAAATGATACATATATCCATAATAATAATTATATCAAGTTGTTCTTGCGACAATATATGAAAACAAATATTAGCCATATGAAATAAAAATGCTATGGAAACAACAGTAGCTTGATGTTTCAGTTCCGTGATGAAGTTTCTATTCTCGTATCGGTGCACTTGTTATACGAAAAAAGCCTCGAGCTATTTTCTTGGTTTCATTTTCATCCCCCCTTGTTTGAAATAACGTAACCCCTCGACCCTAGGTTAATCTAACGACAAAACAACCTGTCAACAAAATGGCTCTTAATCCGCCATCTTGTTTAGCTCTCTCTCCCCTTCTCCCACCCTCACCATCCTTCTCATTCAGCTCCTTAAGTTTCCAACAGGTCCTTGTACGTTGAAACCACTTGTCCTCGTCCAACAATGGGCCACTTGTCATCCCAGACTTGTCTCTCTCCATTCAAGTGACCCGGGATTGATGCTCGGAGACGGGTATAGAACGAAAGTATGAAGGCGGGAATGCGTTTCTGGTTTTGTAATTACAAAAGCATTCGAATGCTCTGAGGTGAACACATTTTGTGTAGAACATACTTCTAACACCCCACCAATACTTGGAACTAGTATCAAGTATAATAATGATGGTATTCTTTTCAATGTGGTTTTATTACATATTCTTTTATCTCAGAATTTCCTCCTTGAATTCTGTTTTTTTCATGTCTACATTTTCTATCGATTTTGTACGTTTCTCTGGGAATATTATTAGTGCCACTTTCAAACACGCCCACTGTTGCTGAATTCTTTCCATCTCCCGTGTTATAATATTCAGAAAGTATACGTATACAACCTGCTACACAGTACGTACGTCTACCGTACACTTTCATACGATATTTTAATGTTTGAAGTTCATATTAAATAATAATTTGATGTATAGAAAAGTGTATTATACTGCATTGCTCACTGCGATCTCTTGAATGCATAACTGTTACTTTGGAAACCATGGGAATACATACAAACAACAAAGCCAAGAAAATAAGGAAATAACTTCACAAAGTAATGATTAACAACATAAATAATAAATGGAATCAGGGAAAGAACTTTCCAATGATTGAATAATACCAAAATATGTTCTAATGCTATGTAATCACGGAAAGTGAGTATAACTTTTAAACAAGGTATAGATTACGGATATTGAAACTTTTGAAATTCTATTGAAAGTGTCCTCGAATGTTATAATGCGCTCGTTTTAATCCCTCTTAACTCAGGCACAAGTTCGTAATTAGGTATTCCAACTTGGTGCAAGAATAAGGAATTAGTTTCGCTCTTCAGGCTTTCAAATGAAATTGAGACGCAACCTTTTATATTATGGCTATTATTCCTCAAAACTTCAACGTGAACAAGTTGAGTAGTTAACAATGTAATAACGATGTACAGCCATCTTCAACGTATTCCTACTCTTTACAACTGTATCCATCGTGTCATTACGATAGCTGTTTATTGGAGTGTTGCTATTATTGTATTTGAATTAAACAGTGTGAAGATTTTCAATGAATATGTTGGGTTGGTTCACTTGATTGGAAATAACGTTTCAACGATAAAATTGATATTCTTCATATTCTTCATCTAATATGCTTTCAGAATTGATATTATATATTATGTGGATCTCGGAATATATGCATACCCATTTAGAAAAGTATATGCGTTCAAGTTTTCACAAATATACAGCGAAAAAGGTATGTTTCTGTCAATACTGGCTTCCGTAATTCGAGTGACGTTGCATTGAACTTAAAACCCACCGCAACGCTGTGACGCTGCGAGAAATAAACTATCACAGCAATTTTAGTTGATTAATTGTTTCAGTAATTGCAGTTATATGCAGGCAATTTTATTTGAAATGGCATTTCAAAAGCCCCAAAAACATTTCTTGATGAATTTCTCAGAATTCAAGTTTCGTCAGATACAATACAAATGGGCAAGAAATGGCAATAAACGGCAATAAATGGCACGCATACAAATGACAATCAAAGTCTGTCTCGGCTTTTGGATATAACGAAATCAGAATATGAAAAATAACCTATTTTTCCAACATTTCGGACATTGAAAATCTCCAGTTGTCCCTAAAATTCGCTCTTGAAAATTCCAAGAGCGATAAGTAAAATTATGATTGCTCATATATACATAGCTGGTTCATGTGAATATATTAGTCTACCATTCATATTTCCAACGGAGAAAGATAAGGTCGTTTTCTACTGGAATAATTCTAAAAACTCTGGTGATTACATCTATCACTGTATATACAAGGATTGATGCTTTCGAAAGATGCAGTAGCATTCATTATCGTTAACCTAGTCATGAAAAATTGTAATACCCTAAAACATCACAGCTTCACATATGTCTCGTTGATATTTGCGTGCTTTATATTGATATTCGACTCCGTGGGTACACCTATATTGTTTCAAATCGATACAAAATAGGACCCTAACTTTCATGCTGGAAAATGTTAAATTATAGTGCTTTTAACAGTAGAAATGTAATGATATGAGCTGTGAAATGTAAGATTCATTGAAATCACATATCTTTCAAATTTTCTTTCAGGACTGATTCTAATTCAGTGATACATTCACTCGATGTGGTGTGCATATCTTCAGTAGTCAAAATAGAGAGTCACATTTGCACGTCTCAATTTTCTCCACACCCATACTATTGATATGGAGCAATGAAATAATTCATTTTAACCTCATTTCAAGTATGTTTTCGTAATCATGAGACATCTTCAGATTCTATTCAGTGTGAAGCGTTATACGTCAAACCTGTCATGATCGTTCATTTAATTAATACCATCCTGTCACGTAAGACATTAAGCTGGTTGCCAGACTATTGTTTTGCATTACTCACATTATTAAAATTTTCTGGTATCACAAGCGACGTGTAAGAAGTTGAATTTAGACGCTTTATCTCAGCTCTTGTACTTTAAATAGATTTCAGGTATCCAAACTGAGAATATTTTGTTCTGTTAGTTGTAGTATACCGGTAGTAGAAATATAAATGACTGTTATTATAATAGCTAAACAGAATTTTGAAAACTCAACTCTTCAGAATGATTCTGTTCTTGCAGAAAATCGTAAGAAAATCTCATCTCCCACATTCTATTACCAAGAAATAAACTACACTCTTCGTCTAGTGTTATTTTTTTAGAATATAGAAATTGCACAGTTGAACCCTCTGAGGATTTTAAATAAAGTTTATTATAGTTATATTCCGAAATATCCCAGGTATTCCAGGTATTTCAAAATGAATATTATCTTCATACTTTATACTCATTCCATACTTCTGTATGAAATATTCTCGACTTCACGTCTTACCTACGGCTATGTCATACAATTTGCATTATATTCTTATTGCTGCTACGCGCATGCACCATAGCACGGGCGGATGTGTCACAATATTGTAGTATATACGTCAAGACAACTATATAACAAAGTATCAAAGTTACCGAAGCCATGAGTAAGAATTTTCAGTGGATACTGTGTGGGCTCATTTAACTGATGGATTAGTTGAATCTGACAATATAGTATACTAACTCTTGTCTATTTTTAATGCTGCTCAACGACCACACCAGTAGCTAGGTTATACGGGGATATGAGCGGATGATAATGAAACGATGATAAGTGAATAGAAGTTTACAAAAACCTATGCCTTATGCGCGACTCGAACCCACGCCCGACGTTGTCTTCAGTTTTGTTACCCAGCGATAGTTGACTGAGCCACAGGGACGGTTTTTCATTTGTATACTTATAATCATATATGAATATATTATGATATTTCGAATATTTTACACACTGATTGATGGTCACAATTTCATTTGCCTACAATGCTGGACTGGAAACCCATGTACAACTTGACTGCAGGTTTCAATACACTCTTTCATCTTTCTAGTATGGAATGCCGATATCATTTCTACGTCTTTCAGCGTCGCCACACACCTGCTTTTACCATAGCAGACAGCAAGCATCTTTATTACACATAGTATGAATTTAAATATTCTCGCGTTTCGATGTAGAAAATAACTCTACCTAACACATACTCATTCCAGGATAGATTCTTTCAATAGGACATCGTGTAGCAATGGTATATTAATATAATTTATTTTCAACTAAAAACTCGTGGCTCGTTACATTCTCGCTAGCGGAGAGGAAGCTACGGTTTTATTAATTAAGCTCACGTGGATTCAACATGAATCCAATTGACAATAACGAAATTAATGAAATATTACGTTCATACTTTGAGAAATCTGTATGTGTTCTGTATGGTTACAGAGTGCACACTACGTACGATATCTAATCATGACTTCACGACAATTTTCCCAAGCCTCAGGTACAATTCAGTTGTGGAGTTTGTCGAGGTTTTATAACCAAACAAGACTGAGTGAATGAAGATATGTTCACATGTCTCACACATTCATCGACGTCGTAAGAAATTGGTATGCATTATATGTGACAGTTACACCCGACTAATAGAGAAAGAGATTTTTATATGAGTCTAAATTGAAAATTTTCTGTCATGAAAAATACTTGAATGTTATCGAATATGTGACACCTCATACTTCCTGCCTCCGCGGGTTGCAATTGTTGAGCATGCCCCCCCCCCCCCAACTTTCAAAAGTGTCCCGACGCCCCTGATTATAATATAGAATAATTATAGCTTGTAGCTTATTTAATTATACATAATAAGACTGTATAGCAACTCACTCCGCCTTGGAAAATCACACCCCCATAATGGGATATATTTCGATATGAATATGAAGATTGATTAAAATGCGGAAGATAAAATATGATGCAGAGTAATTATAGCTTATTCAATTATTCATCAATATGCTATACTGAGACGGGTGGTCGAGTGGTCAGCACACTGTACTGTTATTCATGAGACCGGGGTTCGATTCACGCCATGGTCGACTATCCTGACAGAGATTTTTCCTGTAACCCTCTGTCGTTCCGTTGATCCGGAATAACCGGTCCGGAAAATCCGACCCAAAAAACGGTCCAAAAGCCTAGCTTGAATACGAATCGAAAGAATACATTCAAGAAAACCGGACCGGAAAATGACCCGGAAAGTCAGTTTGAACAACCGGTCCGTTAACCTAGCACGGAAAAATGACTTGAAAAAAAAACAGAAAAAAAGTCCGAAAAAACCGGTCCGAAAAAACCGGTCGGTGAGCGACCGCTCAGTGCACGACCGTCTAGCGCGCCGAGCCGTCATTCAGGAGACCGGGGTTCGATATTCGCCATGGTCAACATCCTGAAAGAGGTTTTCCTCTGTCGTTCAAGTGAATACTGGGATGATGTCTTAATAATAGCACCGTCACCATCCCACTATATCGCACCTATATCATCCCACCTAGGGAATTACTTTCCATCACATATTTCCATCGTCTAATTCATCATTCACCGGAATGGTCCTAACCACAGACCGTCAATAAACCCAGTGAATAAATTGTGGTGTGTTCACAAAATTAACGGTTGATTAGTTTGTTTAATTAAGTGTTTTACAGATATATATATTCGTGTGTAATACTTTCACCGCTTGATTAATACAGTCACCATATATTTGAGAATATGATAATGTTATGATTGGATTCAATTGGATCTTTGAAAGTATCACAATAAAAAAAAATGAGTCTCATTTTTTTTTGAACTTGACAATCTCACAGATGTTTTTCTACATTTATTGACACATCATTTTTTTTTAAATTATAATTTAATATCTGAATTACATATTTCATTCACAAAAAATCATAGTTGTACACAGCTTCTTAACATAAACCATGTCCAGCCGTTTCAATAACGAATGATTTATCATACAGGTAGAGGTGCCGGGTTTACTCGAAAATTTCAGAAAATTTCGAATATTTCATTCACCGAAGTGATCATCATCACATACAGTCAATATACCCCGTGCACTGGCGTTGGAACCGGTTGGGGAGGGGGTGAAGGAAGGGCATTCTCCCTGCTAATTTTTGGCAAAAGGGGGCAAGAAAAAGGTCTTGCAAGACTCAATTTGTCTCGCTGTTTCCTGTTGAAACCCACTTTGTTAGTATTAGCTGTAATTTTTTTTCAAGTGGCACCCCATACTTCCTACCCCCATGGGTAGCAATTGTTGAGCATGCCCCCTCCAACTTTCAAAGTGTTCCGACGCCCCTATATATATATATATATATATATATATATATATATATATATATATATATATATATATATATATATATATATATATGAATTTGAATATATATATTTTGTTATAGACTTTACCGACTCATTTTATGATCAATTATTAGTTCATTATTGGTAATTGAAAAGTCGTGTTTGTACATAAAATATCCGTTCAATCGCCCTATTGATATGGAATAAATATCAAATGTTGAATGATGGATCAAATAGATATTTTACGTACAAACATAACTTTTTAATTAACAAATAATCGAAATGTATAATTGATATCCAATTGAAATATATACGTATATGAATATATAGGCCTATGGAGGCAGCAGTGATTATACGCTCATGATATATGCTTGTTCTGAAATATATATTTTTCCAATAACATCAAAATCTAAATCTTATACATCACATATCAACCATATCGGATTAGGTTCGATCAAAAACATCCATTCAACAAATGCAATTGTTAAGAACTGTACATATATAACGGAGGCAGTGAATACCCATATATAGATTCAAAGTTAAGGTGTGTTCATTTTGATCTCAATTCTCGAGAATATATCGCTCATTTGAAAACACATATCCTTCGTTTCCTCGCTTATTAGATTGCCAAGCGCTCTGAACTTATTTTGTACATTCTATTTCATACTATTAGTAGTAAATTCTATGTACTAGTACTTTGGATGATATCAAAATGTGCCATACGGTTTTTCAGTATTAAAGTCAAACGACGAAGTGAGCGAAGTATTCCTCAACATGATGAGGATAGAACGGACTTTCCTAAGTGAAAAGTTCTCCGTCGACTATTGATTCCGAGATGAAATATAATAGTTCTGTTTTCATATACCTCAGTTCGAAATACACAACTCTAGTCTCTGTAGTATTCAGAGTTTTAAGTGTTGTGATTGAAATTCTAGAAATAATAAGTTCAAATTATTCGGAAAATGTTTATAGGGAAGTAAAAATATTTTTATAGAAAAATATTTTTCGTAAAATATTATATTTATTTATCCAAACAACAATTTGATACATATTTCTCCCAAATATTATGATACCACGATCATATTGACTGATTGTGTTCTTCATTCATCGAGCGATGGAATTTTCAGATTTTATTTGTATACCGTTATTCCTCAGTATGTTCATACAATTTTCAAATAAAAGGAACAACTCATTCCATATTCTCAATATTACCTCATTTTTTCCCCCTCTTTCATGAAAAGTTTGAGAAAATTCAAATTAGGTTTCAGTTCAGACTGATTTTTTCAATGAAGATTTGGTCGCACTTCCAATTTCGAAAATTTTAAATTTGTCTTTCCTTCATTATGACAGTGACGAGATTTTGTCACTGAATCACAGTTTTTAGAAGGAAGCAGTGAAACTTAGGTGAGTTGTATTTTTCTACGTTAACAACCTTCTCCCAGAATATGGGGATATCGTCCAACGTATAGTATTGGGTTAATATATGAGTGAAGAGGAGAGAGGTATTTTTTGTAGGAATATATCCTATTATTCTAATAATTTGTTTAAATATCGCTATAAACTTATTTTCCGGTAATTCAAATTCGTTTAGAAAGGTTATGTGGTCATGCTTACCACTGAAATTGAATAACAAAAATATTCGCAGAATTGATATTTTAATCCATCTGTAATTCACCATTTTCAGGGTGAACATATATTCCATTCGAACGAATGGAAAACGTCAATCCTTACATGTATATATTTCTCGAGAAAAGCTCTGTATACGTTATAGGCCTAAACGTATGCTGTGGTATCCCCTCCTTTCTATATGACTATTCAAGCTGTTCCTTGAAATCAGAGTATGCACCAAGAAGAAGAGCAAGTGGCAAGGTTTTAAAGTCAGTTTATCTGTTTTCTGTATATTTTTATCTCGTCCGTGCGGTTGTGGTTTACGTTTGATCAAGCTGCACGTTATTCTCAAGTCAATGGAGCGTGGTTTTCCTTGAAGCTTCCATATACAGCAACTTGTAAGAAACCGTTGGAAACCGTTAGAAACATGCGGGTACGGTACGATCATGGGGTCCCGATGATGGACAGACTTCCACCAACTTTATCTTCTATAAAAGACACAAGTTTCTTTCTACGGGTTTACTTTCATCTTTGACCAACTCCTATCAATTCCTCTCTTTTGTTATTTCTCTACAATGTCACTATATCGGTTATTGGGTTTTTCATCCGGAAACAAATGATATTTAAGCAGATTGGTAGATGTAAAATGATCTAGACTGAACTCTGAAGATTATTTCATGAGATTGTTTATATATTTCATGATATGCCCATTATCTCTTCATATCTATAGATAGCTATTATATCTAGTCCACTGATTCACATAGGTCCAGAATCACAATATATATATTCGAATCGGATGTAGTTGTAGCTTCGGTTAAATTCACTTGTATACTCCCATTGTTACTTGGAAATGACAAATCAGCGAAATGTAATTCGCCAAGATGATTCGTCAAATGCGTAACTAGCACTGTATTGAATTACTGATTACGTTCCATCGAAATCGAATCAGTATAGAAGAGTTTATTCGTATCTGTAACATTGGAACAATACTAATATAATTAGTTTAAAATTATCCTTCTCCTAGACATGATGGCTAATTTCTATTCGATAACGAATATTCATATAATGCATGAAATTAAAATATTATTTCTAAGCGTTCGTGACGCTATACAAAACAATCAGAAATATAGCTTAGTTTAACACTTTTCTTGTGATGTATATATACCTACAATGTACATGCAGAGTCGGAGATAGAATGTTTTGTCGGGTGGATGTGGGTGGGTCGTGAATGGTCACGGTGTGGGGTAGGGGGATGGTGCCGTGGCTACAAGAGTGCCATGCACATGAGCCGTGAAAGGTCAACCCAAATGACCCTTCCGGGGATTTCTTGCTCATTGACCGTCTCTGTACGAACCACCTACCCAGTCTCGAGTGAATTGGATCTAAAGACGTATCTTAATTAAAGTTAGAAACATTCTAAGAGCTACCTTGTAGCTTGCCATTCAAACATGCCTGTGTACCATGTTAGTCAAAGTCTTGATTTAGTGACCACCAGTCGACCGCATGCACACAAGCATACCTACATTCAGTTAAAAGGCAAAGTGCTCGCTGAAGCTAAAGCCCTCCAGAAGACATTAAGCAAATGAGCATTGTGCATCTACGCAGAAAACGTGAATGTGTAAGTTATGTCTATGGTAGCCAATTAAGGTAATTGTATACTGTACATATATGTAAATAAGAATATAAAAAGCGATTGTTTCTGTGAGTATTTGGTATACAAACATCAATGGGAATTGAGATTCACATTACGTTAGTTAGATCTGCAGAAACAATTGTTCATCAAATACGATGTAGCCCACACATGGTTTGACATTAATATACCTATACTCTTAACAAGTGATATAGTAAATTAATCAGATCATGATTGAATCAGTTGATCATAAGCAGATCAACGTATATGCAAACGTTTTCTCTTCCATCAGATTATGATATAAATTATATTGAATAGAATAGAATAGGTTTTATTACACAGTTTGAGAGATATAATAGTAATAAACAGTGTTCTAGGTGGTCTGAGGATTCAAATGATGGTTGTCGTGATAATATGATGCAATATATGAGTAGATGATATTGTGTGATATTTATAATAATTGTGTTCATTGACTATATATTATAAACCGATAATCCGGTATTCTGATGAGGTCTCGTATTACGAATAACAAATTAATGGATTGAGCGATAATCAACGGATTACATTTTTGATGCCTTTGGTCACCTATATATATATATGCAGTTTTTCACTTCAATTGAATAACCTCAATCAACACATCTGAATTTTTGTGAAAATGTGGCTTATAACCAGGAGTCATTCTAGCAGAAGTTATTCTGTCCATTACAGGTTTGATTTGAGGCTGAATTAAGAATATCGGAATATCCAAGAGACGTATTTTTGTGCAACTAAAGATACATCATTACAGTTTAGTAAGAATCAATAATAATATACATATGATATATTTCTGTTTCCCTATAACGACCCCACCAACGGCTAGATTATTCGGAGAGAAATAGATCCATGATATCAATCATATAATTGTTAAGTGTCATGAACAATTCTCAATTCAATACTCAATAACAATGGCGCAACGTATAACTTGACATACGTAGAAAGCCCAGACAATGTAATGTACAATCGGAATAAAATGAGTTTTCCCATAATAATTATTGGAATCACTCACGTTTCTTCGCCAACATGAAAACAAGTCTGTGTGAATATTTTTTGTCTAATTTTCTTGAAATTATGAACACGTTTCATCTGTTATTTATGTCCAATCACAATCTTTGTCAGTAACAGTTCGCTTTATTGTGCATTCGATTGTTGATAATTCGTTACTATAAAGAATTCTATATTTCACTATGGTTGTCCTACTGTCACAAGGTTTCCAACGGATGTGTAATGCTCGAACACTTTCTTGCAAGCGAAATATATCATTTTAAACATTCTTGGCAAGAAGAGGAAGGTTTAGGATTTATTGCCAATTAATTATTTGCGTCTACACCACTATTTAATTCTTCCTGTTCCAAAATGTAAAGCGCAACCAAACTATGTGTTGAGAGATGAACAATTTCAATAATTGAACGCTTGAAGTGAAATCGCGTGATTCGGATAGAATATGTTCCGTATAATATGTTATGAAACATGGAATCTTCGGAGTGGAATTCGAATTATCAGTTATTATACTTCTTAGTTAACATCAGTTGGATATCTTTCACAGCAAATTATAATCCATTATCAAGATACAACCATGATATTTCCCTGTATGTGATATCAAAGTATGAGGCAATAGTGTTTGTTATTATTGATACATATATACAGTTATTTATGAAACAAATTATTGAACAACAATTCTTGAAACAAACTTGAAAGTATAGGTCTATATTAAGCTCAAATTTATATGTTGAATAATATAATGCCGGAGATGGATTTTTGATGATTAGGATTGTTTGAGCGGTGAACTACAAGGATTATATCTTGTCATCTTGAAACAAAAATTAGTATGACTCATTTGACAAGTTCTGAATATTGTACCGACAAGTAATGGGAAGATGAACTACGGAAATGGAAAGATTATTGTTGTCTTCTATCTCATCAAATTTACTCATTCTTCATGAATTTATCATCTGATAAAAATTCAAGAAATTTCAAGAAATTGAAACGGTTCATCAAAATCATCAATACGCATAGAAAAACCCAGTTTGTAGCAGAATGAATCATGCAATGATGGAAATAGTTGATGATGATGAATGATGAATAGTCTTTTTATTATAAATATCAAAACATGGTACATGGGTTATAAAAAACATGATACAATGAAAAGAAAATATTATAATAATGGCGAGGTTCGGCATAAACCGCTCTTCCACCTAACCAGAACTAATTAAACAAAATACATAGACCTAATTGAGATGATCATGAATAATAGAAGAACATATATATAAAAAGATGAACAGATATATGATGATGTTGAAAATGATCCATATGTGAATGCTTTTAGGGTTGGATGATGATTTGAGTATTATACTTTTCTCCTGTTCATTCAAAAGCCACTCTTTATATTTATTTTTGAAAATGTTGGGAGATTTCTCATGCTTGAGGGACACAGGTAATTTATTCCATAATTTTGAACCAAAAATCGAAAAAGAGGATGAAGATTTGTTAGTGTGATGATGATAAACTAACCCCAGATTTGCATTAAACCTTGTTTGGTGGCTGTGAAGGTTTCTTGAGAAAGTTAACTTTTCATGGAGATATGTTGGGGATTTCTTTGTCAAAATATTGTACATCAAATTTGCGTAATGAAGTGATCTGCGGTTAGACATATTGAGCCAGCCAAGTTTGATAAGATGGGGTGATAATTGCTGCTTGAAGGGAACATTGATGACGAATTTCACACACGCATATTGAACTTTTTGAATTTGATGTTCAACTCCCTTGCTGAGTCCTACGTACACAGAATCACAGAAGTCAAAAATAGATAACACTAGTGAATGAACAAGTAATATTTTAGTATCTGTGGGAAGGAATTGCTTAAATTGATACAAATATCGAAGTACACCATAAGCCTTACTGCAACACTTGGTTACATGTGTTGTCCATGACATATCTGATTGGAACCACACACCCAGATTCCTCACACACTCTACACTCTTAATCTCTGTGTTATCAAGCACGACTTTGACCGGATGTTCCAAATACTGATTGATAATTTTGTGTTTTCCCAGCGGAAGAATAACAGACTTATTTGGATTCAATTTAAGGCCGTTTTTCTGGGACCATAATAGGATAGCATTCAAGTCAGAGTTCAAGTACTCTATATTTTGCTGTAGTGATCTGGTGTTTATGCTGGGTATGAATAACTGGATGTCGTCCGCATATTGGTTGAACTTACAATAATTTATAGCTGTTGGGATGTCATGCACATATAGGTTGAACAAAAGAGGACCGATGATTGATCCTTGAGGTACGCCATGAAGAACTGGCAAGGATGTGGATAGAAGAGTTTCGCCCTTACTATTCAGTGAAACTATTTGCGATCTAGATTCCAAGTAACTACTGAAATAGCAACAAGAAAGAGAGGAAAAACCCAGCGCTCTGAGTTTACTGAGTAGTAGTTTATGATTGATGGAGTCAAAAGCCTTTGAATAGTCTAGTAGGGTCAATAAAGAGGGGGCCTCATTATTGATGTTCAAAAGAATATCATCTGATATGTCCAACAGGGTAGTATTGCAGCTATATCCAGATCTAAAGCCAGATTGCTGTTCTGGCAAGAGCTTTTCCGATTCTACATATGCCATGGTTTGGATAAAGACAACTTTTTCCATCACTTTAGACAGAGTAGGAAGTATACTCACTGGTCGTAGATCTGAAAGCGATTGTGGTTGTTTGATCTTAGGAAGTGGATGGACAATAGCTGATTTCCAGGCTTTAGGGAAAGTAGATGATGCAATCGAAAAATTCACCACATCTGTGATGGTATCGAGACAATACGGTAAAACGATTTTTATAACATCAAGATTAATCAGGTCTGAGCCTGTTGCTTTAGAATGTAGTTTTGTAATTATGTTGTAGATTAAAGATCTACCTACACGTTGAAGATTAAATTTATCTTCATAATTGTTTTCGTCCAAGGACTCAATGTTACTGTTAACGTGAGGTAGAAGTGAAGGATTATTACCTACATTAACAAAGTAAGAGTTGATCGCATCTGGGTCACTAAAACAATCAGGAAGGGTATTGAAATTGGACGAGCAAGAGACACTGCTTCTCTGAAGAAATTTCCAAGTTTCAGAGTTGGGTAGTCCTTTAAGCTTAGTGAAATGTTCGAGTTTAGCCTTACGTGTTTCATATTTGACCATATTTCTCAATCTTTTATAAGTAACCCAATCAACATCAGAATTCGAAGATTTAGCTTTCATGTGTGCTTTATATTTTGATTTTATCCTCTGTAGTAATTCTGGCGTTATCCAAGGAGAAGGCCTTTTAGTGAAACGTCTTTTTATTAGTGGAGCATACTTATCCATTAATTTTGTTATCATCATCTGCAAATGATCAACTTTTTCATCTATATCATCTTTTGATTCTACATCTTCTCTCCAATGTATCATACTAGCTTCATTATTGAAACTAAAAGTGTCAATATTTCTAATATTTCTATATACATGGTAGTGAGGTTTGATTATAGGGACAGATAAATCATATGATAAGAAAATCACATTATGATCACACGTTCCTGGGGGTGGAAGCTGTTCCGTGGATGTAACCAGATTGGGTCTATTCACAATAATAAGATCAATCAAGGTGGATGACTTCTCTGTGATGCGAGTAGCCGTGCTAACAACTTGCGAAAGATTGTGTGAGTCCAATAATTGAACTAGTGATTTAGTATTGAGGTCCTTTGACTTTAGCATATCAATATTCCAATCACCGACGCTAATAACATGTTCATATTTGTTATTGAGATGGTCAAGAATATTTACATATACCTCAATTGAATCAATATTCGAGTTGGGAGGCCGATAGAGCGTAGTGAAAGCTAATTTAGTTTTACCAAGGCTAAGTTCAATAGCAATATGTTCAAGTGGAATTTGGACATTCAGAGAGGGGATTTGCTTGAAATTGAGGGATGTTTTTATGTATACAGCTACTCCTCCCCCCTTAGAAACTTCCCTGTCTTGACGAATCAAATTATATCCATCTATTGCTAAACAAGGTGGATCACCCTTTCTCAGCCACGTTTCACTTACTCCGATGATGTCAAAATTGTTACTATATATCATCAGTTTGAATTCATCAATATTTTTCACAAGTGACCGAATATTTATGTGCGCTATTTTTAAATTTCGGTCGTTTTCTTTTTTATTTTTTTCAATTCTTGGAATTGTATCATCTTTGATTTCTTTGCATATTGATTCGCAGTATGATTTATGTGTGTTTTCAGTGGGAATGTGTGATATAAGGGGGAAATTATCAGATAACCCATTACCACCAACTGCAGTTCTGTCTGGTGAATCAATATTTGTTATTATATCGTCTACAAGAGTGGCTGTTGAATGAAATGGATCGATTTTGGTAGGCATATGTACTATTAATTGATGATTGAAAGAGGAATAACTATCATAGCAGTTTATATCGCTGATGTCCGTTGGTGACGAACCGTTGACTTGCATTGTGTTCGAGTCTGTTTTGTCAGTTGTTAGCTCATTTGTATTGTAGATTAATTGCTAATCAATGTTGTAATCAACATGACTTCGTAATGTTAATACCATCTTCTGCTTCATTGGACACTCGAAGAACCTTGCATCGTGATTGATATTTTCCGTCACTTTAACCACACTATGAATACAGTTAACGCATTTCAATGTACTCGCACTACACTCATTTTCTTGATGGTTCTCACTACATTTCATACACGACTTGACTCGATTGCATATCTTCGACGTGTGATTACAACGTTCTTCATCAAGGTTTCATAAAGGTGGAGGTGCCGGGTTTTTGCGACAGCACAAACGGTAGAGACAAAAAGTTATAGTTGAAGTACATATTATAGGTTATGTATTTTGATCATGCATTTACCTCATGAAATTGTTGATTAGTGAAATACAACTAAACAAAGCTTCTAGTTTAACTGTTTGTAAAATGTTGATGTTTTTTCATTAATTAATCCTAATCTGTAAAACCGGGCATGGGGAGGGAATGCACTACAATATTTTTATTTTCATTTGAAACAACTCTTGTATGTTTCAGCCTATTTTTTTCATTCTGAGTGAACAAAATCCTTCTATTTTAGGAACAATTGACATGTGCATCTACTTGTGCATAACCACACAAGTCGAGCGGAGGAGCATACTTACTTCTAATTTGAAATTTCCAGTGAAGTTTCTTTCAAAAATACATCCAACAATGTCACGAGACGAAAATTGGGAATATATTCTATGCAACCAGATAATCTCAATTTAACGACAGAATTAACGATCAGATGATTAACTGTCGGATCAATTTAGGCATATAATTCTCAAAAATCTTCATTTCAATCACCATAAATCACGTCAGTTTTTAGAAAAAAAATCTGACCAATTTCACTGCTCACATATTCAACAACGACACTTTTGCCACTTTCCCACTGATAGAAGTGATTCTATTGAAAAAATGTTCAAAAAATTCAAGAACCAACCTTACAAACTCATAATCGCTAAAAAACATAACCGGACAAACTTGAACCATCCTGATGAAGATTCTGTTCGTTTAACGATCGACAAACTGCTAGGTTATTAGTGAGTGTGAATAAGCAGGTGGTGCTATTGGAAGGACGTTCATAAAAAAACCCATGCCTTATGCTGGACTCGAACCCACGCCCAACGGTGGCTTCAGTTCCTAAAGCAGTGCCCCAACTGTATGGATTATACAGAGGGCGGCTCACCCAGTAAAAACTACAACGTCACGAATCGTTGTAAAAAGTTTGGAGCATTATTTGAAGTTTGAAATGTGACAAGTTGTCTAACTTTTCACGCTCGACTAACTGTCACGTGACATTGACGCTCTGGTCAACTGACCGACGCTCGACGTCGCTTCTGTGGCATCTGTTAACTGTGGCGTCGTATTTCTGACAAACAGTAGATCCATTATACAAACGTACAACCTTTAACCTTTACATTCACAGGCAGTTATATCACCGCAATGACAACTCAGCAGTGAAACTATTTTCACCATTATGAATAGTGTCATGTTATGTGAAACAATTCCACAGGATTAATAACATAACTGACTTCTTGGAAAGGTAGCACCATACTGACATTCCGCCAGTGGAATGAATGTTGTGCGAATGGTACATTATATCTAATAATGTATCTTTGTGGTTTATATAGCTGGCATCTCTGCGGGGTAAGTTAGAGATAAGACTCATTAGAAAGCATCCTCAGTGAAGACTTGTTTGTTCCATTTTCCAAGTGAATATCATTTTTATTAATCGCGAATAGTTTCAGATATTATCCAGGGTTTCAATGTGTTCGAGAACAAACGTATATATATATATATATATATATATATATATATATATATATATATATATATATATATATATATATTATGGAGTTACAAGTTGAAATAGTTGAGGAAGTAACAATATCATATAGATTTTGTGTGGAATTTATAACAATACGAGAAGTTGTAAAGGGAACGCAAATCTAATCTGAACCCGTGATTACATCGGGACTCGAACTTACGCCTGATCAACTTGACTCAATTATTTTGAGGACAGTAGCGTAATTGACGCAAGATAGTTCATACTGTTGTAATAATTGAGTAGAGGTTGGATGTGGTAAACTGAGGTGATCAATTTATAGATTTAACTTATCTAGTCAAGGTAAATTTATAATGGGAGGTTCCGATATATTTAGGTCTTTGCTGTATCAGGTTTGGGCTCAGGAATGGTCTGTGTGAATCTATCCATCGTCGATAACTCCATAGCGAGAAATGCGAAGTTAACACGCACTCTTAAAATTACGTGCAATTGGATATTTGCACATAATATTGATTGGCGGGGAGGGGGGGGGGGGGAGGGTATTACTTGATGATGATGCTCTATTCTCAAAGTGAAATCAACCTAACAAGAGTGAAACAAACAATGTAAACCATGAAAATGGCGGTAGTTAAAACAAGCCAGTCGAGCAATGAAGTAACATGCCTATTAAACGCGTCTGTAGAATACATCTATCAGGTATAACGACAAGATGATAGACTTTCCTTCACCTGCTAAACGCATCGTATAATTATCTCATTTGCGATCTCTCGCGAGCTTCTAATGAGATAGAAAGAGAAAGTGAAAGAGTGTGAGAGACACAGAGATAGAGAGAGAGAGATAGATAGAGAGAGAGAAAGGGAGATAGAGAGTGAGAGAGGGAGATAGAGAGAGAGAGAGAGGGAGATAGAAAGTGAGAGAGAAAGAGAGAGAGCGAGAAGGAGAGAGAGAGAGAGAGATAGTGAGCCTCATGAATCATAAATGGTAAACGGATATCCCGAATGTTTCTAAGGGAAGGATGCATTAAAGTGACGACGCCGCTTTCTGGAGCAGACTTACTTTTGATAATCATATTTTATAGAAAATCTTCTCCTTGATGATATCTTCTACGCAGAACGGTAGCATAATTCAAGTGAAATATCACTTGTATAATGGCAATCTTCAGGGTAAAAGGAACTTTTAATGACGTCATTGATCTAGATATATTCATAGATCTATTTACTTGTCATTCTGCTATATGCTTCCTAACGAAATTAGGTAGCTATGCGAATATGTTCCAGAGAAAACAATATTTGAGACTATTGTTGCCAAACATGATATTCTATTGTTCTGTGGGTAATATATTTTTGTATTATTATCACCATTTTTCAATAATATCGAAACTTGATACAGAGTCATTGTTCCCCAATTAAGGCTGTGGATGAAAGATTAGATCGTTCGAACGGGGCGAAGGGCGATATTACCATCCAAAATATTAAAATATAAATATTAAATTATATTATATTATGTAATTTCATAAAATGTGTAATTAGTCTGATTGATGATTTCGATTTCGATCATTTTCAGTGCCTCGTATGATTCGTGATAGCCTATACGTACATTTTTACCTTTAAATATCATACCCAGCCCATTCTCTCTAATCTACTTCTTGAACCATGACATGCTCTCATTTGAAGATTATCAGGTTCACATTGTATTGATATCTTCTAAAGAATTCGCATCTTTATTTTCATATACTAATCACAGGCATTACCTCTACGATGTAATTTGATAATGGAGAAGGTTGATCGTCTGCCATTATAGTTGGTACAAAATTATGAATGATCTTCAAGAAATTATTAATGGTATTAAGAAATATAGTTCTCAATAATAAGTGTTGAAATTGTTCATACCATGAAACTTTCACAATTCAACAGTTCCAACTAAAACTGCACTATACAACATTTACCGACTCGTGAAAATAATCCCAAGAGAACTTTTCTCAGATTTTCTCTATTTTTACAATAATTCTCAACTGCTTCCAAGATGAATTCATTGCGTACGAACGTCATCAATTCTTATATGGCTTGTCAAATAAAACTTATCATCAATACACTTTAAAAGTCCGCAAAATGAATATAGAGAGATTGGGTTATGATCAATCATTATTTGGCTGTATTTTGCAATAATAGACTATGTTTTGGTCGACTTTTTGCTTTGCACAGGATTGAAATCGATGACGGAAGTGTGAGTCAGCTGTTTGATTAATGTTTTCCCTAGATGATTGTTGTTCTCCTACGCCCTGACCCAATTGATTGATCGAGCCAGCTTTGGTAAATATGTGCCAAAAACATGATGCCATTCTGTAGTAGAACCGTTCTATGGTAGAACTTACGGCGTATCTTACCTTGGATTATTATTAACTATGTGTATACGCAGCTTATGCTAATTCCCAATAAAAACTTTCCAGTGTTAAGAAATGTGAGGGCGAAGTGTTGGATTTTCAAGTTTTGAATTGGTGATTGAAGTTCGAGTATTGAACTTGGAGTATTAAAGTATTGAAGTATTGGAGTATTGAAGGATTGAAGTATTGTTTCGGATTATTGAGATCTTTGACTATACTTGATCGAGTGATATATTTTTTTTTGAATATGTTTTACAAAGAAGACTTGAATCTGGTTATAGAAGAAATGCTGAGCGAAAAAAATATATGGAAACACCCATTTCTGCCTTTCTGTCTTTATGCATGTATGGTTACTATAGAGTATATTATAATAATTGAAACTGAACGAAGGATACGTTGCAGAATGTATAAGAAAATAGTGTAATTTGTACTGCGTGGTATCAGTATATTTTAGTTATCTAGAGAACTGGAGATTTCGTATTATAGGTATCGGGAAAACTAGGTTCTCAGTTTCCTATTCATCGGTACAATACCCATAATCCTAAATCTTATTGAGTGCTAGTGGCTAGGAACCCTCAAAACCGTTGTAGAACACGGTATAACCCTCCCTCATTATTTAAAAGTTATACTTTTTCGGTAATTCCCATCAGTGAACAACGAGGCTGTGTCTAATGTCTAAGTTACACTTCTTGATTACGCTCAATTATCTTCAAAACTGACCACAACGAGGAAACTCTTGACGGATATGAGGATATGTTTGCAGAACTCCATGTATTCATGAGATATAATGATGGGGTAACTCAATTTCACAACGTGTTGCTGAATCGTGAAGGCAAAAAGACACAGATATGGAGAACTGAACAAAATAGAGAAATGGTCTAAAAAAAGGGAACCAATTCACAACTTCTCAAATTTCTAAAACGCCCCGCATTTTTATTAAAGTGAAAATCAAACGATAAGTAACG
Source organism: Brachyptera putata (assembly GCA_907164805.1). Taxonomy (NCBI): domain Eukaryota; kingdom Metazoa; phylum Arthropoda; class Insecta; order Plecoptera; family Taeniopterygidae; genus Brachyptera; species Brachyptera putata. The sequence goes on along the minus strand of OU015468.1, from coordinate 10,953,862 downwards.
ATTGAAATGGATTGAATACGTTCAAATACTGAAGATAACAAAATCACTTACAATGTTACTTTCACACTCATATTCGAAGTACATAGCAGACCTGAAATAACCTACTATGTTCAATTTACAACTAGTTGGGTAAACAAAATTCAATAACTCCTTAAAAAAATGAAAATTGTGCCTCTTCTACCCCTCAGTGGTAGTTACGCCATGACAGACTGGTGCACAGTTTGACATCCTTGTTCCTTGATTCTTGATTCTTTGCTAAACGACCCCACCAACAGCTAGGTTATAGGGGGTACGAATTAGCAGGTGATTATGAAACTATGAAGTGATGATGATTGAAAGGACTTTTACAAAAATCCATGCCGTATGCGGGACTAGAACCCACGCCCCACGGTGACTTCAGTTTCTGAAGCGTGCCTCAGCTGATTGAGCTACTGAGGTTGGCTCCCTTGTACTTGTATAGCTGTGTTACAACTGAGCGACACTCCCAACTATCATTTTGGAAGCACAGAGGGAATATGGTCGATCGTGGCTGTCAACTCGGTTGATTGAGGACGTGAATCAATACGACATTCTCTCCAGGAGTCTTACCATCTTGATATCAATCGTTGTCATTCAAGAATTCAGCAACTATCCTAAAGTACCCATCTTCACATACCAAGCAAAATGTCACATTTTAATGCAACATTACGGAAGGTGTCGAATGCATCAAGCGTATAAAGTCACAAGAAAAGTACTCCTAGTATGTTTATTGTTGACATAATATTCATTTCATTTTTCGGAAACGAAATCACGGCAACTGGATGAGAAGTCCTCTTTACAAGAATCACGACGTATCTACAGCTGGATATACCAAACAAAATTCATTCCGAAGATTTCACATCATTATGTGTAACTTGAGGATTGACACGCCTCCTCCTATAGGTAATTGAAAACAAATACAACAAGATAGCTATGGGACCTCATCTCACGAAATTACGTCAGAATGTTAAATTGCTTGTTACCGTTATGAATTAGAAATCATTGAATTATAATTTTCGGTAATGCAATTTCGGCTGTGAATACATGTCTTAGTGCCTGAATTACCAACTCCCAAACTGCCAGAGTGCAACACTCTGGTAGTTTGAAGTTATTAACACCATGGTACTATTTGTTTTCACATATGAAGACTAATTGGTAGTACCGTGCATCATCCATGTACTCTGTTATTCGTTACCATCACACAATAGAGAGTCAATATTCCAGTGAGGCAATAATACAAATAACAAATTTGAAAGTATTAAGCAAATGGATCATCACTTCTATTTCACATATAGGCACGCCAATACACCAAGTGTGTATGCATCATTGAGGTTTTCCACGGGTCAGGTCCTCTCCAACTTGGAATAGTTACTTATGTTCAATTGGTAATTGTTGTTGGCTAGGTTCTTTGGGGTACCATTGATGAAGAACAATGTTTACAAAAACCCATGTCAGCACATCCAAACGTTTACCCACGCTTCACTTGACTGCATACAGTTTCTGAAAGAAAAGCACAGTTGACGTTTTTATTTGGTCGAGCGTGAAGTTTAACCTTAAAGATAGTAATAGTGATAGTAGTTTATTGTCTCTATTGATTGATCATGATTGACACGATATATAACGACAGATTGTGATTTATAAAGGAATACAACAAAAAATATCAGGTAGTTGCACGGAACACAGCGAGTCGAAGTGTAAGACAAGGCATGATTAAAAACAAAGACGGTATAACGTGCTTGGTATATTACATACATCATCATACTCTTACTCCAGACTCCATACTCCAGAATAGAATATGATAGAATATGTTTCACTAGTCAAAATTGATCGTATAACGATGTTATAGACATGTCTTGAAAGTAAATGTAGATACAAGGGATGAATAAATAATGTCAGTAATAAAATACACACATATCATACAATGACAACAGTGGACAACCATAACAACAAAGAATGATTGTTGTAAAAAATATTGAGAATTCCCATCGTTCTGTCTATATAGAAATAAATATGTAATCCGGTCAAATAATTAATTAATTCAGAAACTCTATCACGCTTTAATAAAATTCATCAATAGGTGGGTTTCAAGTCTTAATTTGAATGGATGAATAGTCTTTTGACATTCGTGTGGAAATCAATATAAATTTTGGAATTATCATCAGGGCAGTTGAGAAACATTCAATTGCGAGGTTCAGTTCCCTCCCCCTCTATCTAATCATCAATCCAATACCTCACTAAGAGCTATTGTTTCAGGTATCTCAGTTAAGTACTAATCTGTTAACTATTAGTTAAAGTTACGAGAATAGCATCTTAACCGAAGATTGATGAAAAGTAAATTCGCTAACTATTGCTATATTGCTATAACTATATTTCAAAGAACTGGGCTTAGTAACTTATATTGATCATTGAACTGACTAGGTCGAAATTTTTCATCAATGTGTGTTTTGCTTGTATGTAGTCTCCAGATACGAATAGTGAAACTAATGCATCAATTTCACCACCCTGCATTTCATGTGCGAAAAAGCAACAGTGTGCTTCTAATAACCATCTATATCTTTCATCACACCGGAATTGATGGTTACGGTCGTCTGTCTTCCCGTAAAGAAGCCCTGACGGTTAGATGTTTCGACCAGCAACATATTGTTTCATAGTATGTAGCACAGCATCATGTAGAGAACATCATTCATTTAGATTGCATGTGAGAGATACACATCTCTCTCTCTCTCTCACTCTTGCTCACTTCTCTTTCTCATCTCTCTCTCTCTTGATAAGCGGCCAGCAAACATTGCCCACTGGACCTAACTTTTTAATCAAATGAACACTGTTTATGTTTCATGTCGCACAGTTTGGAAACTAAAATGAGAAGCACCACGAGAAATTATTAGTTTCATCAATCACCGTTTGAATGAATGGCGCCACAAAGAGGTGCGAAATGATTGAATTCATATGAAAATACTCGATAAAACATGGAGGAAATGTTATTATTGTGAACAGTAATGAAAAATGAGATAATATTATTGATTCATGTTACATTCCCATGAGAATTTACATTTCAAACGATCAGAATGGTAATTAGTTATTTCAATTCAACCCTGTTTTATCAAAAAGGAATATTGTGATGATTATTGTAACATATATATATATATATATATATATATATATATATATATATATATATATATATATATATATATATATATATATTTATATATAAATATATATATATATATATATATATTTATAAATATGTGTGTTTTCCTGCTGTTTATTAACTCCATGAAATTGTTTTGTCGATACATCATTGGATAATTGGAGATTGACCCGATAAACTCTTAAGAACGGAAATGACAGAATAGCAGACTGAGTGCGGAAACATTGCAATAGTATTAAAAAAGTCTGATGATACTCGAATACACAATAAGTTATAGGTTGAATAAGTTATGATGCTTATTTTCGGTTAACACGGTACTTCATGAAAATTGAAATGTTGCTGTTTCGATCCATTCATGTATTTCATGTTAATAGAGAAACCCTAGCGTGGAGTATGATTATTGAATATATATGCATATATATATATATATATATATATATATATATATATATATATATATATATATATATATATATATATATCGATTGAGTTCAATATACGCTATTTATACTCAACTGGTCATTGAAAACATATTGGATGCATAGTTCTATATATTATACATCTAACCCAATTTCTTACACACACTTGAACTTTTCAATCTTTCATCACAATTCGTGAAATGAAAGAAAACTTACCGTCGATACTCGTTCGTTTTGAGTTTGGTAATGCTGCACGATGCTTTCTTAGGTGAGGTCATGTCGTAATACGACGCTCAGCGTCGTAAAACACAAGCGTCTCTCTTTAAACAGGTCAGGTAATTGGATCGTCCAATTGCACGTACGTAGATGAGACCTGCCTTGCTATCCTAATACGTGATTGGGTTAGATATTTATAATGTACTCTCACAAGTGTACTTTTTCCAAGAATTATTTATTCAAATCATGGAGTTACACATTAGAAAATACAGAAAAGTAACAACGTGGATTTTATACTCGTGTACTATTAATACACCAATTCGCGATGTTGACTGTACTTATACCATAGACTAACGAGTCAATGCTTATACTATACAGAAGCATGTTTAGCATTTCTGGGTTTATCCATTGTTGTATGAAAGCGAATGATGTTCATGAGCTCATGGCATACTAGAGATACTATACTTTGAAAAAAAGTGTTCATACAGTGATTTTTAGAGCAGAAACATGGTCGCTGCTTTTTTCGAATGTTCATCATCTCTCATGTTCATGTGTTATTCACATGCATATGCATAACTCTGACAAATTTTTAAAAAAGTCACAAAAGCGGCCAATTCACGTGCTTCCTTAAATTTCTCTTATCAAATGAATGTGTCGATTATTGGACTTAAATCTGGTTGCCTGCTTAGCTCGGTTGGTTAGGGACTTTGGTTTAAACCAAGATGTCCTCGGTGTATTGTCTGATCAAATCTGATTGACTTTAAATGATCAATCTGAAGCACATTTGAAAAAAAATCCACATTCACATAATTGTAATAATTGAATCTTACGACAAAAATTCAATCGTTTGCTCAGATGCTACTTTATTTTAATGTGTAAAGTTCTGAGTGAAACTGGGTTTACTGATATTCTTTCAACTGTTTAGGAGTAGAATGTTTCTTCTACATATTCTACTTTGTCCCATAGTTTCAAGAGATAAAACAGAAACAGTAAAAATTATGAGAATATATAGTAAGAATCTTCCGCTTACATCGGAACAGAGGAAAAAGAAGTAAAATGCAAGATAATGGAATTCTGTAGCGAGAACGATACTTTTATCATTTTATAGATAATTTTGTTCACTTCTTCCAAGAATATAAATGCTCAATACAGAATCTTTTGTTATTAGACATTCAGTTTGAATAATGGAATTAATTTTACTCACATTGATTGTGATTAATTCTAGCAAATGTTAGAATTAGGAATTGGATTCAATTTCTTCTTCTAACCCTTGTTCCATCTCAGATCGATCAGTGTTGGATCAAATGTATACAATACTACACAATTACTTTGAATACTTTTTTTATGAATACATTTGAAAATACCTGATAACGTCGTGCATGCGCTACTCAGAAATAAATGATCAACCTGGAAAACCATGTGCATGTATACCGTACATACAAAACAATGTTTTTTTGTCTTGCTCCCAATAATTGAAAGGTCATAGGTAAAATGCATGCTGTATTATATGGAGTATCCGAACAACACAGCTGTTAGTAAAACATGTGCAGCACCGATCTTGTGTTATTGGTTGAAGCGTACTCAGGTCAGACGTGGGAGTGTATGGATATTGGAGATCCAGATACCCCCTCGATCTCAATATACAATATACACAACAGAATGTTGCCAATCGATATTATTGCCTCAAGTCCTTTCATATAGAAAAATATGTGTTGTTTCTCTTTTCTCGTGAAATAAGTTCAATGATATGTGGAAATGGTTCTAGTTATACACATGAGTTATCAACACTGGTCCACAATTGATAATGATAGAGCAGATTATTGTATTTCTATAGTATCATATTTCTGAATGTTTGCAATTTCGAAATTCGTATGGTGATGCTATCGCGATGAATATTGTTTCAAACATTTCTGAGTATACAATAAAAATACTGGATCTCGAACGATTTTAATACCATGCTAATCATAAACATAGTCGTACCTTTCCATATTTGAGACGTTCGAATATCTTTCTCGTAGTTTTCCTATGCCGTTACCGTGAATTCCTCGAGATCAGGCCGAGTCTCTTTTATTGCCACTGTCCAGTACACATAATCAAATAATACTCATCTTCTCACCATATGATTGAGCATTCATCGGTGCCACTGGATCATAGTTGGAAACGCAGCTTGTGAGTAGTGAGAAGAGCGACATATGCTTATTTGTATGAAATTTGAGGAAAAGCTGCAAACTCACCTTGATTTTGAAACTATTAGATAACGGCCTTCCTGTTCTACTTAAGATTCACCTTTTCAATCGTTTCAGGATCCGATTGGCTTTACTCTCCGATCTTCTCAATAGCATTCCAAATGATTAGAAAAAACACTTTATGATTATTTTCACATTATTGATCATATTCATGTAACATTCTGGAATAATGATAATTATTCCAATTTTCAAATTCTATAAGGATTGGAGAAATGAGAATTGTTCTGATGTTAAAATTCTGTTAGGATTCTACTTCATACCAAAATGTTATAAAAAGAAAGATTAAGGCACTGAAGTTTTTTTCATCATTCAATTTTGATTAAATGTATGACCAGTGATTATTATATCGATAAAGTATCACTCATTCACTATTCTCACTCCTAAATGTCCCACATCAACATTCATATTCATATTTTTGTCAACGTGAATTTTTCCACAGCCTTCTAAAAATGAGGAGTTCGTAACTCAGTAACACCATCAAAATTATAAATTTCACAACAATATGAATTTGATGATAACATTGTTATACGTTGCTACGTTCAAGTGAAAACACTAACGCTATATTCACCAGCTGTGATAGTTATTTTTGTGTGCACCGGTATGTTGAACAGACAATGTCATGTCTTTTGAGAATTTTGTTGTGATATAATTGTCTAGATAGTCTGGTTAATTCACTTATACTTGGTCATTGATAAACAAGAATGACTGCTAAACTAATTCACAATGTGTTTGAATCCTACCAAAAAGCTCGTACAAGTTTCGTTCAATCAGTATCCGACTTATCCGTTCATTCACAAAACATTGAGAGCCTCGAGGAATGCGGTGTTTTGGATTTACTTCCTGCTCTGTTGCAAGACATCGAACCATCGATTCAACAATCAGCCGCCGTTGCACTGGGTCGACTTGCCAATCATAACGTCAAACTAGCGCAAAAAATCGTAAGGAAAGATATTCTACCAATTCTCATGAAATCCATAAAAAAACAGAACAGATTCTACAAAAAAGCTGCGATGAATACTCTGCGATCCATTGGCAAGCACACACCTGAGATGGCTCAGTTGGTTATAGAAAATGGTGGACTGGACGCAATGGTTATATGTCTGGACGATTTTGATTCTGGTGTCAAAGAAGCGGCAGCATTCGCATTGGGACACATCGCTCGTCATGGCAGATCTCTCGCCCAATCAGTTATCGACATTGGCGCAATCCCACTTTTGGTGTTATGCCTCCAAGAGCCTGAAGTTTGTCTGAAACAAGTTGCTGCATCCTCGTTATGTGACATATGTAAGCATACACCAGAGTTTGCACAATCTTGCGTCGACGCAGAAGCTATACCTCATTTAGCTAAAGCTGCTACTTGCCTTGATGCCAAACCAAAGTTCCTACTTCAGCAATCTTTGCAAGCTCTGGCTAGTATAGCCAAACATTCTGTTGGTTTAGCGGAAACTGTTGTTGAGGCTGAAGTCTTCCCTGATATTCTCGTTCACATGGGACATCCCGACGAGCGTGTGAGAAAGAACGCAGCGGCGCTCACACGTGAAATTGTGAAACATACCGCGGAACTCGCGTTACTTGTCGTTAATTACGGTGGTCTTGGTGCTCTTCTACAATTAATCTCCACCTCCTCGAGCAATGTTCGTGTTCAGGGAATCATGGCCGTAGGTTTTATCGCGGCTCAATCAGAACATCTAGCTTATTGTGTCATTCAATCACGTGGTGTTGAGGAACTCGCAACTGTGTTCAACACAGAAACAGAAGATCACGTACTAGCCGCTACTGCATGGGCCTTGGGACAGATTGGCAAACACAGCTCAGAACATGCGAAAGTACTCGCAATGACTGGTTTGTATCCGAAACTGTTGGCACGTGTTATTGATCCGAAGAGCTCGGAGGATTTGAGGTGTAAATGTTGTTTGGCACTCAAAGAAGCAGTGAAAAAGTGTATGGATATCGAAGCATTGGAATCGTTATTGGAAGATGCACCACTTGACATACTCAAACATATAATCGGTCAGTTTAGTAAAATTCTTCCTCATAATCCTGAAGCTAGAAAAATGTTTGTTTTATCTGGAGGTCTGAAACAAGTGCAGTGTCTCGAGTGTGAACCGGGTTCGTCTCTCATGGAGTACGTGAACATCGTGCAAGCATGTTTCCCCGAAGAGATTCTCCGGTTCTATTCACCTGACTATTCGAAGACGCTCCTCGATCGGGTCGCGTCATACCAGCCAATCCTTCCGCCGATCATGTCTGATTCAGCGGCGATTCTTCGGAGGTTGAGTGGCGACTCAGACGATTTATGTGCCGAGGCTGAGGTGGTTGACCCAACGAAGTGTGAAAATCATTCTGGTGAAGGGGATCCTTATTTCAACGTTATCAAGTCTCCAAGTATTTAGGATTAGTTCCGAATATAATGACATTTTTATCGGGAAAGTTGTATGTCATATCAAATTGATTATAGTGTATTTTCAAAATATTGCCATTGTAAATTACATCAGGTCTACTGTTCCACTTCAGACCTTGATTGATGTCAAATTCAATTAAATTCAGAGTGTGTGTTTCAAATTTGTTTATAATTGGGCATTATACCAGAACTCACAGAGTAGTCTTGAAATAGAACTGCTTGATCGAATTTGACAATACCTTTGATATTGAGTATTGTCGCAATATTGTTTCCATAACAAATAATTGGCTTGCTCGTAGCAATGCTTCGATAATGGCCACTCTAGGTTCAATTAGATTATGATGTTCGTGATTGACAAGTCTTTGAGCGTGATGCAACAATCATTTCTCCTAGAATCTTCTGAAATATAGCTTCAACATATGAATAAAAAGAGATGTGTAACATATAATATTTTTTTATGTTCGTGAAATGAAAAATTAATAGATTTCAACGGTAATCAATATCTAATTATAACAAACGTCGGAAAACAAGTTATAAATTGGTTCAATATAAACCTCAAAATACAATCTTATCTAGTAATATACTGTTGAACTATTATGTGTTTGAGAGTATTCATCGTGGCCAAAGTCATTCATCTCTATTTCGGCATGAAAAGTTTTCGATCTCCCACAGCACTCATGTATTAGAAAGTTCGACCCGCGTTGTAACTGCCGATGGTTTTACCATATTTCAAAAAAAACTTCCAAACATTGAGAAGAGAATAGTTTATTGCAAGAGTCAGAGCAGCGGAGTCTGTAAGTAAGATCGCGAGGATGATATTGTGCGAGAGATGGATGGATAGAAAAGAAACGTATAGGTTTTAGAATCCGAATCGATTTTATGAAAATATCGTCGTTGATACTGGAGTGTAATACCAAGGAAGTCTCGTTGTTCGTCGTCTACGTAGAGAGAGAGTCGAGAGTGGTCGGCCGTTTAGCAAGGGTGTAGAGATTCTTTTCAGAGAGTTCTTGATGGAGAATTCATGTAGCTATGGACTGGTATTGTCAAACATTCTCGATTCCCAGGCATATACCGTACTTTATACGCCTGTCACCAACATATATGTGAGACTACTCAGAACTTTGGTGTTTAGAATATGAAATATCATTTCACCTTATGCACCAGCGTAGACCTGAATTATCTCTTTTTATAACAAAATTTGGATCAATTAAATTATAATTTTTATCACATGCCATGATTCAGGAATTGTGTCACAATAATATTTCCAGGGACTCGAAATGAAGTCGAAGTCGAAATCGGAATCGGAATTATTTGGAATTTCGGAAGCAAAATCGAAATCGGAATAATGACGAGAAGTGGAATCGAAATCGGAAATCGTGATCGAATTAGATGATTCAATAAGTTATTCGATTCTCTATTGGAAGTTTCAGGTTGAGTGTGCTGTAATACTTGATATATTGTAATGAAATCGATAGGCATATATCTCAAACGAATGTTTCAGTAAGTTTTTATCATAAGTAAGTTGCCATTGCCAATAAGTTGGCGTACCAAGTAGGTGACCTATTCACACACAATTTCAACATTGATATAGATATTGGTAACTGATTTGAAACAAAATTTTGGTCGAAGTTTTCGGTAACTATTACTAGTATTCCGACATCATCTCCACATATCCAATATACATTTTCATATGTTGAGAAACGAGACAGTTTATCTTCGCTACTGTAGAGATGCATTTGACAAGATTGACATCTTCCTCGTCTCGCTGAGTTTATTTTTTATGGTTCCAAAGCTTTCCTCTCTGTTTCCTCTCGTTCAATGCAGATCCATCTTCAGAATAAAGTAATTTTCACATACCGTCCATAATATATTAAACGACATACTCTCAAAATTACAACAGTTTCCATTCTGTCTTTTAATGACAGATTCGATAGTACACAAGTTATTTCATATGAATAAAGAAGTTCAATTATCAATTAAGTCGTCGGAAAAATATGAACTTCATACTCTTTAAACATGGTAAACATGGTCTAGATCAAAACAAAAGTTTACGTAACCCTTGTTTCACGTCAATCCCTGCTATACCTTGCTACAAGCTCGCGGCTGTTTTTCTAAGAGTTTCCACGTTATTCTAGTATCCACATCATCCCAAGTGACGTTCTACGTAGCTATCTTTGTCAGACTTGTTTCTTATCTTTTACCGGTAGGAGAACAAGAACCAAAACAAAATGAAAACGCCATTTTCCTTATGCGTCTTCCTCTATCTGGACGTGGCGTCTCAAAGCCCACACTGCTGAACACTCATTAATCTTGCTAAACCATGCAAAACTTATCGGCTGCTGGTATTAGGAAGGGGCGGTGATAGAGTAGTCGATAATATACGCGTGGTTTATCGATACAATCCTGGGAAAGTGAGTATAAGGGTGACCCTTGGAAACAAGGAAGTATTTTAAAGTTGATTTGATGAGCACGACTTGGTGTGATATGAGCAGGTTTAGATTATTGGATGTTGTGTGAACGCATAATAATGATAATCTAGCAGACAGACCTACGGGAATATCCTGTGTGAAAATAACTCCATTCTTCTCTCTCTGTCCATCTCTGTCATTCATCCACCACATCATATAGCTCATTATCGCTCTATTTTGCTCTCACTCTCTCTTTTTTGCTCTCTCTCACTCTTTATATCTTCCTTTCTCTTTCTTTCTCTCTCTCTCTCTCTCTCTCTCTCTCTCTCTCTCTCTCTCTTTCTCTTTTCCTCTCTCACTCAATTTCTCTTCGTTTCATAGTGGAGGTGCCGGGTATGTTTTCATCATGAAACCTCTTAAGAACGTACTGGAGTCGATTTAGCGAAATATCAAGTGGATGTGGGCCTAAAGTTGCAGAACAACAAAAATTCCTGCTTATTAGAGCTTATTGAATGATAAAATATCCGATGAATTGCTCAACTTGAATTGATTCGATTCCTAATTAGCTAAATTCCAGCTATTTCTGTAATAAATCTTGTGGACGTTCATGATATTTATTTTTCAACCTCATGTAAGTTCTGCTTTTGTAAGATATATAACATTTCCCACAAACAATTTCCGTCGAAACAATTGAAGTTTGTTGAATAAAATTAATTAGCCATGTTTTCTGAAGATACACAGACGCTGAGAAATATAGTACAAAGTGCAATAGATAGTCGCGATTGCTTTTTTCATTTCCATCATTTTCCAGAATGATATCTAAAAAGTAACATCCCTGAACAAATTCTGACCGGAAGTTGTATTCATAACCAATTAAAATAATACTGTTGATTTATCATATTTGTCTACCCAAGCTACATTCCAGATAATACTTTTATTCGTGTCGTGTAATTAGTGGAAAGGTTGTTATTCGGGTAATGGTCGCCTCGCTATAATAGTGGGTCATGTTTGCTGCTAATTGAAGTGACTCCCTATAGATGTGGAGCTATATGGGGGTTCATGTGAGAATATTACACAACTAGTTCAATAATGGAACCTCGTGGGAATTTAAATACGGCAATAACACATCCGTATAAATGGAAGAGTGGTATAGATGGCTATGCCGACTATTCTGATAGAATTTCATTTTACACTCTGTTTTTTGTGTGTGTGTGGGGGGGGGGGGAAAGTTGCATGGATTGAATGGTGGTGAACGGTTTCATGCAAACAATTAATTATCGTTTCACTTCGCATATTTTTTAGCGCTACAAAACAAGTCCACATAAAAGAGTTACTATATCGAGAACTTGGTTTATTTTGGATTAAATACAAACAATTTCGAAAGTCTTCGGAAATATGCAGGGACTTATTAACTTTCTACTCATATCATGATTGTAATTCAGTGACTATATAGTCACTATATATATATATATATATATATATATATATATATATATATATATATATATATATATATATATATATATATATATATATATATATATATATATATATATATATATATATATATACATATGTGATGACGATAACTTTGGTGGACTTGATATGTGTTGTCAATAGTTCTTACAGTTTTTTCACCCACTTGACATACTCTACTTTCGCGACGTTTCGGGAAGATTGAACTCCATCATCAGGCTATTGAAACGTCGCGAGAGTAGAGCATATCAAGTAAGTGGAAAGCAAAGCAGAGCAGTTTGGTGTGTCATCGAGACAAATAAATGGTACATATTTTAATGTGTTGGAAGTTTCTTCATGAAACGACCAGAATCAACCCGAAAACTCAGATCTTAACTCACAACGAGTTGAGCGGGTGCATGCACGGTGCTTATACAATCAATTTAATATATATATATATATATATATATATATATATATATATATATATATATATATATATATATATCAATATAATTGATCAATTTAAGGACAATAAATATTATTATTATTATCATAAAAATAAAGAAATTCACCTCCACCATTTTTTATAACGTTCAAAAATCAGTGTAATTGAATGAAAAGTTCACATCTTCAAGATATTTTCATGCTCTCCAATTAATATGACATTCTATTTCAGTGAATTCAATCAGTTTCAAGATAATACGTCAATGAATAAAAGGAATGTGATGAAATGCATTCACGTATTATCCTATAACTGATTGAATTTACAAGAATAAAATGCCCTATTGATTAAAGAGCATGAAATTATCTTGGAGATGTGAACTTTCTATTCAATTACACTGGTTTTGAAAATAGGAAAAAAATAGTAAAGATAAATTTCTCGATGTGTGAGCACCGTGCATGCATGCACCCCCGTAAAGCATGCGTGATAATATTCGACGAGTATAAACTCAACCTCAATCAGTGAGTGTTAATTCACAAATTATCCAGCAAAAACTCCTTACATAAGTCTATACATCTATAAGAACCAAATTCTCGGACAAAGGCCATCTGCTACCCTTCAGCCTATAGGAGGGTCACATTAACAATCCCTCTTTCGCCATCTTAATTCTTAACAGCCTCCCACTGCACTTCCTCCCTTTCCATCCCCTCTGCCAAATAATGTGGTTTGCATAATCTAGACCGCAACACGGGAAAAGGGATGAGGGTAAAGGGGAGATTAGCAAATGAAAGAGAGGAGGAAGCGAGAGACAAAACACAATATTGGCAACTTGTTTAGCTCAACAGAAAGTTTTATGTGGATAGATACATATATATGTTCATTCTATCTTGGTAAAGTTAGACTGTAATAAGCCAAGCTGTTTTAACATTCAAATTGAATTCGCAATGATTTGTCTGCCTCTTTCTCGTCGCTTCTCCGTCTCTCTCTCTCTCTCTCTCTCTCTCTCTCTCTCTCTCTCTCTCTCTCTCTCTCTCTCTCTCTCTCTCTCTCTCTCTGTCTTTTTCTCACTCCCTCTGTTTTACGTAGATGTATATACTATTATTCATTATACAATCTTGAAAAATGAAAATACATTTCTTGAACAAGAAATTCCTTGTCATTGGATCGGTTATGTTGTTGGCTACTCTTTACCTTCAATTATGGGGTTTGAGTATTTGTCTCTCTTTATAAACTTCATAAATATATATTTTGTTGTGAAAAATCCAAAGAAAATATATATCATTAGATAATTCTAATGGAGTGAGCGATCGATGTACACGAAATTCGTTTATTTGAAGTGCAATTGAATCCTAATCTCAAGTATGTGGTATGATTTTGAATAAATCACGAGAAACATAATTATATTATCATTGAAGTTAATAGATGTTAAACTCAATATGGTTATTCCATGTTCCCACGTGTACTCTAGTTGCTATGGCTACAATGTCACGTGACCCTATGAGGAGGCAAATGATCTGAATCAGATAACGCAATTGTTTACACCCCGGTGGATCACAATTCCACCACTCGACAAGCCATAGCTATAACATTCCGGCATGATAGTTTCTCAGGCATATGAGGGATTGTATCAGTTGGTCCTGGGATAGAGGCAACGAATATATGTGTGTATGTTGCGTATGTATAATAGTGGCGCACGAGTGTGGTAGAACCACTCAAAATAACGTGCTAGTGCCAGCTAGCTCCAAGAGGCCAGGATTTGATTGGTTGATGTTTACTAAAAAAAGCTACCAACAATGACAATATATTGTAAAAACAATGTCACGGTCTCTTGGACTGCAATCATTCATCACATTTAGAAGCTCGCCTCAAGATCTAGGCCAGGATTTTGTGTAACAGCAATAGAAATGCACAGAGACTGGAGATGTTGCCATGTCAGGTAACTTTTGTAGTCGATATTAGATATTCGATATTTTGTAGTCGATATAGCTAGCATGACATTTCGGGTATGCTATAGTAATGCTGAATGCTGAATGGTACGCTGAATGCTAGTACCTAAGTTGAATGGATATGAATCAATCAATGGATAGGAGTGACGATCGAGAGGCAGCTAATTTGAAGTGATTAATTTATAAAGTCAAGTTGATACCTCGCAGGAATTGGATAGAGGATACAGAAATCTGAAAAAAGCCGTTTAAATACTTATATCCATGCAAATGAGAGAGTTCCGATCGACCGTCCACCTATCTCACAGCATGAGCACGCGGGTGGCTCGCGGCTTCATCGTTTCCGGGATATATATATATATGTATATCAGTATGTGAAATTGGATCTTCTTCACTCTTGATCCAATAGTAGGTTTTTGTATTAGTCCTAATTGATCCTTCAGATTGACTTAGATGTAATCCCTCACGATCCGCAAGTTTTTTCTAGCGATAATTTACGTATATGCAGTTCAATCTTCTCTTCGCTCGTCTCATTATGGAACACATGATGGAATAGGATTTTGTACAAATGATAATAGATTTTGCTTCAGTTTGATTCAACCGTACAGAGTTTCTATAATGGCGAAAATGTGTTTGGACGCAATGCACTTATCAAATCAAACGAAATCCGTTTATTGTTCTATTTGAAATTGAATAATAGCTTCGCTCGTCCATATATTTGAATAAATTCGAAAATGGCTTTGTTATCAGTACTGATGATGATAAGTCAATAGCTAGGTTATATCAGAATATGAATTAGAAGGTGATATAGAAACTATGAAAAGATGATTATTGAAAAAATGATTACAAAAATAAACCCATCTCTTATGCAGGACTTGAATCCACGATTTTCGGCGACTTCGCTTTCTAAGCGGTACGATGGCTGGCTGAAATACGGAGGGCGGCATATAACTACTAATTATATATTTTAGTTCAGTCGAAATCTACAGACCTCCCAATGATCGCGAAAGTGTCTGCTTGTTTTTAACCGCGATGAAATTAATGATGTTGAAATCTCACAAATTGAATGTACGATCTTATTTCTTAACCGGTTGTAAAGCGAGTAGCGTGTATAATTGGCCGGATATTGCTTGATTGATGATAACATAAGTAGTTACATTCAATTTGCAATTAGTTTCTCATCCTTTACACATACAGCTCGTTTGTGAATGAAAACTTGTGAGTGTATGTGTGTGTCAGTGTATTTCTTGTAGTATCTGGCTCCAGGCGTGGTCGAGCTATTGATCTCTCCTGGCTCTCCCTCACATTCCCACACAGTCATTCCCTTATTCCCTCACTTTACTCACCCCAACCCCATTCTACTCCTTCCCCACCTCATCCAGTCCCCACAATGCCCAACAGCCTTTAGCAATAACAATCACAGGTAGCACACAACTCAAACTCGCGCAACTAATACTGAAATGGATGTTTGTCTATGTTTGTTTTTGTACCAGTGTTGGTGTATCGACACTGTCGAGTGATAGTGGTAATGGATAGGGGAGACAGTCGATCGTAATTCTCAACTCACTTACACAAAGTATACACTTCGCATATGGAAGAAATGTGGGGAAGACAAGTAACGTGCTATTGTTCTTCTTGATACACCAACATATACAAACATTTCCCAGGTGGATTCGTGTCAATGAAATATAACTCAAAAGTAAAAGAATTCAGAAGAGTAAAATAGTATATCATCGATAATATTAAGTGATTGGTTTTTTGACAGGCTGTTATTTTCACCGAATTGTCTATTGTATAAAATGCAGGGGATATTTCCGCTCATATACACGAGAAGTAACAAAAGACTTCGCGTTTCTAAGTACAACGCGGCCGACGAATGGTTACAATAATTGCACCAGTTGTAACATTTTATTGCAAAAGTTCCTATATCAAAATACACGCGATTTAGTGTGTTTCTTCCCGTGAGTTATAGTGGTAATGTTTCACTGTTTCACTGAGAGCGCACTACAAAATGTGTGAACATGTAAGTTGCACAATCTCCATTCATAATACAATCAACAATTGTAATTTTAGTACATATAATAAATGTGAATCAGATTGGGAGAAACTATACCGAAATCTTACAATAAACTCGGCTTGAGAAAGCTGAGGAAGTCTCTATATTATATTAACTAATGAAGAAATACATTAACAGAAGTGGATATTCCAACATGAGGTTCACTAATTAGATGGCTCTGAGTGAGTCTGATTACACATGTATATTGTATTAAAATGTATCATATCAATCAGTCTGCAAACACAAGCAGGGAGCGTGTGAGACTTAACTGTTACGATAGAAATTTCATGGATTTATCAACGACCGTGTAGTTGGTCTTACTCTTTAATCTTCAGCAGGTCTAATTTTTCTGCAAGTCGGGTTTTAAATGGGACTAAAAATAAGCAATGGGAACGCCAAGATTTGTGACGTCATGACTCTGTTACCCGGATTGGACCACCGGGCAACCGGGAGATGCCCGGTGGGCCGCTTTGGCGAAATGAATAACAATATGTGTTGATCAACTCATTGAAAATGTTTCACTGCGTATTTATATTTCAACACAGGATGAAGGAATATAATTACACTCAGGGTTTCCCGAGGTCTAACCTGAATGGTAATACCTACTAAAGTAACTAGATCAACCCTAGGCTCGATATTATCAACCTTGGAGATTGAATTGTTGATCAGCTGTAATATTTCTGTAATATTTCAAATTTTCATTGTTACTGTAGGTTCAACCTTAAAATGAAGAAGTATTTTTTCTGTGGCTCAACACTCATATTAAAGTTAGTGGTATGCTAGAACTGACTTTTAGCCGAGCGTTTTTCTTTGTTGTTTCTTATAATTTATAAGTCTCTCGCCCTCGATCTCGCCTCTCAATCGATTCCATTATTTTTCCCGCGAATTTGGTATGTTTGTATCATTTGTCATGAATATTTTCTTCAGTTGAACCTCTTGCAAAAGTAGATAAAAGTACAATAATTGTCTTCCGTTACGACATTAAATTATATCTGCCCTTCAGCACTAACTTTGGAAGTATTTTCATTTGTACTGTACATGCATTGATTGAATGAAACTCTAGAAACCATACCATATATGTCAATTTTACAAAGTTTCAATTTTCACTTTTTAAATTGGTTTCAACAAAAATGAAGCATCGAATTACGATTCGAGCGTATGCTATTCTTAGTATGCATAGTAGTATGTCACGAGCTGAAATTGCAAATTGGATATCAGAGAAGAAACTCGATGTATTTGTATTTGTTTGTATATGAAAATGAAAAAACAATTTGAGAGAAACAAAAAGGTATGATCGTGAAAAATGAAGATTTTGTGGCTGGATGAGGCATGAGAGTGTAATTGAATAACAAGTAGACCTATATGTTAGGAAGTTGGTAACGGTAATTGAAAAACGAATCAACTCTCCGATATTATAAATGTATTGACGAAAATGAAATTATAATTTTGTTTGGGAGTAGACTATATCAACAATAAGGGTCGATTACGTTGCTCCTGAAAAAGAACCAAACAACAATTAAAGAGAGGCTGAAAGAATAGCGTGTCGCAGACAGCAGAAGAAGGTTATAACACTGTAGTTATCAATTCTGTTGAAGAAACAAAATTAGCTATTTCCCATATGAATGAAAATGCACGAAGCAGTGCGTTGGCTAGGATTCTCCGATTGCTAGAATCAAAACAAAACATTTACAAGAGAGTGGTTCATAAATTAGTGAAATTACCAGACCCAAAGTGGAAGATGTGACACGGTATTTTCTTCCAAATCTTTCTATTCAAGCGGAGGATATGAAAACTTGAATATTTTGCTGACCTTATTCATTGAGAATGCATTTTTTGAGAGTGCTCCCCCAAAATTTAGATTGTTGTTACATTTATTGTATTTGATGAAATTCTGAGAATGATTATTTTCCGAGTGGAACATCAGTTGAGGAGCAAGCAACAAATTGATGCATATAGAAACGATGCACTCTATGTATTTGATGAATTTTAATCTTCTCTATACTTCATCTAACAGTATTTCACAGTTCGACACGGTTTCTTATTCAACTGTATTTATTTACCTTCTCTGGGTTCTCCCTCTGAAAAGGATGAGTGTTTGCGTTCGAGTCTACGAACGTTTTCATCTTCCTAAACAAAATATCCCTGAAACAATATCCGATAAAGTTGAGCATGTGGGCCTACGTTCTCTTCTGTGTTTCTCTTCCAAGTTTCTATTTGTTTGTTTCCATATAGTATAGATAGAGAACCACATACATACAGATCTAGTGTCGAGGGAAAGAAAACGAATACAGTTCACTATAATAATACAACCAGCGATTCACGAATACTAGAAGCACTACGTATAGGAAGTATAAAAGAGTGGCATATCATAATGCATCGTAAACCATTGAAAACGTGGATAGAATACAAAGCTCGTTAGACGGAAAAGTTATTTAGAGAGAGATAGGCTGCTGTACGGAATGGATACATGTTTTATGAAACATGGAATATACATTCTGAAAGATGCTTGTTATGTTTTTGTGTTTGTTTTGTTGGAACGGATAAGAATGTCATGCTTGTCAGTAATAAATGAACAAATAATCCATCTAGTAAACTTAAGGAAGTCAATTAAAAAAAACACATTCGTGCCTGGTGAACAAGATTTCAAAAATAGAATATGATGTATCATTAAGAACTTTTATAGAAAAAAATTAAACCTGATCATTCTACAAGCAACTTGGGTTTATTTGTTAGATTCACAATCAGGAGTCGCAGCACTCAAAAACACATTCTGATAGCTTAAAAAACATGTTTATGATTTGGGTGATACAATACTGAAAATTTACTATTGGTGGTTTTTCTGCTGGTAACCATGGTCAGCGACCCAAGATCTTAGATTCAATACAATCTACATATTTGCTGTGCATTACAGAAATAAATTCAAGTATTCTATTTCATAATGAAATCTCCAATGCTCTGAATCGTTCCATCTGCATCGAACACTCCTCCAATTGCATCTACATAACACTTGCCTCTACCTCTAAATCATCGTGCTCAGTGACTGCCTGCACTATCATTTACTTTTTTGAATAAGACAGGAAGAAAATTGGAAGAGCTTGATAATAAAGTACTTGCGAAATAATATAATTAACTAATTGCTCAAACACTCGAGACAGAAATATAAAAAATTAGACTAACGATGGAGTGACACAGTTTGCTGATTTTTCTAATGGTTTATTCTCACATGTCTAGCTTAGCTATTTTTTTCTTTAAAGAATCCATGCAACAATCTTCATCAGACTCCACCAAAATATGGAGAGTATTATGGAATGAATTAAACCATGACCAAGCCCATGACCAATGAAAAAAATACTCACTAATAAAGGCAAGAGGAAGCCAATAATGTATATAAGAGAATATATACCCCAGCCTGAAAATGTTTAGGTTGATACCTCCAACTAAAATTGAAAACGAAGTCGAAAAGTGAATAAAATATGAAATAAGTAGTTCTAAATTCACAATATAACAAAATTATCGAAGGAATAATCATTAATAAAAAATTACATCATCATCTGATCGAAAGACAGATTCTCTAGCAGTAGTTATTGGAAGACAAATTCAAAAAATCAATGAAATCAACCCAAAAAGAATTGTGTCACACTCTGAAAAGTATCTTTGATCTACAAACTTCAACTCTCCAATGATCTGAATCTGCATAAGTGTTCCAATTGGTGAGCAAAAGTATTACAAATTATAATCATAATATATCACGGAATTCGCAATGCGAGAACTGCAAAGCTTACCATTTATGTTATTCAACTTGAAAAAAAACTGAACGCCAAGTTATGAACTTTGACATCTTCTGAATAACAGTTCTGCTAATGCAAGACAATTCAAAAATACAATACATTACGTGTAACTTTGGATACATATTGTATTCCTCTACACAAGAAGAATTTTTTATCAATATTAATATCATATTTGGTACATATCAACTACCCAAATGTTTGAACTGATAACAATATGAAAATACAAACTACCTAAATTTCTGGCAAGAACTTGTTTACCAACGCTTTCGAGGGAAGTAAGCTTCGATGATCCAATATAACCCTCGTTACAAAGATTTCATAAAACATATTATATTATTATTTCATCATATCGTTGAAACTTTTAAAACTGTTGAAACTGTTGAAACTGTACTCTATTTTTCACTAGACTCAAACGGCTACGTTATTAAAGCGAGGGATGTTGGTGGTATTTACATTCTGACCTCACAAAGTATTTGATTAAATATATGTTTATATAACTAATCATGTTTTAATTCGGTTACCTGATGTCTAATATGAACAAAGTAAGATTAAACAACATTAAATATTATATACTACGGTAAACATTGCTCTTTACTGTTTACCTGTCAGCAAAACCACTAGGTTGAAAAACAAAGGAGGAACGTGGAATAAAATCAAGTCAACTCTCTGAACATAAAACTTTGCGTATACTTTCGTGTTCTGCGTTGTCTCACAATTAAGTAAAACTTCACCCTTGTGCAATTACTTGGATTGCTAGCGGGGTGACGTAATTTAGAAGCTAGTAATCTCGCCCTGTGCAGGTGCTAGAGACTTAGTTATGGGGTTAGGGGACAAGCACACACACACCCCCACACACTCACAGCCACTCTCACATTAACAGTTCTGATCAACTGATATTTAGAATGATATTCAAAGAAACACATGATGAGTACATTTGGTGAGTATAATTATTCACATTTTATATTCTGATATTTTTAATATGGCAATTTTATGATCTGAAATATTCGAATACCAATTCATATGTAATTTTTGAATAATACCTTCTAACCAAACCAATAATAATAATATTCTATCTGTATTTCATATACATTTCAATGTATTTCGCATGAGTTTATCATGTGTACATTTTGAATACATTTGAATAATGAACATGTTGACGGTATATTAACCGATGATAACGAAACATCATAACGATTGCTGTTGAAAATTTCAAGATCGGAATCATGTGAAGGGCTGGCTTGAAGTTTACACCTCACATAAACAATGCGTTATGAAGACGAGATCCAACGAGTAGGCCTACTAACGAATTCGTGTACCGTTTCAACGGGTACAATGCAGTACTAGAATATACAGTATTTGCACGTGTACCAACGGTACTCACAAGTACGAATGAAAAGCCCACGAATGGTGAAATCAAATTCTCATATTCTGACATCGGAGGGGCCAACTTCATGGAAGTTCATTTCTTTCTTCGCATATGACAATCCTTTCAGATGTCAGTTTCACTTTTATAGACCTGCCTTATTTGTATAGCTCACTCGTTTTTGAATGGATTATTCTTGTTCTACATTTCAGTTCATATCTCTGAAAATATATTTTTCTTCTCTCTCTTCAAAAATGAGAAAATCTTATTAACAATATCGTACTGTCCTACTTATACTTGTCTTTCTGAGCAAAAGCATGATATTATTTCTTAATAGCATGTCATGCATATACTTCTCGGGCAGAGCGGAGTTTTGCATTATTTCTCCCCTTTTAAGCCTCAGTAGACTATCAAACGACATGCTTAAAAAGGATCTTTCTCCTCAATGATTTAAACATGAATGACACCGTCTCTGTATCTTTCTGTAATATGACAGTAGATATACACACTTTACTCGACAACTTGATGCTCGTCATATAAAAGAGATGCTGAGTAAAGATCTTCCACTCTTTTATACACTCAGTCTACATAGGCACTACCTAACATTGTCAGTGTTTAATTAGAACTGATTAATGCTATATACCGTATCAAAAGAAAATATTATCAAAAGAGCAAAATAATTGCAGGTGAATTCATATTCGAATTATCATATCTTGAGATACAATATATTCATGTTGGTTTGCTCCACAACATCACAAAATATTTCAGTACTGACTTGAATGGCAAACCTCGATATTGATTAGATTATTATCCACCCTATTATATATAGATCTACTCATAAAATGACGTCACTCAGAACCGAACTGATTAGGGTATACTCTCTATTTCAATGGCTATATGTTGTGCTGTATGGATTGTTCAGTTTCCTGAATCAAATGATGAATCCTAATATTATATACGTTATATACACATAAATTCACGCTGAGTTGGCTGTAATTCGTGGAGTAGAATCCCTCTTGGTTGTCATGGCAAACAATCCTTTTTGATGCGTGCGCGTCGCAGCATTCTACTTCCGGTTCCTTCGCACAGGTAAATTCTGGTACCATCTGTGAGATTGAGTGGGAACGAGAATACGGGTGAAAAGTAAAAGGAGGAAGCAAGACAGAAAATATATAGAAACTATCCAAGATCCTCGTGAAGAAGTTAATGGCTGTAATTTATTACTTATAGCTTCTTTGGCAGCGAAGAATAGAATGAAATAGAGTGAGAGAGAGATAGATACGAATGAAGAGTTAGATGTGCTATGAGTTGAGATTCACCGTGTTCTCAAAGCTAGAAATAATTCACTTCAACTCCAATCTTTGTCTTTCTCCTTCATCCCTTTGCATTAACCCTACATCCTTCATAGGTTTCTACACCCTCATGTTCGCTCCCCCCCCCCTCCTTCCCCTTCCGTCTACCGCCCCCCGGCCATAACTCCGACTCTATTACCTCTAACCACACAGTTCCACACACTTCATCATTCTCTTTAGGTCGTGAATTTTGATGAGGTAATAATAGTTTCATTCTACATGCCGCAAGGTGTCAAAAGTGATATTTTATTTTTTCTCAAACACGTATACTGGTTTTGGTATTCGGTATTCGGCAGATCACGCTTGATCTGTTACTGTCTTTAGACTAGATACACGCCATCAGGGCGCTTCGGTGAATGTGGGAAGGCTGTACTACCACATAATGCCCTCATATTACTCTAAACTAGACTCGAATATACCAATCAATATTTATCAATATGCGTTCATTAGCAATGAGCGTAAACGAAGCCCGTACTTCATACGATGAATCGAAGTGGATATTCGTCGGACTGGAAGTAGGTTTCAGATTAGTTCAAGTGTAGATTAAATAGGTTGGAGATGTATGTTTGGTTAGGTTAGTTAGTTTAGGTTTAGTTTGTATAGGCAAGGGACATTGAATTAGTTCGATCGATTATTTAGGTTAGTCGGGTTACGGAAGTAGGTTTACGGACTGTATAATCTGATCAATACTACTATTCAATACTGACGCTCTTATTGATTGGAATATAGCGTGCAAAGCAAACCTCCGTACTTTAAGGAATCAAGGTGATCCATTAGTCATTAGATAATCATTTCTGATTATCAATTAGTCTCGGGTTGATCAGTGACGCATTGAATACTTGTGATTGTGTTTACCTTGTTAGTAACATCACACGCTAAAGTGGTAATTGGGGACTTAACAAGCTGATAATTTGTTATCAAGGGCGTTTCTATACTTAGCACTTCCAATTGTTCCTAACCTGATGGGCGTTCACTCATTGTGGTGAAATCAAGGTACTGGCATGTATGGCTAATTAGTATAGTCTCGGTGACCTGAAGAAATCGAGTAATTTGATATTGTGTGGGATAGATAGATAATATAGCATGCTCATGTAAACAACATTCAACATATAACATGCTCATAAATAGGATGGTTATGGGCATTTTTGAATTATGGATAACGGTCATTTGAGAATATCTTATGAAGATCAATTTCAGGAAAGTGTACAGTGAGTCTTACTTCATTCACTACTATAGCCTAAAATGATTATTCTGTACTATTATAGGGCTTCATGGAAGTCACATATTACAAGGAAGCAGAACTAATCAAAAAGGAAAAAAAATAGGTTGTTTAAATAACAAAAAAAAAATGTGTTCACCCCGCATAGTTAGGAGTACAATTGAGGTGGTACATGCACGGTTCTTACACAAATCGAGAAATTTATCTCTACGATTTTTCTCCATTTTCAAAAAACCAGTAATTGAATGAAAAGTTCACATCTCCAAGATAATTTTATGCTCTTCAATATGACATTTCATTTTTGTGAATTCAATCAGTTTTGATATAATACATCAATGAATTGCATCACATTCTTTTCATTCATTGACGTGGTATCTTAAAACTGATAGAATTCACTGGAATAGAATGTCATATTAATCAAATAACATAGAATTATCTTGGAGTTGTGAACTTTTCATTCAATTATACTGGTTTTTAAACATGGAAAAAATTAGTGACGGTATATTTCTCTATTTTTATAAGCACCGTGCATCCCCTCAATAATATGATATAGCTGTAGCTCATAGTCATGATCATGAACTGAAAACTATTATCTGTCGTTTCCTAATTGACGCATAATAATCCAGTAAATCAATATTGTATTCATGTGGCTATATTCTGACGACGTGGGCCTCTATAGCTTGTATGCGTCGCTGTGGTACGTATTTGCAAAGCGACGGTGTGTGCCATTCGATCTGAACATCGATGTTTGGTGTATGTTTGTACATATATATGTATACATCCACCGCCGTCAGTTGCGTGCAATGAATAATTAATGCCGATAATGGATTGGAGATACACGACGAATATTGAGTAGATATGTTTTTCAAGAACTAAACAAGTCTGTGACGCGATCTGCTGCGTTTGATGTCGATCAGTCAATTGAGAAATATACAAGATGATGTGAATCTTGAGATGTGTGACTTGTCTTTGGAAACTTGTGAGGAAACTTTAAATGCTGTTCATTCTAAACTATATATCTAAATATATATATATATATATATATATATATATATATATATATATATATATATATTTCAAATTCTTTTTTCATCGTGATGAATACTTCGTGGATTTTACACGGCCCTTCCACCAAGAAATAAAGTGTTTACAATTACTGATATTATTTCGTACTGTTCTTCATATATTGATCTGAACGATTCATTTTTACACATTTTCATACATTCTCAACTACGTTAAGAGTATAAGCAGTAATAATTATCAGAAACCTACAAATGACGTTATTATTCAAATTCCGAAATATAACCTGGCTAACTTAATTAATTATTATATCTGCTCTGAATTACTGTTCACAAGAACGAAATATATTCTGCACACATCGATGGAACTACGTCGAGCTATTCATCAGTTTTAATTATTGGAGATCAAAAAATAGCGTGATTATCATAATTCCGAAATATCATCTAGATGAAAACATATTTGTGACCTAATTATTACTTCTGTTCTGAAATACTGTTCACAAGAAGTAAATATATTTTGCAGTGTTATTGAGCTCACTGTGTGAAAAGCTTTGGAAATGAAACATTTTCACCGTGGGATCCACCCCTATACATATTTCGGCAATTTCGAACTCAGACTCATGAGAATTTGTCTAGGGCATATTTTTTTCTGTCAAAAAGTAGAGATAATTGAAGAATCAAGATCAACGTATCAAAAAATATCAAATTCGAAACACGATTTACACGAGGAAAGCTGAACTTGATAACTCCCATTCTGCTTTGAAATCATAACAATCTTACTTTACGCTTCATTAATATTGGAACTCTCATACTGAAAAAGTCTTGATTGCGTTTCTGTGATTACATAAATTTGTTAATGACAATTAAGGCAATGTAAGTGAACATTCACGTAAAACTCATTGAAAGTTGCTCGTAATTGAGTCCTACCAACAAGTATTCTGTAATAATTCCATCTTCCATGACAACCTCATTATTTGGTCACATGGAAGTGACTTCAAGTAAAAAAAAGTAATTTCAAAGTCTCCAAGCAATGATCGTATCTACAAAGAACTCAATTTTCTTAATGTGCAGGAAACTAGATGAGAGAGAAAAACAAAATTCGAGTCCATTGAGAGTACTTATTATCAGGGTGAACTCTGTTATGACCTGTTCATGAGTATACGTAAAATTACATATTATTATTATTATTATTATTCAAAGTTTTTAGAACATGTTGATGCACTGAGTGAGTTTTCATCAGATTCACTTCAGATGTAACCAGATGTTATTTTTTGAACATATAGGCATTTGCCCGTCACTTTCTTTCCATTGTATCAATCAGAATGTACATACTTCAAAATCAGAGACAGAACGCAAATGAATGGAACATTCGTTCTTTCGTACTTTGAAAACAAATAGGATGAATGACTTACTCATGATTCCTTTTTTATATATTGTTCATAGCGCTGAGTTCGTTGAACACATGTTGTCATTTAAATAGTTGTGAATTAGTTTCAACTTTCAATTGCATCAACATGGACTGAACTCACTGTTGCGCCACCGAATAATTTAAAATTACATGAAGCAATAACCACTTTTGTGTCATATCTTTAATTCATTTGTGGGTCTATGATTCAATTTGTAAAAAGAATTTCAAATTATCAAAATATTGTACGGAACTCCGAGTAGCTCGATTTTGAATGACATCATCATGTACCAGATGGTTGCATATACATAAAGGTTCAGTAGTTTTTTTAAGAATGACTAATTAAATGAAATGTAATGCAATGGTTGTGTACATTCACTTACCCGTGAAGTACCTATCTCCCATTCAATTAGTCGTCATACGGTTGAAGTAGAATCCGTACAGAAAAAAACAAACGAATATGTACATGGAATAAGAAGAGTAAAATGAGGTTAATCTTCATAATAATGTCACGTTAAATTGAATTGAAATAATGTTGCCCCCAATATTGTTTCCTATGAATTAAGTTATTCAATAATAACCATCAACAAGGTACTGGAATGATGTTTAAACATTTCACATTTTGAGAAATCACCGAATTTCCAAACAAGTGATATTCCCAAAATTAATTTCAATGTGGCTGTGACCAATTCAGCGTGTATAGGCTCTACAATGAGCGTATTGACATTCATCAGTTAATCAAGATGAACATTCGGAATGAGTGTTTTTCAAGCTTGTGGGAAATGTTTGACAAATGTTATTTATGAATTTTCTTCATATTTCTGAAGTGAATTCTTCATATCATTCTTACCTGTAAAATAACACGGTGCATCATTTTCTTGCTTTCAGAATCCGACAGGAAAAGGCTGGAGGTGCTTGGTGTCCAAAAGCACAAATAAGCAAAGAAATCCGTGAACATCTTCAAGTTGATCTGAGGCATGGTCATTTGATAACTGTAACAGAAACTCAGGGACGTTTCGGTAATGGTCAGGGCCAGGAATACGCCGAGTCGTTCCTTGTCGAGTACTGGCGAGATTCGCTCAACAAGTGGGTGGGCTACAAAGATTCGAAAGGTCAAGAGGTGAGCTAAAGCGCACGGCACAGTAGTTTTACTAATTCATGCGGCATGGAGACCATTGCTGTCATTCATTAATCATCATGTTATTCTGACTGACGTAGACATCACTGGTGAAAGATAGATTGGTTAGAATTAAATTATAAGTTGAGGTTGTGTTGTGAAAGTATTGACCCACCCATACTGTGATGGGATGATGGAGTGGATATTACTAATTTGCTGGATTCATACTCCTATACAATTAACTTTTTGTCTGGGTAAATCAATTTATA
This sequence comes from Brachyptera putata, assembly GCA_907164805.1. NCBI lineage: Eukaryota > Metazoa > Arthropoda > Insecta > Plecoptera > Taeniopterygidae > Brachyptera > Brachyptera putata. The sequence goes on along the minus strand of OU015468.1, from coordinate 10,925,572 downwards.
CCTATCTTTTCTTATTGCTTTGTAGCAGGCATATTTTTTGATGTTTTTAGTTATTTATATTTGATATAGGCTTGAATAATGTGAACGTGAACCATGATATAATCGTGTATTCATCTCAGAGTAGAGAATGATTTGAATTAATGGAAATTGGTTAGATGATTGATATCATTCTGTCAAGTTTATGTCAGGAAAAAAATTAGATTGTTTATAATAGGCTCATATAATTAGGTTGGTCTGCATATAAATATATACGCATCATTGTGCACAAATGATTTCTGTGTGAATTTATCGTGGAGTGTTCGAGAGGAATTGGTTGTGCCCTTGCAGTAGAATACCATTCCACTATTCACTCTGTTGATCGAGGGAAAGACGGATAACCTCAGTTGCATTGTCCATTGAACTCGGCACTTCCACTTCTGTTACGGCTCCTACACTTCATTTGACATAACGCTATCGAACTCATAACTAACAAATCTCTTAAAAATTGAAACAATTATTAATCACAAATCATCCTTTTCTCTGAGTGCATGTTTGTATATTGTTATCGAAGCGACCAACTTCACATGGGATTTTAACATGTACATTTTGTTCCAGATATTGACTGGTAATAGCAACACATATATTGTTGCTCGCCAGATTTTGGACCACCCATTTGTAGCCTCGAAGGTGCGTTTCATTCCCTACAGCGTTCATCCCCGGACCGTATGCATGCGGGTTGAACTGTATGGATGCCCATGGGAACGTAAGTTGACTCTTCATTTCTGGATAGCATGCTGAAACTACAAGTATAGTCTTGAAAATGGGTATTATACATCAGTTTTTTTTTAGATCAAAATTGTGGAATATACATTCAAATAAATCTATACTCTCCCATATTTCACAAATGTATGCCTTTTCCTTCAGATTGAAGTGTGTAATACATTGTTCACCAGTTGTGTAGCAATGCACATTATACGATTATGTGAATAGACTTAAGGTCAATAATATGAACAGAAATGTCCTCATATTTTGTAATGATTTTACAATGGGAGTGAAATTGAAAATCTGAAACAAGTGGAGTGTCTATTCGAGGATGCATTTCTATTTGTTTTCTATACACTTTCTTTTGTTTGTCCGGGTTTACTTACACTAGTTGAGGTAGTTCAACACCATTCTCGGAGCTGGTGTGCTTATTTCAGTGCAAGATGGCTTACAAGTTGTTGACGCTTAAATTCGTATCGATGATGATGGAAAAATATATAACCGAATAATGGCTGTCATTATTAAATATGCATTAATCACATTCCATGATATTTAATATCTAATTCTCCATGAACGGTTCTGCTTCCATTTCAAAATTCGAACGAAAAATTGGCACTTACGTGTTTGTTTGTACCTCAACATTCAGCCCGTAATATGACGCACTTCCTTATTGCACCAGCCACACTCTAGTGCAAGTTAGTGCAAGACAAACAAACAGATCTAATAACAAATGTGAAGATGTTTTTTTATCTCCCCCCCCCCCTCCAAAAAATGGACCAATGTGCATGTTGAAGGCTACTACATGATAATCGTCTCTCTTTGCAGAGAATCTAGTGAGCTACCTGGCCCCACGTGGGGAACCCAACCTGGAGGATACCAGTTATGACGGTATCGTAGACGCTCACTTCATTCATGCCGGCCTCGGTCAGCTGGTGGACGGTATCTACGGTGAAGACGAGGTCAAAGATCCAGAAAACGGTCAGTACTTCTTTTATCATTGTACCTTCGTTAAAAGTTTTCTGATTCAATTCACTCTCATGATACAATGAGTAAAAAACACATACATATCAACAAATGCAATACCCAGCGTACTCAAAATAACTCTGATTCCATTAGAACAAAATTATATTAAACATCACCACATACTTTAAAAACATAACTTCCATGACGAAATTAAAAATTCCACCGGATTCATTCCAACTATTGGAGCATATTACCTCAAACTTGACTTAAACTCGAATGACTTTAGAATCAGCTAATTAACAGAAACAAATGAAGAGATCAATTTAAGAACTAAACAAAAATAATTATGTGGATGAACTCACAGACGAACCAAGGCTCACATATACGAGTATTGTTTTAGTGATCATAATAATTGAATATCCATATTCCTAAATTATACTGTCTAGCCTAGTTTGAAAAATCTCAATAATTATTTATACTATATACTTATTTTTAGTTGATACTCCAACAACTGAGAATAAAATTGTCTGCACAATCCATCAATGTATAACCAATGTATAACACTGTAAGATGATTCTGAAAAAAAAATTACGATAAACGATATCTTTCTATCTATAAAGGCGCGGGAAGTCGTTGGGTCGGATGGCTGAACGAGACACAACAAGGTCGACCTATCGAACTCATTTTCGAGTTTGAAACCCCATGCGAGTTCGCAGCTGTTCACCTTCATGTTAATAACATGTTCACACGTGGCGTAAAGGTAAGAAACATTTAATCAACTATCATTAGATGAGCGTTAGCGAAGACTTCCATCCTACTCTTACGAAGCTTTGTATGTGTGTGTTTTTTGTTTGTTTCTTCTTTGTCTTGTTTCACTGCACAGGTCACAGGGTTTGACTGATAGGCATTAACATTTTTTTGGATATGCGAACTTTTGCAACTTGGAACCCTATAGTTTTGGGGTCTAATCGGTTGGATCATTTTTGAGATACAACATCTCAAAGTTCCTAAAAAACCCATAAGATCAGGCTGAATATGAACAATTGGAAAATAAAATCTCTCCAATATGATTCAAATTTTCCTCAAATGTAAACACAGAAATAGTACACATTGATGAATATTTGCATAGAATTCGGACCAGCCGTTTCGAAGAAAATACTTCAGTGAATGTTTTTCATTTATCGAAAAGATAGAAATATCAGCGGAAAAATATTGAATTGTTTGATTCTCGGCTTCCTACATCCATTGGCATCGGGTGAATTTCATTTTATATGATCAAGGTGTGTAGAGTTTCGCTCATCTTACAACGCACATTCTGCGTTTGCCTAGTTCAACCGAATTTGATTCAATTGTGCATCAATGACGTGAACTTCAATTGATTATATATCCGGATTTAGGTTTTATAATTGACCGCGTTTTACGGATATTGAGAATGTATTAATTAGGCTAACTATTGAGTTACAAGAGTATCATTGCTAGTCAGAGGCAATAACAAGTAATTTAGCTAATTAATGATCAGTCAACAAAATTCATGTAGACCTATGGGTTTGAATTGATTTCGATGAGAATCATGAATTGTATATTAATATTTCGATGCCAATAATTGGTTGTATGCGTGATATTTCATGTGATTTATGATTTGAAGATATTTTAGCGTCTGTAGGATAGGACTAATCCATTAAAAATCCACGATCGAAATATATATTAATCATGTAGATTTCGAATAGATTATTTCAATCTGTAACCGGAAACATATTTGTTATATTCCCAAATCATTAATTCATGCAAGATTCACTCAGCACAATGATAATCAGTCATTTTGATCACCTGTACGTACACATTGTGTCAATAAAAGATAGATAACATATGTTATCCTTTCGGGAAATTGTAATCATCCAGTGCATTTGACTTCCAGTGAGATTGTTGTTTCTTTAAAAGTCATAATTGATTGTCATTTCACACTTCTGTATGGTACATTTGAATAGTATAGCATCTACATTATCTGTACGTTTTGAGACATATTACTTGCCATCGCACATATTGTGAATGTGTTTTTAAAAACATCGAACCATATTGCAATCACCTTCTACATTCACTGATCGCTTATTCTCGAGCTGAATTGTATCCATAAATTTGAATTCTGATGAATAATTCAAAATTTCTGTTAATAGTAATTCCAATTAATTGAAATTGTTTCTTCATCTCGAATTGAATGATAATACAACAAAATAAGTTACATCCAAAATAAACTTCATACATTAACATACCATTTTCATATAATCCTACACACTCATAATATCGTTCAACTTTATACTTAAGTCATACTTATATATACTTCAGTATAAACTTGAATCTACTTATTCATGAACAGTTTTTCTATTATTTGATGTTGAAGGTTTTACTCTCATCCATCGGCATATCGAGTGAATTGATTTGTAAAATTATGTTATACAGATGGCAATCAAGTTTTATTCATAACCCAAATCTTCGCTTCCTAAAGTCTGTTTTTCTAGGAATTATTCAATCAATTGATGGTAAAACATCATGTCTCACTGCGTTGCTGAGGTAAAACCACTTTTAATCTACAGACATTTTAATCAAGTGGATACAAAATTACTTTTCGTACGCCATTCAGTTCGTATTCGTTCTGGTTGCAATCAACTAAAATCTCCAGCGTTTAAAAAGCTCAACAAACAAACAAACTTCCACTGAGTTGAAACCACATCAGAACAAACAGATAAAATGATATGACTCTGGAACCTATCGTTCATCCATCTTCAAACGATTCACAAAAACAAAAACAAAAAAAAGCATAGACAAAAGGATTTATGGATTTCAAAGTGTGTTTAGAACAATACCTTTTTTTTTGGATCTCACAGCGCTGGAAATCGACAACGGTACAACTTTTTGAGAAAAAACATTCAGAAAAAACTTATTGAAAAAACATTCAGAAAAAACCTCTTATGCTGAGGAATGAGGAACTATCTTCGATAGAAATAATTACGAATTATTGCCAAAATCATGAAGAGCATATACCGGAATAAAACCGACTCTGTTCTGTGACATGGGTTTGGCTGTCCAATCTTCCTGAACCCTAACCACATTCCATTGAAAAGTACCCCGCAGCCCATGTCACACGACCGATTCGACTTTTTCCGGTATTTTCCGGACTCTTCATTCTTTAAACTCAGTTATCGCTTTATGGGTGGGGGAGCCAAGATGTTTGTCAGTCAGGCTCACTAGAAAGGTTGGTGGCACACAAACTTATACAAAATGGTGATTGAAAACCGCAATTCGGGGAACATTGTTGTTCACCTACTACAACAATGTGTAACATCACTTGAAATATGCTCATGTGCTGTATGTACAATTCCCTGGTATACAGTTCTATCTTCGTAAGGAAGACACACAGAGAAGCTATGTGTGAAGTAAATATGAAATAATAATATCCATAACACTCATCCATCATCATCTGCTGCGACATGTCGTACTACAACCGCGCTATCTTGTGTGCTAAAGTGAATACGATCATAGATTATTATTATTTCTTTTGTGTCATGTGAATAGGCCTATACCCTATAAGAGCTATTCATCACCACGAGTTTTACCGCAGGTTTTCATTCAAGAAAGAGCTCTTGTCAAGATAGTAAGAAATATTCTTCAGTGCACAATGCGGCATATATATATATATATATATATATATATATATATATATATATATATATATATATATATATATATATATAGGCCTATGCCTTTATAATAGATGATGATTCCGGAATATAAATAACAGTAATAGATGCTCCTCTATTCTTTGAAAAATATGAAAATCAATGAGTAATTCAATCATTCTGTCAAACATTTAATCTTGTCTGATGCTTTTGGTACTTTATGAAATCACTCCAATCACACTCAATGAAGATATTTTTTCGTGCTATTAATTCTCATTCCATTTTCGACATCAAAACACACATTTTGTTCAATTTTTTTTCCCATTCAGTATAGTTTTATCTTTCATTCCTTTGAGTTTTGAGAAACTTCTTATTTTTATTTCCAAATAGTACTATTCAAGATAATCACCAGTCGGGAAATACAAGATTTTTTTCCTACAACCGTGGATTCTTTTATAGAGATTGCTCTACGTTGTAAATCGTTTTCAAAAAAAAATTGACTACACATATTTACTTCTTCAATATCATAGTGCTTCTACCTTTCAATGAGTGTTCAGGTATTTCGTACGTATAACTAACTTATCTATGTTTAAAACATGTTTTGATACATAAAAATGATTTTTTTATCACGACGTTTGAAATACCTATCATCTTACTAGGAAATTGGGACAGGACGTTCATAAAACAGGTACTACAGGCTGTGAATTGGTAATTGTCGTATCGAATGTCATCCAGAATTGCTACATTATAACAATAATTATAGAATTCTAGCCTACAATATAAGATATCCCTTTTTTTGACAGACTCAAAAAATGTGTGTGTGTTCTTATTTCAATGACTTTGAATCTTCATCCATATGATTTCATTGATATTTCACCAATGATGTTCACAAGAAGATGCTCTAAGCAGTATTTGACGCACAATTTCAAAGAAAACTGGAATACAAAACAGGAAAAAGTTAACAGTATTCTCAACAGCAACTTGACTGATCAACGTTGAAATATAATGATATAATAACTGGAGGAAGAGGAAGAGGAAGAGAGAGAGATGATAAGAGAGAGAAAAGTACTGGTATGGGTTTGAAATTCAAATTAGGGAATTTGGTGTCGAACTCAGAAATAATAATCAATTATTTTATAGTCCAAATATTTCTGGAAATGTTTGAAGGAAGTTTTCCTGTTTAGATATTAAAGTCGAAGGTGAAGAAGAAATATCACAGTCGCGGTGTTAGTCTTGATACTAACATTGAGAAGAGCAGATAGGGTTTTGACACGGAGGCTGCGTTCGAGCCATGCCTGAATAAGGAGAGCATAGTAGATGTGGACCTATGCTTGTGTTGGGAGAACACAGAGATAACCATTCCGGCGAAGTGGCTATTCGCCGAAACGGAAGTAGGTTCTGAATTAGTTTAAGCGAAGGTTTAGTTCGGATTGGATCAGTTTACAGGTTAGTTAGTTTAGGTTAGTGTGGATATGTTAGGTTCAATACATCGTTTAAATCGGGGTGATTACGGTTAATCCAGAATGCGCGCAACAACAACAGCAACAACCTCCTCATGTTGTGACATACACAGATGCTTCGGTGAATAGATGCTGCCTCATTTCGAATTAATATTATCATCAACGCCATTGATTCCCCAGCTCTCAATATTACAATATTTCTTATTTTCAAATGATCGTAACGACGAATTCCATTTCACTTCACATATAGAAAAACGTCGAGGGTTGTTTTCATTTGTTTCATTTCATTGGTTTTTCTCCTATCCATGGTATAAGAAATCAGACAGCGTTACCATTTTGTCGACTTGAAACTTTCATAACAGAAATAGAGTCACAGTTTATAGGTACAGAGTTATATCAGAATAAATCCATATCGTTTTTGAAAAAAATCAATCCTGCAGTTTATTCGGGGGAAAAGTGCAATGTTTAATACACCCCATGAGGAATAGTATGGGGCGAAATTTCCAAATTTCGAATTTGATTCGATCAGAATGGAATTTTGGATTGTCAAGAGAACGGTCCACCATTTTGTCTGGATATGGCATCAGGGTGGGTCAGGGTAGGGAAGATATAGAGTGGGGAAGAGGAGGGGCATCGAAATTTCGAAATGAATATTCACAAAAGTCATTCAATCTACCCCAAAGACCAAAACTCGATAATTCGATTCTGAAGCGTGAGTCTAAATCTGAGAGAAAGTTGATAGTTGCAAATTATCAGTTCGTTTAGTGGGCCTACTGGGAATCACACAATAGTATATCCTCCGAACGAGCAAATATCATATATCCAGCATGTGCTAGCAAGTTCAATTCATTTCCTTCGATCAATCATCAAATATGACTTATTTGATTTCAGGTTTACGCGGAGAGTCATGTCTACTTCAGTTTAGACGGTGAACATTATCAACCGACGCCATTACGTTCATCAGTGAAGCCTGATAATGTCAATGAAAGCGCGCGGAACATTACCATCGCCTTGCAGAATCGCGTTGCACAGTACATTAAGATACAATTGACCTTCGCAGGTCACTGGATCTATCTCAGTGAGGTGACATTTGATTCTGGTAAGTATCTTTTTGTTCACTAATCAATATCAGTGCATTATTCTGTCTATCGTGGATGTGAACTCCCAGTAAATCTTGAAACTATACTACTCTGTAGGACGGCACTGTTATGACACTCATGAAACTTGGCCGTCTGTATGTATGCCGAGATCTCGGAAAGTACTGAGCCGATCGACGTGAGACAAACACCAAAATAATCACTCTAAGAAGGAGAGAGTGTTGAGAGAGGTTTTGGAAAGCACCGGAAAAGAGGTCTACATTTGATTATCATATAGATCTAAGCTATTACTACAGTCCCTCAATTCGCCCGGAATATGCCGGGTATTTGCTACAGTATCTATCTTAGTATCACTCTCTGTATGAATGTATTATAACTAAATATATTCGAATATATAAATATATGAATATGTATTCACACACATATATATATATATATATATATATATATATATAACAAATAATGTTATTGTTCTTCGAGTGGTTATCTGGATACAAGAAACTTTGCCTTCACGGCGATGATCATAACTCCAGGGTCTCGCCATGTACACAACAATGACGAATGAAAAACTGAGAGAAATATATACGAAGCATCGGGGGAAAATGAAAAATGTAAGAACGGCTTCAGGGTGGGTAGTGAAGAGATGGGGTGGGGGAGGAGAAAGCGGGATACAAACATAGATGAATGACAAGGAATAATTCAATTCATCTTGAAAATATATCACATACAATACCATGGAAGTCTTGGGAAAAGAATCACCTGACTGGTACAAAAATAGTCCAGATTTGCGTGTTCTGGTAATAAGGCTGTTTTCTTTGGTTGGCTATGGGAGGGAGACAGATGTGAGGAGGGGTGTGTTCAATATTACCGGTGTAACAGTAATGTATCGAATAATTGCACTTCCATTACTCTTTCATCATGACTTGACTAGACCTACTACTATCACTAGCTTGACTACTAGTAATATCAGTTGTGGTACAACTGTCTCTTTGTATACTCAGTATGGGTCTCTTCGGCTGTATATTAACAGTCATGATTTGAATATTAGTATGTGCTTTCTTTCGACAATGCAATACCAAAAATGTACCAAGTACATTTTTTCAGTTATATGATAGAACAGTTAGGGCATTTATACTGTTATTAGTAAAGAACACTCTGAATTCGTTTCAAATCACATAGGTACATAATCAACACAGTTCAAATGTAAATGATGTTCTAATATCAGAAGTCAAGTAACACGAAAATGATTTCGATCAAAAAGATTCGATCGAAATCTTTCCTGTGAATTAACTGATCAAAATCTAGATTTGTACCGATCGATTGACCTATTGCCTATCCCTAGTCACGGCGGATCCACTGTGGTTACAATAGCCATGTCGTGAAGCAGAGTTTTCACTCCCAAACATCGTCTCTCCTCTCTTACTACACGCCCATGCATGCACCCAACATTTGGCACATCCCTCCCTATATTCATAGCCATATCCGTGATGCGTATTACATTGTCATTCCTAACACGCGGTTTATTTCTTTCTCGATTTTCTATTTTGGATCCGGATCACGTTTTAAAACCATGACGAGGGTCCATCCCCCTTCCCTTCCACTGGAATCCTCCTTCACAGCAAACGGCAGATCGCACTTTACAGTTGCAATTCAAACCGGTAGCATTATGACCACTAAAACCTACGAGATTTTTCCCAAGATTCCCCTCACCGTGACTGCTGTATAGTGATAATTAGAATGCAGATTGACGACAAGTGAAGAAGAACCTTCTCGACAATATCACGAGTCATTTGTTTCTAGTCTCTCGGGTTGCTGTTGATTATTGTACGTATAACGTGTTGTTGTATCGTACGGAATGGTGACTTTGTCGTAGACTTTATTTAACAATTTCCACTACAAAGAGTCGCGTAGTCGTTGAGCAGAGATTGTATTGTGGGCTCAATAAAGGCCAATGGTATCGTGTGATAAAACACAATGGCTACGTGAGACCAAAAAGCTAAGGACCTTTTACAATCCTATTTCTTTTTTAATCCTTAGACGAACAAACAACAAATAGACTTCTTTGTTGATCAACCGATAAAAGTAGAAGGCTACTCGACCATTCACTTGGTAAAAATTGTGGAAACGGACAATATAAAAAAGTCGAGTGAAATATATAAGCTATATTCCGTAATTTTACAAACCAGTCTACTTGAATTTTTACCCGCATGTGCAAGAACCAACAAATGAGATATATCTTCTATAATTATTTAGTATAGGAGATATATTTTCTATAACTCTTCGGTATAGGACTCTATATAATATTCACCAACGCCAGCAAATTACATTCTTTTCAGCTTAAAATCTACTACAAATGAGGTATCCTGTACCCAAAAGTGTAATCTTCAAAAATGTATGCATTTTCCGCATTGCTCATATATATGTACACGTTTGTAGGGGTTGTAACAATAACTTTTTCTATTCCATTCGTCGTACGTTTAGAAGAAGTAAAATACACCATAAGCCATTATAACGCGTTTGTAAAGTTAATAGATTCCCTTTTTGGCGTATTTGCTTTGTGGGGCTCAGGTGCGCTACGCTGATAGAGTGTGCTCCGTGTAATACGCACACTAGCGTCGAGTCTTCCAGCTAATGAGGGTCACGGCTTTAGATGTAATTTATTGATGTTGTTAATAATCGCCCAACTGCTCCCCGTCCTTACATTTCTGCCACTGTGTATTAGAGAGGGGATATGTAAACCGCTGGCAGAAATGATTGTAGACATCGAAATGCGGAAGAAGCTTCATATTGCTCATGTAGGCGAAAAGTGATGGCGTGAGAATAAGGTGTGGTGTGATTCTGATGCTTCTCTGATAATGGATTCAGTGATGTATCAATTGTTTATACAGATATATTTGGTAAGATTGAAGATGAATATAAGGATGATGAATAAAGGATGAATGAGCTACAATAAATAATATCTCATCAGAATATAATACTGATATAATACACTGAATATAATATAGAATGAGGATATGGCATTCATCCATTCCTTAGTCAGCTATATGGTACCGCTATAGAAATTGAAGTTCTGGAAATTGAAGTTCTGGTCCCGCACAGAGAATAGGTTTTTGTAAATGTCCTTTCACTCCACAGTTTCAATATCACTTGCTCATTCGTACCCCCGTATAATCTAGCAATTAATGACAACAATAATCGTTAATCGTACAATAATCGTCATCAATTAATATGACCAGACGTAGTAATCACCATTAATTGAATCATTTATCATAAATTTGGCAGATATTCTCCAGTTTCAATCCTATATAAAAATCCCTCACTAGTAAATGATTCACTCATCCCAATTCACTCCAATTATAATATTTAGATGAAGAAAATGTATTGTGTTCATTAGAACTGTACAGATTTCTCTAAACGTCATTATTTTGTCAGTTTCACTCTACTTCGGCTAGCAGTAATGTTGGTTAACAATATACGGAATCATTCAACTGATTATTTCAATTGATAATTTATTAACTCAATCAATCAAAAACGTGGGGTACGTTTAGAGTTTTCTTCTATATCATTTTCTATTGCCACTCATGGCTTCAATGCATAATTTATGGTAGCTACCAGATAGTCTATCAAAACATTACTCGGGTAGTCACCAGTACAGTGCGTCGTTAAATCCCATAACAAATGAATAAATATGAATTTCATTCAAAAATATGCATACTATACATAGTGGAACTCTGATGTAATGTTTGTTCGAAATTTTCAAAATTTTCGAAATTCTGTTCTCTTTTTCAACCGTATTTGATATTTGATCACACAATTAATATTAGTCAGCCCGCACACAAGAACTTCTGTTCTTACGCGGGCTTCAGATCATCATTTTCTATTCCTCACGCCCTAATATTTCGTTCACATAGTTCAAATTATATTTCCCTTTCGTTAATTCAGTTAAATTATCCTGATATCTAGCATGAATGCTATTTTATATAGGTATGCAAGTTTGTTTGCGATTACTTTTTTTTCTCACTTTTCAACATCTCATTTTTTGATTATATTTTAGATCTTTCATCTTCATCTAACTATTATCTGTGGCGAGAGAGTATGGTCACAGACAGCGTAGACCTGGCGTCAAACGTCATCTTTCCATTTGGAATAAGTGAATTGAGATGTCAAGATTGCCCTTGTCCAAACGATCCTATACTTTCATCCAGCCTCAATTGGAAAACAATGATTCTGCATGGAGTTTCGATTTTATCGGAAAGAAATGGGAAATCATTTTCATTGGAAGATGGAAATTTCTAACATTATTCCAACATTATTTTATATCTCAAAATTCTGGTAATGACGCATAGTTATCGACCCTTTATGGCAATCAGAGACATTTTTCATAAAATTCAACGAATGTCAGCCATTTTCCCCAGTCAGAATTGACGTAAAAATGGAGCACATTTCACATAATTACTTATCTTTAAATTCGGACTAGACTGGATACCTCCAATAGTTCGACCAATAGCTTCCAATAGGTAGCTCCAAAATAAAATCGTTCCCGGTAAGCATTGAAAACTGAGTAGGTACAACATTAGCAATGTATACTTTTTCCACAAGTGGTCAGTAGAAGAAGGTACTTTACCATTCCTGAGAAACAACTGACCTAATCTCTCACTGACCTGAAAACAAAGTGTCCTAAATCCAACCACCACTGACCAACTGACCAACTTTACAAATCTTTTACTCCTTGAGCAACTTGTACAAAAGTTGAAGTGGAGTGTTTGATTTTTTTGCTTCACAAATTTCAACGACACAAACCTGACACACCCAATCCTAGCAATCATTAAAACAATTGAAACAGATTAACATTTAACGTGATGGTAACAATGCAATATCGATACACCTCCCAATACTGGAACCATTTAGTGTGTTTTCGGAAATCTAAGTAACTACGTAACTCACACTACGTATACTGACATTCTCATCTTAGGTGGACATAGGCAACGTTGCAATAATAAATGGACATATGGAGATGTAATTAAACTTCGGAAAATACAATTGAAACTCACGTTCTATCGGTTCTTTTCCTCCGCGAAATCCTTATATCCAACAAAACTTATGTTCACTAAAAGATGAACACTTATTTAACTATTCAATAATTACTCCTGGCAGCACTATATTATCTTGCCACGAAGTGTTCGCTCTTCGTTTGTCAGCGTTGTTGATTGTTTTCAAAGTTCAACACAGAACCAATGTCTCTTGTCAACATACCAACAAGTAACGACTTTGCAATAGTATTCCACCGCCAACACTCGATTCATTCTCGCGCGCTCCGCTGCCATCATTGACACTGATTTCTTATATTCAACAGTATGTAAGGGTTCAAAAGTATCACTGAAGTAACATAAACAATTCGTAATCTTTGTCGGCATTTGAACACGTGTAATGCGTGTAATAGTGTTTGATCACAACCAGTGTTTAGACAAGTAACTAGTCAGTGAAGTCGCAGTTAATCAGGAGGTGTGTACATGTAAATCAGTGATGGCGTATACAAAACACATGTCTGGGTGGTGAGTATCTGCCAGGAACGCCCAGAACACACGATGTGCGACAAGATTGAGATGGAACGTATATCTATTTGTATCCATGTAGATTGTTTGTCGTCTTTACTTTAAGTAGCTGGCAACAAGAAGATATGCGTATTGTGGTATTGAAAATAGTTGAGTCAAATTCACGAGTAAATATAGGAGAATTTAGAGAATCTCTTATCAGTTTTACAGTTTGATGTCCGATTGCGGTCATTATTTGCTCAACTAGTTCAAGTCTGGATTCAAATCACTTTATTCCGAATTGAAAAATTTCTATACATTTTGAAACCACGTGTTTTTTCTACTAACAATTTTCTGACGGTTCCAATTCCCGATACCGTCTAGCACTCTGATAGGTTGATTTCAAAGTTTTGTGGCTGCTTCAGTTAAAGAGTTGATGCACATTATGCATAATGAATGCATCTTCAATAATGTACTTTGACTGCATTTTACCCTGAAATGAAGAGAGAACCAATATATTCGCTGTTTACTTGAAATCTCTTGTGTATAATGGAAAATTACTTCTTAGGTACCATGCATGAGAAAAGATTGATAGTACGATAGATGTATTAAGTTCTAAACTTTCCTCAGTCCATATCCTCTCAGCTTATTATTGAAATATATGAAGCATCTATTATATATTCATACAATGTAGAGCTATACACAGATGCCATAATAATTGAAGATTGAATCCACTGCAATTGTTATTAATACGGATTCAATAAGTTACTTAAAATACCCACAGATTGTATTTTACATAATGCTCCATTCCAAGAAAATACGATGAACAACCAAATAAAGTTCGAACAAGAAATTTGTCTCGAAAATGTGCGGGTGGAAAACACTTTCCTCGAAGTTTTTTTCTCAGAATATGAGACGTTTTTCATTTTTTTCCCTCAACATATTTCTGAAAATCCAAATATATATATATATATAAAACATTTTTTGGTCTATGGATATATATACATGTATTACAATTTTTGGTCTATGGAGACTCCATTTATGAGTAGTGAATATATCTGAGAACAATATGTATGCTTACAAAATAAAGATAGATAACATACATTTCTTTCACGACTTTCGTATCCAAGTTGACGAGAAAAAAAAATGTCCGACCAAATACTACGCACATCATTCAATAACCCTGTTTCATTACTCTCTTCTTACAGTGCCAATACTTGGTAACGTGACCGATGAAATACTGGAGCAATATTATCTCCAGCAAGACAGCGATCGTACGCCACAAGTTGGGATAACAGGTGGAGAGACCACTCACGCCAGGAAAGAAATTACTCCAGGTAAGCTGACTCGCAAATTATTCGAATACTCTTTACTAGTTATTTATTAGTAGTTATAAATACTAGTTATTATGAATTTTGAAGAATCTCGGTATTCAATTTGGTAAGTCAATTTTGAAACGATTAGATGTAGTCTCAATACATTTTTATAAGATTGACGATAAAAGTTTTCCGGGTTGGTTTTTAAGCGGTTTTGAGCTTACAATTTTTTCTTTGTATCATCATTTCTCCAAATAACTATCAATATTTTCAATTGATCTCAAGAGGCTCTTTCAATTTCATTATTTCTACGCCGGAATTGTGGACAAGTTCGTCGCATAGATGATGTGTATACTCTTCTGCAACATTATCAAATACAGTTTCATTCGCTTCCCTATCAAAACGACAAAATAGTATTTGATTCTGTACCCCCACATCATATTTACCCTGACTTTGAATCCCCTATTTGTGCATTCAATTACACAAGGTTTCAAACGACTGCAAGTTCATGATGATACGGGGTCATCAAACGATGTTGATTAAAAAAAAACATCAATAAAACCTTCTTTTCAAACGTTTCACCAAATAAGGTACATACCACTCAAAATTGAGTAACCATTGATGTCCATACCAGGGCTTTTTTTGTTCACGTGGAAAGTCGTGGTACTTTCTATGTTACCATGACTTGGCGTTCACATGGAACCTGACATATTGTAACGAATGTTGACCCTTTTCTCATTACAATTGGGAAACTGTTCATCGGCTTGAATAGCATATTATCATTAATCGACAAAATTATATCTATCATTTAAAACCACGTGTCCAGTTTTATGTCCAAGAAATAGGGGATTTACGTCAAAATAAGTATCAAGTTTACATTAAATATTTGTGCCTATATATATTTTTATTAATATGTGGAACTTGACGCAAAGCCAGGTAAAGGATGGGAGTAGGATTGATTGGACGACGCACAACAAGGGCTATCTTATCACTCCATTCCAATTATTCATATTGAAAACAATTAAGTTTGACACCAGGACTGCACTGTACGTGTCTTAACTCTTCGTCGCAGATAGAAGTTTTCAAGTTACCGAAAGTTCGGAACACATCATAAGTATATCAAACGTTCTTGTGATTTCCGGACATTACCCAGCATTGGTAATTAGAGTGAACCAAACACACAAATACGTTGATATTTCACTTTCAACCAAGTCTCTTGGGTAGTGTACACTCATTCCAGCAGATGTAAAGTGTATCATTTCACAATGAGAAAGAGGACAAAACTAAGTGATAGGCCCAAAATTATTATAATCATGCATATATCATATTTTTCTAAAAATAAATGACAGTTCAATATTTGTTTCTTTCCAGCTACGAGTGCCACTAGTAGTCACCAAGCATATGTCGGCCTGATAACTGGTGTTTTAGCAGTAATAGTATTGTTACTGGCTTGCACTGTAGTGCTAATGATCCGACGTGGTCGTAAGAAAGTAGCACTACTTCACAAACACACTGCTCTGGTGTCAAGCAGCACGAAAACTGGAGTGACGATCAACATGGAGGATCTGAAGATACACATAGATACACCAATAGTCAACAACGGGTTATCGCGAACGAGGATGTTGTCGAAGAAGAACGCGGTCGGTAGTAAAGTCTGTGGGCGTAGCATTGTCGGCGAGGAATCTGAAGATAGCGAAAATTCGTCGGTTTATCATGAACCGTATAAACTTCTGGCGAATACGATGAAACCGGAATATGGTTGTTTGTTGAAGAAGGATACATTGAAGTCTAGCAAGAGTGACTATACTGGTAAGTGTTATCATTTGTTTTTGAGAAAGTCGAAATGTGGGTTTTAGGAGCGAGCAGACGTTCGAGGTGAACGCAATCTTTCGCTAACGTAGTCAAATACGCGCTGAGTTCAATACTAGAATTTGATGAAAATTTGGTGAAGGCGTGAATTTGACTATTGTATTTGGTAACGGAAAAGAACATTTTTTTTTTTTTGGAAAACAATACTACAATATTACTGAAGGTAATATCTAATTCCAGCAAATTGATTGTGTTCCGTTTCTATGCACACCGGATATGCATACACTATGTAGTCCTTTGCATAACCGTTAAAAAATAGTTTTCTCAGTTTCAAAATTTGGAATAGGGTTGACAAATATCACACGAAAGTTACATTCAACAGTTTTATTATTTCAGAAAAGAAAATATTATCAAGACACGGTGATAGCTATTACTGAAATTGGCAAAACAATCCTACATTCTTTCCACGAAAAGGTATATTGAACACTCGAAAATCTCTCTCTCCATTTTTGTCAAGTATCAATTCAGAATATTCTAAGAAAAGCATTCAATTTGGTATTCTTCATATTCGCTCTTATTTTCAAAAAAATCTCATTGTTCATGACACGAGAACAATCTGACTGTGATTACAGAAACCCGTGTTGATTAATTTATTTTTAGATGGAAAATAATCCAATTTAATGAGTTATACTGACGATGAGCCAAATCGAGTTGTTTACTGTCTGGTTGAAGACATGGTTTCAGTTGATACAAAAGCAGTCATGTAAAGCAAACGCTGGAATCCGGCATATAAAGAATGAAAGACGAGAGTTTCCACTGGAACAAACGTAACCAATGGTAACCAACGCGAACCAACGGTAACCAACGTTAACCAACGGTAACCAACGATGCGTAATATCCTCGATCCTAGCACAAGACGATTCGATGTGATGGATTTCTGTACATGTTTGTTGACTCACTAAATTGGATTTCTATGTGTGTAATCAAACATGAACAGCAACGTATTGAATTAATGAGACTCAATTTTGAATAATTTTGTCATTTGAATTTGTTCTCTCATTGCTTTTATTATTATATCACTTTTATTATTGGGTTCAACGACCTCTTGTTGCTTCACATGATACCTCGAATAATTATCAATCTTTTAGAGAATAAGATGAAAAACTCTTGAAATAATCAGTGATTGCTGACTTGTATTTGGAAAAATCTGTTACATTATCAATATGGAGACCGAAATAAATGAAAGAGCGATATCAATAACATCCATTCGGACATTTTCTCCGCTAGTATCTTTTTGTTTGTTTGTTGTTTTTGTTTGTATCCATAGTTATATAAATCATTATTATATAAAATTGTCATTTTAATTATCATTTCCATGCGAATTCGAATTTTCTATGTTGTAGAAAAAAATGTATGTACGGTACATATCCACAAAATAATCAATCATATAATATAGATCTGAGTGACGAAATAAACGATATTATTATTATTGATGCATTACAAATTCGAGGTTTGAAGTGCTTGACAAAATTCCACCTGGCAAAGTCACAATTTAATTATACTTTATGATTCTCATTTTTTCTTACGTCACAGATTTCACAATTTCCAACATTTTCCAAGAAGATATCAAGTTCTCATCAGCGTCGTTATATAACTTGACTCCTCCGCCTCCACCTACCTCTCGCCCACCGATCTATGACGTACAGATGTATACACCGTCGAAAGGTTTCTCAGTGACGTCTTCTACCCCAGCAGAAAACTACTACGCGGCTACAGATATTGTCAAGGTAAGCTGCGCTAAGCTTCAACTTGTTTTTCTTTCGTACATGCCGTGTTAAACACGAATTGTCAACAAACTCACTCAATCTTTTCAAGTATATCTCACACTGTTCAGTTCCTTTCACGCCTGAAAAGATTTACACTGCCATAGCATACATCATATTACTATAACAGAAGGTAGTGACGATTTAGGTAGCTCTGAATGCTTCATTTTTCTCTTACAACAAAGATGAAAGGAAATATGTTTTTTTTCAGTATATACTGAATAACTTTGAAGGGACTATATCTCGGTAGTGCCTTCAAGACTGGTCAACTTTTTAGTAAATATGGTGATTTTTTATTACGACCCACAGATACTTACGAAGAAGCCTCAATAGTTGATCAGTAATTCTTGTGCGCTTTTTTTGAGCGACTTTTTTCTTTGAAAGTGTCACGTCCTCTTAATTGTTCGGCATCCGTGTATCGTTAGTTCGTAATTTCTTCACGATCCTGCCATGCAGTGGTTGGAATAAATCAGTGGTGGTTTGATAGTGGGGAACCATTCCAATATTCACCTCGACGTCTGAGGGAAACTCGAAAACCCCAGATCAGAATAAGTTACCGGGTTAAGTTGACGGTGCAGAACTCTAACAACTGATCTACCCGTCTCAATTATTGAATTGGTTATACGTATAAGAAACTGTGGAAAGGACGTCAAACTCTATGGACAGAGGTGCTAGGTGAACTATACTTCCAGTGCCTCGTGGATAGTCGATAAATCAAATCATTAGGAAAGCAAGATATGCAAGTGAATTGACTCTCTCTGTTCCTTGCAGTGACAGGTGTTTCTCGGTTACTCGAATCCATCAGAAACTCCACGGAACTGAAAGTACTTTTACAACGGATAACGGATATAAGCAGTGGTTAATTTGTGGCGGACCTTCATGAACGGTGTCTTTTTTTAAACCGGTTGCACTTTTCGGTTCCAAAATTATGAAAAAATTGTATTTCTATCCATTCACTAATACTTTTAACAAGCAATATTCTTCATACAGATGACTATATATTTTCAAATTCTGATAACGTTTTTTGTATTATATTCATTACGAATTCTTATCGTTTGATAAAGATGACTATAATGTCGAATAAATTCTCATGAATACGCTCTAAGGTCAAATTGATTTATTTGATGTATTTTTCTCATGGTACTTTTGTAATGGTGGTGGGGAAGGAGGGAAAATAGTAGTGATGGTTTACTTGATTTTACAAATCAAGTCGTGGGTATAACTATAAGATCTTTGATTAAGAGTGGTTACGAATGAGGTGTGTGATTTGGTGTGTCACAGAAAGGACGCAGAGAACAGCATTTTACTCCCGGTGCGTTCACGACGATGAAGATCCCCGAAGGTCCACCCCGTGATGGTACCTACTCCATTGTCGAGTTTCCTCGTCATCGCCTTCGACTACTGGAGAAACTTGGTGAAGGTGCATTCGGCATGGTAAGTCAACCATTGGTCAACACCATCATCCAACAATTATTCCTACATGTGGCACTCGACTGCCATTTACAGTCTATAGTTGTGTGGGATCTATGAGAGAAACGGTTTGAATTATTTGAGTGTGAATGCAAAACTTTGACGTTATTTTTTTCTCTTTTTCAATAACATCGAAACTCGATACAAAATCATTGTTCCCCAATCAGGGCTATGGATGGAAGACGAGTTGTCGTTAGAATGAATTAAATTAAATAAGTCAAGTTAAAAAAGAAATGATCGCATAATTTCCTATGTCAAAATATATTGAAAATGGTACACGATGCCAGAAATGCAGAAATGCCACGATGCCAAAATTTCAATATACATTTCCAAAACGGACTTCAGAAAATATTTCCCCTCTCTGACATTCTAGTAAACTTTCAGGACGTTTGAAGATGAATTTTTTTAAATTCTTGAATTATTTTGATATAATTTAACAATCACACAGAGAAGTCGCATGTAAGATTATACATATCTGTACACATAGACACATACACTCATTCACAGAATAATAAGTAATAAATTCAATGTTTTAGAGAGGGTAGGATTGATTTGATTACCTGAACATGATGAACTTCCATGACAATTTTATCATATCAAAACATGTTACAAAACAAATATTCGAGAACGATTATCTAGTCACCATCTCATCTCTTCACATTCTATTCACTTCAATATGCTAAATAAGTTATGCACGTGGTAATCAAACCACCATTGTTTTGTACAGTTTTTATTAGCCATTTGGCAACGTTTTTTCCTAGGGATATTAAAACTCGTAAAGTTGAGAAGAGATGCCTTTTTCCACAACGAGACGCATTTATTATTCCCAGAGAAATTACACCAAACGTTGAAAGTCGCACCTGTGCACCAAAACACCGCAGAGAAACATTCTTATGGCCACGTAAAACAAAAGTTTTCAACTTTCTTTTTTTTCATATACATAAACAAAGTGTTTTGTAATAATATTAGAATACGGAAATGTTAGTTCTTGCAACTCTTGGTGAATACTTCGGTCGGAACTTGTGAATAACACGAAATTAATTACGTTCAAAAAAATAGAAAGTTGAATATACCAAAAAAATATTGTTCGTACTTATGAAACTGAACATCAGTGTACAGAATAGTATCCTGGCGAAAGAAGAGGTTAAAAAGCTGGTAGAAATAGCCAAAAAGAGGCTGGTATAACTTCTATCATCCCACATGCACAAACGTAGCTAGAGGTGATTTTTTTTGGAAATATCCTCCAGAAAATAGTAATTTTGAATAATTGATATATTATTTGATTATTCAAAAAACTCTGAACAGAGTCAGTATAGGCTACATGTTTTCATTATCTCGTAAATATCTACGAGACATTAGGACAGGAAAATAGGAACATTTCTCAATTACAGTGACAAATTACACAACGGTGAAAGAAGTAATGATGATTTTTTTTTAAAAACAGCCCGAAAGTATGTAAAACCTCGATTTGGAAAACAATGGAAGGTTTTCATGATGAAAACATGATGAAAATCCCACTTGGCTGAGTTTTTCAATGAAATTCATCTATTCATCTATGCTCAGAAGAAAACTATGAATTATAAACTACATCATAAATTTCCGAATCAATGAATTTGAACGGTTTGTTGAACTATTCGAATGAATCATGAGTGATTTTCCCCGTTCTTGATTTCCGGTCAACATTTCGACATTGTTGATTGGTTCTGAATGTCATATTATCTGAATGGCATGTGAGATTTTTCATTTTTTTCATTTTAGGCCTCGACAAAATGTGTATTCAAATTGTATGTTATAATATGTATGTATGTTTATGTTTGGAAGTGAGCCGTCTTCAAATACGCGTTTAACGACATTTCAATTCTCAATGACGTGTGGCTACGCAAGGGCAGTTTGAAAGTCTTATGTTAAACTTCTGAAAATAATACATGAGGTCTAATCAGCAGTCGGCTCATGGACACTAACTGCACCTCTTTCGTTCAATATTATTCTTCCACATAAACCACGAGATCGAAATCAATTCGGCGTCAATTTCACTCAAACAGGCCTACGTGCAAACCAATTTTCAGCATACGTTCATCACTCATCTGGCCTGAGTGAATGACAAAGATTAGACAACATTACGCTGTGTTTCCATTACGACCTCGAAATCGCTTTCGCACCGCGATTGTTTCGCCGCTTTGCGCAATCTTCTTACCACGACATCTACCATGTAAATATTGAATCAGTAACAACTCTAGTACAAGTGTTTGATTCTAGTCGATAGCTCACCGAGTTCAATTCGGATTCAATACAATCGATAATCCCTTTCATTAGTTCGAGTATGAGCAATAATTATATTTCCAAAAGCAGAATGTATAAAGTCTTGTTCAACTATCGTCCCCCATGTCGCATTCTCCACCGATTGGTCGACTTTTCAAGATGTCTGACAAAGCTGTATGAATTCCGCTTTGCGAAAGCGATTTCGCGTTCATGGAAACACAGTGGCATTCATGGAATGTACGAGGATTACACGTTGTCTTCACTTCATGCTCAATTCGTTTATTTTGTTATAGATACATATTTGTGAGGCAGAAGGAGCTTCAGAGAAGAATGGGGTTTCATCTTTCCACAAGAAACAGCTGGTGATAGTGAAGTCATTATGGCGAGGCTGTAGTGAAACAACAAGGTAGGCAATCACTTCTATATGTCACTAATGTTTTGTCGTAGATAGCATGTAGTCGACGTGATTCCTTTCAGCTCCAATTTGAATTTAACGTAGATTTTGAATGTACATATATATCGTATTCGTATTTTCCAAAATTTTCAATTTTCCATCTTGAACAATTCAACAACCGCATATCATTGTTCATTCAACAGGGACGAATTCCTGAGGGAAACGAGCTGGTTGGTGACGCTCAGGGACGCTAACCTGGCCCGTATTGTTGGGATCTGCAGTCAGGAAGAGCCTATATGTGTCCTTCAGGAACATTCCGAACTAGGAGACTTGTCACAGTACTTACAGTTACAGAGTTTAGCTGCTCACGAGGGGAATTCTACACTTAGGTAAGGCAATATAACCTTGAGAAGTTTTTTTTCAATTATTGTTTGATACTTTCTTGTACATGTTTCTAGTATTTTGAATCAATATACACTCACGGTGTGGACAAAAGAGATGCAATAGCACAACTAAAACCTCAATTCAATATTCCGACCATAGTTTCGAACATATTTCGTACATGATATTTTGTTTTATATTGTATTTATATATATATATTAATAAATAGATAAATGAATATATATATATATATATATATATATATATATATATATATATATATATATATAATTGAAATGTGATAACCATTCCATGATAGATACGCCTCGACCGGAACTCGAACTAGGGACCTTCTGATTGCCAGTCGGGAGAAGAATAAGATTCCAGGTTCGAGTCCCGGTTGAGGTGTATGTCCACATATATATATATATATATATATATATATATATATATATATATATATATATATATATATATATATATATATATATATATATATATGTATACATATGAGAACATAGAAACATATTTACATACATAACTCATTGTTAGTGGATTACGCGATAATTAGTAGTTTTACTTGCTATCCCCGTTGATTACGCATGTTATTTTCATACCCCAATTATATTCTTGGAACCGTCTCCAAGAATCATAATATAACAAAAAAACAGATCACTGGATTTCACGATGTGAAAAACTTGCATGTAGTAAGAGTAGTTAACAAAAAGACCTCAGCTCCCTTACGCTGAATTTAATACGTGTTCGAGGAACATTCCGTACATGCGTTAACATAGATTTCTTTGTAATAAAAAAACAGACAGACAAGAAATTGATATTTTGAAAAGTACTCCTGCTAGATTCCACAGAGTGGAAGTTTACAGGCTATACCTCGGCTACAGCCCTTATCGCTGACCATCGGTGATTTCCTCCGATATCAGTCCGGGTCAGTCCACCCCTAAATCCCACGGAGTCATGAGTAATAATTAAGGAGAAAAATTGATCAAAACCTTGGTTTTATTACTCGGGTTACGATATAACATAACTCTACCCACCTCTGAGTTTTAGTGTCAACATTCTACGACACAGAATCTTATCATCTCATAAATCAGCTTTGAATTGGGAAGAACATCGGGATTCATCAAACAGAGCGATGAAGATAATTGGAAGCACATTGCGTCAAATAATGAGCAAAAACGAGGACATCCAATTACAAAACCGATATTATACGGAGTAGCATTGAAATCTAGATTTTCGAAGAATACGTATAAAAGTGCTTGAAGAAAACTCGGCATACGTATCCCTATACAAAATTATATATATATATATATATATATATATATATATATATATATATATATATATATATAGAGAGAGAGGGGGAGATTGA
Source organism: Brachyptera putata (assembly GCA_907164805.1). Taxonomy (NCBI): domain Eukaryota; kingdom Metazoa; phylum Arthropoda; class Insecta; order Plecoptera; family Taeniopterygidae; genus Brachyptera; species Brachyptera putata. The sequence continues at coordinate 10,901,270 of OU015468.1, read as the reverse complement.
ATACGTTCATAGCTGACTCACAGAAAGAAAGGACTCAAGAAATTGGACACTAAAATGTATCCGAAACGTCATGATATGATGATTTCCTCTGGACCGCAAATCGATTCAAAAATAGGTCATTTTACCGTGAAAGACATATCACATAATGGCTGCCTTGAAATTCTACATCATAATATATATTTAAATATATATCTAAATATGTATGAATCATTTTTAATATATTGGGCAGCAAAAACACACTTTATTCATTGTTGAACAATATGAATCCTCACGAATGGGAATATCGTACAGAACACATTGCTCTCAAAACTGAAAATGCAGTCCAAGCTCCATGGATAGTTATCACAGTTTTACAAAATCGTACATTTTTCAGTCACCAGTATTATTGGGAGTAATACACACTGGTATCCAAAATGGGAACAGAATATATTACATTTCGCTCCTAATTTTTCATCATCCGCCCTAATTGGAAAACATTTGAATGATTTAATAATTTTAAATTACACGTAGAGATTATTGTTGTCCTCAACTATGCTCAATTGGTGTGGTAGGAGCCAGAAGAATCTAGAAAAAATATAAATAAAATGCGTTCAACGATGTCGTCCGCTTATTCGCAAATAAACGTTCAACTAATAAAGCTATTGGTTAGGTCCTTTATCTAATACTTCATCACCATCAGCTACAATTTGCTCAACACTCAAGAATGAGGTATCAGGACCCTCACCAAGACTGTCACCTAAAATAAAGTCCTACGCCTAGCTAGCTCCAAAGGACTAAGGACTTTGATTCCGTATGTTCACTCATATAGCCAAATTCTATGGCAACATGTCCAGTCTTTGTGTATTTCTTTTGTAGTTCACTTGAAATCATAGCTCTTACTGATGAGGCGAGCAACGAAATATGATGGATTATTTCACTCTAAGACCGTGACTTTGTTATCATTTTTTGACATTTGTTATCTTTGTAATAGCCCTACTAGTAAACATTACCCAATCAAGGTCCTAGTCTCTTGGAACTAGCTAGGCCTAGGACATTATTCTAAATAGCAGTCACGGTAAGACCCCGAATGATAAAATGTTGTATTTTCTCTCCAATCCACTTAAACGTTGAAACAGGTGTTCATCGTTTAGACGCACTTAAAACGTTTAGGCGCATGCACTCACCTGTGGATATTGATCAGTCGTACACAAGATCTCCCAAGATGAACACAAACGTTAAGCCATTTCAGACTCGAGCCATCGTGAGCTTAGCAACCTCTCATCTCTTGATAGACGAGCAGGGCGACGATCGTAACACATAGTTTTATAGCTGCTGTGGCATCGGCGGCAACCTATAAAATGATGGTGAGGCACCGCGCTGTAAAATATAGCTGTGATGGCGAAGTAATTGGGGAGGAAAGAATAATGGTGACATGCTTGAAGGGATCGCAAGTGATAATATATGGTAGTCGACGTAAGGTAACAGGTTCGTTCCGTTGTGAATGGAATCGAACCTGTGCTCGCATAGCGTGTAGATAGCTGAACTATAGTAGGTCTAATAGTTGGCTTGTGAGTTGATTTGAATATTATCATTTTATAGGCATGAAGAAAAATGTTGAAACAATATCCCAATGTACATGTACTTATTGATAATATTGTGAACGAACTAACATTATTAATAGTTATTCCTTGTGGTCTTTTTGAAAGTTCGTATGAACTGGAAATATTTTATCTCCAATTTCAGTGTAATAGAAAATAATCTCTTTTCCCCTTCCGCACCCAACGAATGGAAAAATGTGTGGAAAAATATTCGTTACATGTACCTGTGTTTGAACCAATGAGTGAAAAGTTCTTGTAACATGAGTTCAAGAAATTGTGAAACAAAACTTCACTATTTCGAACGAAGTAATCGAACCCTATATATCTTACACGCCTCAATTCCAAATATAGAATATATTGATTATATTGTGTGAGATACGCATTTTTCATTTGTATTCTTACTGTCAAAGAATAATTGTATTTTTTATTTTTTCGAATACTCGTTTGAGATAAACTTCATTTACTCCGATCACAGAACTCCGACCACACAGAATCTGCCAATTACAGGGTTGATATAAGAGAAAGAAAAAATTAATTGCATGTTGGGAATTGGCTAGAGATTGTGTGCTGACAATTATTGTGGTGATCATGTTCCACTCTGAAACTATATACATCAATATACTTGGAGAAATACGAAGTAGTTATTTATTGAATATAGAAACATTTCATCGACAAAATCACGTATTAGAAGTTGCGAGCATTGGTATATAACATCGATCTTCACTGGTGATCCCAGATAATACTGATAATTATTGTGATTGAACTATCATAGAAATAGATGAACATCGATCATTATTGCATCAATTGAAATTGATGATTTTCATCTTCTTAATAAGATCTCAATAATATATTGGTGGAGGTGCCAGGTCAATGCAGAAGACAATGAAGTTGTTTTATGAAACAACGGGCTACTCTGTATCGAACGGAATTATTTGTTGGAGTCATACTACTTTTTGAACACTAGTGGAATTTTATTCGAAAAGTTAGAGCACATTAGTAGAAACTATTTTCAATTTGTAGCTTCCAATTTTACTCTTCAAATTATCACATAGTATAGGCGTATACAGTTTGCGTTGTGGTATTCAATCGATATAGAGCTTGCGGATTGGACTTATCCCGTTCAAAACTGTGAAGTTTTGTGTCAAAATTTGTCGGAAACTTTTGAGAGAATCTATCACAAAATTCCGAAAAACTAGAAATAAATTATTAATCTATTAAATTGACCAAGAGGTATACAATTATTTACAGCTGCGTGACGGAAGCCATGCATGGCTATATTTGATAGTTCTTGGCTCAAACTGTGGGAAACTTGCTGCGTTTGCCTAGTTTTCTATGAACGAACGTTAGACTTGCGCTGCCATTCTTATCATCACAAAAAAGAGGGCTGGAATGTCAAGTTATAGATAACCTCGGGAAAGCAATTATATCACTCAAACTACCATCGATTCTATCAAATTTGTAGCAGATAGTATGTAATGGACATCTAAATAAGACTTCACCTGTTATTATTACCAGTGATGAAACGTGTTATTATTACCAGTTATAAAACGTGTTATTGTTTGTTTCAGTTATGGTTGTCTGATCTTCTTGGCAACTCAGATTGCATCCGGAATGAAATATCTCGAGTCACTGGATCTTGTGCACAGAGATCTTGCTGCTAGGTAACTTGCTCACCTATATTAGCATTGGTTGTTGAAAAATATTGACGGTTGAAGAAATGATCAATCACATAAATTATTTCAATCAATAATCTTAAAACATTTCTTCTGCTTGCCTATAACTATTATTGATTGGACTATACTGACATGGATTATGTGTGGTTGAATTCAATGAATTGTATCATTATTAATGTTGAAGGTAACTGTTCGTTCCTTATATTGCCATATCTATCTGTGCAGAAACTGTGTCGTCGGCAAACATTACTCGGTGAAGGTATCCGATCATGCCATGTATTGCACGCGATATGATGGTGATTACTACGTCAGCGATACTAAAGCAAAGCTGCCTATTCGCTGGATGGCATGGGAGAGTCTGCTTTTGGTAAGCATATATTTTCTTTGTTGTTCAAGTTAGGTGTCTTAGTCACATTTTATTGCTAGCACAGTAGATCATTCCCGTATACGGAAACAGAATATTGAAAAATTATATTCGATGTAAAATTCAGTGCATCATGGAAAGTCTCTGAGAGTGAACATTTCCAAATATGCTCTCATTTGAATGGTTTGAATAGAAATATATTTTGGAGAGAGCACATTTGATATCAGTTTGAAATAATAACCAAATGACTTACCCCGTGCTTTTTTCAAATATGGAAATAATATATCAATTCTCAAACGAGATCCAAAAAAGTAATGCAAAAATGAAGTGTATATAAAATTTCACCGCTCAGTATCACTATCGAGAGTGTAAGTTTTTGCTATCACCCTTGACCGAACAGTTATGAGATCAAGCTCAGCTTAGCTTGAGCACTTGGGGCTTAGTCAATTCTCTAGCTTAAGAACAGTAACTCTGAAGTGAAGGAATAAGGCCGAAGTGATTCAAGTAGCTAGAGTATATTGACATTATAACTTGATAATATATTGAGCTGATTTTGTCTCTCCCCACAGGGTAAGCACACTGCCAAATCTGATGTGTGGTCCTTTGCTGTGACGCTCTGGGAAATCTTGATGCTATGCAGCCAACAACCTTTCGCCGAGTTCACTAGCGAGCAAGTTGTCGAGAACAGTAACCACTGGTATCAAAATGACAACTTGCAACGCTACTTGACGCGTCCGGTAAAGTGCCCAAGGGAGATTTACGATTTGATGGGAGAATGCTGGAAAAGGCACGAGGAAGATCGACCACGATTCAGCGAGATACATTTATTTCTTCAGAGGAAGAACCTTGGCTATGTTCCGGGTAACGGTTGACAAATTTCTGTTGAATGTCATCGGCAACCTGAGTGTTAATGACATCACTTTTATCGTCTCTACTGTGATTCACTTCTATCAAATATTTCATCATTATTAACAAGACTTTTGATATGGAAAGAATGTGATTAAGTTTGTATACTCTGAAATTGACGCACTGCCGGTATTACCTTAGTAAGCTCTGAATGTTGGTTTTCGTGTATTTACAGTTGAGCAAGCAGATACTTTACTGATTATTTATTATCATTCTACAAAAACGTAGCACGTTACAATTGTCAATTTATAACTGCACTTCTGGTCAATCTATTCACAAAGTATATAGTTATCGACCCATATCTCTTCTGAATCTCAAATGATAACTCTTCGTTAAAAATCAAGTATACAAAGATGCTTGAATCATCTGCTCTTCTTTTGACATAGCTGAGAATATAAATACATACACTACAAGAATACATTTATCCGCGTCTTCTTGAGGATGTTTTTTTTCATCACCGTGATATGTTTTCGAAAAATGTTATTCATTTTTATGAATCAGTTCATCTTACTTGAAGGTTGAGCCATGAGAATAAATCCACACCATGCATTGAACAGGCCTGACTGTACTCCACCTGACCTAAACCAAGATATTGGCAATCATGAAGGTATGAAGGTGAAGGCAAACATATTATTTTGACTGAAAATGCATGTGTACGTTAAGTTTCAACTCAACACTGATATTCAGCGAATAGTGAAGTAAGCGAAGTACACGTTTTGAAAGTCCTGGAAAATGTTTATACACAACTTTAAATATTGGTGGAAGAAACTTTGTAATATTTTTCATTATATACAACTTGTTGAAATATTTTAGTATAATTTCCTTAGAGACGGATATTCATTTCTATCTCTCTTATATTTCCAAGTGGTTTACAGCAGTTGTATAGTTGTTTCGAATTGGCAAAAATAAAGCATACGAACATGATTTCGTGAACGAATAATCATAAAAATAACAACTAGATAGAAGTTATCTGAATTAGTAATCTTCATTTCGACTTCTGTAATATATAACTCACTCTAGTGTCTTTCCTGCTCGGTTGAAAGGAGTCCTTCGGTTGCATGCACTGTAGTAACAAGTGCAACAAGTAGTGACGCAAGTAAACATGTGTGTACGCACTTGTATAGTAACGCATGTGTGTGTGTGTGTGGAAGAACATGTGTTTGTGTGTGTGGTGCGGGCCCTCCGATGATTTAACTAATCTCCGAAGTATAATCTGGTACTCTATAGTGTGCGTGAGTACTTTCATGTATATAAAACAATTTTTCACAGTGAATAATAAATATACGTTTAAGTAAGATTGTATATTTTAACGATTAATGGAAGAGTTTGGTATTTTATTGGAACTCATTCGTGTACTATAATGACCAATATAAAGTGTTTAGTATCATCTAGCATTACATTGCATGGTGCGTGAAGGGCATGTTGCTAATTTCTTCGATTAGCTCATTCATCCGAAGGAATCTAGTGTACGTAGAATAAGTAGTCATTATTCCTAACCGATTTGAAGCAACGTATGTACATTGAAAAATCGAGAAATGACACGTCTGGATTGAGATAAATATTGGACAGAATGTGAAACAGAAAGTATTGATGGAAAATAATCTGTTTACTGCTAGAAACGGTGATAATCCCCGAACTCACTATTTTGATAGTTGATCGAGAGAATGTTGCGATCTCTTTCACGGACAGGTATGAAGTTTTAATTAGTGTTATACGTATATACTACAAATAATTGAAATGAGAAGTATACTTATAACAAAGTATAATGTTACTACTGCATAATGATTGTTTGATTGTACGAACAATTGAGTGTAAATAGAAATTGTACTGGACATATCTTTATCTTCCTAATAACTTATATGTTTTTGAAATCGGATATCTATAAATCATAAATCCGAATGAATTGAACTATTTTTCACACACGATAGATATAATAATAAACTAAATTGTATATGCTGAATATAATACTTGATCTACAGTTCAATTAGATGTTTTTTATTTATATTTTAAGGGATGACAGTCACTGTATGTGATCTGAGTGCTGTCATAGAGAATGATTTATCAACTTGTTTCATTGAAGATAAGAAATATCAAAGCATGGGCTTCCTTCATAACTAAAGAGAACTCTTAGGCACGGTTTAAATCACCTCAGAAAGCTTCTGCTTGAGAAAAAGCTTATATAGGGCTTATATACTAGAATTGTAATCAGTTTAAATATCAAACAGAAGTGACAAAGCGAATTAAATTATTAGTGTAGCTCTCGGATAGTATTGCTCGGAGATTACAGGGGTAGACCAGAAAAAGAAGAACTGACAAACATTTCATATATAAAATAAAGATACTTAATGCCCTTCTTTCTGTTACTCGGTAATCTTCAGCAGAAAATGTTAATGATATTAACGCATTTTTTTAAAAATGATCATAGATTATAAATAGTATAGATTCAGTTGATGATAAGTTGTCTGTATTTATAAGAATTCATGTTTCAATCACTCATTGTTGTTCATCGATTTACTCGACTTTTCTATCTTGGTTTAAACGCTACTCATTCTTATGGATTATATATAATATATCACTAAGACTTTTGAATCTTCATTTTATTTCCCAATGCCCACTATACGCACATGAACGTAAAAGAAATATATAGATTATGAAGTTGTATCGACACTAAAATGTAGATATTATTATTTGGAACGTAGATTATGTATCATCGATAGTGTTTAGTACACTAGTTTTGGCATGAATGTCTTGTTTTATATAATATCATCTATTATTAGTATCTGAGCGTATGTAACATTCCAAATAATTCAGGATGTCTAGGGATAACTATGTAATAATATGTTATTATTATTCATTACATATTAAGTATTGATTGTCTGTCCTGGGGGGGCACACATGAATAATTTTGTATAAAAGTTTCTTAACTAATTGTATAGGTTTCACCTATCGTATTGTACGATAGCATTAACGGAGTGTGATGCTTTCTCCTCTCCAGACCCCCACTCTTCTCTAACCTGCCCTCCCCTTGTCTCGTGACAATCAATGATATAATATTGAGCGATGGATGCTGTACGATTAAAGATGCTAGTCACTCGGTTATTAGAGTTATTTTCTTTTCATAGAAGTAGTCCTTAAATCTCCTCATGTAATGTTCTATAGTGGTTTGTTAGATTTAAGTGGCACCTCTACGAATGAGCGGAAAATTGGAAAAGGTACAATTTTTTCATGGCTGGTAATATTTGATAGAATATGTTTATTTTACGGATGACAAAGAAGCGAGTATCCCCGTGGCATACATGTATATGAATTAATTTATATCAAGTATTACGTATGTAAACTGCTGATGTTTCAAACTTATGATTCTTTACCCCGATAATCTAAATTATTCAACAATTAATCTCGTTTGTATATAAATGTATTGGTTGTTAATTTGGTGTACGTACATTGTATTCAAATTTTAATGCTATGAATCGGACACAGTTTACCATGCTGACAATGGAACCATATATAAGAATTGCATCTGGTACATGTGCATTGTAGTGTGTCCGTCATACTTATGAAGTTATCATATTTGTTTAATGTTCATTAATTTGACGTATAATTAAACTGTTGTATTTATACATGTTTTCACAATACGATCAATATTCATGAGGGTTCTGCACGAATTGTACTAGTGATCAAAGCGTCGACAGTATTTGCTATCTTGCAAGCCTATCATAAGATGCAATAGTATCTCTCTTCAATTAATCGTCGAATGATCGTGTTATAGATGTGGCTCAACGAGAAGAAATGAATGTATGTAACTACTATTACATGACAAAATCTATCAAACGATTCCAAAATTCTTTCAATGTATTCAGTGTGAACTATAATGCAATGAAATCGCTGGGAACTGACAATACTATCGTGCCCAGGTGTGATATTCTGAATGCCAAAAGTAACATCTAAGCTTTTAGTCAGATGTATTATAATGCTGGTGCTGCTATAAGTGATAGTTCAATTTGAGTCAGTGCAGGACCCTCGAGAAAATTGCAAAGATTTGTTGCATTATGACGATACGTGATGACGTGAACCATTTTATATACGAAAAGCAAATACAAATTGTGAAATTATGGCTGTCCTCGAATTATTGAAGCCTGAGTACAAAGAAAATTGTATACAAACCAACATTGATGCTTTCAATTAGTACCACCAGAATAAATATTGTTTTTCTTGTCTTGCGAATGAAAACAATTACCTGCTACTCAATGAATGCAATAACAAATGTAATGCTGGGGGACCAGAAAGATGATTTTGAATTTCCAAATAGAACAATTCAAGAAACCTATGTCAAGTTTTGCTACGAATTACGTCAGTCATGTCACTCACTAATGTAGACAATCTTTGAAGCAGTGTAATTTGATTGTGACGTGTGAGGCTCATCAAATGTTACTGTTTTCAAATCGAGTATTGAATACGGAATTGTTGTGTGAGAGATTGTGAAGAAATTTATAAATTTCGTTTATAATTTTGCATGGTATATTTCATCTAGACATATCATTATGAAATTATTATAAATCAATAGAGAATTCAAAAACATTATTTATAACAAAACAGCTGTAACAAAAGTGCCAAAAAACAACAGTGGAATGCTTTTTGTAATTTCTTTATCGTCGATAATAAATTAAGTGTTGACAAAATACTGTGTCGTAATTTGAATGTATTCACCAATTCATAAAATCGAACAATTTGTCTAATTCCTGTGATATTTCGTTAGTATTCATTAAGGTCTGTATTATAGCAAATTCTTGAACTGTCTCCCCATGAATGCCATTATAGTGTTTCACTTTCGTTTGGCGGTAAAGCTGGAAGAAGCTCAACATTCGTGATCCGCGCTGCTCTTGTCACTGATTGGTCACTGGTTTTTCCAACATGGCGGCTGAAATATCAATTTTTGTGAATTCGCGTTCATTGAAGTCAAACTTGAGAATTTCAATATTGTCGATTCAAAAAGTGTATTCTAGTACGGAATTCCCATTATTGCTCTTCAAAAATTGCATGATATGTATTGTACAAAATTGAATAAAATTGGCTCCCATTGATTTTGGGGAAGAATATTTCACGAAATTGGAGAATCTAATTCGAGCACTAGTCTTTTCGGATGAGATTTTTCTATCCTCTGCATATTTCTATTTCTTATGTTTGCAATAAAATGTAAATGAATAGTTCACATGAAAAATTGTTCAGTCATAATGACCAATCTAATATGTTCCAAAGCCTCAGAATCAGTGATGCACAGAAGAATCATCAATGGGAATATCCAGCTCGGAGAAGGAAATATGCTAGCCTTAAGTGCCTGAGAAAATTGAATGTAAACCAGCATAGGTTGGAATCACAAATTCACTCCAAAAACCAACATTAATTGGCCAAAATGACCACGAACAAAAAATCAGACTCCCAAGATATAGAACACACACCGGACGCTACTAATTTTTGGAAGAACAGTCAGAGAGTGGAATGAACAGCCGTAACTGAATCGAACAGATTCCTGCAACCACCGGAAATTCCTTTGTATTCCAACTTTGTGAATGAATGAATGAATACAATACAATACAATACAAAACGACACACAATCAATTTCAATAAATGCTTATCTCATGATTGAAACATCAGCTCACTTCGATTGGGACCCCAAAACTACTTATAACCATCAATATGGTTGTTTGACACCCTCAAGTCAACACTACCTGTTGAGTTGATATCAATTGATGGTGAGTTTTTGACCCAACCAGAATTTTGACCACTTCCAATGTAATATTTCACTAATCGAATCCAACATGCTCCAGTATTATGACTATTATGATTATGACTTTAGTATGTTGTATTCTGACAGACACATTTCCCCAAAAATATGCGTTACTGTACTTGAATGTTCTTGTAACGTATTCAAATTCTACTTAAAATAACATATCTAGAAAGTCTAGAATTGAACGATAATATTTCGTCACATCCGTGAGTTAGCCACGAGAGTTTGAACTTTGGACCCCTTCACCTCTCGCTTATTACTAGCAGGGGTAGTATGAGGACAAGTCATTGAGTTCGAAATATACAGCTTAATACTAGGTCTTCGGGACACGTCATGGTACATATATTTGGATAACGAGTTTCTTTAGTGCAGTTTAGTCTTGTTAATATTGACGTGGTCGGATTTCTCGAGAGAGTTTACTTCGCGAGATACATCCAGTTTCGTGTGTTCGTGTGTGATTATTGTTGCTGTTTATTGTTTGCTTAACGACCCCACCAACAGCTAGGTTAAACAGGGGTACGAATGAGCAGATGATTGTGAAAATATGAAGTGATGATAGGTGAGAGTATGTTTTACAAAAAGCCATGCCTTATGCGGGACTCGAACCCACGCCCAACGGTGATTTCAGTTTCTGAAGCGAAACCTCAACTGACTGAGCTTACAAGGGTGGTTGTGTGATTATTTTTGAACAATAAGAATCTGTGATTATCGTGGTTCAGTCCGCAAATTTATCTATTCTTCGTTTATGATTATTATTTGATTTGTGAACTACGTAGAGCCCATTTGGTTTCGTTTTTTTGTTAAATTAGAGGTTAAATTTGTTTCTCTCGATATCTCCAAGTTCCGATCCCCCCAGCCTACAGAAGTAAGGAGCTCGGACGAACGGTAGTACGGAGAAGCCTAGGTAAGTCGTGGCAAGTTTCCACTCATATCAACTCCAAGGTATTATGAATATCTGTGCTTCCTGAGTATCAGAAATTCTATATTTGTGAGCCTTCAAAAATCATCGCTCAAAAAATGATATTTCATCAAATCAACTCGCATACGCTTTTAATCACAGTTCAAACCGAGATAGTTTCCCCATAATTGAAAAAACCTTGACATTTTATTTAGCAATGCATTGATTTCCTAATAGTAGCAAATAACAATTTAATAAGACCTAAATTTGTAATGGTTCTGGTCGTTACTTCATTGTTAGCTTTGTTTAGGGCTGTCAATACCAGCTGTCAAAGTCACCCTTTATGATTGATGACTTTACGAGACTGCATTGGTGAACCAAATAAAGTACTATCCCCTCGCTCTATATGTATATATATATATATATATATATATATATATATATATATATATATATATGTATATATCCTCTCTCAACCCTAAAACATGACCTCTCGTACAGTTTTTACCAATCGAAACTCATCCCAACATGCCGAATACTGCCAATCTCGACAGAAAAACATGCTTTCATTTGACTAGTAATTTTAATCAAATATTAACGAGCAATTCACTTGGCAAGTTTCGATATAGCACACTTTTTATATCTACGTTAGTATTTGATAGAATTTTCATCAAAGTGATTGATAGTCAAAACAAGAGAATATATTCGACAGCGTTAAATACCGGATCACGTCACTCAACGTCACACAACAATGTATGGAATTACATAATAACGAAAAAAGAAATATATTTCCATATTGATGGATGAAGGTGCTGATAAAGTTCACATAACATTTACTCGTGATATTTGGGAAATATTTATATCCACGAAAGAAGAAGGGTTGTATGTTTTTTTTATATTGGTATAGCTGTGGTGATTTGGAGCTACCGTACCTTCATTTCCAAAGTAAGGTTTACAACTATTGGAATAATTATATGATTCAAAAACGTTGAAGGTTGGTAGTACGTAGTTGGTTGAAGCTTCTAGCAATCTTAGGGTGGGTTGCAAGAACGAAGTTTGAACTCCGGTCTACTTTAGACGGCGTCTGAAGTAGATCGGGGTTTCAACTTCGTTCTTGCAACCCACCCTATAGTGACACGACAGCTATAGTATACCTGCAGGGTATAGTTTATGTAATTACCAATATTTTCACATTTGTTTTGTTGATACACCAGATTCGTCCACTTTCGTGCTTATACAAAGTATATTACATCGACTGATATTATTTCGCAAGGATATTTTTATCGAACCAACACATATTGCAACTGTTATTACTTACACGTAGTCATATAATTGATACTTTTGGAACGTATGGGGCTTATTTATTTCCATTTTTTTTCTTCAATTATTATCGATTCATTTCAAGTATTGTTTTCTAATTATTGAGCACACGTGGCACAAATGTTTCTTAGATAGATCCTTGAAAATCAATGGGTAAATAATTGGGGTATTATTCCGGTAAGTCCCAAGTATTCAACAAACTCTTATGGTGATCAGTTGGAACTAACCTGTGGAGTCCGTATACAGTAGCAACACATAACAAATAGTATATAAAGACAAAAATTTCTTTCTCAATTCAAAAAGTCTTCTCTTTGTTCAACAAACTATTTAATATTACAATATGAATACCTTCTGCAGAGTAACGCGATCATTTTCAACACCGCATCCAGAATATCATACACACACATTTTAATTTCCTGTTACAGATATTAAAATGTAAATACTATTTTCGTTTTTAGCATTCAAATCACAGAAGCTTAACATAAGTTTTTAACTTGATTTATTTCTCATGGAAAGCTTTTAGAAAATGAAATGAACGACGATATTCCTTGCAGGGAAACCATGCATATAGACTTCATAACCGAGAAGTGTTTCCGCATTCATTTGCATCTATTTATAAGCGGAATAATGTGAAATTGAGATAGAGAGTGAAATGCTGCGTTTTTGTTAGAACATTCAATACATACACTTTGTCCATTAAAGTAATCGTCGTTCGCCGTGCTTGTATATGCGCTAGCGATACGTATTAATCACGATATTGCGCAGCATATTGTAGGCCTACATACTTTGTATATCTAAGATCTTTGAAAAACGAAGAGCTTATTGAGTCGGAAGAAAATTAATGTTAGAGCTCTAACATGCATTTTTCACTCCTACTGGTACTGATTCAAAACAAAGAAATGAATAAATTATATTTTAAATCTCTTCATTAATCAATCAAACCCTTTTGCGGGTAATAGATTGGATTTCATAACTGGTCCATTGATTCGGAATATCATTAATTATTTTGTTCATAATCTCGATTCAAAATTAAGAAGGGTGCATATTATATAAATGTTCTGAACAAAAGGCGAAGCCCCTTCAGTTGCAGCAGAGGGAAGAGTAATTTCAACCACAGCCTCAAACCTATGTTTGGATATAACTGTAATATGAATGTAGATTGTTTCGTGTCCTAGCAAATGGGTTCAGGACATGCTCGCTATACGATCGTATAAACAGCACTACCTTTCGGTGAAATAGTTGTCCTCAGTTGATATCTTTGTTGACAACAACTTTTGAAATCTTTATCGTCTGGAGGCCACATAAGATGGAACAGAGCAACCAGAGGAAAAGGTTCTATCGACCGTAGACAAGAAAAACAGCATCTCAGGTTGAATCAAAATTAACTCTAGTCAACTCCATCTACAGTTAATTTCACATAGAATTTATTTTATGACTCGCGAACACTCAACATATTTTCTCCTGAAAATAGAAGAAGTCGTAACTGAGACGAGATACAGGAAGCTACAGGAACATTGACACCATCGTCAATGTTATCTAATAATTAACGAGGAAAAACTAAAATTCACAATTTTTGGGGTATATTTAACAAAAGGTGTATCATATTATTTCATCAATAGGTTCTGTCAATAGCATCGAATGCAGGAAAACCCCTCAGGTTAGAAATTATAATCATTGATAGTATACGATTCGCAATGAGATTTTTTTCCGGATATAGCAGCTGTTCCAAATATACATAGTCGCATGAAACTGAAAACGTACTTCTGAAATTTTTTCAATGATGAGTTCAATAATTGAGAATATAATCGTGTTACATTGAAGGCTTGAACCGATGATTGACTGATTTAGTGACTATCACATTTGACATCCAGGTGAAAGTATTTCAAAACATCACTGAGTCCTGATTCTCCATTTGTGAAGCACTTAAAAAATATATATATAATTACATTCGGCAAAACGTGAGGTGAATTTGTAAAACTCCCCAGATGAATAGCAATGTCAACTAACTAACCCCAAATATCACAAAATCATCACATCATAACATACATCTCGCCTTCTCTCACTCACCCCTATAGTCAGCATCCACATCAATATGTAGGCAAAGCTAATTTCCTGTATGACCTCATATGGATCTAGATTGTGTCTTAAGGTCGGCAACAGTACATTAATGTCCAATAAATGACGTCATCTGTGACAGCCGAGGATATTACAGTTACGAGATGTGTTTCAGGAAATGAATACCACGTAGAAGTTTTGTTACAAGGTGAAACTATCTCTGACTCGACCTCATCATATCAGAGAGAACGAAGATATTGTAAAGTGGAGTTAGGTACATATTATATACTAAGGGAGAAGAGATCTAATTTTATAACATAATGACGATAGAGTATACATAGCTTCGGATATTGAAAGGGATAATGTATGTCAATTGGAGAAGGTAATATGTAATTGTAATATATCTGCTTCTCAGCCCTGTACTTTGCGACAAAATTGGTGGGAAAATTGAAAAAAAAATGTTTGCAGAATACTGGGTATATATCAGCAATTTGTAATAATAATGAGAACAACACTTTTGATGTAGAAAGTCAGAAACGATACATTTTCAAATAAAATGTAACACTTCACTCATTTTGAGAAGCGTACGCAAACAAGATGAGTTGGGGTTATGGGAATCACACTGAGTATATGGGATTTGTCATGAAAATTTATTTTACTGTTCACATTTCCAAAAGTAGATTAAAAGACAGTTTATTTTTCCATTCGAGACAGTTACTGTCTTACTGTTACTGTTTTCGATTGAAAATGACAGACTCCATTGATTTATCTTTGTCAATTTGGAACGTTTGAAATAAGGCGATATATTACCACCTTTCGCGCTGAACAGATAATATGGTTTCCATGAAACAAATGTCGGCTGTTATTCAGAATCTTCTTCAAATCATTATATCATCATTATGAGTAATGTCGATGTGTGATATGGAATTTTCTGTATAATTTTTAATAATTTTTGTATTTTTTTCATATTATTGTTCATACCAATAGTTTTTCATGATACTGCTTATACTTATACTTTTTTCATATTACTGTTTATACTAGTACTTTTCATGTTACTGTTCTTCATCTTCCAACATCATTTTTCTACTAATCATTCGTGTGCGATTTATCATTTCATAGTGTGTTATTTTTATTGATCAATTTTTCATTCGATTCTTATTATGTGTCGAACGGCAACCATGTATACCATGACATCAGTTTGGTATGATTATAGAGTTCATTTTTTGAAATACATTTTCTCTATAACTCAGAGAGAGAAATGTAATTTTGTTCAGCTGTTCTGAGTGCTATCCATGATCCAAAGATCGATTAAATGTTCTTATTTCATCTGGTAATGATATTATGTGTCACAACTATGAGGGTTTGTCTCCCCAATTTAGTATGGATCTATAACACATATGTAGGGTTGTTTTCTGATCAATGTAGTGTGAACATAATAAGTGGGTGGATGACTGTAACAATTGAACTAATGTTATGCGTGTTTTGCTCAAAGTTCGAGGGTTGATATGAGAAGTTGAAAACAAGGTCACGTGCTATTGTAATCAAGCAGGAAGTCGCCGGAAATAGCATTCAACAGTTGATCAGATGAATGGCGTTTGGTATGAATATTAATGGTTCATATCATATTTTAGTCAATGCAAATATAGAAGTGTATCGCCATATTCCCACGGTACAAAGATGTATGAAAATCACTCCATATATGACATTGATATTCGTGTATTGGTGGTGGTGCCGGGTATTCGTATAGCTAAAGAGTATGTATGTATAGTTACTATTTTTTTTTTAAATAAATAAATTGAGTAAATTTAATGTCCACGAAAAATGAAACTAGACGTCCTACGAATGCCCAATTGATGGATATAGTTCACCAATTTTCACTCTACTCAAATATTACAATAAAATATGAGAATATTATATGCCCATATGCTGTACTGTTGTGCACATCCGGTTGAATTACATAATCTCTATCTCAATTATTCACAATAGTTATATTATATATCTCAATAAGAATCTGAATTCAAACCAAGTAATGAGCATGGAGTGGCTATGAGCAATATGTATGGATCACTATGGATATAGCATGGATCAATTATGGATGGATGGATAAGATGGATCATCATAATTTTTTTAAAAGACCGAGAATTTCACCAAAATAGATTTTTTTGCCGTGAATTGACTAGGCACATGGTGTTATATGCACACATATATCATGTCACAGGAAAATGAGCTTCTCTGCGATCATAGTTCAAGTCGCAATTGCGTCTCATTTTATTGAATGATTAAAATATTATAGCTTTCGACTTCCAAAATACTTGACATCAGTCACGTGCGACCATTTGATCAAATATTTGATTAATATTATTAGGACTTCACAAATTCGATCCAGCTATTTCTATTGTAATTCGATGTGCCATTGTTCATATAATAGTTACATCAAATACTATCGTGATTACAATTTGTAGATGAAATGGGTGTCAAGGAATCTGTATCATGAAAGAATGTCGTACAAAAATGTTGGGGTTGGAGTGAAATATGATGAAACATTGGGTAGATGATAACCTCTGTATATAGTTGAGGCTTCCTTTGAATTCATCACATATCACAATACCACCAAAATGGCACCAAAATGACACCATATCATCATCACAATATCAAAATAATCACTACTTTGCACCACTTCGTCACACAATTTGTGTGATCGCGCGTGAGTCGTGATTCATAGAAAGATAGAAACATTCAATGAGCAAAGTCTTGGGCTGTAAAATCAATATATTTTTCGAAAAGGTAACATAAAACTATATACATAAAGATATGGAGAAGTTATTATTTCTGTGACATTTGGAAGCATACAAATGCATTCTCACTCTCGCTTTATAATTTTCACTTTATACCAGATCACATCAGAAAATATGTGATCAATTACGCATGCGTGCACAACTGCAGTTATATAAATAATTGCAATAAATGAATTGATAATAATATGTAGATACATCTTCATCGAACAAAGATTATGCCATGATATATAAAATGGTCGACAGAGAAACATAGCAACAATCGAATTCAAATTAATTGAGAAGAAGAAAACACAATGAATTATGATAATTGATTAGATAGAAATATAAACCAATAATAATAATCCCAGACTGAATGATTACTGAAAAAATGATGGTAAGTATTGATAAATAGTATCAAGAATGAATAGTAATACAGAAATAATATGAGAATGAAATGAAAATGATGAATGATGATGCTGTGTATGTGTTTATATGAATGGTTCCTATAAAAACGTATTAGTAGACCATAGTAACAAAGTATTGTGAAAAGTGTGAACAGCTGTAATATGAAAATAATATGAACATAAAACGAGAATGATGAATGATGATGCCATGAATGTGTTTATATGAATGGTTTTCAGAATGGCATTAAACCCCTTTGAAGTTAAATCTTTACTAATGTATAAAATCGCCGTTTATTCAATTAATTAGATTCGAACTCCAATTATGAAGTTTTTGTAATATTGGTGTACATAATAATGTGATATTGCTATATACATTTAATATACGATGATTATCATCTTCCCAATATTAGATTCCGACCAAAAATAATACTCATCTATACATTTACATTTACAGTTTAATTTAAATTCTGATGAACTATGAACTGCTGTCTTATACTTTGTTTTAGTGATTGAAACTACAGAATAGTTCTAAAACTTGGTGGTTTTTGGCACTGCACTGATATCAATTAACAAATTGGATATTTTTTGGTGGTCAGCAATTTTGGCCCCTGAGGAAAATGTTGTTAACGATCTATCAACATCTAATATTTGAACCTTAAATTGACTTATTTTGCTGATGATTGCTTTGTAGCACAGCTATTGTTTCAGAAAATATGTTCTGTTGATCATACACGTATGCATGATTCTATTCCACCATTTCAAAACCTATTGAGACCAGTTGTAATTACCGCAAGTTTGCATTACATGACACATATAAGCATTTTCCCTCTCTTTAGGAGTTAACTTGGCCACAACTTTTCATTTCACTACTTTTGTATGAAGTGTTATACGCTCCCACTATGGGTCCCACTTTTTACAATTTTTTGTTTTTGGTGGGGACTCTTGTCTTGTACAGTAATAAAACATGCTAATAGACTCTGCATCATCTCCTTATCACTTCCTCCTTCCTTTCGTTATTATTCATTATTAAATATACCGGATTCCTTGATTCATTTTGTTAAATTCCCCCCTCATTCACGTTGCCCGTTCAACTTGTGGAACAACACCAACAATTACTTCACTAGTAGGGGGTAAAAAGGATTTAAAATATACACCCTAACATCAACGACTTTCTCCCACCTTGACAACAACGGCAAATAGAAAACATATCGGCTTAGGTCTTGAAACTAATTTAGAATTGTTAATATGCCCCCAACAGTTCTATGTGCACCCCTGTGTCTATCTTACTATCGAGCAAAAGCTTTGCTTTCACAAAGAATACCGTTCAAGATGATAAAGTGTAGAACATCTTTCACCTTACAAGAGAAATTATCTTTTTCAAACTGGGGAAGGTTTGTTTAAAATTATTTAAATTGCTCCTTTGCGAGTTATTATACTAACAAGAAGTAATCATCGTTCTGCTAGATTAGTTGAACTGTTTGGCTATAAGATTCGACGTGTTTGTTTTTTATTAAAATTCTTCGAAAGATATTTAATCAAGAAGGGTGGTAGCGTGGGATATGTGCTGTGGTAGGGGGATGGAAGGGTGAGATCAGGTGGTTATCGAGGGGACCTCACAAGATGTTGTACAGCGTTAGTTCGTAGAACACATTTGTCGCGTGGCTACAGCGACGTGTTTCGAATGCCAATAGAATACCACCGCGCAGGTATCACATTTGTATACATTCGTTTTGTCCTTTGTTTACTTTTATCGTCAAGAACTAACTCAGATACTTTTGATGACAATTTTTTTCTCCATATAGTGTGCTGTATTTCTGATAAGTCGATGAAATTATATGATTGAAAATATAACTGATTGCAGACTGACGATGACTGTCCAGATTGACTAGATCGCAAACGGTCTATTCTCGATACGTAAGATTTTATCAGTTGCCTGAAACTGGAAAGCCTGAAGTATAAGTTCGATTGATGTACTAATTGATGGGAGAAAAAAAAATATTTTCCAACATTTTCAAAATTCATTTGCAAATACTTGAATTGAAATGACGATATTCAATCAACTTTCATTTCAGCACTATATTAACTTTAATTTCGAAGAAAATTACTTTACTTTTCCACATCATGTCAATCCTATGTTTCATTCAAGTTCTGTTACTTTGAACTGTTGGATACGATTGTTTGCAAAAATGCTATACTTGGGCAGGTCCGAGTGGTGATAAAACTTTCTATGCTAATCTAACAATTCGTCTATAACTTGTGAAGCAAGTTCGAACATATAAGCACAAGCAGAGGAAAATATCGCAAGAGTCGAATGGATGTGATCTCATCGTTCATCCAATACATTCGCATACAATATTTAATTATTATTATGGTATATTATTTGTTCAAACTTCTATCTATAGCGAATTGTCTGGTGTTTAGCGTGTCACTCCTCTTCAACGAGGCATGACGTTAAAATCAAAAACTTTATTTCGTGGCCGGTTGTCAAAAGTTTTTGAAGTTTTGTAAGCATTTAAGTCATGTAGTCTACCTCCAAATAACGGCTGGGCTCCGACAGCTTTCCCCTCTCACCGCTCCCTCACCCACCCCGTGAAAATGTAAGAGGGGTTGGTGGTGGTTGGGTGATGGGGTAACTGGAAGACGGGGGGGGGGGGGGTTGAGGGCGAGAAGGGACGTAGTTATTGCAACAGATTAAAATGCGTCACACGGGTACAAAACTTGTAACTCACGTATGATTTAGCAAGACATCCACAACATGCTGTTAGAAACAACAATGACTGACGTCATGATGGCGCTGAAAAGCATATACTGGAATACAATATACTTGGTTGTGTGACATGGGCTCGGGGGTACGGCTCTTTGAACAGATGGTCGGGAAATGTGGTTAGGGTTCAGGTAAGGTTCAACCCCTGTGCCCATATCACACAACCAAGTATACTTTAATCAGATATACGCTCTTCAGGCGTAGCGACGTCATTGTCTATGTCATCGACTATCTTCATGACGGCTATAACTATCGTGTTCCTCATTAATTAATCGAATTATATTATATATATTGATAATACTATAGTAATATTGAGTTCAGTTAATTATTTTTTTCAAGCTTCAAGTACATCCCTCATCGCGTACAGTACACATTTGCCCATTGTTTGTTCGACGGCTCCACCAACAGCTAGGCCATTTGGGTGTACGAGTGATAGTGAAACATAAAGTGATGAAGTGAAAGAACGTTCACATAAACCGATATCTTAAGCGGGACTCGAAGATAGCCCTTGATTGACTTAAAGGCCCTGTATTAACAAGTCCAGTTAGCCTCCATCCGAGAGTTAGTGAAAACAAATAGCATGGGTAACAATGGTGATAACAACTTTGAACTTCAAGTTAGAGATACTCCCACGTTGATAATTCAGGCACTTAGCTACGGGGGGGGGGGGGGGGGCCCCCTCATCATAGTGAATACAACTTTTGGTTCCATGACGTTTTTCTTCTTCTAAGATAACCACGTGCTGAAAATATAGACGTGCCATACATTCTTGGAGATGGACAATTATACCATCTACGGTCTAATGCTTTTGCTAAAATATGAGTGAGATTATAACAATTCTCAACATATTTTCGGATGTTGACTAAACCTAATTGAAATATCGAAATCGTCCTGGTATCAATTGCGATTAGGTTTTCAACAGTAATTTAATTTTTCCCAATTTGCATCCCACGAAATAAAGTACGCTTCAATATCACGGTTTGATCTCCCACATGACAAATATACCCATCTCCACGTTCTCTTACACTTAAAGGAACCAGAAGGGCCCACGAACTCATCAAAGTTCAGAACTCCATATGTAGTCTGAGTTGATATAATATAAGCTTGCTTGATCGGAGTACCGAGTAGATGTTATTGAAATCTCTTGGCAATCACTTTTCGTATCATGAAGTATACGAATATTATCAAATAACAATTGAAATAATCAAGTATCACTAGTACCGAGTCGCAGCGTGTCAATTGAATAATATTCATATTCTAGCAAAACATAACCTACAACAAAAATCTGAGAGGAACAACGCTGATGTAAATGTGGAATGGATGATTTCAAATTGAGTTGCCAAAATTATCGATTCATGGTCCTCATTTATTTTCAGGAATAATCAGGATTATCATCATTATTCCTTCCTATACGCTCTTCATTTCGAGGGGAGTTGATGTAAATAACATAACTTTTCTGCAAACCGCCTGTACCATTTCACATGAAAAGCTGTGTAATCCAAGCTCTAACTAAGAGCAAATAATCAACCATTCACTTTATGGACTTACATGGTATTACTACAGAATTGAATGAAATAAAAACGCACAAAATATGAACCTCTTTCATAATGTTGCACTGAAAGTTCCTTTCATGTTCATATTACATTCATGCTATTCCTGTGAGACATAAGCGAGTCCAGTATAAGTCCATCTTTTGAAATATTCAGTCCATATCTGCTTGTACATACATCATATAAGTCCGTGCGGCAGAGTTGGTTGCAGGCGGGTTTAGAATACGACCTCCCATGTTTTATGGACACACTGCACTGTCCGTCTAAGACCACGGGTATTACATGTACTGGGAGGGGGTATGACAGGGAAGGCAGTGCGGTGAGAAAGCGAGAAAGAGAAAGAGAGTGAACGAAGGGTGGAATAAGGGAGAGGTGCGGGTGAGAGATAGAGTGAGTGAACTATGGGAGAGTGGGAAAGAGGGAGGAAGGGAGGGGGAGGGGAAGAGAGAGATTTTTCTTCAATAACTACATTTTTCGTTTTTCGGGTTCGTTTTTTTGGTTTCGCTTTTGGTTACACTTTCACCCATTTCTTTCATATTTTAGAATGTACTATGGGATTCACTTGAGAATGTCATGAAAAATTGAACTTGTGATAGGGCCTATGGAGATTTTTGTAATATGAATTATTTCTCTCACAGTTATTCTTATCGGAATTGGTTTATCCAGATTTCCCATTTACCAGAACTTTCCATTTCAAAGTATAACAAAATATATAATTTCAAAGTCTTATACGTACTGTACATCTTCTGAGTAGGTGCCCGCTGACTTGAATAACCTGTGGGGAATGGAATGGTGCTGTTTATTTTCTGAAAAAAGAAATAATTGATAATGATCGGATGAAATAATATGAAATGAATAATGAATACACTATGGAATAATTCTGAAACCGAAAACATTCACCGGTAGGTTTTCACATTTTCATAACATAATTTGAGAGTTAAAAATGCTTTCAACATGAATATTATTCATATCAGAGATTTATTGTTGAGGTTTGGAGAAATAATTATTGAAAACTGTAGACGTACTCTATGAACAGGTTCGAATTGGTCAAAACCGAAAAGTGAATTAATTTCAAAATTTCAAAATGGTACCGAAACCTTGAATACATATATGGGCCTCATCAGAGAAATGTAAAACTTGAAATTGACGCTGAAATTGATGTACAGAGCATCTTATAATAATGATATTCCCTTTTTTCGTGCTCACAAAAGTTTTGTTTATCTATACTCAATAACTTGATGATACATTTTCCGAACTATATCGTAATATTAACACATGTAACTATTCAATTGTGAATAATACATATCCAAAACAGCAAATGAGCAAGAACTCTGAGTATTTTTTCAGATGAATGATATTTATTCCATTTCCAACTTCAAGTAAACATCCAATACATTCAATACAACACAGAGTGTGACTTGTTTGTAGTGCTATTCCACAATGAAAATGTGTCTTACAGCACGAAGAAATCTCTATTAAACAGTGCCTATATATATAGACATATTAGAAGTAAAGCAAAAGCTAATATTAAAAGACCCCCAAGGATGCATGACTCTTCGTGATACATGATCGTTAATACCTAGCATAACACTTCGTTTTTCATTAAAACTACGGGAGCTTTCACGCACGCCGTCTGTTGAATAATCGACGTGAAAATTAATAAGCCCTTTTAAGCCGTTGAGAAAATATTGTGTGGTGGAAGGTATATAGACTTTTATAAGCGTCTTACCTAATATGTCTGCTTTGATAATGTGTACGTCTATGAATTTGTAATAACAAAGTACACGTGAACGTCTGTCGTGGACGGAAATATTTTGCTTTCCGATAGAATTAAATGTAGTGTGTAGGCCTGCACTGACAAGGTGGCCATTAGTTTGATACCTCTTCAAACTTGAAGGGGCACCAAGGAGCCGATCTCAAATTTCCCTCAATTCATTCTCTACAAACATTAATTCATTCCTATTCGCCTGCAAACTCCTTCAGAGGTTGCAGGCGGCAAACCATTTCTATCATACTATTTAATTACATACAATTTCGGAAATCGGTGAGAATTCTTTTATGGAACATTTAAATTTCCACTGAGTGCGAACACAAAATTGGACACATTATTATGACTTTTCAATTTCATCGGATCGAGCCGTTATTGCAAGAATGAATATTCGATATTTTTTCCAGATCTAATACCTAGAATCAATTATTAGAACTATGAATACTAGACATGCAACCAAAACTATGAAAACTATCTAGGGAAATAAAATGATAATCAAATAACTAGAAGAATACAAATTTACAAAACTCGTATTTTCTTCTCAGAGGACAAATCATGAAGGCTTTCATGATATATGTGATTTGTCAATAAATTAGGTGATTACAGTTATCGAATGGCTTATGATCATGCTGATCTCATTCATGATTTGACTGGGTTTATACGAGACATTGTTTCTTCTGCATGTTTCTGGAAGAAGAAATAATTTTGATTCTTATTTGCATAAACGTTCTACTTGATTTTGTTACATGTTGAAATTTTCAAGCCTCGAACTCCGTTTAGCATACAATTAGTTTCAACTAACCGCCTTTCACTACCGATTAAACCTTTGATTAATTCACGTAGAATGATTCTTCGTTTATCGTGTAGCAGCTGTTATTGTTTGCAAACACTTTACTGACCATGTCTCAAAAGGTTATTAAGAAAATCAAAATCTAATCTGATATTATCGAGGGTAGAAATACAATGAGTTGGCTGAATGCAACAGCTGTGGCGATAAAAAGGGGTATAACAATATTGCTTCGGACTTTTGTTCGAAAATATTTATCATGGGAATACAGTTTTGGGCTAACAGTTCATACTAGAAGGTGATTGAATCGATTTGATTGAATCAAGCTAATTTTCAATTGAAATCGGATGGGATTGACTGATAAGCAAAATACCAATACTTAGGTACAGTCGAGGTAGGATTCCAAAGGACTACCGCGTCTCTTGACCTACTGTGAGAAAAAGTTCGAAATAAAGATACACGATTGAGAGTTTCGCTGCGGATTTCGATCAATAATCCCTCTTATCCTACAATTTACAATAACATTATTTTTCTTGATGAATTTACTTTTCCACTCATTTTTCACAAGCTTCGTAGTTATGTCGAGCATTATTAGATTGATACAAACTGCTGCCTTCACGATCAACTTGAGCGGCGATTCCCCTTCCATGCCCATTCCTCCCGCATGGAAACATTTGCTCCCTTTCGAGTTACCTAGTAAAGCCTGCCTCTACTTTCCAGTCGACATATTTTAATTGATTGAACTAATTTGAACAAGAGAAGATTATACGGGGGTTCGAACACTAGGCCTCCAAACAATTCACGAGGCCTTGGAGGGTTTGTTGAACAAGGGTGATACGAGTAGTGTGTTGAATACTTAATAGTTTCATATATATATATATATATATATATATATATATATATATATATATATATATATATATATATATATATATATATATATATATATATACTCAAGGGTTCATACAATCTAATAGGATTACGTATAGACACAAGATGCTGAACAGTCACTTTCATGATGTATCGGTGATTAAAATGCTAGTTGTTCTAGTACACCAAACTTGACTTCTCAGAAGCGATGGAAACACAGTTCATATTACCTGGTAATCACATTCAGTCTTAATATTAGAGTATTTCTCATATTGAATGACTTGAATATATTCCACTAATATCTCAGACGAAGTGGAAAATTGAAAGAATTGAGTCAAATTAGATCAATAGTGATGTTCCCAATAGTAATAAAGATCAGTTACATTAGCAATTAGCAGCTTCGATTATTAGTCAACACAACAAAATGTGTGAGCTGCCAAAAAGCTTTGAATACTTTCCTCATAGAAGCTGCACACAAGAAAAGAGAGTGAAAGTTAAAGACGAAACAGTTTTTCGATTACATAAATCATTAGTGTATCTGATTTATAGAAATAGAATAGTACATAGTTACAATTGCAATAATTGGTTAATGGAATACATTTCTCAATATTATAATATGCGGTAGGAACTGATTTCTCTTGATTGATTATTTCTACATTATCGTGGTTTCACCATGCTTTTGTGAAATGATTGTTGTGTTATTCAGAACTAATAAACTCCGAAATTCGTAAGATCTCTATCCGCAATCTTATATTGATCATGTCAGTGTCTGATCTAAAAACTTCCAGATTGTCCCACTTGAACACTTATACACCAACTATATACATACACCGTAAAGTAAAGTGAACTTTCTCGGAAGAGATGTTAGTCATATCTGGAGTACCGCAAGGTACTGTGCTGAGGCCACTGCTATTTCATATTATCGGTTGATGTAAAGGATAGTGTAATGTCAAAATTACGACTATTTGCAGATTAATTTGTCATATCTAAAATATCATTGGAGGACATCACAACACTGAAACTAGATTTTGATAAATAATTACGATATTAATTTTCCTGATTTGAGAGAAGACCAGGAATCATTATCTCAATTTCAGATAATAAAATGCGATTTTGTCCTCCAGAGACCATTGGTCATGACGTAGGCATCACCGATTCTGTGTAGATACGTATAATATAGTACGGAAATAATATAGTACGGAACTATATTCTACCTACAAGCATTGGTCTAGATGTTCAATCCAGACTACGAATCAAGAATCAAGATCAACACGTACGATTATTTGTTCTCGAATGTTTATAATTAATTTCAGAGATTCATTCCATTTCAACATATATCTATCTCTCTCACTCATGACAAAAGCAATCTTTTAACGCGGGTTCAGTCAAAAGCTGTGTATAATTCTCATCTCCATGGCATGGACCATTAACTTCTCTAGATTTTATCCACTTGACGAGGTTCCAGAGGGTGCTGATGTTGACTGGCAAATTCTATCTCGATCCTACCAAATGCGTTTCTTCTTTTTACAACCAACCACACTGTGTGATGAGTGAATGCCAGAGTGGAATTCGCACATATTGTACAGTACATTGACTATCCATAATATCTTCACGCATAGAATATCTCATGATATTGTGCCTTTTCAGGTGACAACGTAATGTTTGGAACTTATGTTTCTGTTTCTCTGAGATGTATAGAGAAACCAGACCATTGAGATGTATGAAACTGAATGGGAATTAAATTACAATGTCTGAAAAAATAAATTCCTGACAAATTTGATGAAACTATGCACTCTAAGAATAGAAATTCAAGTATTCTCAAATAACTTATAGACATCGAATATTTTTCAAATGTAAGAGTTTTCACCATTGTTGATTAAAAATAGTATCAACACTGAGGAAAGTAAATGAGGGTACGTATTCATATCAACTCGTTCATAAAGAATTTAGAAATTGAAATATTACAATGTTTTTGATGTTCTTTTTTAATATATTTCAAATTTGAAGGTTCATTCATCTACATTCATTAATACTTCTACTCTCGAATCAATCGCAAATGCATACTGTGACGCTTCAATTGAGATATTGTTCATCAATCCAATGAATTGACTCGAAATATGCATACATCTACATATCCACGTATCAAGTTTTAAGTCACCTATCCCTCATACTTATATACATTACCAGCTCACATCGGTGTCGTCGTGGAAAGAACATTATATTTTACACGTTCAGTAATTATTTGAATTGCAATAAACATCTGTTGAGCGAATGCTAATGTATTGAATGTGAATGTGAATGAGTTTACTTAGTAACGGTGTGGCGGGGGTAGTAAAGATTGTGTGTAATCAGTTGGAATATCATCAATATTAGCAATATTAATCAATATCGCTAATCAATTCACTGGCCATATTGGAACAGTCACGTCAAAGTTCGGTCAGCAGATGCTCTGTGCATTGTGCGTACTATGTATTGTAAACCGTATATTCCGTGTGTAAGATAGACAAGGACTGTTAGCCCGACCCGGGAATTATATAAAACTTGTACCCGATCCCATACTCAGTCTGTGAATGTAACCCTTCAACCTTTTCGAAACGTCGCGAGACGAAGAGACGAGACAAGTGACAAGTCGAGAGAGAAGGAGAGTTTTTGTCTCTCATGTACCTGCATATGTTTATTCTTGCTGTGTGTACACACTTTCATACATTGTCGAGGTTTGAGTCTAATTAACTCTAGGGTTCACATCACAACCATCTCCTGTTCTCGTCACAACTAAACCTCAATTTGACTCCCAGAAATAATCATGGTGGAATATTCTAGGAAAACGCTTTGTGCTTTAACGTTGCTGGAAGGATGTGGTGATACATTCATGTGATGGTACATTGGTTACCGTTACTTCATTATTTGGGGAAACAAACTATATTCACGTTCACTCAAAACCACTTACTAGAATCAAACAAACGAATTGAATTACATCAACAACTATTCCACTGATATCAATTATGCTGATTGATAGTTTATTCTCTCTATTGTAACCTCTCATTTTCAAATTTCATCGTGTCATTATCATGACAATTGATGATATATGATTGGTAATCTAGATACACACTTTTTGGAAAATCTTCCAATGAACAATTGGGAGCAGCAGCTCTCGAATACGGATTCTGTTTAGAAAGGTTACTGAATGAAAAGCTTATAAGTAGTAATGGGAAAATTCCCTTAATTTATAATCTGGAGAATATTCCCAGGAATTTTCCAGGGAATATTCCCAAATTGGGAATTTTCAGGAAATATATTTTTCTTGTTTACACTCAATATAGAATGGGAAACACAGACAAAAATGTATACAAAAGTACCAATATTCTTCCTTCATACTTTATATATAGCTGCTTATATTGAATAGGTATATGGGTTTTACAATCTCTTAAGTGGGTTTCCTCTATCGTTTAGGTCCACACTGGGATTGTTCCTTGACAACAGGCCACGACCAACTCCTTTCCACTATCCAAAAATAAGTGATAAGATAACCTTTCGTCTCATCTTCCTACCATATCATTCACCGACGCCAATACATCTTATTCATCATTACAGTGCGTCGTCAAACCGAATATAAATACATTATCATACTTATTCATTCATCTATACTTTTTCAAAACTTTTGATTTGATTGATGGAAATACGCTCATTGATGTGTATCATAATATGCTTAAATTCGTGAAACTTGAATGCATTCCCGTCATTCAATTTCCAAGTTTCACCTTCGATTTACAATATTTACAATCACAAAAAAAGTAATAGGCCAATTTTTCTCGAAACCATTCATCAAATATCCGGCAGGAGAGTTTGGCGTGTTGTGAATAATCCAATTATTCCCAAGATTTCGAAATGTTCGCTGAACTCAACCAAGAATAAACGTAAAGCCTGCTAGATTCGTTTTTTGTTGCTGTACATCACAATTTTATAATGCAATCCCGCAAAATCATCCTTAGCTTCCCTATCCTCGTACATTTGCCCGAAGAATAGATATTACCAACTCTTTACATCAAATACCGTCACAATAACTTTACTTTCAAACACGAAACATATATCCAACTGATATCATATAAACTTCAACTGTACGTCAAATATAGCCCATGTACGTTTCTTCAACCACATACGTCATCCCAAGTTATGGTGCACTTAACAGTTGAATGCACATTTCACATTTAGCGTATGTTTAGCTACATGCGTGAAGTACAGTACAACCGCGAATACATTAATACACACCCCTTACAGAACCACTATACCGTGGTTATGTGTGACATGTATTCACTTTCTCGCCTCTAAAAGCAAGGCCGTGTTTCATTACTCACCAACACTCGGGCCTGGGTGACGTCACTCTCAGTCATGTCTGCCTTTTGCTCGCAACAAAGTAATGCACAACAAGGTTGAATGAAAACGAGTCAATCCTCGTGGTTGTATTATAGGAATGAGAAGTGTGAATGGTTCCAATGGGTTGAGTCGGCAATGTGAATAATGGGTTTTGCATTCATTAGAATCGAAACAATTGATCTTTAGAAATGGCTATACTTAATGCTGCGATGAAACAAAAAGTATGTAAGTTGTAAGAAGTAGTTTTTGACGAGTTCGAACAGAGCGCAAGCCTTCAATCGATTCTGGTTCAACTTCGACATGTCCCATACATTACAACTTTGGGCACCGTTATATAAAATGGTGTATACAGAAATTGTCGTCACGCATACAGCATAAGTCCCTCTATGTGAATGACCACCCCGAATGAATTATATACAGCATCGTGCACCCGATTGTTGTTGCGAAGTGTGTCATTAATATCAGTGAAACTGTTACCTGAAATCTCACATGTATCATTCCATACGATTTAAGTGGTTCATTCAGTAACCTTTTCGCTCATACTTGCTAATCAATAGAAGTCTCCATAGGGTCTCTGAAGAA
This sequence comes from Brachyptera putata, assembly GCA_907164805.1. NCBI lineage: Eukaryota > Metazoa > Arthropoda > Insecta > Plecoptera > Taeniopterygidae > Brachyptera > Brachyptera putata. Next base: position 10,870,822 of record OU015468.1, on the reverse strand, counting down.
GTGATCAATTCTGAAATTATTTATGGTTAGTTGGATCTACTCCTATCAGGTATATGATGCATTTTTCCGTATCACCATTAGTGATTGTTATTGAACGCGTTTCAATTGATGTGCATTGCGGTTCTTACATTTGAACATTCATCAGAGAGAATAAGTTCATTGTAAACAATGTCACCAACACGGTTGCCAGTTGGACACAGTAATACGATGAACAAAAACCAGTGGAGCATGATAATCCATGAAGCAAATATAAGTGAAAGTATAATCAGAACGAATCAACTTAAACCAATTTTCCAGTGCTCATAATGTGTAGCTGAATGAAGCCATAACTACAAAGTTATATTTAACTGTGCTTTTGCTCCTAATTACTGAAACTTGTGCGATGTTTTCTCAGTGGAATGGCCACACATCATCCTGAGAAGAGCAGGAAGTACGGTTGCGGTCTCATAAAGTGGTCGATCAAGCTACATCAAAAGACAACCCGGAAAAAATATACTGAAATCACATATGCACTGAAACTAGAAAACAATGTGTATACGCACTCCACGCATTATATGTAAGAAACTCAGTGGTCAAATGTTCGGAGATTTTATTTGAATCAAGATTTTAATTACGGATCAAACCATTTTATGTGGCCGCAAGTGTACATAGACATGGGTTCGATTGTCGAGGGAGTCATAGCTAAACATGACCTGAATCGCCACGGGGTTAAGTATACGTGTTTGTTGCCACTAAAGGACTGCGGTGCAAACATTTGCATCTCTTGTTGATTATACATGATCAGAGCTTCACAGTTGGTATACATGGAGTGTGGTAGACAAAGAAACACAATGATACAAGAATTGTATTCAAGTGTGATCCTAACGGAAGGATTTGTTGATAACTTGATAATTTATTGGATGCAAATTCAATAAGAGTCAAGGCTACAACTTATTCTACCGTAATATGCTGGAATCCCGGACAATTGGATTTATATGATTTTATATTTTTGACTGTATTCATGACCAGGCAAGCATAAGATTTCCGTTGTACGATGAGAGAGATATTCGTAAGAATTATAAATACACCTTATAACAATACTCTGCAGTCCCAATTTTATTATCATTTATTCGATTCATTTGCGCGTTCTAGACATGCGCTTCTTGCCTAATCTAAATGTGTGTTCAAATTTGTGTAAGAAAAAGTTTTCCTTATTTAAATCGTGTAAATAGCATTGAATGTAATTATTATTTTGCAATATTCACAAACGCGAGTCTCAGACACATGCTTTACTATTAATATACTTCTGAATCCTGATAATGTTGCAACCAAACAAGCCATAGGGGAAATTAATTGTGTAATGAAACAGTTATATATATTACATGTTGTTGTTCCACAGTACCGTAGTTTGTAATTACTTTCGTGAACTATTTCATAATTTTATTCATTTGAACTTTAACATTTGATATATAACTTTATTTTTCAATTCATCATAATTACTGAATGATTAATAGAGATTATTCGATCAACTACTGATGAGTGATGAGTAAACATCATTACTTGTCATGTAATACTATGGGTAATGGTGGAATTAGCCAGCATAATGCTGTTTTATGCACTCTACGATTAGTATCGAGTTATTTCGTTCTAGATTCAGCAACTAGATAAATGACAATTGATTATGATACTACTCTGTTGGATGTTCAAACTCATGTATTTTATATAATTATATATACGGAGAATAGATATTTTCCACACTGACACTTTCTTCAAGTTGATCATCTATAATAAATTTGAAAGTCTTCCCATCTTCGCTTTATTCGCTCGAAGCTCGAAGCTCATCTTCATCATCCTCAAGGCTCGATAGCAGCAGTATAGTGTCACCACTATAGACAGTGTCACCGTTATTGACAACAATAGTAGATAATTGAAATAATTGTTGCAACAATAGATGTTATACTACTTTCTGTTGACTATAGTTCGGCTGGTCTCAATTTCGAAATTGAATAAGAAACATAAACGAATCATAACAACCATAAATATTTCAATATTCAAATGTTGATATTGGGGACAATTTCAAAAACCTTCATGAATAGGATTTAGATTCTGGAATATTCTATTTTTCTTGCAACCTGATAAATGTGGTACGTTTTATACTCGATGTTTGATTTCATCGCAATCGGTAGAAGATCTAATGATCTTTTCCCCTCTCAATCGGAGCGCACTTCCAGCTTTTTCGAAGCTCGTTGATGTCGTTGAAGGCTTTCGTTGAGGATGCTTCACTCGAGACAATAGACTCCAGAATAGACAGAATCGACCTCTTCTGTGATAATAAAATGTCGGCAAAAATTCTTCGCACACAGTTCTGAACTCTTCAGTTGATCTTTCCTACTCGAGTCGATAGAGAAACGCGGTCATATAGGCATGTAGTCTGTGAACTGAGAAGTATGATCAAAAACAAGAATATACCTTATAATGCTCATTCTTGAATAGGGTATATACTTGTTATTAACATTATCTGCACATTTTTGGTTTTCATGGATTTTCGCATTCATACTACATTTTGTAATCATTAATCATTAATCTCCGTTATTAGAAAGACAAAATTTTCATTTGCAGAGTGACGTAGTCATTCTCTAGTAAATCAAAAATATTATTGATTTATCATTCGATTCGATACTCGGAATTTGAAAAAATCTGAAATTTTTATTGAGAATATAAGTGGACTTATAGGTTGGCATTCTATCGAGACTTACATTCAATTGAATGTTACAATAAGGGTATTATCTATCTCATGAGTATATATGGAACAAAGAAAAAAAGTTCCCATTCTGTCCTTCAAAGGGAACTACAAGGATTTGAAACTAATGAGAGTCGCCTTTGCGTTTCACGGTTTCTTGTAGTAGGGCCTGAATAGCAAACAGTAAATAGCGATCATGAAACCCGAGGGGTTACCAACTGGGGTTACCAACCCGAGGGGTTAACAAAAAAATCAAGAAAAACAAAATTGGAGAAAAATGAGATTTTTTTCATCACGAGAAGCCAAAACATTCATGAAAAATAACAAAAAATCAAATATCAGGTGTACATTTAAAGGTCACGTTGTTAACCTCTCGATGCAACCCACACTAAAAATATCATACAGCTTCACACAGTGAAACGATGACATCAGTTTTTCAAGTTGGTAGAGATATACTCATTTCTCGGAAATAAAACATATAAAACATTCCATCATCCAGGAATGAAGATGGAGTCCATATCACCAATCATGATACAGAATACTTCAATTATAAGGAGACTTTTCCATGTATGCTGTTGTAACTTGACGTTTATTTAGATCTTACGATGACACAAGAATGAGAAACATACACATTGCTTAGAGGTTTCAGTCAATCACTGCCAATCACTGGTTCGCACGTTGAATTTGATTATAACATCCTCAAAGTTTTTTCAGATTAGATTTTTACTTCATTTCCATAGTTTCTTTCTCAATCCTCACATTTTCTAATAATCATACCATGTGTACATCTTATAAGATATAGGCCTACGCATTGGTGAAATTCGTCTCCGAGAAGAATTCTATCTTATTTATAAAAACAGATTTTAAAGGTTGAGGTTTTCCAGATTTTCAAGGGTTCGCAAGGGATGAACATTATTTACTAGCTCGTGTATATATTGTTGTTAATACCGGATTCAATTCTATGTTAATCCAATGTTAATTCTACTTGTTTCTGCGCGGCGTGTCGCTTTACGCATTGTTTGCTGAACATGAATAATTAGCAGCCATAAAGCATTAGCAGTAATTAAGATATACTATGCAGAATAAATCCTCAACACGGAATATGAAAGTCTTACACAGAACACAATTCATGTATCATTTAAGAACCCGTAAAAATGTCAGAGTACAGAGTAAGAGTCAGAGTAAAATGTCGGAATAAAAGAAGTGACAATACAATCAGACTCTTACGGAATTTCACTCTGCGTGTTCGATGGTATTTTAATGCAGGTTGAACGATTTACCTGATGAACAATAACAGGTCTCAAATGATCGAGATTTTTAATTTCTAGAATTAAGGATGAATATAATCATGCCATTTTCAGTTTACCCGTGTGAGAGCTCCTTCAACATCAATTCTGATCACCATGATCATCATCATGTCATATATGGTGAAGAACCGGCACTATGACTATCGATCATGGCACAGCACTTGCGCGCAAAACGATCACATGCAGAGCTTGCGCAATCGATCGTTTCGCAAACGATCATCCCATTGGAAGCGATATCGAGCAACTCCTTGACGTTCTGTGAGATCTTGACGATCCAAAGGAACTAAATACCAAGTTCTGACCAGAAATGGTGTAATATCTTATACCCCTTTACACGATCAACTTATCCATAGCGATTCATTTTTGAAATGTATCGTTACGAAGTAGAATACATACATCTCCTATCTCGAGTTTACACTACAGTAAAAATTGCTATTGCTGTCAACGCATTTTCTTGAGTAGGAATACGTTCAACTTCCGAGGCAATATTGCTAGTAGCCGACCAATCAGCGGCCAGTAAAGTGTAACATCACATTTCGTTGACTGCCTAGCTTATAATAAAACCCTTTCATAACATGAAAGTTGTTTGAAAGTTGATTGAAGTAAAGGTTGATTCCAGCAATTCCCGGCACCTCCACTAGTGTCTTTATATGGAAGAACGTTGTGACGTACTGAACACGAATAATCACATAATTTTATTAATACATGATCATAGTTCATATCACAATATCTTTCACATCACAATATGTCTAGGAGATGGTTCACTTTTGATCCGTTCGTTTTATTACAGCATTCTGATACCACTTCCATTTCTATCAAATTCAAAGACTTGTGTTACTGTCATTCACATTTGCTTGTACCTATGTCAAGTTTTGTTCCTCTCCCTCTCTCTCTCTTTTCAATTTCTTTCATTATCACTCTCTCTCTCATTCTCTCTCTCTCTCTCTCTCTCTCTCTCTCTTTCTCTCTCACTTTCTCTCTCACTCTCTCACTTTTTCTCTCACTCTCTGTCGCTTACTCTCCTTCCAAGTGTTTTCGACTCAACTTGGCGTTCATATGAATGTCACACTATACACATTGCCATACTCTTCAGGGAGCGATGTATCACACGGTAAATGATCGATCACCACAGTACACGGCCATCAAATCATCAATGATCTAATCGTCTATTGATTCTAAATTGACGTCAGACTTTGTTGTAGAATGGTGATGCCCCCCTCCCTCATGTGACCCTACCCTCCACCAACTAACTGTGAACAACTTCGTGTATCTCTTGACAGAACATACTACCAAACTTTCGGAGAGATTACAAGCTTTTGAAAAAAATGGATGGAATGAAGACGTATTATGTTTCCCACTGAGATATAAATAAGCGGCTCTCTCCACGTACCTTATCATTATATTTGTATGTACGTATGTTTGTATGTATATATATATATATATATATATATTTATATATATATATATACATATAAAAAACGAACACATTCCAAAGACTCAAAAAAGAGTTCAATTTGGGGGGACTGACCATGCATTGACTTGAACCCCCCCCCCCCCCCCCCCCCCCCTCCTCACACACACTGAATGTGGAATCACTTGGAAACGGTAGCAGCACAAAACGATTTTGTTTCTCTACAGCATATTTCAGCTCAAAACGAGCACATCTCGGCAACGGCATGAAAAGTATACATGTCAAATGTTGGGGGGGCTGGCCTTTGCCTTGTCCGCCCCTCTCTCCCTCAATATTGTGATCAGAATAGAAACACAAAATGAATTTCCTGCGTCATATTTCATCACTAAACGATCACATTTCAATGCCTTTAGAGATGATTCAAATTTGCACGTGTACTGGCCATTGTGCAGTAACATTTGACAGTAAGTCCACACATTTAGTGGTAGATCCAGCAATGTTCAAAAACTTATCAGTTATTATCTTATAGACCTAATTATCATTCCTACTTTCAATGCACATGCTGTATTTGCTAATGTGGGTCCGGGCTTAATTTTTCACAACGTCCCACAATGATGAGTTTACTATTCAGCTGTCGCTTTATTATAATGAGTAGAATAATTTCCATTTTTTCAATCAGCTGTGCCTTTTCAATTCATTTCTCCCAGCCTTGACAATTTTCTGAGCAGGCTGTGAAGTTATTCATCAACACTGAGTGTGGTGGTTCAGCAAGTCGTTTCAGTATTGCTGAGAGTGAATTCATATTCCATTTTTTTCTGCAACAACTATGTATACAATCAAGAGTGATTTCTCAAATGCATCGAACATTTTCATGGAAATTTTCATAAAGATTTTCCAAACAGAAAAAATCAGGAAATTTTACATCACTAGATGTGAGAGAAATAAAGATAAATTCGGAATTTTGGTGAAGCAAGTCTGGGTCTGAGGTAGCGACTTGCATATTGTGATACAAAAATGTTACACAGGTAGCGTATAGCGTAGGCGGTAGAGTAGACAGTATGAGAGTACACCGCCTTAATGTGCCGTTAATTTGACCAACCGCTCTGAAGGATCCCTATTGTGCTATAATTTATCTAATATTGTCTAAAACCAACCCTTTTCTACCCCTCACCCCTCACCCTTCATATGACGAGGCGCAATACACCCTTGGGTCTGACACTAATAAACGGGCATATTTCTAATTATGACTCTGCACATAGGGTTGTTCGCCATCCGCTAAACAACAGGGGCTGTACACACATAAATTATGCAAAACAGTCTTGAAATAATCGAGCATGAGGCTTCCATCAGAGTGGTATTGATGAGATCGTGAATTGAAGAATAATAATTGTTCAATAATCTCTCGCTCAGACTTTCTGTAACTACATTTGTTCACGTTGTACGTGAGTAGTAACTTTTTATACATCAATCTCTTCACAATGTCATAAGCTACAACTCTGCAGTTGTAGATGTTTTGATACGATCATTAGTTCATCTAATGATTATATTTTATTGAATTTCCACCCTCATTCAGAGGAAGGAAATAGGACAGCGCTGGGTTGATTTGTATTTGTCTTTTTACCGATGTTCTGAACATCAGAACATATTCTGGAAGTTTCAGCTTCGTTTCAATTTTGGCTAGGTCAAAATCAAAATCTTCTGTACTATGAGAATGCATTCGGAAGGTGTAATTTTCTGCCATTTCTTATCGATCAATAGATTGAACCAAGTATAATATACCAAGTATGATTTATAATTATATGATTTAGATCGTATATAGACTGATTTTGAAACATGCTCAAAAAATGTCGAGAACATTCTAAAAATATCTTCAGATGAGGTCAACATGGTCAACTACTTACAGTAATAATTGTATGATATTTTATTTTCGTATGGAATTTCGTATCCGAATGCACCATTATCATGATATGATGTGATATCTGACTAACCTATATTGCCTCCTTGGCATTTGTGGTCTTTTCACACCTGTGTGATTTTTGTTGTTGATCGAATTCTTGAACAGATACGCGTCAAATATTCACGTGGTCGCGGCATTTTCGTCTCAAACTTATCCCCTGAACATCTGTAAATCTGTGAAAATCCATTCCTGCATCTCGATAGATTCTATACAAGTAGGATGTAATAAATATCATGAAGACTATTGTTTCGGAGATCACAGGTATTTAAACAGTGTCCAAAGGGTGCGTAAGATCATGTATATTTATACAAAAACAAGCTCGCATCACCGCCTTGCGGAGTGTTCTGTATGTTTTAATGTTTATAATATTCATGGAATGAGAAACCATTCGATAAAACCTGCTCCATGATTTTTTTAATGGTGACGAATACACAGATTCTTTTGCCACTCTGACTTTGTTATGTAACATGTTCGTTACAGATAAAACTGAATCTATCGGTGACGAACTCATGAATAATCTGATCGAATGTGAGCAAAAACATAACACGACAATAGAAAATTTATATTTATAACTTATTTTATGGATTGGTAGCTGAAAGAAACACCGTGTTTGGTCACGAAAAACAAGCTTTCAGAATTCATCGCGTTCGTAACAGAATGGGTGCTTTGCACTAATCTCAACATTTAAAATTCAGTAACATTCTTCTAAGAAACAATTCTGTTCTTTGGTTTAGTATGTAGAGACATCCCGCTGTTTAGAATGTTATCGTTCGTTTAAGCTTAAAGCGAAAAAAAAACGAAATATGCAATTCTCAGATTGTTTATTCACATGGGTTCATTCAATCATACTTCTGCACGGTTTAAATTAAAGAATTCGAGAAGTACTCAGCTACAGATCGAGTTCAATTCGTAATTGATGTTATCCCATTCACCAGAGTTGACAGTTGTTTACCAATATGAGAATATTAGATTTAGTGGTTATACGTATATTTGGAGCTTCAACTTTCTTTGATCATAATGATCCTTATATGTACACTCTATGATCATACTATTATCATGATACTATTGGGATTTCAACTCCCTTATGGAGAATATTAACCCAAGTAAATCATAACGGAGTGAATTATTCATCATGTCAGTGAAATTAATATTTGAATCATTGATGAAACGGGTCTTTCAATTCCGTTGCGTTGTTAATTTAGAATGAATTGCCTATTTATGATTATATTCAGCTATTCCGCATAAAAATATATACACGTTATTATAAATCGTGAGATTACATTATAAGATTTCAAGATGATCATGCAGATTGAGATCAATCTGGACAAATCTGGTCAAGGACTTTTACCTTTAACCTATATTAGCCTAACTAACTCAACTGATCCCTCAACTAAGTGGCAGTTTGAAAACTGGCACTTTGAAAGGTTCTTTGGAAATTTGAAAGGTTTGAAGTTTCTCACCACAGATAATTGAGCCTTTAGGTACTGCTGCATTATTATTCAAGACAGCAGATAGTACACTATAACGAATACTACTCTTCTTACTCCTGCTTGGAGGTGAGATGTGAGCGACTTCAAAACATTCCTCCATATACCATATTTGTCACGCTTTCTTATTAGAGGGTCAATATCGATTGTTGCTTCAAAAAAAAACTATTCTCAATCACAGATAATCGAGCTTATACGACATCAATATTCATGCAAGGTGTAGTAAAAGTTTTGACCAGCCAAAATGTTTCAATATTTTCATTGATAAAGATATATATAATATATATCATTTTCGATCTCCCCATCCAACGATTTCGGGTTTGGGGGTCCTTGGAGGTGACTCCACCGTCGTTTCTAGGGCTGCCTGGGATGTCGAAGACGGTGAGCCATTCCGTCTTCTTGCCCGTACTCTGCTTCTAAATGAACGTATATATTGAAATATATATTGAAAATATTTATTTTGCATTCTTATGTAATATGAATCGCATACTCGACTCGTCGCATGTTTTGGGAAATTTGTCTTCTTAATTGGTCGTTACATAACAACATCTGATTATTATTCTGTGGGATTTACTTACATTGTAAGTTTTACAATGTAATCAAAATGAACAATGGCGGGCCGGATTGATGGTGCTCGTGGGCCGTAGTTTGGAGACCCCTGAACTATACCCATGATGCATTGATGGACGTCAATAGAATGAAAAACTGAAATATGAAGTTGGTGAAGGCAATGAGTTTTCACGCTCCGCTTTGGATGTTAGCGCAGAGGAAGCCACGGAAGTTGAGGAAGCTTTATATATTTTAGTTTATGGTTGAAGAAAATAATTTAATACACGTTTCTTATTAATAGAAAATATAGAAATATTAGTGGAAAAGTATTGCATTGTTAAATTCACGGCTTCTCAGATCCATTGGCATCGAATGAAGTTCATTTTATATGATCAAGGTGTGTAGAGTTTCGCTCATCTCACAACGCGTATTCCGCGTTAGCCTAGTTAGATGAGCGTTAGCGAAGATTTCCACTCAACTATTACGGAGCTTTGTCTGTGTGTTTTTTTTGTGTTTGTTTGTTTGTGGGCACTGCACAGGTCGCAGGGCTTATCCAACGTACATTTTATTCTCTAGACATCTCGCTCATCACACAACGCACATTCTGCGTTTGCCTAGTTTCTATCTATTCGATGAATAAAGAACATGTATTACATTATTTTCTTCGAAATGACTGGTCCGAATTGAATATATTTTTTGAAATATGTATACCACTTCCGTGTTAACATTTGGGGAAAATTTGAAAGTTTTCGGGTCAAATCGGTTCGACCATTTTTGAGACACATCATCTAGAAGTTTCTAGAAACCTCATACGATTAGGTTGAGCAGAAAATTGAAAAATAAAATCTCTCCAATATAATTCAAATTTTCCTCAAATGTGATCACGGAAATTATACACATAATTAAAAATTTGTACGCAATTCGGACCAGCCGTTTCGAAGAAAATAATGTAATACATGTTTTTTATTCATCGAATAAATAGAAATATATAGCAGAAGAATGTTGCATTGTTAATTCACGGCACCTTAGATTCGTTAGTATCGAATGAAGTTCATTTTATATGATCGAGGTATGTAGAGTTTTAGATTTTATTTTCTAGACATCTCGCTCATCACACAACGCACATTCTGCGTTTGCCTAGTTTCTATCTATTCGATGAATAAAGAACATGTATTACATTATTTTCTTCGAAATGACTGGTCCGAATTGAATATATTTTTTGAATTATGTATACCACTTCCGTGTTAACATTTGGGGAAAATTTGAATTATAGTGGTGAGATTTTATTTCTCAATTTTTTCCGCTCAGCCTAATCTTATGGGGGTTTTAGAAACTTTGAGATAATGTTTCTCAAAAATGGTACAACCGATTTGACCCCTAAACTATACAGTTCTAAGTAGGATGAGTTTGCGTATATAAAAAAGTTCCATGTCAATCGGTCAAACCTTGCGACCTGTGAAGTGCCCACAAACAAAAAAAAAAAAAAAACATAGACAAAGCTTGGTAAGAGTTGCATGGAAATCTTCGTTAACGCTCATCTTATCATTTTGGTTCATGTAGGCCTATATATGCAATGCTCGTTCATAGTTATTCTCTGTCTGTATTGTTTTCGCTTGTGAGAAAAAATAGTCATTTTTATTTGAATGTGTTATTCGCTATACTCTATTATCGATACAGAAACATATAATTTTATTATTTGTAGCTTTATAATAGCCCTACAGGCAAGCCACGCTCGTGGCTTCGTGAAGTTATGAATGCGTTCTACTTCATGTCACGTTTCAAAATTCTAATTGAAAAAAGTTATGTTTCACGAAATTTGAGCAAAATTCATAATCATGAATCCAAATTGTATATGCATTGGATATAAGCCGTAGTCAAGAAAAAATGAAGATGTATTTTTATAATAAAAATAACATGGGATTTTCCGAAAGCTAGAGACACCGTGCCGCACTCTGTCGGTCAAACATCGACTTCGCAATCGATCGATAGACCTTAAGTTCTCACGAACTGGCAAGTGTCGCTGCGGCGGCCGTGACAAAAATAAAACATCGACTGAGCCGTCGGGTGCTCTTTTCGAATTATGCGTGTCCCCAGTCACCAGAGGGAAAAAAGTTCCCACAAGGGTGATTATTTCTTAAATTGTTGTGAATGTTTATTATGGATCGACCGTATTTTAGAAGGTGCTTCTCTGAATGGTGTGCAGCAGTTTCACAAGAATACGTTAATCCGGGAAGCCACTACGATAATTTATGCATAAGTTTTTGACCCTGAAAATGCTCATAAAACATACATCCCGCGTTACATACACCATTTGATTACTTCTCCAGATATTTCATGGTGTGTGGTATCGATGTGTTCGTGACAAAAGCTGGCTTTGGGCAAGCTGAACATAACAGTTCAACCACATGCGTTTGGCACATAAGACCAGGAAAACTCACACAATGTTTTTTTTCGAAAATCGAGGTAACCGAGACTATTTATTTGTATCAAAACGGTCGAAAGTTTGCTGATGAAATTCAGCTGAGCTATTAGAGAAGGTTCACCCTACCGAATTATCAATTTTCATTTTGATGCTAATCATCTAATGGCTTTCGTGTATGTAAGGGTTGAACGTATTTTTCAACCAGTTCTTCCAAGATTCTCTCTGAATTTTCAACTTTCATCAATTTCAAATTTCAAATTTCTGGTTTTCGAGTATGTAAGGGTTGAACGTATTTTTCAACCAGTTCTTCCAAGATTCTCTCGGAATTTTCAACTTTCATCAATTTAAAATTTCTTATATACTATTCTAACTTTGATACATCAATGAATAACCAGATATTTGATACATTTTTGTGGGTGGGTTTCCCCTAAAGACGAAAACTACTACGTACTACCGTTCGAAAGAAACTTCGGAAGTTCCTCACAGACACAATTTCAATAGATCACAGAAACGCCCGACATAACAATATCAACCAAGTTTAAACTTTAAATTCGGAACATATAAATTCGATAACATAAGTTGAGGTCCAATCACAAGAATCCTGAACCGACTCATATCATATCCTATATCTTCTTCACCCTTGAACATGTGCCTTGAACTGATTTGATGACTATCTCTGGCATTATATTGCCAGTGCCAGGATGTTTAAACAACAGTTTAAACAACTCCGGAATATTTTGAATTTCAAGAGAAACTTGCAAATATTTCGTAGTAGTGGATCATCAGTTATAATAACAATTAAAATGATTGAAATTTATAGTTCCTCAATTTAAAGCTTCCCGCTCCATCAATAAGAAAGAATATGAAGGTTTTTGAGTTTTGATAACCTTGAATGGTTTTGGCGCAATGTAGCTGAACAAAATATAATGAACGAAAAATACTCACCCTACTCATTATGGCTTGAATTTCAAGTCAAAATTTGTTTTGTTTCAATTTTCCCATTAATACACTGAACATAAACATATTATATCCTTTTTATTTCACAGTATAACAATTTGAATCCACTCCATTACCAAAATATGGATGAAAAAAAAAAGATTTCCTCTGCACCTTCAACTGCCACGCTGATAGAATCTATCATTTAGCTTAACAAACTCCTTCTGTTCAAGTTTTGTTCCTACTTCAATCCTTCCACAGTAGATATGAGGAAGGGGGAGGGGGATGTTCAATGAATCAAGTCGAATGAAGTACACATATTCGTTTTCCAAAAAGCTGAACATTTACTTTATTGTGATTGAACTATTTATTATATAATATACACTTATGCATAACACAATATATTGATTAAATGTCTGCTAAACTTGGGGCGTGCGATTTACAAATGACATCATCAATCCCCAGGTTCAAATCTTTGTTATGGTTGATATGTACCTGATTGTGCCACACATATTAGTCTACGTACACGTTTTTATCTTACTTGAATTAATTCAAAATGATGAACTCTCAATTAAGAAATTCATTCACATTGATATAAATATCTATACATAATAATGTACAGGGTACACAAATATTTCGTATTATATTTTTCTGCATCTATTTGTTACAATTTTGCCGCAAATAAAGTTTTACGTGTGAGGTATATAGATAGTTTTATGCTCTAAAAATCAGACTATATGCTGTATTGAAAAATGTGAATACTCCTTGATTATAATTAATATATTAATAATACAACACTGTATACCGGACTTTTTCACTTGTCATTTCGTGATGGTTAAACATTTATAATAAAAAAGTATTGTTACATTTGAAAATCAAGCACGCATTCATCAAAAGCATTGATAGAATTCTGGATTTCCTATAAAACACAAAACACAATAATGCTACGTGTCTGTGATTGAATGTGCTGGGTTTTTCTTGTACTTTTGAATCCACGTTTTTTGATATGCAAACAAATTCATTCAAAGATACAACAATGAAAAATTAGGAGCTACTATTTCTATCATCTACTTTTCATTACTGATTCATTAATTTAAAGAAATGTATATTAAATGGCGGCAGTGGAGATTGTGTTTTCCAAAGTTGATGACTAGGATCATTGATTATGATTTTACAATATTAATAAAAATCACTATTCTGTACATTATTTCTAGATCATAACATTAACATCAATGGTAGGCCTAAATAGTTTATATTTACAGAAATATTGTATGCTTACCGAAAGACACCTATCCATACCACAAAGATTGGTTCTTATAATATCACATTCCTTATTATGCAATCCTCAATTATTAATTGCTATATCTACAAGCTAAACTACTAAATCTACTGTAATAAAGCACATACCAACCAAGTGCATACATACCAAGATACAACTATAGGCTACACAGTTGATGATCACTGCTATTCTTATTCCAAAGTTTAGTATAAAAACTCGAAAATTCAACAGTAGTCAGTCGGTAGTTGTGAATTCTACAAGAGTTAGATGCTAATTAAAGCAGGCACAATTACTTGGGAAGCCTGAGAGAGCTTCCTAATCTAAGAATTGAGGGAGAAACACCGATATTCGTGATTTTGTTAGACAAAAATGTTATTATCGCTGTTCAGACCTGCTCTTAACGTTGAAATTGTGCGTAATACTACACAATCAATCGGAAAGTATCACGTAATAGCTGTATAAGATAAAAATAATAAATTAATAGTGATTAAAAATCCCTTTTATGTCTAAAGCAGCTAGAATGTCGCATTCGGGACTTGAATATCTTTTCAAATCAGGTCGATTGAGCATTTGATTTCCTCAGTATCTTGCTCAATGAAACACAATCTTTATAGATATCTCATAATAGAATTCACTTATAGTGTTACTATGAAACTGCATAATATTCGTTATTCAACAACATTTCATCAGGGGTAGTATGTTGTGGAACATATCAAATGTATGACAATCGATCCCAGATTATATATATTCAATTTTATAATGCGCTTGGTGAAAAGAGTCTGAACTGGTTGACTGCCTCTCATTTCCACTCTATTCATAGTCATGTCACATTCACATGAAACTTAACGAGTGTTCTAGTACATAATCGTGTTTGAATGCGAATCAGGCATGAAACTTTTCATCGGATATCATGTTGACGGTGCATATCCTAAATTCTTTCTCTGCAAGAACAAGTGAATCTCTCGGAAGCTAGGCCTCTCAGTTTCATGCCGTCGCCAACATTCCAGCATGAGATCGTAGATGTCTTTGGTGCACGGTGGAGCCGGTGGCCGCGGCAGAAACATGAACTGGTCGTCGTCGTGGTGCATGTGAGACAAGTTGTCGACAACTTGAGAGTCTGTGAATCCGTCAAACGGCAGTCGGCGACCCAGGTTGAGGATCTCCCAGAGGGTCACAGCAAATGCCCACACATCACTTTTAGTTGTATATTTACCCTGCGGAATGAAGGAAAAAATTATTGAAATGTTGGAATGAAGAATGTGAGATTATTGTATGATTTTGTTTGTAAATTTTGGGGGTTAGTTGATTCAAAATTGCCATGTTCTGGATGTTTATCATGGGCGAACACTATCCCCACCGAATCCCGTGATAAATTGCATCGTTAATTGAACATTTTCAAATTTCTCTCACTATATTACTGGCAGCATTCATATTTCATTCCATCCTCTTCATTTCTGCTATCTCTCAGATATTAAATCAAGGATGGAATTTTTTTTTCTCTCTTGCTCATTGCTCAATCAATCATCACACACCGTACTTTCCAACTAGAGCTATGAGCTCTCAGGCAAGACATTATATTTACTATGAATACACGATAACTTGCCTGGAAAACCGATTCCCACGCCATCCAGCGCACGGGCAGCGCCATTGTTCCATCAACTTTGTAATAATCAGCGCCATATAACTCGTTGTCGGTACCGAAGTCGGAGATCTTGATGAGGTAAGCTTTACCAACCAAACAGTTTCTGAAACAACAAGCAAACAGTAAGAAATTTATATCTTTGAGAGATGAAGGCATCAATCGACCACCTCTCCCATCACCCAATTCTAGTGCACTGGTGATCTGGGCATTCATCTCAATACAAATACACTGTCATGAAAGGTTTTATCGGTTGCTCCACTCACGGTGAGATACATGCTTGGCTTTGATTCAGCATGGCGGAAATTGTAACAAAGTCTGCAGATCATTAGAATAAATCTACATTTGAATAAATTTTTGGAACAATTTTACGAGAAAATCAATAGTATTCCTAAATTGATGGCGAGAGTTTCACATTGATGAATTTTCCATCTGCAGACTGGTTGATATTATATAACATGTGCTCATTTGAATGACACTGATGGAATATTTTGGGGTAATGAATAGTTCAGCAGAAGACTCAATATATGTGCTGTCAATGCTATTGTTTCCAACTTTTTTCAGTTGATGGTATAATATTGATCTAACCACGTTGGTGGCTGTGGTGCACGTTGAAATGACCACACAGGACAGTTTCAACCGTGTAGTTTGTGGGGAGGTCAGGTGGGAGAAAGCAACAAACACAAACTAAATATTTGATCAGCTGACCCTAGCTAAAGGGAGAAAACGATCTATAGCCCAGACTCCCCTCCCTCCCCCACACCTTGCACAACTAGTAGCCACCCTTCACCTACACAAGTTATTGACGGTGGAGAAACTGAGGACAATGCACATTTATATAACGTCAGTGTAGTGTTATAGTTGTCTATCAGGCAGTACTTGTTTGGGCGTTCGGGCCTGATAGACCACATAAACAGTTACAGAATATTAAATCAGTAATTTTCATTTTTGATTTTGATAAGCGTAAAATAAGATTCCATTCTGAGCCCATGAAATATTATAGGTTCTTATCAAATCAATTTTGGGGAATTTCATGCTTTTGATATCTTCACGCATACAGCAGATGGATCAGTCTGTTTCAAGATAATAAGATGATTTAAGAATAGAACTGTGTACGCTCATAGTTATGAACGAAAAAAAAAAGGATTGCCCCAGAGAAAAATCAGATTGAAATTTTGACCATCCTATGAGGCAACACCCCCTCCCTCCCCACAAAACAGAAAAATCTCATTTGGTAAAATGACAATATGCTATAGAGAGTTGATATTTTCACTTGGTTCAATAGATTTTATTTGGTTTGAATTTTCCAGGTTTGGATTTGGGTTTGAAAACTGGATCTTGTTCATTCAAATTATTTACGCTCAATAAATGAAAGTAACATGATTGTTGAAGTTAATTAATGAGTGGGAACAAAAGAAGTGCATCCACTGCCTGTGACTCATTGGTGACTCGTCCTTGAACAGATAACTTTGGGAGGAAACTAACCTTGTTGCTAGATCTCGGTGAACAAAGTTGAGAGTTTCTAAATATCGCATCCCAGACGCAATCTGTGATGCCATGTACAGCAGACAGTTGAAACTGAAACAGCATTTCACAAATATAATTTCAATATTCAGTCATCACTAAATACTAATTCAAAGCAAGCAGTTGTCCTAAATGACAAAATCACAAAAACCTGGCACCTCCACCAAAAACTCTAGAACTTCAATTCTTGATATGCCAATTGATAATTACACATTTTCTGATTATTTATTCTCTTTCTTTTCTAGAGACAGACCCCCACGTTATAGGTATATAATTATATTATAAAAAATAATTCCAGTTGGTTAGTGAGTATGCCCAATGGTACACAACTAATTGAAAACAAGTGAATCAAGTGAAAGTGCTCAGAAACAACACAAAAATTTACGGTACCGGTATATAATAATATGATATAACATACAAGATGCAATAATGAATATTATTAAATACTCAATGAATACAAAACGTTCACTAAGACATTTTCGTTTTTTATCCATATATTTTCTAACCACAATTTGTATAAAACGAGAATCTCAACCTAACAAACAACTATTGAAGAAATTATCATCTTCTTGTGGTTTTTAGCCTATCATTCGATGGAATTTGATGGAATGACTATACCATCCTAATTCTACTACGAATATCATTACGACATACTTTTATACTGCTTTACCCAATAATATTTCACTCTGATAAAATGTCAGTTCAAGCAGGTAAAACCCTGAAAATAATGCATGAGCATTCGGTTTTTCTTATTTTTACAACACTCCTGGCGCTTTTCTATTGTGAAACAAATTTTACCAACCCACAAATTTCAACAAAGACAACAAAGAGACCAGACGAGAGAGAACAAAACGAACGGGCACATGCAGTACAGTGGGTATCACACTCGTTCATGTGATTTGGGAGGTCACATTTCCGACCTGGTTCTATCCCCGCCGCCATCCATCTCTAAAGTTTTTTTAGTGGTTTCCCTCTGTAGTCTAGGCTTATGCTGGGATAGCTCCCACAATATAGGCCACGACCGCTACCTTCCCATTATCCTTCCCATACCCGAGAAACCTTCATCTCATCATCACAGCATCTCATTAATCATTCATCCGACGCCGATCCTCGCTATCATTACAGTGCGTCGTTAAACCCTATATGAAAACAGACAAAGTATACAAAGAGAGCGACCTCGACCGAGATGTATTTACCTCAGAGTCTTGACAGTGCACGGCAACGTGCGCGACGCCTCCGAGGGAATGTGCGACTTGAGGAACTGGTTGAGATCGCCGTGATCGAGGTACTCCATGACTACGCACAGCGGCTCCTCAGTGCTGCACATTCCCAACACTCGAGCGATGTTTGAGTCTTCCAGCGCAGCTAGGATGCGAACGTCGCGGTGGAAATCCAGCCTGGAATATAGAAAATGTATTCAAATATATTTGCAATCTGTGATTGTGTATGTATGGTGGTGGATACTTTATACGTTATGGATAACGTTATATATATATATATATTATTATTCCTATATATCAAGGAAATTGATATTGAACTGATGAAAAAAATCGGAATATTTTGTCTCGTGTTTTCCCTATTTGGCAAAATGAATGGAAACGCTTGTAGCATGCCGAAATTCCACAGCAATGTTTTGAAACTTGGAACTTGCCAAAGTTGATGATGTTCAAACTGATGGGTATATCATAGTTTTCATTTCCATAAGTTTCACCGTTATATCTTTATTGGCGTTCTAGTTGTCCAAAAACATTCATAACATTATATTGGATCTAAATGAATCTGTAATGTAATCTGTAATGTCTAATGTTTAATAAGTTTGAGGTTCGGCAAATGCTTCATGAAACAAACAACTTTCCACTTTTGAGCCCAAATTGAGACAATACGAGAATCAATCTCGCATTTATGCATGATTATGTATCTGTATTCATGCAATCTAGATCACAATCAATTCAAAAACCAATGAGAAAAAATTACATGAAATACCTATTTTTCATTGAAATTCAAATATCCATCAAGAAGTATGACAATTTCTAATAAAATGAGAGTATAAGGGTCTACCAAAGCCAACATTTACTTATGGGAAATAAATTACACTGAGTTTGGAATATGTCAAAGAAGGTTAAATGTTGACTGACACTTTAAACCAGCTTATCACTCCGAGTTCATTGGTACACTTGGTCGAACATTGAATTCAATACTAACAGTTGGTTCAGCAATATAAGTTCACAAATTCCCAACAAAACATGTAGTGCGATTACACTGGCAAACACGAAACGACACACAGGTTGCACTGGAATTATGTTCAAAAGAGAGTTTTTTTATCATTTTTTTCATTTTCCGCGTTGTCAAGTCGACATCGATAAATAATGTTCCTCCATTCGAGTAACATTCCACGCGGTGTGCGTATATAGCCTTCTGAAACGCGCTGCCATACATCATAAGCAGAGAAGAAATCGCGCCCGTAAAATAAACTGACGGCAAAGTGATTTCATGCGAAAAAAACTTTTTTTCAAAACTAAAAATATAAAATATATTTTTTAATAAAGGGTTCACATTCTTTATTCAGGTTACTCATTTCGTGTTCGTGTAAGCGCACTTTCATTTATCTGCACATTTATTCCATCCACCAACCACTACCCCCATCGCCCCTCTTACTCATCTTATACGATAACCCATATAAAATATCACCCTCCATAGACGTAATGGCAAAATGTGACAGTAATTATCTGACAGAAAACTATTGATTTATGCATAACATCGTGAATACGTGCGTGCAGTAGCATTTAATTTCAGTCCTTTAAATATCATGAATGGGCTGCCTATATTTTATAACCCATATGCAATGTAAATATCGTATCAGGGTACTTATTCGGTGTAGTGCTCTGTGCTCTCGAGTTTTGTAAGGAAAAGCACGAACTCGGGCAGTCTCAACTGATACTAGACAGTTTTCAAGCACCTTTATGCAAATGTGCACCTTGTATGTATAGAGGGAGGTATGTGGGTTGACAGTCGAGGGGGAGGAAGGGGAGCAGTTGTAGGAAAAAGATGATAAAAAGTTCACTTTGAAAAAAGCAACATTTCCGATGCAACTGAGGGGAGATGAGAATTACGGTTTGCTAAAGAATGGAGGCGTGATACCGAAGGCAAGAAGCATAATTCAAAGTATAAAATCTGAATTTTAGTTCTGTCGGAATAAAACAAGCTCACCAGATGAAAATTATTATACATATCTGGAAAGAATATTTCGTAGATTTCCTCGAGTTTAGACGTTACAGACACATTAGCAATTTTTTAAATATTGAATGGAACATAAATCAACAATAAACACTTGGCAAATGTTCTGAGCCATGGCGTACATCTCGATCCACTGATTATAGGAATACTACACTACGAACAGAGCAAAGAAAAAAGATACTCAACACTCAAATGAGGACCTGTTTTTGCCACTATTGCCGTCGCACATGAACCACAAAACACTCTTCATCTGTTGCCTCTATTGTTCTTATTCATTGGCTTACCCCCTCCCCCCCTCCCCCTCAGGCGACTTTATACATCATCAATCTACTTTAAACACACTCAAGCGCAAAGCTTAACACAACGACCTCGTCATTTCATTTATTCAACTAGGAAATGGTGTGATTTCTATTCGAAGATAAGTTGATCGTTACCGACAGAAAAACGTGTTATATCGTTGAGATTAAAAGGGAACACCCACGCATGCGCCGTGCTCGATACTAGAACTGAGGTACTAGAACTGTGAACCAATAGCCAATGAAAACTGGAACTGAGCATGATGGAAATCAAAAATGACTTGAATATGGTCAGCAAAATTCATCAACTCTGCTCTGAGACCACGAGAACTGAGCATGATGGAAATCAAAATAGACTTGAACATGGTCAGCAAAATTCATCAACTCTTCTCTGAGACCAAGGGACTTGGTTCATATTCCACTATACACTGAGTATGTGTTTCACATTGTTCTGAAAGAGAGTGTTAGTGATAGAGAAAAAGAGTAGGGAGATATAGAGATAGAGAGAAAGAGAAAGGGGAGCTTCGCAAAAAACTTTGCTTGTTTGTATCAAGTGAGAATTCAACTTAAAAATTCTGAGTGGGAAGTTGTGAATTTTTTATGCTCACACAATCTACTTCAACAATGCGAATTGCACAGGGCAAGCAGGTCAATATCCACACAACAGCACACTAAGGCGTGTGTTCTATACATACAATAAGTAATCCATTTGTCTCTCATTCCAATTCCCATTGTGCCCCTAGAGCGTTTTCAAATGAGATGTCAGTCCAAAGTGAAATACTTAAGGGAGGAGAGAAGCTATAAGCGCGCTAGTTTAATTACTTGAGACTGGTTTTACTTACTTTTCTTTCTCGGAGGCGTCGTGAAGCAAGAATTTGACAGCCACCAGACGTTTACCCAAGGAAGTAGCAATACCGTATTCGGGTATGCCATCAGCTTCCGCCACGTACACCTATAACATACAGAACACACATTTCATTTATTGCTCGTGCCATATATTATACACTATATCGCTGCTGGTGTTAGTGTGGTTGAGAAGATACCGCAAATCAGGCTCGGTTCAATCCACTTCAGGATTGGCTAGAAGTAAATCAACTAGGACCGATGCAATTTAATTTCACTAATCATAGGTTAAATGATCACACGTTGAGTAATTTGGCTTCTTGGTCCGAACACATCGGAGGCAATACTATGGAGCCCCCGCAAAATTATTTTCAGAATATGCTATGAATATCAACAACAAAATTATAAAGAGTCTGTGCATTTCTGCAGGCTTAGAAAGGTATACGCAATCTGTGTGCGTTCAACACTTGGCAAGATAATGAAGTAACTCGCGTTGAAAACATATCCTTAGTTATAAGTTGAACTGAATAAACGTCACACTTTACTGTAAGAATATAAATATTGAAGATGTGATATATTTGATGATAGATATGATAGATTTGATATGATAGATTGATATGAATGATAGATTGACATGAAAATTATGAAGAAACGATAGTCTAATTTCAGAATAGAAGAGGTATGACATCAACCGTAGACCTATAATTACGATTTTTTCTGAAAACAATGGAAATAAAAAATGCGTATAACATCTTGGATCAATCGATACAATTATAGAAAGATTTTGAAATTGGATGATTCCTAGAAATAAGAACACATTGACGAACGTCTCGACTTTTTATTGAAATACCTCCCAGCTTCACAATATTTGTTCTCCAACAATACTTAGCTCACCTAATCTTTCACTATTATATGCTACTTGCACTTGTAATTTATTGTTATCCGTTCGTTATAAATAACAGACGGGACAGACTCTTGTAACTTGTTACTTGATGTAGATCATTTAAATGTTTCCTGATTACATGCCATGTAAGGACTCGCCTCAAGCCCGCATCTTGGGTGTGTCAAAAACATGCTTGACATGTATCCAACTATCACACAATGATATATACTCGAATCTCTTACAGAGCATTTAAAACAATCAAATTCTATTATTATTACTGTAACACAATATGAGCAAGGTATGGCGTGCCGCATTGGCTAGTCTATCTTAACAAGCATGTAAATTATAGACTCCATTGGCGATCGGTAGATAGAGATAGAATATATATCTTGAATCGAATAAATACGCCCCTCTGATAGTCGAACACATTTTATTGACTCCGCAACAAGCTTCTGATCTCACGAATGACGTGAAAAGTAACACAGAAAACAGGAGTAAAACATGTTCTTCGCTATAGGAATGATATAGATTCGCTTGAAAGAAATCGAATGAACATATTGAACTTGTTAAATAGCTGAGTACAATGTATATGCATATCAATACGTGAGAAGAAGTGTAGGGTTGAAAGTAATCGATGAACAGTGGACCTGCCAAATGCCGGGGAGCATACCTAATATTATTTGATTCCAATATGAGAAATACAAGGTGTGTAGTTACGAAATGATAGTAAATGACGAAATGAAGGTGAATGCATGATTGATCCATGATAGTTCATTACACTGTTTGGAGTTAATTATGTGTTCAACACTGATTCGTCTCTATCGTTGTGAGAATATAACTTTTATATGGGCCAATATATATATATATATATATACATATAAGACGTCTCGGTTTTTCAAATCAGTCATTAGTTGGCCATATATGTATATACATATATGGCCAACTAATGACTGATTTGAAAAACCGAGACGTCTTTCTCTGAAGACATGTCACCGACTTACCCGAAAAAAATATAAACTTTTCGTGAACTTTTGAAATTATCAAATTGATTGGTAATTAGAAAGTGGGAAGACAAACGCAAACACACAGAGAAATTCCGATACTTCATGTAAGAATGTTTCATTACTTATAGACTCTACTATCCTTCCCTATTCTTTAGCTCATTACATTTCAAGTATGCTTGTTTGTTTTCCTTCAATTTCATGAGAGTGATCATTACCACCTGTTTTGAGAACAATCGGTAATGAGTGAATAAAATGAATATAAATGTGAATATAAGTTTTTTTATCCATGATGTAGGTTTATTTATACGCTGAAAATGACAAAGTACTTTGTCCCACTGGAAAAGTTATGAGGCGTTAACAATTTTCTCATCTTATAGGATGAAACTTTTCTTTTCTATCCTCCATGGATTTTAATTTCCCAACGGAGCAAAAAAAACTGATCAAAAAAGTTTCTCTGAAATATAATCGGTATTAATCGTTGATAAGTGGATGAATAGGTGAACTTACCGTGCCAAAAGCACCTTCAGCAAGCTTGGAGAGCATTCGAAGACGATGTCTAGGAAACTCGGGCACCGCTGTCTGTTCAAGACGCCTCTTCAGTGCGCTCAGAACCTCTTGTTGACTAGGACTCTGGAAACAGACGACGACGTTCGACACGCTCAATTATAGCTAACTTTACTCCAGTTTACACGCTCGGAATATCCCTGCCTGATAATTCAACAGCCGATTCAGCGACGTGGTTAAAACTACGTGAGAGTTCAACATTTGATCATCGAGAGCATTTTGACCTAATTTGGATTTAATTGCTTCATGTTTCTTTGGTGTTTTTCCGATTTTTTTTTCACATTACAGAAAAAAGTACGAAAAAGGCAAGAACAATATTTTTTAGTGTAGGCCTAACTCACTACACATTGTCATTCCCCATTGGTATTACTAGCATATTAAATTGTGAATAACCGTGTGTAATACAGTGAAAGAAAAAGTATATATATATATATATATATATATATATATATATATATATATATATATATATATATATATATATATATATATATATATATATACATATACAGAGAGAGAGAGAGAGAGAGAGAGAGAGAGAGAGAGAGTCAATGATATCCTAAGTATTCTAAATGCTTCCCCTCATTTCCCATATGACCTCCACCCCTTACTAAAATTAATTAAAGTGTTTTTTCTGAGTAGGCCTACCCATTTTCAAAAGAACGGTTATTCTTTTCTATACTATATAAAGCCGTGAATTACATCTATTCCACAGCAACAGAAAGATGTTAACTACCTAACGCAAACTAACGAATATGTGCCCATCATAAAATCATGGTCATTAATCATCATTTATAACCCTTTTATATACTACGGACCCACTTTTATAATTACTTTACGAGCTATATTAATTGAAAATCTTGAATAATATTCACCCCTCTTACCTTTTTGCCTTTCGAGTCTTCTGATTTGCTACCCTTCGACGACGACCCTTTTGAGAATACACTGTCTTTATCGCTGGTAGCGCTGTTAATCATTGGAATGGGTATTGTAGTTTCTTGACTTAGGAGGGGCATTGTGCCCAATTCGGGGACTGCGTAATCATAAGACGTATCTGCGCAATCAATAATAAAACAGGTTCATATCAGATTCGTTTATATTAAACATATATAATAATTACATTTAATAATTCAGATCTTTGATTTGCATTTTATTTTATTGATACAAGTCTTTCGATCGTCAGGTGATTTGTAACTGGTAGGATTAAATTTGACTCTAAATAAGACATGAATAGCTCTGTGTTTTTATAAAGCTTGTTTTCATAAACTGGTCGCCACGCCTTGATACTATACTAAACCAAGAGAAACGGACGAGATTCTCGATAAATCACATTTCTTATTAGACGCGAACCAAAGTGAAAATTACATTAGGTTCATAGATGTTATCGAGCGTTGAAAGTCACGGTTGTTTTCCTAATCAGGATTAAATTAACGTAGATAAATCTGAATCTTTATAATTTACAGTAAATGTTGATACAAAAGCAAGGCTATAATAGGTGCGTTATTAATTGCAGTGCGTCAATTATTAAATGGAACTCATTTAAATGTTTTCAATTATTATGATATCACATCGTATCACTTGCCAGCCGTTGTTCGGGAATTCAAAATAATTAATTATTGAATCGAGGAATGTGCAAGGTACATGTTTCATTTAATTGACATTATCGATAAACACGTGAACAATAATCAACAAGGTATAAACTTTCTGTTCATGATCAATTTAAATTACCATTTTTGAAAGGAGATTGATGTGAAGTCAACGATACGAGAATAGTCTGCCTTAATCTGAACAAGTTCATCTGATTGGTTGAACAACTGAATCAACAAGCTTGTTACGACTTGAAATGCTCGTGGTGAGATTAGAGATCTCACGTAATGAGGTTTCTAATATGCAGAAGACGGTTGTAATAAATACATAGAGCATGCGAGTCGACACACCAATTTGATAATTAAACCAAGGCGAGCAGAATTGCAATTAACAAGCAAAACCTCACCAGCTGAATGTTAACAAAGACAACGAATCCTATAGCGTTAGTGTACAATGATAAAAAAATATTATTTCTCCGAAGTGGTCTATAACTCACTTATATTTAGATGAATGATAGTCGATTATTATTCAACAAATCATTATTCTGAGCTTGGTAATTGATGGGTTTAATTATAATTGAATGATTACAATCTTTCAACTAATCAAAAATATATAAGCCTAACGCAGATAAACTACCAGATAAATGATTGAGCTTGAATAATGCTATCTAACTTTCAAATTCACTAAAACATGAATAGATATAGTAGGTCCCTAAATAAAAAATGAACATACACACATACATAAAATACAATCATTGATTGTGTTTTTTAATTGGCTTGAAGGCACATTGAAAAAGGAGAACAAAAGGTTGACTTGATTCGAATTAATAAATAATGCCCGGTCCATTTGGGAGGCTGGGTGTTACGAACTGTCACGTATCGGGTGGATTTAATCTGAACATTGGGATAATGAACACAGATTGACAAGATAGAAGTCAAAGTTATGGTGAAATAACTGTTTGGTTCCATTGAGAGTATTTTCCCAGAAACTGAAAGATTTGTGACTTTTTTGGTAGGTCAAAAAGAATAATAACAAGTTGAAAGTTGAAAGCCAATGAATTAGAACATATCAATTGACCTTCTCAGCGTATTTCTTCGAATCTCATCAAAGAAAAAAGAACGGAGTTCCCACTTCTTTCAAGAGGAAGACTTTTTACGTTCATTCAGATTTGAAATATTTCGAATTTTTAAAAATAATCTTCCTGGATATATTACTTACAGTTGAAATATTCGAATTTTCAATATTGTATACATGTAATTTCAGACAAATCGAATTCAAATTTTATACCATTTGATCAACACATAATCTTGTATGTCAAAGAGTATGGAAGCTATGAATATTAATGCGTGAGATATGGAAATTCTTCTGAACAAACCACGAAGTCAATTACATTCGGAATCTAATTTGCATGTAAAAAAATACAGGTACATGTGGACAAGAGGAAAGATAATTAAAGTATACTTCTAATCTTTTACTAATTTGAAAAAATATTGACAAATAAAGATTGTCCAACTTTCAACAATTTATTGTTGATGTAACACCAACGATACGTTGAATTAAATGTCAGTGTATCTGCATCTAAGAAATAACTGTTCATTGGAAAGTTCGAATGCAAACGAAATACATCTAATCTCCGAAGTCCAAACAAAGAGAGTGCAACCAATCCTCACAATTTAACAACTGTCTAAACATCTATGTAGATTCAAGAAAGGAATGCGATTTGCTTTTGCAGAAGTGTTGGTAAACTATTATAACATGGTTAAAGCGAAATAAGATCACGACAGACAAGTCGACAGACCACACACAGTATGCTAAACCACTCACTGGTCCATGGTAATTACTAGTGACACTAATTAATCTTCAGACCTTAACATTAAAATCAATTCTAGTGATGAGCTCAGAGCATGGTAGATATTGCCATTCATTAAAATTATAGAACGTGTTGGAAAGTCAATGAATATTATTAAATACAATAGCCAAAATCATGAAGTTGTGTAGAGAAAGTGTGAATATGTAGATAAGTCGTCGAAATACATTAGGTCAACTTGTGTGGGTCGAGGATATGCTGCCATTTATTTTCGTGAATTATTAATTGATGGCATTGAGTTTCAAATTATATCATTAATCACCAATTCGTATTTCAAGTAAGTAATGATCTAAATTATTTGAAGGAACGTCAATTTAAAATTCGGTTCGAAATTATTCTCGAAAATTTTTATTGCAATATATTTGAAAATTGAAAATTATCGTATTTGTTTGAATTGTAACTTGGTCACTATATAGGACTTCAAATTTCAAATGTCTATCTCGGGCAGAATTATCCATACAAATACGAGTACCGAAGTTATAAACAGAAGTTGGTAGGCTATCTAGTGTAATAGTGAAGGTAAAGCACAGTGAGCCAGTTTTGTTGGATCCACGTGAAAAACCTATACAAACCCATACAAAAACCTGTGTAAGTACCAGTTTTCATGACAGGAAACTTTACCATCATCGGTAGCCCGCTATTGCTAGAAATACAACCAACCAAAACAAGCATAATGATTATTAATGAGTGTTGTCTTACCTGATTGTGTAGCAGACGACTTATTGAGCATATCTCTCATCTCCATAACAACCGTGCTGTAACTATAATATGGGGCATATTTCATCGCCTGATACGGTTCCTGATAATCATCCAGCTTCACATCGACGCCATGCCCAAGGTGCAACAACCCATTGACATCAACAGGATGGCGTGACGTCATCGTCGACGTCATCGTCCTCATTGGCTGATTATAGTTGTCGTCAATCTCTTTCACGGCGTAAGAGTTGATGGACATGCCCTTCTCAACGGAACCACACCCGCTACCGGCTGGTAGATGATGGTGATTGGTGCCGGGAAGCGCAGGTTTGGATGTCAGCGGACTTGCGAAACACTTCCGTTGACGATGTCGCATGATGATGAGGTAAATGGCGACGGCTAGGAGGAGGATGACAACCATGAGGACGCCGATGGTGACGGCCATATATGTATGATCCTCTTCTTTGACCGTCGACACAGGTGCTTCAGGTTGGATAGCCGGGGGTTTTATTTGTTTCTTTTCGACGTATATATCGCTTTGAACGGGGATTTCTTGAGGTATTGGTTCGATAGTGAAATTACCGTGAGCAACATCTGAAAAAGAAAATGGATTCGTATTGATGTATATGTAGAAATTGGAAAAAATAAGAATGGGGGATCAGTGGCTAGCACGCTGAACAACATCCACCAGACAGGGTTCAAATTCTGACTTCGTCATTCTGCCTGACAGAAGTTTTTCGTGGTTTTCCTATGACGGTAATGTGAGAATACTGGGATGGTACCCCACACAGGCCACGACCGTTTTCTTCCCCTTCAATCCCAATATCCAAAACTCCTAATATAGCTGCATCGCATGTTCCAATCGTCTCAGTCATTATTCATCGAGGCCAATAGATCTATCATCACTCATCAGTGAACTGCTCCGTTAAACCCAAAAAACGAATAATATAGAAATTCCATGGTTCGTTCGAATTCGACAGTCGTTAAGTACATGACGTTAGCATACGACACAGAAATATCACGTTCAAGGCACGATGGAAATTGTTACTTTTGAGAAGTCTTTGGAAATGGGGTTGATATTGCTCTCATCAAATAGTGAGACAGTAGAGACACAGCCTGATGTCAGGATTGGAATACATTCGAGAAAACTGTATGGACACTGGTATTCTGAGAAGTCAATATTGCATTCATTTATACACATAAGCAACAACTTGTAATATATCAGGGAAAATTTGTCTCCGAGTGTTTGAATTTTTGTCATTGTCGACGACATGATGTCAGAAAGCGATGTTATCGAATTATATCACAGCTACTAGTCCTTACTCGCTTATTCAATACGATGGGCGTGGGCTTATGTTGAAACAATCCGGTGCCCGTTGGACATCAATAAAGTTCAACTCCATATGTACTTTTTCTCAGAGAAATCTAGATTAAACAAATATATTCTTGTTCTGATACTGTACAATTACGTCTATAGATGTCCCATAACGACCACAATAGATTTATATTTTTACGGGGATGCATGCACGGTGCTTATCCAATACATAAAATTCATCTTTACTACTCTTTCCTATGTTCGAACCAGTGTAATTGATTGAAAAAGTATACCAACTTCCACGATAATATTGTATGCTCTTTAATTAAAATGACATTCTATTTTTGTGAATTCAATCAGTTCTGAGATAGCTAATACGTGAATGAATATCAAGAATATGATAAAATTCATTCACATATCATCTCGGAAATGATTGAATTCACAAAAATAGCATGTCCTAATAATTGAAGAGCTAAAAATTATCTTAGGATTGCCAGGATTGGTATACTTTTTTATTCAATTACACTGGATCTCGAAAACAAAAAACATTATAGATGAATGTCTCTATTGTATAAGCACCGTGCATGCGCCCTCTTTTTGAAGCATTAGCGATGATTGATGAATAAAAACAATATAATTCGTAAATTATTGTTGCAAGCAGCTCTCGGCAGTCCGGCGTCTGTTTCACATCGACGCCCATGACGCCTGATAGAATACAGGTCAATCATCTGGAACCCGCCACTCTACTGCAGCACATGCACACTTGTCGTCAGCTAGGTTAGCGGACCGATTGTACGTCTCCACTATGAATTAGTACTAACGGTCAGGTGGGTCGATCCTGACAGCAAGTATATAATGCAAGCGTGCAGGTAAATGTGGAAAACATAGCCATTAAAACACGGCCATCTATGTCTGTCACGTTCAGCTATAATATGCGCCTGAAACACGCGACTTGAACGTATCGACCTGCATGATAAACATTTCATCATAATATGTGTATATACTATGGAAAAACCGCCAATAAAACGGCAGGGAATATGGTTGTATTACCGAAGGAAAACGCAGCATGTGCCTTGCAAAATGAGAGTTATTTATATGAGATTCCGAAAAATCTACACACTAGCCGATTATCATAGAGCTTGTCAAACCATAGATGTATTGGCCAAACAGAACATTTTCGATGGAGTAATTTGATGAAGAGCTAGACACACACCATGATCTCAAAATATTATGATGAGACTGCCTTCCTGTTTTATCCCTGCTCATTTCCATGCTATCACAAAATAATTGATATCACTTGCTGGTCTGCATACTTTTATAAGCCTTTAATATGATGTAGAAGATGTACATCATTATATTTTTCCGTTAGAACGACTGCTGAGATTCATGTAAAACTTTGGAACGTTGTGTATCATTCGTGCTTGAATATCTTGAACATTTGCATTTATTCGAAGAAAATGTGTTTTCAAACTTTCCTTCTCTGGGTTATTCTCATGGTGATTTTTCGAAATTTCGAAACAGTCCTACTCAAAAGTGGTTCAAACGATTGCATCTCACGACTATACAGTGTTGAGTTAGATGATGATCGACACCATTGTTTTCATGATAATTTTCATCAAAATTTGTGCTTTCGTTTGACCGAACAAAAAAAAATGATTTCAAGTACAGTAAGATTGAGTATTTTGGTTCGCGCATCCAAAGACTGGAGAAGTTGATATTTCTAGCTCTCTCGCTCCATTCATATAATACAAACATCATAAGATATGATACGATAATATAAAGAAGTATTCACTTTCAACCAGAACTGTGACCGTTTGGAACCTCAAAGAACCGGAAACCGAAACAAACATACATTTTTGTTGTTGGTGGAACTGAAATCGAAAATCGTAGGTTCCGGCTAACTTGCTTTATTCCATTGACTATTTAAATTTTCGGCGATGATACAGTAGTTACATATGCGTTCCTATAATTTGACTCAAAATAATGAAATTAATTGTATAATTAATATTCTATGAAATATTCTTATATTCAGTCGAAAGATTATGAGTTTATGCCCATCTCATCGGGTTCTTCGAGACACTATAATCTATCCTGCGCATGAAAATGAAGTGGTGAGTGATAAAGCGTACAACATCGATCCTTTCACCCCTTTTCACCCATAACATACCCTATACCGCATGTTTGACTTCAACTTGTCTTCAACTAGCTCATCACAAACATATTCCAACACAAAGTGGTGTAGCTCAAAACAATGTCTATTTGCCTGATCGTCTATAGAATCTGACACCGTCAAGAGTTCTGTGGCGTGTCAATAAAGGGCGTCGACAAGCTGTCAATGAACCGACGCTTTTAGCCAAGACGTCGCGACGCTCGAGGTGGAAGATCGCCCGGGGTGAATGTGTCTGATACCGGATAGTGTGAAGAAGGGCTTTGATGGTATGAACATTCGATTTCTATTATTATAAGTTCAGCATCCATTCTGTCTCATTCAGATGGTATTGCACTCCATATGTAGGAACCGAAGTCGGGTCAGGATGAAGGATGAATCCTGAGTCCTGAGTATGAATTATTGTTTTCAACGTATTTTGATTATACATTGATAGCTAGCGTCGTAGATTCTGTATTTCAAAACAGTCGGTACCAGATTCTTATCTAAGACTGAACCAGAAAATTACGAAAATCTTTAGGCAATCACGCTTTATTGTGTTTCTTCTCTTCGACTGACCGAAACCATGATCAAAATGAATTTTTTTCTTACCAGCTCCACACAAATCCACTGTTGAGAATTATTTAAAAAAACTTCCCTTCCATTGATTCACCTATCAATAGGTCGTCCCATAAATGACATTTACATTTGGTAGATATTTTCATTCTGATACCATAAATAAACCACATAATAAACTACTAAATAAACTACTATAAACTACAGTGAAATTGAATTGGTTTATATGGGAAACGGAGATTGAGTGAGTGTGAAGATCGAATTAGTGGAGTAATAGGTGAGTCTCGAACACACGCCTCTTCAAACAGCTCGAGTAAACAACATGTCTCTCTCATATATAGCTCCGCCAGATGTCGGCCCATATGACTTATTATAATGTTAATCAAACTGTATAATTATAACTTGATACTAAATGGTTGAACGCAAATTAGCTTATTGCTTGGCATTCAGCAGGGTCAAGCGCCCATACCTTTACATTTCATTGACAATCAGTCAACTATAACTAACTTGCTCGAATTTGCTGAACAGCACTAAGCTTTACACGATTAAGTTATTCATCATTCAACTTGTGAAATTACCATAATAATTATCAAACTGTGAAGATTATTAGGATTACATAATGCCTCTTCAACCTAATACAGGACTTCGACATTTCCCACCCCATACACATAAATATATAAATAGAGTTCTTCAATAGAAGTGTTTCATTATAATATTTCAGTTTAATTTTATTTATTGAAAAGATGCGTTGTGAGACGTTAAGTGTGCCTGGAACGCGACGTCCCTAATATTCGCAGCTGCGTCCAAATAGGACAAAAGCCACTACAACAAAGCTCTCCCTCCCCCTCCCACCCCCCACCCTCCCTCCACAAAACCCACAGCGTCGTCGTCGCCGTCGTATACCAGGTAGCCTATATACATACTACTATACTACTACTACACGAATATTGCACACATTCTTCGCTTCCATGCATGAAATATGCGGCATGGAAAGCCTATATTAGAACGATGAGTGGATATTATGCGGCGCGTGGAATGGGCTAAATAATATGTGAGGCATATTTGCTGAATGTAAAGAATGGTATGCTAGAGATTTGTGATAACAAAGGTATATATGTAGTGAGAATACCATTTGAGGGTGGCCAGCGAGCTGGTGATGAGGTGATATTAGCAGGACTTTTGGTTCCAGATAAATTCCTGCGTAGTAACCCAAATCCTGACGAGAATATTTCTGGATGTAAATGTGTGAATGATGTGAAAGGTGTAGATTATGTAAAGGATAATCAAGGGGTGACAATTCGAATAGTTTGGACTTGAAAGTTTAGTATGAAATATTCGCACTGTTATTGTACACGATCTACTTGATAATGTTCGATATAATGCTTTAAAGGACACATAAACAATATTCAGGGAGACATTATGAGGGTTCATTCCCACCACGTCTTAGATGAAATACCTTCTGAGAAAAGTGTCAATATGTACACAGAATGTTGGAAGAAAAGCTGAACGAGAAAATTGTGTTTACTAGACCATTTTAGAACTACACTTTTCGAAAATGCTATATTGTCAGAAAAGCAGCCGTATTTCAAGCTTCACAAGGGAAACCGTTATGTATATTTCAATTGATTCAGGCTTTGTTAGTTCATTTTGGGTGATAAGAGAACAAAGTTAAGTTCCGTTGAATTTGTGGCTGGATTATATTTCATGATTGTTCCAAATTGAAGGTTCACAAACTGACATTCACAAATGATGCAATCAAATGCGTGATTAGCCTTGTGACATCAGGTGGTGTTTTAGCAGAACACGTTGTGAAACCCGCAGGGTGATGACTGACAGTTCAGTCTGCATCATGACGTTCCTGGGGGCTCGGAACTGGTGCTATCAACCTAATTTTTATGACACTTCTGAAGTGGTCTCTAATAACAGAGTTTCAATAACGTTCAAAATTAATCGAAAATGTATACTCCGGAAAAGAAAATCTTCAACCTGTGATGAATGATTCCCTTACATATACTCGATTTGTATTTATGAATTGGACATTTTCATCACTAGGAAAACGCTATGGAGCCATATAGTAGTTTGTAATTGAGGAAAATGATGTGAGAATTAAGTTCAATAATGCTGTGCAGAGAAAAACATTTGATAATTGATCATTCAATAATGATATCCTACATCTAATTTAGTATGATGAAAATCAATTATGGTGGCTCAATTTTTTTTTCATGATTCCACAGAAAAAAAAACGGCAAACAGATTGCAATTTGAATTACAAATCTCGAACAAAATTTCAATTGTGTTCTAAGAAAACTTTAGTGTGTTTGTGAAGATGCTCCTGGAAAGTGCAAAGGTATAATATCATGCAATTTCGCCTTAGTTGTGGGAATTCAATTTCCTCACTCCAATACATAATAATTAGGTTTCAAATGAATATTCAATTCCATTTTGTTAAAAAATTCCATGGTTGATGTTCTACATTGATACCTATAAGTTCAGGCATCCATTATCACTGGATGACTACACCCTCGGGTACATCTCACGAAGCAATGACTGTCGATATAGTGTACCTGGCTTTGGATATCCTTGAAATATATATCCTACCACGCTTCTGACTTGAAAAGGTGGATGGATTGTGCATAAAATGATCAATACTATATAAAAGCGAGCGAGCGAGCGTTCGTATATGTATATAGACTATATGGCGTGGTATAACGACCTACGACCTCAATTTCATTCTAGACGAAAAGCTTATTCATGCTAATTGAATTCCACGCGAGAAACGATTTAACAAAACGAGCGGCAAAGAAAAACCAATATTAAAAAGTACATAACGTTTTACTGTTATTGTATAGGTAACAAGAAACTAAATTAATTTCTATAAGGTAAAAAGCCATTTGGCGTTTATGAGAACCAATGTGGGGAGTGGGGCAGAAACATAACTTTCTGAAGAGTTAAAGTAATAAATCTGTTCATACACAATTTCGTTTCTTGTATTTCATCAAAATGTGGATTGTAAATTGTATATCCGAGGTATATAATCATACAAGAAGGCATATCATACTGGAAAAATCATATACATTTTGAGCTGTAGTTGAATATATATATATATATATATATATATATATATATATATATATATATATATATATATATATATATATATGCATTGCTATTATTTTTTATCAATTTATTCTCATTTTTATAATTGTACGTTTAACGCTTTTCTCCTTTTGAGAAATTCAATGGGTTGTTTTACGCGGAATCTACAGTCGGGGACACTTAGGTTCGAGTCCCAGATAAGGCTTTCAACGTCATTATTCCCCCTTCTAATTAACATGGTGAGTATATAGGTCGACCATATATTCATGTTTGTAGTCGCTCCAAATAACCTGGCTGATAGGAAGAGTCGTTAATCCGCACTGAATGTCATACAGATCGTAGCTGTGCGTACAACATTCTAAATCCAAACACAGTACTTTCATCCTTTCAGTCAACATTACGAAAATATGTAATATGTCATATAACGAGGTTCGATTCCCGATATTTTAGGTCATCCCGGAAGGGTTTTCGTAGAATCTCTGCATGGCCCGCTTCGTTAATTTAGTCTTAGGGAGCAAGTCTTTGAATCTCTCTCTCTCTCTCTCTCTCTCTCTCTCTCTCTCTCTCTCTCTCTCTTTCAGCCAATTCTATTGACTACGTATGGAAACACATGCACAATATTGTGGGGTAAAAGTTGAACGTTTGCTCTAGGTTCAATAGAATACATTTCTCGTGTTATTTCTCTATGGAGTACGAACCAATACAGGTACTTTTCACAATGAGTTCCACTGTAGATGTGTATTATACAAAACACGTCCATTGCTTTAAAATAAATGAAAATAATTATATGCATTGTGTTTGTTATACCATGATAGAAAAAATTGCCGAATGATTCTACTTTCATGGCAGTCCCGGCAGGGTAATAATATCTCGTTACGCGTACGTTTCCTAGCTGACGTAGTTTACACAAAGGATTCCATTTATTTCAAAGTGTAAACCATACTATGAGGGTGATTTTACTCTCCCTTTTTTCACGGAATTAAGTTATTATAACTCTTCATTTCATCAAGGTTCAGTAGGGACTATGTAGCAGCAATTAAGCTTGGACTTGAATTTCAAAAAATACCCCACTTTATTAATAAAGTTTTCATAATTTAGAGATTGTTAATTAAACTTCCACGGTGGATGTAATGAAAGTGTGATTTTTTTCTCCTCGCTGTTGGTACTCACCAGAGTCAAAGGTGACTTCGCTCAGCATCATCCATTTGGCGGCAAAATGTAACTGAAGTTTCACGAATCGTCCAATGCGGTGATGTAACTTTATCGATATATTTCGAGATGTCTCGAATATTCGATCTTCGATATACGTGTACGATATCGGTTCACCATTAAAATGACGGCCACCGACGCTGAACATTATCTTGGCTTCAGAAAAGACCTGCAAATAGACAAGGAACATAATATATAACTTTCAACGTTTACTTTTTTAGTTTCGAATACGACTCGATTTTTAAATAAAGTACACAATTTGAAAGTTATAACCGAAGTTATAACGATTGAAGGCGATAGCATTCATGAATTGTCAAAAGTCAGAATAACTGATCATATCATTAATTTTCCAGTTCACTACATTAATCGAATTTCAATAATGTGTTGTAATCTACTTTTCTTAGTTCAGTAAAGAGAAGGAAATCGGAGTGATGGAAAACTACTTTCTTCTCCGAAATACTTCTCCAAATATGATGAAAAATGAACTGTCACGATACGCGAGCTTCTATATCATGAACATTGATATCCATGGAACATACACTTGGAGTTCAGGACTTTGTCTGCAATGATAAATAAATAAAAATACTGATTCTTCTTGTAATTTAATTCAAATAAAAAAACGTGTACAGCGAATTGTTTTACATGTTTCATCTCAGTAAGAACAAAGTTGGGTATGAGATAAATTAATTCCGAATGTTGACAATACATAATTATATACAAAGTTATACAAACAGCTTCGCTCAAACTTTTATCTCGTATACTTCTTTTTCGTCTGTGTATATATTATTTATAGCAATACCTCATAAAACTCTACATTCACGTAATGTAGATTTTAAAAAGCATCATTTACTATATCACTATAATATATATGATGTATAATATTATGTCAGTGTGAGGGAACACCACGCGTAAATGTCCCTCTATATTTTATAGCAGGCTCCCAGATTACTGACGATGCCATTTACAATGATAAACACGGCCACAGAAGATAACGTACATAGTGAGTTGAAATTCCAGAAACGCGTCAAACATTTTCTCTCTTCCAGGTTTTAGTTCGACGATTTATTTTTCTTTTAGTTTTTTTTTATATATCATTACATAATATAAATTTCTTTTTCAACTTTCTCTCACAGATAATACATTATACAGTTGGTTATTGAGGAAGTTAGATTTACATGCGCATAGTATCTTCCTCAGAGCACGTAACCGGGCGTCTCTCGAGCTACTATTAACAGTCAAGAAGACGGACGATCTGCGTCAACGTGCGTCGTTTTGAAACACGAGCATCGTCGCGACGCCATGACGACATTTTGCCTTATCTCCTGACTTCCTGTAGGGAGGGTCCTTCAGGTTATACCGATATTTAAACAGCCGTCTCGAGTCACGGGTGAAAAAAGTGGCGTAGGACGTAGATTAAAAAGCTATATGCAACACACGCTCCGCCGTGGAGGTTATATCTACCATTTTATCTAGCGCTGTTTTACACCCTTCTCATGCGGCCGCCGCTACGAACTATAAACTGACTAGAAATAATATAGGTCTACACTCGGTGGTGGAAATAATGAACAGATAAAAAAGTAAGTGTCGATTGTAACTCTAAGGTGACATACAATTCACTTATACTCTAGTAGTCATTGGAAAGTGGAAACAACCATCTTTAATTGAATATGTTGGACAAAGTTGATCGAATGCGCGTGAATGGCAGAAAGATGGAAAATATATTATTGGGTGCACTTCTGAAAGGTGTATATAGTTCCTGAACTATACTATAAAACTTTCAAAATCGTATACGACTTCTCACTTATACATGGAAAATTGTTTGCAAGTACGTATAATCAATAAACTCATCTCTCTAAGACTTTCACAAAAATTCACATTCGAAAACGGTATGTTCAGAGTTTTTCGAGATATACAAGTGAATATCATAGGACGTGAGGTGGATACATCAATGCATAGCATTATCTATCTCAGGACAATTTTCATCATCATCCATACGTTAGTGTTAGAAATTTATATTCACGTTCCTACATTTGTTTTGCCAGTACACTCGTCGAACTTCACCACTTCAAGCTTGTAATAATCTCAGTTCTCCATATTTTTTTGGAATACATTATTTTTTCTAATGATGTATATTTTTTATTCAACTTTTATCATATTGTTCATATGCTGGTATGTTGTGTCCGAGTAGCAACCGTCTTGGCGACATTGTTTTTTTGATACACTTCTCTTCATTAAAAAACCAATCGGAGTTACGATCATATACCGTGCAGACGTTTTATGCAACAATCTTACATGTCGTAAGTCACAAAAACACCGACTCACATTACGTATGCTTATTTTGTTCAATTTCAATGCTGAAATGTCCGTGAAACATTTCGAAGGTTCCTTCGCCTATGGTGCTAGATTACCCGGTAAATTTGTGAAATATTTCACTCCCTTTTTACTCACTTTCAGTTAGTATTCTCCCATATTGTAAGCTCATATTAATCAATCATTACACGTGTTCTTTCATTTCTACAAATCAATATCAATATCAATACAAATTTTGAAAGTAGGTCCTATATTCAAGCGTGTAGTAAAGAAAAAAAGTATGTGTTGAGCCAAGTTCATACATTTTCTTGAAACCTCGAGGCCTAGATATTATGAGTGAAACGATACATTGCTTGGTTCTATCCCAATACAGTTCAAAATGAAAATTCAAAATTTTCCCAACGACTAGAGATTCATAAATGTTTGTCATTTTGAGCATCTTAGTAATAAATTACATATGTGACGATTTGATTCAATAAAAATTGAAAATATATTGATGAAACTTCCCGAAATACTTGAAATCGCCTGATAAACCAAATTCAAGAATACTCAAAATTATCCTCGATACGAGACAAATTCATATTCACATACTCAAACTGACAAAACTCAATGTACCCTGCAGTAATCCAAAAAATATTCCACCAAAAAAAAACATACATTTTTGCCCGAGTGTACAAGTTTGAAATTCCATGTGGCTGTTCGTTGACGCCTTTGACGGTGTCTCTGATGGCCTTACATTAGCCATATTAAGAATACAACTAGTGTCACACGACAGCGACTACGAAGACGACGACGACTCGAGACTCGGCTCTCTACACTACAGCGTTGTGTGCAGAATATTCAATCAACTGACAAGAGTATAGCACGCTAGCTGGCAGATCTTCCTGTTGCATGCACTCACTAGATATCTCATCGGTTTGATTATTCAACTCACGCACCAGGCATTCCTCCTGCCGTTGATCGCTGTGTTGCTTCTTGCAAAATCCAACATCCTATCCCCTGGGAATGACAGGAAGGGAGGAAAGCTATTCTACCAACGCGGTAATCAATACATTGCCACAAACTATTTGAAACAATTTTTGGGGAATTTTCCAAATTGTGTGTTAGTTGCGATATAGACATTGATGTTCCCTAATATTCTTTCGTTTGTAGTCGTATCATTGATAATTATACATTATGTGAAACGACCAGAATTCAATGGTCCAGAAGAAGCTCGAGTATTACAGTATTCTCACGCACGTTTGATTCACTTGAATTTCGCACACTGGGCCTCAGTTCACTGAGCTACGGAGGAAAGCTTCTCAATTCATTCAAATTGATCTTCTTGAAAGACTGATTCTATGGAAGCCTATTCAATTAACTGTAAAAACATCGTAGATGGAATGTACTCATAAAATAACTAATTAATTCACGAATATGTAAAAATGTTGATTGAACATTCTATATCCCTCCACATAGCAATACATGATCAACTGCTGACGTAGTATCAGTCTGTATGTATATGTGTGCAGCAACGTGCCGTATCTTCATAGCTAATGATGGGGTACATGGTGAACACACACATATATATATATATATATATATATATATATATATATATATATATATATATATATATATATATATATATATATATATATATATATGCAAGAGTATTGTTGAAGACTACCGTGTTCTATCTCTCCCACGGGCACCACTCATTATGACTAATCCCCCATATAACACAGCGACATTCACTAGATCGTCTTCATCGTATCAACGATACAAACTACAGACAGTATTCATTACTGCCGTTCATTTGCACTAAAAGCACTCGCTAGAGAGTTGAAAATGGTGAGCCAACATTCAAAAGAAGTGTTTTATAGAAGTTAGACAACGAAAAAATTATAATTCCTCTGGTACAGTTCCTATTCAGGAAACTTTTTTCAGTTGAAATAGGTATTATACGTCTATATATAAACAAGATGAGATTCAAGACAATGTGAATGTGATGATATGGCAAAGCGATGTGTAGAGATGGACATAGCCTAATATAAAATTTTCTACTGTTTGTTCAGTAGTACAGTGAATACTGCACAAATGATTATAATGACGCACCAATGCAGCTGCATTTGATTCCATCAGTATTTGATGATTCCTCATCAAGTACGAAAGGTATTATAATAATGTTATTGGTTTTAGATGAGGTTCAGTGATTATTAGTGGTTATATTGAATGTGATTAACAGTTGTCCTTTGCTTGACAAAATCCTTTTGGTGCACGGCTCAAATATTAGGGCTTCAGTTGGAAGGTTCATTCACGAAAAAGCCTACATAGCCTATTGTGGATGATAAAAACTAACACCTAATTTTTTTTTGAGAATCCATCATTAGCCCATATTGATCCATATTAGCACAAGCACATTGGGGTATGTGAAAATGAACACTATGAGAACAAAAAGGAAATTATTTTCATGTCCCATATGAAAGCGTGTATTCAAGAGGCTAGAGGCGTAGCGCATATAAAAGTCAATCATTGTTGATTCCACCCTTCAATATCAATCAATCATCGTTACCACTAGGTAAGGTTTGGTAACGAAGCATATTCATATGAATTGTGGATATCGTTTTTTCGAGTACGGTGAAATTGAGTCTTTGCTTTCCCAATTATGAATGGACTCATGCATTGTCCATTCATTACATTGTATTAAATTCAAGAATACATCGATACTTATTATATACATATATCTTGACGATCTAATTATAATGAAATGAAGGTACTGATGAGTACTGATAACCTTAAATATGTGAAAGACCTTCATTTGTTTCAATTATATTCTTTTTGGGTGTTTGTTTACTCCCAACTCGACTAGACTGTTAGACAAGTGGTAGATAATGTCATATATATATATATATATATATATATATATATATATATATATATATATATATATATATATATATATATATATATATATATATATATATATATATATATATATATTCTCCTTTGAGTTCCCTTTGT
This sequence comes from Brachyptera putata, assembly GCA_907164805.1. NCBI lineage: Eukaryota > Metazoa > Arthropoda > Insecta > Plecoptera > Taeniopterygidae > Brachyptera > Brachyptera putata. The sequence continues at coordinate 10,828,963 of OU015468.1, read as the reverse complement.
ATCAATTTATTGTTTACAATAATGTACAGTCAATTAAATGGTCTACTTGACTGTTGTTCGTTCAACTAACAAGTCAGTGCAACATAGACGATATAGGTAAGTGCATAAACCTATTGTCTTTCCATACGATGCTGTAAGTTTATATGGTGCAATCACTACAATATCTAGAGGAAAAGAAAAACAACTCACCTGCACGTCGCGAGTGAATTGATTGTTGCAGAAAATGTGAACTGCTGTGAATTCTCGAACTTTATCGAATTCGAATTTGATTTCTACGGGATGACCCGCTCTTGTATCATTCCGCCATCCCACCCAGCCTTGACCTGAGAACAAACCAATGAGAACAATTTGTCATTTAAGTATGGTTTTTACTTCCTACTATTCATGAAGGAAAATAAGGGTTAGTTATAATATATTAATTTAATTTCTCCTTTTTTCCATACCATTTTACATTATAATTAATACAGTTGCAAGGCACTATACATACAAGGCAGGGCACTACATAATATCAATGAAATTGATATAATGAGATCAAAGCTCTCTGTATATACAACATGGGACAAAAATCATGTGTTGGATACAAAATGTAAAGAAGAATTGAATATAATTACACAGAGTATTAACATACGATCAGTATCACCATCACAATTTTTCAAAAAATGAAATGATAACAAAATTGCGTTTTATAATTCCGACTGAAATAAGCAATCATGAAAAACAACTGGGAAAATGAATGAACGCTGAATTGCTCATCATATTAACAATGATAGTATAATACACATTCAAAAGATGTATGCATAGATAAAACTAATATGAATATAACACTCAAAATAGAAAATGCTATGCAATCAGAATGTACCAGTTTTTCTTCGACAGCGTCTCTTCCTATTTGAAGTGTAAATGATCATTAAAACGAATGTAGGGTTGGAGTGATGTAGAAAAGCCACCCCTGTTGTTAGTGAACGTTTGATGTACAGATAAGGCACGTCTGATTCAGACTCAAGATTGGTGGTTGAACCTCATGAGACGACACTACTAGTCTTTGTCAAGGAATTAGCCAGTTTGCTGTACAAGCATAATCTAGACTGTCAACATTAGAGATCGTATTAATTACGTGATTCTCAATTAGCTAGGAAACCACAATCAAAATGCAACAAAAACAAATCTAATGTGGGTGAGACAAACAATGAGGGGAGAAGGAAAAAAATAATTATTGCGATCTCACTCGTATTATTTGTAAAATTGGTTTCTAAATTAGATTGAATTCTCAAAAAGTGAATTTGTTTTCTGAACAAAATATGAGCACATCGGCCATAAATTCAGTTATTGTATTCTAGCAGTTACACCCTACAGCCTCACACCATGGATACATAATATTATTTCATTTTATTCACATTATTAGGTTTTTGCATTATCAATCGTGATAATGGGTTTGAGGTAGGTCTGTACTATTTCAGGCGACTTCATAATTCAAATGTTCTCATTCAAATTCAAGTAAACAACAACAACTATTTTTATCGTTGACAACAATCACTATTTTTCTCTTCATGGCATATTTACATTTACGAGAATTGAGATGATATTTACAAGAAGTTAAAAGAATTTATCACAAAATACCTCTGGCAAAATTAATCTGGCCCACCATATTGGAAAATATATGGATTTTTTATTACTAATTATTAATAATCACTGATAATAAGTGTTGTGTTATGTTTTTAATGACATCTAGATATACAAATGAAGAGTGAATGATCCGGGAGATGAGAAAGAAGTGATCGTAATCAATGAGACAATGTGTCAACTATTTCAATATAAAGAATCAGGGAAAGCATTCGGCAAAAATCTCCACTCTGGATGGTCAACAGTGGTCAACAGCCATCTTGAATGGAGGTTCATCGCTATAGAAACTATTAAAATCCAGCCTCTTCAATTCAGCCCCTTTTCATCGAACGAAGTATGTCATCGTAACACTAGACCGACGGAAGAAGGTTCCGATCAAATGTTCCCCTATCTCAAACCCCTGCGCACGGACGTAGTTCGAGCCATCTTGTATACAAGTATCCACAATATTCCTCGACATTGAAACCTATACGTATTTCTAGTGTGATCCAGACTTCCAGTTCCCAATGTATTCCATGGAATACAGTACTCACCTCGCTCGTACTCGTAATATCCCATATGGAAATTGTCGTGGCCGTGTTTGCCGTCGGTCAGCTGTCCGAGGCCACGACGCAACAAGTCGCCGTCCCAGTGGCCGTCGTACGTGGCGTCGAAAAACTCCCAGCCCGAGTGGCGCTTGTCACCTTGTGGCATCGAGTAGCTCACGACGCCGTCTGGGAAAGAAACCAAAGTTTTAATAGATGCTTTTTGATGCATTTTTGGTTAAATGACGCACTGTACTGATGACTAGGATATATTGGTGTTGTTGAATGATATATGAGATGATGGGATGATGAGAATGAATGTTAGGGTTTGGAGGCGCGTCGACAGCGATGCCTTTTTGAGCAGTGATGATGAGAGAGATGGAAGGTCATTTTATCAAGTGTTTTTGGATAATGGTAAAAGTTGGTCGTGGATGTTGCTAAAGAATTATCCCAGTAAAGATCTGAGCTATACAGAGGAAAACCACGAAAAACGCCTATCAGGATCATGGCAAGAATTGAACCCCGGTCTGCTGAATGATGATCAAGAGTCTACGTAGCCTCTCGACCATTCGTCTCAGTTTTGAAGATGCCTTATCCATAGCTATCTTACACGCTACATCCTTTTTATGCTTATCGCCCATCTCCATTGCTACACATATCTACCAAATATACATAAAATGAATTAATATTAGGCGCCGCTGCGTTCGAATTTGCATTCTGGTAGCCAATTAAAACGCATGGTTCAAATCACATGGTTGATGTGGTAGTGAAAGTTAGCATTTCGTTGTTTTCTGATGGTCACCATGGGCAACCAAACTTGATGTCTGCTATCTGGATATGTGTTGTGCATGTTCGTTCCAATCATAATTTGGACACAGCTTCTGAAGAGTCCTCAAATTATTTTCAAAAATCAAACATTCACAAAGAATGTACAGAACAAAAATATACAGAGCCTGAACAAATTTGATATATCAAATAGACAATTATTCTTTCGAGCACTCCGCAGTAAGATTATGGAGAGATACGTTCTTCTTAGGGGTCAGGACTATATTTCCTACCCCCTTCATCATCAGCGTTCACTTGAAATGACACACATCTCGTCTTATCATGAAATGACTATATGTATCTTTATGAAAGACTTCGCCATTTACAAGCAATCGATGACATAATTCACACAGAAAAATTGAACAATAGATGGAATAATTGAAAGAATGGTATGATATATCAAGAAAATTTGATTAATAATGAAATAACAACTAAAAACCTAAAGCGTTAAGGACGTAAAATGAGAAATGCGTTATGAACTACAATGAGCCATGTATAGATGTAAATGAGGATAGTATATACATAGAAAAGGGGAGGAGGAGAAGGGAGGGAGAGATGAAATGAAATTTAATCAATTTAGTATAAATGATTTTCCAGAATGTATACTGATCTTATCAAAATGTCTACAACTTAAATACTTCTTACTCACCATTCCAGCGGCAGCCGTAGATCTCCACCCTCATGCATACCGTCCGAGTGTGGTAACTGTACGGCAGGAAGCGGATCTGACTGGCCCAAATAGGAGGTTCCAGCTGTTTCTTCGACTCCAGGTAAGTGTTGGTGTTGCCCGTAATCACCTAGAACACGAGGACATGAAGGAAAACAATTAATAATGTTTTTTTCGAGCAGATCAAGAATTAACAAAGAATCAATTGATAGCTTATACTGAGACGTCATTCAAATGGCCGATGGTCAGTTAGGGGCACCTCAAGAGCATATACCAGAATAAAGTCGACTCGGTCATGGGTGCCCTACCTTACCTGAACCCTAACCATATTCCATTAGAAAGTACCCTCAAGCCCACATGTCACACGACCGAGTCGACTTTATTCCGGTATACGCTCTTCAGCACCTTCCCCATCGATTTCTGCCATGATGGTTCATCCTGTGTAAGGTTGTCGTGGTTTGGTGCTGTGTACACGAATAGTATTTAGGTGGTTTTATTATATCAAACTACGACCCACAGTTTTTCACTATAGCCTAAGATGTGAATGGAACATGAGTACGAATAATTGTAATGACAGACGAAAAATGAAAAATGGATATTTAACCATGTTTCAACGACCTCCTTTATATAACATTATAGGTATAGGCCAATAGTTACAATATAAGATGTACACATAATTTTTTCAACACACACGGCAGATTTATGTATAATCATACACTTTGAGAAATTGTTTAGTTCATAAATGATACTACAGACTAATACAATAACTGTATAATATGAAGACTATTCGTTAGAACGATGTTGATACAGTACGACCCTACTATCAGCTAACATCGTGAGCATGGTGTCACATTAAAGGGCGGATATCCACCCCGATCTACGGGCCCGCATCTAAACGTTTATATCATTAGTTTAATATCTTAAAGCAACAGCGTCAACTTTAACATCCCTTACATTTAATGTAGTATTCAACATGCTCATTTGAATGCGTTGATAAAGAGGGTATGTGTATTAACAGTCTGCAGATAATATCACCGTTTTCTCGCCCGTTTTAACTATCATTACTTTGCATTACTGATTCTATCACACACTTCTTCGCCGTAAATTAGCAGTTTAGTGATTTAGATAAACCTCGCATGACGCATTCAGAAGGAAATGACCCAAGTCTTTGTATACTGAAAGTAGGAATAAATGGAAAGTTCCACGTTCTAATTCAGTCCATATACACGAATAATACTTTTTCCTCTGATTCTCCCCTTTTCTTTTTTTTTGAAAAGCAATTCTAATCCTTATCCGTCCTCGCATTCATTTCCTCATCCTACCTTCCTCTTTACCATTTTCAAATATCACGCACAGCATAAGATAATTCATATATATATATATATATATATATATATATATAGGCCTATATGGGACTAGAATATATAACATATATATATTTTGACATCCACACGAAATTTTCCCGTCGCTCCAAAGAGCACCCCTAATCGTAACCATGTTATTATGTGCTCATGGTATGTCTATAGACTCTCACGCACATTGTTCTGTACGCAAGCACACATGACAGCGCGTGTCTTGACTGTGACACGCATGCTGGCCGGGCGGTAACATGCGTCTGGATATGCGAATAAAATGAAGATATATATACGAATAAACAGATTCATAACACGTCCACAAGAGTTTCCCGCTAGAGAGGATGGTTGATTTCCTTATATTCGGCACGAGACGCGTTATGCGGTTACATACATGTGAATGTGAGAGAGAAAATAACAATATACCTCCACAAAGTTATATTTTCTGCAAACATTACGTGAATAGGAAACCAACTCGGGAAGCTATTGTTCGAACAACGGAAGACTGTCGAATAATCTTTCAGCTTCTTAAATTGGTTCTGACAAGGGAAGAGAAATTTTGAAAAAAATGTCGTGTATAAGATTTAATAACATTTACATGAATTACACATCTCTGTTCTTCTTGTATAGTTGGTGGTTTTGAAGAAAATTCAACCCCCCGTAGAGTTTCAAAAACTCATTACGTGGATACGAAGTTCGTTGTCGTATTGGATAGCTCCTTATGTTCAGGTTTTCGCAAAAATAAGAAAAGAGAATTAATTTAAAAAATTGTAATAGGTAGTCACATAAAGGCTATATGCTGACTACTTTTAACTCAAAATAACAAGGGTTGTTTGAATAACGAATTAAAATGTAGGAGAAGGGGAATGGGAGGAGCGATAGAAATGAACGGCGAAAGGGTTTTTCTCGAGAATTGGACATAAATTAAACAAGAATATAAAAAGATAATTGAAAAATGTTCAATATTTCAGATTGCAATTTTTTTTTACAATATCTAGGTTATACGGGGGTACAAATGAGCGGGTGATAATGAAACGATGAAGTGAAGATAGGTGAAAGAACGCTTACAAAAACCCGAGCTTTTTGCGGTATTCAAACCTACGCCCGACCTCAATTCAGTTTCTACAGCTATCTACGATAGTTGAACAGTTTACATGAAAATAACTGTTTGAATTTGTATTCATCTCGTCAGAATCACCAACTCATTAAACAAGCTTTATAATCGATCTTCAACATGAAACGGTTGAAAGTAATGACTCTAATATCTCGGATAGAATATCTCCATTAAGAATATACACACATCGCGTGTTGTCGAAATATGAAAACATAAATTGATAAACGAGAACAATTAATAATACACGTCCAAACAGCTCTTTACGCTGTTAAAACCGCTTTAGACTTCGAGAGTGCATGCACGCTTCTCAAAAGACTCGAAAATTCACGTATAATGATAATGAGGTATTGTACGTATAGATTATATTAAAATTTAATGACTGTCAAAAGGAAGATTTTGAATCTATACTGGGTATATAATGAAGACAGTGGGAAAGCTGATGAAAATGGTCGATTTGTTATGTATGTGTTCCTAGCCATGCCAGGTCGAAACTCCTGACCGCTTTCATTAAAGGATAGTGGAGACAGACGAGCGGGACCGCTAACTCACAAATACACTCTCATGTTGAAGGAATAAATCTAGCACTCTACAAAACTCCTTGTAGCTATTTAGTATATATTTTATATTTATGAATCTATGATATGAATAATTTGATCCTGTACTCGGAATAATATCAATGGTATACTAAATGTGAGAATAGGTGTGGTGGTTTTACACGATATGTCGGCACTCATTCAAGACGTAGACTAACAACACTTGGTCTTGAGTTGTTCTAGTAAATCAACGATGTTTTCCAAGGATGTCAAAAATAATTTCGGTATATTCAATTCAGTATATTTGTATTTCCAGAAGAGCGTAGGAGAAAGAATCCCACTTGAAAACAATTTTTTTTCTCACTTCGTAATTTTGTAATTTTATTCGCGATCCACGCAGATCAAACTGAAAAGAATGTATTGCTCATTTCAATGGACTATGTACATTGAGCCATGTTCTCATCTCATTCTGCACTGTAATTTTGTGATGTTAACTTCTGTGTAGTGTGTTATTTATTGTTAATTATTGGTTACTTATATGTATATAGGCCCTATATGGCCTATGTTCAACTTTTAAACTTGAAGTCATATTACATATTTCGATAGGGTATATGTATTTCGAAATTTCGTAGAGCACTACCACCTTTTCACTAACACAATGTGGAAACTTCCCAGAACTACCTACCCTTTGAACCGTAATACATGCCAATTAAGTGAAAATGGCAAATGGCAATATCAGTTCAATATTTATCAGTTCATGTTCAAAGGAGTGTATAGTACAAGTATAAGTTTCTGATAATTCGGTTAACTGTCTGGGATATTTCTATGATTGATTTAAATTCAATTGTGTCCCTCACAGACTGTTGTACACAAGATAATTGCATACATCCTGTCATTGATGGGTTCGATTTAAAGAAATTCAGCACGAGGGACTCATGCAAAGAAGGGGCGCCTGAATAGCATATACTGGAATAATGTCTACTTAGTTGTGTGACATGGGTTTGGGTGTCTGACTTTATCTGACCATGTATACCAACATTTTCACAACCATCCATTGAATAGTAAACCGAGACCCATGTCACACGAGCGAGTCGACTTTATTCCGATATACGCTCTTCAGCGTCCCTTGCGAAAGTTTCACGAGAATCACGAGTCTCCGAATCCAGATGAAAATAGTTATTCGAATTGAGTATTTCTTCGGATGAAAATGTCAAATATGTCTATATCATTATGGGTCTTGAATATATTCGAGCAAAAATATTCACAAATATTAACGGAGTATTTATTATCAGTTATTATTTATCATCATTTGGTTTGTCAGTCTTTCTGGAAGTTGCTCGTAACTATGAAACGTTATGAGGCCTATACTTCATATAAACGCGTTGGTACGTGAATTTAACGTCGCTAACGTACTTGTTGATTCAGTACCTCAATATGTTCCAAGTTGGAAGGTTCAACAATTTAATCTACTACTCAAAAGCTATACGTCTTCAGTGACTAGATCGGATAGAATGAAAAAGAATGTACATATTCACATATACTCCGAATGGAATACTTAGGCATTGTGTATTGGGTATACACTGTGGCACGATACGTTTTTCGACCATTTATTCCTGAAAAGAGAATAATTGACAAAAATACCATACGGGCCCACTTTCTTGTATGAATTAGGTACAACAAAGAAACAATATTTATTGAAATTGGAATGTATCAAACTATAAAATAATCTTGATTGAGAATTAATCATTCAAACGAGTGTATAGAAGAGAAAATCAGCTATTTTTCTGATTACATTGGTGGAGGTGCCGGTTTTGTAACGTGATTCATCAGCGGAAAACGATGCATTCTCATTGCAGAGAATATATTCGAGAAAATGAATGAAGTCGTAAAAATTCTTCATTATTGAAATAATTATAGTGATATAAGATATCCCATCAAGCAATAATACGGTGAATAATCATTCGAATGAAAAACTATACTTCTACTTCATTCCAAACAAGCATTTTTTCTGCATATACTTCCGATTTCTTGTGCCAATAATAAATCTAAATTCACGTTTGAGAACTAGACTAGAGTTAAGAATATAAAAGTTGATGTGGAGGCGACACTTATGTGTAGAGTTGGAGTTGCCATAATCACGTAGCCGGTATTCGATCCTCTGTGGGGTCCTTCACAAAACCACACATCATCTCATTCGTACAACCCCTAATTCAAAAATGGACAAAATATTTTGTCTATTGTATCGTATTTATTGTACTTATTATCTTCTAATAACTTCATACATTTCATTTTATGACTGGGCCTATATTCATATCATTTATAAATCAAAAAAGGTCAATAAAATAAAACAAATAAAACAAAACAAGCTGTTTGTGGGGTCACTCATACAACAACCAAAACTTCATTACTCTCTGCAACAACTTCGATGAATGTGTTACGTCTGTTAAAACATGCTAGAAATCTGTTTGAAAATTATCAACGATAAAATACCATAACGAATAATATGTTTCTATACCCCTGAAATCTTGTGTTGCTACCACCCGCAGTGCAATTGAAAAATTCGTATGGTATGAAAAAACCTAGAATTATGTGATATTTTATGGCATCCACTGTTATTCCAATGTTGCGTAGGATTTTCATTCGGAACCACAAATCATTACAACACCGATCGGGGGTTTGCGAACGCCCACCTATAAAGAGGACCAATGGCAACAGCTAAATAGCCTGTAAAAGTTGTTTACCGTATCACAAGTAACTACTGTTCACAATCAATAATATACACAGGTGCTCCATATTCATATAAGTCTCTCATTGACGGTATCGATAATCCGTCTGTACTAACAACTGTCATTGACAGTCGGTAGTTCCATACCGTCAACTGTTGAGCAGCTCAACGTCTGATGTTAATGTTGAACGTCTCATGCACTATTGCAAATTATAACAAGACATAAAAATCTAGCATTTTACTGACTGTTTTCTCATTTCTTGCAGCTTATGATTGAAATACTTCTTAGTTCACAAGCAGTTGTATTCTAATTCTGAGAGAGTATACGAACTCAACTGATAAATGTGGACTATTGTGATTAAATATAACGGATGATGAATATATATTCCACTTTCATTTGTCGTTTATCGGGTTGTATCAAGTTTTTTATATATATATATATATATATATATATATATATATATATATATATATATATATATATATATATATATATATATCATGTGACGTATATTATTTGTAGGGGGCCATAGGCACGAAAGTATGGAAATAATAACTCACAAGCTAATTCAACAAGAAACGGTAACAAGAAACGGCTGAACACAAATCACACAAACTCAGAATTGAAACGAAAACAAATTTCTGCCAACTTTCATTTTTGAATGTTTCCCAATATTCCTTGATGGGGAAAATGTATAAAACTTGGTTTCTCATGTCATAGAACGACCCCGCCATGAAGCGTTCAGTGACATTTAATACAAGGGAGTGGCCATACTAGAAGACCGGATATATCCAACTCTTAAAATAATTGATAGATTTTATTGCAACATAACTCCTTTGTGTTATTGTCGGCTTATTGTGTGTGTTTGCAATGGAGACAGTGTGGTCTTATAGTCATAAAACGTCACGTATACTTCTCGATTTTTTAATATCATCATTCAAAGAGTTTATTATTGATTTTAGTTGACTACAGTCAGGTATGGACACAAAGACCGGAAATGAAAGAATTGCGTTAGCAAAATGACGAATTAATGACACAGAAAAAATTGACATTATTTTATTCATAATTGGTGTGTTATGGAGGCACAGTACGAGAAATATGAACCGAATTGAGGAAATAGAGAGTATATGTTTTCACTTCCTTGAAATCTTTTAAAAAATTGTATCTTCTAAATGTAGTGCAAGCCTCCATCATTTATGAATAGGTAACATTCAAGATGTTGAAACGTCATGCAAGACTAGCCTGAGATGGTGAAGCTCAACTATTGCCTATTTCGAATTTCATCATGTTTGTAGTGTGTATCTAAAGTTTGGTATCCACCATTTCACCCCAAAACAGAATCATTGGAACAAGAAAAAACATGGAAAACCAGAAATCTCATTCATTGCATGTAGAGTACCTGATTGCGTACACATATTTTGTTAGCCATGCACATACAAAGCTTAACAAAGTCATTTTGCCTGAACTGAGGGTGAGTATGGCAAGGCAGAATCGTTGGAAAAAAGCACCACAACAACGATCTCACCAATTCACAAAAATCAGGATTATATTCACAATATAATACCAGATATAAGATAATGGTTGATTGAAAACATGTGTAGGCTAATACATAAAATTTGAGACCATAATATATACATCTTCATTGGATTGGATTACGGATTTTCATGGTTCCTTGGATGATAACATTTTATCTGTCTTCCATGACAATAAATTTAACTCGACATTTCCACTCATTTTTACCGGAACATTTTTTCTGAAAGTTTCTGTGATTTAGTCGGGTCTAAATGTTACAAACATCATACAAGATAAAAGACAAAATGCATGTATTTTCCTCCCTCGTTTCTCCATCAAACAATGTTGAAAGACAACGAATAAATTGGAATGGCAGAAGCAACACGCACATGTCATTATACTCACAACTAGGACGCCGACGTAGAATGATGACAAAGCAAATGGAGGTAAACCGATGAGCTTGGGAGGAGGCCCTATTCGCACACATACAGAACGACGGGGAGAGAAAAATCATAAACTCGATGACAAATTATTGCTATTACTTATGTGTGGTAGCTCGCCCTTCTTGAATGAAATATGAACGCGTTGTGGTTAGGAAATATGTCCATCATGGGGTTCACGTCACAACATTGTATAGGAGAGACAGGGGGTGAGGGAGACGTTATAATTATTAGGGAGGGTCCAGAAAAATGTATCCGGAAAGTGCTCTTCTAAGTGAAAAATATTATGATTTTGAGATTGAGGGTAAGGGGGATATGATGACATTCGTTTCCGGCTATATTTTATATTCATTTCCATCGAGAAGTATCAGAAGAAATTCAATTAATCTATGTTGAGTACCAGCCTGTGCTGGTCGTCTATATGGCCAGGGGTAACCAATTTGTCGAGAACTGAGTGAAAATTGATCCATTTTCCAGCGTGACCTTTTGGTTAATCAATACGTGAGGTAGCGTGACACGTCTTTGTTGACCTCTGCCGAGGTCACTCACGTTGTAGGTAATGAACCGTGTCGGGTCAAGATGGCATATAAAACCCCGCTGTGTAATGTAAGAATCCAATACATAAAGTCAGAAGGTGAGACGCAAGATCCTAAAGGACCAGAAATTTCATGTGATAAAATAGATAACTGGTGGCGGTCGCGAAAGATGCTGAAGAGTTTTATAGCTTGACATATTTTCAACCATAATTATCAATCAATGCCTAAGAAAATGGAACAAGATGAAAGAATCACGATGGAGAAGAGAATACATGTCTAAGAACCGAGCAAAGGCCTTCTCAGAAGTACAGGATACATCTGAGACACTAGATCTCACTAGATCTTGTACACTAGATGTATAATATCATTTTGTCACACCAATCAGCAATAAACGCGTTATTCTACGATCAACTCTAGTCTGGGCATACATGTAATCGTATAAAAACATCAATGGTTCCAGACTAAATATATCATCAAATATTGAACAATAATCTACTATACATTATGATGCATAATAATTCAATTGATACTGAATTGATCTGCTCGTCTATTCTACGTCGATATGATCCAGTAATGCAATTTTCACAATGTTGAGCATCCAATGTGAGTTTGCGGTGCTCGCGTAAAACAAATTGTCTCAGCATGGTCTATATGGTATCAGGTACGATGAGGTATTTAACGAGATCGAGACTCCTAAAATGCAAGTTTTATAAATTTTTCGATATTGTGTATACATTCACAACGCGACATCTCATATTTTCAATAGTAAAATGTAGTGCACCACATTAAGTGAAGCATCATTTTGAGGATTTCCACGTAAGTCTGTGGGACGCCTCTCCTACAGAAAGAAGTCAATTTGCAAATAAGCAGGATATATTTAGTTTATGGATCATCTAAACCTTGATCAAATAATTGGCATTACCTCATATTACTGAAGTAATATCCAAATCAAAATATCTTAACAAAATCAAAATATGATGCATACCCTGAAAAATCCTGAATATTTCGGAAGATATTATATTATGCCACACACACTTATATATGTTCATATATATATATATATATATATATATATATATATATATATATATATATATATATATATATATATATATATATATATATTGAAAATTTGTGAGAATTTAAAACATCAACTGTAATATCGACTGTCCGACTCACCTCTTCACCCTTGATGTCTCTATATCGCACCCACTTGCCAAGCTTAGGCCTCCAATATTCCAATAAATACGCCTCGGCAAACTCCTGGCCCTGACCGTTGCCGAACCGGCCCTGAGTCTCTGTGGCCGTGATCAGGTGTACGGTGTGCAAGTTGATCTCCATCCACTCTTTCGGCTCGGTGGTGATCGGATGCTTGGGACACCACGCGCCACCGTGGCTCTCGGTTCGAACCCTGGAAACACACATACAAATAACACGTCAGTCTAAGAAGTGAGAGTTTCGTTTTAGGGTGACTGCGGTGGCAATAACTGGTGGTTGTATATTCTCATGATTAAGAATTTATATATTTAATAACCCGATAAAATTGTACATGTATAGCTGAATAAAATTATTGTCATTCTGTCCATACGGATGAATGATAATTGCATGGCATTTTTGTAATTTTTCCCACCTGGATATCATTAAATGTATCAATACGGTATAGATATGACGATCAAAGGAAATCAGGACTGGATTTTTACGATTATCAATTGTTTAGTAATAGCTTGACGTTTGGAGATAACAAAAAACAGTTATTAAACTGAGAAGTGCATATTTTAATGTCGATGTGGAGAAATTATACTCGTTCATTATACTGGTTCATCACGCTTATAAAGATTTAATGTGGGATCAATAACAAAATTAATTTTTCTCCAGCTCAAGCGATTTGTTATAACAACAAACATAATATGATCGAAATGTATATATATCTATAGTAGCGGATAGTAGCATATAAATATTGACATTGCAGATCAAATAAATTTCCGCTTTCCATATGAATTACATATCGATGATGATTACATAAAAACGTTATTATTGGTGGGCCCCATATTATGAATATACGGATACACTTTTCAGATTACATTATTAGCAAACAGGAATGAATAGGGAAATGAAATGAAGACTGGAGAAATCGAAATTCCAATAATGAAGAAGCGAAATTAATATTTTTTCAACGGTTTTATTAACTAATATCATGGAAAAAAATTAAAGACCTAGCTGTACCAACTGTAATATCACAAAATTACGAACTGGGAATCGGAAATGGGAATTACTATTTCCATGATGTATTATGACATCGGTGTGATACAAACAGTGTAATATCATCTTGATAGGTAGGACTTGACATAGTTGCATATGTGGATACAGAAATTGGTATACACCACTCATATTTATATATCATACATCTCTAATTTCTCAAAAATTATTACTTGTTCGAAAGACCGAGGTTGCACTAATTAAATACATTCCAATGCGCTTCTGAAAGTTGGTGATTAAAATACTCATCTAAGAAAAAGAAGAGATAGAATTCAAAATAAATATTCATTTCGGTTCCACATCCACTCAAGAAACCAATAACGAAACGTTAAACCAACGTCGACTTAATTTACTACAGTTTCAAATTAAAATATATATGCACTTTTTATTTATGCCATCGCTCTTTGAAAGTCTAGTTTCTGGCTGTAGGAACGACGCTTCATCCAAGGGTTGTAATGAGGCTGGTCTTTTGACGCGCTGTATTCACGCCCCTCTTACACGAGACATCTTCAAGGAACCACCACTACTGCCACACCCTTGTGTTAATTGCATACCTTGCGTGGCTGATGGCTTCTCTAATCAGAGCTCCAGCACATGCGCAATGCGACTTGCCTGATGCACGATTATCACGTAACAGTGGATAGTTTCTTTCAAATGTCTTTGTTTATCGTAGCACAAAATGTGTTCATAATTGATATGACATCGTTATATTTTTAAAAATATAAAGTATAGTTTATTTATTCAACAGATCTATATCATTAAATGTGACTGTCACATTTAATTTATCTCTTTCCTCAAAATGACGTTTACCTAATTATACGGGATATTATGATATCAACTTGACTGGATTAAATCTAGGAGATGTAATCAACAATGGTTCAGGAACAAATGATTCGATTCACATTATTGTATTATTCTTGATTATAAAAGGAAACAGCCATTGACATCGTCAACAGATATGTGTTTCACGTCTAAAAAATTGATATACTAGTGTAAAATACCTCATCCAATCGGGTTTATATAATACATACATCACAGTATCGCCAGTCATGTTGTTCCAAAATCCATACTATAAATATATTATTAGAAAACTAATTTCATTTCATAAACCTAATTTAGATGCCTCATCTGTCATGCGTTTTGATCCAATATTGTATAGATAAATGCCTTTGATCAAATTGTTATCTTATTATCGTCTCAACCACCGTGTATCTATGGAAAGCTATCGCAACAATATGTTTATTTAATTTGTTGAAGTACTAAAATCCAGACAACGCGGTTGAGTACCCATATACTGCATCATATTTCTAACGTGGTCATTAAAATTCATAATGTATTAATTAATTTTTACTATTTAACACCGTCTGTCTGTGGTTGAGTGCAATTATAAGTATAATTGTGTTGGGATCTAGAGACTTGCGAGCACGACATCGTCGCGTAATGACAACAGTGAACGTGCGCTAACTGCTGTACGCTACTAACACCAGGATAATACGCTGTTTAATTATTCAGTATGTCAAGGTGTGATACTGTATAACTTGACTTCAACCACAACGTCAGAAACTTATGTTAGATTCAGTCTCTGAAGTAATATGTTTTATTTGAAAATATTCGTCCTTAGGCCTTACACATGGAGACGATATATAATTGTATAGTATAGTGGTTGCAAAGCCTTTCTGATATAAGTATACTAATAGGCTAATAGCATGAGATTCATTCTATTCAAAATACAAAAAATCGAAGAAATAATACTAAAACATTGGAAATCCTAATCACTACTTTGATTACTGAACACCACATATTATGAAGACCTACACAAAGCATGGCATTTGTTGAACTTTGTATTGTAGTTAGATTGCTTCACACCATTCAGCGATCGAGGGTATCGTTCGACATCGTCAGGTACAAACTATCAGTGAAAATCCAACTATATATGGGATTGTATGGAAAATTGTAACAAAATTCCAAAAAATGATAGATACATTATACCTGGGATTATATGTATATATAATTATATCCATACATTAATGATAGATAAATTATAAAACCCCTGAAATATGGAATGTACTGCAAAGTTTCAGAATAAATTGATGAATAGTTCTATTTTATGAAATAATGTAATGTAAGTACAAGTGACTGGTTTTCCTCACATCGATCACTGATCCTCAAAGCCACCGTAGTAAAACAGTAATTCTAACCAAGACACGTTTTAAATATATATTTCGCATCGATATGTATCTCTCTTATGAATATCGTCTGAAAGATTACAAACATGCATGTCACATGTTGTGAAGGGCTATAGAGGGAGTGAGCGAGTATAGAATTCACTAAGCTGTACGATATTCATGATGTCAATTGAAAAGCGATCATACTTCTTCACGTCAAGGGTGGAATTTGATAATATATAAGTGACTCCACACATGTCCCCGCGGGGGAGAGTCGAGAGTAGAGCGACGAGCAAACTCCACGAGTGTAAATTTGATCAGAGTCGCAGAAAATTGACATCTTCTATGAAAATCCAACGATGTGGAAGCTTTATACCAATTTTGACAATCCCTATTTTCAGTTCTTGTATAAGAATCTATACCAGCTCTCTCTCTCTCTCTCTCTCTCTCTCTCTCTCTCTCTCTCTCTCTCTCTCTCTCTCAACAACCCTCCTCCCAAGTTTTGCCTCAAAACTTGCACATAGAACCCCCTTAGATTTGGTGTTTCATAACCACGTATCAAGTCTCGACGTGAGAGGGTGGGTTTGTGGCAAATGAAAGCTAAGACGACTGGGAGGGGGATGGGAGGAGAGGGGCTTCATATTGAATCTATAAGCCACTATACCGCATTAGAGAAACGGCAGTGTAAAGTTTCATGGTGGGGACGTCGAAGAATTTTTCATGTTCCTGATACACTTTGTATTTTAAGGTATATGGTTCGTCCTCCTGCAGACCTAAATAGACTTATAGCTCGCCGTATTATTGCTGGTTTGACTTTATACTTATACAAGAACGGAGACCGACAACTGTCTTCCCCAGGGGTTCTTAAATCTTGCGAGAAGCTTGAATATTGCATATTCGTAGCTTTACAAATAATAATATCAGGAGTATTGGATGTCATTGAGTAGCTAAGCTACTTAAATAAGAAGATCATGGTTGTCACGCGTTTTCTCGTGAAACATGAAACCCCACGACTTCTTAACTGTCACAAATAAAAAAAAATGTTTTTATTTTTAGAGTTTTGAGAAACGAATATGAAGTACGAAATTTCAGAGCGATCAAGCAAAAATAATCAGCATCATATATCCTTCACATCCGGTCGTTACCAAATTAACGTGTCCTTTGATTTTTTACGAATCAATTACAAAATAATCGTCTTAACTGATGAACATGGCAATAAGTTTGTTTATTCATGTTTTTTTGTCATTAATCACTGGCTAATTGGTACGATATGAAGTGAGATCGGCAAGGGATTATGAACGGTTACGCACTATTAATTCGAAACACCTTTTAACTGGTGCCAAAAATCGTTTCATATCTTGCCAAGTGCAACTTTTGTTTGTCACATTAAAACTACACGTCATAATTCATGTTCACGAAGCGTACATAATTATGGCGATCATGACGTGCTACAAAGAATTCCGAGCTGATTTTCAAAGGATACTCGTTTTAATTTATGAGCAGATAAATTTGATTGTCCACACGATAAGCCCGGTGAAGTGTGACATTGGCTTGAATTATATGTTGACAAAAATTTTGAGACATTTAGACAAATTCTGTAACAATGTTTCAGTCGTATAACTATTTTATCCATTAAGGTTGGGTTGATCGACGAACCTCTGTAAAGATGGACGGTGTCGGGGATCGAAACGAGGCCCCTACCCTCGGATCCAGGTCCAGGTCACATGGAGCAAGTGCATTAACACTGAGCTATCAGTACTGGCTAGTTAAAACATGTTTCAGAAATGCACTTCTTCAAATTTCAAACCAAATGTTCCAGAAGGTTTCGGAATGATAAGCAATTGAATGTATAACGCTTGAAAGTATTGCGATCATGGGAAACAGCCCAGTTATTAAACTCATTACTACAGAGACGACGGTGAAGGTACCCCACCGTAAAAACATATATTCAGTGCCTGGTCAAGATGGAAAAATTGAATGATTTTCAAAATCAAACAATACGCACATCATCAATCTGCCTACCGTTGATAGGTACCCCCAAATGACCTACCCGTTGATGGGGTCGTCCAGCAGAATATAATCACCATCTTCAGAGAAAGCGTATTGAATTTGAATTCAGAAATATAATTGGTAAATGATTCACAATGGATAGTATTTATTTATTTACTTCACAAAATACTTGAAAAAAAAGATTTATGGAGTTGTTCGACTTCATTCAAGACTTCTTGGTCCAGTTCCAGCGAAAACACCATCTGTTACCATTCTCGCCTCTTACAAGCTAACATCCAGTCAAGAAACGAGCAGCAGCTTTGTGGAACTTGTGTGACGGCAGTAAAAAGAACAAGTATAACATTGTAATTTATTTGTTTGTTTTGTGTTTTACAAGAATGGTAACCATTTGCTACCAATATACTATCTAGTTATCTATAATAACAGATCAGTTGAATTCACGCCTATAACCTATAAATACTCCTAATTAATAGTTCTGGTAAAATCAAACGTCAACCCACATAATTATAAAATAGTCTGCGGTTGAAGTTTAGGAGCAGTTTGTGTTATTAAAACTTGTATTCATGAACATTTTTTGAGTAGGTCGTAAGAGATTGTATGAGGAAAATGGTTTCTCGTTGACAAGTCGGTGAACTCCTGAATTATTCTGTAACCATAATGACAAATCCGTAACCGTTCTAGACAATGGTTAAAAATATTTGTACCAAAAATGTAAATACCCGAACGCAAACATCAAACTAAGCAGCTTATCTACCCCCAACCTAACGTATTCCGTATAACATAACACGGCATGCTCCACAAAAGTCTTAATAGACTTTACGAAAAACTTTCTTCAAACTGCGGTTACAAATTTTATAAAGATAAGTTGCTGAATCAATATCAAAAAGTTTCTTAAAATTACCACTTTTATCTTCGGTCACCAATTTTCGAAAGCTTCTATGTCCTTCCTGAATAGAATGAAGAAAGTTGTTCAAAACACGACTCCCTGCAGAGACAAAAGGGAACGGAACCTTCAAAGTTTTATAACTAATCACAATTTCAAAGTAGAATCCCTTCAACAAGTTCATGTGCCTAATTATTGGCTCCCGAGGATAAATCTCGATCAACTTCTTATCGTCTTATTGAACTGCATCAAATCCAGTTGTGTTGTGTGGTATTAACTCGTTGTTGTATAGAAGCTATGTTCACTCAACCAGGCGGTCAGTTAAAAATCAACTTGAAATCAGTTTCCGTATCCCCTTGAATCAGATCAAGACGGCACAAGTTAATAGAGAAAGAACCGTCAGTGGGGGAAGGAGGAGTGAGCTCTCAATAGGAGGGATCGGGAAAAGTTTGATTTAGTTGGATTGACGTGAACGAGCGAGGGAAACGAGTCGAGGAGAAACATCAATGCAACAAGGAAAAAGAAGGCACATGCATCAAATATGTAACGAAGAAAGCCAGACAGACTTCCGTGTGTTAGTATATAGGCCTAAGAGAAAAATAGTTGTTAAATATTTATGCAATAAAAATGAAGTATACTTCTGGAATCATAAATACATACACACGCTCTATCTCTCTCTGTCTCTCTCTATCCATCTCATCCCCCCACTCCCTCTGTCTTGAGACGTTTCGATGGAACAGTTTCGGCCATTAAATCTCAGTTTTTATGTTCATTCTTATCGTGTCTTAAATGTAGGTTGCAGCTAATTTCAACGACGGAAGCACTTGGCTAAACTTCAATGATCATTCATTCGTGTTATCGAATTATCATCATATATAAATGTGAATGAACGTCGATCATTTCAGTAATTGCCGGAGTATGAATAATCAGGCTCACTCTGTCTGTCAGAAGAATATCCATTTGAAAAATAAAATGTTGCCAAAGAAACAAACAGGGATTACAACTCATTTCCATGACTTCAAAAGTCTGGTTAAACATGGACAGGCTAGTTAATAAGTAGATACCAAGTATACAAAGTAGATACATGTACCAGTCCAATAGCACCAATATATCATATCAATATACATTTATGAGTCCATGGGAGTCGATTACGCGAAATATCAGTTTTTTGATGATACTTTTGAAGGGTATAAGATATCAAAATCCTGATGCAGAGGAAACACGAATAATTTCAATACCTTCCAGATGGTGTAAAACATTACAGTACTATATAAATCATGTTGCATAATTGTAGAGCGTATGGCTGAAAGATGTGTTTTAGCCGTATACGCTTGACAATTAAGCAATATGAGGTAAATAGTTATAACGTACACTATTTTGAAAGTATCAAAAGTATGTGTGTTTCTTCCGTATTAAATTTCAAGATCAAGACTTGAACTTATACCATTCAAAATGTATCGTAAAAAAAACAGATATTTCGCTGAAGCGACGGACAGGCTTGCTATTTTCATTAAACATGAATGGGCCTACGCGTACCGATGATAGGGTCTAATAATTATCATAATACATTCAGGCGTTTGCATTGATCAATTCAATTCATCCTAAATCATGAAATATAAGTAACATGAATCAATACTCGTGCCATTTTGGTATGTTAGGCTTCACACACAAAACCACGATGAAATTACAACAATTGTTTGAATGACGAGGGACTCTTTCACTTGAAGACTATTCTTGACTTCTCAACGCTGTTCACCATGGTCTAATATTAACTAAGCAACACCACAGCTTTATAATGAAATTATACGGCACTGATTTGATTATTAATAAATGAAGCATTGAGCTGAGGGAAAACCTTTTTCAATGATAAACTTTCAAGCCGAATACCAGAGTTACAAGTTTGACGGTCCATTCGAGTACAAGGACCCCAATTAATTCTATATTGTGTATTTTCTATTCCGTAAAACCTTCACGTCGATGATGTTCGAAGATGGCTGATGGCGTGAAGGGAAACGTTGTATTTCTTATTAGTGTCTGATTTATGTTGAGTCAAGTCTGCTTTCAGCAAGAAGTTTAGATAACTAATAGATAATAGAACAACTTTGGTTTGGACATGAATCTAAATAGTGACATTATGGTGTTGGTGACAAAATGTAGGCCTATAACCGAACTTGCAAATCTGACAATGAATGGGAATCCATTATTTTGACTAGAGACTCCTGAGGATAACATCAGAAGTGTTGTCGTTAGCCGTTAGATAATTGTTTTCTTTCTATTTTACAATGACATCCGGCCTGTTTCATTCCCGAATAGATTTCATTGAGATTAAGGTGTTCGATTCCACATAGGGCAGAAAGTTCTCGCCCGGGTGGTTTTACAGATATGATCGATTGTTAAACTTGAACCGTTGAAGATACGCAATTTGACTGCTGATGAGTGTTACGTTATAATTACAAAGATTGAAAGATCATTCATATATAATACTCGATATTTTTTCTATCGATTTTTACCTCACAGCATACCGTGTATGACACATAACCTGAAGTGAATGGTTATTATGGATCGACTTCTAAAGGAGCATACACCTCTGCACGGTGTGAAGTAGAGTCAATATAATATGTTCATTTGGTAAGGGACTGCGATCTTGTGAACGCTAAGTTGGCACTGTAATGTTACGCTGTGAGTGGGTCCCCCTTAATATCAATATTCTGACGTTTTTGAAAAACTATAGATTGATTTTGAAATAAGTCGAACTTATGGCAAATGTGAATGAGAATACTCTATACGCTGCTATCAGTATGCGTATCAGTATACGCCTAGAAAACGAGTTGTAAACTAGAACGTATAACCATTAGACAGAAGGCATAATGGTCGACGAATGGTCGCAAAAAACAAAAATGCGATACTTTCATCAAACGGTCATTGTTAGAGCATGCCCACTTCACTTTGTAACATCAAGTTCCTCTATACTTACTAGTTACAACGTCCTACAACTTTTTTTGTCTTATTGACTGGCTGAATACTTACTACACACTGAGGAATTAAAACAAGGTAACAAATTAACTATACAACATGACCGGTAATTGATTTTCCTAATTCGGTAAAATAGAATATATATTTGTTATTTACTACAGGCCTACATTTGGCAGGATTCGTACCACACATAGGCGGGTACTGAAATGGTTAAGACTACACGCTGCGCACGCACCTTATAGACAACGACGTGAGAAGAATCTCAATTCGACTAGCAAGAAAATAATGGACAATACATTAAAAACTTGTACACTAACTTATAACATCCAGGCCCTAAAATCTGAATCCTATTATCAGAGGTACATTGTAAATTAACACTTGAAAGTAGAATTAAGTAAATGTCAGACAAGAGAACGAGTTTAAAATACACTTCATTGACTTCGCCACATTGTTTCAACGGAAAGTTCAAATGAAAGTTGAAAAAAATTAGCTGAAATTGTCTCGAGTTCAAGACTATTCGCTATATAGTTCGACGTTCAAGTGAGAGAAATGGAATTATTTTGGTGGTGTAAAAGAAAATGAAGAACGTCCGACAGAAGAAGTGTTTCTTGATCGAGTGGCTAAAAGGAATGAAACTGATCTATACGGGATATACACACACACATACGTACAAGATCGACTAGTAGAAAAGAAGTAGAAACATTGGAGAGACATATTGAACTGTCCGGTTGATTGTATAACACAGTCCACTTTCAGACGTTGGTAATCCTTATAGTAGTCTGCCTCTTCACTATATTGCTTTACGCGACGCGACGTTGTACAATGGGATCATTAAACGTTGGGGGAAGGCTCAATGATACCAACCCGATAGCAACCAATAACTCACCTGAACGACTTCCTATAATACAAAGAAATCGAATCGCAATCATTTCCTCTGCATGTTGGTATCAGCTATACAATCACTTATACACGTGAAGTAGAATGACACTGTTGATTGTGGAGGTTAAGGAATGTTTTTAAGGATATAGTTTTTGAACGCGGAGTTGAATCACACTTGGGCACGTGGAATACTTTTTTCGTAGAATGAAATTCGATGAAATGGTATGTGAGGAACGTTTTCATAATTCGAATGGTGGAGCATCATTATCGAATTACAATCAATTGATAAATGAAGTAGTCGAGCGACATAAACATATAGGTTACAATGACAAATCCGAAAAATTACAATTAAGAGTAATTCATATAAGCTGAGCGTTCACGAAATATTTTGTAATTGCTTCAGTTGTTTGACTAATATATGTTCGAATACAAAGTTCTTCACCATAACTTTTGACAAAAGCATTGACGAAGTTATTTTTAAACATGAGAATATGTATAATTCACAGCTCGCTAACTAATTGTTTCGTTACGTGTAGCCCATGTCGATCATTCTTATTTGACGAGCTGATGTTATGTAAACGCACCTTAACTTGGATGCAAGTTGTATAAAAAATCAGAACGTATTGGTGTGTACGTGTGTGTGTACGCATATGTGTAATACACTATTTGAATTAAATGTGAATAAAAAGTCATAACATGAAACTACCTGTATAGAACTAGAAGTTGTTAAACATGTTTCATGTTGGCTATTTGGGAAATAAGTTATATCAATCATATAGTAACGATGTCTGAGGGAGAATAATTCAATCTGCGAGTCAATTATTCTGCAAAACAGGGGGTTGAGTAGAGTAGCTACCTATGTATTATACAAAATACACGAGAAATATACAAAAAGTCGTTGACGAAATGGATTCAACTAATCACTTAAGATGGGAAGTCCAGGTGGCGTACCTTACTCGTGAGTGCATTCGTTCGAGTCAATGAAGGAGTTTGGGTCACTTAGACGTGAGCATCCCTTCTTAATACTCACCCACCCCCCTCAAACGAACCCTGGAGCGGCCTACAAGGCGCCCTAACATCAATAAACGGGGGCAGAAACAAACGGACGAGAAGAATTGAAAGAGAGGAAAAAAGAGAGAAGTGGAGGGGGAACAATATAAAGAGAAGATAGTCAAACAAGGAAAGACAGTTTGAAATGAAGACGCACATTCGCATTCTTCATTCTTCCTAAAAGATACTCAACTCTCTGATAGAGAAATACTTGAAGGATACCTTTTATAATATTATAATATATCCAGAACTGGTACAAAAATCTATAAAAAATGATGGAAATGACTACCGGTACGTGAAAAAACAAGTCAAATTGAAGAAATAAGACATTTCCAACGAAATCACGCGCGGTAGAAAAATATACATACATGTAAAACATTTGTAGCTCTTTGCGTTCCACGCCTTCATTCTTCTACATCACACAAGACCAAATATGAATGATACTTCAAGCTGCTTGTATTTGTTTAGACTTGTAAAAGTGAAACACTGTTTGGTGAAAAAGTTGCACGTGGGTTTTTAGAGATACAAACATGTCACTTTCTTGACTGTGCTTAGCTTAGAAGAGCTGGCCTAGCTTTTATAGCGCGTTAGCCTAGCGTACTGAGCGGCTGTCAAGTCAAATAAAGAATAGAAGAAAGAATTAAGAATGTATTCTATGTGATGGGCGTTGGAGATTTTAACGTAAAGGAAATGCTGATTGCACACTGAAAAAGAATTATACGCATGCACTGAAATGCTCATTCAGATTTGTTTATTTGTGTCTGTTACCACAAAACATCAAAGTTCGTTTGGAGACAGACATATTTTGAAACTATTTCAGAAATACTGTATTTTGTTTGTGAGATATAAATCTGTACGATGGAGAGCTCGAAATATATACTATATCACCATATTTTCTAGGAATATGTGCAGTATCGGGATATATTCATTCATTTGTGTGCTATAATTGAGTTCAACGACGCCCTGTAACGGTGACTAAAATCTATTGGCGCGAGTAAAATGGGTTATTTTGACGTGAATTTTCGTCTCGGTACAATATAGCGTGTATATAGTCTGTATGTAGTTGATATATTATTATTATCATCATTAACGGTATTTTCATTATGTAGTGAAAAATAAGACAAAATTTTGTTACCGGAGTTTGAAAATGTAATTTCTCAGCGTTTCAGGGTCATATTGAGCCCTTTTTCAAGAGAAAGAAAAATTCGAAGTTTCTTCCACAGAATCATATTTTCATGGCGTTGTGAGAACAACTATATCTATATCTATATGAACTAAGTCAAAAATTCTGTGGAAACTCAACTCATTGCATGCTCGTAACTTGCTCAGGAATAACATGGTGTATCTGATCAAATTTGTAACATGTTCAGATAAATATATCATACGCTCACTCACACTCACTGTACACTCAAGGAGTTTTCTTATGTTATTAGAATGTTATAGAATCATAAATTAGCCTATAATACACTTCAAATGGGAATTCCAATCTGTAGAATTAAATATTCATTGATATGAGGATTCCATGAATATTTGAACATGACATTCATATATTTACAACAATAACGGGCAAAAACTTCCCGCGATTCTTATTTTCTCTCTCTACCTTTCATCCCTGCACACGTGGCGTCGAGGTCTAGTATTTCTATTATATTTACCTCCTATAACTGGAAGATGAAAACGAATATCGGACGTATATTTCTGGATGGATGAATAAAATGGAACGTCAAGGCGAAGAAATAATGGCTGAAGTGAAAAGACACGTAGAGATCTACGAGAGAGAAAGAAGAGAGTTTGGTAGCTTGGAATCGTGCGTTGATCGGGAAAGAGGAGGTTTTAAATTTTCATAAACCTGACAGAAGTCTCTGAAGCGCTTGCGCACTTCGATTAGGCGTATTTATTATAGACGAGAGGAAAAGCGTGGCAAAAGAGAGATCAGCTCTCTCTCTTTTGCCACGCTTTTCCTCACTCAATGTAACTTTTCGCGAGTGAAAATATTCAAAAGTTCCTAAATACTATACTCCCTTGTATGTCATTTGCAAATGTGCAGGTGATGCTTATGCATTTATACACATCCTATTGATAATACTGATGATTCATCTTCAAAAAAAAACGTATTTTCAAATTCCAAATTTGCATATTCATTGACAATTCACTATGAATAATTTCATGGTGGAATCTTCAATCATGTTCTTCAATTCACAATCTTCTCAATTTGTAATCGATAGGTTCAAACCTATAGCTAATTCACAACTACAAATAAAATTGATGATCGGGTATTTACCAGGTGAAGAAAAGTCTACATAATTTGATTTCTCAAATAGCACCACCCTTTAGTTTGGAACGAGATTTTGAAACAATTACCGCCGTAAAATAAGCACTATGCTATTATTTTGGTCATGTCTCTTGAAATAAGAAAAAAACGTTATATTTCGACTTATAATTAAAATTCGACTATAATTCGACTCAAAACAAAAGAGACAATTTTTTAGACGAATCGTTCTGATTCGCTAATGTAAGCTCATACGTGTACTGACGTGAATGTAATATTATTCATAAATACGACAGACTGTAAATACGCCACTGTAGGCAAGAACCATGTTCTGAATGATGAAATGTATCATGATTGACGAATGATGATTAATGAACTAATAATGTGATATTGTATTTTCGATAATATACACGTTCATAATACAATTTTGTGAACTCCGATAACATGCTATGATATATTTTCGGAAATATTGATATATTTTTCTGTCTATATAGATCGGGAGCATGAATATAAAATTACATTCATGTATAATGACGAGACATTCTGGATTATAATACTTCTGAATAATACTCGGACTTATTTTGTATCATTGGAAATAATTACACACTTTCGCATTTATAAATCCACTTATCACAAAGAAATACGATGGTACGTGCATTGTCTCCATCACAGGGACTTGATGTAGTAGGACATTTCATAGCCCATCCGTTCGTAAAATTCATCTCCTCTTCACTTTTCGCCCGCCAAACGTCTTCATGTTCGAGAAAACGAGAGTAGCTCAATCCAACCCGTCTGAACATTATACCGTCCACCGGAATGGAACAAGGAAATACGCTTTCAGGAACACATTCCGGCTATATTTCACATTTGTCATTCCATGTATGAGACTCGAAAACGACATAAATCATTGTCTACTAAACTCTTACATATGAATGAGTGAACGTGAAATAGACGGCATGCAAGGAGATGACTTATTATTGGACAACGAATTGAACCACTGTATTATTAAAACTAGGAAAATGCCTATATCTTTGTCGTGACGGATGAATGGTTTCGAACATTGGTAGAAACGTAAAATGATTTCTTCATTTCTTGGGACAATAGGAAATTTTTAGTGAATCATCAAGAATTGGACATTTATGAAGAATAGTGTTGAACCAACTATGGAAGAATTCGTATTGGAAATTATTTTTGTACGGTATTTTTCCATGTTCTGTTATTTTCAACAAATTGTCTAAAATTTTCTCTATTTGACGAACACATATGGTGGATTCGAAAACTCCTGAAAACTGTCCAGGACCTATATACACCTTCATGCTGGGTATATTCAAAGTGTGATGTTAACTATCGAAACGAACAGCCCGGGTAGTTCAGATATTTAATAAAATTCAACGTTCAAAATATCCCATATTTCTAATCCCATCCCATTCCTTTCGCCGTGCCTTCTGCAACACCCTCACAGTCTCTCCTCCTCTCTCGCATCACTCACCCCATTAATGCGATCAACTATCTCGTAATCCTTCAAGCATTATTATTGTAAAATGTAAAACATAAATGTCAGAGAAGATTGAGCGTACTCGTTATCTATGCATTGCACACGCTCCGTGTGAGGCTATGCTAATTAATGCTGATTTTCAACCAACAATGTTCAATGCAAATCAATTTACCTATACTATGTGTTTACATTACATGGGTGGGAGGGTATAGTATATAGACATAGTAACTACGGTCATCAATTTCGTATACCTTGACATGTTATAAGCTGAAAGGATGCACACTATCTCTATACGCAGGTGGTCCTAGAGTTTCGAAAGTCATTTTCAATTTTATAACTGTTTTAAAAAGTAAATATTGCCATTATCATTATTGAACAACTTATCGCTGTATGATGAAAAAAAAATCTAGTCTTAAATTTATGGAAGGTCGTGGCTGTTGTTTCATAGGTTTTGTTTCACAGGCTAATCCAGCTTAGCACAAAATATGTGAAATCAAGCAGTCAATCAGTAGTTATGAAGTACAAGACTGAGGAAGTTATTACTATGACAATTCGTCAATTTGAATATATTTGAATACGGCAAGTCTGGTTAGCCTTTATCTGAGAGTTGGTTCAAACAGATAGCATTGGTAACCATGGTGATAACAGTTTAAACTGTCAGTTAGATCTACTCTCACGTTGATAATTCCGGCAATTAATTGTGTAATAACACCAAACCCGACATTACAATTACACGTCGCCAAAAATGTTGTCACTTTTGAAATGTTGAACCAAATTGATTCGCACTATAATAGTCGTAGTCCACGAAAAAACGCGAAAAACATAACTTTAGTTCCAATTCAGATCATCACAATTCTAGTTAACATGAATTGCTAATTTTGGCCACCTTCAGCACTATTTAGTATCAATATACAATATAAGTTCTTGTAGGTTTCTCACCACTCACATCCCTTATTGTTGCTTGACATCGCCAAATGATATGGTAACTACTAAAACTGAATGCATCTCTTCAGAGTCCATGGGAGTCGATTTAGCGGAATATCAGTTTGTTGGTGATAACTCTAGAACGGCATGAGATATCAAAATTTTGAAAACACAAAAACACAGATATTTTCAATACCTTCATAGTGGTGTAAGTGATGATCATGCATTTCATTTCGCCTGATTGTCAGGTACACGGTTAAAAATGTGTATTTTTAATCGTATGCCTGACAATCAGACGATTCCGGATAAATAGTTTTTAGTTACACCATCCTGAGGGTATTGAACATATCTGTGTTTTCTTGTTTTCGGAATTTTGATACCTCATACCATTCAAAAGTTATCATCAGAACAATTATATTCCGATACTTTAACGACTCCGATTTAAGGATATACAGACATTTTACAGACATATCAACAGTTCACACGACAATTGCTACAATTTGTTGCTAAAACTAGGACTTATTGCCGCGTGATTGTTTCGAAAAACAGAATGTTGTCTGATATATTCTAGCAATAGGCGAGATAAATGTTAATACTACACTTCAACCGATTGTACATACGGACGAAAGACGGTTTTGATGTTTGAAAATGTTATATTTTCAATCTCGATCGAGATTGTTATTTTTTATAGTCTAACCATTCGGAAAACCGAATGGCTCAAACATAAAAAAGTCACGACCGTTCCATAATTATGAATTATAACGAGAAGCACACTCACAGTAAACACAATAAAAAACATAACTAAGTCAAAGCTGAAGATAATCCCTTCAAAGAGCTTCTTCACTATGTGTACCAGACAGTAAAAACGAAATAAAGTTAACGGTCATAAAACTTCTGTTTAATCATATTATCCAATGTAAGTGGAGTTTTACAGAAAAAAGGACCTATTTTGGGTAATTCATCGTCGTTTATCAGCGGCTATATTTACGATGGTTAGCTCTAGTAAGTCAAGCTATGAGCACACACTATATAGTAAGATTCTCAACAAGCAAACGTTTGAACTATTATACTACTGGGGTGAATCCATTCGTAATCTCGACAACAGCCCAACACGCACACAAAACCACAGTTTATATTATCTGGGAAGATTCTCATCCCGGAAATAAATCCCCATTCTCTTCATCAAGAACCTCTTTCATATTCCAGTGCTAGCTTGGTGTTATTAGTATCATTATTATTATAGGAGGAATCCATTATGCGTTTGCCTACAAGTAATGTAGACATACGTGGTCCAAGGAGAGAGCTCACTCGTATATAAGGGTATTTTATCCCCCCGCCCTCTCTTCCCCCCCCCCCAGGACCACCAACAACCCCACAGCCCTCTCAAACCCACCACGATAATGTATCTCCTCTGCGAGTCCTAATGGTTTCTCATACCGGACCGCATCGAAACCATTGTACAATAAATCTTATTAATTTTCCATAAAGAGGATGGATTGCTATTTTGGGATATCTTTCATATTTATTTGCTTCGAAACGTGAGAGAAGTTGAAAGATATTCCAGTAGGGGTGAACTTCATTCATAATGTGTGGGTTCATGGAGATGAAAATTGAATAGTTGGCATCCCGCATAGATACATTTGACACAGGTGTCGCGACATAACACTATGACCCGGGCACGAACAATTAATTCATGAAACACGATAAACATACGTAAGACATAGTCCACATGGTCAGTAGATGATTCATTTGGATTGTCACTATCAATTATCAACCTGTTTTATGGTTCCAATATAGTTTTGTCAATATTCGGTCGGTCATGAAAAATATTCAGCATAAATACTGAAAAATGAGCAAAAATAAATTAATGCTGATTCAGAGTTTTTACTGAATTATTATTTAATAAATATGTCATATACTGCTAGAATGATATATTTACTCACATTTACAGATAAGTAATACCAAATGGTAATCACAACAGATCTAGCGGAAATCTTCGTTGAACTCAGTGCCTTCCAATTCCGAACCTCACTTATGTTATCAGAATATATCATGTGCTCATCTGTACGATTATGATGAACCATTTTTTTTCATTCAAAACTTCAAGTTTATAGCTCTTCATGTACTATTTCCATTGCCAAACAAATTATAGTAAAGGTTTGTTGAATATAGCTGTATGCAGTACAGGCATGAAGTCCAACAAGTGAAGTCCAGCAAGGTATAGGACGGTTTAGGGCCGTATGGATTTTTCGTGTTCGTTCGTGATAATTCATTCTACACATCCCAAGGTATTCCCAAATTTATTGATGACTGTGGGGGTCATTCAAAATGATTACTGATCGGTGAAATAATACTCCGAACTAGTTTGATTTCTCTGTTGCACAATGTCAGACCACTCGACTTCAAAAGACAAAATATGAACACATTATTCGGATGATTATATCTGCCTATTCAAGAAGATAAGCTGGGATAAGGTTGCATTATACACCCGTCTGAAAGAACTTGAATACGTGTTTCAAATTCAATGTTAACTAGAAACTGGACGTGAGTGCCATAGGGTAAACAGGAAAAGAAATATGCTGAGGGGAGAGAAAAGAAGGTCAATAAATAGATTCTCTCTCTTCCCTCTCTCTATACACACACTCTCCACAACTATAATTCTTGTCTCCCCCGGCACCTTCGTTTGCTGCGGGTAGTCTAGTCTCTTCTTCGGCACCCCCATGCACTATCCACACACACACACACGCATGCACGCAAGAAGACGACGAGGAAACACCGCCCCTCGTCTCAGCTCGACGCTAAA
The DNA here is from genome assembly GCA_907164805.1 of Brachyptera putata. Classification (NCBI taxonomy): domain Eukaryota; kingdom Metazoa; phylum Arthropoda; class Insecta; order Plecoptera; family Taeniopterygidae; genus Brachyptera; species Brachyptera putata. The sequence goes on along the minus strand of OU015468.1, from coordinate 10,797,407 downwards.
AGTTTCCTAAGCGCGGCGGGTGACGGCGGGATTGTGGTCTCAGAAAACGACGTGTCCGCTCAACCGTGCGGCGTTACGGGCGTCGAACAAAACACGTCGCTGAGGGGGAGGGGGGAAGTGGGGGGGTATATCAAATGATTTCACAAGATGATCAATGTTCAAATGATACTTTTTTGTATTAGAACAATGTTTTATTGATAAATTGCCAATATGACGGCGAATAAACTATACGTATCAGCTGACTCGATCGTCTTCAGGCGTAGTATGTAGTGAGTGTTTGATGAGTACAAAACATCACTCCTTCTATATTTGATTAATCATTTATGAAATCTGTACGAATGATCTTACCGTCCATGTTGAGGTCCAACGTTCCCGCTGTCAAAGGAGGAACTAGCTGATATATCTCTGTCGGGAATCAAACCCGATTCCATTCCTAGTGGTGCGATGCATTGGGCTGAAAAGGAGAAATGTGCGTTAATTAAGGTCAGATCGAAGATCTTCGATTTATAATATCGTTTTCAAGTGATGTTTTCCATATTGTGATTCTTACGATGCCATGCACTACTCTTTTTCGAAACTCATATAGATTGGGTAAGGCAGATACGAATGCATCTATCGTTATGCATGCATATCTTGACAAACAAGCTCTTTGCTGCCAAGTCTCTGATATTATGTTCAATGTGAAGTACGATGGATGTAGCCTATATATTATATATATATATATATAGATATATATATATATATATATATATATATATATATATATATATATATACAGTTTCTTTGTGTCTCGACCAGAATACAAAGCCTACCAACTTATTTCCCTCACAGCCACTTGCAGTAGAATTCCATTCCAATATTGCTGGTAGACGACGAATCTCTCGGAGGAACGAAATGAAGCGAATACAAATCTGGCGATATTTGTTATTTGTTCGCCATTGTCAAAGAATTCATCAGGCAGAGAAAAGAACATAAAAAGAACCTCATTCATGTAATGTATTGTATTGTGACGGGAAGTCGAAACATTTGTCTACAGAGTTGTTGTGTCGAAACATAGGCTTGTGTGTGAGCAACAATGGCTGTTGGTCTTTAATATATGGCTTTCAAATACATTATTATTCCACTCTCATTAACTTCAAGGGAGAAACTGTTGTGATCTCAATTATATTTCAGCCTGAATATATATTCAAATAATGATATGATGAATTGAAAATATACAATTAGAGTCGAAATGTGTGAATGAGCAACGATATGAATAATTCCCTGCACTTAAGCAGTGATGCACAATTCGCGGTACGCCACAGCATGCCATTTTTGGGGACAGCCGACTGAATGAAAAATTCGCGGAAAAATCATCTAAATTTTTATAGCATATTTCATTAATTTCACAGAGAACTCTTCTACTATTTTAGACCGCCTTTATTGTTCATTTTGACGTGTTTTCACGTCAAAACGTGTTTTCTTATTTTTTTTCCAAATTGAACGTTGAGTGAATCTCAATAGAATCCTAGGGTATCATTTTACTGAATCTAGACTACAATTTCCCAAGTTTCCATAAGTCTTCTTCGATTGTAAGGTGGAGAGCGATCAAGGCCTAACTGGTATTTGCCCGTATCTCTCTAAAGAGAGAAAACTCGTGTCATTTTCCAGGACACTTTTACCCTGTTCGACCCGCGAACAAGTGCAAAATAGATGAAATGTCTCGTGTGATAAAAGGTTGTGCACCACAAACTAGAGTCACCTCTAATATCCAATAACATATCGAAGTGAAAAATGTTGATAATCAATGAATAAAGGTATTCCCACTTGTAACATTTAAAAGAATTTGGAATATGCATATGTTTCTTATCAATTCTTTGTGTTAGCTGTGTTTGGGACCGTTCAATCCCCTTCTGGAAATAATTTTAAAAAAAATCTAAAACAATTTCAAAATTCCACAGTCCACATCTACGAGCTATATAAATGCAACGAATATATTTTCGACTGTCTTGCCATGAATACATGTATTATAATCCAGCATGGCAGAACAATTCGTAGAATGTCGGCGAAACTGAAACTATGTAAACATGTTCTATGTAAAACTATGTACAACACCATGTAAAAACATTTCGTTGCGTACATTATGTAGTTTTCCGTGACAATGATATAATGTATTGATAAATGAGTTTCAAACAGCCATTGTTCCCAGTTATAACTTTTCCTAAAGTTCGTATAGTATCTATAATGCTATTCTATTAGACTGTAAATATATTTACCCAGAACAAAGGGGTTGTTTTGAGTGGGTATAGCAATGCAGCAATTTGAAGTTTATACTTGATGTCTCTCCTATACTACTTATACTACAGCGCTATTACGTATTACACTTCGTTAATGTACAAAGTAGAGACCAATTATCATTCAGATGATAGATAACTACAAGAATGATAGATGATGATGATTATTGCTGCCTAACAACCTCACCAACAGCTAGATTATTTGGGGGTACCAATGAGCAGGTGGTAATGAAACTTATGAAAGAACATTTACAAAAACGCATGCCCTATGAGGGACACAATGGAATAAGATTAAAACACATGCAATATTATATCCTCGAATTCATACTGGATAAAACACATTTTCAATACGTGAGATAATCAGACAAATTTATACGAACTACTCTCGAAAATTATGGTTCAATAAATTGCTGTACATACGCGATCGTAATTGAAACAAGCCTGAAACTTGATACAATTGTAGACCGTTACTTCATTTTGAATCTTTGTATGCCAATAAATATACCGATACAGTTCAAAATCACAACTCGAATTCACCCAACATAGTAACCCATAGGTAAATAAAATACTAATTTAGTTCAGAGCCCTTTGAAACCCCTTTCCTGTAAACCGTTTACATTAGGTATAGTGAGTAATAATTGATAATAAGTAATAATAAAGTAATTAGGAAGAGTAAGTATACTGAATTAGTGAGTACTGAAAGATAGAAAGCTCTGGTTTAGTTCAATAGTTTAGTATTCCATCAAAGTGGTAAGACTTGAATGATTATGTTTTGAATTATAATGCTGCTCAACGACTCCACCAGAAGCTAGGTTATACGGGGGTACGAATGAGCAGATGATGATGAAACGATGGAATGATGATAGGTGAAAATACTTTTTCAAAAACCCATGTCTTATGCGGGGCTCAAACCCACGCCCGACCTGATTTCAGTTACTACCGCTAGCGATAATTGACTGAGTCACGGGAGTGGCTAAGTGATTGCGACAAACTCATCAAAATAGAACTCTAACAACTAAGGTGATAATTACATTACGCGCGGTCGTAGGTATATTCATGCAATGCAATATTAATTATCAAACATCAAACGTACGAAAACACAAAGTTCAAACGTACGTATGACAATACAAATTACAAAACGTACCAAACAGAAAAAAAAGTTACGAGATTGATCGACCACCTCGCAAACAACTTAGGATGATACATTCTCACTATCATCGAAGGCAAACGCATAGAAGCTACTTCCGAAGACCAACGAATATTTATATTCCTTCTTCTTAAAAGTTGCCAATTCTTTTCCCCCTCCATATCGATTACTCCTTTCTAGATCAAGACAAACGCATAAAATATAAAACGTCAGGCCTGAATCTTAATCGTAGCAAAAACCAGCTTGTGTGTATCTATAGAAGCACCACCACCGTATAGGATGAATGGGTTCCCATCTGGTACACTTTCCAGGGAAGATCGATCAGTTTGTTTCCTTCAGGAGTGTAGCTGTAGAATGAGGTAGAAGAGGACGAGGTGGAGGAGGCGGAGAAAGGGATTTCAATCTTCTGCGGGGTTTTGAAAACACACCCTTCCGCTTTAAAAGTCACTCCACTCTGTGGTTATGGATGGGAGATCGTTCACGTTTTCTGGAAGCCAGCCACACTATAAAAACATTTTCACTTTTCCGAGAATCAGGATCACGATTCACGCGTATCATAAGTAATTGTGGTAATCAGGATAAAACGATTGAAGAAGAGGCAATGGGTTTAAATCTTCGTTAATATTAAAATAACAAAGTGGAAATAACAGTTTTTATACACACCGCAGTTAAGTTAAAGAAAAGCAGGGTTTTAAATTAGTGTCATGAATCGTAATTTCGAGTGACATCCTGTATAAGGGAACAGCTGTTCGAAATAGTCATTCAAAGTAATTTGGTTGTTTCTAAACATTCAAAGTTGCCGAGATATTTGATGTTGGCTATCAATTAAAAAGCAATAAAATTAACATCTCTCCATATAGGTTCAGGTTTCAAGGTAATGTTATACGTTGCAGAACCAGCTGTTAAAAAGAACCCTATACATTTAAGAACATATCCTTAAATCCCTTGGGTCTAAATTCGGTCTGTTTTCACTATTTAACGACACGCTATACACGAATGGATATCTATCCTTGAATTTCACTCGTCGTGACAAAACGTTAAGGGGAGGTTTCAATGTCGTCTTAGAAGTCCCTGAAGGGCCACTTGGACTAACTACCTCATAACATAAGGTGCCCCATGGAAGGGCTGGACGGAGTTGAAGCGTTCTGAACTCCCTGGCGATGCGAACTGCAACGTAGACGAACAATATGTGACTTGGGGGAAATCTAACAATGGAAGGATACTGGTGGAGGTGCCGGGTATGTGAGTTCTATGTTGTTCTGATGAGGGTGTGCTTGTGTAAATAATCAATGTGGAGAAAATAATGCAATCTACTCGATGAGATTGACTTGGTATTGAAGTTTCAATTTCATATACATTTACTATACGATTATTTATATTATAACTTTCAACTCACGTACCCAACTAATATTTAGATCGTGAAACCAACTGAAGCATATTAATGGAATGAATATTATAAATAATCATGTTTTTTATTGCACTCCTTGGATCAGTAAGGTCCATTATATTTGAGAGAAGTGGACGTTCCCACTTCTATTCGAAAAGTTTAAATATCTGTATACATCAATTACCAATGGAGCATAACACAATAGTATGCACTTCCAGGTGGAGCGGAAAAGGGGAGAACAGAGTATGCTGAGAATTTAGGAATTCAACTACAGATTATTTCTGTAATATGATCTGAAACATATAAGTTGAATTATGCCTACGTCAAAGTTGAATTCCACGTGCGTTTATCAGACTTTTCACATTTTCATCCCCCTCGACCATCCCACACAACTCCAATTCTACTTGTTTCTTATAGTGAGTACATGCGTTACTCGCATTAAAAAATAAAACACCACAAAATCCTTATTAAACTCTCAACATTTTTGTTAGTCACAGTTAAATGAAATAAACTCTCACTCGACATGCTATTTGGGCGTGCACATGTCAACGAAACTGCGCGCGGCATTTAATACAAGCCCATGAAAATATATGTAGAATTTATGCGTTATATAGCCCCTCATTTCATATTTTAGTACACCAAAGGATAAGGCATGCTTTATATACCTTTACGCGTGGTTCTTGCGACATGGGCCTACTTTAGAAACTTTCGTGGAAGATGAAATAAAACTGTACTATGTTTTCCTACCTCTAATGACAGGCTCGTTTTAATGATGATTTAGGATGGTTTGGCTAAAGGCGTAGAAATGCATCGAATAAAACCACAGAGAGTTTGACTGCAGACTTGAGTGTAAATAACAAATGAATCTATATTCAGTTTAGGGTGTTAAGATCACCCTTGTGGTGCCCCGTCCAAACGATCCTACTTTCATCCTTAGCCTTAATAGGGGAACAATGATTTTGTATCAAGTTTCGATGTTATTAGAAAAAAAAAATTATGACTACATCCATCCGTTGAAATAGAATGAGGACATTGAAATAATTATCAAAAAGGTTAATAAGACGTGAAGCGATCAACGATCATTTTAGAATATTTCGGGTCGCTGAAATATTATAACTGCTCAATGATATATATGTTTCAAATTTGTATCAGTTCAACATTCATTGAAACCAGAATCATCATTAATGATCTAGGCACTAACGGAATTATGAAAATATTATCTATCTATTTATTTATTTTGATAAAATAATTATAGAAATGATAGAGTGAAAAGTATGTATTGTAAAAAGTGTGTAAAAGTGTGGTATATTATTCGAAAATGTAGATAAATGAGTTCTAATTGGTTATCAAATGTATTTTCAATAATTTTATAGAGAGGGAAATAAAAGTGCAACATGCATAGGCCTGTAGTTAAAGAAATGATAAAAATACAATAATTGTTGTACCGACTACATCAGTTTTCAGTTCATGACAATCGTGGACCATTTTTAAATAATGCTATTTCCACTTATTGTTCTAATTTCGCAACGTTGTAAATGTTCTTGTTGCATGCAATAGGACTGGTATCTTTCACAAACTTAATTGATATGATATTGATTCGATGATACAAAATCAAGCCATTGGACCATGAGAAACTATCACACTATTCTAATTGTATTCACATATTTCAAATAAAATTCACACAGCACAAAACCTTTCGAATTTTCGGTATGAATTGTTTTCACTTCTCTACTATTCGCGTTCACGCTTTTGGAAACATGTGAATCTCCATCATCCCAATTGACACGATAACGTGAAGTGATTATCATAAAGCCCATTTCACATTCAAGTCTCGTTATATATTCCCTAAAACACCTCCTCTCCTTCCTTTTCACCCCTCCCCCCTACTCCGCAAGGCAAATAACTTATTAAAATCCTACCCCACCACCCACTACGTCCTCCATACAACGCGAAATTTCTGTTGACTCTAACACTTTAGCATGTAAATTCAATCCTGAATCGCACTGCTCGTTTCACTCCGTACACACATAGCTGATGCGCTACTGGTATATAGGCCTACGATCAACAAAACCAACATCGATTTAACAGGTACTCTCTGTTTAAAGTGCAGCTTGCGTTTACACTTTGTGTTTAATGCGTACGAAACAATAACATATAACTCTGATAAACTCACGTAGAATTGGCAGAACGGGCGTTCGTGGACAAATAATTTGCATAGCTATCGGTTGGAAGTTTCGATCCGCCAAAACACTCTTCAAAATGTAATTAGATGGACACATTCGTAACAACAATTAATCGAACTCAACCACTTTATTTGATGGTTTGTCAACATAAGAAAATATGCATTAACCAACCAATAGATCAAGAGATAAAAAAATCACATAATCATAAATAAAAAAAACATGGTTTCAGAGAAAGAATTCTTCAAAACTGTAGAAAGAGTTCTCCAATAAATATTCTTTCAATATCCTTTTGAATTTTTACGTCTTCAAACACTGCATTTCTTATGGTGGATAGTTGAAGAGTTTCCTATACCGACTTGGATTACTCCATTTGATATTGCCTTTAGCCGGCAATACTCGTGAGCCAAATTACTAGTTCCTCCAGTACAGTGTTTGTGATGACTATTATCTTTGAAGAGGTCAGGATTTACTTTTGTGAACTTGCAAACTGCCTGGATGTATAGGCAGTATTGATTATCAACAGTTAAAACTGGGCACAAAGACTTGTTTCCCAATTACAATTAATAATGTCATGCGGTATCGTTCGGACAAGGGTGATCTTACCATCTATAAAGGGGGAAAATATTCATCATTTGTATCATAATGTATCATAAACATAATGTATCATCATTAGGTATCACACGTATCATAATGAAACTGATTGAAAATCTAAAACTTTATGTAAAACTGAAAATCCTGTTTCCAATAAAAATCAAATGTGTACACAATTTATTGATCACATGGAAGTTTAGTCAAAACACTGAGCTCTGATACATCTATTCAATTTTGATAGTATTACGCATGCTCTTGGGAGTATAAGTTCAATAATCTATGGAGCGATATTTTTATAAATTGATATCAATTTCGTAGTAAAATCAATGTTGTGGGAGTAATCTTTCTTTCGAATTTCCGAATGTTTACGAAAACCGAAAACTGAAGGTGATAGTTTTTTTTTTTCATATAGCCGAATCTCCCGATCACCATCCAGGTAATCAGCTCATGAACAACTCGCTTCAAATTAATATTTACTCACATGTATCTACAGCGCCTGCGCGCGATACCAAACACGTGAGAGCTACGACAATCCAGGTAGAATCCATCTTGCATTCATCCGTTGAGCCGGCGTGGTCGGTCTCACACACGTGACTGCTGCCACGTCTACATCACATCACACCTGAAGAAAACAGAGAAAAACGAACAATTAGCGATATTACACATTACACATTACACGAACGATAGGGCCTATTGCGCACAAAAAGGAATTATGGAAATCGGAGATAAATGGTTATCGAGAGGGATTTAACGAGTACATGACGAGCATGGCATTGTGTGGATGAAATGTTCCATTGTTTCATGAGAAAAAGAGTGAATCAGTAGTGAAAAAAGAATCATTGGAATTGAATAGTTGAACGATTGTGCAATATTCCTGTTCGTGCACTGCAATTTTCTGTATGAATAATTTATATGTGAACATACGTTTTTCAAATGGTGTAGCTATGACTATGTAACGAACTTCCGGTACATCGAAATGAATTCATTTCATCGCTTAACAATATTTTGTTTTGTTCATTTGTTTGTATGTGTGTCTGTGTGAGTGAATGTTCCATCCCTATACAGACCACAGGCTACAGGTTGAACGGAGAAACATCTCATTCAATCTTTCAACGTGAATTGTTGATCATAATTTGAGAGTGAAAACACAGAATGGCTTTGTTTCGAAGGAAAATCGCTACACATCAACTCTTTAGTGTCGTCAATCTCCAAGTTCAAATGAATTTTACAGTTTTCATGAAGTAGTTTGAGAAAATGATTTTCTCTGAGATCTATACCACTTCATTTCGATCCCTATCAACCGTTCTCGAATAATTTATTAACTATCCATCCCCATTCATCTCATAACACATCTCACCATAGACATAATTATAAAGTCACATAATGTACACCGACGATGTATTCCACTGAGATCGACAGCCTGAAATTGCAACACGCAAAACGCTTCTAAATATTTGAATAAAACATACTTCACGGGGTGCGCACAAAAAGGTTCATTTTCATTTGGCAGCTTGCAACATTACAGTTCCATGCCTAAAGGCCTAGTGTTTGAACTCGCGCAATGAAATATTTAAGCCCGAGCGAGATTATATGTCTATTCAGACGGAATGGAAGCGAACCACGCATACACAGTTCTATATTCGTTGGAATGTTACAATGAAGCAATTCTATATACGTGTGAGTGTATATTTGTGTGTATATGAGAGTAAGGTTTGCATAATTCATAATTCTGTTTTCCCGGTTCTATGGATACGTATAGGCAGCCAGCTCTACCACCGCGTACTCGAGAAGATGTGTTTATTCACTACGTATGTGCGTTTAAAATAGAGTACTTACAAGGGGCAATGCACAAACAATGAATTCTAAATTCACCAAGCAAAGGTTTTGAATACAGTTCTCGGTATAAGTACATTACTAACGTGGATATTATATGCTAGAACCTTCCTGTTGCATGTACACGCGAAATATGTTATAAATATGAGTTTATGTTATGCCATGACGGTGGAGAATATTAAATAATATTATAATACACTTTGAATAAATTCATAAATTCCTCACGTTTTTTATGACTATAGGAAAATGCGCTTTCGTAGGTGACGCAGTGGAAAATGTTGCATTTTGTTTTCGAGTATTTTTCTTTTGTGTCGAGTAGGGCTCTGAAATTTGTGAGATTTGATTATTGGATGGACATGAGTATAATGCCTGACTAACTGCCTGGCTTCTATAATACTAGCATCAGTCCATTTATATGTATACAGATCACTCCACGGTATAGGTCTATGCATATCCCTGCATATCTTTTCTTGTGAACGTAAACGCATCAACAGGTTAGACGAATTGACTCATAAGTTATGAACCTTTTTTCGATTCGATCTGAACGCTATCAAATGTTCAAATATGAAATTGTAAAATGAGCATGAATAAACTTATTCAAAAATTGAAACTGCCTGCATCATTGATACCCATTATTCGTGGGCATTGACAACTGAAATGTTCGCTGCATCACGGATTCAAAACATTTCTCTGGTGGTGTGGGAAGCGTGTTCCAATGTTCATGTTATATGAATATATATATTCGACAAAACATGCATGAAAACCATGAATAATACTACCAGCTATAGGCCTTTAGCTATAGCTATAAAATGTATGTATAACAGTAACGCGTGTTACTCAAAACGACCAAAAAATTGTCGCAACCAAGCGCAATATCATATAATTATTATCAAGGATGTTTTCATTGAGGGTCTCGGAAAACTTGACGAAAAACTTGATACAAACGAGAACACGATAATTCCCGCCACCCAAAACGACCAAAATGTTGAGGCAACTAAGAGCAATATCATATAATTATTATCGAGGATATTTTTGTTGAGGGTCTGGAAAAAGTTGAAATTATCAAAAACGAGAACAATGATAATTTCCGCGACCCAAACCGGAACCCGGGAACGAAAAGAAGTGTTATTTTTTATAGAAAATGAAACTATTCCTCATTTAAAAATACATGTACAGGAACAGGAAACTTGATGTATGTTTTGGGCATACAAGGTTCCAAGGGGTTCTTGATTTCAATTTCTCATTCCATACAACTCATTCAATAATTTGAAGACGGCTTCATGCACCAACAATGATTTAAAAGGAATGAAGCCATTCAAATAAAAAACTGATTTTAATTTAAGAAAAAAAAATGAAAAAGTGATAACTTCAAACTCTCCATTCTTCCACGTTGAAATTCTGAATATTAAGTTTATTCCAAAATGAAAATACATTGCATTTATTGTAACTAAAACTGAAAACTTTTGAAACATTCAACAACCGGAGTCGGTGGCACCTTAATATTGTTGTTTCGAGTTCATGGCAGAATCGTAAGTCCACAAAAAACTCCACAAAAATGAGTAAATACTGATAATTCTTTGTGCACTACTCTCTGGAATAGGCCTACATATTGGAAAGAAAAGGTTATGAACGACCTCTTTTCCTATATCCCACACCTAGCGCGATGATGATTTACTTCGTGCGTTCTTTAACGGATACAATTCACACAAAAAAATGTGATAATATCAATCCAATAAATTTGAATAATTGAAGTTAAAAACTATAATTTACTGTCATCACTCGAAAATCCGCCAACGACGCTCATGGCGTTTACTATGTAAATAATTTCCTCGAAATATGTTCAAAATCTATCAACTGAAACAGTTATATTGCAACAATTCCAACTGATATTTCATTTAGCCCCTAGCTGTTGTTATTATATTGTAGATCACCTTACGCGTGTGTGTTGGTGTGTAGGTGTGTACGCAGAGATCGCCCTATAATTACTTATTATCTACGGATTCTTAGGTAGAGTGTTGAAAAGTTACAGCAGATTTAAAATCCAGTTAACGAAGGCGGTGACCAAATAGCAAGAGATTTCACTCATACACCGGGACGAGTTATAGAGTCTATGGTTATAGCAAGTTGAATTATTTCTTCATTGATAAATATTGCTTCTGGGTATACTTAAAATTTATAGACTTGGCAAAGCTACATTATGGAATATGGGAACTGACAATACGGCTAAATAACGGAGTGTATTATCAAAAAAATATGTTGGAAGTATGAAAATCAATCTTTGTTGAACTGGAAAACCTTAAAATGGATATAACAACTTACACAAATACGAAATACGACTAGATACGAAACACGAAATATGACGTATTATATGAGACTAATATCCTATGTGATGAATGTGTATGACCAAGTTAGCAAAGATTGAGTTTTCGTGTTTTGTTATTCTGATTTGTCTTCTCATTGACTGGTCTTCTGTTCGTATATTCGCATGCGATATGCAGATTCAAAATAATGTTTGGAAACTGACAAGTCAATTAATTACCGAAAATGATACCATGAAACTTCAATAGAAATTGATCATCATCTCATTCTATTTGCTTGATGTATCATCATTTGTGATATTCATTGATTCAATCATATCAATTGAACACTTATTTCATAAACAAATAAACTCCCAAATGAATGAATGAAACAGTAGGCCTATACATCAATATAGGCCTACCCACAAAGTATACTGATTGTTAGGTGTAGCTTATTCCACCTTTTAATAATTATAGCATAGAAGAAAGATCTACCATCGTTCGTCTATAATTATATAAATAATTTAAAATACGAGCCAATATTATAGAATGTGAACTACTTTCACCAAAAAAACTTATTGTAATAAAAGTACTACCCCACACTCATTTACCTTCGAATTGGTTATTTTCATTCATAGTCTAAATTATACCATGATGCACGTTATTTGCTTATCACCATGAATGACTTCTCCAGTAGGCCAACACTGGAACACATAGGCATATGAAACAAAATTATACATCTGAATAACAAAAAGTCACGGTTACATGTTTCTTTTCTGATTTCAATACACGAATTCTTTTCTGATTTCAACACACGAAGGTAGAGTCAATAAAGAAGAAACGGCAGAACTGTTTTATCGACCCGAATGAAAGTAGACGCAGGTGGAGGGACTTAGCGTGATGTCAGAATTTAATAGACAACAGCGACTAGAAGTCTACAAATCTGTAATGCGATCTGGTTGCAATCAGGGGACAACGAAGACAGTTACGTGTAACATAATATCACCTGGATAAACTTACTACAGAACAGAATTCTTACAGAAGCCCGGTAATAAAACGGATGAACGAGCATTAGCAGGAGTATATACGGTGAATCTACGAAGACATAATTATCTGTTTGATAAAGATTGAATTGTGCCTAACGACCACGCAGAACATCTACTTTTTTTCTGGGGAAATGAGCGAATGTTACTTATTGGAAGATGATTAGGAAAACCTACGCCTTGTGCGAGACTCGAAGGCACGCTCGACTCATATTACTTCTATTTTCACAGCTATTCCTGGACTATTTGAGCCAGAAAATGCGAAGTAGCTATTCCTCGGACCGGAAGTCGGTTTTACATTAGTTTTAAATTATACCAACTGAGTTTAGGTTGTATGTTCTGTTGAATTTGTTCAGGTTAGGTCAATAAGGATATGTTCGGTTGATTAAGCGGGTTGTAGATTGGGTTAATTACGGGTAATTCAGTATGCGCAACAGCAACTACTACAACAACAACAACAACAACAACAACAACAACAACAACAACAATCTCATGTTGTGACATACACCAATGATCCGATGAATAGAGGCTGCCCAGGAGACAAATCCTTACTCATTTCTCATGGAAAACAATGATAGATTTCGCACACATATAGGCCTATTATGAATCAACTCGTATTTCTTTACAAAAATAACCTCAATGAATTCTCAACACCATTTCATCTTGAACACAACACTATCACAACCCTGCCATACCAATAAAATTACGAAACAATACACAACCTTCTCAACTCGCTTTTCAAATGTCACTGGAATATCCACATTTCAATTCCTAACATGTAACATAAGACCTCCAAACCGAAGTGTTGGTTAAAGCATGTGGTTCTTTATTATACGGTAAAAGTATAGGTTAGGTGTTTAAAACGGTTAACTGAAGGCGAATTAATTAAAAAAATGGTTTATCCAATTATATTCAAGTTACTTGTTTACTTCATTGAAGATAACGCAGAAGGACTATACATTTTCCCTATGTTAAACTGAAAAATTGAAGTTTGTTACCATAATGTCAGTGGAAATGGAAAATTAATCTTCCATCCATAGTCTTAATTGGAGAACAATGATTTTGCATCAAGTTTCGATGTTATTAGAAAAAAATGTCAATAACTTTGATGAAATTATGATAAAAAATCAATAATCATACGACCAATGCCGAAATCGATCGACACAACAGTGTTTTCATAGTGACAATCAAGAATAACGTTATTGTCATACTGGCGATCATTGGTTTCACACCATCAATCCTCGAGATGATTAGACTAGATGAATTGGAATACAATCACTTTTTATCAGTCTACTTATGCATATCTTCTTACTCTTCCTAAATTCTCTTCATAAATTCGTTCTCAATTTCCAAGTATGAATTAACTATATTTCCCTTCCGCAGTACTTCCAATTTTCTCACAACTATTCAACTCGTCCTTAAAAAGCAGAGACTAAAAACTTCCAAAAGTTTTCCATACAGAGTAGGGGAAATGAGAGTGTTGAGATAAATCTCATGTTTCGTATTTCGCAGAAATCTCCTGCAATCTTAGCGATGTGCGAAGCAATGTCTCGTTTTTCGTCGAGGAGGTTAAAGCGCCTCCTTATCAGCTGTAACGACTTGGCGGACACCCCCTAATGATGCACCCTTATTTATTAGGGGTGGTTAAAACACATGGTCCGTGGGAGGGCGTGTTTCTTCTATGTGATGCGTGGCAACGAATGCTTCGTCTTCGCGATCACGCAACCCAACAAAACAACCCTTGCTCGTATTGACACGCAACCTACATCCCTTATAGCTATCAATGAAATTAGAATAATAAAAGTGCACACAAATGTGTGAAGAGGATGTAGAATGTATTGATTGGGATGTTTGGAGAAAGATTCAGAACAAAGAAAATGTGGAATAATCATTATTATCACTGCGATAAGCGACAGTGAATTCAGGACAGTATGATAATTTCTATTTTGAGAGACTCATCAAAAATTATCCATAATCATCTTTTTAATAATATATAATTAATAATTTATATTTTCATATTGAATTTAATTTCCAATTGTTACATCCGTCAATTTTAATCAATTTTCTATGTATTATTTCTGAATTATTTGTCCATTCATTGTAGGCCTACATCTGTGTTGAGTGGCACGCTGGATCTCTGTGGTCACTCATGTATGCATGAACAGTTGCCAATAAACGGATTTCTCTCTGGAGGAGAAACAAACTCGCAGCCGTTCTATGATACCGATCACGTGATAATGGAAAACTCAGGACCTCTCAGGATCAGCACTTATGGAAAATTATAGATTGATGTTCATATAATTCAATTGATGGATAGTTTTTTTGTATCGACAAGTTGCTAACGCGCTCGCTTCCTGTGATCGGGGAACTCCATTCCATCTGGGAAACAGTTTTAGACGAGATGGAGCATACTGTTCATTTGAATTTTTAATTGTACAATACACAAGTAGTGTATTATAGTACAATGGCTTATTACTTCTGGGAAATGGAATCGCATATGCAGGTGAAGGTGTGAACAAATATGCCACACTGGATATTTTCATCATATCGAACCTAGGTTTGATCCCCGCCACCGTACATCTGTACAGGTTTTTTCGTGATCCACCTTTGTATTCTGGGCTGATGCTGGATGGTTCCTACAAGTTGGGTCACGACTGTTTCCTTCCCATTACCTTATATACACCTTCATCTGATCCCATCATCTCATTCGACCGATGCCAATATAACTTGGTTATCATAACAGTACGTCGTTAAACCCAATATAAATCAATGAAGTATGTTTTTTGTCTGGAAGTGAATTCATAGATGCATTTTCAAAAAGTGTATGTCGCAACTAGCCTCAATCCCCTATACATCCTATGTGTACGTCCATGATGTGGAGATCATATCCGGTCTGCAGAATGACCGACCTATATTGGTGATCGAATCGTATTATTAAGTGTCTTCTGAGTATGTCTTGAACAGGCATGCCCAAAGAATAACCTTATTTTGATATATTTGATGCTTTTTGTTTAGGCCTACCGATTTTTGTAAAGGTACACATGAGGGTGCAGATTGTCGACCCCCAAAACACCCCTTATTCTATCTGCAATAATTCAATCATGCTTAAATTCTCCACGCAATGACAATTTTATATCAAAGATTATTTATGTCTGCCTATAGCACAAATTCACCATGATTATATAGCCTTAAATTGGTATCTAACTTATAGGGTTAATCGTCCATAATTCATAAGAGCACGTCTGCAGTTTCTCGTATGAATTGAATCTCGTACAATAAACGTTTACGAAGATGTCCCCCTAAGGGGCGACGTTTAAGAATACAGGGGAAGTTTTGTTGTTTTAAACATCCCCTACCGTATTTACCGAACACACTCATTATGTTTACCACATTTAGCGTAAGGTTCGTACATTTTAAAAGTAAATCACTCTTTTCAACAATACATAAACAGCAGCGACAGATGTGCTTACTTTTTATGAGAACGTGCAAGTGGATGTGCGAAGACATTGGAACAACATGTAAAAGATTTAAGACTTCAACATTTAATTAAAAACGAGTCATAACGACTTGGAGCTCGATATTTCCATCAAATTGAATAATGAATTCAGTTTCATCCATTTGATTTATGCGAGAGAAGGTATTTTATCATTTTGAACATTGAATAAACTGCACAGAATACAAAATTCTATGTACATCTTTTATATAGACTTATATAAAACACTCCGCTAAAGAATCTGTTTTGCATGATAAATGTATTTTAAAGGTAACTTACACTCACAATTCGGCATTTTAATCAAAACTTGATTGCTTTTTGTGATTTGGATCAAATATATATAGGCCTACACATCCTCTACCTTGGCGATCTTCGATCGGAATAATGAACATTGAAAAGCTCGCTGATTTTTGTTGAACCAACAAAAATGACCAAATCCAGATATGATTCTAATAACGAAGTGCACGGCATTCTCGATTGATGATAAAAATGATAAAAATTACAACACTAAATTAATCACAAACAAAATACACCTAATCACATATATAAGTTACGGAAATCAAACCGTTGTTCTGCTGACGTATAAGAGGAATAAGATAAGAGGAACAGATATAGGTTATTATTCCATAGCGAACGCCTCCAACAACTAGATTATTTGGGGGTACGAGTACATGGTATTACGTATATATGAAATACGCCAACACAACTCCGGGACTCGAACCCACGCCCAACTTAGAACGTGAATGTCATTCGAGAAGTGGCACAATCTTTTATATACCCTACAACGAGCTAAAGGTTCGTACGAGGTTGTAATAATAAAGTGGTTCAAACAACTAATTATTTTAAATTTCTATTACCGACTTAAATTAGTTGAGTGAGAAATCGTCGGCTGACCTCAGTAGTATATAATGAATGAAAGGGTCCTAGTGTTCTGTCATTTCACAAACAATGGGCGTTAGATTCATTCACTCCCATCTGCCTTCATGTATGGGCGGAGCTGTGTGCAACAAGTAATGTATTTATTACCAAGCTGATCATTAACATTGCAATCAACCTAAAAAAAAAACAATCAACACAAAATGAATCAATTTATCCGTTCTTTTTTTCACTGTTCGTATTCTCTATTTTCAGGTTCTGGTTGAACCGTTGGCAGGAAGTGCAGTTCATTGGTGAGAAAATTCTATATTTCCTTTTTATAACCCGCTAGGCATAAAGGCACTCATCTGCAGCCTACCATGATTCCATCCAATAAACACTTAGACCGACGCCGCCAAGAAAATGGTTAAATATAGAGTGTGAATTGACGACTCGAAACTCCAGCACGGTAACGTTAACCATATGAAATGAGACGTACGAGCTACCATTATTTTGGTTGACGTGAGGACGATTATTACTTCGACTACGCTGGACGATTCTGATAGACATATAAAGTTTAGTGGAGCACAATACATATAAAAAAATACGAAATATTCCTTTCAGCTTTTCCGTTTATATATGAATCGAACATGGTGTATTGTAGCATCATTTTAACAACCGTAGGCCTATAGATTGGAAAAAGAACTTACAATTCAAAATTGTAGATATTTGATTATTGATCTCTAATTTTACATCGTAAATATGATAATACACACTTGATCTCAAACTCAATTTGATTTTTGTTCAGAACAGCTGTATTCCAATTGTTTAAAGCAATTCACACAACAAAAAATGGGAAACATTAATAAATAACATTAATAATGGGAAACGCTGAATATTATGTATAAAGCTGTTGAGAAAAATTATATTTTCATAATTTTGTATGAAATTGTAACAATGACTATGCAATTTGTATAGAGTTTTCCAAAAAAACAAGTTCGAATACTTGAATTTACTACATATTGCAGGTAACGTATAGGTAATTAATTACAGGTATACATTAATCACGCGTCAAATATGCACACGTATTCATCTGAATAGTTTCAACAACTTGAATGTATGAAGAGCTATAAGAACCTTTACCCTCAGTACTAATTGGACGCTGTTTAATATGATTAATATCGACACAATGATACTGATTAGTGAACACCCAAAATATCTCCAAGAGTCTTTCTTCCGACAAAAGTCAAACCACCATTTGTCTACTTCATTGTTTTTTCTACTTTCCTCCAAAGATAAGCTCACAGAACTATTTTCGGTTGGTATGTACCGATATTATGTGGAGTGAAGAAAAAAGAATACAGACGAGACCATTCAATTTATAACTCCGAATCTACGATCTGGATTATGTTGGATCTTGGGGCGATAGCTATGTGTTCACACAACCCTCTATAGCAAGCAGTGTCTACATAGCTACTATGCTATAGCTAGCACAAGACGTGGCACAGTGTATTTTCATCCGCGGAACGAGATGCATGTTTTATGAGGAGGATTGTGAATCAAAAAGCAAGATCGAGATGAAAGGAGCTGCTTTTCAATTCAGCGAAGAGACAAACATCGGAAACTATTCTACAGCCTTCAGCTCTGATGCATTCTTCAAGATATTATGTTGGCAATGGAGTAACATATAGTGCATAACATTACTGTCGACTCCATACTTGCTATACAATGAGCGTTGACGGTTGCCACCAACGTAACAAACGAAAATATCACCAGTATTATCATTGTCTTCCTGGAATAGGAAGACGGAAGGGGTGCGCAGGACATTGCGAGTATATTCAGTCATTTCTCGTAGAAATAATATCGAAAATATCATTTCTAAACATTAACAATTTACGAAATACAAATCCGATAACAGCCAAGTCATATCAGCGTATATTTCGCATATCCTAACCATCGAAAACGAAACAGACACCTTTTGTCAAATGACTCAAATATTTCAAAAAGATAATCTAGTGAGATAAGACAAATGAGATACAATAAGATCTTGGACCTCAAGATAGACGACATGTTGCACATTAGTGACGGTTTTTTTGTTCTTTACTTTCTTCATCTTCTAATAAATTCAGTACGAGATAATCTTGCCGACAATTTCTGTCTCGAAACATTAACCGCGTACAGTCGTTTTGATGACGTTACTGAGATAAGTCTCGAACAGAAGATATTCTGGCTAATCGCCTCCTACCCACTCACACACACACACATTGCTGGAAACAAACACGCATCGCGTCAAGTCGCACGCATAGGAGGGTACACATCGTTATAATTGGGTAAGTCAAGACCGCATCAACTGATGGCGGTCTTGATCGTCCGTCTGACCTAACCATTAACATCGACAGTCAGGGGTGTTGGTCTGCCAATACTTGAGAATCAGTTATTGTTCGATAACCCACTGTTTAAAAAAGTCACTGCATTTCTTGACTGATTCTCGAAAATTTTATTCAGATTAGGAGCGCAAGCAATAGAAAAATATTAGTGTTCGATGATAACATTCGAATGGTATAGTATACTGCATCAAACTGACAAAACGCGAAAACTCAATCTTTCTTCACATATCGTGGTAATATTTTTATAACGTTGGCTGCAGCCATCAACCAATTCCAAACCACTCATGATTTACAGTATAATAATAATAATATCCTAGTATAAGATGCCTCAGCTTCCTCTATATACACTTTGATATATAGCCGAAGCAGCTGTTCGCAAAGAGCTTACATGCACAGAGATTGAAACATTCTAGCACCAGGGAACAATAAATTAATATTATTAATAATATCCTTTCTCGACAACTTTACCATCCCATACATACGGAGCAGGATCAACAAGGAGTAATCCCCTTAAAATAAGTTATGATTCTTTAATACGCGTATCAATACGCAAACGACGCCCGTAACAAATTGGTTATGCGCCACGACGCGCGCGTCTGTCACTCAAAAGCGAGAAAAACATGTTTTTTTTCGGAGATGATTTAAAAATAAGTTCTACGAGATTTCTGTCGTGAAGTAAATCGGCACGAACTTGCTATTAGTCGATCGTCATTGTGAAGACGGATACGTGTTTTGATCTTGCCAGGTATGATTTGTAATCGTCAAGTCTTGTCATTCAAAAATGTAACAATGATCTAAGATGGATTTTGCTCATTTGTTTACTTTACTTGGTTCCGGGCGTGACTCCACATTATGCTTCAGAATCTGACATTTTGGCAATGATTTTACTCCATGAATATAAAATATGGGATACATATTTTTTTACTCTCCAGGAGACAAATATTGATTACATTTAACTTTCTATGACATATTTCCCTTCCATGTTCGAGCGGAAAAGACTGATAATACTCTTAGTTTCGATACTTTTTTACACTCTGAAAAACCTCTATTTTTTGTTACCACTTTTCCCGTTAGTTTGGTGTTCCTTTGGTGACAAATGTACTTCGTTATTGACAGTCCACTAATATACCGTGACTGTTTTCCGTCGGCTGTACAAGAATCTCCACTCCGCGTTGCGCGGGGAGAAAGACGCGGTAGGTGAGCCTTTAGGGACAGCCATAACGCCCACAGGATGGACAAAACTACTTTGATGGAACCCGTAAACCAGCTTGACTTCGGCAATAACGAGCCACCCTATATACGGCCAAGGGATTCCAACTGCCCCATCCAATTATCTTAGCCGTATTGCAACATACCAGATCGAAATCAAGAGAAATATAGAAGTCACATCTGTTTTTAAAAACATTTTCTACAAGGTTTCAAAAATATAATACTTCTTATATAAATGAACTCTGTAGAATATATGGTCAAAGTAGGATCCTCACGGCAATGGAACGCAGATGTAATTTTCGTCTCGGAAATATTAGAGCTGGGACTTGGTTATAGTTTTTTCTTTTCATCCCTAAGCAACTGGAGTATATATGTGGACGCGGTATATCTAATGGATTTAACATCAGATTCTCCATCAAGTTTCACGCGACGTCCTGAGCTTAGAGTAGCCTTAACACCACGACGTTCTGGACATTACTGGGCTTTTGCGACGGCTTTTAGTCCGACAAACTAATGCATACAGGAATTTCCCACGGGAGTAGCAGAAACGTAAAAGAAAATATTACTTTCAACTTAGACCTCAGTAAAATGTATTTTTATATTTTTGTATGTGTTTTTCTCAACTTATTCCGTAGTATTTTTCTCTCACAATCGGTAGCCCCATAGGTAACTGGTAAATGTTCATATTTTCTTTCATTTATTTTTGTTACCAGTTGTTCAGTTGTTCTATAGGTGTTTGTAAAAGTGTTGACTCCACTTAATGGATCGATATGGATAATCAAGGAAAGTGGACGCGGTGGCGAGCGTAAAGGGAAACATGTGTATATCGAGCGATAATATTGCGTAACGCCCAATGTCAGAGCGCTACTCAAATATTCATCAGTGTGTCGGAGGATCACTTATTCATGGCGACGATTGCGTCTCCGGACACCCATCAAAATGGTTGACAGTGTCAAATGGACATGCGATGCGACGAAATTAACACGCTGCGTAACGCAGTCGGCCAGTTTCGAATCGGAGAGGGAATTTCAAGTATAGTATTGCAATCGGATTCAAAGTTATACATATTGGAAGAGATAAATACAGTGGTGAAATTGATAACAACTCGAGTGTAACTTGAATAAACGTTTCCGCCACAATTTTTTTCGGAAAGATCACCCTTGCGATCATCAAAAATGCCATGAAACTGGTTCAGATTGAGAACTTGAGAACACGACTCAATAGTGTAAACGTATATACGAAGTCATCTAAATGGCGCTATCATTCTGATCGAACTACAAAATAATCAAAAAGTTGGTCAAGAATGAGTGATTTCGATTATAGTATCACTCAAATAACCGACTAAAGTTTGCGGCTTGGTTCTTAATAACACGGTTACACGTTTTTTTACGTCCCGGTAAGTTTAGCAAACCAGTACGCGAACAGTAGCGAAATTTACGGAACGTTTCCAACTCGTCCGCTTGACTCACAGGAACGAAAAACCGTGCAACCGTATTACCATGGATCAGATTTTCCACGGTTTTACGGGTTTTCCCGCCCCTTTATTCCACGTGAACGAAAAAAACGTTCCGTGAAGATTATGGCTCACCGGGACAGGAAAAATCCGTGTTACTATATATTTATTTGGCTTGAGAATCAAAACGTTCTTTACGTTTGGCATACAGAAATAAATAAATGCAGAACCTCCATAAAAACGTCCAAAACACCCACTGCTTTCCACATCAAAACGTGATCTACATACTATACGAGTTTAATATTATTTACTAAGTACCTGACAATTATATAATTGCTATAATATGTATGATTATTGCTCGACACTCAAAACTCGTTATTTCGTTATTAATTTGACGGTAATTATTTCCAGCTGTCGTTTTCTCGTCGTGACGTAACATTTTAACGAGAAGGCATAGCGTTGTGACAGAGAATTACGGGTGTTATGCGACTAATACAGCGAAGCCAACAGGTTTATGGGGTTTTCGTATCGGAGGCGGTAGCACGTGACAGCGACAGACGCATTACGTATACACGGCACGCACATTCCGGACCGAGAGCAAGTGTGCAGCACACATTTCAGGGAACTGCATCGGTAGAGAATGCAAGTATTTCTATTTCTCTTCTGTCGTACTGTCAAGAAATATATCTTTCAAAACTGTCATAACCATGTCGATCCAATATCAAAACTTATTTATGAAGCGGAAGGGAAGAGTCGAATTGAAAACGAAAAAGACACATCAAGAGACGATGGAAGCGTATCCAACCCAACCCTTCGGTTGAATTGATATCCGAGAAGAGCATCCTCTGAAATATTATATAATAATAAAGTGAACTGTAACCTGTCTGAATATTTCCGGACTGAATAAGCATAATGCCGACTTGCGGGAATATGTTATTATCTCATTTCCCTTCTCAAGACGTGAACCGATGACTAAGAAATCCCACGATGTGGCTTTTTTCTTTCTACGAAACGCTGACTTTCTTTTAGTTTATTTTACTGATATTTATAAAGTGAATTAGAAAGTGTCATAGCTGTATCATAGACATAAATGCACTACTACCAAGGCGCTCCACCCTTATGGCAGATCAAATCTGAAACACCTTCATAACATCGTTTATGGCTGCAAACGTTAGATAGCAGGATAAACGGGCTGGCGATAGCAGGATAAACGGGCTGGCGATAGCCAATCACAATCCAGTACGGTTGTCGCGTCAGCCAGTGGTCGGTAATACAACTACACGGTGAGGGTGTAGAAGGTGGCGGAAATGTAGTGGACTTGGTAGATTGTATACCCCGATGGTACATAGTATTTAACAGTCATTTATCGAGATTTTTTGTATCTTTTTTGTGGTTCTGAAACACAGTGTCGTACCGGTAATTTTCGTTGTGCATCAATGGTTCTAGTAGACGACTATCGTGGTCTTCAATGATAGTAATAAGTGACACTAGTGTCATATTTATTCTACTTTCAATATGAATAGTATTTTTCACCCTCAATTACCTCCGTCTTGAAAATACACCAAACAGCAAGTAACTGCCACTCAAGGAGGTTAAGATTACTAATAGGTTGGAGACGGCTTCAATTGTTGTAGACTGAAGCTAAAAAATCTAGGTGGCTTATGAGTTTGAATTGTTGGCGGTCATCTTACGAGTGTGAATATTCTAACTCGAAAAAGAATATTTTGTATAAAAATATTGTATATTTCACATAAAAAGAGCTTGCTAAAGACAGTCACAAGATGGCCGCCACGAAATAAATTGGCTTGACTTTCAACAATACAGAAAGAGTCTAAGCCCTCTCCAGCCTATTAGTAATCTAACTTCCTTGCTGCCACTGCATGTGTATTCCAAGAGCCAACACAAGATACAGAACGATTGTTGTGAACAAAAATTGATTACATTTTGATAATCATGGCAAGTATGGAATCAAGTGTGCCATGGAATCATCATCATATTACATACGCCTTTGGTTAATAGTTGAAATTGCAGATTGACAGTGATTCCAGTTTTGTTTATATCTCTACATGTTGACGCTTTACGAATGTAAAGTAATGTATGTTTATTCACTGTTTCGCGGTCTATCAACTCTCCTGCACATCTGTGATGTTGGTTTCCCTTTGTGTCAGTCAATCAAGGTGGCGGTGAGACAAGAATGGACGCATTTATCAGCATGCATTCAGTTTCGAACAAAAGACGAAGACAGAAGAAAAACCTATATAAACTAACTGTCGGAAATCTCTCGGGAAACGTTCATTAGACCTATCAGACTTCAATGCGATAAGCTACTGGATATAAATAAACCCCACTGAGGTTTTTCTTCACCAGTGAACTGGATCGAGTTTATTGGTCGCGTTCCCGAATCGAACGCGTTATTTTATAGAGATAATCCGACCAAAACATTGGTAAAACATGAGGTTACATGTGTCGGCGGTGAAAACAGATAGAACAAGAATAGTTTAAAAGCCGTACGAGAAAAAATATATAAAATAAAAGTAAAAACCAACGTGGAATTTATGAAAGTTCACGGAATTGACAAACGACCAGATTTCATTTAATAGACATTCCAATGTTATCAAGTCCTGAGTAAATCTCCATGGGAAAGAGTCAACGAATATATAAAAGTTTTACATATGTAGACTAGAAGAAGTAGGTGTTGAACTGCCAAGACCGTTTTTTTTATTATTCTATATACGCCGAAAAAAAGCTCGCAGCGATGTTCAAAAGAATTGGAAAGGCGGGTATAGGAGGTAAATTACGTCAGACATATATATAAGATAAATATTTGTCGTTGAGGAGTAATTCTTTCATACTTGAGAGGGTTGGTTGAAGAGTTTGTTTATAATTTTGTCGAGGAAGTGACAATACAAGTCAAACAACTAACAGTAGTAGTAAACGTGCTGATTGAAATAACCCAGGAGACTTGAACATTCGGAAAAAAGGAGTGAAGAAAAGTTGTTACACTTTTAAAAGTCGCTATTTGGTTGCCAATGAATTTGGCTGGATAAAGACTGCCACGGTTCATGGGTTTACATTATTTGTCAGCACTAATTTGGTGCCGTGTTGCTCAAATCTATCAGCGAAGAGGGGGGGAATTTTGATATAACACAATTCTGATATACATATATACTGAGAAATAAAAATTGATCCTTTCAGCATAATTGTATTCAAATTGGGAGCTGAATTGCAATAGGTGAATGAAACAGAGTTACCTATTTCCTCATATAAGCCTATAACGTATTCACTTTCTATGATTATTATCTCATGGAAAATTGAGGGTCATGACTTGACGAATAATAATATTATCTTCAAATTCTGATTTTAATTCAGTTTAACAAGGAGAATATATGGGTATACACCTTACGGAGAAACCTATTTATTTTTGTAAAAATATCTGGAGGTCCATTTGATATTTTATGATCTAGGGCCTATTTCATTATGGATCTACCCATTTCTATGAAGAAAATGAGAATCAACCAATTCGTTCAACTGAAAACATGAAAAATGAATTAAACCATCAAATATACGGAAAAATAACTACACCATAAGACATGCAACTCGATTTTCATTCAGATTTTCAGTCGTATCAAATGCTTCCTTGAAAGCGTATCTAATTGAAAGTGTATCTAATTGAAAGTCAACGTTGCATTTCAGTCTACCCCAGTTTTAGTTATACCAGGAGGTTATCATACCCTTAAACGTTGGACAAGATTGTCAAATCGAAATGGTTTTCAGAGTTGACAGCTCAAAAAAGAAACGAGGGTAACAATTTGAAATTCGTTCACCTTGTTTCGATAACTAAAAGATACCGACTTTTAGAAACAGGTTTTATTTCCTTTAACAAGATAAGGAAACAATGTGTAGTTTTATTTTTTGTCGACGATTCTAGCGGTGTGTGTGTGCGTGCGTCAGTGAAGCCATCTTTTTGACGCATACGGTACACACCTGAGGTGCGGTAGCCGATAAACATCGAGCCAACTTTCCGACACGAAACTTTGCACACATTGTTGAATTGATTTAAGAAAAAAAGGTGACCTGTCGAAATAGAATGATGTTCCTCGATTTAGACAATGATAAGGTAGATGGCATTTGTTTTGTCACCCGAACAAAACTCACATAACTGGCTATTCACAATGCGAACAGCGTAAGAACAGCATTCCCATTTGTAACACCATGCACGTAGAGATGGAGAAATATTACATTGAAATGATTTCTCGAACAAACTAAACTGAACTCAAGTAATTAAAATAGAATAAGATGTAATTATATTCTGATATCATAAAATCCTTATAAGATGAAATGAGTCCTCTCATATAAATTTTACTTTGAAAATAATTCCCGTATGGCTATGTTTGGATTTTTTTCTGAATCGACAGTTTACTATCACATGATTTTCACTCTCAACGTCTAAAATCCTTTTGAAAGATCATTTTTAATACATATAGGGTGCACGGTTATGATAACTAAAATTGGCCCCAAATGAGGAGTTGGGATGGTGATATGGAAGTTTCCCAGGTAATAAGAAGGATGGTAGTGGGAAAGAAGCGTTCGGAAAATCCGGAAAATGCTTCTGATTACACATGAGTGGTAACTTCAATTTCCACTTTCCTAATATCTTCATTTTCATAACTTGCAATGATAACAGGAGGTGTATAGTGAACGAACTAAATTATTTGATGATCTTCTTAATCACCCATTACATACGTGAAAATATTCACATAAGCACAAAGCATGAATTGAAACTATCGTTTTGAAGAAAAATATCAGAGATACATATTTACCAGTTCGCATAGTCAATACTGACATGTACTGATATCTGAAGATAAAGCAGAAACTAACCCGACTTAACAACGAGTGACTATGGACCTGGTAAAAATTCTTCAAGTTTCAAACCCAAAGAGCGTTCGAGTACGTTTCAATTTTATATAAATATGACTCGAACGTCCTCATCTCATGAAACACAATTTCAGATTCACGAATATGTTTCATACTAGATAACATTCGAAAAATCAATAAATAAATAATTGTATTGACATTTGATCGAAGCAAAATAAATCCTGTAACCCACACTTGATTATGAAATCCATATTTCATAGCACCATCGAGTAGCCAATTACCCCACATCACAAACACGATACGGGCAAGTTGGAAACTTTATCAATACCGCGCTGACGCTAGGAAAGTTTCACTATAGATCGAGCGTGGTGGGAAGTCATTTTCCTCTTCAGCTATATGTACGGGAAGCATAACGCGCTGGGTTTCCTGTTTATATACATGATATCATGTTATACATGAATGAATATATATATATATATATATATATATATATATATATATATATATATATATATATATATATATATATATATATATACATAAATATATATATGTATCCTATAGATAGATAAGGAAACTATGCAACGCGACTATTACTAATAGAAACTTGAGCCAATACACGCTCCCTTTAGGAGTATATAATGTACCGTTTAACAACAATGTAACTTTGCACTTTATGATAACTATTAAATATTGAATTCGCGAGAGATGACGGTTCCGTTCGAACGTCTACCCCATTCCACACAACTAGCGCGGTAGCTTGTTCCGCTAAACATGTTTGAATACAACTATACACAAATGAACAATCACGTATAATAATGTTCGAATTACTTTATCGTAATAGCGTAATACGTAATAAGTCTGATCTACCCCGAAATGATCCAGCTGTTGATGAGGTCGTTGAGCAACGATTAAGAGTATGTCATGATAAATTCATTCATAACCGAATATTCAATAACATTCAAATAAATACTGCAAGAGTGGATGAGCGCCATCGAAAACATCCATTCGGTCCGAAACGAGAATTTAAAAAAAAAACGTGGTGTTGAATTTGACAAACTCATGGATGACTGCATTTTTGAGAATATCTTAAATAATGAAATTACATTTCATTCATGTCAATATACTGCTCATCTTACAAAGAACGATGCGTTTTCTAGGGTACTTCATGAAATATTACCATACTTTGTATGCGAGTTAGAGGCCTACTGATCGAACAAAAAAGTAAAATATGTAATTTGGTAAACGCAGCATAAAAGGGCTTTTTTTAGCAGATTGACCTTTTGGAGCAGATTGGCTAAGAAAAGTCTTCTTATGAAACACTGATACCGATTTTATATATACTGATATACTGATATTACTGATTAGGGCCTATGTATCTAGTTTTCACGCGCGAGCACAGTATGGTTATCTATCTATTGGCGAATATTCAGAAAAAGTAGCTGAATATAACAAAATAATACCAATTGTCATCAATCGACTACAATAAACAATATTCTACAATTCATTCCGAAGTGGTAAGCCTATTAATAATCTTTTTCATCGCTTTTTCATCTTCAAAACTTGCTGTATTACGTTCAAAAACTCGCGCAATAAATGTCAAGAAACAATAATTCTTATTTGCGGAAAACCGTGTTTCCTTATTACAATTGTTGGTTGGTTAGCGTTCTAAGTTTCCACCTTAACGATCTTAGTTTCAAGATTTATTACTTCAGTGGCTATGTTTGGAAAACACCGGAACCACATATTTGTAGTTTGGACACCTTTTACAGGCCTGCCTAAAAGAGTTTTGTGGCATTTTTGTATGGGTGGTGGGGGGAGGGGCTCAACCCAACGCCCATAAAACCAAACGTAAAAAGACTTGAGAGGGTTCAAAAAAAACGTGGGTTTCATTTTATATATATATATATATATATATATATATATATATATATATATATATATATATATATAATTTATATATATGTGTTATTTCATACATTAGATAACATGTTAAATATGTTATATATATATATATATATATATATATATATATATATATATATATATTTGTATATACATACAACAGCACTGCAACACATGAAGTTCATGAAATTATGAAGCAGAATTCATTTCCATATCATGTGTCTTCAATGGTCAAAATGAATCGTTTTTCTATCAATATTGAATAACTCATTCAATCACTGCGTTTAGAATTCGTATCACAGCAGACGGTTTTCCTGTACGTATCAGTTCGAAAGGATACCTCGTTTATTTTCACACCAAAAGTATCGTAGAATCTTACGTTTCGACATCCCTGCATCGGTATAAGTCAGTATCGTGCAGATCCTGGTACAGATAAAGGGAAGGTTGATAGCTATACGTCTCGGAGGATCACCTGGGATAGGCGGAGTAGGATATACAGAGAGAGAGAGCTCGAACTCCCCAGTGACACACTCGCAGGTTTCACCAACTTCTAAATGAGAAAGATATACAAGACAAAAAACCGGAAAATAAGTCCTCTTCTACATCCAGAGTAGAGCAATGAAATGGTCTCATTGCGGTTGTATACGGAAACCCGGCAACAAGAACGGGGAAAAATATATATGATGAAAGAAAAAAGTATATAAGAAATAAAGGAACTAGACTTACATGTAGATATAGATAAATATATACACACACACATATATATATATATATATATATATATATATATATATATATATATATATATATATACACTGGCGTCTGCAAACACATAAATTGAATGCCTCGGATTTGGGATGTCTAACTTCTTCAATAAAGGAGGAATATGAAGGTATAGAGAAAGAGAATAAAAAGAATCATGACATATTATAGTAGCTCGATTTTTATGTCTTGTTTGTTTTTTTCAGTTCATACGTCTGGTATATTAAGAGTGAAGGGATTGATTCTATTATTGCAACTGCTGAGATTTTTCTTAACTGGGTCGAAAAGCAAATCACTCAAAGGATATGTTGTCAGACCCCAACCATTTTACTGCCACCACAACTTAATCCGATTGTATTCACAGAGATTCGATCTTCAAATGAAACTGTTTAGCTGCTCGATTCGTACTGAGTTAGCGTAAAACTTTTTAATAAGTTCGAAAGATTAAACTTGAAGTGACATGACATGATCCTTCGTTTCTCCCCATTAATGTGCTACTATAAACTATTCTCCATAAAAAAAAAGTAACTAAATTATACCGAATGGTAGTCGTTGATGACAATAACCAAGTAGGTCTACCGTTGAAATAAACATGCTTCAATAATCGAGTCTTGAAATGGCATTGATGTGACAATGATAAGGATATATACGATCATTCCATATTTCCTTCAAAAGTAGTACGGTCTAAATGATGCAAAGTACCTAATTTGATGAAGGTATCGCGTTTCGTCAAGGAATTCAAAACTGGACAATCAATCAAATTAATCAAATTCCAATTGAATGAAATTATCTCACTAGAACACGAACTTACGTGAATGTTGGGATCATGATTTGCGATCTTGCGTGTGCTACAATTATTATGGAGAAATAAACTTGCAGTTTTGGTGGAGGTGCCGCATTTTGTTCAACTCAATAATAAATCTCAGCTCGATCTCAGCTAGGCCCCATAGTAACAATTGTCAATCGCTAATAGGAATTGGAGATACATTACTAGTACATACTGGGCAGAAACATAAAAAAAGTAACCCTAATCATATAGCTTCTCTACTCTAACCAATTCTCCGTAATAGTAATCCTTGCGACAATATACATCAGAATTATACATAGAATTGATACATCAGTTTTATATTTCAGAGAAAAAAGAAAGATACTGGATTATTATTTTATGAAAACAAAAATAAAAGCTACCACAGCGAGATTCGAACTGGTGACCTTCGGGTCCAAAATCGAACAAGCTACCACAAAGTGACACTATAAAAAGGCCCACTCATTAGGCCATATAAGCAGGAAATGCGAGGAAATGTGCCTTGCGTTGGGGTCTATACGGGATTGTAAAGTCGCATACCGGCTAGTTAGCAATGTCTTCCTCTGTGGTCTCCACTCACATGTCTCAAAGAACCGCACGGTTGACTGGGACTCGGTGGAATAATACGATTATTGTTGGACGTGTCGCACGCACGGCGTTAATCCTCGCTGCGGGGCCTGTGAGAACCTGTCCGACGCTGGCACGTCCCCCCCTCCCCCCCCTCCCCTTTCACACCAACGCCGCCCATCCCCTATAGCACATACTGTCCAGAGTGAGCCTGTTAATTAGTTACAGCTAATTAACAAAACAAGAAACAACCGTTTATAGAATAAATAGATTTTAATTCAATTCACTAACAATTGGGATAAGCATTAACGTAATTTTAGGATCGATTTGATGTACGTTACCACCCACAATAGGATATAAATAGATTAAAACACGAGTTTATAGGATTCAGCAATTCAATGGTAAGCTAATAACAGGTACAAGCGTTCAATTGAAACTAACATGAAGAAACAATTTTATACACAATTGTTATGTACAGAATACGCCATATGTACATGTAGACGAATGATATGCTACCAAAACAGTTCATCCACTCAATGGCTAATCAAGAATAGATCTTCTTGCACCTCCATTCCCCTCGCATGCGTCTGTAATTAGTCACTGAAGTCAAGTCCCTGCTGGCTGCTCGTTGCTCGGTAGCAGCACAATCCAGCAAGTCTGTAGCGCATTCTGGTGATCTGCACGAATTTTTTTGGTGGTACAGGTGAGAGGGTTAGAAGAGAGTAGTGGCCAAGTTGTAAGGGTAAGGGTGTAAGTGGGGTCAGTCCTAATTTAGGATCATGTTACATGTATTAGTGACATATCTCTGGTTGGTGTATGGTACGTGACATTCCTTATTCATTGAAACTTCAACTATTTGCCACATAGTGCAACCTCCAAAATATAGAAGATGAGGCGAATTCTACAAATTTTGGCATACATAAAAGAGAGGACAATAATAACGTAATTATCATCAATGTGCTTACATATATAATATAATTTGTGAGAATTTAAATTTCAAACGTTTGAAAAAATGAATTATCAACATTGTTAACATAATATTTCATAATTTGAAAATTGATTTCGTCTAGACACAACGATATCCATCCGTTCCTGTACAGTAAATGAAAGAGTGTAGGGAATGAACCATGTTAACTTGTTAATTTCCTGAAAGTGTACAGGCGAAACGCGTCATAACTCTCAACTATTGTAGGCTTTCCCATCAACAGCATATCCTGTGTAAACGTGTCTTGTATCTCTTACTATATATGAATTGACACTTGACCTAATCAGATAATGGATCTGTTTAGTGAGAAAACCGTCTAGAGAGAGAATATTGAAAGAAAGATGATGAACCCACGTGCATCGCTCTCGGAAGTCGTTCCAACGAGACTTTATGGACTTGACTTGAAAGTATGTACCAATGAGCTTCAAAGTTGAACGACTAGAATACGTGAAACAAAAATCTCTTCCATATATAATATTGTTGAATTTGGGTGTAGCGTTATGGAGAAGAAATGTCTGTAACAGTTAGCGTGAATATATTATTAAACAACTCAGGAATGAAAAGATCTATACATTTTTTATGTCTATGCGTCCGCCATCTCCATACGACAGAAAGTTTCCGCCAGGGTGATTACACGATATAAATGATCATGAAACTTGAATCCAGTGCAAGATACCAAAAAAATAACAAATACATCTCGATGTATTTGTTATTTATTTTGTAGATGCAGACAATATTCGTCGAAATTACTAATTACTCAGATTTATTATTAACAAAGTTTGAGACATCAGTTTTATGTAATAAAACTCGATATTTTTGCCGTCGATTTTTACCTCATCGCGTAGGCCTACCGATACATTCAGCTAATTATGAAGGTTTATATATGATAGACCGTATTTTAGAATATGTACTTTTCTGAATGGTGTATATATGTGAAGCAGTTTCACTAGAATTTATTCAGATGGAAAGCAGCCACGAACTACGATTGTTCATACACATAGTGACACTGGAAGTGTTACGCTGTGAGAATAGGTTTTCATTGAAAGAAATACTTTGAAATTGAAATTGGGCTTAACATACTCAAGAAAAAAATGAAGTCTCAAAGTCGACTACCGGTAGCAAAGTAGACGTACGATGCAACAGAAATAATTAATATTTTCTATTATTATATCACTTTATATAATTATCAATACTAGACGGATGTACAGCAGTATCATTATGACGCACAATTACTTGAATCGACTTGAAAGCTCTGTGCTTCCATTTCAAGACACCGACATGAAGTGTATACAATTACTCGACTAGATGACATCATACATCAAACGATGCGACTAAAACATACTTTATATATAAATATTATCAAATCAGACACGAGGCAACATGTTTCCGTTGCTGCTTTTTTCAATAGTTATTTATAAACACACGATATTAAATAGACCTCCCAGCATTCGCACACAACATATACCAATACTGTGCTGTAACATGCTTCTCGATGGTACGAGTCGTTCCCGATCGAATGTCTACTTCAGTAAATCATGTATGGTCTGCATACAAAAATGGAGAAAATCAGCTTTATATTTTTTTTTCCATGTTCACGAATCAGTGTGATTGAATGAAAAGTATACCAACTACAAAATAATTGCGATTAATATGGCATTCTATCGTTGGAATTCTGTGTTGAATCTGTGGTTGCATATGTGTGAATTTTATATCATATTCAAAATTCGTGAGCTAAAATCTTCTGTTTTACCGCAAGCGTGTATACAATACAGTTCCTAATCAAAGTAACCTGCTATTTAGCCGATTTTAGTAGCTCGATTTAAGCATCTCAATGCACTCACTGTGTTTATCCAACGTCCATTTTGTTTGAACAGATAATGACCTCAGAGGTCATCTATAGGCATTTTTCATGTAACGTCACTCATTGCTGACAACAATGCCCTCAAATCGATATTTTTTATTCAATCACAACTTCTGTGTTCTGTTCGGTCACAGAATTGCTATGGAAAGTATCACTATGCATTTTAATAATCATGAATACTTCAAAAAATGGATTTATCACCTCTAAGAGAATGTCAAGTCTGATATTCAATTGACAAGAGGAAATAGTTGTTTTTGTGGACCATTATGAGAGAGTGAAGAAGGATTCGTCGTTGCATTCCTAGCTCAAACGTTTCAACTATTCCAATGAAGGGAGCGAGATTCAGACAAATGATTAGGTTCAAGTGTTCACGGGCTGCTCATGATCTTAAAATTAATATTGTTGATTAAATATCTCATACAAAAGTCGGAGCACTTCCGAGAAAATTGTTCCTTAAGTGGTGGTTATTTATAAAATGGTTAGCCTGCATAATCAGTTCCATGAGGTTATAGTCTCTTTGATATGTTCATGAAGAGATATAGACAAAATGTTCTTGTATTTCTGATCATATATGCCACATTGTTCAAAACTGGACATGTTTGAGAATTGAAGCAACTGAGTTTTTACACAACTGAACAATTAACGAATATGCATTTCATAATACCGATTTCATTTTACTCACCTGAAAAACTGATAGAGAACATGAACACCACGAGTCAATCTAGAATGCTCGGCCACAGGAATCAAACCTTATTCTGATGAATAAGGTTGCTAATAAGTTGCTAACGACTTCAATGGTAGCTAATATAGGTAGCACCGAACTTCTCTTAGATCATGCTGTGCCTTCTCTTAGACCATTCTATGATGATTGACTGCATAATTTGTTCACTGTACTGAGCAATACTCACGAGACTCGCTCAGTTATGACCGCGACCATGTCTGGCGTTCTCGTCCAGCTGAACGTATGTGATGTAACGTCAAGCAGTGAAACCGATGTGACGTATGGAGGTGTGACCGGGTGTTAATCTAGTAAAAGTGGTTTTAGTGGGTAGGAGTGTTTTAACGACACATGCCACGGAAATACGGTTAATGGGGTGTGGAAATAATTTCATGCATCACAAGAAGGGTTAAAACAAATCAAGGGTCGGATTTTAATGATAATGATACTTTACGTTTCGCTCTTGTAACTGATTAAACTGTTCTGACAGTACATATACAGGCCAATTGGCAAAGTTAAGTTATTGTTATGCAAGTGATTAAATTCAATTGATTTAAATTTTCAACATTGGTTCATTGGATGAATTATAGTAATGAAAGGAACGGGATCAGAAATAAATAGAAGTACGAACGAGTACGAGGTAATCAAACGAGGAAACTTTTTAGCTCTGTCGATTCATTGTTCAAGTTGAAACAAATTTCCAGTTATTCTTCGCAATTATTGACGACTTCTGATCGATGGTTTCCGACATAATGCAATAATGAAACTCAAAATAATATACTTCTGCTCGAAGCTTGATGGAAGTGGACTATAGCCATAGTTAGGCCTATAAATATAGCATTTCAGTAGCTGAACTATTTCATCAGTGGATCAAATATAACGGTCAATTAAACACTAGGTTGATTATATTTATATTATGAAAACGTAGATAAAATTGTGAATTCATAAACTTGGTTCAACTACGATAAAAAAATATTATTTATATATTTAGGGCCTATATAATATATATATATATATATATATATATATATATATATATATATATATATATATATATTTATATAAATATGTATATATATATTATACATATTTATATATATATATATTTATATATATATATATATTTATCATTCCATTTGACAAGCAAAAATTAGAAACATACATCAATACTGATAAGACTAGCAGCGATAAAACTGGAGTAAAAAATTTGCTAGCAACGTGACATACGGACTGAATCAAATATTTCAAAATATATGTATCAGTACAAATTCACCAACATCTTTGATTCGAATTTCAACATATGAATACTAATTTTATTTTATCTGCACTAACGTGATCTCAAAGCTTCGACTAACGCTCGTCTTTCCAATGTTTCCGTGTTTCCGCCAGAGCAATATAAAGCAACAATGATCCAGTGAAATGACGTCACACACAGATAAGTTCCAGTCAAGATGGCTCATAAAATCCTGTAGCTAGGCGAAGAAGGCATTTATATAAACACTGAGCTTGAATAAATAGAATGTACTAGCAATTCGCTCATCGTATTGTGCCAAAAGTTTCAACATTTCACGCACCATGAAATAAAATGAGGGAGGGGTGGAGAAGGGAGGAAGGGGGAGGGAACGGGTATATAAGGGAAAACACTTTCCAAATGAAGGAGCTTGAATGAGATTTGAGTTTCACCCGTGACTTGAGCCAAGCTATAACCTCTACACGCAATCACCACACGGATGCTCGCAGCTAGAGGTGCACGGTCGACGTCGACGGCGAGGTGGCGTCAGCGTCGCCACGGAGAACTGGTTGAAAAGCAACGCGCTTCTAATTATACAGGGAATGTGCGGTATTCCTGTGGGTAAAAGAACTAAACGGGGAGAATTCTTAGTTTGCAGAAGGAGATAAAATACTTTCGAAGAAATGTTAGGGGGCTGAAATGGGGTGGAAGAATGAGTGTTTATCGAGATCATCCGACATATTTTTCGGAAAAGTTGGGATATTTCATAACAGGTTTGAGCTTCATTTGTATTGGTAATTTTGAATTATCCCTATATTGGGCACAATAGGTATAGGCCCTATGTGTATAATAATGCCTCTACATAAACATATTCGATCGCCATCATATATGATTCTCGCAATAGTTGTGCGTTTCTTCAGGTTCATCCACACATGAGATGCCTATACAAATCATTCTCTAGCAGTAATATGAGTTCTCTTCTTCCCTACTCAATATTGCGATATCTCACAATTAACATTCTCATAGATCGACCTCAAACTTGAAAATCTATCGAACTGAAATTCCATATCCTTACATCTAGCTATGTCATCGAATCTATTCAAGGATAATAAAAGTATATTTCAGACAAACCATAAGCCATAAGCGTATAGCGATACCCGGCTATATAGCTATCTCCAGTCAATAATAAAAACTATTGAGCATTGAAGCCAACCCCAACAATATACCAATAAACTATTGGGTTTCTACTTTCTACGAATCTCGATATTCATTTTGCTCACTAACTCGTACCCCTAAATAAAGTTATTGCACGTGGGAATTCACACATATACGTTTATCTTGGTCCTATAGATTATATCGGTACAATAATGATAACGATAGAAATAAACGCGACGAATTATTTGTTTGAAGTGAGAGACTCGAAACTGGCTGTCTTCCAATCTACAAAATAAGACTCGAAAGATAAAAAAAATGGAATGTGAAATATTGACTTATCCTTTGAAAATGACACAACGGGAGGGTGAAAAACTGAAAATTCATAATCCTCTTCAAATGTATACGTTCGGAGAGGATAGAGGGGAGTGCCAAGAACGTCTAGGTCACCAAAATATAATATTGCATGCGTATTATTTTATCAGAGATTTCAGTCATCGTCTCAATGTATATTGCTAGCTAACTTGATGCAAAGCTCCAAAAATTCAATTATAAAAATTATAATAAACCCCTATCTTCAGTCGGAAACATAGCGGAATGTTGAAGTGGTTTCAAAATAAGGGTTTCACGAAGCTTCTTAGAAAAGGAAACATAAAAAAGTTATATTGGTTTCAGGAGAACATCATTCAAAAAATATATCTCAGTTGAAATTATTAAACATCAAATATGAACGGCAAGGAACGTGAATATATACACGGCAAGGATAACAATATGAGTGCAATTTACCGCCGATCGAAATTAATTAAAAACATAATCTTCCGGTAGATATCTTGATTCAATTCAGAAATTCAGTAGCTAGAATATATCATAATTCCTTTCCGGTAACTTCAAATGTTTCATTATGAAAAGTTTTCCGAGTGTAATGTTTCTTTCCTGGAATTAGATTGGCAATCGCATTATGTGTGTATATACGTCTGTGTCTATAGGCCTACGACACAATAGGTTTTATGAAAAGTTAATTAAATTTATAATTCCGTTTGTGAAATTAATTGGCTGAGAGGTAAATATTTCCATAAGATGAGAAAATAACTGAAGTGACATCAAACGGGTTGATCTTCTTATCGATAAAGAGTGTTTGAGCATGTGACTCCAAAGTTGATTGGACGAACAGAGTGAAAATTCGATCTGATTTCTACGAAACTGTCCTCTCGTGTGTTTTGTTGAACTTTACACATGAAGTTGAATCGATTGAACATCATTATGGAAGTGTCAATCAGCATCTCAGTTAGTACTAATTGGCCACGACCTTTAATTAGTAGAGTGATAGGCCTAGTTATATTGAGGGCTATCACTTCTTATTTTTTCTATCCTTTGTATAATGATGAACTTGCACCTGCTGTCATTGGAAGAAGTGAACATTGCCTAAGAGACTTAGTTCAAAGTGAAAGATAATAACATTCGTGCGGTCGGATTATTCCTAATACCAATGTTGGTAGTGTCCGGATATATCGCGAAAAAAAAGTTTATATTGTGTTCCGGACTTTCGAGAACTAAAAACTTTCATCTGCGGCGAAGAAGTGTGGTCACAGACAGCGTAGAACTGGTGTCAAAGTTCATGGCTTTAATTTAAAATAATAATAAAATGGATTGGTAAGATCGCCCTTGTGGTGCCCCGTCCAAACGATCCTACTCTCATCCTTAGCCTTAATAGGGGAACAATGATTTTGTATCAAGTTTCGTTGTTACTAAAAAAAAATCTCGAGTTCATTTTCATATATCTATAATAATTACATTTGATATATAATTCCATAAGATTGAAAAGTCAGGTTATTTTTCCAATTGCATATTTTGCAAGAGTTAGTACAACAATAATCAGTGGGGTTTCAGACCAGACTATTTCCTCATTTAATCGATACCTATAAACTGGTAATACTGCTGTTGACCGGTAAATTAATTCTGTGGTATATGTACTTCAAATCGAGTGTTTCCCACCTACAATAGCAACTCAAATCTAATAAAAGCGAGGATGTAATTAATTTTATATAATTTGCATTCACTTTATGGAGACGATTCATGTAGTTTCTGACAATTAGTATTTACAAATTCGTTCAAAGCCTGCAAGAATTTATTTCTGTTACAAAAGAAGCATTATTGGCATGTATCGCCATATAATGATAAAAATGATTTTTTTTTAATTCTACTTTTGATTCTACTCGATTTGTATTCTCCGAACAGATTTAGTTGTACTACACCATAGTTTGTGGATTCATCACATTCGTGCATGTATATTCATCGCGTATACCGAAAATGTTCACCTTTGTGCGAGCGACTGTTTCGCTTTTAGCGTCTGTAATTCAGGAGTCTCGGACGTCAACTTTAGAGATTCACAAAAATTCATACATATATTTGTTATCACAAGCACATACAGCACACGGTTGCGTACCATCACAATCATCTTCAATCCATAATTCAAATAAAGTAGTTTAAATAAAAGTTTTAGCACTTCGTGTGTTTGAAACCACGTTCGCATTAAGAGTATTGACATGAATGCAACATATACACAAGAGACCAAAGAGACAGTAATAATAATAATAAAAAAAAGTACTGACAAAAATATATCTTTATATGTACATAGAAAATTCAGCGACACTGATGGTGTGGTTGTCCACAGTTGTCTGCAGGTTCTTAGGAATCATTTTTATCCGCTAAGGTATAAAGATTTTCTTTGTACATTGCATGCCCAAAGAAGAAGAATATATATACACAGACATTCATTTGATTTCAATTTCCAGTGACGTGTCTACAATGACTGCATCAGTCGACCATCTTGTGCTAGTCTAGAACTGATGTATTCATCAATAGGCACACATTTTATACCTTATGTATTTTCGTCAACGTCAAGAATATAAATGAAGAAGCATTTTTCTCTTAGGTTATAACATAGATTTTATACATCGCGTCAGTCAAAGCAAGGCTGGCAGTCTCCCGCTCGAGCGTTATACATGTAGTTGCATATGGTGAAGTACACAATACACGATATGTGAGATATGAATGATGAGATTCTATTCGGATGTGGTCTAAATTATTTGAATTGAATTAATTTTTTTCTATATTTTCATGTGTACATTCAAATCTCTGAATCTATTGAAAACTAACGTTCCAGCAATCATATGTGGTTCATCATTTTGGAAGAGTTTCTTGAAAAAAACAAGAAACTCAAATTTAAATTCACTTGACTCCATCAACATCCATATTATATCATAATATATTTCAAAACGTGAATAATGAGTGATCAATTATAATTATTCAAAGAAATATTAATTATCTATAAATCGAATCGATATAAGATCATTTCGACACAACAGCGTACATACACACTGAATAATTATTTCTAGTATTTGAACTAATATTTCTATAGAGAGAAGAAAGAAGAGGAGAGCAAGAGAGGGGAGAGTGAGTAAACGTTTTAAACATCCACCTTGATAGTCTCTTTATAATCCTCAGATCCATTCAAGTGTATACACATGCCTTCAAATGTGAGAAATGACGAATCGAAACACCCGGATGCTAATACTAGGTGCTGCAATACAGACCGACGATCGTAAAATGTTTTCTCCTCCAAGTTGGGTGTTACCCCACTTTACTTGTAGACAGTTGAAGGAGTGACTATATATTGCATTGTTACTTCTCACATGTGAATCAAGTATGACGTATACAAGTGTTCTGAACTCTTGTTTAGGTAGACAGATAGACAGAAGGCGAGAAATCTGACGTTATATTCAAGAACCTGACAGTTTATTCCAACATGTAACCTGTAATTAGTTTCATCTGGACTTTGTGTTGGGAGAAATTAAATGAGTGAGAAAAACTATTAGGGCTAAGCTATTAAAATATGGGAGGTATACTCTGAATGGGTGAGAACGTCAAACAGATAAGATGAGAATTTGAATTAAATGTAATATTTGAAACCATGGTATCTTGATTGATGTAATTAAAATTCCAATTGCATGCATGTGAAAGTTTAGCGAAACAGATGAATTTATTATACCACATACAAAAATCAGGACTTATAATATTGCTCCATCGTAATTCATGAATTTACGCTAATGGTGGGATGCCCCAAAAAAATACAAACACGGTTTGCAGCAAAAAAATATGAGTAAATAAGAGATTATACATGAGATCAGTTGAAAACGTTCGGAATTTTACATCCGTGGTTTAAAAAATCATGATCAGAAAGTCACATACCGTAGTCAAAATATTCACTCAAATAGTTTGCGGCACGCAACAATACATGAAACATCACATTATCAAACAGAAATCAACGATTTCTGATTGCTGCTGTTGCACTGGATATGGTAGTAGTTCACCATTCGCCGTTGTTTATTATAACTTGCCTTTGAATTTGTTCATTTTTTTGAAAATCATTCTACTTATAATGAAACCACATTATATCTTTGTCAAATCCAAGTCCCTCACCTAAACACAAGCGCTAATTCAAAGTGAGGTTTCGTTGATATTCAGCACTGACCAATTAGTCTGTGCTATCAATTAATTTCTCAGGTTTATACTATCTTTTTTCTGTAGAACGGATTTGCATTTATTAAACGAGGGTTGAAGAAAAATACAACTCATCCGAACGAAATTGAGAATCTTAAGTACAGGAAAGGTATAAAAAAATCAATACCTATATCATCTTAAAACCCACCCTCACCTTTATTACGCATTAGGGGTCGTCTAATAGGAAATACCAGTCCGGACCGCAGCTTGCAGGGGGGCGGCAATAATACTGCCGGTGGAACCCCATAATTTTTATCGAAAAAGCGTGTCTAAAAAAAACGACCCTTTTCAGTATTATATAAAAAAGTTTTGACTGTTGTACAAATTGGTTAGCCCGCATTGAGCCCATTACAAAGCCAACGCTGAGCCGAGCAAGCAGCTGCGCCCCTGTGTGTGTGCCTAGTATCATCCCCTTTCGCCCGTCGAAAAACCTGAGTGACGCCTTGTTAGAAAATATAGTTCAAGGGGTGCTTATAATCCATCCCCCGCATAATTCCATCATATTCGACAAACATGACAGACTTATTTCATATTTATACAATCACTTTTAAAATTTTTTACAAATGTTTTATATAAAGGAGAAAAATTATGAAAAACCTCTGCATTCTGTTGTACGAGGAGTGTGTAATTGAAATTGCACGAAGAGGTAGGCAAAAAATCAGGATGTGGAAAATTAAATATTCATTCAGGTTTAATTGAGTTTTGTTACAAGGAATGCTTTTGCTACTGTAAAGTGAAAATATTATAATTGCATTCCGTTCCCAAAAGCTGAACGTATTAGAAACATAACAAGAAGAGACAAGAAATTCAGTTTTGAAGGTAAATTATGAATAATGTATTAATATAAAGCCTGTGATGTTCTGGAAAGTTGATTTAATAAACATTCTTCACTTTAAAAAAATACATATCGGAATTAAAAAATTATAATGAATTGAAAAGATAGAACTTTTCAGCGATATATTCGCAACTAAGATCATTTCGAAAAGAAAGGTCGCAGATACTCAGCTCCCAAAGTTTGACTTCACATTGACACAAACGTGAACTACAGCTAATTATTCAAGACGGCAACAGGGTGTTCATGTGTTCATCATACACAATGAAACCTCTTTTTTTTTAATAACATCGAAACTTGATACAGAATCATAAGGATGAAACATTATGAAACGAATGTAGAACTCCATACACAAGGCTCAGTGAGAATTCGTCCCAACGCCAGAGTACACAATCCATGACATCATTGTACAAATTGAAATCTTCGGAATTTTGAATTTGAAAAATTGATCTTTTCGTCGCCCATCATTATCAGTTATTCGTACTATTAGTAGAGCATCATTATCAAACGGAAAGAGAGTTCATAAGAAGTTTTCACATTGTTTTATGTAACTACGACACTCATTCAAAAATTCAAAATCAGTACAATGAGTTACAAACTGTACTGATTTTACTAACTGTACTGTACATTTTTTTTTTTGAAGCAAAGGAATTAGAAAAATAATATTTCCCCAAGCTAATATATAGATGCATGATGAAAAAACACGCACCCCGAGATACTGAACCCTATACCTGCCCACATCGATACGATTGTAGATATACCCACATATAGAAGAGGTGATAAGACACTCAGTTCCCACTTCTTCAGCGACACTCGAATTGAAGCTGAATTATGATCAATCGATTGCAGATAATCGAACAGATCGACCCTAACAAGATGCTAAGGAGAAACGACATATTCTCAAACTGCAAATATTTACATAAGCTTATAACGAAAACGGATTCAAGATCTAAAGTATGTTGCTGCTACATATCATAACTAAACAAGGGGTAGATTAGGATAAGGGGTAGATAACTGAAGTAAGGGATATCTGTCATATTAAAACATCAAGTTCCGATTGAAAATTGCATCAATAAAGAAACTAAGATCCTACTAGATGAATGCATTGCACTTCGAACTATAGCAAACAACCCTCGCAGTGTAGAGCCTCTATTCCTTGGCCCAGGCTGCATGGGGAACTACATCAATCAATCAATGTCTGTCACAAGCATCCCGATCGTTTCTCAAATCCTGCTAGGTTCACAGGGATAATAGCTGCTCAGTCTGGATTGCTTCGGAAAACATAATGAAATGAAAAAATGCTTATTGGAATACTTTTCCTATAGACCCCCGAGTACCGTGAATAGTGAGTATAGCATAATCACGTTTAGAAAGAGAATGGATAGAAAGAGATTGACAACGTTTTGGGCAATAAACTTGTAGGCTATAGTGAGGAGGAGAGTTTTGAAGATTAATTTTTTCATATCTATTGGAGCCATAATGAAATGCGTTGATTCGACTTCGCATGAAAGAAAACATGGGTCTATACCACAAGATATTTTCTCATTCATGTTTGAAAGTTTCGACTCTACATTCACAAGTTCTCAACAGAAATCTTTCAGTCTATCTTAAGGAGTGCGTGGTAATAACTTCTGCTAATTACTTTTCAACTGTCTGATGATATATACATTTTTACTCTACACACTCTCGGTTTCACAGTGAATAGGCCCACCAATCAGATCAAA
Source organism: Brachyptera putata (assembly GCA_907164805.1). Classification (NCBI taxonomy): domain Eukaryota; kingdom Metazoa; phylum Arthropoda; class Insecta; order Plecoptera; family Taeniopterygidae; genus Brachyptera; species Brachyptera putata. Next base: position 10,753,279 of record OU015468.1, on the reverse strand, counting down.
TAAAACCAGTAAACAATCTCCTTGAAAGTGTAGTTTGTATATTAATTTTGTAAGGAAGTAATTTTTATTTGTATAAACAGGTACAGCGCATTAGTTAATTGGTTTTCATAAAAACCACTCAGTAGGTATTAATATCAGCTGTGCTTCTCTGGTTTCAGAATGAACATACCTCCAATTGTTTCAAAGTTATAAACAAAAAACTTAGTTTTAAACTAAATCCATTCCTGCACGGCGCTTTGAATATTTATATACACTGATATAGGGAGTTTCACATTTGTCTTGAATACTACGTTTAATGCCCTACAGCCTTCTCTAAAAGCCATGTCTTACAAGATACTCATCATTTGAAACGTTTAAGATATTGATCGATGAATTAACTCATTAATCAGTGACAATGAACATAAAATGAATACGATTAAATGAAATAGTTTCGTATTGTGAAGAGAGAGATGTGGTATTGTCAGCTATCGGAGAGACTCGATCTTTTAACGCACAACAATTGACTTCTATAATGAATGTTTGTTACTTGCGATGTTAGATTGTCAAATCGGCCACTCGAGTACAACTGGAATGAAATATAACATTGGTACAGTCACTATCAAATATTTTCACATGCTGATTTTCAGTGGGCTATACAGTCAGTCAACACGCGTTTTAATTTCATCATCATCAAAAGATTTCATACAAAATCAATCATATTTCCAACCTACAATAAAGAATGACGGCAAATTAGGACCGTTTGGTCGGAGTAGCAAAAATACGATATTTCACCACAAAATTGGATCACACAATAGTGTAATATATGAATGAACATTATTCAACAAATGAGAATAAAGAATATTGATTATTTCTTGAAGAATGATACAAAAATCATCGACTATTAAAGTATAAAGAATCAATGCGGCTCCCACGAATCTTGCCTCAATGTGTGTTATTTATTTGTAGAAGCTGACAATCCGATTTAATGAGTTAATTCATCGATCAATATCTCAAACGTTTCATATAATGAGTAATCTTGTAAGGCATGGGTTTTAGAAACGGTTGTGGGGCATTGTAGTTCTTCGAGACAAGTGTGAAACTTGATCTACGTACATGGTAAAATACGTTTCGTCACGTATGTACGAAGACAATGGGGCAACTCAGAAATGTCGTTATATTGCCATTTCCAAAACTCGAATATTTTTCAGCCTCACGATTGGCTATCCTAATAATGCATACGACTAACTTCGCGTCACACTGATTTAGAGTTATATTCGAAGTTGAGAAATAATATATATGCTCCGTATTACAAATAAAAGTGTTGTACAAACAATGTATTTTTAATCTTTGGTCATTCCGGCTCCGATGTGTGTGAAATGATAATAGCACGTGAAACGATGATGGTACGTCATCAGAAACACTTGAATATTCCCTCAAGTGTTTAGCTAATAAGGAGCACAAATCTGAATAATAATCATCACAATGCAACCGACAGGTTTCCTGCCAAATCCACTCCCGACTACCCACAAACAGAGTCTGATTATTTACTCATCTTTAAGATTACAAATCTGGTATCGTGACTGAGTTTCAACTCTAATCCTGTAGCTGTCTTGATTCAGCATACAAGTTCTATATAAACAATGGAGCAAGTGACATGACGTCTTTCTCTCTCTCTCTCTCTTCATCGGTGCCCTCTTCTTCAAAACACCAGTCAAGTACTGCTAATGAAATCTACGAGTTATAAGAGTGACACCCAAGACTCCGCGTGATGACTTCCTCTTTGTTCGTCGCATTGGTTTGCTTATAATGCATCATTCGACTTGTCTAAACAACGACTCATTACGATCGGAGGAGAAACAGATCTGACTCGCGTCTATAACAGCTCTATCACAGCTGGATAGAGAAACGTAGAGAGACGTGACTTTTAGAGATGTGATGAAATGAAGATGCAGGGAAAAGGAAAGGGAGAAAGAAAAAGAAAGAAAGGAGGGGGGGAAAGAAATGGAATGTCAGAAACCTTGACATGACCCTCTTGTGACCTGACCTGGTAGTTCTGACCCTGCGACAGGATTTGTCTTGCTATGAATACACTTGAGATGAAGAATACCACACAATATGCATTTGACAAGATGTGATTTTCTTGATGCAACATGACATCATCTAGCAAATTGTTATCTCACTTACAAATAGACAAAGAGTTATTTTTATGTACGGTTTTATCCTAATTTCACGAACAGCAATTTGCTCTTTATTATTTCTTGGTAAATAGTATGACGTTACTAATTATTACACTTGCTAACTGCGTGGTATGATCGTGGCGATATTAAAAGCATGGTTGTAGGGATTTCATATACATTAGTGGAAAACTAGCAAAACGGATCACATGAGTTCACAAATTATTCACTTGATTGTAGTTTAATGACTATATGGTAGGCTAGGTCATTAGCCTATCTAGCCAATACAAAATCAATCGCACAAATGAGTTGCATGATGTGCGAAGAATAAAAAAAATATCTGCTGATCGTCACAACCTCTGTTTTGATGAAACAAGTAATTCTGACAGCCAGAGTATACTGAATTTTCGCTTGTACGGTATACACATGAACAGGAGAAAATCTTCAAGCCACCTTGATACTCATGCATTATTGAGCTCATACAGACAAAAGGTTCGAATTCTAGCTCCGTATACGGTGATAATGCCTTAAATTTATAATAAAAGTTATAATTAGAAGTTCAGTATTGTGTGTGCCAGAGGAGGAGTAAGGGCGGTTCTGTCAAGATGACAGTCTACAACCGTTATCAAATCGAAAGATGAAAATAAATACTATAAAAACTATAAAGACTTCTTCAAACTTGAAACATACGGTAACTCGGGAAGTCACTGTAGAACACCCTCTACCCAAACAAGCATAACCATCATGGGAGGTCAAAACGTTCACGACAATATTATCCAAAGCTAAACAGCTACACTTTTTCCCGGAAATATCTTTGTATCAACCCTTGATGACATGCGACCACAACCATTTGGTCCACCAATCCCCCTCCCCCCTCCCAACCTGGTCCACACCGATTACATCACCTCAACAGTGTTTGGCTTTGTCGTCATGGGAATAGAAACAAGCCGATGTAGCCATGACTACATCCCTCAACAGTACTTCTTCCGGTATCTACGTCGACGACTTCCATATGGTCCAGATCTCACATTGTATAAAGCTCTTATTCTTCTATCACCGCTTATGACTGGGGTTCTCGCCTCACTTATAAGAATGCTGCACTGAATAGGGACAATAGTGTGTGTTCATCAAGAGCGCGGTGCTTCAATTCAAAAGCGTTGACGGTGGTTTCGATTCCTTTGCATTAGTGTTCGGGAGCTTCGATTCGCTAGGTCATACAGTCCATCGGCGATGTAAGATCGAAATTAGTGCTAGATGTCATCACTAATCTAGTGTCAATTGCACAGTGGTCAACAGAATGTTTACAATCATTATTTAAAATTTTCATGGTTGCAGCAATGAAAACAGTATATTGGGGGTATCTGGTGGCAATTCCAAATATAATTATTGCAATCAAATCAATCCTAGCTCAATAAATCATACTGAAATGAAACTAGAACGATTTCGTATGCGAGAGACACACAACTAAGGCCTATATTTTAGTTATGGATTTTGATAACTGATGAAAAATAACTCTACTTGAATCCCGTGATTTTATTATTTCATATAAATACATCGTAAACATTTTGAATATGGATAAATTAAATAGGTACTTACAATTGAATTTGTTGGAACCTTGCCAGCGATTCCAATTATCTGAAAGAAGATAATATTACATATAAGAGAAGTAACTCAACCTCAAACTCTAATTTCTGCGGTTTGTATATCAGGGGATCATTTTCATATCTTGAGAATGATGCTATACAGAAATTTTGCCCGTTTAAAATAATTAACGTTGAAAGCTGATTAGTAGGTCCCGAGTCATTAGATTCTCCAATGAAGGGTAGAGTGAGGCAGAGAGAGAGAGAAAGAGATGAGGAATGAGAGGAAGATTATGCAGGGAGGAAGCTGTATGGTGAAGGGAAGATGAGGGAATCTATCCGGTAGAGCAGTTATATCAGACCTCACTGGGACCACTAATGACCCGGCCGCCTAATAATTCCACGGAGTAGCTCAAAGCGAGAGAGCGCGTGCGGCACACAAACCTTGTAACTAATTATCTAACTCCTGTGCAGCTAGCTATATGGGGGCCGTTTTCATCATTACCACATGGTTCAACAAACACTTTGAGTAACTATGGTTACCCCTGTTACACGGATCAGGAATCACCATTCTCATTCCTGTGCAATTAAAATTATGACGGAGAAAGTTATGCAATGTTAAAGGTTGGATGCAGTTTTACATGTACGCTAAATTGTCGGTATATACTTTGTTTGAAGAAGTTTGTGAATGATGGACAACGACATGAATGCATTTGAAAATAATTGACCATATATATCAGTCACTTTCATACAAAGTAATGATTACAGCCGCTACAATATAGATGCAATAGCGTCCCCTTTACAGACAAATTAAAACTCAGGACTTTATCATATTGTATGCATAATTGTATATTTCAATTATATTATCCTATATCATTATTCACTTATGGAGTAAACCTATACATATGCCCTATTATCATGCAATAGGTGCATTTTTAAATATCATGAGGAACTTTTTCCAAAAATAATTCAGAATAATTTATAAGAGCTGGATTTAGGACAATGAGACTTTTCAGTATCTTGAAGATGTAAACACCATGGTTACCAACTATTGTTTGTACTCACGCTATAATTATGTAAGTCGTGCTTAGCAGAGTTTCAAAATATATTCATGAAGTAAGTTCATCTACAATTACAATGGTAACTGAGTTGTAATTAGAATTACTCTTACGTCCGTTGAGTGGGCTGTCACCGATCGTGATTCTCTATCATTCAATATTCAAACAATGAAATAATGAGCTGAAGACATGAAACAAAACGGAACAAGACAAAAAAGATATTCTAGAATTAATTCATCATGGATTCATATATACGCTAGCTTGCGGTATATATAGGTTTAGCTGATCAGTGAAATCTTGTGGCACATGCGGTCAAGTCGTATTACACCAAATAGCATTTCGTAGCGAAGACAACCCCTTCGACTCGCATCAGCATGGAAAACAGGATCATTAAATGCATCTGGTTCAACGTCGTAGAGAAAACTGTCTAGCTACACGCTATACACAGTCGACGACGCAACAACACCAAGCCACAATACTAGATTTGCATAATCGGTGAACCAAACGGCTGTAGTTCGACACACCACACGCCTTGGTTTGACGGTCTTTAGGGGTAAGACTGTGGAATCTTTAGGGGTGTATTGGCCTCATCTGATGCTTCTGTGTATTACAAGGGATGCAACACAGAGAAGACACGACTAATCTAAAGACGGAGAATATGGAAATATAAAAGTTAAACATGCAAAATGAATAACTTTTGGTGGGAGATGTTCTCGCTCGACGTAATAAAGGAAGTTTAGATGAACAGTGCCAAGATATATTTTCTTTTTTCTGAGCAAAGAAAAATTACTTGTCAGTATAGTGAAGAAGCCCGAGATAATAACAATAAGGGTGTGTGGGGTGACGTTTTGACATTTTACTTTTGAATGTAATTTATTTCACATTTAGTTGAAATTGATAAACTCTTTGGAAGCTGGCGATGTGGTCAAATGGGGCACAATTCGCATATTGGTTCTGACTCAAGAAATTGTCTACTATCATGGCACAAGTTATGAATTGAATTCATCTTTCAAATTGGACCACAAATGTTGTAACACAAATACCATCTGATATCTGGATAAGAGAGTATATGAAAATATCATTCGTTTAATGATCATCGTTGGAAATATTTCAGGAAGATACTTGACAAATTCGGAATGAATATATAACGAAATTTATTGTAGACGTATACATACATGATTGTATACGACTTTCACGTATTTGATGCATTTTCTTTAATAAACAAATCATCACAGAATAGGAGGAGAAAACTTGAGAGACTGAATAATTCATAGAAAAGAACTCTTGAACTATAAAATAAAGCATTTCTCATTTTGTCTCTGATCTTGTACAAATAGATAATAGAAATATATTCGTCGAGGAACAATAACGAGCAAAATAACAATAGCATAGCAGACGACAAGCAAATTTCAAAGTGATTATATTCAAATGAACGCCTGTACATCCTGCACAGTGGAGTAGCTCTTAGAAAGAAACTGTTGAGTGCACACAGGTCCATTACGTTGAAGAAGTTTTTCTTTTCATCACGCATTTCTTCTGCTTCTGCGAGCGTCTTGATTTACCAGCCCGTCGACGTCGTGCTACACGTTGTAACACACCCTCCCCTCCCACCCCTCCCTCTCACTCACTCCGTCTCCGATAACTACCCCACGAGACATTTTCTTTTGTACATTTTTCACATTCTTCACCCCAATGTCATTCATTCATTCATTCGCCATCATATTTTCTTTGGTCTTTTGTAACCGAACAAAAGCTTAATGATTGTGGATTAATGCGTACTCGAAAGCTCTGTAGATATATGAGAATTATATAAAAGGAATGGATTGCCAAACTAAAATTGCCTCTTAGATTTATTTATACAACCGAGTAGAGTGACTCAATTCCAGTGTGTAGACAGTTTTACGAAGAAAAGAAGATTCATTTAATTGAAAAATGAATAAAAAAGATAGAGAAATCAATAGCTTTGCTCAAACGTAAGCATCGCAAGTATATTACTTAATTCCACATTTAGCGAAATTTCAGTTTTTTGGTGAATCCTTCAACGACGGTATGATATATCGGAACAAATGAATACGGATAATTTCAATACCTCCAGGATAATATATAAGCCTCCACTATTCAACTCATATCGCATAAATGTCAAACGTATACAGCTGAAAAAACACATTTCAGCTACGATTTGAAATAGTTTTTACTTATATCATCTTGATGGTATCAAAAATAATTCATTCAGCTACCCCACTAATAGAATGTTGGTATCTCATATACTGTTCGAATGTATATGTACGGTAAGAAACAAGTTCAGTATACGGGCCTTAGAATATTAGAAAACTTTCTGACTTCATATGTATACTAAGACCTGCATGTGGCTTCGAAGTAGGAACATGGTACAATGATGATTCGATGTTGATGTTGCTGCAATAACAACTATAATGACGTTGGCAGTCATCTCATTTGTCCTCTTCTCTTATATTATCAATCATGTCTCTTCAAGTCTGCAGACGAAGCTGCACGATGCATGAATCGTTTGCTTGCAATAAACCGTCATATAATGCATTATTGGATGAACTTACATGTGAAAAAACTTGAAATTATGATCGTGCTCATCCAAAACGTCGAGACATATAGTTAACAATTCATTTGAGAGACGGATTTTCTGTCATTAAATATAGGCCTACTGCATATTTTTTAGAAATATTGCTGGGCCAAAGCATACGAAATTCTATATTTTTATATACGTAGTATACATTTTTGAAAGTGATAAACAGATATTTGAACCTGAAGAATGAACGAACGTTAAGTTACGTTTCAAATATATTGAAACAGTATCATATTGAGGAATTAAAATGTAGGGAACTATTCAATATTACTTGCAACGGACAAAGAAAAAGTTCCATTTCTATCGAGTGTAAGGATTTCACTTCATTCATCCAACAATTTCATAAACTGTATTAATGCTTTTAGAATCGAGAAGAAATAATGCCTCTTTTAGAAGGAAGTTATAGAATAGCGAATAGCGGCATTGTGATTGGTGGGAATGTGACCACGTGCTTGAGGGGTGGACGTCGCGGTGGCGGACACGCGATACTATCCCCTCCCCTCTTCCTCACAGAAGAATTACCTCTTATTCACCCTCCAAGTATCATGATGCACCTGAAGTATTGAACAAAGCCCTATCGAGCAGACTTACGGCGGCGACTAATAGATATAGCATGCACGAAAGCGTCATCGGCCGGCTGTGTACTTATAGGTGGCAGCCTACATAATACAAACCGTATATAACCAAGGAATATAGCTGTATTAAAAAATGATGGACATATAATCGCTCATTAGATAATGAGAGTAAAGTTCCTATATTTTGGATTAGTATAGCTTTGGCTACTTGTAACCCATCATGCAAATGGGACTTTTTTTCTCTTCAATTTCAAAACGTATAATTCTGTTTTCTGTTCATCTGATATGCAATATGATATGGGTGACTCTAGTTTTCAGGAAAGTAGGAAGAGAAGAGGTCTTTCACTTTTGTGCGTAATATTCTTCTCATTGACTGAAAAGCTATATGATTGCCAGACGAAAGTTTCAATAGTAGTGTATTTAATAACCAATTATAGCAACATCGCGTAAATAAAAATGTCTTGGATTTTATTGATGTTATCATTCAATAGAAGACACTTGAAAGACATTCAATATAGATCCAGTTAGGAGCCAATGGTGAACAATTCATTTTTATGACAGTCATAACATCAAATTATTAAAACATAAGAGAATGGATAACAACGAATATGACTATAGGCCTATTTTATACAAATTGAAAATTATTCTATTAAACGTAAATGACCTATAGCTTGAAATAGAATAGAAACTCTACTCTTCAATTCTTCCGTCTCACTCATCATTTCTTATCTCTTCATCTGCCATTCGTATTATTATTCCTATATATTTGAGATCAATACGAGCCGGAGAATGCTCTCTGTCCTTTTTCTCCCCCTCTGCTCACGCACTAAAGCAGTACGCATCATTTGACACGCGATCATAGAACAAGAGAATCAACTTGCCGAGACGAGAATGAAGAAACAGAAAGAAAAGAAAATCGTGGCGTGATTTGAGAGAGGTGGAAAATCAGTCGGTAGGAAAATTGCAGACAGTTTCTCTGATATGATGAAAGGATTTACGTTATCGATTCTTATAATATATATTTATCTGCTTTATGGAATTAAAATGCACCGGAAATTAACCCACTCGTTCAAAGATAGGATCAGAACTGAGCAATTTATTCGATTTACATTTCGTCGTTCAAATATCACTATTATATGGTAAAATGTAATATTCCCCGACCAACTTCGTGAAGTATACTTATCTTTGGAATATATAATAACCAAAGCTATCGTTCATTTCTAAACATATATGAAAAGTGAAGTGAAGTATACTGTAATGAAAACTAAGCGACGGGCCAAATACTTGCCGGAATCATGTAGTCAAGCCAACAAATCGAAAAATTCAACTCAAGGGGCTGAAGATATAGGCCTATTGGGTCGTCATCATGAAATGAGTAAGATGTTAATATACAAGTATGAATGATACAGTATTATATCGACCAACCGACTGAGACCTTCACATAATTAAAAATGTGTAGAGATTAACAAAACACGTGCCAAATGCTAAACATGTAACTTTGAATTTTCTATTATATTCTTCTCTCACTCTCTATATCTTTCTCGTTTTAGTTATACTATAGTTTACGTAACAATACAAGCCTTCTCAAGTCTTTTCGCTTCAGTCTCTGCCCTACATTATATTAATAATATGCAAATTACCAAACTGACATTGCATTTGCATCTTGCTGTGGGCGGAAGCCCAGTGATTGAAATAAGAAAGGATAAAGATTAACTCTGTTAGAGATCTAATTATAGATAGGCAATCCTTATTGGCTAATGATTCGAAAAAGACCGTATCATGCTCCTCGATTTCCGATATGCAAATAATATAAATTAATCTAAAGACCCTTTGAAAACACTCTCTCTACACAGTCATTGAAATCATCTGAGATGATTTCAATAATAATATTAATATAAGGGGTTGGCCTTTTATTCACAGCACAAGTGTATAATGTAATCAGGGTTGAAGTACTGAACCAATAAGGCGAGACTCGCAGCTGTTACGTTGTCATATGATATACACAATACGTGGACGATATAGCAACTGTACTATTGCACATCGCGTACTGCATCTGACACGTTGTCCGTAGGACGCGTGATGATTGAGGGTTGGTTAGTTCAGGGCATCGCAGTAATTCATATGCAAATCCAGATATACACTGTGGGGTATTAGGGGGGTGAGGGGGTAATTTGTAGCATCGCACGTCCAGCTGGGGAGAGGGAGTAATTCAATGTTACACCTTCAATGTGATAAAGCGCGCGCGCTTGTCTGCAGATCATGTCGTCATAACTGGCCGTGGATGGAAACGCTATGTTTTGGTTAGCAATGAGGTGAATACGTGGTGGTTATACATATGCACAGGAATATGTAGCCTCGAGTAATTCAATAGTAGCGTTGTGTGTTTGTGGTGGTAATGAATTAATGGATCGATTGTTTTGTAAGGAATTTCAATTATTAATTTGTGATGATTAGCGTGTGGGTAATTAATAATGGACTACGGTATAGTCCCATTGGCTGATATAGTTGGATATATTTATAAATGGGAAAGAGTGGAATTATTCAGTTCATCATTTGTTCGCATGAAACCGATTAAAATACTGCCTGCATGTCACACCACTGTGCTAATTAAAGTTGTCGTTTTCCCGCAGCCATATTTCAGTTTTCCAATATTTTATTTATCCTCATAGTTGTTGGACCGAACGATTGAAAAATGATAAAAATCAATTTGAATTCTATATTCATAAAGAACGAAACTCGAAATCATCATGAAATATATCACACACTGAAATATTTGCTCAGATGGTAGAAGATTAATTATACATTAAAAATTAACTGATGATAAAAATGTACAATACTATCGACAGAAATGTATGTGTGGTATACGTAGTATCAGAATCAGATGGTGGTTGACTATCTATCTATAAAGGTATATAATGTATACATATTCTAAAGTGGATAGTTCAAAATGTTGACATTGAAAAAACGGATGAAACTTTTCATTCAACAAATCTGAATTTCAATCATTTGGTGAAATATATAGAAGAAATTCTATATAGGCCCACATATCAACTCGACGAGACCTGAACAACTTGGTGAAAAGTAATGATAATTAAGACTATAATAATATTTCTCCCTAATTAAAAATGTTCAACCATGACTACGAGTTGGCTGAAAACCAATGAAAAGAGATAATGAGCATCCAACTAATCTGGTAACCACGCAAAAGTTCATTATAAAACCATGCTTTGTATAAGATATTAATGTTCTAATAAGAAGGAAGATCCCGGCTTACACATACGTCACACTATAATCTCCGTTGTTCTATCTAATCCTCAATGCAACCCAGCATCCCATCCTCTCTTCATCTTCAGCCTACCGCACATGCGCGGTGTACCAATATAATTAGCAACCACGCCAGCCTTTATTTCTCTTCGCATCAAACTTTAATTACTAAAGGGACTCCCGTAAGAGACGATATCGAGTAGCTGTGGAAACCATCTTGGAAGTTCGTCGTCTCAGGTGATGGGAAAATGTGATGTGATACCCGTGGTGGGTTAATGACGAACAGCGGTGTTGGAATAAGGATTAAACTCAATGATATCGAATAACCTATTGGTAAACTACTTGACCAAGATGTAATGAATACCGATATCTCCGATCAAATATATCGATTTCCATGATGTTCACAGAATTAACTAGAATTTCACAAGAATATGAAGGTAGGTTCTGAGAATGATCACAAAGGTATTCCTGTCCAATCCAAGTAGAAGTATAATACCCACGGCTGCCATCGAGTAATATAACAACAATTTGACTCACTTGTGTTTTCGACTCTAGACGCTGGACAAGTAGGTTACTTCTGTTGTGTGTAAGTTGGCGGGTCGAGTAGGTTGGCGGGTTGTAGGCTGGGGCGTTATTAATAGATAACAGAGCATGTGGTGCAGCACTGCTACTAGATTGAATATTACGCGCGATACGAGGCGCGATACAATGAAAGGTAATGGAAATTCAATATAGAAGAGAGCGGAAGCATAGAAAATATATATGCAGTTTTGATTTTTTGAGGAATTAATTTGTATACATACGCCAATCATTAGGATGATTGATTACCCATCCATGCCTCCTTGCCTCGCCTCTCACTTCCTCCACCCTTTCATTCCACAGCCACCATCGGCGTCCTGTTGTAAAATCCTGTATCTCCATCGAAACGTCGAACATATCTCGCAACGCGCAATGTAAACAAAATTAAAACCTTCCTTTTGGTTATCATCGCCAAATATTTTTGAAAACGTTTACAGAATATATTTTTCATCCCATTTCTTAATTAGTCGTCTTAACTTTAGTCACCGTATTGTGTTACACTTTGAGAAAATCTTGAAGTTTACAGGTTGACGAAAGTATCGGTCATTTATGTTTCCGTGCTTGTGCGGTTGTGGGAGCTGTGTGTGTTGACGATAGGGATACTTGTGACATCCTAATCGATAACGGAAATGCCAGTTCAGAATGGAAACACTCCTGTTCGTCAAAATCTGAATTACAGGCGTAATATCTATATAAAATGAGGTAGATATCCGTATAGATTTGTGCAACATAATTATTGGAATATAGAATAGAATTAACCATAGAGAAGCATTCCTGTATGCGCATTACGGACAATTACTCCTTCATTCATATATACTATGTACATATATATTATGGATCAAATTTCAGTATTATCAATATAGAAATTCAACGATCTGGAAAATGTATAGAATGCATCTTATACCCGTCATTTCAAGCCATACCAGAGAATAATTTAATTAAATTAGTATTTAATTCAATCTGAAGAATCTATGGAATAAAATTTTTAAAGAATTTGTAAACGAAATCAATAACGAAGGAACCAATCGTCGACTCTATTGTTAAAGAATTTCCTGGTTTTAGAAACCTCTCTTCCTCACAGACGTTGAAGACATCCCGCTGTTCATTGTCCAGTCTGGTATCATGTGAACGAAAGATTTGCTTCGCCCCATGATGTCATTTGTGTACTATTACCTCTCAACAAGAACCGACGAGTCTGCACATAAACCTACTCTCTCTAATCTGTTCAATGACTGGAGCATGTAGCAGAATAACCTGCATAATTGCTGAAATGACGTGAAGTTACATGTCGGCCACCACCAACACGATAACCATTCTTCTGAATAGCGCTCACTTAAATCAATTGAGTTTAATCGAGGAGATGATTCTTCTGTTAGAACATGAATGCACAATGTCAGCAGAGACTATGTGGTCAGTTTAGTCAATGCGTTGACCAAACTGACGTATTCATAGGGTCATTATAATCGATTATTTAATTAGTTTCTGTTAATAGTTATTTCATTACGACCATTGAATTGATTGAAGAGACATGAATCCGGTTTTAATCACATTCTTCATTGAAATTGAATATCTCAAAATAACGGGTTGATGAAATTCCCACATATATTTTGATTTCGTGGATGACGAGATAATTGTGTTATTTGCTGAATCTAAATAGCAGTTAATTGAATTGTTTAAATTTAGTAATACAGTATACATTGTATAGTCTACAGTACAAAAGTTGAATGTTATAGGCCTATATGCGTCAACCCACTAAAAACAACTTTTCTTTCAATTATGAAAATGGAATTCTCATGATCGTGAAAACATTTGCTTTATAGATCGGTTTTGAAGCTTATGAGATCTGAGATTACAATGAATAGATTACATCCCTGTCGTAGCTTAGGTGCTTGACGTTCACTGCTTGGAAGACTGGTGCCCTCGTTCAGGAGACAGTGGTTCTATACCCGCTACGGTTAGCTCTCTGAACTGGGGTGTTTTGCTTTTACCTCAGCTGTTCAAGTTCAATAGTGATATAAGGCCACGACCGAATATACTACTCTGCTTTTCATCATAGGTTCGAAGTACTTTTGCTTCTTTCTCAAGAGTTAAAAAGGAATAATCATTCACGACCAAATCAATGACAGATTTTAGCATACCCAACAAAATGTTACATTTCAAATGTTCAAAGGACACTTTCTAAATCGATGATAGGTCATGCTAGGAGATATTTCAATAGCATCTCAATGTGTTTGAATGGACGTGCGAAATCTCAATTTATGTTGCATTTTATACGCAATATGTCACTATGGAAACTTCAGACGCCCATTAAATTGTATGAATGTCGAGACATAAAACGTGTCTTAACTATATTTATATACACTACTCCTTAGATGTCATCTTGATTTATATCCCAGATTAATAACTTTTTATTAAATAAGGATTTACATACTATGTCGATTGTCGAGGTATTGAATTGACTTATGTGATACTTCACGCTGGGACGTGAACCGTTCTGAAAATCGAACCATGTTGTATAAAAAGTGCAGTAAATTCTATTTTTATATAGAACATCGTGAATGACTCCATATAAGATGACATAGTGGAAGAAATATTGGTAGCTTGTTCTGTTCAGTGAACCGTCGCCAAGCTTTACCCCTTGATTGGCAAACGACGTACGTCTTAGAGGGGAGGGCGTCAACCACGTGGCCGCCAGAGGACTCCTGCAGGAGACACATGGAAGAAGGTCACATGAGGACGACGAAGGATAATAGAGGGAGGGCCGGGGTCAAAAACTGACAGCTTGGGGAATTTATAGTTTTACGGTCTCCAAGCTTCTAGCCAATTTGAAACCAGGCCCGTTCACAAAAGACGAAATGTATCCATTGAAAAGTCACACATCTACCCTAATAATATATAAATACATGTGCATTCTATGCAACACTGTTAAGGTTTCAAACAGAAAAGGTTATATTATAATGAAGACTAGTATTTGAAGATTCAAAGTTTTTGAATAATGGTGATTGTGAAAATGAAATGAAATACTCTCAACTATGAACAGAAGCTGGTTCAGGTTTGAACGTCGAGGGTGTCCGAAGGTGTTCTATGAGTATTGACATGAATGGAGGCCAGCGTCATGTTGCATTAGTATTAGGGTAGACAGAGAAAGGAATGGGGAGGGCAATGGTTGGTACAATTCTTTATGAAAAGAAGAAAAGAATTGTGGACAAAGTTGAACCAAAACCAAACTAATTGAATTACATGAAGACATCACCAAAACTTTTATTGAGCGTATTTTTTTCATATTCGGGTCTTCACTCATAAATCTCAATCCACATTCGCGTAATGGAACAAAGACAAAACTCTGGTCCAGAGTTCTAGATTGTGTCTGTGATGTTGGCATAACAACCAACTAGGCGCCAAAACTCTTGTGCAACATAAAATCGAAATCAAATTTATTACAATCACAAATATATTCCTGTTCTTGACGTAAAAGTTAGGTAATATGTAGAAAAGTTATATTTTGATAGATGAATCGCCTTCAGCCTTTGATATTCCACATACACACACTTTCTAGTTATGTATCTATAAGCTGTAACTGATCTCTCATCCCCTGTCTACCTCGTAACGTTGAATTCTATTTCCACACACCATGAGTTAAGCTTCGATAAACCCCATCGTATATACCTCACTCCTCACCAAGTTTATCCCCCATATCTCCATTGACTTTCTTAGTTATAATATACAATCGTGTTTTCAACAACGCGTTTTCGTGGCGGTGGCTTCCTTCTTTGGTCGCGCTATGGCTAATCCACTTGTTATTCCGCTACCGTATCCTGTGGGATTTTCAGGGCACTTTTGGGGAGAACGTAAAGGGAGGGGGAGGCCAACTGATAGAAGATGCAACTCGCAAACTAGCTTTGGGGTCCTGCTAATTGAAACATATAGACGACAAAACATATATAGTATATACCGAGAGCATCTCGCCGTGTGGAAAGTGAAAGGGGAAACAATATTATGAGAGACATTTTCGTGAAGTATAAAATTGTAGTAGGCTATACTGTTTTGTTTTTCTATGTGAGTGTGAAGAACAATCTTCCCGCATTTAGTACCATTGTCGACGACTTATTGTCTAGCTCCAAGAACGGAACACGTTCGAATATGGTAATAATCATGATCAATTGTATTCTGGAAAACACGGTTTAAATGCACATCTCTTCACAACTATCAATACACGGTTTGTGTTGTCATTCAGATCGCGCAATTATTCGTTAGTACCCTAACTACTATATTGTTATGAATCTTATTGTGATGAATATTCCATGAAGATGGGAACAAACAATAGCGTCCCGGGAAAATGTCTAGTAAATTACGAAATACGTTTCACAGTCTATCGAGTCAATATCCAACGAGTGTCGAAAAGTAGGCATGCTTATAAAAAATGGAAGATATTTTTGAGAAGAGTGAAATATCACGAGGAATAGATATCAAATTTTCTTTTCATCGTAAGTCGATGCGATATATTGATAAAGAGTCATGACTGTGAATCGATTCAATTGGTTTTCAATATTTTATAAGACGTATTCGACAATCGGTATAACATAAATAACGATACGTATAGGCCTATATTGCGATACTAAAACAAGAATCCTTTGTGAATGCTATTCCATGAGACACAGTAACAAATCGTGGAAAATACGAAACCAATGCGAGTAAAATACTTTCTCTACAATGTGACTTCAAGAACCAAGTCAAGTTTGCCGATACATCTTCAAAATGATGATTATCATGAATAACAGTAACTTTCAACTACTAATTCATTATAAGTTTATTCGATGGGGTCCGGTTCAAATGAAGATGAATTTTCACAATCTCTCAATTATGCAATAATTATAATAAACGATCAAGTTACACTATGAAGACCTCTCCATAGTTTGAGAAACTATTGTGGCATTTTATATTTAGATGGTGAGATAGCTTTTCTAGTGCGTCGAACCATTACACTTTTTATATTTTGATTATACTTTGACATCTAATCGTATCAAGATTTAGAGCTTCATGAAAATGAGCGAATAAAAAACAGTACGAGAGTAAAATGGATTCGTTTCCGAGCAGTAGTCTGGGAAAAACACACTCCACAGATGAGAACTATAATAATTGAAAAGTCCATATTTTACTGATGCATTAAAGATTAATTGGAGAACAAAATGAAACAATGCTCAGATTTTCGTCATAAATTCGCGAAATACTTGCAATGGAGTGTGTGTAATTGCATGATTGAATATTGTGTATTGTTAGTGGATGAAATGTTACATACGACAGTCTCAATTGCGAAATGTCTCTCTTATTTCTGAATTGGTTTTCCACAGATTCAGATGTTCAAACTATGCACAAATGATGATTATACCGACAATGTATGCTTTTATCGTATAATTTCACAAACACATGCACTGCGAACTGAAATTCTTCTTACCAGCTGAAATAATATTTAGAACCTGTTACATAGGGCAATCTGATGAAAAACAAGAGTCGTAGGCCTTATCTACTTGTTGATTATAAAATTAATGATCATTTTACTGTTAATTAGCAACAAAGCCCGCCCATGTAAATACAGCTGTTGTCAATTACTATGCCCCTTTTGTGTATAGTATAAGATATGTAACACTATAAAATAAAGCAAGAAGCGAAATAAAATACACAATGTTTTTCTCTTTTCAATCCAAAACAAAAAAGTAGAGGGGAGCTCCGAGTGTTCAGTTAGTTGTTGTTTTGTAAGTCTGGATATATGCCAGGCGGGCAGGATGGTTTCTCTGGAAGAGGAAAGAACCGCCCATATCCATGGCAGTCAATCAAAAGACATCGTGGTGTTTACCTTGCCGCTGCCAGGATGATAATGCATTAACCAGGCAATGATTGCTACTTCAGCACTCAATGTATTCGAGTTGGGTAGTTGAAAATGGAAATGGGAAAAACGATAAAAGTATCAATGAGAATGAGCTTTCTCCAAATGCTTCTCTTTATTCAGGGAATATCAAAGCGTATAACAAAATCGGCTATGAGGAAAAACAGGCTCTTCTTCATACCTCATATGAAAAAGGCACAAGTTTTCATGCCTGATAATATTACTCCCCACTCTTGTCAAATCTTCGTTTGTATAATAGAAAATATCTCACAAAAATCATTGTATACACAACATAGTCTTTGTGTGACATTACTAAATTTTCAAATCATCGCATGTCTTTACAAAAGTAATGATAAAAAAGTGCAGACTGTTTATAAGAGAGAAGATCTAGAAGCAGACTAAATGGGCACTCTGTATCTTATATAACATTCTATGAGAAGCATTCATTAAGTTTTCTCCTCATCTCATTCAACTCCTCATCTATGACGGTTTAGAAATGTTGATGTTCCGTGAAGATTCATCAACTCCGATCTCAACAAGACTGAATATTATCATCCTGCAATGTTTAGCTCAGCTCTTTCCCTTGATGATAAACCGCGCTATTTCACTGCTTTTGTCGAGGAAGGGGGGAGGGAGGAACTCATCGGTGAATAGAAAAGCGAAGGGCAGGAAAAGACTAGTAGGTGGTCGACGAACCTCCCCATTCATGAAGCTTTTAATGAAAATGCGGTACGGTGCCGGTCATATACAGTATGGAGCTCTTTAAACAGATAGGTTGTGTGCTTTAATTGAAATCACAGAGAAGAGGAGGGAGCCGTGAATACGTACTCGAGTAACGAACTTACTTTGAAGTCAACTGTGAAAAGATGACGTTTGTTCATTTTAATATTGGCAAGATTACTTTTAGATTTCTACAAATGAATCCTATTCATTCATTTAGCTTAATGTGCGTTCTCTCAACACACAACAATGATCGGGTAGCCCTAATTGTATATCAGTTTTGTTTTGGTTACAATGAGAAGTGACGATAAGGTATCAATATCGTCCTCACGTCCTGATCATTTTTCATTATCAGCCTAAGAGTCCATGGGGGTCGATTTGCGGAATACCAGTTTTTTGGTGATAACTTTTGAACGGTATGAGATATCGACACAGATATTTTCTATACCTTCAGGGTGGTGTAAGTGATAACTATTCATCTTACATTGCATAATTCTCAGGCGTACACGCTTAGAAATGAGTATTTTCAAGCCTGATAATCAGGCGATTTGAGATGAATAGTTATGACTTACTTCATCTTGGAGGCATTACAAAAATCTGTGTTTCCTCGTATTCAGAATTTCGATATGTCGTATCGTTAAGTTATCACCAAAAAACTGATATTCTGCTGAGTCGACTCCCATGGACCTCCTGAACATGATTTTGTATAACATCTTTACGATTACAATTATTTAAGATGAGGAGTGAAGAACAGTATCAGTCGGATGTGTCAGCCCTCAGATGCTCGTAAAAATTATTCATATTTTACATTAGAAGAATAATTAGTAAACTTGTATATTATATAAAGAAGGTTTCGAGTGACCGCCCCCCTATCCTACATCACTAGCGCGCGGATGGTTCGCGCCTTCTATCGTGGTTACAAGTATTGTATAAGTATAACATTCAAAGAAGTGAAAGAACTACTTTGTCTCCTATAAATTAAAATATTCATAACACTTTTCAACTGAACTAGTAAGTGAGCTGTTTGTTGTTATCCACTGTATTATATACCAAGTACGAACTAGATATATAATATCTCCGTGTAAAAATAAGAGAAATACAGAAAAGTACCTTCCATGAACAGAAATGTGTACGTAGAATCATGGAATCATAATATTGTATCATAAGTCGGATAAATACGGATAACCACAGATTCGGATGAATAGGACAAATACGGCAGATACGTGAAAATGCCAAATGATGAGAAACAGTTTTTGAAAACATTCAAACAGTACGATAAAAACGAATTTCAAATTTTATTCAGCCGCATTCAAATTGAAATTCAACGCTAGCTGTTTGATAACTTCACGTTATTACTTTTGAAAACATATCACATGGAAGTAAACGAAAAACAGAAAAGCTAACACGAGCTCGATTATCATGTTTCACCCGATAGGCCCGAGGTTAACGACGAAATCAGGTATAGGCATACACTTTGAAAAAATATCACTCTGCATAGAAAAAAAAATGAAATAAAAAAATCACCCCAATGAAAAAAAACGAAGTCAAAAAAAGTCATTTTTGATTTTTGAAAAATCGGAAATCAGGTGTACATCAAAATTTCAAGTTGTTAACTTCTCTCTTTCACCATCAAGCCTCTTTGTGGAAGGATATCTTTCCATACTTATCATCATTCCATACTTACATATTATCTTATCATTCCATAGTTGAATCCGCTTGAATCTTCTGGTATTACGTTTGTTGAACCAATTGTAGAAAAACTACGGAATATATCTTATAACCAAACCTAACATGCTAGAAATGGATATCACGTACATACACGATGTGCATACATGATATTTATTAGTAATTAGGTAAACTATCAAATCGACCAGCCATAACAAAGAGATTTGACCCATTTAACTATGTAATATTAATCGACCAATTGTGTGTTGGACCGATCTTATAATTAATTGTTCACATTTAGTAATGAATCAACATATTAACAGTGATTGTTCAAATGGCTCATCAATCAAGTGTGAAGTTATTTCTCTCCCTATTAATTAATTATCACTCTGCGTTCTATAACATGACGGCCAATGGATTAGTATAGCTAATCGTTTCAATAGAATGGGAAGTCGCGGAAGAAGCTGGAGGGTGAAATCGTGATGGAAATTATGGAAATAGTATAAATATAATTTGGAATATTATAATATAATTTCTAGCCATTGGCTCTCATCTTTCATCATTAAGCATTGCTTCCCTATTATCTTGCTTCTATTTTTACTCCTGTTATATTGATTCGATCGGATAACATCGTCTTTTATACTATCAGTTCATATATATATAATATAACTCATCTTCATTCCAAATTAGACCTGGTAGAGTTGATTCTTGTTAGTGTTACACTGATAAAACTCAGTCCCTCCCATCTTGTAAAGAATCTTCACTAATAGAATAATTCGTTTTCCGATTCATCTGCTTACTGAAAACCAATTGAGTGTCACAAGACACCGAAGATAGTATTCGGTCTAGGCTATGAGTCTGTGTCATATAAAAAATTATAATAGCGCAGCGACGGGAAGATTAATTTTCTTCAATGATGAATCTTTGTGGGAATCCGTTGTGCTTGACCGTGGTAGGATGAAAAGAATATTATTAGACTATGGGATGAATGCAGTTGCACTGACATTTTCTCAATGAGAGTGTGCAGTCACTGACTGCAGATTCCTCTCTGCACTACATGCACTATGGTGTGTTGAATTGATAATTATACCTAAATTAATTTCTGTAACCCCACTATAAGTAGGCCTATATGTTATAGATATTGTGGAGGTGGATTGAATCACGTGTGAAATAATCATACAGAAAAAAAATTCTTGATGAAAATATTTTTTGAAATATCAACTCTAAAAAAACTCAAAAATAAAAATCAACTTCGAAATCTGTCACAACGTCTTTGTTTCTCAATTGAGGATTTGACACGGTAGGATCGTCAGATGGGGCACCAAAAGGGTGTCCATTCCTAATTTATTCTAATTAATACTTGAATAAACGGTTGGCAACAATGAATATCTCAATTCTCAATCTTAAAATGTTTATTTGTACCTGATGAAAAAAAAATTACAGAAATTCGAGTAATATTTCTCATAATTACTCGATAAGATGGGAGCCAATGATGAGAGCCAATGGGAAAAAATTGCATTATAATATTATAATCATAATATTCGAAATTTGTGTGTATGCTCTTTTCATAATGAATTTTAAAATACATTCGAAAGGTTGAGAATACCTTGTTCATCAACGCCTCGCACAAAGCCTATGTATAAATTAGTGTATCGACTACACTTCTATATCTCCCTCTCCAATCATGTGTTACATTGGGACACTCGGTCGACTTCAAGTCAAGTTACGAAAGACTGTCGATTGAAACCTCCTACACTTGGAAATAATTGAATAACAATTCTGAATAATTTATTAAAATTGATTGTTCCGCCTTAAACTGGCGCCACGCAAGATCAAGTGAGTTTCTGGGGTTCTCTCATACACTTATTATACTTAATCAACATAATTGACAAATTGTTAAATCTACCCAATCAATTAAATGACCTTTTGACACAAAGAGCAATAAATAATGGCGTTATTCCAGCAACTATATCGTGTTTTACTGAACTTGTCCCGGAAGTTGAATGTAATCACGTATGTCACAAATACAAAGGAAGTGTGAAGTGAGCCCCCTCTCTCTCTCTCTCTCTCTCTCTCTCTCTCTCTCTCTCTCTCTCTCTCTCTCTCTCTCTCTCTGTCACTGACTATCCTCCCTGACTCGATAATGTTATTAAATCATCTACAAGATCCTTCATTTAAGTTTCTGTATACATTCTTTGTGTCTCCTTTTTCTGACTCCTCCTCCCCTGACCCCCTTCCCCCCGCCATTTCCTGTAATTATACTAGTCATAAGTACGACCCGCTTTGATCTATTTTACTTTAAACGTCGAGTTCGCGTTGAGCTCATAACTGATGATTAAATAAGAGTGACCAACAATTCTTATTGAAATACATTGAAATTAAAGTCCAAGAACAACCGTGAGGATATTAATTTGATGAATTATTGAAACGAGAAATGTGTTGGCGGATTAATAATTACAGATATTTTCTGTTTAGAATGCTGTCTGCCTGCAGTATAGTCAGTAAAAACATGAATCTAGTAAAAAAATGGAATAAATTGCTGTACAAATAAATTGTGAAATTGAGCTACCATGCATATCAAATGTATTTGTGTTGATGAATGAGCGTGGTGAAAAATATACAATGTAGCTCATGCGTCTCACCAAATTATCAATTTCTCGAATTTCTTGATTTCTACGAATTGCTCAAATTGTTATTAAATGCTCATATGACAATCCGAAAATAAGTGGCTTGTATGATGAAAATCTGATCAAATTTACTATCAATTATTCCTTTCTGTCGGGCTCTCATGAAAAAAATATAGGCCTATAAATTGTTAATGAAAGTATGAGATTTCTTACAATTTTCCAACCTATGACTATTCATGTGCAGTATGGTGATTTTTATTTCTCTGATCATTGTTTTTATTCTTAAGATTGAATATAGTGTCACGTTTTAAGGTATGATAATCAAATTCAAACTGAATACAAGTGTACAAGCGCAACAGTAGAATACAACAGGTCACCCCTCGAATAGGGTCATCCAGGTCGACAGCTACAGGTCACCGTAGCATAGGAACATGTTATTCAAGTCACGAAGAGTACTTCAACTGACCACGTACTTGTGTCCTAAGTCCATAAACAAGGGAAATTAAGAATTGAGTTTTATAATTAAGGAAGATGGATGTGAATAGACTCAAATTGTACATTAGGCATATTATATATGTAAGCACTTCAAAACATACAATTCAAATATAGTGAATTCATTATTCATGGATGATTACAATCTCATTGAACACCGATTGCTCACAAATAGCGCGTATGTTCACATCAAATGAGTATACGAATTATAAAATATAATGTTATTGAAATTCTTGCATCATTCTTTATATAAATAGTTGAATACCTAGCTTAAAATCACAAATAATTGAGTATAGAGTATAAAAACCGGGAGCGTACAAGAAATTGAATTTTTCAGCTCTTTGTTATACGCTCATCCTAAATTACGTCATAAAAAAACAAAGCGGAACCATAAATTGAGCAAACATTCAGACAGCGTGTACTAAGCCTCCCACTGCTCATCCTTTATATATTGCAAGAACAAATAATGTATATATACATATATAGTATCAAAATACCAGAAACCAACCCCAAAAATCACCCTTTTTTTTCAGAAGCATCGATTAGTAATTCAATTACATACACACGGCTTTAATAAATGTACAAAAGCCTATTGGGATTCTTCCAATCTGAGTATTTTTTTCTCCTCTAAACGAAGTCAAGCACGTGACATTATTTTGCATATTTTATCCTCTGCGCGTTCCGTCGACGTTACCAGATAGATTCACATGCAGCCTCGCGGATCCTTCCCACGGGAGGGCTTCATCCACAGCGAGACGCAGGCACGCTCCAGGAATTAAAATATTAGTGAACTTACTGAGAGGAACTGAAAAAACTCGCGTTCCAACCAAGCTTCTATACATGTAGATATTTACGTGCAGAAATACGTAAGCAATATTCGTGTAGATTTTGTAGACATTGTAAAGTTTGAGTCTAATTATAAAATTCTGGGAAAATGCACAGCATGTGTTGTAAGATGAGCTGGATGATTCACATAGAATGTAATCGTGAGTTTTACAAATACACCAAATATACAAATACACCAAAGATTATAAACTTATAGATATATAATCCTGAAAATAATACTACCGATTTAAAAATATAACTCTCATTGCACTGCAGTGTTATCAGATCAAATAACTAACGATCCTCAAAGAACATATATAGCCATCAGCGAGGTCATTATTTGGATCACATGGAAAAATAAAAAAAATCTATAGACCTACACTCGTCATGTGCTCTTGTTACGGTACCAAATTAACAATTATACACAAAATTCAATCACTTCAACTAAGACACAACCCCTATGTACCCCTACGCTCAGTATACAATAGTGTGATTGTAATGAAATATAATACAGGATGGGATAACAGAAATAATTTGATTTGCGCTTTGTCACCAACTCACCCCATCTAGTATTGAAGACAATATCTCAAGTTACGTTTGTGACTGACAATGAGCTTTTCGAATCTCGTTAAATCATATTATACTAATCTTCATACAAATACAGGATTATTCCTGCAATTGAAGGGATTTGGAAGCTGGTATATCCGGAACCTGGGAACTCACTATGGTAGATATTGTGTTGCTAATATGTTGCAACAATATAATTTGAAATAATCAGAACTTTCGTAAATTTCTAATTGAGTCATGCATGTTAGAAAATGTTCAAAACATATATGAGTAAGAAATACTTTCATTTTTTTTAGTGTGAATGTTATTGGTAACTTCAACAGTGGTTATTCAACATGATTATTCGTACCCCCAAATAAATTAACTATTGGTGGGGTAAACAATGACCATCATCGATATTCATTACACGTATGGATAACTCATTCTATCATGAAAAACTTCTGGCTCGTTTACACTCAATTTGTTATAAGCGACTGTACATAAATAAAGTTATCTTTATAACATATACAGGTGTGTGAGACAATATTTTACCTAATGTGACTATACACACATCGTTCATAAAACCATCTGTTTTGCATTCGGCTGTATTTTAAGGGCCTACAGGAATTATTCATATCTGAACGCATGTTACGTATTTATATAAAGGCCAAACTCGGCGTTAATATTTGAATATGTTCCATCTCGCGCCTCGCATCTAGAAAAAGTCAATTTGAAAAGTTGCGTCTATACGATAGTTCGCGTTCCCTTCACTTCACGTGTGCATCGCCGAGTTGGAGTTGACGGCGAATATAAGGCAGGGGTTCGAGTTGATGGGTGGAAATCCGTAGGGAAAGGTAATTAGAGGCGACACAGAACGAGAAACGTAAAAAAAGATCCGTCTCTAAAATGAAGAGAGACAATGGCGTGGACATAGCTGGTGACAAAAGGAAATGTGATGAGAAGGGCGGGCGAACGAACGAACGGGTGGACCTCAAGATGTACAGCAAGGAAGGAAAATGTGGAGTGCGCACCAAATTAGAGAAAACTGACGGGTAGTTAGTTCTACAATCTATGGTTCTACTTTGTCTTGTCATTATATTAGAAGTTTTGTAGACTCATTCGCTGGTTAAATGAAAACTTGACGACTATTATGCGGGCTAAATGAGTGAATAATTCAAAGGTTATGGAAGGAAAAAGTTAACGAAGTTCTGACGCCTCGCGTTCAACGTGAACTTTGTGAAGAAAAAGCACATATAGGATGATGAAAGTTTTCTTGATAAGAGGATCTTTGACAGGGTTGATTTTCAATTAATAAATCATTTTTTCTGATTAAAATGACGAACATTTTAATTAGGAAGGAAAATACCCGGTTTTATAAGTTCGGCGTACGATGAACAGCTAGCTGCAGGCCAACAACTTATGTTTTATGAGTAATTAAAATGTTTTTCCCAAGACATATACCACTGCAATCACCGAATAATTCACCGTGAATTACCAATTGTACCTATCAGTGAGTACTATAATCACGCACTGAAAAACAGTCACTTGAAATATAACAAAATAGTCCATTTCGGGTTGTAACATATGTTTAAGAAAGACGTATAGCATGCAGTTAATAATAACTCAATCTTGCATAGATTGTATGTATACCTCACCATGTGTACCCACCTATCTTGCTGTACAATCAGTTAATTTGCGAATATGTATATTAGAATTTACCAAGTACGACTTGCATACAGGTCTACGTACATATACATATTCATGTATATACCTTATAATTCATATACGCAATCTAAAGTGAATTTGAACTTCCACCTTTTCGAGGAGATATAGAGACACACTTTTTCGTTACTCGGAACAAGAAATGAGTGTTATTCTCTTCATCATAATGCAGGAATACTTATTATAACGTATAGAAACGTTTTCATATACTCCAGATAAAAAATGTGATAAATATACATTACTCCCTCAGAGAATATTAGCCTAAATAATGTACACCACACAAACTGAAAGTTATGTCTCGCATTGTCTTTCTCGAACGGAAGAAGAGATTTTAGACAATTATGTCTTCACAAGCGTATTATGTTCAGAAGGGCGGGTTGAAATAGACGAAACATAGTATCAATAATTGTTGACTTCAAAAATGACCACAGCTTCCTTTACCTGTGCAATGACATGACAATACTAAATGATTGGAAAGACGAGGTAAAATCCCTTGACTCGATGGAAATTTTTCCATTTGTGAAGTGCACGACGACAATTCCTATCCTAACCAAATCCTATTATATATACTGAAATATTACTTTTCCAACATATTCATCCTACTCATACCTAAATCAGTCCACTTTCAAGAACATCATTAGCAAACAACAAACATTATAAGCATTAATAAACATAGACCTATTAGGCAACGTTGGAGTGGATTTTCTCTCTCACAGAAAATAAAGATTATTCTATTCAATATATACAAATTGGCAACATTTCAATTCGTTATAATGCAAAAGTGATCTATACATACGATCAGAAGAAATTCGGAAATAATATTTTAAAATAATGTCCAACTTTGGTACATCTGTCAACGCGACGTAAGCATAGCAGATCGTTTTTAAATTCAACGAACCCAAATTTTATTCATTTTGATTGATTCTCCATCTTATGATGCTAATTTTCCAACTAAAAGCAATAGCACAGTAGAATGTGCTCGTTGGAGTCACAGGGAGAATCTCATTACTTATAGTTTCTTCCAACAAAATCAGTCGTAGCTGTTTCATTTCCCAACAATATCAACACTATTTTATTTCACAATATTTTGTATTTGCTTTCTCCACACTCAACTATAAGAACTTTCTGTAAACATTCGTCATATTCATAAAATCCAACAAAGACATGAATAATAATTCAGATAAAAACACCAATATTATCGATAGAGTGTAAATACGACTATTGGCCCACTTCTAATGACACTAGAGCAAGTCTTTGTTGTGAAATATCAATTCTCATATCTTCCAGTTTGTCTCGCCCGTTGGGCAAATATGTATATATTCTTGTTTGACTATATCTCATAATACTATCGAAAAGAACATTTCGGAACTCCTATCGATCCACAGCAAAGCTCAAATCGAAACTCACGATCGATTACTCCGATGCGCCTTTCGTCTTTACATTTTGTAGATAAAATGTCACACGCCACCTAATAACATTACTCTACAAATAAAGTGAATGCACTCATAATTCTATTCCTGATAGACTTTACACTTGGATAACACGTCGTTTTACGAGGCATCGTCTCGATTTCTCAAGACCGCCACAAGACATTGCTTTTTGTGAGCAGCGAGCTTATCTCATATTGTCATTACGACCACTTAAAACTACATCAGTTCAGAACAGATAGGCTCCACATATCCCATAAAATTATTATCAGTATATATACAAATATATTTTCAATATATAGACGTGGATGTGGGAAAAACACGGCTTGTTTTCAGAGAACCCATTGGAGAAAAACATACAATGAATCTTATAGAATATATCTATAACCTTTACAGTCCAGCGATAGCGCAACAAGAGTTTCAAGAAAAGCAATTTTAAAAAGTTCACAAAATGGTATATTCAGAATTATCAATCATTGTGTGTGTATTTATAGATACGAGTTTGTTACTTTGCGCGATTACTTACACCCTCTTGCTTCCTTTTAATCATTTTGTACCAATAAGAAATGTTCAGGTATTTTGTATTCATCAGCCGATTTCCATATTTGGAAGGAAGATTTGTTCCGTATGTATGGGAGCGTACGGAAAGATACGATTAACTATCTACGTTACAGAAATAAATTCGTGGAAAAATTATCGTTCACGATCAGCAAGCAGTGAAACTCGTATTGGTCATTTTTGAAAGTGAGAAAATATATATTTTCACAGCGATCATTCACTGAAAACCTATATAGTAAATTAAATCTTGTAAACTACATCTCTGGATATGTATATATATATATATATATATATATATATATATATATATATATATATATATATGTATATATATATATATATATATATATATATATATAATATGTCCTACAAAATTTTGAAAGAAAGGAGATGTTCCTCAAAAATGAGAATAATAGGGCTTACAAATACAAAGATACGAAATCTGAGCCCAATATTGACCTTTTGTCAATATTTCGTCTAATTGAATATTACCACAATACTGCATGCAGGGTACGCGTAGTCGATATATGCCTATTTTGCTTTACATCAGAGTGTTAATAAATACCACAGCTATGTGCCTACTACACCGATGTAATAGGCAATATATAATAAATCTTATAAATTATGTAAAGCTCATATCTTCATGTTCCATTTCTTGCAGCGTGCTTGCTGTACGAAGCTGGGGATATCTATTAAAATTTAGTTCACCGGTGCGCTTGAGAGACCCACAAATCCATTTCTACCAAACCATTTCTTATTGCCTCCGAATAGACTGCCTGCACCATGTTTCCCCTATATTAATAATAAAAGAAAATCCGTCACTTTTAATATATAAATATATATATATATATATATATATATATATATATATATATATATATATATATATATATATATATATATATATCCCCTATACTTTTTACACAGGTCGCCGTGTGAAAGTGAAAAATATTGTTATCTAATCCTATGTCAATGATCATGTGTCACGTACTGCGCTTATTCCCTTAGGGTTGTTATCTTGGATATATAGGGAATGAGAACAAGGAAACAAGCTATACACAGGTTTGCTGTAGTACTTTTCTGAGGGAAACTCTTATGTAATCCTCTCTCTTCCCGTCGGTAGCAATAATTACTTCCAAGTTCCCTCCTAGCGACGACGTTGAGTGGGCCATCGTTTGAACATGATATTGAGAATTGCTAATCCGATCAGCAAACTAAGTTAGATCGTTGCTAATTTACATCGAAACCAAATTGTTAAGTCGCCTCTTTGTACTTCCCTTCATCGTACTTGAGATATGGCGGTCTTGATTGAGTGTCTCACCTATCTTGTAGCTTAACGGTTGAGAGTTTCGACCTCATAGCCCACCTATACCATGAAGCCGCAGGTGACTCGGAAGCAAAGGTATAGATAATTAGTAATCAGTCTCGATAATGATTGTTGATTGAGAGTGAGTTGAGGATCGAAACTGTCTTATAAGATGTTTGGATTCAAACAAACTTAGAGTCTTGGTTGAATAATCTTTGAAGTATTGATTTTCGAAAGGGACAGCAACGGATATTACTTATTCAATAAAAAGTATAATTGAATAGCATAACATTGATTTTGTGCAGGTTGTATTAATCCTCCATTGTTTCGAATTGAGAGTTCACGATTACGAATTTTGGACACGGTCTCAATATCTGAGACACAAATGACAATATCTCAGACACAAGTCAAAACCATATCATGAGACAGAACTGCTACTCTCTTTTATATTCTATTCCGTGCTTAGTCTGCAGGACAATGCAAATCAATCACGTAATTGTTGTAAGTGGATTTGATTAAACTTGGAAGATAGAAGGTAACCAGGTAAATTTGTGACATTTTGTGTTTCAAAATGAGAAAATGAAAAAGGTCCGGATTTACGTGATAAGTGATTATAAGTGATGATTAACAATCAACTTGATCACTTCGTGTGATATGTGTGTGCCATATCAATAATTATATTCATCAACCTATATTTTCGCATAAAGCTGCCCATGACTTGTCTAAAAACAGAGAAGAATATAATTTATTCATTTAAAATAGATGTTGAATATGGGATTTTGAAAAATTCCGCCTACCAACAACTAATTTTAACCAACTTTTTATTACCTCAATTCTTCTAAAAGTTTTGCAATAACTTCATCGTACAAAGTCCACGTTTACTGAACAACTCACCCACATTGCAATTTCCTATATGGTACCTCCAATGAACGAAACAAAATTGTAACACCATTTCGAATTGATTAGATTTTTCATGCTTTCAGTTTCAAATTTGAATACTGGTTAAACCTCTTGCTAACCAATAATCTTCTCTATCGAGATTCAAGACCAGAGTGTATTCTATAGTATTGAAGCATTATCAATGAAAGAAAGCACAGGGGTGTTGAATGGTAATCCAAATCGATGCAAGCTCATGTGAATAGAGTGAGAGTCAGCCAGTGTATAAGTCGAGTTGAGTGAGTGCTTGGAAAAAAATAGGAATAAAGGGATGTTTCCTAGCACTTTCCTCAATTCACAGAACAAAGTAAACGTAAAGGGTGGGTGTTGGCGGGTGGGTACAATCATGATTGTCGTATTTATACTATACTTGAAGTATATTACGTATACATCACAAAGCTAGATGCATGGATGCAAAGTTTAGTTTTGTGAGAATGGTGCGCTCGGCTTTGAATCTCAGACGTTTGTATATATTGGTGACGAACAAATGGAACAATCGTTTCTTTCCTCGAGTAGACATTTCCATCCCCTTATAATCTTTTATGCTTTTTCTTTCTTTGATGTATATATTTAACAAACACATACAACTAAAAAATACTCGCGTCTTTTACATATGTACATAATTCGTTGTTTGTATAAAAAAAGTGTGACTGATCACAAGAACAATGACATAGGCCTACATGCACTTGCTTACGTACCTGGTACAGGAATATTGACAGAAATCGATTCCATCAAAAACGAATTTCAACCCAAAAAGACTCAACTTGATGACGAAATGTACTTTTTGAGATACTCCAAAGAATGCAGAAAGATATTGAGTCAATTAACAAATATAGATAACTAGGAAAATTTTATCTCACGATCAATACTTGGATTACGATCAGTAACGGCAATAAACATTGATACAAATGAAACCAACTTGAAATTACATCATATAATATTCATTTAGATATATCAATCACTTCAAAGAACAAAATATTGTTGGTGGAATGGTTTCATTTTACCAAATGATTTACATCAATATCTCAACCGATCTCATAAAATGTAGCAAGAGCGCGGGACTCGGCTCCCGTCGAGCTACCACTTGACCATATTTATGCGGTGGACAGTATTATACACTCGTCATGCTCATCTATACATGTTCACGCGATTTCATGACAGCCTATCCCTATCCTACTACTCCAAGACCTATTAGCCGCTCCGGTGGCTGAGTCAACTATCGCTAGCGGTAGAAACTGAAGTCACCGTTAGGCGTGGGTTCGAGTCCCACTTAAGGCATGGGTCTTTCACCCATAATCACTACATTGTTTCATTATCACCCGATCATTCGTACCCCCGTATAACCTAGCTGTCGGTGGGATCGTTAAGCAACATTATAAATTATAAAAAATCCAAGACCAATTAGAATCGGATGATAGTCTACCAGCTACTTGGATAAAATCAAGACGTAACAAAAACAATCGTGTACCGTGTCTAGTTAGAAAACCACCATCATACCACGTGTGAAGAGTAAAGATGCGAGCTGTTTTGTTAAATTTTCGATGTTGACTCGTGAGGGTGTGGGATGTTGCATTTAAAGCGCTGACTGAGACGACTGCATGGTGTGAAGCTATCCGTTAACTTTAATTAACATCAGATTGAATTCGAGGATGCGGTTGCGTAGGCAATATTGATACTAATGATGATACCACATTTTAATCAAATCATTTAATTACTTCACACCGCTCAGCTTTATCACAGATACTGTGAAATGGAATTAGAGAAGCCATTTTCTTGAATTCAAAATAAGACGATCGAGGAAATAATTGTGTACTATGAGTTTATAGTGAACTAGACATTGATTGTAATGTAATGCTAATTATATTTCGAGTGTGGAACTTCAATGGGCATTTGTCGTGAATGTATTCATTATTACTGTTCATGTGCATAAGACCATTAATCGTGTAGGCCCTACATACAATTTACGGACTTGAATTGCTCGAAGGTATACTTTAAATCTATATCGGTATGATTTTCAATTTCAACTAGCTATGTCGTTCATTTATGCATATTAGAGTATTATTCTGTAGAGGCATACAATGTTACAGAATACAACACTGTGCAAGCCTTTACTTGTTGCACGTAAACACTTTTATCGATGGAGCAAAAAATGTTGTTTCCCTAAACTCACAAAAACTCAAAAACGAGTTCGAACATTTGATCTGGCAATAAATTAGAAAGATATATTCAGCATTAGTGTCAAAATGATTATACCGGTAACACATTTTATATTTCATTCAATTATGTTCAAGTTACATTGTTGTAATGAATGATGTTCTGTTTGTCTATACTATGATCTAATATGTAAATCCATTCACGTATCAGCTTATTTGTCAACCTAAAAGCTGAACAATTAACGACCATGCTATACTATACTACATATTATAGTAGTACAATTTATACTATAGCTGGTTACCAAAGCCGACATACATTGATACAATTAATTGAATCAAACACTTGTATTTTAGCACTTGATCTTTTAAAATATGCAAATAGATCTACTTACATGTATTATTATCGGTTTAGGTGAAGGGTGAGTCTGATGGAAGGAGAAGAATTAATTTCTTCTGTTTAATCCAAATCCAATAAATACAGGAAGGGCCTAATAAAACACGTGAAATTGACGTTAATGTCTGATGCAATCGGAGTTTAATTCAATCGAAGATTGTATTTATTCAATTCATATTATTTATATATTATTATGAATTTTACACAGATTTTATAAACCAAGGATTTTTCATCCCGACTCTCAATCAATATACAACACACTAATGCTAATACACTTATTATTTTTAAACTTTTCGAAAATTTGTTGTGATGAACAATGTTTCACCACTTTTTTGTTTTTTGTTCACCACAGTTCTCGCTCACTAAAAATAATAAATTAAGATATAACGCTTCACTATGTAGTTCGTAACTTATTATTACCATTAATAAAAAACGTCGTGGTAAACGTCAAAACAGTATGCTTTTAAAATAACATGCCCTAAACACACTTAAAAATTATCCTTTCTATTTTCGTAATTGTTTAAATGTGGTTAATAAAACGACACTAACAATATATCTGCTGTCTATTTATATAAATAAGTTAATGACTTGAAAATAACTTTCGATCTATCTAGTCACACCAACGAGCCCGCGAGTACCACGTTTCCACACGAGAAGTTCGAAGAACCAACTGTCGAGGAAACGAAATCGGTCGCGAGCCGTGCGCTATGCGACTCTAGCACCTCTAGCGGTAAACAGCACAAGCTCCCCCCCCCCCCCCCCCCCCGGCACCCACGATCGTACAACCCTAAATCATTTCGACTGGCGCGCGGTTGTGCCGTGAATGAGATCAACAAACACCCGCGAATATGAGAAAAGTCCAAATCCAAATGGTTATTTTATACTGTCAAAAGTTTTCCTTCCATAGACTTGATGCATTCATAACTGCTGTTTTTTTAAGGGAAATGACTTTTATAGTCTTTCTGATTTTGAACCGTATTTCAGCAATTAAAAGTTCGTAGTATTTGAGCTGCAGTTTGACATTTCAGACACTTTTTTTATCTTCGTCTCAAATACGAAAATATTTCACGATATTCATAAAAATATGTTTAATTCAAGGTATTGACTTTATGGTATTGTGAATTAAAATATCTGCATAAAAGTTATTAAACTTACGAAAAACAATCGAATAAGTCGTTTCTGTATTATAAATCATCATGTTTCTTCTTAGCAATGATGTTCGTGGTTGATTATCAATACCAATGGAAATGCAGTTCTAGAATAAAGTTGTCATTTAGTCGTTCATGGACTCTGTAAAGCCGGACTAAACCTGTTCAGTGAAAATCCCCATTGAATATGTTTGTAGGAATGATGGGAAATGGGCGATCGTAACCTGAGATCAAAGAACTGAGAGAAACCATAAAAAAACACAGTCAGAATGATCGGCCATGTCGGGAATCAAACCATGGTCTCCTGAGAACAACAGTGTGAATCGATATTTTCATTGTCAGTTTGAATAGGTTCAATTGAAGACGTGATTTCTACAAAAATATCGCAAGTATTTTAGTGGAGGTGCCAGTTTTTAGCGCTCATAAATCTCCAACTCGCTACAGCATCAATTATTGAATGAACATGTATTCATAATTGAAAACAAGTGCAAACCTACCTAAATTTGTATGAATGAAAATGTACTATTTTGCGAGTCACTTATATACAGTACATGTACAGTACATGTACGAATATGTGAATGCTCATGGGCGACATGCATTTCACTCTCATATGTTTTTTACTCACTTCGAGCAGACATGTAACCGAGTGATAGGAACAACGAGCACCTACATCTAGGGTCTATACCAACTTTGCCACAGTTTTGAATCAGTAATCGCGAGGTGAGTAACATATTAGATGATTTAAAATAATACATGAATCGTATAGCTCATGAAGAACATGTAAACGGCCATGTGTGGCAATAAAAAATATACTCCATAATATCGATTTAAAAAAAAAATCGTTTGCCGCCCACTAATCACATAAGAGCAATATTTTGAGATTGGCTTCGCAACACTGGTATAGGTAGTCAGATTTAATTATAATGAACAATTGATCCACTCAATTAATCCAATATGGTAATATTTCAATTATCGAGATAATTTTTCTTTCACATTAGAAGTCAAAGAGTATGGATACATCATACATAATTCGTGTCTATTTCTATCTTATATTTTTTGCTGGAAGTGTATAAGAGAATGAAAATGATTCTTTACTACACAATAATTTGATCATTTCTGTAATACTTCATTATCCGGAATGAATAATATATCTACCTCATTTACATCATAAAAGAGTGCATGAGATTTATAATTAAGCATTAAGTAAATATTTGAAACCTTTCATATAAAAAGCCAAAAATGAACAACATACTCATTCCATCATAACAATTAATTTCAACCCAATTTCAACCCATTTGAAATGTCGGTCCAACAGCCCCTGAGGACTCACAATTGTTTTCCGTTTTCCTATAAAATGTTTCAGGCATCTCGATAGCTCTTTGTTAAAAAGTAAAATGCCAGGTCGATAGGTTGAATTGTTTAGTTGCATGCCATAGTTTCATCGGGTCTCTCTCCCTCTCTCTTCAAATATATATATATATATATATATATATATATATATATATATATATATATATATATATATATATATATATACACAATACACACGAAAAGCAGACAAGTAGCATGGTTAAGGGTTGGAAGCGAAGGGGTGAAGAGCAGTTGATCGATAGTAGTTGGCCGCCATTACTGGCTACATTCGTCACGGTACGTCACCTAAGGCACCTGAGCTTTATGAAACATCGAAACTTAGACTTGTAACCTTTGAAGTTTAATGCATTCCGTGAATGCTCTCAAATACAGAACACGGCGTTGTAGTCTAGTCTACCTTTATCATCCCGTTTGTTGATTATACAAAAGAAATACCAATATTAATTATTATATAACAAGCTACAATTGCTTTGTGTCTCTGGAATGAGGTTAAATACGTCATAACTTATACATTTAGTACATTTAATACTGAGGCGAGTAGACGAGTGGCTAGCTCACTTGTACTGTCATTCAGGAGACCAGGGTACGATTTCCGCCATGGTCGACTATCCTGAAAGGGGTTTTTCGTGGTTTCCCTCTGTCGTTAGGCCATGACCGACTCTTCCCACTACCCAAAAAGCACCTGATGAAATAGCCTTTCATCTCATCATCCCATATACCATCTCGTATAACGTTCATAATCCTATCGTCACTCATCATAATCATGTTGATAGAACCCGGAATTTTGAAGATGTATGCAATATTGGCCGATAAGTCTTAAATCGTATAGTCAACTTGAAGTGAGAAATAATGAAGGAGTGGAGAAAGTTTAGGAATGATAAGAAAACATGAGAAAAAATTCAACTAGTGGGTCTTACTACTACCACCCCTGTCAGGGTGTTCGAATATGGCGGGAATCGAACCACGGTCTGGCGGTCCAACATGCTAGCCACTTGACCTTATTTTCTACAGTCAATATTATTATATGATACAGTAAATAAATATAGAGATGAAAGCTTCACGTTTCAGAATGAAAACGCAACAAATTTTTTCTTTATATATTTAATTGAATTTCAGGATGTCTACAAGAAACTGAAAGAGTTCATATGAGAAAAAAATTGTTGCGTTTTCCTTCTTCAACATTATGCTTTCCCCTATATCTTTCTGTACTCTGATACAGACTATACTTCGGTCTCCGTATTTGCCACTAGATTCTGATTACTAGTCAAGAACCAGTTTTCATGGTTTCACGACGGAAGTTCTTCTATTCATTTCTGGCAATCTAGATCTTCAATTCTTCGTGTTCAGCTTGATGAATCTTTCTATGGAAGCTCTTTGAACGGTTAAACGCAACAGACGTATTTCATAATAATTCTGAGCTTTTAACTTGAATCTACAGTTGGAAAGCGAGGACGTATAAGTCCATAGCTGGACGTATTTTATTATTCGAATACGCATTGCACTCATTGGGTACCCCATATGCTAAAACACACCATGTGTATGAATGTTTGCATTAACTGGTATAACAAGAATATCAACATTCGCAAACACCCCTTTTCACCACCCCCTTAACTGCCCCTCCCCGTCTATCCACAGATGTGATAAACTGAATTAAGATGGATTAGCGTAATGAAAATAAGGGGATGTATTGATGTCAAACAGAGCAATTTCTACTGAAAACAATTCTGAATCTGATCAGGATGATTCGGAGGTAGACCCAAGGGGTTCCCGGAGGAACATATTATATACATAGAGACAGGAGTGAGTCACATATTCGCACATGGATGTATTTGTAAGGTCTTCTCTCCAGGGATTCCATGCATTGAGGGGCTGGCTCCTGTTAGATGAGATGGGGGTAAACTACATGAGTATAGCTAAAACATTCAAGGGTGGGGACTGGAATAAGAGTGAGAGAGAGGAGGAGGAGTGTGAGTAGAGAGTACTAATGCACTAATAGCACCAAACATTCACTGATGCTTTTTATGCTAATGGTGATATATCCATCTCTATTTGTTTCAACAACCACTGTGGTTTTGTTAAACTCTTGTTTTTTGTGAGGTTCAGTCAATGAAATGCTTTTCCAATTTGAAGAATTCAATTTGAACAGAAAAATTGTATGACTTATTAAAACTGAATTTCATCTCGTATAAAACATTCTATAGTGACGTTATATAATTGCTGGTTGTTTTTTGAAGTCTGAAATCACTAAACTACTTATTGACTTCGAGGGGATGCCTGCAGATAACATTTGGGTGAGGGTAACCGAGAAGAGCAGACGGTCAAGAAATCGGCGTGCATTTTCATGAGCTTATAATAAGATACATCTTGAATCTACTATTAAATATATACGAAAGCTACTACCGGTATTAGAAGAGTATTGTCTATCAAATTAAGCCAAAATAAGTTATTTTTCAGTGTACCAATTGGTAATTTGCAAGATCAAATATGTAATGCATATGATTTGTAGATTAAAAACTAAAGTTGTATCTTCATATCAGGATATCACCTGTTGTGTTTATCCTTTTGACTATTCAATGAAAAATAGTATTGCTGTATTCATTGTCGATTCATGTGTTTATTGAAATGAAAAGATACTAATTTCAAAAATCGTACTTTTAAATGATAAACTATGTCCGTCTGTACCTTCTGAACTGAACATATTAATCGTATGCATTTTACTGCACTTTTAGCTTTATTACGTTTCCACCCCTGTACAATATATGAAAGCTGCCCCAGCTTTACAATACCCTCTTTTGTAACTAACAATGTCCCGTGAAGCCTTTAGTACGACTGACTACTGAAATGCTGCCCTATTCACTCACTTCTTGACTAAACTGGATAAACATGCATAACATCTATGTCTGAGGGTGCAATGGCACATATGGCAAAACCGAACTATGAGCCGTGGAGAAGCCATGTGCAGAAAGGCACACACGCACACCCAATTATAGTACTCCACTTCACTCTCCCCCCTCAACAGCACTAGATTAATTATTACACATTCAAATTCGTGTGTCAATAAAATATATTATACAATCTATAGTTACCTTCGTAATTAAATCATGTTATGGATAAATATGGGTATGCATGGTTGCATTCATGTCAAGTGGTCAGTACACATTGAAATGTATCCTGAAGGAAAAATACTGATATTTTATACACACTGAAATAAAGAAGACAATGTGTGTCCACGAATAGAACGCTCCGCGAATGGAGTCTGTGTAGTTTGATTTGATGTGTTCAGATTTTAATTAATTTCGATTTTAATTATGCATCAAATAATTTTATTTGACCGCAAGAGTAAATATATATTTGATGAATAGGTTATTAGAACTCATTGCATTTAAGGTGGATAATTTCGTTATACGTTGGGTTTTGATGGACGACCGATATCGATTAGTAAGTAGGTGAATAGTATCAGGTTCAACTGTTCATTGCATATAGGCCTATGTGTGTGCGTGTATATATTGCCAATGAAAGCATCAAGGTAGATACAGGACTACCTGTATTTTATAACAAGATATAAACAAAATATGCACCATATTGAATTGTACATTGTGAGATGAAAAATTGCAAACAAGAAACTTGATATGAGATGAATGAGTTCTTTGAGAAGAATAAAAAATGATGCCTTTTAATTTTCATTTGGGTTACCGTTGGATGAAGCAATTTCATGTAATTCTTTGTTTTGTAACATCAACTCCCTCTCCGCTCCCCCTCCCCCCTCCCAGGCCCCCTCAGCCCCCTCCCCCCCCTCCCACAACCAACTTTACGCTTATATGAAATACTGTATTATATCACCAGCAACCTCTGAAAAAAAAAAACACTTTTCATACATTTCATCTTTTTAGTAGTCCATACTCGTATTTTTAGCTATGGAAGTATACGAATATACGAAAGTTTTTTACTCCCCCATTTTAAAATTATAATATATTATAATATATTATACCTATTAACATGCAGTTAAGTAGGCCGTTGTATCCTATTCCTATATACGTGAAAAAAGCACTTTGGTGGCTATACATTCCCAGCTCTACATTCTCCTCCTCTTCATACACGTGGACAATGACGAGCTGTCAGACACAGAATTGTGATTAAAAACATAACAAATATAAAGAGGGTGTAATATTATCTGCAGCCCAGTTTTGTTCATGTTCCCAACCTACTGTTTTGCGGTATTTTAGATGTCAAGCACAGGATAGTTCATTATGTAACATAACATGACAACATGCTAATATGTAGCTCTTCCATTCGGCAATATGTACAACTGTGTATAAAATGCATGAATGATGTATAAAGTACAATTGTGTTCTTTTAAAAAATGTTCTCGTATGTATACTATAATGTATACTGTGATAATAAATAGCACGTTTAATACGCACGTAGTTTAGAAACAAATTGTTGCAATTATGGCACACGATTATTCGTATTTGCGGCAAGGAAGCTGTAGATGCGAAATTATGGCACAATCTCACATGAATAATCTCGCTTAAACAGTATGGCAGTCATTGCCACTGTCAATTGAATCGATCATTCAAATTGAATCTGAGCCATTATACCGGAGATTATGCCAAATCAGATGATGCTCATCTTATAAGTGATGGTTATAAAATCTCACAATGCATTTCCCATTCTGAAACACCGCCATTGCGAGTGTAATCATAATCATATCAATGAGCAATTGAGCAATGATTCGTTCCAGGTGCATGTACCTGGTAAATTTTGATGACTTGTTGGTAATTTTTTTTCGAAGTTTGACGAATCATGAACATCATTGATCTCATTCGCGGACATGTTAATATTGTAGTTGTTCAACTTTTTTCTAATTTTGCTGATACTGGTGTGATGTGGCACAAAAAAACACAAAAAAACGAATTTACGACAAATTTTACTTTGAAACGATTGATATCTTACATTATCTGCCTGTACAGACCAAAATATGTGATTCATATCATGATATTCATGCAAAAAACACAAATCAGGGGAATATAATTGTTCAATCATGCACGGTATTTCAGGCTTAAGTTACATTAATTGTTCCTCACAATCATCAAACCCACGTCCAGTATCATCAACCTCATTTATTATGAATTCATTATTGTTATATACTGTGTAATACACTGTATACAGGTAGTGAGATGAGAGAAAGAGAAAGAGAAAGAGAACCTCATCGAAGAGAAAGGGAAAAACTCACGAGAAAGAGCGTATACGAAGAAGAGGTCGATTGGTTCCCTAAGGACCTCGATACTGGAAGAGAGATAGCTTATATAACGTCATTTATATATACAGTCAACTTGTTATTCGTTTGGATGTCGCTATCCTTCTCTATCTCTATTTCGTTATTGAGACACACACACACATACACACACACATATACAACGGTATAAAGAAAGGGAGTGAAGAAAGGAACATAACTAGAGATCAAAAATATCCATCCAGTTATTTTATCTTGAAGTTACTCTTCGACACAAGAGTATATATACAGTCATGCAACGCCACAGCAATTTGGTTACATTTTCTTTTTTTTCTCACGTAAAGAGAAGTGGAATATAGATTACAATATTCGTATAATAATAATAGAAAAACTGACTGTCTGATCTCAGGCAACGTACAGCAAATAAAAACAAATGGAATGAATATATATAACATACAAAGGTCCACTAAAACGTTGGGCTCTATATTCAGATTTTCGAAGTAAATGATTTATGAGTAGAGTTACTTGCAGTCATATAGCCCTGCAGTTATCATGTAATTTTATCGTTTTCCTTGTCATTCATAAATGAATTTAAATTGGTATTGTGCCGTTTAAGCGTTTGGTTATGAGTCCCATTCAGGAGAAGGGTGAGAGGGGAGAGGGGGGGGGAGACTGCTGTAGACGGGATTCCAAGCGTTAATGTTTTTTACCTGTTTTCTTAGGTGCAAGAAATGTTATGGTTACATCGTACGGATTGTCTTTAAAGGTGCTTTTCTTGAAATTTATGGTTATTTAAAAGTTTCAGTTGACTAAAGCTTCCGACCAAGATATAAGATAGAGTATAATGACTATCCAGTTCATTATAAAGTCTACATCGTATAAACGGTTGTAAAGTACGAATGAAGCGACAATTAGAAGATGAAACTCACATAATTATCATCATGGCATTGCAGTCACAGTGAAGTAAATGTTTTCGATAATATGTTCTCAGCAGAAAGTTGTAGCAGAAAGGTATATAAAGGACCTCCCATGTCGCGAGTTATGTCTTGTCTATTCACCTTACAACGGAACCTTTCCACGGTCCAACAGAAAAGAAAGATTAATGATATATATACTTGGTATAGGGAAGGACATTCTCGTTTACAAAAGTCAGAAAAATCAACCATATCGGTGTAAAACTAGATCTGTCGGCTGTCCGAAAAGCATATCGGTTTATGGTCGGACAGTCCTGGTGAAATATTTTAAGGACCCACTCCCCCCCTCGAACTTTGTTCAACATTAGTGTTATTATTGTTGGGCGCCTATGTAAAAGTGTCAAGATGCAGTGATTGATTATGTTTGTGGTGAGCATGGAGGAGGCGTGGTTTTCGAACGCGTTTGTCAATTCAAAATCATTCTGCGTCGATAATTACAGCTGAAGACATTGCCCTAACCCCCCCCCCCCCCCCCAATCCACCCGCAAGCCAGAGACCCGCACCCTCTACATGTATATATACTACTATAGAAACTAGCTTCACTTGAACTGAAAGCAGCATAGCATTTATTTTAAATGGGACCCATTATTGACGACAATCATAAAATGTTAAATTTACGCCTTTTGGTATATACAATGGGTTGAATATAATAATATGTACCAGTGTTCTTATACTTTGTATTGTGTTTCGTTGTCTGTTGAGAGAGTTGAAATGGTTACGGAGTTTGTGGAACTTGGCCATTTCAGGCGAAGACATAAAAATAAAAACCTACGCTAAACTTTGAATTACGGGTTACGACTTTCACTGTGCCAAAGCATGAATAAAAATGTAAGAATTATTTACAATATACTACCACACCTTTTCATGTAACTATATTTAGATTATAGTAACATTTGAATGGGTTATTACCTAGAAATGAAGTACATGTATGAATCAATACATCCATATTCCATAATGTACAAAATATATATGAATGTTGAAATATATATTTTTCATTCCTTTCCCTCATTTGGGGGAAAATGGTTATGAAAATCAGATAGATGAGATCTCTTCAGTCTATGATATACGTTATTTTTTCCCAACACATAATTCAGTTCTAAAGCGAGTGATATTGAAATTTGCATTATAAACATTAAAAATGCTGCAATATATTTCGGTTCTTGCCCAACTAACTATTTTGAATTTCTGTGACATCGAATCACCATGCATCCAGTCTGC
Organism: Brachyptera putata; assembly: GCA_907164805.1. NCBI lineage: Eukaryota > Metazoa > Arthropoda > Insecta > Plecoptera > Taeniopterygidae > Brachyptera > Brachyptera putata. The sequence continues at coordinate 10,710,275 of OU015468.1, read as the reverse complement.
ACTATACAATCATCCAGAACGCTAAGTGGCAAATGCACTATACTGTAGCTTGCGCCTGCGGAATGATGTAAGAAAAAAAAGCCCTCTCTCTCTCTCACCCCCTCACCCAAAAGAGTTCACATTCCACATGCCAGTCAGTCATACACGCTGCATCAATGGATCAGAATAGAATGTAGGTCACAACTCGTCACAAAGACATCCTAATCACTTCATCATTTGACAACACTATGCTATATGACATTGACATCTAACGTGACAATATCAATTAGTTATTGTATTCATCATTTATGATATCGTTAATTCACTGGGAAAACGACGTTAGTCTCATTTTGAGATGAATGCACGAGCGGAGGTATGATTTATTTTCTTCGACGTCTAATATGTGATCAGTATTGTGGGAGTTCAACCACGTAGATTGCAATGAAAATAATTAGTAATAGAAAGTAACAAAATTAGTTTAATTGAAATTTCCCAAAACAAATATTTTTTTACATACACAGACTTATATGGGGCTATAATTATGTCTGTATCAGCAGAATCTTCCCAAATTAACAGACTTGTGTAAATCGGTTAACAAAACTACCAAATGATTGTGCTAACTCAAGGGTAGCTTGTGTGAAGTGAGGAGAGTGCATCTGACACTAAAACAAACGATATATATATATATATATATATCGATGGTCGAGAAACGAAAACCATGCTAAAGACTACTGAAGGGCACCTTAATAGTAAAGGCCTCATAGAGTCAGCCGAATACACTGGGTAAGTGCATGTGGTCAACGGAGAACTAATTGGATTGGAATCGGTAGCGCTTAATGTCAAGAATGGGCCGAGAAAATTATTGGTCCATTCATTATAGATCAAGACTCGTATAGGAAGTAATGCCTGCCTCAGTCCTCTTTATCAACGTCACTACCATTGCCAGCAAACTACAGACAATCTAAGACTGAACACATCGACATGCACGAGGTGAGGTTCAGAGTGAAATTCAACACAAAGCATGTTCAATTAAATATTATATGTTGACAGATAAATAAGCGTATTTGCAGTCGTGTTGTATACAATACTAGGCTAACGCAGAATATGCGTTGTGAGATGAGCGGTTCATCCGAATGGTTAAGAACTCCTGAAATCCGGTGTACACTTGTCATGAAATCCTATTGAAATCCCCTTGAAATCCCTGAAATCACTCGAAATCCCATTGAAATCCCCTGAAATCTCTGAAATCACCTGAGATCAGGTGTACACCAAATTTGAGAGTTGTAAACCCCTCGGGTTCATCTCATGAGCGAGACATCTAAATATAGATATTGAATAAATATTATCGAAAACTATTCACACATTGACTCAGATAAAATATATTTCATAATTTCATTCGGTTACTATCGAATCTAGGGAGCTTTGAATCCATCTCTGCAACATTTTTCAGCTATAAAGCTACAACATATACAATAAAGTTATAGCTATGGGCCCATTGCTTTATATTCCCATTATGTCCCAGTGTCCTGCCCATGACCATCTTATCAAGATAAAATTAGGAACATGCAAGGTATATTTCAGAACTATTAGAATAATGATTAATCAATTTCCGTATATTAATTGTGTACATATTTGAAACGGATGTCAGAATTGAAATATGTTTTATGTATGAGAGAGAGAGTGAAGGAATGTGTAAAGTCACAATGTGTGGAGTTTTTCAAGATTGTGATTGATTGAGAGTTTAATTAATTTCCATGTTGAATGATTTTGTACTATGGCTAATTTGGGTCGAAGTTGAGATGAAATCAATCATAATATAATCGTTTTTCTAAAGAAATGTTTCTGTTGAGATTGACATCGATCAGAGTAAGAAAACAATATGGACAATGTTTTCTTGAACATCGAATTCAAGCACGTAGGAGGTAGTTCTTTATATCACTTTTCATGATGATTTATTCGAAGAATTATTGATGAAAAAAAAAATGATTTTTTTTTCAGAACATAAATCTTGATATCTTATGGTAACTAACTATATGTAATGTTTCAATTATTTATGCACGTACCATTTAATTCATTGAGTCTCTCGAAACCGCGATAATTAATTACTTAACACCTATAATTATTATTTTCTCTATGTTTTATTTTCATCATAACTTGCAAGTAAGTGAATACCGGTACATCATATTTGAACCAATTCAATATCGGCATTTTTATGATTGTCGCTCCTCTTCAATTCCTCAATAAGTAAGTTTATTGTATTTTCAACTGTTGACATATTGTTGTTATAATCAATATTATTTACAAAATCATCATATTATATTATTATTATATTGTTATTTTTTATTATAATATTAATATGGTTTGAACTTTGTTCAAGCCATTTGTTCAACCCCTGCGTTCATTATTATGATCATAAAACTCTTAAAATTCAAAAAGATGAAACATTTACTAAATGAATCACAATGATGTAACTAAATTTGAGAACAGTATATGTAGATGATTTTGTTCAGAAAATCAATTATAATAAATTTCATATTCATCATATTGAAAAACTGACGTGTATTCCGAGGTCTTGAAAAAAAAACACAATCCTTGTATATAAGTCTCGTAAGAAAAGTAAACACAATGTCCATTATTTTCTGTGACTTGGTATAAAAGTGCATGCATGGCCCGAGTTAACAAACGACTAACTGATGGTATTCATGTCTTGTCCGTGTTGAGACCAAGGCAACACGTTCTTCGTTAGTTCTTCTCAGTTGGACTTCCGACATTCAACAATGAAATATCGTGATGTATGGCCCTTGTTCGGTGACCAATGCATGGGAGTCCAGCTCAGTACTACCAATTGACATATACACAAATTCATAGAGCTCAGACTTATTTCATTCCTAATATTATCGCAGAGGAATTGTAACGTGATTTTTATACCGACTATAATTCAAATTTGATAGGGCCTGAATAGATTTCGAGAGACAACGTTCCAACAGTATTACACTGGGATGAGTGGATCAGTCGCTAGCTCGCTGAGCCGTCATTCAGGAGACAAAAGTATGTTTTGATTACGATTCACAAATACTGGAATAGTTCTATTATAATATCACGAACGCCCGCTTTCCACGATTCTCAAGCACTGAAGAGGTCTACCATCAACAGAGTAGCCCTATAAAATCTACGATAGAATTCAAGAAAATGTATATAATAATATTATAAACAGGCGAAGTAACACAATTCACTGAAATATTTTAGAGACAACGCTAAGTAAATATATGTACGATAAATAAGGTCAAATGACAAATTTGAATCTTGGTTTAAAATTGGTTTAAAATTTAAAAAGTTTTTGAAGTATTGATAATTTCATAATTCCTTGTGCTATTGTCATTGTATCAGCAGAAAAAAAGAATGTTTGTATCACACCCCACAGTCAATGGTATCATAATCAAACGTACTTCCATCGTGCCATCGTTTGTGTACGTAGTTTTCTTTGTTTTCCATCATGAATATAATTTTTAAGTTCCTAACTTCTGTTTGATTTTCGTCGTTTGTCGTATTGAAACCACAATCATTATGACATAGTTCTAATCTTCAAATCAGGATACAATACTGAAGATTTGAAATCAATTTAAAACTGCATGCATGAAGTGAATTCATGTTTTTTAACCATCAGTCAACATCTACTTTAAATGAATGAGATTAACGAGTCTGGACCAGAAATAAATTCAGTAACAAAAAAGTTGAGAGTAAAAATGGTCCTGGAACATTTCTCTCCAGTCAGCAATCCAAATGGACAAGGGATCGGCTTCTATTCACTCAGTTCTTCCAGGTGATGTTTTTCACCTTAATTCATTGATTTCTCGTCAATGTTCCTTTTACGTGTGACAAATTGAGATTGTTCCCCTCGTGGGGGACTCAAGAGTGGTGGTTATTTGGGCGCTTGTTAGATATAAGAAAAAGGGGAGGGGAGGAAAGACATCTTCAACTATAGGCCTATGTCACGCACAGACAGGAAGGTATAAAATTATCCTTATACATTATAGTTCACATGCAAGCTGAATGAATTCTAGTTTATGCTCAATCATAGCATTGGAGATATATTGTTTGGTCAAGTCCTCTTTGAATTGAATCTTTGATTGAAACTTGTGTCCGATGCATTAAAAAAAGTAGTACTTTCAATATAATTCAAGACCTATATCTTGCTTGAGGCATATAGGCCTAACTGAGGTTTTACTTCTTTTGTATAATTTCCATGTATACAGAGTTATAAACTATGATCAGCTTGGAATGATTCAATCATTGTAGAGAATATGATTCATTCATTAACAATAGGAATTGCATTGTAATTTTAATTTTCAAATAAGTATTTTGGGATAATCATGACTACGCGTTTAGTCATTGATCATCACTTGATTAACTAATTATTGATGAAATAAGAGCACAATTCCTGATGAGTGTTGTAAAGCGTCTTCTTATAGTTTTGGTTCGGTGCGGTTTTACGATTTACGAAAACGTGAAGACAAAACTTCGAAGAAAAAATGACACATTTGTAACTTCTTGAAATCATTTCAGAGAAAAATAGATTGTTCATATAGAGCAGAATACATAAAATATATTATATAAGAGCGAAATCATCTTTGATTCAATTTACATTATTCTATATTATGTATTCATATTATTTATTTACATTATTTTAGAAGTGTGCAGAATCATCACATTCTCGTCTATAATGATTTTCTAATTACCAGAGTTCATTCCATTTCAACTGTGATAAGAAGTCTGGAAGTCGTCATTTCCCTCACAATACTGAAACAAGAAACATCGGCTGTATATGAAAAGCATCATATACAGAATGTTTGACGCAGTACACTACAGCTACAACACACCTCCATCTCTGTCACATCTATTGCTATATAATCGGTAATAAAAACAGCGCCAGTTTCATTACAATTCCATAATCTAAAATGGAAAAACGTATTTCTTTGAGAATATGGTCGTCTAAAGTGGTCGGCTCTTTGGCCCCACGCTGGTACAATGGTCGACACCCTGCTAAGTTGTCGGAGACCCTCATGAAAACCCCGGCTATATCTTCGAATATGTAGCGAAGCTATTTCAACAGTTGCCATTAGCATTTTCATCACTGCATACTGATGAGGGGGCAGATGATTTCTAGGGAGAGAAAGATGAGGAGAAAGGTGGCAGAGTGAAGAGTCTTCGAACACAAAGGTGAATTTTGGTTCCTAATGTTTCTCTATAAGTTGAAAGAATGAAAATAATGCTTCTGGATGTTTGTGGTTCAAATCGAAAAAACTGCATCCATGAGTGTTGGTTTCGGATCATTGTTTATAACTTAATGGACAAGTCTCTATTCTCAGCTCAACGTTGCAACCCATGCGGACTTTGTTGTTGCTGCGCGCAACCTGAATCAAACCAAATCGGCCCACTCTATCTCACCACTAACTCATAACCTAAGCCAACCTAAATGTAACAGATATGCCCTGCAATAGTGTACGATAGGTCCATTCGTAAATATCCACTCATGGCAGTTGATATATATATTTATATACACATTATATATTTATATGACTTCAATCATGTATATTTCATCATTTTTCGAAGCCTTGAAGTAATTTCATTCGTCCATTTGTACGAGAATGCAGACCGCTCATCTTCATAATTCTGGTAACCTATATTACGTTATCATGAGATAATTCATTTGGAATACGACGAGAAGTGAATATTTTTGACTTGAAATCTAATTTTCTTGCTTTATTGAATAGGTTAATCCTCTATTTCTCTTAGTAATAACACTTGTTTTTTCTAGAGATTATTCTCCAACATTCTATTATTCAAACGCCGAAGTGCTGTACTGTAAAAGCAATTTTTCCATTACCCGAAATAACAAATGTTATGTATGTTATTCCAATTACCATTTACACGAAAAAGGACTTTACTTTATATACGGGATATCGGGGAGAAGGTATAGGATAGAGAAGGGTGGATGAAGAGATGAAGGGAAGGAGGGAATAACAATAATGTTACTTTTTTATCCTCATCGAATATTGGCTGGAAGTGAATACTTTATGCCTGAGATGAAGTTGTTCTGTGGCAAACCGTGCGAGTTGACCATGTACTGCAGAGAGACTCGAGACTAGTGCAAACACTTGGGCGGGAAAAGTGTTGAACCACAGAATATCGACAAAGTGTTGTGCTAAGCAAATAGTTACCATTTCGTTGAACTCTCGGATACAAACTTACAACTTCACAAGTTGCTTTAATTTCTAAGGGTGGGCGATGATCTTTTCAGAGACCGTGTATGAGCTTGATGCGTTATTCTTTCTATATCTATTGAAGAGATTCGTGAAGTGGGAATAACATGTACCTATATATTGAATAAAAAAGGATCCCCCAGAAGAAGTGTGAAAAGTACAAATTCACATTCATAAGAAATAACCAATAACCTCGAGGCTCAAGCCTCAGTTTGGAAGTACGGAACGAAATATTTTTTTGTCATGCTCACTCTTGAAATAGCTGATCAGTGAAGAAAATTAAACAAACATTAATAAATACCAGATGAAATAACAATTTCAAAATCAACAATTTTCAAATTTTCAAAAATTTCGAAATCATTCAAGAATATAACTTCATACTACATACTACTGGGCAAATTTTTTTATGATATCCCTACACATATATAAAGTGCATAGAATATATAGTATGATTATCTAGTGTATATAAATATATATATACATATATAGTCACTCTTTCGATGGGCTTTACTTTCCCTTAAGTATGTGTACGCTTACCCACTGTACTTCAGGATATTTTGGACATTTCTGATCCATGTTTCTGTGTTCAACTTAAATTTTCTTCCTTCATGTAGGTTTTCTGTGATCTTAGGTGACACTCTATAGCTAAATGACCGTTCACATTTTGAACTGTTATACACCCTTCTTCAACGTAATACCAACTTCAAACATTGAAAAGACCATCTGAAATTGTGTGCCATAAGAAAGTTGATAGCTACCGTATGAGTGCACGTGCTATACATCCTTTTTGTATCAAAATATGGAAAAGTGCAAAAGTGAAAAAGTGCACTATACGCCCTTCTTTTAGGGGAACCTTTTGAAGAATTGAACGATCATCAATGAATGGGATCTGCTGTGTGTGAGCTTATCCGAATAGAAATTCGAATGTATGTGAGCATTCAAAAAATTGGAACACGATTTGTAAACTCAATTTTTGTTCTCAAAAATTTTTGTTCTCATTCAAATCGAATTGAAATATTTTCAATCGAACGTCTCCAAATGATGATGAGAATATTTTGGATGTAATGAAAACCGATTATTGTTACTGATAAGTATACAATAATCAGTGTTATTATTGTTTCATGGATGAATATGAAAGACCATATGTTATTTCAAATAATTTCCTCCACAGACAGAGAGAAAATGGTTATTATTTATCACGTTAGGTTCAGTATTGAATAAGAGAGATAGAGAGTACAACACTGAATTGGATGATACATCAAATACTGCGGATGAACTTCCATTAACAGTCATGGAGGTATTTTGATCTTTCGTAGCTGCATAAATTTAGAAAATATATATATATATATATATATATATATATATAATATATAAACTAGATACACGAAATTTAATTATTTCAATTGCATGTTTAAAACAATAAACAGAAAGCAGCATAAAAAAGGCGTACCCCAAATAGCCTTTTGACTTATCTCTCTTTTAACACCATGCCAAGTGAAACAGTGCCAACATAACGATAAGTCCAACACCCAATCTTCACATTGCTGTGTGAATAATACTGATTATTGTTTCTACTCATTATTGCCTTGACGCTTGCCTAACCAAATGTGCTAATATAAATTGTAAAAATGTTTTAACCTTTTTAAACAATTACATCTAGAGGTTATAATTGAATGTTAAATATATACAGGATAGCCTAGACGAAGGCGGAAGGTGTACCGGCCAACGCCTTGTAAATATAGTCGTTTAATGCAACAGCTTTATTAAATAACAATGTAAGATATGTTATGTCTTAATAGCGATGGGAAGTGAATTCACTGATATGCAGGAGTTATGAGAATAACAATGAATTGGTTTGGTATCTACTATTCATTGACTATGGTTTATTGAATCTAATTACTATCAAGGACATTCAACGAGTAGTGGATTACGTGCAAACTCATAGTGAACGGATAACAATAACTATGTAAGTAAGTGAGGGTAAGTGAGAGGAGACCTTAGACTTTATCACTTGTAAGTATTAGTCGATGATCTTTCAAAATTATCTTGTATACTCAAAAATTATATATATATTTTATTTTTTTTATTTTACTTCTTTTCTCCATTAAAAAATTATGTACATTCATTGTAACAATATTTTGTTGCTACCACATTATTCATTCATGAATCTGAAAATAAAATCGCATATTTCTGATGAATGTGTTTTTTTTTCTTCGAAGATATCAACTAATGAACTTATCTCATGTTGCGCATTGGTCAACGCAACTAATAGAACGCTTGTCTGTAATTTCAATAAAACTCATTCTATTACTGTCTCTGTGAAGAAGAGCCGGACGAAATGCATGGCTCATTCTAGTGCCATTGCATAATAATATACGGGTGGGTCAAACTGTAGGTTAAGCTAGGTGGACCTCAGGTGGCTTGGGCTTCACCATAAATCTTCGGGCACGCACAAAACGCTCTGCAATCGATACGAATGTATACGGTAGACAGAGGGTTAGGTTATATATACAAAGGTCTGAACGACTACTTTTATTTCACTATATACTATATAGTAACGCATATAACTGCGAACTCATCACGGAATGAAGTTTTAATTGAATATGGTGAGATTTGAAACAAATAGAATGAGTACAAAACTAGACGTATAGACAACATAAAATTGTGGAATAGCACAGTTGGTATGATAATAATGTTCTATCAGGAACACCATTTATTTCTGATGAATTGTTTCCAGAAGAAATAGATAATTCAATTTATATCCGTTTCACAAATCTTGATTGGATGGCTTAAAACTACATTTTTGTTACACGTCATTTTGGAAAATTAAAGTATAGTAGTTTCACTCAAAAATGAATTCAAGTATCAAATAAAGCTGAATTCATTTTTGAAGTCTCTTAAATCCGTTGCAATTACTGAAATCCCTTGAAATCCCTTAAAATCCCTTGAAATCTCTGAAATCTTTCAAAATCCCTGAAATCTCTTGAAATCCATGAAGTCCCTAAAGTCTCTTGAAATCTATGATTTCTCTGAAATCTCTTGAAATCCCTATGAAATCTCTTGAAGTCCCTGAAATCCCTGATATCCCTGAAATCCCTGAAATCTTCTGAAATCCCTGAAATCTTTTGAAATCCCTGAAATCCCTGAAATCTCTTGAACTACCTGAAATCTCTTGAAATCCCTGAAATCTCTTGAAATCCCTGAAATCACTTGAAATCTCTGAAATCCCTTGAAATCCCTGAAATCCCTCGAAATCTCTTGAAATCCCTGAGACCACCTGAAATCTTGAAATCTGAACTCAGGTGTACACTGATAACTGTTTACTCAACGACCCCACCAACAATTGTGTTATTTGGAGGTACGTATGAGCAAGTAGTAATGAAACTATCAAGTGTTTATAAGTGAAATAAAATTAAAATGGACATTTGTTTGGTTATTTCCTTCAATGTGGATTTTCAGACGTATATTTTCAGGGGGCTTTTTCCAGGGTGTGTGTATCTTCCCAGTGTATACTATCATGTGCTTCACTTAAATACCTATAGCGTTCTCCTAGGTAATTCAACTTCAATACGACAACATCTACTTCCTGTTGAATACCAACTTCACTTACTCAGCGAAGTAACAAACAACCTACATTGAATGATGTCCACCATTAGCATACCTTCAAATATCCATCACAATATTCTAATATCCTTCTCCTCAATTATTTATCCTCGAACATGAAGTTATTTCTTCACCCCTCACAATATAACTACCCCTCACGCAATACATTATGACACGTGACCGGGCTTATTTCCTACCCTTACCATCGATCAGCTGCTCAACATTGGTAGAATAAAATAACCACACACACACACATTCTCTCTCTTAGGGAACCAGCAACAGCGACGTCATTAATCATTCCTTAGAAAACCGATGTTAGACTTTCGTACCGTTCTACGGAATAAATTGCATCGTGTACGCTTTTATGTATAATAAAATGTAGAACAGGATTTCATATCGATTATCTCGTACAGACGTAGCCTCTGACATGTGCAAGATGATTCGAAACGATCAATTGTATAAAACCAGTTCTAATTTACCATTGACGAACTGCATTCCCGTATGTCCAAGACAAGTAAGAATTACAACGATGGATGCGGGTGTAATTTGAGAACCTATCACTAATAATAACCGTTCTCTATTATTTTCCAGGACATTACGTACATTAAGGGCTATCTTTGAAGAGAGAAAGAAACCCTTGAATATGTAACGCCTTGTGGTTTTCCCACGACTCCCTCAATATATATCTATCTATCTAATCCAGTAATCCATTATAATGAATTATTAGATGATATGCAACAATGTGCGTCACCCTAGCTGGATGGGATGGATGAATGTATCGTTACGTATCGGTGATTAAGGTCGAATGGTATTCAAGAGGGGTGAGGGGAAGGGGGAGGGTGTCGTGACGGCCGTCGCTCAACGCGTCACGACGTTCGTCTCTGGCAAAGCGTCTTGTTGAATAGAAGGTTGGTACCGAGGTACCATGGTACTTCTACAAACCTAACCGCATCTAGTTTGTTAGGAAGCATTTGCAACATATTTGTGCATGTTTTTATTCCCTGTCGGATTTATAGCGTGGTTTTTTAAATTTCGGTTAAAAAAATATGATTGTTGGGTAAATCTTCATCGTCGAGAGTTGTTCAGAAGAATATCATTGATAAATAGGATACATGTACGAAAATGGAGCCTAAATTTCAGTCTAGAATGGATTAAAATAAAATCTGATATATATTAGTCTGAACTATTAATGGAATTTCAAGTTTTCGCACCTATCGAAATAACGTTATATTTTATTTTCACTCTACATTTTTTCAATAATGATTTACGAATGCCCTACAATCAGTATGGACCATGTACAGTATACTATAATTATGATGTACCATACATATAGTCAGTGGATGCTATTGAAATTGGCAGAACTTTTTAAGAGCCAATAAATAAATTTTCCGTAAAGGAGTGAGCAATAGTATAGTTAGTTGGTAGGGTCTGAGGAAGGAAGAGTAAGGGGAGGCAGGGTTACAGGGGATGGAGGCGTTAGCCTGTTGTACACTACTCAAAAAGTTAGCGAGAAAAGTTTCCTACTTGAAAAGTTGAAAACAAAACTTTGGCAGTCAGAGTGAACTGAATGGTGTTACACAAGCAAACTAGGGTTTATATTATATATATACGATTGTCAGCCCGGGCGAAATTTTCATCAGAAATGTTAGAAAAATTAAAACTTTCAGATGGAAAATATTCTTGAATGTGACATGACTGTGAAACGAGATCCGCATAATAAATGCTGTTAATTATAAATCTTTGCAGAAATGTTTAATATATGACAGATTTAGAGTCTCCGTGAGAATGACTTAAAATGGGTAAAACATTGTAAAACAAAGAACAATTAATGAATTTAACAACTGTAGGATGCAACTTGCCGGGTGAAACGTTTGAATTCATTTCGGGAAGATAAGGTTTTCACAGTCGATGTTCCATGTGTTCAGAAGTTGATCAACACTTGATCGAAAATGCTGGCCTCCTACTCTATTTATTATGCTATCTATTTTTTCAATTGTTTGATTTTTTGTGATATATTATACACTCAATGAAGTTTTGTTATCCAAAATCGAATAATGTTTTCTACGAAGAATTCACGTGAGATGACAGAGTTGAAAAGGTAGAAAAAAATCCCGCTCACCCGCTGTTTTTCAAATTCTAATCAATTTTTCAATCAATTCAAGAAACTTAATCAAGAATTACAAAATACATTTTTAAATTACGAGCTTTTTATATAATGCATAAAATTCTTGTTAATCCCATTCGTCTCCAAGTATGGTGAAATACCCTGGTTAAGTCGATGATTCCTCACACCATGTGGTGAACGTAATTGGATTTGCCGCCGTTGGAAGATTATCAACTCATGTCGTATGAAGGATGGACGAGATTTGCCACAAGTTGACTCATACCTCCCAATACCCCACTCTCCCCTACACCACAGTTTACCGTACATCCATCTTAGCGGAACTATTGTTTCCTTCTACCCAAGTACCCCTCCCCCCTACAATGGGGGTTGAAGGTGATGGAATGCAAGTGTGAAACAACCCTCCCCGATGCAACATCCCCTCCCCCAGAGGATAAAAATGATCCGCCAAGTATCACCAATGAATGTGCCCTCCTAAAGTAATCAGATGATTCACTTTTTGGAGATTGAGTTAGTGTGTAGGCCTATAATTCTTGTATTATTGCAAACTCTTATCCATGTTTTAACAGGGGTTTATTGTGTTCGGTGAATCGGTAAGTATTAACTCATGGTCTGGGGTTTTATTTGACTAAACTTATGTCATTTCCTCGGGGACATCATAGAATCAGAAAACTCACCCAGAAAGTATAGAATGAATGGCACAATTTATAGTTATACATATATTTCAGTGTTACTTTTATTAATGAAGGAATTGGTTGCATTAGTTTCAATATTGAATTAAGTATCATCAGTAAGAAGAACGATAGCTATCGTTTGAGGGCATGGCGTAAAATAAAATTGGACCCAGAAATTGTTTGTGGTACAATTGTGAAAAAAACTCTGTCAGAAAGTTATTAAATATTTCAGCTATAAATCATACCTCCAACTCGGAGCCTTTCAAGTTTAATTCATATCATTCATTTTATCTCAGAAGTTTTGTAAGTCGATATATGATTTTTATATGATTCACGTATGCAATTTTACTTCAATTGTCCACTTTTATTCTCAAATTACAGTTCCTCATTGAAACACGAGTGCACCTTTTTATATTGAATTCAAATTTCCGAGTTTCAAATTGTACTTATACTTGAAAACAATGGAAAAAGTTCTTTCACTTTCTCTTGGATGTCAGTTCACATGAAACAGTCAAACGTTTATCGTCAAATCATTCGAAAGCAACCCTCTGATAATTTTCCCATCGAAGTTACGTACAAATGTAGATACAATTCTTATTTCTAGTGTGAGACAGCTGTGTTATAACACTACTCTAGCAATATGACAAAAATGTGTGACAAAATGTGACAAAATGTGACAAAACACATTTCCAGCTTTCAAAAATCACAACAATAATACCGCCAAACTTCCGGTATAGTGTTGTTGTGAGACATCCTCGTATTTAGCAGTGAGGTCATTTGGCGGTGACTTTCGATATTATCAAGGGACTTTCGAGGAGACTTGGTCCATGTACCCATCTTCCAGATGCTGCGGAGCAAAACAGAAACACGATTAGGCTTTTAGTTTGTTGTAACAAGTCTAGCTCCTACACCACCCCGTAGATACCCGGACGTGGGATCTACTTTATAAGAGCATCAAGGCCCCAAGGGATGGCACTGGTATAATAATGAATTATAATAGTCGAGGTATATTTATAAACAAAAGTGTAGAGTAGACTCGTAGATTGTCGAGTGTAGATAATATGCTATTGTGTTGATATTGGATGTATATACTAATCGTGTTATACATTTTAGTTGATGTACTTCAGTATTTAATATTTATTGAGTTTATACGTTGAACAATACGCAAGGTATTCATCACAATAAAACTGAGGATATTTTCACATTTTTAATCAATTCTGTTCTTTATCATTATCTTTCGAATCTATTTTTTCTGATTTTCATTGCTACATATGAACGGATATTCAAGAGCATGATACACAATTGGCATTTCGATGATCAATATACGATACAGGTACGTGGAGTTTTTTGAATTCCATTATTTGTTTAATCGCATCTGTTGGTCTTAGTGAAGCGGCTAAGATCAAATTATCATAACAATCGCGCATTTAGTGATTAAAGCGTGAAATTTGGTAGAGATGTACATTTAATTATTTAAAAATTATTTGGCTATGATATCAAGCGAGATTTTGCCCCTGAGGGCTGAAATATCCAGTGGCGTTGAAAAAAAGAAAATATGGGGGGCGGGGTAATTGTTATCTTTTTTTTCACTTTTTTGTATCTTATTCAGTAACTCACTAATACGTAGACAATATTATGTGGAAATTTTCCGAAAAAATTATGTATATTTGATAAAATACGTCAAATTAAGGTCAAAAATGTGAAAAATACGTTTTTTTTTTTTTTTTTTTAATCATTAGTTTTCGAGGGAAAATGATATACATGCTCCTAAACGTTCAACTAATGACATAATGAAGCGATATTAATATATTATTTGCTTCGTGGGGTCAACCGTATGAATATAAAATCAATTTTTGGACTCAATAAAATATTTTTTTTTAGTCCAATTGAAAATAGCTATCCACTTGCTTCGTGAAAACTAAAATATGTTTATATTATATTTAATGATAGAACAAAAGAGGACACAATTTATTTCGAGGTCATTCAAGGTCACCAAAGGTCATCAAATTATGTAATATAATTAGTTTTACAATATTTTGCAGCGTTTAGCAAGTTGGTTTTCATTTGATGAAAATAAAAACTCACAACCAGTTTCCAGGTCTCACCATGAGGAGATAGCTGCATACAGAGACCCACCCTGACCTACCCTAACCACCCAAAAATAATAATTGATCAAGATAACTTTTATAGTAGGCCTATCTAGTGTTCACAGCCATCAAATAAGCACAATGCTGTGCAGGTAATCCTGCAGTGTAGCAAGAGCAGCTACCACTACATCCTTTTTTGCACTTGCATGAGATTAGCTCGCAGCACGACTTGGAAGTATCTGGGATAGACGACCACGATAGAAATTCAATTCACCATTTTCATTCAACGTCCATCCCCATTCGCTAGGCGAAGGCAACTCAGGACTTGCAGTGAGCGAATTCGACCATATGTACACTTGGTACATGGCTCGCCTTACATGCTACGTCAGTGCAGCCTTAGTCGGTGGGATTCTATCCATGGGTTTTGATTGCTGAGCAAATAAATGTCTGCGCGTGACATAGTTGGCAATCAGATGTTCTGGCATATTTGATAATAACAAATATTGAACTTATCACATTCTTCTGATACCTCAAGAATACCAGATGACAATTGCTTGAATGTATGCTTCGCTTTAGGATAAACCATCCAAAGATCCCAGAATTGCTTTTTCCATGGTAGGTGAAAGAAGAAACTCTGTTGCATCCCTAAATTGCGTGGAAGAACAGCAAGCCTTGAGACTTTTTTGTACCTAATCTATTGGCAATGTTACGTCTTCCTCAAATTTTTTTACCAACCTCGCTATCTCTGGACCACTAACCATCCAACGCCGGATTGGCGGAACGTTGGTTCTTGGGTTAATCCAATAGATCCAGCCTCACCTTTAGTATCTTTGTTCTTTTGTTCATGTGCATGGTCGATTCCAATTGCAGAAAAAAGTCTCTTAGTTTTCTGAGATCTTCTTTTTGATTGTAAAACCACTATCCTCAAACACTTTTGCAACTTGAGGATTGTTTTCTTGAAGATACGTCATGTCGCGTAGATGTACGGATATCTACCTTGCGTAGTTAATGTGGTCCATTGCAAAGAACCATTCATCAAGCTCGGTCAAGGGCAGCAATATGCAGCTTGAAGTTTGACTCTCGAATCGACCAAGCAGAAAGGAGAATACTTAGTTCCATGTTAACAGTCGTTTCCCAACATTGAAATTGAGGATACACAGATCTTCTCTCTTCTGCCCAATCATCCATTGTTTTAATTGTAGAGTCTTCGTCAGAAGTTCCAGGTCAAACTGGTCAGTGCAATAGTTTTGATACGCTTCATCTTTCAACCAACAAGGGTTGCTGCTGTAACATGAGGAGCATGCCTTGTCTTTGTTATATACGAAGCTTCGAGCAATGATTCAGCGATTCCTGTAGATGCAATTTCATCATTAATAAGAGCTTCAATTTAACAACTTCCTTCTAGCCATTCTCCTGCAAACTTCAAGGATGTCATCCCAATATGAAGCAAACATAACGACCTAATTGTGTTCTCCTAACTCGTTTGGGCAGTTCCATTGAAGCTCTTTTGCTATCTTATAAAGAGGCTGGTTGCCAGCGATAACAGGAGTTTGACCAGGATTCAATTTTTCAACAGATTGCTTTACTATCACCATTGCGTGTTGTACCATTGAAACTGAGTATGCATTATCAGGAAAGAGCGGTAAAAAGGCCTCAGTTGCTTGTCTAAGACGTCCAAGATGTATCCGTTATAGCACCGTATTCACACGGAGAACCGGATACCAGGATATTTTTGCACAAACTAGATGCTGTGCAAAGAGGAAGTAGAACTATTTTGATAAAAACAGTTGATACGAATGTAGTTGTTATTGCTATACCATTGTTTCACAAATCAGTATTTGATGAGCTGTACATTTCATTTTCCATTTGGAACAGGAGACTGTTCAAGGTATATACCGGTCCATGACATTGCCAATAGATTAGGTACAACGAAGTCTAGAGGCTTGCTGTTGTTCCACTCATTTTCAGGATGCGACACGGTTTCTTCTTTCACCAACCATGGAAAAAAGCAATTCTGGGATTTTTGGACGGTTCATCCTAAAGTGAACAATACTTTCAAGCAATTGTAATCTGATATTCTTGAGGTATCAGAAGAATGTGATAAGTTCATTGACCTTTTTTTAATCATCTGAAACACAAAGAACTTGAAGAAAAGTTGGAATTCAAATACTTGGGAAGCATCCTGGCGGAGGATGTAAAGGTAAACCGAAAAGTAGAGACCAGAGTAAGCATAGCCGACGGTTTCTACCAATCGGTGAGAAAGTTACTATGGAACAGGGAGTTTCCCAATTGACGTAAACCTGCAATATACAAGCCGTATTTTTGTGCCCATTTCAACGTACGGGGCAGTGACATGGGCCATAGGAAGAAAGGAAGAGAGTATGGTACAAGCAGTAGAATGGAATTCCTTAGAAGTATTAGAGGAGTAACAAAACTAGACAAGCTGAGAAGCACAGATATAAGGAAGGCATTGGAAGTGGAAAGACAAACATTTAAGATTGGAAGAGAACGTCTGAGGTGGTTCGGGCACATCGAAAGAATGAGCACGGACAAGATTCCGAGACGAATTTCGAGATCAAAACCCATGGATAGAATCCCACCGACTAAGGCTGCACTGACGTAGCATGTAAGGCGAGCCATGTACCAAGTGTACATATGGTCGAATTCGCTCACTGCAAGTCCTGAGTTGCCTTCGCCTAGCGAATGGGGATGGACGTTGAATGAAAATGGTGAATTGAATTTCTATCGTGGTCGTCTATCCCAGATACTTCCAAGTCGTGCTACGAGCTAATCTCATGCAAGTGCAAAAAAGGATGTAGTGGTAGCAGCTCTTGCTACACTGCAGGATTACCTGCACAGCATTGTGCTTATTTGATGGCTGTGAACACTAGATAGGCCTACTATAAAAGTTATCTTGATCAATTATTATTTTTGGGTGGTTAGGGTAGGTCAGGGTGGGTCTCTGTATGCAGCTATCTCCTCATGGTGAGACCTGGAAACTGGTTGTGAGTTTTATTTTCATCAAATGAAAACCAACTTGCTAAACGCTGCAAAATATTGTAAAACTAATTATATTACATAATCTGATGACCTTTGGTGACCTTGAATGACCTCGAAATAAATTGTGTCCTCTTTTGTTCTATCATTAAATATAATATAAACATATTTTAGTTTTCACGAAGCAAGTGGATAGCTATTTTCAATTGGACTAAAAAAAAATATTTTATTGAGTCCAAAAATTGATTTTATATTCATACGGTTGACCCCACGAAGCAAATAATATAATAATATCGCTTCATTATGTCATTAGTTGAACGTTTAGGAGCATGTATATCATTTTCCCTCGAAAACTAATGATTAAAAAAAAAAAAAAAAAAAAACGTATTTTTCACATTTTTGACCTTAATTTGACGTATTTTATCAAATATACATAATTTTTTCGGAAAATTTCCACATAATATTGTCTACGTATTAGTGAGTTACTGAATAAGATACAAAAAAGTGAAAAAAAAGATAACAATTACCCCGCCCCCCATATTTTCTTTTTTTCAACGCCACTGGATATTTCAGCCCTCAGGGGCAAAATCTCGCTTGATATCATAGCCAAATAATTTTTAAATAATTAAATGTACATCTCTACCAAATTTCACGCTTTAATCACTAAATGCGCGATTTTTAAGCTTAGCCGCTTAACTATCTAGATTCTTACGTTTTGGGAACTCATAACTGGTTATAGGCCTACCATTATTCCGCATAATGAGCCAATCATAAGAGCTAAGACTTTGTGACATTTGTTCATTGATTAGTACCTTTTTAACTGATCTGACCCGAAAAAAAAGGTTGGAAATAAATCAAGAACCTCTAGTTGGAAGAAAGTCATGCAGGACCAACGGAGCGAAA
The DNA here is from genome assembly GCA_907164805.1 of Brachyptera putata. Lineage (NCBI taxonomy): Eukaryota > Metazoa > Arthropoda > Insecta > Plecoptera > Taeniopterygidae > Brachyptera > Brachyptera putata. The sequence goes on along the minus strand of OU015468.1, from coordinate 10,691,650 downwards.
TAATATACTAAAAGATACAAAATGAATGACAGATATTTATATAAAACATAACAACGAGATTGCATTCATTTATTATTTTATTAATTGATTTTCATTTTTTATCGAAGTGAATTGACACTAATGAAATACAACATTGACAGAATGTAAGAAAACAATAATAATGCTATCGGAGGATGTATTTCAGAACTGTATTGAGCTATTTATCCCAAATAATTAATCGATTCAATATTGCATGTAATGAAGAATTTATTAGAAGAAAAGTGAAAAAATCAAGGAACAACATTAATTTCCATTATTTTTTAAATTTTCAAATTTACTGACGTATACTTTCTCTTTTCAATATGAGTTACCCTAGGGATTTCTTCCAGCTGGTCATTAGCCCTGAGTTATATATCATAAAGACCAGGGAGGCGAAGCATCGAAGCTTATAAATGCCATGGAAGAGGCAGGATTCCAGGCACCTTTCCCTGTGAACTTTCTCCTCCCTGGGGACAAATTAATGAGAATAGATTGTTTTATGTTCGGGCAACACCTGTTCTCAAAAGTGAATTCTAAAGAGAAGTTAGCATTATTACACTTTATAGAAGCAACGTTTTAGAGTTTATACCTTTTTGGTGTGCTTAGTCGTCGATTGGACTTCAGATTTTTGATACTAATAAAAGGTGAAACAAAATGAGTGACGCGTTTGGGGTAATGAACATGACCTGAATATGCTTATACATGCCTGTGCATTCATTCAATACAGGTTGAAATAAGTTACACGTAAAAATTCGAATTTCGAATTTCGAATTATGAAGATCGGGTATTCTTAATTGAGATTGTTGATTTAATAAGTTGGTATTTCAATTCTCTAGAAATTAGGAAAAAGAAATATAAAAATGAGTATCATATATTGGGGAGGTAAGGCCGCATGAGGGTAGTGGGTAATAGAATATTATTTTCGATTCAAAATCAAAATGAATCACACTCACGTATAAGACTTTATTGGTCCCTGACCCCAAAGTGCACAGTCAATCTGCTGTGAGGTCAACAAACTGTGCGAAAAATACAGTAATACTAATACTTTAATTGTTTCGATAATAAAAGAAATTGAAAAATATTGTTGCCTACCATAAGAGTAGCTTTATGAAGCCAGAGGTGAGATAGACTTTACGGTGGATAAACTAGAATTCATACGAAAGTTAAACTGAGAAAATTTCTCGTTGTAATATATTATTATAATTGATTGAAGTTACCGAAGATAGACTACACTGTCTTTTTTATTCAAAGCGTCATTTATGTAATTATATAAATGAATTCACAGTTTTTTACTATTAAAATATAGTGAAAATAAATAATGTAATTTCAAATTCGTAAATTACTACCTTTTGTCTATTGTAATTTCCACCACTTAAATCTCTTCGCTACTATAAAATTTTCTTTCGGATAGTAATTTTACAGATGTGTTAAATTACTCCCCAAAAAACAACAGATTTTTTTCTGATGGTTTGCCAGCATGAGTAATGAATGACAAACTTCACACAGTGATTCAGCTCGTTTTCTTCGTTAGCAGTTTAATACTTTATAGCTCCTTATTGCTTTGCCCTCTGTTCTCTATCGCCGACATTTCCAAGAAACACTGACTGCAATTACTTTTAAGTGAATTGTTATTTTGGTTCCACTTTCGTCTTTCAAGAAAAGAATTATAAGATTATAAGATTAAAGTATAGTCCAGCTCATTCACTTGATAATACTCTGGCAACATGTCCGTTATAGAATAAGTTGATACATACTGCACACAATTGGTCTACTTAAAACCTATCATGCGTCAGTAAGCCATGATGAGATTTGCCATGAGTAACACTATATAACATACAATAACAGTAACACTCTCTTGTGATAAAGAAGAAGAATTGCTAATCGCTGAAATGTAATGACAAAACTCAGTTTCGGCTTAATCCACTTGGTAATGATGACGGCGAAGTTTTTTATTATGGTAATGCTCCGTGAGTTCTTCGAAAATAAGTTCTTGAGAGAATTATTAACGAGTAATAATGCTGGTTGGTTATCTACGATAATGTATAATTGTATCGTGAGCTGTATATTTTAGGAAGATGTCATATATATATATATATATATATATATATATATATATATATATATATATATATATATATATATAATAACATCTATATATATATAACATCTTCCCGACAAAAAAAAATATATATATATATATATATATATATATATATATATATGGGATTTTTCAGCCATGTCATAAAAGATACGTCTCGACCGGGAGTCGAACCCGAGACCTTCTGATTGCCGGTCAGCCTCTCTCCCACTTCGAGTCCCGGTTGAGACGTATCTGTTATGACATGGCCAAAACATCCCATATAACTCGATATTGGATCGTATCCAAGAAGTTTAATGATCATATGTATATATATATCTATATAGGCCTATATCTATCTTTATATATATATATATATATATATATATATATATATATATATATATATATGAATCCAGGTAATCACAAATGATATTCATATATTCTTGTGTATCAGTTCTAGCATGTATATTCAAGTGACTGAGAATTATAACCCTCCATTAATCTCATCGCATAGGTCTGCACGGCGCCAGATTCTGTTATTAAAGACATCCTGTGCTGGCTGGTCGCCTGTTACCAGCACGATAGTGAGACATACATTAACATCAATGATAGATTATTATTATACACATAATTTGATGTCATGTGACATGATAGTTTGGTACGTGATGTAGTGACGATGTCGGAGAAAAATATGTTGTTGACCGAGTTTTGAAATATCAACTTTTAAAATGTTTATTCAATTTCGGTGTGGGTTTGATTTCTGTTAACGAATGTGAGTATAGGAACAGTGAAAAAATTGGCACTCCATATTATCATCGCGTGTAAATCAGATCAATATCGTGTTTTAATTATTTCTTCATTAGTGACCGAAGTATACAAATATACTGACAAACTTAGAATCGATCGTAATGTCGAGTCTATAGAAAACTAAGCAGAAAAAAAAATATATCACATAATTATAATTCACTACGTGATGGAATTCATATTACCGGCACATGAAGCGCAGTGGTCAAGGCGCTCACTTCGTGTGATTCGGGAGGGTGAGGGGAATTTCGAACCCAGTTCGATCCCCGCCGCCGACCGTCTTAATAGGGGTTCTCTGTAGTCTAGGCTAATGCCGGGATGGTTTCTTCAATAAGTCGTCCATGACCGCTTCCTTCCAACTATCCCTCACATTACCCAAGAACCTTCATTTCATCATCCCATCATCTCATTAATCATCCATCCGACGCCATAATATCTACGATATCATAACAGTGCGTCGTTAAACCCAATATATATGTATATTATAATTATGGATATTGAATTCAAGGTCTATAGGACTGTACGGTGATTCAATTGAGTTTTCTCAGGTCCAAGTGCTATTCCTACTTTTAAATGATACGAATAGTATGATTCAATTTAGTTTTAAGTATTAAAGGAATTGGTCTGTGGCCAATGGGCTTCTGAGGTCCTTTCTACCTCGGACAATCTACATTTACGTACATTCATTGGTGTGGAATAACTTCAACATTTTCATATTAAAATTTTGAAAACATTCAAAACGTATCAATTGATGGTATAGATTGATAATTTCGTTATCATTCTCATGCCTCACTTAGCGTGAACGGAAATTAAAATACTGATAAGTCGGGTTGGACATACACCTTTCAACTTTTTTCATGTATGGATAATGTTCATTTTGTTTGGTTGTCATTTTGTTATCTTTATTTCATCTATATAACGAATTACGATACAGTGAGGGGATTGAGGTGTTCCTTTGAGGTAGTCGTATCTTCGTATACTACTACTTGAGAGCATTACATTTCTTTTGACTGATCGACACAATTATTATACCGTTGAATAAGAAATGTGAATACATTCTAGAAAAACTAACCAAACCAGAAACAAGCTCATCGTTTTACAAGACCATCAATAATAGCGTGACTATAACCACGTACTTTATTATTTTTCAGTATAATTTTTATCGAATGACGTATTGGCTTGTTATTTTGACAAGATAATCAAAATGGAAGGCGATCTTCAAGCTATCCATCATTATTCCTCAGCTAGTTAGTCTTTAATAGAGGCGTTTTCTATTGTATTACAACCTTTAATTTTCCTATTATATATAAGCAGCTATTAGTGTTGTCAACATTGAAGGATGATTAACGGAGGTATATTATTCAGAGCGAGATCGTTACGGGAGGCTTTATAGAACGACGCTGCTATAGTATAACAAGGTTTTGTTTAATAAGCAAAGCAGATATTTTATTTTAATGATATCAACATTTCAAAAAGCTTTATATTAACTGTCAAAATAGAATCTTAGTATTCATTGCTTCTTATTTAACGATAATGATTGTTGAACTGAAAATCTTGTATATTAATATTGGTGGATCGACACCTCCAATAGTTTGTTCTTATGTGTATGGGAGACGGTCGATCGGATCCGCCAACTTTCTTCTTCTCACATTCAAATTTCTTAATGAGTTCTATTCTATTCGTTCCATTCTTTCACTGGGGTGGATATACTACAATACACAACTCTTGCTCGTAAAAACCATTACAAATTAATGGCTTGAATTAATTGAAACACAGACGTGAGCAGCTTATTATGTTAGGATGATTTATGAAAGTTTACCGAGGCTTAACACAAATTACCGTATAATTTTCTTTTGATTAAGTAAAACGGGTGGAGTTGAAAAAAGTTATCCATCATTCTTGTACAAATCTGGCGATGAAGTCTTTCTTTCACCAGAGTGATAGTTTAATTTATAATTGAGGTTTGAGTTTTAACTTCCAGTCAAGATATTTCCCTAATACTGTTATGAAGTTGATTGATAAATAATTATGAGGTCGAGAAACACAACTGTAATGGTTATAGGCCTACTATAACTTAGTTATAATATCATCATTGTCCAGTGATTATCATTTTCAGCTAATAATTCGTGTTGCATTTATTGTTATTGGAATATTTCTACTTGCTTCATTGTCAATAATCATATTGTGTTTTTTCTTCCTAATTATTTAATATTCGATTGTAATTACGTGTCTTCAATAGTAAAGATTTGTATATATACAAATTAGTTAAATGTATACCAGTAGATGGACAAAATTGAAATTATTTGTAATAGAGAATGAAAATTATGCAGAGAATGTATAGCTGGATATTTTAATCAATCAATTTCTACAGAATTTAAACATGAGTTATATTGTTCATCATAGCTTACTCATCGTTCGGCATAGTGTCTTTACTATTTATACTGATCTAATGTGAGTTTTCTCTTAAATGACTCTGATAACATGAGTTATTAACATATGAACAATAATATCAGGGAGCGAAAGTACACATCAAACTCTGAATATATAATCTATATCTTTGTTAGTCATTTTTTTTTTGATGAAGTAGGCCTATGATGCTTGAAACAATGTGGTGAAGTTATCTTAAACCAAAAATCACCATGAAAAAATATTTTTCTCCGGTGGTCAATCCCCTCAAAAGATTCATGAAAAGCTTCCGTGATGTTCAAAAAAATATTCGAGATTTAATAACCAATCAACTATATGAGCATATTATATAACATTATTTTGTCTTTGAATCTAGTTTTATTCGTTGTATAGTAAGGCGTTAAGATGTCGTGCACCATATTAGATGGAAAAGTTCATTACACGATAAAACCGTCGTGATACATCGTGATAGTGTAGTGTGGAATGATGGGGGAACGTTCGCTCGCAACATTCTTCATTCGATGGATAAAAGAATGTGAGACATACTTGTACAATGAAAAACAAAACATTACCATTGATGAGATTAAGTTTTTTCAAATTTCCATTGCAAAAAATGGCATGAAAAATAATGTTTTGCTACCATTGAACCATAATTCAAATTACTCCCAAACTTTCTACTAGAAACATACAATATGCAATGCCTGTCATGTTTCAACCTTATATCTATCGCATTGTTCTGCACACTTGATGCTACACGTTGCAAAGGTATATTGTTTATGTTTAATTGAAGAATTGGTTTGAAATGTTCAGAGTATATCTACGGCTCAATCAGATGATTTCCCAGCGGCGTCATTCCCGTCTTGACGACTATATACCTATACCTGTGTGTGGAGAGGTTCGTGGCATCGACTTGAGACTAGACGCTGCAGGAACGATCCACAAAACGGGATCGCAAGGGGGAACGACTTACTATAATATACATGAAAACTCAATGTTCGAAATGGCTCATATTATATTATAGAGATCGAAAGGAAGACTTTGTGAAACTTCCGTGGTGTAAGTGAAATAGATTGCGTTTACCTTAGGAACGTCAGGGGATTCTATTGAATGTTCGAGTGCATGGTTTATAGCAATTGAGACATAGTTGGAGTTACTTTATGATCTGTATACGATGATGTTTCGTTTCTTGTATCAAGGTTCAGAAATCCTTCAGAACTTCAGAAATAATGTATGGGTGATAAATAATGGCCCTTCAGTACTACATATACAAATATATTACAAAATATATTTTTATGATTGGAATATGAAATATACCAATTATTGCAATGAAATATATCCCTACCGTTGTATCAGTAAGTTTTTAATTGGTATCTATAATGTCAAAACCATCTCATGTTGAGAAACATTTTTGTTGTCCAAAAACGTTTGAACAGGTTCAAAAGTAGAAACTGGTGGCACTATAGGCCTACATGTATGCTTATCTAATCTGAATAATCATGATGCTACTCAACCAATTTTCACCTGTTGATTAAGAACTTGTTCAATTATGAACTATTTCACTACTCCCTCAAAACTAACTCCTTATCTCATTGTTGTGACCTAAAAGAAATTGAGGAACAATAAGTATCACAAGTATTGAACAGGATTGAATCTTGAAATATATGAATAAGTTTACGTATAGGGGGAGCGAAATAGCTCATAATGGAACCACTCATATTATATGTGGTCAAATGTCTGCCGGGAAAAGGGGAGGTTCATTCAGGACTCCTCGCGGTCTAACTACTATTTATATCCAGTAGCTTTATAAGTGTGGTGAAACTCTTTCATAATTAATGACGTAACTGTATATAGCTCTCAAAACGTATTTTTTAAATGTGATTTTCACAACTGCCAATAGCTATTGCAGGAGAACGTGTACATACTCTTCATGGAACTTCTCTGTTCCCATGATTAGACTCTTGAAGCATGTACTACCATCAATCTCTCTGGACCACCAGCATCACAATCAATTGGGATGCTGTCGTCACGTATTCTGCCAATAACTAGAAATTCCATTTGTCAGATGTTATTTGCATCAACAAGTATGTGAGAACATGATATGTTCTTACATGACTTTTCAGTTTTCAGCCTTTCTTATTTGTTTCGCGCAGTCGAAGAGTAGTTAAACGAGATGTGTTGAGCGTATTACACGCGCATGTGAGTGTAAATCAGAGGCAAACGCCATTTGAGCGACGTTGTTGGGATGAGTGAACGAGGCGAGACAAATTAAATGAGAGTTTACGTATGAATTATTCTTCATGAAAATGTTCTTGTTTGAATAACAGTGATCTTCGATATCACTGATTGTGAACATCAAATTATTTTGAAATCGATTCTAATGACATTAGTAATACTCCAATTACATTTATCTACGATGCCAATGGGACAAGAATATGTATCGTTATAGCGTATTTCTATCCATTTGTATAACCAATATTATCTGAGTCATTATTTTGTATTATTTTGACTATTATATCAAGAGATTCACCTAATGATGTTATGGTCATGACTACTGACAATCAATTTATCATGATATATTTGTAGCTGCTCGAATGCTCGAAATAGCTAACTGTGTTCTTAATCTGTCTACTTCAATTCAGACCCAAAGATATTTAAATTGAACAAACAATCATAAAGTCATGGTAGAATATTGATGTAATTCATAGTATGAGGTGATTTACACTGAATTGTAAATAATCTTGAGAAATATCGAAATATTGAATATAGCATTGGAATATAGAGCATAAAGAAACAATGGTTTCCAAATTGATTCCAGCAACCTTAAATCACAACTTGTTCAGTTTATCCACTGTTATATATTGTACGCAGGACTAAAGGGCTATAATGAAATCTAATTTGAGGCTCCAATGTGGCTCTATTGTCTATATATCTATATCCTTGCCCTCCAGACATCCACGTATATACGAGGGACGCATAAATATCCCTTCCACTCCACCCCTCCACCGTCTCACCTATGGACTATATACTCTGAGATATATGGTCCAGTGGCTGTGGGACGACAGATCGTGGATGCGAAGTGTTGGTCTCGGCTATTCCTTGGGGAAGAAATATTAGAGTCTGTGGAAAAGTGATATATAACTTGAAGAAAGGATAAGGTCATAGGTTGTGGTTCAGCATCGAGTGACCACCGATCTTTATCATGGGGAATGAAATATCCAATTTTTATTTATTTATTCTGATATATATATATATATATATAGAGATAGAGAGGGAGAGAGAGAGAGAGAGAGAGAGAGAGAGAGAGAGAGAGAGAGAAAGAGAGAGAGAAAGAGAGAGAGAGAGAGAGAGAGAGAGAGAGAGACTTGGTGATGTCTGGAGGCGAAAGAAACTTCGATGATAACTTATTACATTCAAGTGACACGGTGTAATGGATTGAAGTATTATAGGCAGGAGAGTTATATTGTTTGATACAAAAACAAAGGATTCACAGAAACTCTAATAATTTGTCTTACTTTATGTACACACGTTGAAACCACTATACTGTTTCCTGGTGGATATATGAATAAAAAGAGAAAAATACGTAAGACTACTTGCATATTCTTTCAGATAAAATGTATTTTCTGGGTGAAGTAAATGGATGATGAAAAGTTATTATCGGACTGGTTTTATATCAAATTCAGTACAAACTTATTCATTGTCCGATTTATGCGCATTCTGAAAAGTGAATTTGCCGTCAAATAAAAAGTCGGAGTTGCTTTTTGGAAATTATTAGGGGGAAGAAAATCGCAAAGTATTTCAAAAGTGAAGGAACTTGAAAGTATTGAGAAGTATTTCAGAAGTATTCATAAACATTTTCAAGAAGTAAAAAAGTATTCTCAACGTATTTCTTCCGACCAGTTTCTTGCAATACTAAGTTTGTACTAGAGATATTTTTGGATATTTTTGGATGAGCAAAGCGAAGACTCAATTATCAAAATATTAACAAGTTAAACCAGATTGTAAAATGATTGAAATTATAAATAAATTAATCAGGAAGGCAGCGAGTTGATAGATTCATAATCAAGGTGTGTATATGTCAAGTATATAGCTTCCCAGTACATAGACATATCATATAAAAATCTCAATCACCTTACAACACATATGCTGCGTTTTTTTAGTTTAATTAAAAAACTGATCTGATTATTGTCAAAACCTATTAAGCTATCCTCTCCTAGAACAGCTTGAGTTCCCTGTTGAGGGTGAAATCTGAAAATAATGAAGTTCTTTTTCAACAATCGTAAAAGTAGATCATTATTTAAAAGTATTCCCTAAGAATAGAGTTGGCAATTTCAATCAGCTCTTATCAGAATACAGGTTTCTCATTATGTTATTCAAACAGAGGAACTTATACGAAGTAATCCTTATACGCTTCCGTTAAGAAAATATTGATTCAAATAAAAATATAATGGTGCAGAATTGGAGGATGCGATCCGCTATTCGATATCCCTCAATTCGTCATTGATTGTACGCAAACTCCAAGTCTCGGCTAGTGTTTTTCTCCAGGAAAAAATTAGAGAACTGTTAGTTGAGCTACTGATTCAGTGATGGACAGAAAGGAAACAAAATCGTCAGTAAAAATGAATAACTGAAGAGGGAGAACATTTGTCTTACTCGTAGTACAATATTCATAATGAAAAATATGTATTTCGTTGTGTATACAATATTTAGGAACCACATTTTCTCAATGTGTGTAACCCTTATTTCCTCCAAACACTTCAATATTAATTATTATGTGATTAGGCATATGATCTTCAATCTAGTTAATTTGCATTACACATTTCTCCGAACTCTTCATGACAACAACTATAACTAATATTTGAACATCTTTAGCCATGCATACTCATGTATAATTATAAGTTTACAGCTTGCATATAGTGAACCATCATAATAATAAATGATCATAATAAAACATAATAAGAATAAGAATAAAAAATATATACTATTACAGAAACTTGCTCTTCGATATTATTTTATCCACCATCACATCCGTGAGTTGTACACGGAAATATTACCTTTCACCCCCTTCCCCTCTCGATACTAGTAATAACTAGTAGGGGTAGTTATGACACGTCATATGGTATAGAGACGGGTATAGTGAGGGTATTTGAGTTCAGTTTGGGTAATGTGCGTGGAGAGAGTTGTGTATTGAGAGAGTTGCGTTAGCTTATCGCGAGTACACTGAGTTTTCGAGTGTTTGTGTTTGGTTATTTTTAACCGAGATAATCTGCGGATTCTTCGTACTTTATTCCTCAGATTTATTTGTTCTTCCTTTGTTCATCTTTATTATTTCGTGTGTAAACTACGTGGTAACCATATCGGTCTCAGTATGGTTTATAATTACCATTCATAATATATATATACATAATATACCAAAATATAAGGGCTAAAGAGAAGTATTTCTAACCAGGAAATCATTTCAACCACGTACACCCTCGATAACATTCAACATCATTTTCATTTATTTATTTCCTATGTTTGAGTTTCGCCCGTAAGCTTTGTATGTGAGTAAATCTGTGTGTGCCAGACAAGAGTCGAAGCAAAGACTGCAAGAACGTGACGTAACGCAGGGCAACGTGGATTAATAATGCATTGGTGGGGCTCAGTTCTGTCTACAATCGAGCGTGATCCAAGTAGGTATGAGGGTATATATGTACAGCGTTTCATATCATTTGATATTGATGTGAAAAATGCATGAAAATAACGATATTATAACAGATAATATATATATATATATATATATATATATATATATATATATATATATATATATATATATATATATATATATATGTGTGTGTGTGTATGGACAGATGGAATGGGTACCGATCCGAGCTATGTAATTATAATAATAATGAGGATCAGGTAAATAGAAATTTGCATAAACTATCATCAATAGTTTTCACCAAAATCTCATATTAAACTTATTTCATTCCTGCCCTGTTTTGTACCAGTCCTACGTTGTAATAATGTAAGGAAATAGAAGCAGCTCCCTGCACTTGGCGCTTGAATACGAATATGTATTATATTATTGAAAGGTATACATTATAACTATTATTGGTATTCAATCAATCATTGATATATCTTCTGACTGTCGAACCGAGATCTCAAATTTAGTTTTCTTATTAATTGTCTTATCTACATGATCAATTTCCAAAACTGCTAACAATTGTCTTGTTTTTGATTTTGTGTTTGCTCACTGACTATTCGAGCCATTTACTGTACCCTTCAAAACATCACATAACACTAAATCTATTCTAACATTGCTCATTTGAACACCTGCTGAATGAATATTTCCTGATAAACTCGATATTTTGCATCGATCAATAAAAATTGACAAACTTCCTATACAATATTACACACTTTTTCAGTTATTATGTATACTCACGTCTTCAAATACATAACCACAAATCGTTTATGACGAAAAAATAATAATAATACTGAATAATTTTATGTCTCTGAGAGTTTATGTATATACAGTTTGTGTCTAAGCCTTCACACAAATTGCATGGATTGGTGTATATTTTCTATCACAATATGTTGACGAGTTAAGACTCCAGATCGATATTGTTAATATATGCATGATGCGTTCGTTCTGGACCCACAACACTCAAGAGATAAATTATACCTACAATACTTCCTACTCATCGAATCTACGAAATGTATGCATAACAATGCGTAGTCCGCAATTACCTCGATCCACCGCAAGTTCACAAAGAAAAGAACAGGAGACAAGCAGATGGAAACGGTGTACGTGGAAACCAACACTAGACGTGCTTCAAGACTTGATGTCTCGAAAGAAACGAGCTAACCTATAATTTGCGATGGATTTGTACAAATAAAAGAGTGGCTACATAAATCTTGGACAGCACACGCCAAACCTATATCATTATTTACAAAATGATGTGCCGTTAAATCTTCGATTTGTAACAACAGTAATCACGATTATATATATTTACATCTCTTCTGCAGAGGCTTGAAGAACATGGCAATACAAATAATGATAGAGCCAGACTGGAATATAGAAGAACGTCGTATGGAAGGTCTATTACAATTACGTAGGTCGACTGTATTATATTTGGGTATTTTTGTGTAACCAATTCATGACCTTTTACAGTTTTTGAAAAGTGTTTACCGATTTCAAACTTTTTTCTCATTAACATCTAATTTCAAACTATTCCAAACCCCAAAAATGTTTGTTCGAAACGTTCATCGATGAAGAAAATTAATCAATCGAAACATGAATTTATGTTCTACGTCGTCTATCCACCTTTTTTTGAATATCTATTGGTACAACGAAGCACTGTCCTGATGACTGAGATATATTGGCGTCGGTGAATGATGAGAGGATGGGATGATTATATGAAAGGTTTTTTTCATTAGGTATTTTTGAATAGTGTGAAGAAGTCGGTAGTGGTCTGTTGATAAGGAACCCACCCAGTATTGACCTGACAAACGACAGAGGGAAACCACTAAACACATCTGTCAGGATGGTTGACCATGGCGGGATTAGAAGTAGAACCCCAGTATCCTGAATGACGGTTCAGTGTGTTAGCCACTCGACTGATCTTCCCAGTCTCTCCGTCTTTCGAGCGTTTGAGCTCTACATATGAGACTCGTACGAATTTGTGGCTCTTTCAAATGATACCATACATTGTTGCAACAAGTGAAGAACAATGTTCTTCAAATTCTGTGCTCCAATCACACTCCATGATGCTTGAGCAGTCCTAAATTTCTAGTCACTATCATAGCCTGACAAACATACCGTCATAGCATGTTTGCCTTTCAATTTGATGCAGATGTGAAAAATCGTTATCAAATGGAAGTACATATTTATCTTATCTATCGGTTAAGTACATCACAATTCGTAGTGATGAATGAATTTGAAAATGTCCACTGCATCAGTATCGAGAATACTGTCTCAGACTTCATTTCTGAATATAAATCCATTAAATGAATATTAACATATAGCAAAAACGACAGTATACAATTATTTCAATGACTATTGTTTGCTCCAGACCTCACCAACGGCTATTTATTTCAGTGGTAAGATGAACACGCTTTTGCTTTAATCAAGACTCGAGCCCACGCCCGTCTGTACTTCAGATTCGGTGGCAATGCTTTTCTCCACTGAACCAGACGAGTATTCACTTTTCAAATTCAGTTTTTGACTACTTCTAATGAATCAAACACTTTAAAAATGATTGAATATTAATTGGCGGCTAATTTTCATACTGTCTGGTGGTTTTCGTACCCACCTCTAAGTTATTTCATAATTAATCATCTCTATCGTTATATTATCTAACATTCATTAATAAAAACATATCTCCCTCTCTACAGAAAGTTACAAAAAATGCATATCTGTTGTTTGGATGTACAATATTTTGTTCCCCTTCGACTGTACCTCCTTGACAGTTGACTTCCGCACAGCGTTGCACTAATATTATATTCAGTGGATTATTGAAGGACTCGTTCCTATCTACCACGGTTATTTCCTCCTCCCTATCGTCGCAGAAGAGCGTCGCTGACGTCGTGCTTGTCATCAAGTTCCTAACTGACATCAACTTTACTGGTTAGGTAAAATTCCCAACGGAGGTATAGTAAGTGGATTACGATGTACTTCAGAGTCCAACAGTTTTGTATAATGCATGTGAATTCGAAAAGGGGACACCATAATTTACTTAACACGTTTGAAAAATCGATAATTTCACCAATAACTGAGTTTTACATGAAAATAAATACGTATGAGATGATAACACGTACTGGGAACTGGCTATTCATTTTTGTGACATATTTTGAAATTATTTTTTGAAGAATAAATTTGTTGTTGTTGTGTTGCTTGAAAGACTCATATTTATGATTTCGAGCAGATATGATATGTCCACTTTTTGAGTAGATAACTCTGGTTTCACTTCCATTGTAGATAACAACACTCTTATCTGCAACAAAAGTTGCAACAAAGAAAGACTATAACTGCCATCTTGCGGCTGGGTCGACGTAAGAACGGATACCCCATTGTGATTTTTTATTTTCCTCCGCTGCCCTACAATAGATGGATTATGAAATATGGATCAATAGATGAAATGTAATCATGATGACAATATTCATACCAGAAGGGCAAGAGTTTGATCCAGGTATCACATAACAGTGCATCATTAGAGTACTCGAGTAATGAGTAATAAGTAATGAGTAATAATTGAAATATGTAGAAAATGGATGCTTCTCATATAAAAGAAGTAGTTATTTGATCACGTCATTGTGATGAAAAAGTATCAATGATAACATGAACTTCTTTACAATATTCCATGAAAATAAATAAATAATAGAAATATAAGAAGCCAATAAGAAAGGAATGTCTTAGTAAGAAGTGATCGAAGTGATCGTTGCACTTGAATCTGTGAACTTATATATAAATATATTTATCAGAGAATTGTTCATCCTACATTAATCACAATGGTACTGATGGTTCGTATGCAATGCCGTTTTTTAAATGATTGTTCATATATTCAAATATATTATATGCTATTTAGTTTTAATTCATAGCACTCGATAAATAATTCAGATAACAATAATGTAGGCCTAAATTGATTCACATGACAAACATGAACCATATAACGGTTCACATTCACAAACTAAAGATCTCATATTTATAATAAATACCCAATGTTATGAACTGATATCCAGAATATAGCGCGCTCCTTTACATTGAAGTAAGATTCATGCCACACTAGTATAATGGAGCTATTTACATTATATACGATTATAGAAATGAGCTGTTACTCAAATAACAAGTGAGTTTCACTAATTAATATGCTTGCTGCACACAGTGTTACCCTGACTGTGTAAACACGTTACATTATTGAGCTAGTTAATTTCTCTGGAGGAACATATACCAGTTAATAAGCTTTGTTGAGATACAAGTTAACACGATCTGTGGTAACAGTTTTCAACAACTTTGGTCATATTTTCATTTTTCGTGGAACATTGTTGGCTATCAGGTGCATGATTGATTGTAAATATGTGTGCAACATTGCAAATCCATTGCTTGTGTAATCGCTTTTATGAGTTCTTTGGATTGAGAACAGAACATTCAATTAATATGATAGACAGTTTTATTTTGAATATGTTATACAAAGCTACACATGTACATTTATTATCGCATCGTTTCTAGTGGTTTAAGATGTGTTCTTACTTTTTAGTGCCGCTTCTCATCCTAGAATGTCATGAGAAAATTGAGGTGCGCAGACGAGAAAAGTATATAATATAATTTCATCTATTAAGTTCTCTTTTTTTAAAAGTAGGTGCGAGTATATAAAATTTGTAACTGATGGCTCTCAATTTGTCTGTAATAGAATTGAGATAAGTTCTTCAGCTTGAACTTTCACCAATCCAAGATAATTTTATTTAGAACTGATTTGTTATGACATTATTACCATTGCATGATTAATCTTTAAAATTCACAGTTCATATTATGGGTTTTCAATGTAATGCGATTGGCTACTGCATAATCACACCAAGATAATGCCATAAATATGTGTGTTTTGTTATATCAAAGTTCAAAGATTGATAACAAGCCATACATGAATACGCTGGATGCATTTTTTGGCACTTTTTACAGCATCATAAATGATTCAGCTCTGAAAAGTGGGGTAGTATCGTCGGAGTAACGAATCAATCCACCATCAATTCCGATAATTCGCAATTCGTGAATGCCAATTTTACAAAAAGGATAGGTCCTAGGACCGTACCCTGAGGGACCATACCCTGAGGTACCATATTCCAATGCCGCACCCTATTCCAATATTCCAGAATGAATTAGTACTTACTATGAAGACTGAAGTTCCGCACGATGGATAACTTATGGAAATATTCTTAGTTTATGCAGATAGAATCAAGATGGACGATGGTAGATTGATCTGTCATGATCAATCAAGATTCAATATAGATCCGGATATAATGAATGTTATCAATAAAATCGTCGAGTTTCGTGGTTTACATTATGAAAATGTAATTATAAAGATATGATACATTTTTTAGTTTCTATATATTAATGAACCCTGTGAAAATTTTTATCTTTTCATAAAGGATAAACTGAAACTGAGTCTAAAATGCATGCATGCTGCTTCCATTATTCTATTACAGTAAAATCAATTCAATTCAAGTTGTGAATTTAATCAGAGGATAAATATACAATGTGAACATATATGATAGAATTATTGGAAAATATATTATATCTAAACATATATTAAAACAGAATGTGGCTGGGTTGAAGCGAAGCTCAATTGTTCGTTCAATTGTTTTTGTTGGGATTGTGAGTACGTACGCTGTTACAATGAAAGCAAATGTTGTTAAAAGTTTTCTGTTAAATGTGACAGCTAGTGAACAATTGCATATACCGCGTAGCACGTATTGGAGAAAATGATATAAAAAATTCCATAAACTGAAACATTCATGTAGACGTGTTTTTCTTACACATCGAATAACCCAAGTACGTAAGTGGGTTTCTTCTCCTAAGCCATACAAGATTGAATTTGTATTTTATATCTCTATATATTTTGTGTAACAGTGTGGTTTTTTCCCTCAGTTATACCGAATAAAATGAGAGTAAGTAAAGCTTCATGAAAACGCTTTTTAAATGAAGGGTATCTGTACCACCTGCTCACCCGTTCTACTGACTAATTACTTTCAGACTGTACGAATATAAACTTCTCTCATTTTAAAATGTTTTGAGACCATGGTTATAAAACCACGTAGGGGGTTGAGAAGCTTAAACTGTATTAGAGGCTGCTATATAAATAAGGTCTTGTTTTAGCGTTGTCTAACCCCTAGAATCTGAAGGTCCTAACTAGGAACCGTAAGAGTATTATTGGGGACTTTGTTAGTACAGTAGGATTCAGAGAGAGAAAATGTAGGATATCGATTTCAGATATTATACGAGTTAAAAGCCATAGTCCTTGGTTGTCATAGTCAAGCGTAGCGAACTAATTTCCGTGTTTGCCGGTTGACAATCCTTAATCGTGCACTTTCCAATAATGCGATTCTCGTTTCCATTGGTTTAGACAAGAAAGAATGGAGGGGTGACCGAGAGGCAATATCACAAAATGTTGAGTCATTGGGCTAGAAAAATTCACAGGATAAATCCGTCAGTTGCCTTTGAGTGCGAATGAGATTTTATTATAGTAGGTAGTAAACCTCCGTAGTTGAGAGACGAGCAATGTGGTGAAATGAATTGTTCTATATTAATCAGAATGCCTCTAGTAATTCATAGTAAACCTGCCAAGACATAAAAAACAAAACATCATACACGAGTTTGAAAAAAATTGTTTTCAAGTCAACATTTTGTCACTTTTTTAGTTCGATAGATAGTTTTTTGCGGTGTTTTTCAAAAGTTCAGTCACTTGTTTCAAATGACATAAAAATAAAAGGTTCAGATTGAGCTTATCTTAAATGATGTTAAATTGTATTATCGAGTACCAAATCTATAAATCTCCAAACAGAATAAAATAATGTAATTCATTTGTATTCGATTGCTAGAAATTGGGCACTATGTCCTTCCTAATAATCCAGCATTAGATCAGATTCAAAATATAGAAGATGTATATATTTGATGAATTAATTGGTATAATCAATACGTGATCAATGTACTTCTTGAAAGATTTATGAGAATGTTATTAAAATTATACTACTATTCTCATTCAATTCGTTTCATTTATGAATATTGAAGTGAAATTTTGAGAATTCAAAAACATGGAGAGTGCGTCTTCAAGAAAGAACAGATCGTCTCAGAAAAACTGCAGTTCAATGGCAATTAAATTTATTCGTGTGGGGAGATTTGAAAACATTCCGAATATACATTCATTGCATTCAGTCTTGAGTCTACCCAAGACCTCTTCATTTCACTGCAAATATGGTTTCATTTACGAAAATCTAGCTCAGTATAACAAAAAATCATCAATGGTGTACGGGTGTTTGAACCATTTGACATAATTTACTTTGAGTAGAATAATTAAGTATTTTCTGAAGTAAATTGCCAATTCGATCCTTATTAGATTATTGTTATTATCATTTTCTACAGTACTGATTGTAGTCCCTCCTTGAGTATTGCCTATACTTACCTTTTCAAATTGAAAATATTCGTGATCTCAATATTATATTCAGTTACATTCAGTATACGCTAAAAAAAACAAGACAGGAACAACAACCTAAACTGAACCTATAAGGAAATCCGCTTTAAAACAGATCGTCGATTTGATATTGATCCACATCGTCAAAAATGATCCTTTACAAATAGGCCTAGTTGAAATGTAATGGTCTCGAATTCAAAGCCACAGAATATGATATGATGAATGGAAAGCCAATAATATTCAAAGTTAATGATATTCTCGTTGTATCTCGCACAGTTCGAGAAATGTGTGTGATATTGGATTTGCGTCATAGGAGTGTGCGAGAAAGTGTGTGGCTTGGAAACGTTCTTGTCTATATAGTGTTTTGGTCGCAGGTGTTGGAACCCTTCGTAATTCGTTATAAATCATCAACTCGTGACACTTAAAAAGCTTTTCATCTTGAAATAGACGACACATTTTTAAACGCAAAAAAAACGTTACATGCATACAAAACTTTAGAAACATACCATGGTCCGTTATAAGCGATGCATTATTGTAAGATGATGGATATGTAATGATGAATGCACATTAGTAGAAGAAAGTCCATTATGATTATCATTGTATTATATTGAAGCTAATAATGACGTATATATAGCATATATTCCTAAATATAGGATCACAGATATTTTTTAACACGTAAAGAAAGGACGAACATTAGGTACACAAAAAACATATAAGTGAAAAGTGAAAATAGTATATACGTGTCGTTGTGGGATGATCGAATGGGTTATGATTTGGGATATATAAATATATATCTTACGTATCAGCTGATATGGAATTCTAACGAAATTATAGATATCTCTCTGAATTGAGTAATGATTTGAATGCATATTGATGAATATAATTCTTTGATCATTAAATATTAGCTTCATTCGAATTTAAACTGATGAATTTGGAAAAACAACTTTTTTGTAAAGTGGATATATTTTTTATTTTTATTTCTTGAAAAAGTTATTTTCAGTATCAAATTTCCGTGAAAACACTCGATGGCGCATATAATAAGAGAATGAAACCATTTTCACATGATAAGCCTCTTTTGAACTTGTACAATATGTAATTCCACACATATACCTATATTATATGTAATACTAAGAAAAGAGACACTTATGAAGCACTTTCTCAGATCCTTCAAACAAATCTGAAAAAAGCATTTTTCACGATAGTATTTTTCATAAAATAGATTTACGATATGTCTAGATGGATCGTATGAATTCTCTAAGGAGTCTAAATTCACATATCGATGTGGCGCCCATCCATCAATGTCGAACTTGCTAGTGTCAATGGCCAGCCTGCCACCACCAGGGCACTATTACTGCTGTAGTGGAATGCCATTGAGTCGCGTGCTAAGAGGGGGTGGTGGGGGTCGGAGGGGAGGGGAAGGGGGCAATTTGGCTGGTGCAACCCATCTTCTCCACTAACACGTGCTAATTCATCACTTGTCTGCGAATATGCATCAATCTAGTTACCACCAACCAATATCCAGCTTAAAGGCATTCGGTTTTAGCGACTTGTGAACAGCTTAAAATGATCGCTAACAATTTGTTATTCTGTTCGTTAAGATCAATAGCGGACGTTACATGGTGTGAAAGCTAAACCTGTTTTATAAGAAAGTATAATTCACTCGGAAGTTTTATTGTATTCAAAGACATCATTTTATAGTTTTTCATAATCAGGGTCTACACAATCATTACAAAAACAATTCCAAATATCGTATTATGTTTTCTGAAATTAATTATTCGCCTTTTTTTCAATTTCGTGTATGATCTCTCATAATTTTTGTGAGTTTGACCTTGGATCAATGCTATCATATAACTATTGTACCTATGGATAAGCAACTCATGAAGAGCTTTATATGAAACCAAAGGTGAATGGTTCTATCTTCCATTTTTGCATGATTAACCTCTTATATTACGAATCGGATTGTTGTGAAGAACGTGAGCGGAATGGAGCAAATCGAAAATGTACCGTATTTTCGAAAAAGTTACATGAAGAAGTATTTTGAATCTCTGATTTTATACCTACAACAGTTCAGGAGGATGTAATTGAAACTTACCGCTAGACGAAACAGAACCAAGTGAAGAACCAAAGAAACAAGTGTTCTAACCGTGTGTGAGAGCATATTTTGGATTTTTAGTTTGATCTACATGGCTGCTATGAAATGGAATGATTCAGCGTTCACTGATATGGAACGCTGTTGGCTATCAATCTGTAGATTTAGTCATGTTACGATTGATGAAATCTCTGATCCATAGGTTCAATTAATTGGTATATTATCATATTTTCAAATAATTCCATATCACAAAATGATCGAACCAAGAATAATCATTCCCCTATTATGTTATTATGTTTGTTTCAATTGTTCTACATATTAACTTGAATAAGAAATGAATCGTTAACCTTTTTTGTCACAATTTGAATTGTGAAAATTGCGTTGAATGTATTCCGTGAATATAATTCATATTATCATTGACAAATCAATTCAATGCTTTTATTTCTCAAAAATCAATCTCCAAAATTGAAAGACATATTTGGGATGTTGGAAAAGGAACTATACTGATAGATAATTAAATCGAATAATTGATAGCTATGAATGAAAAATGAACTATCATGAAAATGTAACAGATTACATAGGGAAATGAAAAAAATAGTTCTTAGGTTCACATGGTATAAATGGTTCAAATATAAATGTAACCAGGAATTAAGCAAATAAAATAAAAAATGAACTTGAAAGTTTTTCAATTTCAATTTTCAATAAACTTCAGGCAGTTTGAAACCGAACATAAGTTATACGAGATCAGCGAAACAATATAATAACGTCTGCGTTAATTTCATTTAATTTCTACACAAAAAATAGATCAACGTTTACAAAAATATGCTGATTTACAAACCAAGTTGCATAACATACATTAATGAATTTTTGTTTAACATTGTTTCTGTTGGTAACAGTGTCGAGAGATTAAGGGACATTTTTCATAACAGAGATTCACCCGAGGAATGCATAAATGCGTTTAATTCAACCAACCCTAGCGTAGTATACGTCACAGTGAATTCGCGTAGGACTAAGTTCGGGTTGAGAACGAGACAGAGACAGAGAAAGTGGTGGAGAGAGAGAAGGGTGGGAGATAGAGAATGAGAGAGACACACAGAAAGAGAGAGAGAGAGAGAGAGAGAGAGAGAGAGAGAGAGAGAGAGAGAGAGAGAGAGAGAGAGAGAGAGAGAGAGAGAGTGAGAGAGAGCGATATATATATATATATATATATATATATATAGAGAGAGAGAGAGAGAGAGAGAGAGAGAGAGAGAGAGAGACAGAAGTTATTATTAACGTTCTCTTGTAAAATTAGAATTGTATGGAATAGCTAACACCGAGTCAGTAAAGCAACCCAATTATATGAAATAACTTGTCTAATTACAAACTGGAAACTATTGTGAACATGGCGGTGTACCCGCGTGAACAAACATGCCGTTGTAATACATCGTAATTGGAGGAATTATTGTAAACTCGATTCAGCTATTCAAGTTTATAATATTGAATAAAGTACACGTTAGTATACGATATCACAGAGATCCTATTGTGCAGCCTAGAATTCACGTTCTAATTTGAAACACAGCAGTGACAAAGTTGTGACTTTACAATTCAACTTCTAATAATTTATCTTGTGACATGTATATTATACGATTTGGTATTTGGTCCAAGTATGATTTAATATGGACTTAAAATAATTGATATTAGTAATTGTTTGAATTAGGGATTACATGTCAACGAGGTAAAATCAAATGGTAGAATATAAACTGACAGTCTCAGATGGATTTATATACACGAACGTTTCTTTTGATAATGAAGAAATCTTATTTTGAATCAAGCGCTCAATCTGGTAGATAAACAAAAAGCCAAGTTTAGTTGATACTAAAAGTTGGCTATTGTTTGTTTTCTGATTATCACCATGGTCACCCAGCTAATAATGATCATCACATTCTATTGTATACACTGTTATCTAATTATTTGTTACGCAAGATCAATGCTATTATGAACGATTGAGTAATCTTTTAGAATGGCAGCTATATATAATAAATATATATATGTATATATAATGGTAAAAATGGCTTCATTGAATTATGACAAAAGAATTTCGAGGAAAATGAACTCGCCAATTTGACACAATACACTTTATTGAAATCCATCCATACATCGACTCTTCAACTGGATTGAAAAAGAAGTAGTCTACATAGTTAGAGGCAGCAGGGAAGGTTGGTGGGGAGGGGTTAGGAAAGAAGATTTCAATAAAGTTGAACTATATTCATCGCTGAATAGATTCGGCAACCCACATCCTTCGCCCATGGGGTTTTCAACTACTCACTATAGGTCTCCCGCTTGTTCCCACGAGCTAAATCCCCTTTTTCCCCGTATTTTGATCCATTCATTGCGGAACTTTTACTGATACAATGGTCTTATTGCCGCAAGCCATTCGCCGGTACTACCCTCCGACTCTAAACAGTGGCAGACGCTTGCGGCACATTTCATTATCCATGTCAGACGAAACGAAAGACGAAACGTGCAGTTCAGCTCGACCCATTATTACGATACGATTGTTATATTGATAATGTGTCATCGTGGCTTTTGAATTCGGTCGTGGAAAAAGTTATAACGTCATTTCCTAGTTCTGGGTGTATGAAAAGTCAAAACCAGCCCTTTGAGGTGAATATCAGTTTCTGACTTTTTTTACTGTAGAGAGAAAGGTCTCTCTAGCAACACGTGCCCAAAATGAAGCAGAGGGGTGAAGGCATGAACTGTGATTTTGAATGGTTCTCTTATTAGGATGCACCTCTGGTTGTATAGTAAAGAATCTCAAATTAGTAACCAGGTGAATCTGAAATTTATTACATTGTTGCTACGATTTTCAATGTATCAGGTATTGTTGTT
Source organism: Brachyptera putata (assembly GCA_907164805.1). Lineage (NCBI taxonomy): Eukaryota > Metazoa > Arthropoda > Insecta > Plecoptera > Taeniopterygidae > Brachyptera > Brachyptera putata. The sequence goes on along the minus strand of OU015468.1, from coordinate 10,668,222 downwards.
TTAGACAATATATTAGACATCTTCACTCAAAACCACCGTGTTTAGAAACGATCATAGTTTCGATGTATTTTTGATACTTAATTAGAAACGTAAATTCCCAAAAGTTATTGATTACAATCTCATGATACGAGAGAATGTCAATTTATTTGACGGCTGTCCGCTATGCGGGATACCAAGATGGTAGCGTAATAAAATCAATACATAGAAGTACAATGGTTATTCAAAAGTGATACAAAATTGATTACAAAAAAATCCTGAAATATAATAAAACTAATTTAATTAAGGGTATATAACGAAAGTATGAAAATGAAAGAACGTATTATGAAGATTATTAAGAAGATTGAAATTATTTGGAAGAATATAAATGGTGCTGTACAATCTCACTCTGGAGAGAATTTCTCCAAAATTCTTCGAAAAAAGAACTTTGAGAGGTTTCATTCTGATTACTCATAATTTTTATATTGTCATCCTCGTTTATCCTCCTTTGTAATTCACGGCACAAGTGTTCAGATATTCCAATCCACAATTTACACCTTCTCAGATTCAATTTCTACAAAACAAAATTATACCATTCCATTTTTCCTACTCTCTAACATGAGGTAGGTTGTCATGATTCTCTGATTGAAAAATAGTCATCATAACTGTGGCTAATAATTCAGTGAAAACTATAACTAACAATTGAAACTACAATCATTTCTCAGTGCATGTATTCTAATATAAAAATTAGTGAAGATGATAAAATCGTGAACTTATTTGAAGATCAAATATTCAATCAAAATTCAATCGTTTTTCAGACTAATTTGAATAAATGATATATATCACCAATGTTCCGCTGTGTAGACCATTATCCTCGAACACATAGTTTGTATAGTGAGTAGTAGACGAAGACAATATGACTAGCCAACTTACGACCACACAAAGAGGAACTCAATGTACTAAGCATCATACTACACAAGTACAACGTATAATTAATTACATTATTGTCTATTACGCACGTGTGTGAGTGCTCCATATTGTCTACAAACATGTTGTTGCATATTACGTCTGTGTACATAATCCGTTCCCCGAGGAACGGTGTGTAATGCAACGTCTGGCCCTAAACAAATATACATACAGAGATATAAACATAATACTCACTCGACCTTAAGCCTCCAAGTCATAATGAAATCCTCTTTTTCTAACAAATAAGCTGATCCCCCAAACCCTCAATCCCCTCCCCAACAATCACAGATGGTCGCTTCTGGAAAGCTGGTTGAAAATGTTATTTGACTCAACTGTTTAAGCTAATATCTAGTGGAAACAATGCGATCGTTGATTTGAAAGTGAAGGGTGGGTTGGGGGGGGGGGTTGGCAATTAACATGGTATCTTGACAACAGATTATATGACAGAAGGGGTTGAGCCAGTTTATATAATAAGCTTAGGGGTGGGTATGTATGTTGAAGCACCAGTATTGTCAAATGAGTTGTTTCAATCTCAAGCTATGAAATGGGAGATATATTTGATTTATGGAAAGCAATCGGAGTTATTCAAGTTTGACAAATGTTATACAAGTTGATCGTCTTTGAATTTAAGTTCTAGTGAAGTCTTCTTTGATATTCACGGAATTAATTAGAAAAGGAAACTTTATTCTAGAAGGGTACCTACCAAAAATTAATCTTTTCAAATATAATCTTCTATCATTATGATTATTTGAAGTTTCTTGGATTACAGCATATTTTCATAAACATTGGAGTTATACGGAATCGACGCGGCAAAATCCATTTTTGAATATCATTGCAGCTCGAGTATACGATCGGTCATTCATAAAAACGTTAATTTCTCGAATGTTTTATAATAATATAATAATACATAATGTTCTATAGTTTGTACGTCACTATTCGGAAAGTATTTTTTTCAAATATTGAAATTGGAATCGTCTGAAATATTTATCCGCCAAAAAACTGCAAGAAAACTGAGTATAAATGAACAATTTTATATGATTGTCTATTTATTCAATTTCCAAAATCATCAACGACAACTTAACAAAACCTCAACAACAATGTATACGTATGATGAGACGTATGGGGGGGGGGGGATTATAAATGTTGATAAATAATTTCAGTATGTAGGCCTACACAATGAAATATTCAGGAGCTATCAAGCCACGAGAGAAAATTAATGGAACTTTCGATCTGACTATAAAAACATTCGCTTTTGGTTTATTCTCACTTTCAACTGACTATTACACCGGTACTAGCTGTTATCGTCGCATGATATTGATAAAAACATATTACGAAGCGAAACCACGAAAAGGCAATTTCATTCAGGAAGCTAGATTTTATATACAAGTCCATTAAATACAAACTAGAAAATATATCCGATCATGTGGGAGATTCTATAAAACGTAACGGCCGATGATAGCTAGCTGGTTCTATGTGCCAGAGAGATGTAGCTAGTTCAGTAGTTCGCCCGTCTGCGATTCAATTTCCGTTCAGGTCGGTACGAGTGAGCATGGCAGAAACAGTGGCGAGGGATCTGAAACAAGACACAAAAGTCGCCGTTCTGTACATGTGTGTTGTACGAGAGAAACAGAAAATATGTAATACTTTTTTCAACGGTGAAACAATTATTCATTTCCTTGATAATTATATCAATATAAGTCAGAAATAGTGTATAAAATGAGTAGCTATACACAGGAAACATGAGAAATTGGAAAACTGAAAATGACCATAATGGCGATATAATTGTTGGATGAGCGAAGCAAATACTCAAATTCACTGTTCTCAAAAAACGAAAGAAAAAAGTCGCGCTCTACAGGTCAAACGAAACGACGAATTTTGTTGGAACTTGGCATCCACAATTATCTTCTAGCTCAATACTGTATGGTTTTGAGGCGCAATCGATTGCGGGTTGCACCACTTCTGAGAAAAAACATTTTAAAAAATTGAAAATTAGATGCTAGAGAAGGATATTTAGTTTTTTTTTAATCATTTAAAATTCTTCTTAACTCTAACAATCATCTTACCTCCATCTTACGAAGCATATGTTGCGTTTCTCTAGTTATTATGTCATTGATACTATTTATAGTTATTGTTAGTTATAGTTAGTCACCGCAAGTCAACATTTTCGATGAAAAAAGGTTCACTTTGCACACCGCGAACCACAGAAGGAAGATATGAAGTGAATCTTTTCTTAATAACTTGTATTCTATTATATTAATCGCTCATATCTGCATTTTCGTATATTATAATCAATGTGCGTAGAAAGTTCCAAGTTTCACTCGAACTCATCAATGCTGAATTTTTATAATTTTACCAAGACTTCCGTTGCTATGAAACGAATAACGATGTGGACGGGTAAACCCGGCACCTCCACCAATCTATATAACCTGAGATTTATCATGGGAGTATCGTTTTTCATTTCTCGTATGAAGGGTTATAAGATGAACATTATGCATCCACTCCAGTGTACTTTGATGAAATTGTATGAAATATCCTTCATATAATTGTAAAAAAGAAAACTCAATTACACTCTTTATTATTTATATTCGCTTACGAAGACAATGATAATAATGGCGATTGAGTCTCAAGACAAGATTATTCTCACGTATTCTATTTAATTTACATGTTGTGGATTCAATTCTAGATTTTATTGAATAAAATATGATTTGAGTTTTATTTTAATTGGAACAATTTCAATTGATCTTTTTCAGCTTGAGGAAACAAAAACATGTTATCAACAGAAAATAATTTTCTGCATTGTATGGAAGGCTGTTCACTACATTCTATCGTGACTTCACAGAACGATTGAAATTATCAATAGGTGTATTAGACAGGTAGTGAGTTAATACATTGAAAATCGACTAGTGTATACCTTCACCATTTTTCCAATACATTTCAGATATACTCTCGCTCATCTCTCAACGTATATACTGCGGTTTCCTTTAATAACAACTCTTTTCTAAAAGAAAAAGTCAGCCGCCCCGGTGGCCAAGTCAATTATCGCTAGCGGTAGAAACTGAAGTGACTGTTGGGCGTGGGTTCGAGACCCGCATAAGGTATGGGTTTTTGTAAACGTCCTTTCACCTATCATCACTTCATCGTTCCACTATAACCCGGCCACTCATTCGTACCCCCGTATAACCTAGCTGTCGGTGGGGTCGTTAAGCAACATTCATAATACTAATAATAATCCAGAAAAAAACATTCATTCGTGCACGTTACGATTTCAATGCCTCCTTTTTCATAAAATACGCAAATGTTAACTCTCACTAATACGTTAACTCAAATCAACCCTAGTACGCCACTGATCCACACAATGTTGCCAGTATTTCATGCCGACGAGATAAAGTCCTCGTACCGCCACGGAATGATGTAATGAAATGTTGTAATGTGGGTGGCAAGAGTTGGGGGAGGGGAGGGGAGAGGGGGGGGGGGGGCGTGTAACTGAGGTCGTGTCACATGGGGTGTGTGATGGGTCTGACATCGATGTTGATGATACAATTAGCATTTTACTGGTTCGAAATGCGTGAGTGTCATTCACATATTGGATTGACATACCTGTAGACTGTCGAAAACGTCGTGCATGCGTTGCATGCCGTCATATTAAATCTTTATAATATGCTACTGGAAATGATTATTTTAACTGAAAAGTAACTCGTTATGACTTCGTTATATAGATTTATTTTTAAAATATGCTGGAAAAGATTACTTGATTCGGTTTTTTCTCACTCGACTACATTTTGAAACCGGCACATGTAGCGCAGTGGTTAAGGCGCTCGCTTCATGTGATCCGGGAGGCGAGGGGAATTTCGGACCCAGTTCGATCCCCGCCACCGACTATCTTACAGGGGTTTTTCATGGTTTCCCTCTGTACTCTAGAGGCTAATGCCGGGATGATTCCTACAATAAGTTGGCCATGACCGCTTCCTTCCCACTATCCTTCCCATTACCCAAGAACCTTCATCTCATCATCCCATCATCTCATTAATCATCCACCCGACGCCATTAGATCTGCGCTATCATAGCAGTGCGTCGTTAAACCCGATAAAAAAAACACATTTTGAATGGAATGTACTCAAGTTATCATCATAAGAGAACTGGAAAATTGAATTAAAATGAATTTACACCAATTGAAAGTGAAGTTTTCACATGTAATCACATCAAAAGTAAGAAACTATAGAATATGTGCAATTATTACGTATAATGATTACGATGACTATAGACCGACTCCAGGTTGGTATATCTATAGCTATTTTCTGAGTACGTTCATGAATATTCCGCTCTTCACACCACGTCCATGATGCATTTTACTATAGCAATGCTTTATGCAAGAAAAGAAAATCAAACCAAGGACATTCAACTTATCACTGAACACTGATCTCAAGTGTCAATTTTTAAAAATTATAATTTTATAATGATGTAATAATAACTCGATCCGAATATGAAACTTCATCAAAATGACAAGGGCGTATACTTTTTCCTACAACTTGATTCGACGACTGAAACAAATGATTTGAAAATGTAGAGAATATAAAATATATCGTAACCAGAACCTCATTCTGTGTACTGCATAACACAAGAAAACGTGAATACCATCAGAATAAATCATGGAATGATTACACCATATTATTACTGAACAAAAATCTGATATATCTTACACAGAATTATCTCTATTCTCTTTCTGCATATCACAATATCCACAATTCTCAAAACTCGACATCAAGTTTTGTGTATAAAACAAAATCACAAAAGCAGAAAACGTTTCTACAAAGATCAAAACATCATCATACTGCTGTGATTTCTCTATTCTGCCTTATCTAACTGTTCACAGTCGAGTTGGCTTCACGAGTCTAAGACGTCGCCGTCGACGTCGCGCGTGTCACTAACAAGACTCGCTTTGCTTCTACTAACAATGTAAGCAACAATGTCAAAGACAAACAAAGAGCGCTTGTTATTCCCTTCTTCCCTTCCACTTCTCCCACTCTTGAAACATCCGAGATGGTATGACGAAAATATTATACTGATTCATATCTGATTAGGTTCGAGATTCGTTGAACTTTGTGAATAACATTACTATATAAAATATGACAGAATATAATGGAAGATTCCAAATTGAATGAAATATGTATCTATATATTTGAGTGAGATGATTGTGCTGAAGGAAGAAAATTTGAAATGAAATAAGTGTTGCGATAATTATTTCTGCAAAGTCGGTTAGAATGTTTTTCTTGGAAGTTTAAGAGCTGGTTGTTTCGATTGAAGATTGGTGATTTGAGGGAGAACCAGAGAATTAACTTGCTTTTATCCTTGCTTTATGTGTGTTATTTTACTTTAACTAATTAATTAATTGGATGAGAGGAGCAAAGACTCAACTTTAAATGACTTCAAGAAACATTTTTTCCGTTTGCTTTCCACAGGTGAAACATAAGTGAATATTCTGTTGAAACTTGAAATACACATGTGTCATCATCTAACTCGATGGTGTAGGCATATAGTTTCTTGATTCAAACTGTTGCTCCACTTTTGAGAAAAACCATTACGCAATGCTCAAAAGCTTGTAATCAATAATAACCGAGAGGAGAATATTCATATATTTTTTTGAATTTTATATAGGAAAACGTATCATCTATAGAAAAACGCAGCATACGTGATCTGCTGCATGAGCGAGATATTTTCATGAAATATACTCGAAGCTATACCCATCTTAACTTTGAAACTATTCAGTCTATATCGCTTCCTTCATTTTTCAGTTCTTATTGGTTTTAAATATAATTCATTTCGATCGCTATGCAGCTCTGATTAATTTTTGAACTTTCAACTCTAAATTGTCCATTTTCCAATGTAATTCAGTTTATTTTTTTCAAAATCATCCTCACTTAATAAATGTTGAGCTATATAACCATTCTCTGAAGCTTCCATTCTAATCTATCCGATTTTTACAATTGAAAAGTTTTATCCAATGTTACTTCAATGATATTTATCGAACATTCTCCTGCAAATTCATCAACAACCAATTTGTCCAAAAGCAATAGTGACATAGGCCTAATCAATAGCAATTAGTCAATCCCCAGAAAAAAATTGCAGCTGGCAACTGGTTTATTGGTGCACAGCAATACAAAATACCAACAAGAAATCGATCCACTATTAAGAATAAATGCATTTAAGTCTTCGCTTCACTCGTCCAATTAACCTATAGGTTAATTTGCTAATCCCTATTGAAACGTTAAAAGTTGGAAATCACTAATTTACAGTTGATCGATCATCATCAATTGTCACCCCATATCAACCCTCATCACAATCTTGTCTCATCAGCTTATCTCTTCACACGGGAAGCAGAGCTTCTATCAGTTAATAGAAGGGTTGACCAGCGTCTTGTCGAAGGAACTTTGTCGACCGCAATCATATGTCAAGATGATGAGAAAATAGCTCTTTCCCCCTCTCCCACTCATCTTACTTTCTCTCTCTCTCTCTCTCTCTCTCTCTCTCTCTATCCCTCTCTATCTCCATCTCTCTCTATCTCTCTATCTCTCTTTCTTTCTCTTATTACTTTCTCTCTATCTCTCTCTTTTTCTCTCTCTTTCTCTCTTTCTCTATTCCGTCAACTCATCACATCCTCACACACATACAGACACCCACACACACACACATATGTCGTCCATGAAACGGGAACAAAAAGTGAGAAAATAAGAAAAATAGAATACCCAACAGATATCATCTTCGTGTATACCGGTATGTCAAAATGGAGGCGGGAGATGTATTGATGTCATTTGGAGATGAGCATACACGAGCGCTCCTATACGGGTTTGAGACGCAACTCGATTATCAAAGAACACTATGTGTCAATTTCAATTCCTAGACAGAAGTAGTTTGTCGGTTTTGACGTAAAATGTTTTATGAAGTCAGAAGAACTGAGTTTTTTTTGTATATGATGTATTATATTGTATTATTAATCATCATGACATTTCAAGAAAACATATTTTTCTTGTGGATCTGTACGGCATCTGGAGGAATACTTATCGTATAGCCTACCTTGATGAATTTAGGAAGAAATTCAACTATAAACTGATGTGACCGAGTAAGTTTGTCGTACAGACTAGAAGTTTCATTCTATGGTGGTTCTACCAATTCGTTGTTTTCTAATTGGTATCTGGGAAAATGTTAATGAACGTCGGGCTGACTCGAATGAACTCAAGTCGGGCGCGTGTTCCAAGTCCAGCATTATTGATGGGTATGTTGATCAATTTAATTAATTCATCATCCACTTATTATTACCCTGAAATAATCTACATCTTTTGATGATGGCATTGAGATTTAGGCGTTGATAATCATGATAAATACGAAAATGTTCCATCTCCAAATGATGCATTTTTCTCGAGCATATAATTCCATATTAAATTGAACAATTTTATAGAAGGGCTTCAAAGAAAGAGAAAAAAATCTCAATTTGAAGATATGAATTAATACTAACCAGCTCACTTCATATTTATTTATAGACTACGTTGGATGATCAGACTCAGTAATCTTGGAGCATCATGAAACCTCCTATCAAATATGCTTCAATTCATTGTTCGTAGAATGGAATCATTCACGGCACCTCCATCAATATAGTTTTAGATTGAATATTTGATAGTACAGTCATTCGAATCTGTACCAATATATCTAGCTGATATTTTTAAAAACATTTTCTACGAAAATGAGATACAAGTCAAGCGAGTAGAGCGGACGACTCGATTGGATGCTTTTGAAACTTTTCATTTGTTTGTTTTTACATCGGTATCTTTGTGTGGTTTGTTGAATAACTTATAGAACACCCCTCAATTCACTCATCAACGTGTCACACAGAGCATGTTTCTATCAAATAAAAAATGATAATTCCGATATAATGAAAACGATTCAACATGTTAATCTTACAATGACTCTGAATGTTTCAAACCAATTTTATTTTCACTTAGTTTTTCGAAGCTTGCGTTACATTACCATGTAGAAAGTCATCAGAATATACACAATAATTATAAGCACGCGGCAACGTGGAAGCCGCAATCTCCCAATCAGTGTAATTTGGTTAGTTTCTAGATAATATAACTGTATAATATAGATCTTTTGTGCCGTAATAATTGCTAATTGGATTATCGAGTTAATTTCACAGTGCTGCAGTTCTGTATTGTATGATCAATGCCGTAATTTGGGTTGCGTATAGATTGAATGCTGGATCGTTCGGATGATTTGGTGTGGGAATAAGGCGGTCGTGTAGAGACCGAGAGACTTGAAGGGAAAATAATGATTCACAAGGGGATTATAATGTATATCCTTTCTTTTACGATATTATGTTTCAATATCCATGTGAATATGAATAACAATGAAATAGAATGAGTTCGTCATACTATTCCATAATTTTTCTCGAACATTTTGTTGCTGAAAACAGTTGAAAACAAATATTAATACACTCATCAAATTCAGGGTGATACACTCATCAAATTCAGTAGAGATCTTTATCATATTACGCATCATATGAATAAGAACTTTTAACAATCTCTCAGCTTGCACATTCTTGTTATCAGCAATATCAAATTGTTATTATAACACTAGGAAAATTAAAAACATATCAACTTCAGAATTTCAACAAACATAATCTCCGTATGAAAATGATGATGTATAATTGAATTATTCGTATATATTGTTGGAATTGTTGGAATTGTTAGAACCGGGATGAAGATCTAAAGCTAGTTGGTGAAAATCGGTAGGACTATATTAGAGAACAAAAAAATTATATTTAATTATATCGATACAGTTATCGAGTGAATAGAATCCAATTAAATTTGGTAGAAGATTGAATTTTTACCAAATGATACGTTGAACTGATGCACATTAACACATTTTGTACACCAATCGTGCTATTCGATTCGAATAAAATAATATTGAACTTGACATTTTGTAGTTCTGATTCTCAAAACAAATATGACCCAACAGATACATAAGCAAAATACGTACAGTACATAGACTTCATTACTCTATGGTGTAATATATCCATAATCATAAACTTCGAATAGAGAGATTTTTTCACTCTGCTTCATCACAAATTCATTTTATTAAGCCATAGTCATGATATCACTATAATGTACACAGAAAAGATCAGCATTCTATAAACAGACTGTAATATAATCAAACTTCCACGCAAAACCTACATCTAGTAAATTTACATTTATCACGTTTTGGTTGACTTCCGGAAATGGAAAGCTTCAAACTATAGCGCACAACACAATATATCAAACTTCGGACGATCACTCGTGTTGGAAGGGGTGGTAGGGTCCGGGAAGTGGGGGTGTAAATTAGGGACGCTGGACTGCGCGCATACGGGCTCGTGTACGATTTCAACAACATGGGGAAACCGAATGAGTTATTTATGTTGGGGCGTGCAACATCATTGTCAATGACATCTCATATGTCCTGAGTCTAAATCAAGTACAATAAACTTTTTGTTTCAAGTGGTTAAATTCAATACTTTATTCAGACCACAAAACGCATGTGTGATTTATTCTATGAAATGAGAAAGAGTTCGTTTTTTTATGATATAAAAAGCTCGGTGTCGGTAATCTAGTAAATTTGAACTACTTGAGTAAGTACTCGAAATTATAATGAATATTTTTAATGATGAATGATGATTCCATCGTAGTGAATGATTTCTTTTTGTCTTGAAAGTCAATTAACAATTGTTCAATTCTACGCTATGAGGACAAATAACGTTCATGATTATCGTGTCCCTATTGATTATATGAATGAAATGAAAGCGATTGAAGTCAAGTGTTTGGATTAATCAATACTCTTATCAATTTATCCTTATAATCATCCTGTTAAATGTCTGTTATATATTTTGTTATATTGCTTCTATAAGTGTAAATGATCCGCTTCAATATAATCATAACAAAAAATAACTCTCAGTGGATGAATTGAGTATTTATTACAGGTTTTATAATAATAGTTCAACCTTCTAATTGATTATATTTTTAATAGAAGACAAAAATAGAGAAGTACAATCACGAATTTGTATGAGCATCAGTGCTTTTTATATATATATATATATATATATATATATATATATATATATATATATATATATATATATATATATATATATATATATATATATATATATATATATATATATATAGAGGCCCATATGAATGAATGAATTTTTTTGAGAAATAAACTGTATAACTGAACAAATATCTGAACTCGATGAGTTATAGAAAAAAACTATGAAATATTCAATTAATATGTGTAAATTTAATTGAATATTCTATAGTTTTTTCTATAATTCATTGAATTTAGATATTTGTATATCAGTACACAGTTCATTTCTCGAAGAAATGAATTCATATGCTAACTGTGAAAGTTTGAAAGATCTAATATATATATATTTATATATCTGTGCGTACAATTTATGGAATTAGAAGGAGATAGAGGAAATACGAATTTGAAATCACACACACGGTGGCTCGGATTCACGACAGACGTATCATTTTACTCATAAAGCAAACAAGGGGGGCCCAACAGAATAATCCCACGACAAGAAACGTCAAAACTTTACGTAGGTGTATCATCTTCTCAGCGTTCCTCGGTGTTTCAGTTGTGTATGACGTCACAAGGTCAGGACTTCCGGCTCGTCGCAGGTCGCGCAGGCGCATGCGGTGTTGATTTGTACTCAGGAACCTGTCAGTTGGCAGCCGTCTCTCACGTCACAGGGCGCATTTCACCGCTAACAATATGGCGTCAATCGTTCACAGCAGGAACAAATTGTCTTCGAACATAATATCATGTTTTACTTTCCGGTATGCGAAAAAGAAAACAAAATACGTTTATCTTTATAGTGAGCTTCCTCAAACATAAACCTTTTTTTTTTAGAGAACTTGGAACAAAAAATTGGTTTGAAGTCTGTCTAGTGATATTTTGAAAAGTAATATAGGGATGATGGATTTTCATAAGGATTATATTATATGGTAGTTGGTTCAGTTTAGACCAAGAAAGTTCTTCTTTGATTTGAAAGTAAACGGAATGGGAGAGCTGGTTAGTAAGTTCGTTTCGCAAGATAAACTATTCGAGTCGGGTGATAACTTGAGTACGAGCAAGCCAATTCATGTAATAATCGAAAAGAAGACGAATATTGTACCAAGACTAATATTGTACCTAGACAGATAGTTCAATGAGAGCGTACTGTTGGGCAGTTAACCGGTACTTATCAAGAATTAAAATAGGAATACTATTTCGAAAATGTTTCTTTCACCTCCATCAGCCAGACTCGGTGAGTGGACAACTGATAATTCTCCCGCCAAAAAAATTCGTCATCATGGTGAAAAAAAGAATGGACGAAGTGAAAACCATTTTCTAGTGGTACAACGGAGAAATAATATAGCTACTTGAGGCACTTACGTGAGGCACTACTTTAGAAACGGAAGTACCTTTGGGCGTAGGTTTGATTCATGCAAATGGCATAGGTTTTTGTAAGTGTCTTTTCACTTATCCACTTCATAGTCTCATTATCATTTGCTCATTCGGACCCCCAAATAACCTAGCTGATGTGCTCGTTGATCAAACAATATTCATTAACAATATATTCTGATCGAACGAAGATTTAGAAGTGATGATTTCGCTTGGAGGAGTCAGCAGGTAGCGCCACGAATAATCGGAATTATAACTACTGACTAATAAGATTATATGTGAGAAATAAAGTAGATTTAGAAATTCATGTTTTCCGGAGTATATTCCCTTGTAGAGTTTGGCAGCCAAATTCCACTAGGAATAATAGAATTTCAATGATTCCTTTTGATGATTTTCATTTTTGTGGCGGGAGAATTATCAGCTATCCACACTGAGCATGGTTGTCAGTTGTAACCCGATGAGTTCAAGACAAACATTGCCGAAATATTATGTGTAATGTTAATCTTTGACAAACACCGGGTAAGTGTCCACCAGGTCTTGTAATCATTCGTAATAACAATGCCCAACGCAGCAGATTCGTTATGAGATGAGTATTCATATGAAATGTATACTCGATTGAAAGCTCTGCAAATTGCATTTCTGCATTACGATGAGAATTCATGTGAAACTTCTGAAAAATGTATCTCATTCTTGCGTTTGATTTTCAAAAAAAAAAAAAAAGTTTAGCAGGAAAAGTGTATTCTTATTGTTAGCACTTCGGTTATTTGCATTACTTTTTCCAAATTATGATTCGGGTTTTCGCAGATGAGGTTCAACCGATTGTGCCCCAAAACTATATTCAGAATAAAGGTCTATAACTGAAGATTTAAGCCAAGTTCCATCAAAATTGTATTCTCGAATGACCTGTTGAAGCTTGAACAGAATAACAGAAAATACAGTTTTATTTATTTGAGTACAAATTTGTGTCATGTGCTCACTCTCATACAAAACTTGTTAAGTTAAATATCGGATTCAATGGTGTTGGATGACAAAACGGATGGTAATGGTAGATAACTATATATAGCTGAAGCCGGAACGGCCTTATGTCATATTATATTATACATATATACATAATATTATATTATATAGGGCCTATGTATATATAATTATAATTTAAGGCTGGAACGGTCTAACGCTCTGACGCTCTAGGTGAAAGATGATAGCTAAAACCACTCTACATGTTATTTTAATGAAGAAAATCTCTGTCTTCGTACTATTTTACAAAAATAAATTAGATCCAAGTATTAAAATGAACATTGTAGCAATGAAGTTAACTGTACTCATAATGTATATAAAATACAAATCGAGAAGTTGAAGGTTTAATAAATAATACATGTACAGCATTATACTTAATTACGAAACTAATTGGCAAACTCGGAGTCTAATAATACTTGCACACGTATGAAGTGATATTCAATTACTAACCTCGTACGTTCAGTACATTTTAAATGATATGTTAGCAGCAATCGTGTGCTAGCATACGAGCAATAGTCAATTCATATCTCAGTTTAATATAATCCACTCTGATATGAGAGAGCTAGTTAAATCTGATCAGAAATGTAGTATGCTTTTTATAATTTCATTTTGCATATCTTTTTTTTAATTATGATGAGTAAAAAGGAAAAATATAAACATATTCGTAGAAGATTGACAATATAATATGATGAAAAAATATGTGTTGTTGTATATTCGTAATCGATATGAAATTATGGTTGTGATTTATACAAAATTCATCCACACCTATGATGAATTCTTGAAAATTAAACTTCGAAGGCACATTAGCATATCAAGTAATAGTTGATGTAAGATTTCAAGAATGGCAGCCCTACTTTCCATATAGGTCGACACAGCTTTGATATCTATATAACTAGTAATGCTATGAGGTTAATTAAACAGATAAATATTATATATATATATATATGTATATATATTTATATATATATATATATATATATATATATATATATATATATATATATATATATATATATATGTATATGTATACAATATACATATATATGTATACAATAGAATATTTGACACAGTATATAGCCTAACATTTATAATGTTTTGATGTAGAAATATATGAATATTCATCAATTTCCATGCCATATATGTATACTGGGGGATACATATTTTAAATATTCCTACATTAGGTATATATCACTATAAAATATCAACTTGCCTGCCATTCTTCAAACAAGACGTTTTCATTGAAATATTTACTGTCAGGTCAATATTATACCGATATTTCATTTTCCAAGAGATGCAAAGAAAAATATGCTTTCAAGGCTGTGTTACATATCTTAAGAATGGTCAAATCAACGGAATGAACTATTTGAATGACTAAGATCGAAGTTCCACGAGCAATAAGAATTTTTACGGTACAGTACACAACGTATAACGTACATTCACCATCCATTTAGAGGCATACATATATACATGTTTGGTAGGTCAGTTGGTTCAATAGCAGCTAGTCCTTGTCTCTCCCTTTAGAATATGATTTAAAAAATATGCATTGAAAGAAAAAGTTGTATATATATATATAAGCTATATATAAATATATAGCTGAATGAACCTTAAAATGTATTGGTATGGATATTACTACATTTCAATAAAACGAATAAACTATTACACAATGGTAAACATACACATAGTTGAATTTTTTCAATTCACACTTATACAAAAATACAGTCACGTCAATCCTTTGCAAACTTTATAATAGTTATCCGAGTTCAGTAATATCGGATATCGTACTTTAATAACACATTGGGGAATAAGCGCCTGAGTTAGTCTGAATGAACGTCCTAAGAAATGGATGAAGATGTAGTCTTATTATGTAATATAAATATAATATGAATACAATTATGGATATATATATGATAATATGAGTCACAATAGCAATGTATACTAATATCGTAATGATAAATACTCCATGATAGTATAATATATGCATATATAATATTATAATATATTAAACACTGCGATGCAAATGTTTGTCATATTTCCTCCAGAAGTTCACCCAGAATCGCACACATTCTTAATGTTCTAATATTATAGTTTTCAGGAGATATCGGGAATCAAAATATAAATATAATATATTAGTTCGGATCTGAATCGGTTTCAAGACACGTTCCATAATTGCACGTCATCTTTTGTATGTAGACCCACCAATGAAATCACAAATGAAAGTACAAACAATTACTTTCGAAGCATGCATAATAACATATTCAATCTGAACGTTTATCCTGTCAGAAACTCAGAAGCATCGTGAAACATACCTATAATTTCAATTAAAATAACAACCCTTCGTCGTTGCTAAACGCAAAGGGGTTGAAATGTTACAATGAAAGATGAGCGTTTACAGATGGAGACCGTCAATTCTCATCCGGTTCCGGTCTATATTGCATTTACACGTGATGGTGGCAGAAGAGGGGTGGGGGTAGGGTGCGAAGTCATAAGCTTGCCAGTCTATTGTCAACCAAATAATCAATTATGTCACTGGAAAACAATGGATATGAGCACGCGTGATTAATTGAACAACAACTCAAATATACTATGTTGAGAGTTTTCGTCTATAACCTCTGTATATACAGTAACAGATGCCACCTCCATTAATCAAGCTATGTTTACAGGTTCCTTTCCCGAACTCATAATAATGCTCAACATTTATACGTGAGATCAACTGTGAGGTTTGTTTTGCGAGATGCATTCACTTTCAAACACAACAATCTGAATTTTAGGAAATAGAGTGGCCATACTGCGAATGATTATGCAATCACTTTTTTTTTGCAAAAACATGGTCGTCGCTTTTCATGTGCTTTTTTAAAGGAAGTTTTTGTGTAATCTACATGTCATTGATAATGGATCTTCAATATACTTAATTTTGACCTAAGAATGAGCAATTATCACGAGTAAATTGAAATATGGCCGCCGCAGTCCCCCCGACCGATCTCTTTCCCCGACCGATCTTTTTGATATAAAGGCTCTCTAGATTTCGGCCCTTACCTGAAAAGTTATACTATTATTTGAACAACAAAGTATCAAATATAAAGAATATAAATATAAATAATATAGAATAAATATGAAGAATATATAGAATATAAATAATCGAATATCGAACAAAGAATATATTCATAGAATCGATGATCTAATAAGAATATATTATTACTATAGTAATGACTCATTACTAATTAGTTATGAGATCATAGTGATGACAAATATATCTGTGTGTCAACACATCTATTGGTATTGATATGGTTACAGAAACTATTTATTTGTATCAAAACGGTTATACTGATGAGACTTAGTTTAACAGATTGATAGAGAAAGATTTACTCAATCAGTGGATCAATTGTCATTGTCATTTGTCATATTTACTTGTTTTGTTGTATGTAACGGTTTGAGGTATTATTTTGATCAGTTCTTAAAACCTTTCTCGAAATTTTCATTCCTTCTCTCATTTTAAATTTTCAGAATAGGTCATAAACTTTGACCATTTCTGTGGGTGGGTTACCGTTGAAGATATAATTATTGTAATACCAATCTTGAACCACATTCAGAAAAATCATAATACCCTAAAACAGAATAGGACGGTGATATTTGTGTTTGTTATGTGGGTAGGTGGAATACTCTCGTGAATACAGGTACCCACGTTTTTGTTATGGAGTCGATGAATAGTTGAATAGTTCGCAGCCGTCTAAATGAAGACGACTGAACTTTCAGCACGATATTTACTAATTTGTTCTACAACGTTGCACTTATTTTAGTAATTACTTTTCTTCCATTTTCCTCTTTCTCTTTCTCGATCCACCAGCTAAGTGCAATGCACCGTGGACATTTGTATCGACATCACTCGACGAACGATCAACTAAAGATTCTCTGTGCAGTGACGCCAGTGAGTGTGTATCAGATCTACTCCTCAATGTATTTCTCCTTATATTTGTTAAACCTGGCCCATCTTCATCTGATCTACTCGGGTACGGAATCTCGATTTCTGACATCTTTGGATACGAATTAATTGACGCAGAATGATCCATTTTTGGGTCAGTTGCATATATTTCGGTTTCTGGAGTCTTGTCATCTTGTATCTCAGACACACACGTGCCCAATATAGGTTTGAATGTCTTCAATTTTGGATCTTCTTCTTGCATCACAGACTTCGGCTTCACTTCTTCTGTTATATCTGAAATTGGAACTGATATCCCTGATTCTATATGTACTGGATTTGGTACAAACATTTTTGATATATCACAATGTACCCCATCTGGACAAATTATCACTGACTTTGGATGGTTCAGATCCCGCACAGTATATTCAGGCACATATCCGGCTGATGATTTGCAATCTTCATTAACTTGCATAAACGACTTTGAATCCACGATATTTCTTTCGTCTGGAACTGTTGACTTCGACTTTCGAATATCTGTGTCAAGTGATGTTTCTGATTCACTCAATGGTTTCAGTAGCATTGACTTCAATATATCTGGAGTAGCGAAATGAATCTGCACATCGTCAGATTCACCTAAATGCTCCTCCATTGACCGATTATCATGCATCTTCTGCATTATTGGTTCTGGTGACGTTATTTCGGATAAAAACTGTGTATATTCTGGCAAATCAAAGTCTAACTCATCAAGCTGACGATCTGATCGCAAGTTTGATATATTTGACTGTTTATCTGCATCCTGCATAAACGTGCCAGTTGAATATTCCCGTGAGGTGAGAGGTTGCTGAATCTGCGAGTATATTTCAGATGATTCCTTGAACGGAAAATGTATTTTTGTTGTTCCTTCATGAGCTCCTGAATCTTCCTCGTACATTTTAACAGGGAATTCTCGTTCTTTGCTATGGAAGTCGTCATCTGGTCGTTGATTTTGAGAAGTTGTCGTTTCGAAAATAGTTTGATCATCTTTAGACTAGAAAAACAAAAGGAACTGAGATGTAATTCCCAATGATATGTTATTATCAGTGCGCATATTTATAACAATATGCCATTAAGCCCGCTACTTCCTATGACTCTGAATCTTGGTGAGGTAGTTAATGATCGATACTTCACCAAGCTTGACTTTTTGTTTAGACAGGTTGGAGTGCTGGATCCAAAGATGTATCCTGCTTTCTGCTTGAGTATTCAGGGATAGATAGTGTGTTCTAAGAAAGGTTCATGGTAGGAAACGAATAAGAAAAATTCGCCTCGTAATCGTGACTATAAGCTACGTTGAACGGCATTATTTGGCAATTGCTTCACACGAATATTCGTTCGGAAATTGAACATGTTATGGATGAAACACGGAAGATGGTCAGATGTCAATACATCTCCTGCTCAAATATTTAAAGGCGCGTCGCTGCAAATATCTAATGGGATATTCTTATGCAATTTTTCACAAATTCAAAACGGTTTCTCTCTGAAGTGGTTCGACCAATTTTGCCCTAAAATTATTGCGTTTCAAGGTCGGATTTACATGTGGCATAGATTATGGTACCATTGCTCACCTCGCTCACGCACTAATGTCTGAGAATTAATCGCTTTTTTCTGTTTGAAAAGAATGACCTGATGAGCCGTTTCCATGATTTTTTCTCACTTTTCTGCTTGTGCAAGCCAAGATTCGCCATAACTGTATTTTCGTTTGATCTGTGGAGCACGAACAGAAAAAGCGTTTTTTCAAGTAGGCCCATAGGATAAATTTGAGTCATCCAATTATTTTCTTAAATTTTCATACAATTTGGTATACTCAATCGTTTGAAATTCTGAGGCACCAAAGCCATCCACCATTTGCTCAGATCCTTACTTCAAATGCTCAGAACTGTAACCTGTGTGGGTGTACGTATGTTCATCTCATTGACTGTAACTAACAATTAGTATTTGAGTGTTATTATCTTTGAACTTGAATGCTTCGATACAGCAATTTCTAGAAAGAACTCGAAATAGAAATGAACATTACTCGTAATAAGTCTTCATGAATATTTTTGTATACTACTCGTCTGGACCATCCAAATAGGTAAAAACACGATACAAACGCCATAACATATCATGTTCCGTGTGCAATGGTTATAAATTTTGATAATGTCATTGCTAACCTTGTTCATATACCTTGCCACGTCATACGTTTATATCTTATAGATTGTATCGCTTTTTTCTGTTTGAACAAAAAATTACCTCATAAGCCGTTTTCGGGTTTTTTTTCTTACTTTTTTTGCATCCCTTCTTCTTCCCCTTTTTCTTCTCTCCTGGTTGCAGCTGGAATGAAATGATTCGAATAATTTATATTACAACATGAAAAAAAAATCGGAATATATTCAAACATGGGTGGAAATTAGAATAGATCAATTAATACTAATGTATGTTTGCGTTGACTTTTTTAAAGTGAAATTTTTCTGAAAAACTTTAATTCTGACCATTTATAAGAAGTTTAATCACATAGAACATGATATTTCGTTGAAGTGACTCCAAAGCACTTCTGAATACACACAATACGCTCATTCACAATTTTTCCGAGAAAAGGTACATTACAAAGATTTTGTTATATTTCCTGGTCAAATATTATGTAGCCATAGACAACGATTGAAAAATAATTGATGAACAAATATTTGAAATATAAATATTGAATTGATATAAGCTTTGAATTCAAACAGAAGAGAAGGACAGTTTTAGTTATATGTAAACTTCCGTAAAATATCGAAACTTGAACACCTTAGTATGGAAAAGAGAAACCTATTTTGTTTGAATCAAGGACATGATTGAAACACAAAGATTTCTAAAGACTGTCGTACCAAATGGCACGATAGGTATAATTCGCGTATTTTCCAAGACACTTCAATCTATCAATTTTAGTTCAATTCATTTGAAATTCTCTACTATACTTTCCAATTCTTATTTCAATATTGCTTTGCATACTTTTCTGTGTAGGTAGGTAAGGTTCTGAATGAAGAAATGAACAGAACATCTTATGATTCGACATTTTCATCTTTGAATATATTGACATATGTACCTTTGCACGTAACGCTTCTTGTACATAAGGTAATCGCTCTTCATCCGTCATTTGGTCCCACAACGTATTCGCTATTGTTAAACATTCATGCAGTGGTTCAAGATACGGGATCATCATATCAGACATCGGTTCGCTATGAGCCAGAGCGTTCAAATAGTTTAAAATAGGAATAGTAAATATGTGTTCAGCAGAGCCTGCGCTTGTATTGGCGGATGTATTAGTTCCTTCAGAAGGACTGGACATCATTTGCCATTGCAGAGTGCCTGAAAATGGCAGAGTATTTTCAGGATCTGAACTTGATGGGGGTATTCCTGATGTGGAGGCACCATCTACTGTTCCCGCCAGACCAGTGGCAGTAATCACAAGTGGATTCCCAACAGGAATTTTTTTGCTCCGAGTAGTTTTAGGTTGTTGTGGACAATCTTCGTCTTTGTGAAGTTCCTCGCTTAAGGATGAGAGTAATGGTAGGCTATCATCTGACCGTATGCTCACTAGAGAGTCGAATATTTCATGAGACGGGCTAGGTTCAGTTGAGGAGAAGAGACATTCATTTGCGACACGTACTTCAGCTGGTCGTTGATCAACTGTACAGAAAGAATAACCACATTGATGAGTTGTTTGAGGCTTTCGCGACCCGAATATGAGGTATTAGATACTGGGTTGTTCCGTCGCGTCGTGTGAGTTGAATTATTACTCGACGTTTCGGTCTCCATGTTGATACCTTTCTCAAGATATACTCTCGTTCAGAAGAAAGAACCGTCTCCGGAGAAAGAGAGTGACTAAGTGTGACCATCACTTAGTCACTCTCTTTCTTTGGAGATATTTCTTTCTTCTGAACCAGGCTATATCTTTAGAAAGGTATCAACATGGAGATCGAAACGTCGAGTAATAATTCAACTCACACGACGCGACGAAACAACCCAGTATCTAATACCTCCTAATAACTACATTACCTCATTGAATACATGCGATATAGCTCAAGATCATTGGAAATTGAATTTTTGAAACTGTGCGAAGCTATTTGAAAATGAGAAGAACACATTTTCAAACATCAGATTTGATACAATTGTAATGAAAGTTCACGACACACAACGTCGCGACACAATGTCTCAAGAGCGTTACCGGCGTAACCAAGTGAGTGGCAAAACCGCAGAACCTAATATCTCATTTAAGTGACCCCAAAATATTCGTTCTCATTGACTACGAACATGTTGGCGTCGGTGAATGATTAGATGGAAGGTTATTTTATTGGATGTTTTTGGATAGTGTTAACGAGCCGGTCGTGGCCTGTTGTTAAGGAACCATATCAAACCATGTAGGGTGATCCTGTTAGGCTAGTCGTCCATGGCGGGAATCTAACCCCGATCTCTTGAACGGTTCATTGTGCTAGCCACTCGACCACTCGTATCATATATATATATATATATATATATATATATATATATATATATATATATATATATATATATATATGTTGTCGATAGGTTTTATGGTTTTTCCACTTACTTGATATGCTCTACTCCCGCGACGTTTCGGGAAGATAGTACTAATATGAGTCGGTGAGTTGCTGTGATCGGTTGGAGAGCCTGATGATGGGAAGTATAATCTTCCCGAAAGGTCGCGAGAGTGGAGCATATCAAGTAAGTGGAAAAACCGTAAAACCTATCGACAACACATATCAAGTCCACCAAAGTTATCGTCATCTCATATATATATATATATATATATATATATATATATATATATATATATATATATATATATATATATACATATATATATACATATATATATATATATATATATATATATATATATATATATATATATATATATATATATATATATATATATATATAATATATATATATATATGTATATATATATATATATAAATATATATATATATATATATATATATACACATGAGATGTTATAGCCATGTCATAAAAGATACGCCTCGACCGGGACTCGAACCCAGGACTTCCTGGTTACCGATTAGATGTTCTACTGGGCATTTGTGTGATTATAGGTCTTACAGTACATATTATTATTATTGCTTTCAAATACTCACCTGTAGGTACATCATCGAGTGAACTGGGTGACGATGTCATTCTCAGCAATACACCAACCTATCTACAGATAATAATGGCATATCCTATTACCTCGATCACTCACTATGAAATGACATTTCATAAGTTTAATCCGATACATATATATCTGAAGATCTGAATGAATATGAACACATATATATATAATATATATATAAACATGCAGGCCTATACACACAAAAGCTATAGCTTATTACGTAAGACATTGCATAAGTGAGAGAGCATCGTATTTACTGAGTACGCGTCATCAATAATATTATCATCGAGTTTGCGCTCCATTTGATTGTGAACATCGCATATTCACAAACAATAACCCGAAGAAAGAATAAGAAAAAATATAATCAGAGTATCGCCAAATCACATCAAAAACATAGTTCCTGAATGCACACTGGCTCATTCGAACCAAGCGTTCATTTACAAGACGTCCAGACTTCACCCTTAAACTTGCAATTGCCCTCGGTCTAATAATATTACTCACTTTGCTGTTGCATTTCTGTTTATGGTTGTATGGGTGCTCATGGTTGTATCGCGAAGTTGAAGGCGCGAACATTCCGTGCTCTAGTGGTTCGGAGTAGAGGAGACTGAACTTGATCTCTCGTGGATGCAAGTTCACTAATCAAATAAACACAATTGGAAGTCAGTTGGTCGACTCAATATCGAGAATGTTGGTGCTTTACGGAATTCTTGCCTTTCTTCGATTATTCCGTGACCTAGGGTAATTTCAAGTTCGAGGGTAGTGTGTCTTGGTGATGTTGGTGCAATGTCTTGTACTTTGAGATGTATTGTTTGTAATGAGCCACATTTGTTCATTTGTGAACCTTTTCACAGTTCAGAAAACCCTCTTAGTTTTGGACACGATTACGAATAACACAGCACTGTCAACACGCATCTTCGTTGAGCAGTACTGGTTATAAATGCCACGCAATGAGGGCGCGATATACATTTTTGTTACACATGTTACATACAAAATATGTCTACAGTTTTACTCAAAGCACTGTGATCATTTTTACACAAACTGAAATTATGAGTCAAGTTATTGTGATGAAGGTATGTGTGCTTGCGACGTTGCTTCTACAGAACAAATGTTTGGATCTGATAGTTGCGTCGTGTGGTTGGAGGTTTTGTCAAGAATAATCCAGTGACGTCACAAATTACGTCGTACAATTAAGCGTCGTTCCAGAAGAATCGGGCGTCGTCACGATCGTGAATACGTTATATGCTTCCATCTCCCCTCACCCATCCATATAACACCCTGGCATAGCCACCTTGCAGCACCTTTTGATCCTAATATTCAATGAAGTGTATCAATATAATAATGTAATTTTCAATCTTTCTATGAACTGAGTATTTGTTTGTAAGAAGTGGTTAAATATTGAACCTACATATTCAATATTGGATATAACAAATTATCAATATTAAATATCACTGCAAATGTGAATGATAGTGCTTTTTGTATCTGTTTTCCAAGCATTTTCCCGTGGAGCTCTTCTCATTGTGATTTTTTCCAAACGTTCCGACTTTCGTCTCACAATAAAACAATCCCAACCTGTTCTGATATTACAGAAATTACAGATATGGCAGAAAAGTTTTCAGTATTCGTTAATTTTTTCTGACCTGTATGCCGCGTACAAAATTGAGAAAAAACATAAAAACGAAGCCCGATGTTTATGGTATGTGCACTGAAAGTCTTCGCTACGCTCATCTAAATATTTCGAAATATCATCATTTTACACGTATACTCAACAGATGCAACAGGAGCAATTTAATTCAATATTCGTCTTCAACAATTCGTCTCATCAGCGCAATAGAACTTTTAACTTTCGAAATGGAAACTGTTAACCACATTTGAATAAACTAGGAAAACTTGGAAATACGTTTTCATATGAGCTGCGAAGTTGAAAATCTAGGTCTTTTGATCCTAATATACAATATAATGGTATTTGTAATGCGTTCTTTCTGTTATTTCTCATCCGATTATTGTAAAAATCACTGGAAATACGTATAATAATTTCTGTATATGGGCACTTCAGTAAAATCTCACAGCTTTTGAAGAAAACTATCAAATTTCAAGCTTTTTCCCTCCGAATTATTTTTATCCCTGAGATGTTTTCATGGCAGCCTACCATGGGCTAATAATATTCTTAGTATTCACCAGGAACATTATTAGACTATGATAGCCTATACTGCATAGATAGTCAACGATATCATTGAGTAATATTTATTACATTTTAAGTTGAATTAATGCCTCTGTTTTTGAGATAACTTGGATCTTTCAGTTCAAATTACAATTTTTAATAGGCGGTATTATAGACTGTAAGCAAGTAAACATATTTGCAGAATGTGGGCCGTTATTTACATAATAATTTCGAACCTTGACATTTCTCCACAATATCCGTCGTCATCTCCAATCAAGTGTAACACAAACGTCATAATTGCTACTTAATATTGTTTTCTTACATCAATAAATGTAACATTTGTTTTCTTTCCGTTCTTGCGCATTATAATATAATTGGAAATATTTCTGCTTGGATGGTCCTTAGTCACGTTGTGTAATATGTCACTGATGGATCTGAATTCGCATCAGTGGAAGACGATTAATCTTATTGTTCGAACTAGATGTTTTTATATTACTTTAGTATAGTCATTTTTCTACTTACAAACTCAATATTACTTTTAAAAATACTTTCGTACATGGAATGGTCGGTTAATTCAATTCGTCATCACAAAGCGTTTCGTGGGAACGAGGACTTATCCAACTGTATGCAACTTTTAGACAAAATCGATCAGACCATTTATAAGACAAAATCATGGAAAACATCAATTGCTATTAAAAAGCTTAGAGGAAAATTGAGAGAGGCAATTAGAATTGTAACGAAGGGAGTGATAAGTCACTGAGCTAAATAGATCCAATTGAGGAATGGTGAACTGTACTAAAAATAAACTATCCTAAAAAAAGAACTAATTGTGCTAAAAACCAACTGACGTATAAAATACTATTTATTGAGCAACCAGTTAACCAGTACAGAAAATAATTGACAGGTTTGACTTCGACCCATCCCAGATTGTTACCCACCCATAATGTGGTGATGGTTGAGGTTTGATGGGTGAATGACATTTCTGTTGGGAAGAAGTCGAACATCCCTCTTTAACTTCTGTATATGTTGTTCAAGAAGTAGAAGTTTAGGTCAGTCGATTTTTAGTACAATTGTTTTTAGGTCAGATGTTTTTAGGTACAGTTGATTTTTAGGACAGTTGGTACCTTCTTGATTCAAATATAATGAGTGTAGTTGTGATGTAATGATGTACTTATACGCACATTTCATACACATACCTCGCTCCTGTTCATCGCCCAAGTCGAATTTTGCGCTTGTACAGTGCCCAGTGTGAACAAATGTGTCGAATATTGTATCAAGTATATCTATACTGCAACTACTGTTATGCCACTACCAACAAGATATTCGCTGAATTGATCGCAAAAAAATCAAAAATCGGTCATATTATTAGTATGAAAATCGATTCACTTCGAACAATATGATTCAATATTTCACATGTATCATTACATGGTCACCATGATGTATCTTCTTTGTATCCTTGAGATACATTTTACCACTCGAAATTATTAGTTTTATGGAACACTGTAATACTAAAACTGTTAGTTAATTAGCTAGTGTATACAGTATTCCTAGTGAATATCTCACAATACATAATGAAACATAACTAGTAATAATGTGGTCGATGAGTTATCCACACACTTCACATATCAATTCCCCTCCTCCCTCCCCACAACTTTCACGCATATGTTTCACGCTATTTTTTGACTTGGCCAATTTCCAAAGACTTTATGCACACCGGAAACTAAAACAAATGAAAGTAATTGCTTTCTTGAAAATATTTTGCTTTTAGAGTGTTCCTTTATTGTGTACTGAATTGTACATGTTTCTGCCTTTTAGCTGTTTTTATTGAGAATTCGGAGTGAGTGTTATTGCAGTTTGAGACTTGAATGTCCTTACAAGATGGAGCAAAATGATGAAGACAATGATTTCAGTTCATGTAGTTTTATTCATAGGACATCGCATGCTGACATTCAGTTGTTTATATACTACATTTTTGGCAACGCGATACATATGTATTCAATTACCACTGGCAATTACCGTACTTCAAATTCAAAAATATTCTCCAGTACGTGATATATGTGTGAATCTTTTCTGACTTGAAGCTATGTAGTATCCTCCCGATGATAAGTGAAACCGTAATGAATACAAGGAGGAAAAAATAATTGATTTTTAATACTAGACAAACTTGTGGAGATTCACGTTCAAGGGAATGATTTTTCACAATGTTGTGATTAATAATGCGGTAATTCATTGAAAAAGTCAAAATTTCTTTCCTGTACGCGATACTTCTCCAAACACGGTTGGCTGTTCATTCCTGACCAGGAATGTAGGCGAGAATAGGTCCTCATAGTTAACTCAGATGCATACAACTCAATTCTCAAATCACTTAAATTCATCTGTTGCTTTGCCAACTTCTTTTAGTTAATTACTGCATGCTACTAAAATTACAAGATCTTTTGAACCACTTTTAAGAACTATACAGTTTTCAAAATCAACATGAGCTAACCGATCATAGAGATACATGCTTAACTAGTCTGTACGGAGAGATTATTTATCAATGCGGATGTGAGTACTGATGTTATACATTTCGAACGATCTGAGAGGAAGAAATACTGAACCGTTTCGAGATACTACTACCAAATACTATATTTTACAGTAAGATTCTACTGAATCTCTTTTCCATAAAATAATAATTTAAAAAGTACATCGAATCATTACTTGGCATCATTTTCGTCTACATTTATGTTCGAAATTTAAATAATTTGATAATAACAGCAGATCTCAAATAAGTTATTCCCTCCTCAAATTTCTTTGAACATTTTGAATGAACAACATATAAAAATTTGGGCCACAATAGATTCACCAATGCGATATTAAATTCCAAGTAACATATCATGGTGAACATTTTATATTTTTTTAATGCATATTTTTACAAGATTACGTAAATGCCTAGAATCATGACAATCAGTTATACGCATATTGCAAACTGACACAATTTTACGGATGGATTAACAAGTAACATAATAGAATCCCATATGATATACGTCAGTAGAGTGGGTGGGGAAAACGAGAGAGAATGAGAGAGGAAGAGAGAGAGAGATGAGCCGGGGGTGGATTATGAAAAATTAAGGGTGAGTAATTCGAGCCTACAATGAGCTTCGTTATGATTTGTAACAATATATGTACACCTGATGCCGCAAAGAGCTGGCTTATAGTATATAGGAAACATTAGTATTGATTCATTATTAATAACCATCCATTAGTCGCGGTAAGGGTGAGGGGTGTGTAGTGAGCTGGTAAGGGGGATGCGGGGTAGGAGTTGGAATGACTTTATGGTCACCTGGTATGTAATCCGTCCATATACCAGCCAACTACTGAGCATCGCAAAAGATGAAGAACGTTGTGAGGAATTTTAATCAGTTGTTGGCCTACAATAATGAGATGAACTAAAGTGAAAACTCATATTCATTTTATGTATTCATTTATATTGAGTTTAACGGCGCACTGTACTCATAACTATTGGCGTATGATGAATAAATAATGATATGAAGGTTTCTTAAGCATTGGAAATGACAGTGGGGGGAAGCGGTGCTGTCCTATATTGCAGGAACCATCCCAGTGTTTGGTCCAAGCTAAAGAGGGAAAACACGCAAAAATTCCTGTTAAGATGGACGGTGGCGGGGATCGAACCAGGTCTGATATTCCGCTCACCTACCAGATCACATGGAGCGAGCGTGTGTTTTTGAACTTATAGGACCTAGGATTATAGGAGTTATGTTTTTCCAGTTCTATCAGACCCTACGAGACACCAATCGACCCAATACTTTGTCCCATACATCAATTTCAAAATAACGAAAGAGTATATTTTTTTAATTGATCAATATAATTTCATAATCTTATAGTTGAAACCTTACCGTTCATTCACAATTGTTTGATAACCAATATGAGACATTAGTGAATTTAAAACTCTTGAATTGAAATTCAAATGTGAATCAATTAAAAAACGAGTACATTTTATGACTGTGCCTAAAGTTGAAGTGATTATTAAAAATATTACAAGAATTCAACACGGGCTAATATATTCACAATATCATTGAAGCATATTGTTTTCTTGTTTCACATGTCGAACGTAGGTTCGTAATCATCTTATTAGATAATTATTAATGATTGTGTTTGAGCGCCATCATCGATCTAACAGTATACAGAAAAACAATATTGAATTAAAATTAAAGAGCTTAAGCTTATTCATTTGCTGGCTTAGGTATAATTACACAAAAATTACACTTTGACCTCTCCGTTCTTACTTTTGAGTGGGTATATTTAAACAACTTCAACCTAGAACGTACTTCCAGAAAGGCTCTTTTCTGTTACGTTGAATAAATAAGTTAACTTGAGTCAATATTTGCAGCAATGTTTTCTGCTCATTTGGTAAGGTCGGGTAGTATTACACGTAGTGCATTGCGACGGAAAGTGGCAGGATTAGATGTTTCCAAATAGGGGAGTAAAATAGCGAAGATGAGAGTGCATGGTGGGTTTACATGTATAGGAGAATACCAGCAAAGTATCCCAATGCCAAGCTCGAATAAAAGAGCGCCATTAGACGTCGAGGATAGTCTTGAGTATTACTTGAGACCCAGGCATACTTTCAACACGTTTCACTCACACGGCGATGAGGGAAGAAATAGGTGTGGAAGAGGATTGCTTTTTAGGAAAGAATCACGTGTTTGGGATCACGTGGTTTTCCCACAGTGTTATCAAGAGAAATGAGCCATCAAAACGAATCTAACACAGCTTCTTCAAGAGGGTTCGAGACCAGGGAAAAGAAGTTCACAGTGGTGTTTACATGTATTAGGTTTCTACAGAGAGAGCAAGTGATTCAAATGAAACTATGAGATTGCAGTTGATTCTAGAAAAGAAGTGAAAAGAGTATGAAGTTGAGAAGAGTATGAAGCTGCGTCCAACTAACCTTTTCTAATTTTCTTCACCCAAGATAGTCAAGTTATCATAATGATACTTGTATATAGATAACAAAAAGGCATATAATTTAAGACGTATTGTTCCTAACGTATTATTCCTATTATTCAAACTATTCATAGTCACAATACTATCAATAATGTAACAGCTAAAATATAATCTTCAACATACGCCAAGTGTTACGTCACGTTCTCAACATCAACTACACACCATAGCAGCACAGGTAGCTCAGTGACCGCTCATCCCATTTGACCATTAGAGAGTGTATATAGGGCTTCAGTTCAATCCCCGCTACTGTTCATTTTTAGAGAAGTTCCTCGTGGTTTCCCTCAGCCCAGATGACATGTCGAAATGCTTCTTCAAGAACCCGTATAGGTCCTAACCACAGCCTTCTTTATTCATATCATTCTTTTCTGATAATAAGAAGAGACTGTCTCATCAAATAAAGAAGGCTTCGGTCCCAACACAGGCTCGCTTTTCTCGCATTCTTGTTATAGATCGAATAAGTTATGTTGTCCAGGGTGGCGTTGTTGTCGTAGCTCATGCGAATTTTGACCAGAAGGTTGCCAGTTCGAATTTTGCAGTAGGCATACCTTTTTCATGAAATTAGGTTTTTGATCATGTTATAATATTCTGTATTATCCTCTGAAATACTAAAGCGAAATATGAATGAATAGTATTGCCATAATAGTTACTATTTCAAGGAATTGGTTAGGGCACAGAGAAGCAGTTAGGGTTAGTTTGGGGTAGGTTTTAGTCGATATGTATTGAGGCTTGGGTAGGTTTTCTGGTCCCTTCGTTTTAGTCTTCTTGAATGTATCCTTGTATTTTGCTTAGAGTTAGTTGAATAAGGTTCAAACTGCATTTATTCAGAGAAAAAAATACATTTCACTGTTTATTTTCCAATTATTGAAGCGAGTTTAAATCTTGCATTGGAGACAATATACGCCATATGGGATTGTCAAGTCGCTCCAGGGATAGTTTTTAAGTCACGACCACGACCACCACCTACGTACTATCCCTCCCATTACCTTGGACGCTTTCGTATCATCATCCCAACATCACACGTATCATTCAACCGAAGCCAATAGAACTTGGTTATTTCCAACTAAACATCAAATATCTCTAAAATGTTTTACAAACTACAAAGTAAGTTTCTATGATGTTTGTACACAGTAGAATAACTATTCCTTGTTTTGATGACTATGAATGTAGACGACTTTGCTATGTTTCATTACTTTTGTTATATATAAATGTATAATATAATACATTTTAATGCACATGTTCTTAGCTTTGAATGCAACTGCGAGGTGAATTAGCAGCTCAGTTTCTCTAGTCTGTTTGTTACGTAATAAGAAACAAACGAGGTTTGCGAGATGTATGTTGCTAAAAGCATTGCGAGGTACTTGTGCTGAAGTAAGAGTTATAAGTAGAGTTTCTGTCTTCATTAAGATGATAAGAAACGCTACAAATCTGGATTAACTCTCAAACTGTTGAACATTTTTTTACTTTTTAATGTAACTTAGGTGATGTGAGTATAACTCAAGTGGTTAATCAACTCGAATGAAGGAAAAGGTGAAATTGAAGGTCATACCTCTAGCACCGCCTATTTTTATTCAGAAACTTTTGATGACGCCAATCTTTTGTGCCACGTTTTTGCTAGTTTGTGCCTTCGAAGTTTTCGTTTGTGCTGCCCTCCTGCCGCGAAGTCGCATTTCAGAAAAGGAGGTGCCAGGGATACGCCAGAACCCCCTTTTAACAATTTTGAAAATGCAACTATGCCAATCGTTTGTGCTACGTTTGTGCTACGTTTGTGCCGGTTTGTGCCGTTAACGTTTTCGTTTGTGCTGCCACTGCCCCGGAATCACATTCCAAAAAATACGGTGCAAGGGGCTAGAAAATCGGTGTACAGCTGAATGAACACTCTTCAACTGTATACGCCTGACAATTAAGCGATTTGAGATAAATAGTTATTAGTACTTATACCTCATTACTTATTACTTATAGTGGTATTGAAAATATATGTGTTTTCTATTTAATAGAATTTCGGTATCTCACACCGTTCAAAAGTGATCACCAAAAAACTGGTTTTACGACCTCCCATGGACTCTTGACTAAGAAAACGCTCTATTCAATGCGATCAACTCAACTAATCTTCTACTTTTTTCCACTAGGTTGAAGGAATATACGAGAGAAGGGGAATAGAGCGGTAATGGGGACTGCGACCGCCATGATTTTGCCAACTAACCCTGAACCTAAGCATAAGGTAAGTCCATTATTACTCTCACGTTATAACTTAATTGAGCTAACAATTCATACTTGATCAAAATTTCAATAAATTTAAAATCATTCATCACTTTCATGTGTATAACACATCTTATGACGGAGAGTGGACATCAACAAATTTGACAGCCATGTTTTTGCCAAAAAAGTCACTATATGCTCACTCTCTTTCATAACATGTAGTCTATCTAGTCTTATAAACATAGTCAATTGTGAAATGAAAAAACACGGCCCTTCCATGAATCTGAATTAAGCCTCTATAAAAATATTAATTACGATACGAAGGCGCAATCTGCATCTCCCGACGCCATCCAATATACTTCTTGCAGGTGATGCCACACATTGTTGTTGCATGGGGACAACAATCTACTCTAAATTGTGTTTTTCAATAACAACTTCAGTTTTAGTTTGTTCTCTAAAGTGTCCTGAGATAATCACTTTATCTTCCTGTTAGTGTGATCAGATATTACAAGATATCACAAGAATTTGGTACTTACAAATCACTCTTCAGTGATTACTTTAGTTTAATAGTACATAATTGGATATTACTTATCGTTCTGGTTCGGTATAGCATCAACTATCGTACGGCTATTTGTACGTAATCCAGGAGCACATAAATACTGCTACAATAAATATTACAGTAAAGGTATAATATGAGTGGAACTTTACTACTCAAAGAACTACTTGTACTACATGTCAAGTAGTAGGCCTACTTGAGTGGCCAAATACTTGAGTAATTAAATTACGTATTACCTCAAACATTCCTTAACCTTTTTGACCTGGCAAGCTACATGTCACAGAATTTCTAAGTAACAGAAAAACTATAAATAGAATGGGTAACGTTCTATTTAATGTTTCTCTTGCAATGGCACTGACGTCTCAATAGACATGAACGGAGTTTGATATTGGTTCACGAACATACTCTCGTAATGGTCAAGCAATGGCCACGTGCAAGAAACGATCGGGGCATTAATAGAGTGAAACGGCTGCTCTTTTTATATGTCGTTCAGATTGCCGAGTGAACCGTATTATATTCTAGAGCGAGGGCGGAAATGTACTCGAACCAGTAAGGGAAAAATACTGCGGTAACGAATGCTGTTGATAGCTTTCGCTAGAATATGTCCGGAAAATTCAATTAATTACTTTGTTCCTTAGAAGTGTTTAATTTTCGTATAGGAGAGAAAATTAAAATATTGTCAGGGGATGTGGATGAGAGAGAAAGGGGTATGAACAAGAAACGGAAGTTTATAACACAATTACAGGATGAACATTGAGGAAAGTTGTATCTTTATAATTTCATCGACGGTTCCAAGCCCTAATTACTTATAACTGCTCCATTTCAAAAACACTTCTTCAATGTTTCTTATGTTGCATACTCGTCGGAATATATCGCTCGTATTCGGATATATAGTTTTAATTATCATTTAAATATTATATATAAGTTATATATATATATATATATATATATATATATATATATATATATATATATATATATATATATATATATATATATATATATATATATATGTATGTATGTATATATATATATATATATATATATATATATATATATATATATATATATATATATATATATATAGAGAGAGAGAGAGAGAGAGAGAGAGAGAGAGAGAGAGAATATCAAAGATATCTAGCTACATTATATCATATTGATTGATATTGATTTGGTCTTCGATCATATTGATTGATTGTATTCCAATAGCGTTGAAGAAAAGTGACAACTTTCTAAGCTAATCAGAATGACAAATGTATTGTGTAATCATATTCAACATCCGAATTCGTGTCTGATAAATTTCAGTTTCTAGAGACACAATAATAATTCTCAGATAACAAAACAGTGGGAGGCAAAATCAAGGAACCAGTTTAAGTAATTTCAGACTTCTTTAACATGCTCCCCTTGTAAGAAAATTTAATTTGCTTAATCGCTAACAGAGAAAAGTTTGTGGAGTTGAAGGGTATACGCTAGTAAATTCTCAGAGAAATGCGACACACAGAGAAAATAATAATGATCTGCATTAAAAGAAAATTTACGACCGTCGAGAAATTGAAATCTGAACTGCCAAGCTTGTTCGTTTTGCACACAACTGCTAAGCGTTTTAATATTCGAAACAGTTGTTTCATAATTTCAAGTTTGGATTTTGGTTTTGAACGCGAGTTTTCAAGTCACTTTCAGATGTCATCTCATAAAACACTGCTCTTGACTGTAATTAATTTTCGAGACAATGGAAAATCGTGTTGATTTCTATGTAAATAGAGAACTTCAATTAGAAAGCGATATGGGAATAGGTGAAGAAGAGATTTCCATTACTTTGATAGTTTGAATGATCATATATGCATTTATATCGAATGCACTGATATATCACACCTTTTAAAATTCGTCACAGTATATATAGAAGTGTAGGAATCTGTGTTTATTTATTTCATTGACAAACAACGACATGCAAGTCGTTTGCCCAGTTACATAAATATTATATTTAAAAAAAAAAATCAAATCAGACAGCAACCATCAGAATTGTATTGTCGTTAATCAACGTGAATCTGGATGAAATGGAAACAGTCCTAAATGACACAATACGGCCATCAATCAACGTGACAATAGGATAGGAGGAGAGAGACTCAGTATGTTGGCCGTCACTCACAGCGGGGGAAATATTGTCATTGACTCAGGTATACAGTGATAACGCCGCAGGTAGTGGAGAGATAGACAAACTAATCAATCAGATTCGAACTACATACTGAAAGCTCCGGTTCCATTATCGGAACTGGCGAATTGTGTTTATATTTCGTATTGGATCAGGGTACTGCAATTGTTAAAAGAGAAAATATGTAATATTTACAATACGGTACCTATTCGAACATTGACGTTGGTGGCTTATCATATTGGCAGAAAATGAATACAAATACTAACATATTGTTAGTTATCAAATCAATGATATTTTGATTCAGTAACTATTTTTTGTCTGCATATTACATTTATATTGATTTATTGTAAAATTGAAATGCGAGATATTGTGATCATGACAACAAATGGAACAAAATTTCAAACATCGAAAAGGAAAATAGGAAAATGGGGAAAATATTTTGGGTTCATATCGTTTATATCGAATACAGTTGCATTTATTTTATCATAGTAAAATAGTTCAATAGTTTAAGACTCGTGTTTTAGATTATTTTATTTCATTTTATTTCATTTTATTCCACATCACCATTACAGCAATAAGCAGTACAACACACAACATGATTGTATAATAACAAAGTAAAATACAGCTTTCTCTCGTAACTCTGACATTATAACACTGGGTTTAACGACGCACTGTAATGATAGCGAAGATCTATTCGCGTCGGAGCTCTAAAATGTTCTGTAATCAAAAATGTAGTTCCAAATGTAGTTTGAAAAAGAAATAGTATTATTCCCATGGATTATGTTTTATAATGATCTGATAATCTATTTATTGTTATTTGTACGTTTTTTCCATCTCAATGTTTGTGTAAGTTTTTAAATTATTTGTTCGCTATATTTCATATGTATCCTGAGGTGACGTATATCTTTTGTAAAAGATCAACGGTGAAAATGAAGAAATTATTATTATTAATATTATTATTATTATTATCAAATTCGACTGTTTTTAACAGTAACTGCTGCGCAATACTTGAGCGTCGTCGGGAAAATATTCAGAGGGGAGTATTGTCCCCCTTTGTGACTGGTAAGGATCTACCACCTCCCAAAGTCCCATATTTGGAAAGTGTAAAAATTCGTCACGCATCGCACCGCAACGCAAACTACGACGACGAGATGTCTCGTGTCCTAAAGTTTCCTAATCGGTTTTCACCCGTGCTAGTTGAGCCACCTCACACGTTGATAGGGTAATTTAAAAGAGCTGATTCGGCGACTTCTGAGAAGTCAACAAGACTAAGAAATTGGCTAGAGCTGTAGACGGAGACGACACTTATCTTCATTTTCTCAGCTAAGCGTCTTTCGGTGAGCAGTAACTAAGAAAAGTAAAACTTATCAAGTATAGAACGATGAATAATATCACTGATGGTATCATTCCGCTATTATTGAAATTAAAGTTGAGTGGAAAATTAGATCAGATCTGCAGCGTTTACTCTAATTATCTGAACGATGAAACCCAAGCAAGATTGTTGGAGATCATATAATGAAAGAAAAGACTTTAAAATTAATGTTCTGAATACCAATTTCATTAGTAATAATTTCTCTTTTTCTTCTCCATCTCATGATAAAGTTGAATGATTGATTAGTAATTGAGAACTTGATTGAAACATGTGTGTAAAATCTTCTTTATTAGGATGATCTCTGCCCATATTCGGGTTGCCGATGTGACACAGAATAATGAAAGAACAATAAGATACAAAATATATGAACACAGATAATACAATAAAAGAATGAATAATGAAATACTCAAATACTCCACTCGAATCAACAAATTATTTCCTATTAGTTTCTATTCTATTTTTCTATTTTAGAATCGAATATTGAATGAAATGAGTGATTTGGTGTTAGGACGTTTGTGACGGAGGTACAGCTCGCATGAGATGGTCGACTGAATGTTCGTTTATTTGTATTTATTGAACATCTCAGTAAAATCAGTTGTACATGGTACCGTGAACAAGCAGTTCCAATTAAGCCGCTTCCTGGCACTACCATAGTGGACCGTACTCCTAGCACCCCCTTTTTTTATTCAGAAACTTTTGGTTACGCCGATCGTTTGTGCAGGTTTGTGCCGTTGAAATTTTCGTTTGTGCTGGCCTCCTTCTGCCCCGAAATCGCATTTCGAAAAAGGAGGTGATAGGGGTACGCCAGCACCCCTTTCAGAAATTTGAAAATGCATCTATGCCAATTGTTTGTGCCAAGTTTTTGTCGGAATGTGCCGTTGAAATTTTCGCCACGATTGCTTATTGGTGGTGGTGCCGTGTAAATGAACCGTGAGGATTGACAATTGGTGGTGGTGCCATGTTATTAATTCATGATTGACAATGGAAGTTCACTGAACATTATAAACAAACTTGATCATTGATATAAGATGTACGCAAAATGAAATCAGACACATTCAATTAAACATATGGTTAACTTTCCGTAATACTTTTTCTCATTCTTAGACCTACGTGAACTTTTATGGAATTCTCTGCATCAGAGGGCCAACGAATTGACGAAATGAACGAATTGATACGAATACGGTTGAGGTCAGATGAAATGGTCGATCAAGCTACATTGAAATGCATCCTAAAACAAGAAAATAAGTGCTTATATACGCACTGTAAGCACTAAAATTAGAAGACAGTGTGCGTCGCACTTCACGCATGGTCTGTCAAACCATCAGCTTTCAATGTGCGTAGATGTTATTGGAATCAAAATGTTAATTTCGTATTGAATCATTTTATGGGACCTAGAGTGTACAGTTTTTAAAGTAGCTACAAATTACAGTGAGTAGTATCTGGATTCTCACTCATCCATTAAAAGTTCACGTACGCGATGTTTTCTGGCGGACGAATAGTGAAATTTTGGCCAAGAGCAAAAGTCTTGGCGTAATTATTTCGTGAATTACAAGAACGACAAAGTTTCTGGTCTTTCTCCTTTTAGTTATCTCTTGTTCTCTCTCTAAACTGAGAACTGATGCAGTCAAAGAAACTGGAATTTCCTGTTTCATATAGCTATCCTATATCATTTCACGGAAGTTCTTAATGAATAAAACTAGTGAGTACCAGAAGTATAAACTCTTCTAGTAGTGTCCGTTCAACCCCTTCAGTCCTCAAGAGTTTTTCTGTCTGTTATGCCTTATTGTTGTAGCGTGCACTCCACAGTGCGGAGTAATTGCTTGATATAGTATTCAAAGTCTCAATATGCACTTCCAACGTGTACACAGTATGGTACGTTGGTTTCCTTAGGAATCCAAGCTTCAAACATGAAATATTAGCCTGTATTACACGGAGGTAGTTTTCTGAAAATTATCAAGCTCTTGATTTCTACCGATACTCCGAATGACTTACATTATTCGATCTCTAATGAACTTGACAAGAGTCGTAGATTCAGTGCACAAGCGTATAAAAGTACCGGTCGTGCGATATATAGAAACCATCCCGACATTCACTAACATATTTTATAGAAAAACCACAACGAAAAACCACTGATAGAATATGTGACCGGAGTGAATTGATCCTAGTTCTTCTGAATGAGGTTCAGTTGTGGCATAAGGCAAATTGATTTACACCTCTTTTTGGAGTATAATATGAGAAGTGTGCTACTTTTATCATTCAATATGAATAATGTACCTTTTTCATCATCCAATCATCAATGCGGAAATAAAAATAGCGTTTTCCTATAGGCCTATGGTATAGCCATATACAGACACGAAAGAAAATAGAAACGTGACGTGTGGAATGTCGTTATTCGTATTCCCGTCATAGCACTGCTGTCGTGCTCTTCCCAAGCATCACACTTCCGTTAACTCCATTGGCACTAATCGAATCCACCCCCTCCTTCCTCCTTCTACACCTCTCACTAACCTATAACTTAATACAGGTCATAGACCGACTAGGCGTCGGCGGGGTGAGGAGATGGCAAGAATGGAGAGGGTTGGGTGAAGATAATTCGTTTTTATCCCTTCAGGTCCCTACACACAGCCACAACTCCTCCGGACTCCGGACTTTGGAGCCGGATGTCCAGAACACGCGATGCAATCCCCTAACGGTAACCTCCGGGGAATGCTAGTGCGTGATGCCTCCTCGCCGATCCATACGCCGCCCCTAAAACTAACGCGTTAAGCGCTCTCACCAAACAAAAATTCAACCCGATATAAATACAGAGGATGTTGGTTTAGGAAATTAAACTAACGTCAAAGGTATAATACAGTTTGGTAATAAATTGGATGAAGATGGTATTTAATGGCGGTGGATACGGTGGTTTAATTTGGATTAACTAGCAAGCAAAATATTGCACGCAGTAGAGGTGACGTATAAAGGCAGTGCTTTATTTGTAGAATTGATTGAAATAGAATCATCTCAAATATATATTCTTTGTTATTGATAAATCACTCATCAATTATCTTACAAGTCACATCTTCTGTTGATCATACCAAAAATTATTGGTAGAAGCTGAATACCAGTGGTCAATTACTTGCATAATCAGCAAATACATTGATTTCAATTCTCTTTCTAGCCCTACAATAATCATTTTTGGGTATTTTGACGGAATGATGTTCAGTTAATAATCGGATTTCAACAGTTGATGTTCTTTGTAACTGACTTCAGGTTGAAACAATTCATCAGCGAACCTCGAACCCCAATTCATTTGTGTGTGTTGAAGAAGAAATATAAAAACTATCAATTCGTAATCACATTCAAGCGAAAAAAAAAACTTTTCATGATCAGATTTTCGAACCATGTTGGAACGACAGATGTAAACTTTTCTGAAGGAGATGTGGATTAGAACTTGGAATGGCATTACATATATAGGAGATACTACAACAAGATTTCCCCAAGTACTGTAAAATGTAGAAGTCATTAGATCAAAGATGTACACAGCCAAATTTCTTGAAGTAGCTTATACGACGCAGACCCTTACCGCGACTGCCACGTAAAATAACGTCCTAGGCCTAGCTAAGTCCAGAAGACCGAGGAATATGATCGGATAACGTTCTCTAGGAGAGCTAAGTACCATGACAAGACGAGATAATAACAGACTCACGGTCTCTTAGATCGCAAAATTATGACGCGTCATGTAGCCCACCTCAAGAACAGGGCTAAGATGTTGTGCTAACAACAATGGAGATATACTAGGAAAACGCCTTATATGCGTTGTGAGATGAGCTTAGAAGTATGAAAATGTAGAATTAAGAACATTTGGTCAGCTCAATGTACATATACAGGCCATGGATCACTTCAAAGGTTTAAGAACCGCGGCTGTCTGTTGGTATATAAACCTTGGTTTCCAAACAATTATACCAGTGCCTTTTTCATATCCATCAGAGATTTTAAACGTTTTAATTTATTGGTGACACTTGTTGCTCACATTTAATAGTTTCTTAATTGCTTTCTTAATTGCTTTCATTGATGTGTAAAAAAGTACATTAAAAATGCGTTTTCTTCGCTATTTCACATCCGATTGTTCCATTAAATGCTTAAAATAGGTATGATAGATTTTTCCACATTCAGTATAAATTTGAGAGCTTTGGAATGAAAATCTTCGCTACGCTCATCTAACAAGAGTTGGACATGTTATCATGGTACTTAGCTCTACTAGTGAATAGAAACCAATCAAAGTTTTCAGTCTCTTGGAGCTAGCTAGGAGATTCCAACCTAGGACGTTATTTTAAGTGGCAGTCGCGATAAGGGTCCATCTTCAGCAGCCTTATTCCGGTATCAGAAGTGACCACCTGACCCTGACTGTCTTACCGTATCTATAGTTCCTACCTATGAATGAGTAAGAGAATGAAATTCACAATATTCCATTTTATATTGAATAGTGAATGTCATTTAGCAGAATACTATCGCTAATTTATTTTCTCCTGTATATAGAGAGAGAATAAAACAGAAAATCGGAATATTAATAAATAGAAATTGAAGTAGAAAAAGGAGTAGAAATAGAAATTGGAATTGAAGATGCATGGGATCACTGACGATCATTATTCTGAAACTAGTGATGATCACTTGAGATCACTTCACAGTCACAAAATACAGGCATGACGCCACTCGAAACTCACCAGTGAAATATATGATTTGAAATGGAATTATCGAATCACGTTCGTCCCTCCAATAATTAATATATAATATTTATGCACTTCTATAAAAATTACTAGTCAATGACAGTTGATGTTATTCAAATTATTCCCTTGAAGCAAGTAAAAACAATATTTCGTGCCATACAGCAATATAACAGATATGTATCATGTAAAGATAGCTATAGCTGTATAACTATAGCCTCTACGTGCCTTTTGGGTGATATAATAAACTAACAGAATTGTGTCACTTTTTTATGCGTGCGCCGTAAGATCTCATGAAACTAATAATAAAATGGAATATATTATTATTACAAAACTCAGGCATACTACAGAACCTATTTGTTGGTTCTCAGCACGAAGCCACGAACACGGCAATGGAATTGTGTCGTGACAAAGAAGTAACGCGGTAGCATGCTGAGTTGAAAACATGATAAATAAAACTGCAACAACTCAGTCCTATAGCCGATATATCATGACACTTTACTTTCAAGTACGTTATTTTGGATAATTTGATGGATTCAAATAATTGCCCAATTTGTTTCTCATCTATTTTCATTTAAATCGAACTGCTATTCATTATCCACCTCTAGTAAATGTATATTTGAATAATTTTACAATCATCGTTATCTTTACTTTAATTGCCAATTAAAAATAATTTTCATTGATATTTAGTTTTTAGAACATGAAACATATCGTGTTATATAGCTCATAATAGTAGATTGTGAATACACTTTCCCATAAAGCTAATCTGTATAATTAGATGAGCGTAAGCGAGGACACAATTTTACCCAACTTGAAAAATGAAAAGTGTTTTTTCTTCGCGCTCCACGCGCCAAACGGAAACACAAATGTTGATGGAAGTTGGCACTTACATAGGGCATGGCATCAACTAACTCAACAATGCATCGGTTGGAACAAAACGGAGCGAAATCGGAGGAACCACTTCTGATGAGAACCATTTCAAAATTTCGAAAAATGCAATAAGTATAACACAAAGAGGAAAGTAAGGACGCAATCATTTCTCCGAATAAATGCGACAGGATTGGCCAGCCGGCATTATTTGAGAGGCCCTAGATAATGGTGTTTGACACCCCCGGCCTGATTTATTAGAACCGTGTGAAAGATACTAATTATAGATTCAAATTCATGGTGAATTCAAATACACGAATAAAACACATACTTCCAGAATCTTTCGTGAATCTGATTAGTTTTTTTAGAGGAAAAATGTATTTGTAATGTTTTTGGATCGAAATATGAACCTATTGAGAAGAGGAACAGTTAAAACCAATTCGAGTTAACACCAATCAAAATCATCAACAATTAGTGATGTATGAGGTTGCCGTGGCTTGACAGTTTGAAAACCAAGATGTGTGTACAGCACTCGAGTGATTCCTATAAATAACTTCCTATTCATACAACGCATATATTGCCACTTCATAGTATTTCAGGTATTGCGTGCTATTTAATCAAATATTCACTTTTAATTTCACTTCTTAAGAGCTCCTATACATAACTATATAGTAGTACTGGCTGAGGCAGTATACATACTGAAAATTACTTACTCAACTCATTGTACTTACTTATGTTACTTTATGGATCACTTCAAAGCTAATATTAATGATCACTGATCAATAAATAAGTAGATCAATCAATTCTATGAATTGTTGATAAAACAGTGCATTTCCTCAAGTTATGAAGAGAAGAAGAAAGATTCAACGAATGGAAGACTGACTGAATAGTTGAATAAGTGAATGAAAATATGAATGAACAAATTTGCACGAAAACATAAATGAAGAAATGCACGGATGATAGAAGCGGAAATGAATGGATGAATGAATTAGCAAATGTAAGATTGAGTACATGAATGTGTGGATAATCGATTTAATTAAGTCGGGTCGGAATGAAGGAATAATTGAAATAATGAACAAAATATATATGGACGATTAGAATAATGAACAAATGAATGGATCATTGAATGTATGAATGAATATAAGAACCAATTAATTCATTTTTTTACAATTAATTAATTACTTGCAGTATGCAAGTCTACACTTGATTCTGTACTCTAAAGTTTTA
Organism: Brachyptera putata; assembly: GCA_907164805.1. Lineage (NCBI taxonomy): Eukaryota > Metazoa > Arthropoda > Insecta > Plecoptera > Taeniopterygidae > Brachyptera > Brachyptera putata. The sequence continues at coordinate 10,625,464 of OU015468.1, read as the reverse complement.
ATCCACTATATCCAAATATATGCATGTTCGTAATCTCCATTTAGGTATGCAACACACGTGTATAAGTGACCGAAGCGATGTGATAACATGCACTCACGCTAATAAAATGCAGTATGCAAATTATGCATTTCTGGGATTATTTTCTCAAGGCTATACATGTAAGTTATATACGTGTTCATATGAATATCAAGTTTTACTCTATCACCTGAGATGATTCCTGTTCTTTATGAATATGCACGAGTCCTATACCATGCTATGTATATAAATGTTGTAATAATAAGTAATAATTCGTTGAAAAAAATCAAGTTCTACTTGCTTATACAGAATATAAATGAGATATTCGAAAATTATACAATAATGCTTATCTATTATATGATAATCGCTAAGGCATATTAAAATCGCAACACATTTCCGAATATTTCTATGAGAAGCTGGCCTCCCATAAATGCGAATGTTTGTGGTTTGCTTTCGGTAACGACTACCACGTTCTCAGAGAGCCAGCTTTTACAGTGAGTTTGATGCCATTAGTACATGCAGTAATGAGGGTTCTTGTGGGTTATTGTCTCTTTTCAAACTGATGGAACTACGGATATTTTCGAATTCAACACCTTTCTAAACAAGATCATATATTATATATTATATATATTTAATATATCATTCCAAGTGTTTCACTTTCTCAGTGTCCAATTTCACAGGAAATTGATCATTTGTTCAGTCCCTTGTGCACATTCATTAGATAATTTCGTTTTCAAAATTGGATGATGATTTCACTGAGTTTCAATAATTTTCAATCCAAATTCGATATTTGGTATTCAATGGGTGGATACTTTATTTCTGGGAGTTTAAAATATCATCATGAGGGTCTTTCTTATCCGAAAAATCATTTTAAAAACATGCCAAGAAGTCATAAAACCAAAACCAAAAATTAAATTTCAGAATTCCCAAACTAGAACCACTCATTATTGAACCATTTTTTGGATACTCTAACAACAAAAAGCTATCGGTGTTTTATGATAATCAAAATGTGCAAGACTTTTGCGACCCGAATATGCAAGAGGTACTAGAAAATGGATGATTTCGTCTCGTCGTGTGAGATTAAATATAGTTGGGATTTAACGACGCACTGTTATGATAGCGCAGATCTAATGGCGTCGGATGGATGATTAATGAGATGATGGAATGATGAGATGAAGGTTCTTGGGTAATGGGAAGGATAGTGGGAAGGAAGCGGTCATGGCCGACTTATTGTAGGAACCATTCCGGCATTTGCCTAGACTACAGAGGGAAACCATGAAAAACCCTTGTAAAGATGGTCGGCGACGGGAATCGAACCGGGTTCGAAATTCCCCTCGTCTCCCGGATCACATGGAGCGAGTGCGTTAACCACTGCTCTGCATGTGCCGGTATTAAATATAGTTACCCATTCGGTCCCCATTCTGAAACCTCTTTCAAGAGTCAATCTGCTTCAGAAGAAAGAACCATCCACTGGGATGTGGCTCAATAAAAATCTTCAGTAAAGTTGCTGAGCTGCTGCAACTGAGCTGCTGAGCTGCTAAGCTTGCTGAGTAAAGTGAGCTTAGCGAAATCAATTATTTTTCACTACCTCATGATATTCAAAAGTACCTAAATTTTACTCAAAAGTGAATGTATCATCATAATATTAAATAACTGCCCGACAAAAAGTATAGTGTTTTCCATCTTTTCCTCTTCTAAATCCGTGTGACTATACTGCTAGCGGTTGGTGTAACCACTGGACGACCGACCCACTCACACAGCTGCTGTGATGCCATCTCCCGGGGAAATTGTTTACTACTAGCATAATATACCTTGAATAGCTACAATCCACACATTGTGAATAGTGGAAAATGAGGAAAACCACTTATTTTCTTGCTGGAGGAACATATTGCATAAGCAGCAATGATTGAAAAATGTCTTTAATGGATTACTAATTGTATTAATTTCTTGACACCTGGTCATACTTGAATCGCTCAAACATTTTGACTACATAGATTATTGTTTGACGAAGTCAAACAATTTCAAAATTCAAAACACAAATTTCCATAATGAATAAAGAATATAAAAAATTAAACTTCTTTCACCATGTTATTGCTGTGGGTTTTAATCATATTTCATTATTCAATGAATGAAAAATGGGTAATCCTAGTGATTGCAGAAATTATGTCATTTTACAATGTTCCAACTTCCATGCCGATCAATATTTTCTACTGAACTTTAATCTATAATTCGTGGTGATCAGTGATCAGGTGGATACTTCATTCCATTCATCCAACTAAGCAACTCATAATCATTGTTGTGACTTATCGACATAAAACTATCTATATAATGAGTTACTTTTTTGTCTTTCCTATTAACTTGGTGAGTCTTTATGTGTTATCTCTTCAGGCCCTATATATATATATATATATATCTCGTTAGAAAATATTACTTATGTACATTCTATTTTTTCAATTTCAAAAGATAATTTCTACATCAAATTTGCCCGAAGCCAAAAATTATATAGTGTTGGGTTAGGATCTATGAAATATCTAGTTGCTGTAAGAAAGATGTGTGCGGTGACAGCGAATTCTTCAATTAACCTGTGGTCACCTATTTTATATTTGAGATGGTAATCTTCTATCCACAAGAAATAATATCATCCTTATGTATTCCTTATCATCCTTATAAAAAATGCTTATGTGTTCACCTTTATCCTTCAACCAGACTTCTCAGTTCTCCAATCATAATTATATTCCAATCTATTTCAGTAGATAAATAAATTCAACCTCAAAACCTTTAACTAACCCTTATAGCGAATTCACTACATCAACCAATAGTAATGTCAGCAATCGTTGTAGTTTCCAAACAGTTCGTATCACCACTTGTAACCATCGCTAGTATCTAGTCGAGCGGTAGTACAACGAGAGCGAAGTCCCGCGGCAATCTGGTAAGCCACGGAGCACAGGTCAGACTGAACTAAGTCTCAAGACAATCAATATCTTATACATTATTTAAATTCCACTTCTAAGGTGCTTTCAGCCTACCCATGCACGCACAAATGGTCTTCGCTATATAGCTCTTGTAGTTATAGTTGAGAAGATTATAACCCGTAGCAAACACTCTCGTATTCAATTAACCTTACCGTAACTTGGAAAAGTTGTTTATAACCATGATTAAAATTTAAACTTTTCATCAACGTGCACGTCGGATCAAATATTATGTTCGCGTACCAAATGATTGTAATAAAAAATTACGACTACCCCTTAAGTTGCGGTGGGAATGGTGTGTGTGTGTGGGTGTGTGTGTGTGTATATATATTATATATATATATATATATATATAATATAGGCCTATATGGACTCTTGAATTTGAAACGAGAAGAAAACACGAATTTAAAATTGTATCTCGAATCCCTGACCAAATATTCTGAATGGTATTTCTTCGTGAAAGTTTGTATGACTTTTCATTTTCATCATCCGTGTCTATTTGAAAAGCTGATTTAATTAGAAGTAAACCACAAACTGTAATTTTTGTCTGATGTTCATGAACACTGATATATGACAGCTATGAAAGCTGGTTTAGAAATGCGGTAATCAACAATTACTGAAACCCTGGAATACTGGAAACCATGTACTTTCATCGACCGTGAACTCCATCCATTGGACCAAAGGGTATACTAGACGAGATCAAATTGTATTTTGCCGCCCTAGTGGCTTAGTCAATTATCGCTAGCGGTTTGAGTCCCGCATAAGGCATGGGTTTTTGTAAACGTCCTTTCATCTATCATTACTTCATCGTTTCATAATCACCAGCTGATTCGTACCCCCGTATAACCTAGCTGTTCGTGGGGTCGTTAAGCAGCTTCAAAAAAAACATGTATACTGGACAAAGCCGATGTATGAATGAAAGCGTTTCTCTTCTTCTCCGTTTTTATTGTGTATTCCATAGCGATGGGTACATCTTCAAATATACATTTTGGTGACACAAATTGAATTCAATAATTCAACGTTATGAAGTAATTATAATGTAATAATGATTACCTTCTTTCACTCCAATTGTATTCTTGTCTTCCTTAGCCTCAATTGTGTTTCAGCTTAATTGAAGGATGGAAAAACATTGATTGTTTCATATTTTATTAACAAAAACACCAAACAAAATTCGATGCATACGACTTGGAATCAATATTTGTCGGAGCAGTTTTTGTTGACAAACTGGTTTCGCACAATTTGCTTCATAAAATGATAAGAAGACCATGTGGAAAAAGTCTCATGTTGATCAGTCGAACCGTACGACCTGTGTTACAAACCGACAAAAAACACAGACAAAGCTCCGTAAGAATAGGATGAAAGTTTTCGCTATCGCTCGTCCAACTATTTCAGAATTACTTATAAGATGTTTCAACCCTGTTTTACTTTTGTGCTTAGAAAGCGATGATTATGGCTGATGTTTTAGATTTTAGATGTCATTGATGTGTTTTACATGATGTTTTAGTTGATACTTAGAAAATATACCCTACAGATAAGTCTTCTTTCAATGCTCAATAATTGGAAGAAGTTAATTAATGAAACATTGTATTCACTAATTGCAACTAAAACTGACAAAAGATCAATTATTTATTATGATTCAATCATTTATTATGTAATATCTATTATTTCCACTTCAATCATTGATTAAACTGTTTTTTATTCATAATCATTCATTCAGTTGCTATGGAAAGGGAGGCACTGGGGTAGAAACATAGGAGGTAATCCTTTGAATTGTAAAAGCTAGAAATACAGAATATGTATATAACTGCATTTGAATTCAACTAGATAAATGAAACGTAAGAACATTTTTTAAAAAGAGCCGCCGGAATGGTCCATTAAATTGAATTATGACAACCAGCCGCGTGGAGAGTTATGAAAAAAGTGGTTGACTAATTAGTCAGAGTTAACGCCCAAACTATTAGTATAAATAAGACAGTTGAGTATACTTTCTTCCTGACCGTGAAAAATGTAGAGAGAATGAACACATGCATCGTACCACTAACTGAATAGACAAAACATCCTCCAACTAATGTCCAAGTTGAACAAAAAATTAATTCCGTAGATTGATGCTGTAGATGCCAAAAGTGATTAACTAATGGGTTGAATGTGAGTATGTATTAAAAAAATAAGCATAGTGACGCATAATTATTAATTTCACAATTATGGAAAAGGTCATATGGAAATCACTAAGAGAAACAATTGGACTGTTGAATGTTTTCTTGATATTATTGAAGGTACAAGAAAAGATTTGAAAGAGTTTTTCTGAAAAGTGATGACAAAATCGAGAATCACTACAAAAAAGTAAGCCAGAGGCAGAGTGGAAAGTACATGACACACGATTTGTTTAAAAAAAATGAAAAGTTATAATTTTGAAGATGACATTCCTTGATTCTGTCTATAAGTTACTATAGCAAACTTGTTATTTAATCAGAACTATTTTTTTTCCATTTGAATTCAGTCTCGTAATGCCGTGTAAGAAACAATCATTTTGACATTACAACACCTCAAAACGACAATGGCTATTTAAATTTAACCAGGACAACCATCTGACGCGTAGCCTTTCAACTGCATGCTTCAACAAATAGTATCAAATCAATCAGATCAGAGGTTCAAACTGTCAACAATTGATACCTCCCAAGTTCCGTTGCACGTCAGCTGTTTATCTGCTATGATTTCGCAGATTGAATATACGAATGGTCCATTTTGAGAGCGGGGAGACGTGGTTCGATGCACATCACAATGCCCTCTAGCGGGTGAAGAGAGCAATTTAGGGGTTGAAGTTCGACTTTCAGAGGGGATTTATACGCAATGACATAATTCGTGGTACCGTGGAAATATGTCCGCAATTAACTTTTACAGTAATTAATGACTTTGTGTTTTGTTTGTTTTTCAAGGGGGAGACGAGTGTTTCCCTTTATGTATTCAAGTCTAAATTAAATTTTTGTTTTCTCATTCATGAATAACGTAGAATTGTTCTAGGAATTATTGCACACGGTACAGTAGAACAAAACGTAACTACTACAATCTAGATGCTTGTACCATTTACACTGACGTTTCGTAAGATATAGTCTATCCGCTCTAAGCTCGATTTTGATGGAATGAGTTCTCAGTTACAACTATGTGAAAATAATGAAACTTTCATCGAATACCTTTTAATAGCGGACAGAGTACAACTTGAGACAATGGAGCGTTTTTAAGTAGTCCAAAGCGACCTCTCAATCGTCAATTTTGAAGGATAAACCCTCAGACAGAGACGTCCAGTCGTTTGATATCCTTAATTCGCCTCTATACTGTATGTCAATTTACTCAATCAGCATGTATAGATTTGGATGGTTAATAACTCCGAGATTCCTGCATTGTTGAAAACAATATTAGAATATTCAGTAATATGCCAAGATTAATCTGATCATGTGCACACTCAATGATAAAATTGAAGTATAATACATATACTGTTTTCATAATCGATATGTTTTGATTTAAACAACGATATCACATCATTACGTCATCTCATTCACTCATCCATCAACGCCATACTCATTGATCTCCTAAAGTGTACGAGTTGAAACAACCACCGTTAGATAGGGGTGCAGTCTACAAAGCACGTCAATCGGGTCGGGGGCCCATTGACTCAAGACTGTCAGTATGCTCGGCCACATACTGCGCATACGGCGTATTCTTGTTCAGGTCACTTATTCATTTCGATTGAATCGGGTGTATGAAAATAGTGTTTGATCAGGAAGGTTATTGGATGGGGTAAGTTTCATTTTCCAAAAAAAAAAACGGAACCCATGAAAATCAGAAGTTATTTCATAATAGCGGCATTATACGGACAACTTTTAGTCAAATGGGTCCCGAATTGCTCTTCATTCAAATCCATGCTATATAAGAGTAGGGCGAATAACTGTGCAGCAGACGGCCTGACAACGTGGTCGTAGGTGGAGGTGGGTCTAGACCAATGGGAGCACTACACAAGGCGTGATTTACACAACAATGAAAATCAGAAGCAAATGTCGTGTGTTCAATAAACAATACGCGAAGATAAAACATTGTGATAAAGATTGAAGATGGAGTGGAATGGAATGGTAAGTACATTTTTAAATAAATATAAGAAAACATATACTCATAGCGCTCTAAAGAACCACGTGGACTTGACTTGAGAACAAAATCTCATGAACGAGTTTGACAATATAGCCACATACGAAAAACGTCCATGCTAAAACTAAAATTGAGGCATTTCTTAGCCGTAACTGATCGAGGCCATACTTTTTTATATTCGTAAATTGTATAAGAATTATTAATAAGACTAAAACATTCGCCAAAACTTTTGTGTATCAACCTTTGGGCTTTGTTTACTGATGAAAATATGAAGATATGCGTGAAGATGAAGATATGTTGATATTTATAGTGCAATAAGACATGAGAAATGTTTGATTTTGTTCAAGAAGGCGGCTTACTATTTAACAATTCGTCATTTAGCTCGTTAATAACAAGCAGAAAACCACCCCAAATTGATTGAGATTCTCATACCAACCAGCATGATTCGGTTGGAGTCTCACCTATATACGGGTCGACATCACTAATGTTCTTAATGCTTCACATCTGATTCAATATAGCTTTCAACCATTGACTTTGTTTCAACCTTTACTTTCTCAATTTATGTTCTCTTCTTTTTATTTTGTTTCCTATTTTTCTCCTTCTTTCCGATAATTCATTTACCGTTCTGCACGAAAAGAGATTATTTATATCTTCCTTCGCCAGAAGGTAAATTCCCATGTGTTTATGTATTCTTCTTTCTGCCTTTATCTCTCAATAGCAAATTTCCAATTTCCTCCGACCTTTGTACCTTATTTTTTTCAACAGTAAATAGTATTTAGTTTCTCACTACTCTGTCTTCCGTGTAACTCCTGTTCTTCAACTTTCACTGGTCCTACTCTTATAGTAATCCAAACATGGTACCTCTTATTCAAATTTTGGTTGATTATATTTTTAAGTTGCTGATTGATACCGAAATATAACTTTATTCCGTTATGTGTATGGTTGTACTCCCGTTTGTGGGAGCACAGAAAATATGAACGGGCTTTGAAATACCACAAGAGTAGAGAATAACAGGTAGACTGCCGCAAAAACTCATTGAATCAGCTAAATATGGGACATCCGAAGAGGAGGGGGATGTACAGAAGAGAGGGAAAATATGTAGAAAAGGAGAACATCGAAGTAATTAATTAAATAATTAATGTGGATTGTGGAAAACGTTATATCGAGTAATCACAAAAGACACTAGAAAGACGTATGAACGCTTGACTATGCTGAATATTGTATATTCTGGTACTTATGATACGTCTAGCAACAAGTCAGCAAGTCATTAATTCACTATTATTATTCAGGTTAAAACTTGACTGTTGTATTGCTGAATTATACATACCTCTAATGACGACATACCTATGGTAAACAGTGTTGTTCCGCTATACATTACCTACAAATAACATAAACGATATACGTAATATAAAATCAATTCGTTATGAAATGATCGGTGAGTAATAATACATAATTATTCTGAACGAAATTATTTTCTCTCATTAACATTGAAACTTGATACAAAATCATTGATTCTTTTAAAGTAGGATCGTTTGGACTGAACACCACAAGGGCGATCTCACTAACACATTTTGATCAATTTAAATAAAAATCAATGAATTTTGACACCAGGAATGACATGACTTGAAATCTTTGAAATTCTAGATTCTTCAAAAATATAGAATCATGTGCACAGAAGTTTTATGATAGAATGATATAAAGGCCTACAGGTATATTTATAAATATATAGAGAATATGTATGAATACATAGGTAGACTATATGAATACATACATAGTTTTGAGACTAACAAGCCACGATTAAGTTCATGGTACTGTAGCGATAACTGAAATGTAATGACGTCGTTTAATGACGAATGAGATGATGCGAAGATCAGATGACAGATCATTTTATTAGGTGTACTCTGAAAAGTGGGAATAGGACCCCGTTGTGGCCCTTTCTCAATAAACAGTTATATAGTATTCAATTTGTGACGACAGAGGGAAATTACGAAAAACAGCTGTCACATTGGTCGACTAAGGCGAAAATCAAACCCTAGTTTTCTGAATGACGGTTCAGCGTGCTAGCGGATTGATCTGCATTCACATTTAATTACAATTGTAATTGGATGAACGTAAGTGATAACTCAATTTTACCGTACTTGGGGAAATGTTTTTTTTTTATTTCTTCTTATCTTTGTTCTGTATCATTTCTTATATCATTATCAAACTCGGACTGATCGCTTGAAAATATTTGAGAAAATCAATTTCGAAAATTAAAAAAACCCATTAGAATAATCCAGAGAGAATTCACAATGATTTAACTACAACAAATGAATTGATTAAACCATTAAACTGTTTATAGCTCACACGCTATATCTATAATAACTACCGTACGTTATCAGCTTCGTTGTTATGTTATCCTCGTTGAACTTTGACTCACTATTACTATAAATCATAGAAACGTACCATTATCCTCAACTTTAAAATCTCTTTCAAAATACATATTACTTAGACGCAGCAATAATTCGCCACCTCAAATACCACAGATTCGTGGCACGGTATTCAGTTCATGCTTCAGTCATAACTAAGCGGGATTTGCTATTTTCAACTAAACCAATAGTTCACAGGAATGACACCGTGATCGTGGTTAACTCGAGACGGTAAACTTAACTCGTAAAAGTTTTTTTTTACATTTTGAAAAGTTGTTCAAACTGTATTTTATCACAAGTACCGTAGTTTGAAATCAATGAATCAAATCCAATAAAATAAATTACTGAAAAGTTTGACAGTTTGAAAGGATCAATTGTGAACACAAATGTCAAGTTTATATCGTATGGCAAATTGCTCTGTACCTTTGTGAATGTAGTCCACCGCATTTCCTTCTGTCTGACGATTCATTATTATCCTATAAATGCACAATATTTCCCTCTTTCGATATGCATAAGTGATTCTATTGAGCATATAAAGCCATTTTGTTTCCAGTTGTATCGAAGTTCTCGGGCTTGAATCTATTGGGATTGATGTATAAGCCAGTTTATTCGAATAGCATATGAAACTTTATTGTCAACACATCGAATTAGAACTAGTAAAACGAAGAATATAAGTTGTAAAATGAGAGATAGATTTTTATGATGTGCCTTAGCTAAAGAAGCTAACGACACACATTTTAAGAGTACAAAGTCACTGCTTTTCTGCTTTATTGGATATATTTGGTGATTATGTGAATATTTGTATGCTTCAATTGATTTTACCTGTTGATCTTTTACCAGAATCTTCGATTGATCTGAAAAAATCACTCTAGAACTATTTTCTTCAACAAACGGCTTACCGGAACATCTAAAACTTTCGAATGATGTGTACGCATTCATGAACACTTGAATTGCATGGACATTTGAATTCCAGAGCGAATATTTTCCAAATTTTAATCTCTGGTTTATTCTCATGCGGTTAAAAAATCTAAATTGATTTTCTCGAGAGTGGTTTCCGATTGCACCTCAGAACTACACAGTGTCGAGTGAGTTGATGTCAATGTGTTCTCAACTTTCATTAAAATTAGTCATTGCGTTCAACCTGTGGAGCGCAAACCAAAAGGATTTGTAGAAATCAAGTCTGATCAAACTGAGTCTTCTCGTACGCTCATCCAATGGAGAGTACATGGAAACTGTCTGCAGCAGTCGTCCTTGTTTCTTCGGTAACGGTTATAAATCAAATCATTGCACGAGTATAAGATCGTATAATTCGATAAGAATAAGACCAAGTCATTGGAAAAGTTTGTTTCGTTGAAGGAAGAAACAGACAAAGAATGAAGAGTGTAGGTCATCAGGAACTTTCTGCTCGGAACATTCCGCGTAAGTCCGAGTGATTCCGAGTCTGTGGTATATCAGCTGTTGTCTAGGCTGTCGGCCACTGGTTGAATGTAGCTTTCAAAGAATTTTTGGAAGCCGCTATTCATCGGACCATCGCTCTATATCAGCACATTCTACCATAAAATAGACCATTAATTGAAAGTGAATACGGCACCTCCACCAAAACCACAAACATGAGTTAAAATAACATCATTTCAACTCCTGTTTTAGGTTTTGGTGGAAGTGCCGTATTCATTTTCAATTAATGGCTCATTTTATGGTAAAATGGTTTATTAGCAGATGAGATGGCACCATTCTCATGGATTGGGTTTATAAAGGCAGGATGAATTGACGAACATGGCAGTAAATCAACATTTCAGGCATTGGCAGAAAATGTAGGAGAATGAAGGAACTATATAAAAGCGAATTAAAATGGTATTAGAATCGAGTATACGTCTTCACTTTGTTAAAATCATGTCGTCTAGAAACTAGAAAGTCATATTTCTTGTTTCTGTTATATCAACAATTAATCTAACAATTGTAATTATGATTAGCAATTTCTAAAATTCATCATTGTTGTCTCCATTTACGAACAAAATGCGTATCGGTTCCTTTTATCGAAGAATTATACCGCGGACAAGAATGTAATGGATGGTTATAATGACAATTGCGTTTCAGTTATACCGAGTTCACCTACAGAGTGCTGAGTTCATGTTGTATGAGAGAAGTCACATATAAATTGGATGAGCTGAGGGAATACTACATTTTATTTTTATCGTTTCCGGAAAAAACATTTTTTTGGCGCTCAACAGGTCAAAGGAAAGCACAAATTTTGTTAAAACTTGGCATACACATGTGTCATATATAACCCGATCGATACTGTCCTGATTTGAAGCGTAATCTGTTGCGCTATGTTCTCAGGAAAACCATTATCAAAGTTGTTTTCCTTTTTCAAGTATAAACTAAAGAATACATTTATTGGGGGAATGAAATGAAATCTACACGAATTTCAACATAGGAATAATACACATTATTCCGAAGTTTTACATAAACAGCATGAACCATTTTGAAGAAAATAATTATAATGTATTTTCTCAGATCAGTTGAAAAGCTATTAATGAGACCAAAATTGAATCCAATCAAAACAGTGAACGATTCAAGTGATACCAGCACGTGAAATCAAGTAAAGCCATGCATCAATGATTTTAAAATCAAAATATCACAGTAATAGCATTCCGTTACATTTCAATTAAATGAGCTTATATACATCACTCATCTTACACCACATATGCTACTATAGTTAATCACAAATCAAAATAGAATTCCTAATTATACCTATAATGTGTTTTGTTTTCAATATAGCAGATTTATATAGCAAATCCGAACTGATTTTTGACATTGATTGTAGTATTATTGAATAAAGCACATTAAAAGGCTCAATACAATTTGCAATGACGAGTACCTCCATCTCGCTCCCTCTTTGTATCTTTCTCTCTCTCTCCCTCTCCTTCTTCCGTCCTCACCTCCTTTCTCTATCTCTCTCTCTATCTCTATCCCTCTTTGTATTTTTCTCTCTCTCTCCTTCTTCCGTCCTCACCTCCTCTCTCGGTCTCTCTCTCTCTCTCTCTCTCTCGCAGTACGGGTCTTGTGTATTGGTGAGATCAGGTGGTGCTGTAACCCTACAGTCATTTAATGTCTCCCAGGAGGCACAGTCCACACAGTAATAATCGTGTGGCCCCTTACAATGTAGGCTATACGACATACACACAAACACACTACCATCCGATCAATAATAAGCTATACCAATGTTTTACTGCCTACCCCTGAACAGGTAGTTTTAGACTTATCATCGTTACTGCTATGCTCTATTGGTTGCGTGCATTTTTTCGATAGGGAAATGAGATTATATTGACAGCATTATAAGACAAGAAACTAGTCCGATTGTTGGCAGGTTACATCGATCTATCTGTTATCAGATATATCTCTGTAGATATATGAAAACACATTTTCAGAATTGGTTTTTCTTTTAATTTATTGTGTTAAATGAGTTGGCTTCAGCGTTTGCCAGTAATTAAGAAAGTGTTTTACTAAGTTCTTTTAGAACCTTTACAGTATCCGTATTATAATGTTATGGAAAATACATTCGATTATTTGTCATGAAAGTTGGAATAAGTGAATCTGAATTGGGTCTGTTCAGGTTTTGAACTAAAATAATGAGCATATAAAAAGCTATTCATTATTTTTTCTTGTTAGGTTTGCGTGAGTGAAATGTTTTTATCCACCGAGAAAATGAACGACGCAATTTCGGGTTATTCAATAGTTTTAATGGTTTCAATGGTGAAATATATGAATTTCTGTAATTAAATTTGAAATACCGATAATCGTAGATTTAGAACTGGAGAATTTGTCCTCATTATTTTTGCGCGAACAATGTCTGTATCTGGAATATATAATCCGGAAACCTCGCCTTAAATTCATTCCCATGATTTTATAGGACAGAGACATTCTAAAAATCATCATTATCTATGGAATATTCATAGCTGTAACATTGAAAAGCACTTCTTCCGCAGAATTATTAGAAATGTATCCACAAGCCTTATAACTGACTGAGAATGTACATATCCACCTCTTTCTTACCCGATCACCCCCGACACACCGACATCCCCCACTGCTAGCCGTAATGAATAGAAGAGACCGTCAATCGCAACCATCAACAGTCCTGGTATTCAGAGATCGAGTTTATAGTATTTCGATTCCAAATCTGATGAAACCAATCATTAATCATTTTCACCACGAGGTGCTTCGGCTCCAAAATCAAGATCAAGCCACTGAATTCGTAGCCTGCTTTTTCCGCCCCCCCACCCCCCCCACTTCGTCACTCGATCCTCCTCAATCAACTAATTACTTCCATTTCTCTCCATCTTCCCGCCACCATTCATATTCCACTTCTTTCTATCTCTCTTTTCTCGTCTCTTTTCAACTGTCTTCCTGATACCTTAATAAAATATTTATATTAATTCCTTCTTTATTTCAAAGTTACGTGTAATATTTAAAAATACTGAAGGGTATTTAGTCGTAGAACACTGTGCCCGTTTGGAAAATGATTCAAGTCATTTTAATGCAGATGCACGACAACGATTCTCCTTTCTGAATATGTTTAGCATATTATTGTGTGTTCAGCGTGACGAGGCATTGCAAGTGCATGTGAAGCACAAATGACCGTGTATCTAGATACTACTTGTATTAGTTTTACATTTTGTATTGTACAAGTCTGTGTTTTTGTGCAGTAGACTAGACTAAAAGGCTTCTTTCCCACTTATATATCACCTTACATTGATAGAATGGATAGTACTTGATGAATGGATATGATAATTAATTTTATCTATCGTTTTACAGCTTCGCGTTAATGATTACATTCAAATTAAATTCATATTTCATTCAGTTTGTATAATAACGTGAAAGAACTGATTTTATCATGAAATTATGCATGCCGATCGAGTTGAATAAAAGGTATAGTTGATATAAAGGTACACAAATGAGAGTACATTTTGTACACATTTTGAAATGAATATGAATGAAATTATCTATTGTTCTTCAGAATATAATTAGATGAACGATAGCGAAGACCTCCATCCTACTCTTAAATGGAACATTGTAGGCCTATGTGTGTTTTTTTTTCGTTAGCATCACTGCACAGATCACACGGGTTGACTGATCCACAAGAAATTTCTTCTGAACACGCAAACTCATACAACTTACTTGATTTTGTTTGAGAACTGCAACGCACGTACTGTAGCGTTGTCCTAGTACAATACATGAGTGTAACGATCTGTCTTCAGCAGTCTTGAAAAGTCTTCGTGAATTTTCGCAGGCAATTAGTTAGAGCAGGTTGTCGGGCCTGTCACTTCTTTACCCAATCTAATTATTTGATGCCTTTTGCCAATTGAAATATCATTGTTCGCATGCAATCTATAGTGATATGCCATCTACTTAACTGTACTTTCTTTTCTACTTCCATTGTACCGTACCCTGAAGAGTATTATTTGTCCTTTTTGAAACTGGGTGTGCATTAATTCGTACTTTTTTTTGGCACAATATATGATTCTTCAAATATTCTGGACCCTTACCGAGACTGCCATCTGAAATAATATCATAGACGTACCTACCTTCCAACGAATACAACTAGAAGCTGAAACAGGATAAAAATTAATCTGAACAGCTGAACTGCATGACTAATGTCGAGTCTTCATATATATATGTCAATTGTTGTAGCCACAAAATCTCAGCGCTGCCCGTGAGTTGGGTTACGACATATTTTACAGTCAGCTTTTACTTTGCTAGTATTGTCTGAATTGTAAGAACTATTCAGCTTATCTAGTAAACATTCATCAACCAAAGTCCCATGTCACTAGTAACTAGCCTTAGGATCTGAGTAGGCCTTGGACGTTATTTTGAAAAATAGAGTGGCAGTCGCTGTAATGTAAAACCTTTTCGAGCTCTGAACTCTAAACGATCCCCTTGTAAGAGTCTCGATCTGAACACAAAAGTTTCTCAAAACTATTTCAAAAATTCTCAGATCTGTTTGAAATGTTGGTGCAATACTAGAATAAAATGCAAGAATCCTTAATTGATACTTCCTCAAGATTTCCATATGACATAATTATTTAGAAAAAAGAATGAGAGAGTATTCTACTACTCTATCAAAGTCTATATATTCATCTAAGTATTTTTGTCATGCAATATGTTGTAATTGTCAGATGTAAACGCAATACTTGTAGATATACTGTAAATAATTATAGCCCTGTCTAGAAAATGCACGACAAATAAACGAGAGCCATTATGAATACAATAATCATTCACGTAACCCATGCTGTGCGCAAGACTTGAACATATTATACGACCGTAGAACATCGTCTTAGTAATTGAGTTAACCTACACCGTATATACATTGTGGTATTCTGTGGATTGTGTAAACTGCACATTGATTCAAGTTATGTACGCCGCATTGCTTTGTCTCATCCTCAACCAAACCCCAACTATCACCCTCGTATACGTTCATTCTACTTCGTTTTTATCACCAGCTAGCAGTAATTTTCCTTCGCTTTTCTTCCGTGCTTACTGATCTCCGTCTCTTCTAATCTTACCTAGTCAACTTTTATACACCTATTTACTTCACCCATTCTCTCTTTCCCACCTCTTTCTTCTAAACCATTCGTTTTTATTTCCTCGAACTATGTGCATCTGATTTGTTTCTCTTTGTTTCTCTTTCTCGTTTAGTTTTTTTAATGCTCACGTTGTTATAACAAGTACTCATTTTATGTTAGCTAACAGACACAATGAGACGGAACAAGCAATCACTATCACTATTACTCATGTATCAAAAACATTGTGGGATTCTCAATAAAATGTCGTTACTAGAAACAATTTATTTTTGGTAATGAGTTGATTGGTGAGTGGGTACGTTGATATCACAGTGACTCAGACTTGCCGAATGGGGCTTCTGGAATTTTGAAGTTTCAGTCGCAAGAGTTACTTATTAATACTTGATACAATTTCTATAGCACTGTCCTAGCGAATGCGTTGAACATAGTGAGCAAGTCGGTCTCATAGGTATATCTGGCACTACCACCGTTAATAATGTCGAGTGGCACTTCCACTGATAATATATTTATTCATCTCTAAAATTATTGCTTCTGTAATTAAAGCTCCGTGTTTGATGTCAGTTCATTCTGGTATAATTATTTCTCCGTTTTAATAATAACTTCACAAGGTTGGCAACGGAATAACAGCTACAATAAAATGATGATCAATCATGATGAGTTTCGTGAAAACACTGCATTAATATATATATATACGCGTATGTGTGAAATAATTACGATTATTTGTATGAGTAAGAATAAATATTACGTTTTTCTTTTTCCTATCGTTCGGAAAAGCATTACAAGTTCATTTCACCGTGCACAGTTGTTCGTGTTGAAATCTTCATGCTTCGAAATTCTTCTGACTCGGTTGGAGTAGAGCAGTCAAAGTACATACTGTACGTGAAATACAACCGCCATTCATCGACTTTATACGTCCACTTTAGTGAATCATTGGACACTTTAAACATCGGTTGAATTTATTATCTTTTTTCATCAAATGAATTATTATGCGAATACGTATACCAATACCACAGATAGATAGAGTACATGCTTGAATCATGACAATAACAGAGAGCGAACTCATATATATATATATATATATATATATATATATATATATATATATATATATTTAAATTCAATTTTTGAAAACCATTCTATGTTCTTATATTAAAAGATCAGTATGTTCGTTGTCTTAAACACTGACTTGTCTGTGTTTTTGTTTCCTTGGGAACACCGGCTGTTTTTGACTTTTCTGACAGTTCAATACAAACAGATGGCATTCGCAATATCTCCCTTTCCCACACAACCACCACCTTCCACCTCCTACTCAACCGCCACATCCATCCACTAAGCTCAAAATATTGTTTTCTAGTCACGTGTGCGTTTCTCATGACGATTTCAGAATGATTCCATGCGCGATCAGAAATGTGTAACGCAGTCGGTCTTATTCACGTTTTGGAAATGCTAGCTGTTCGGAAGTTACGTTTTGTATATTTGACAGAGCTTACACGTCCAAATATTGATTTGTAAATATAGTTCATAGTTGTTTTTGATAGCTGATAAAATTGAGGTTGAAGAGGATTGAGACGAGACTTTGATATTCTAATTGACGGAGAATGGAAACGTATAAATAATTTCACTTTTATGGATACAATGATTGCATGTGGAATTTGGTATCATTTGATCGCAGATATTTTGGCTCTATGAATATGATGGATTTTTTTGAAAAATCAATTTGGATTAAAATGGCGTCATGAATTCGAGAAAATTATTATCGATAGATTTATTATCCTGAATTTATAGCTTACATACGTGTTTGCTCACTGCTCACTGGAAATGATCAAATTTAGAATTAAATACCTTCACGATCTTGAAGATGGTGTGAGTAAAAACCAACTTTCAAGACGGTGTAAGTCAAAACTATTCAACTCATATGGCATAATTTCAAGCGTATACAGCTGGATTTTTTTTTTTCAGATGTATACACTCTTGACAACTATGCGACATGAGTTAGATAATAATTTCATACCATCTTGAAGGTATTAAAACTGACTGGGTTTCCTCCGTTTTAGCATTTCGACATCTCATTCGGTTCAAAAGTTATCACCAAAAAACTGATATTCCGTTACATCGGCTCCCATTGACTTTTACATCAACATTTAGCTGCTACCTTTCTCCTATCTTTCAATTTCCCACCACCAATATCCAATTACTGAAACTACTTCTGTCATGAGCTACTTTCTGTCACGGTGAGTGGCAGTTTTATACTTCTGGGGAACAACTTCTAGTGCACTGTTTACTCAACGTGAAACTGACATTGTTTTAGCCCGTTACCAAATAACGCATTCAGTTTGTCTTGGAAGTAGCCTGTTATAACAGCTTATAATCCAAAACAAACCCCTTCTAAATTCTGAATATTATTGTAATGCGCGCATGCGCTAGTAGAACAATAAGACGTGTTTGAGTAATGATCTCAGATGGAAAGGATTTCCATACACAACTTCCTGTTTTGGCATCACTTTAATGCAATAAATATCACTACCTTGTTTTATACATCACTTCCTACTGCCAAAAATAACTCCTTATTTCACTGACTTTGATTATTATAAATTGTTATTCCTTTGCATGAAAGATAATTGGAATATATAGCAGGAGTAAATTGAGGACTCATACAGTATAAAGACATACTCCAAGTTTCTGGAAGTCTAGTAACGATTTCATGAAGACCGGGGCCTTAATATACTATTTATTGCATGGTTATACACGGCATTTTATGCACGGTATTACCCAAAATGTACAATCCAGCTGTAGTGTAGGTCTACAGTGCAAGGAACACAGTATTATAAAAGTATCATTGTATCCGAGGAGGAAAAGGTTCGTCCACCAGCTAAATGTTTGTGAAAATTTTGATAATTATGTAAACTCACTGTGGCTACAAGCATCTCACGCTTTTGGGATATGCAGTTGTGCTTCTTCAAGTGATTCTCGTTTCACAAAATCATCTGGAAATGAATATTTGCCCACCAATAGGCCTACCATTAAACAGATCTTTTGACAAAACCGTCTATATTTTCAAAATTAGAGTATATTATATAAGAACATCAACACACGCCGAGGAACATGTGTTGAAACCATTTACAAGAAATATAAACAGAGTGATGGGATTTGTGGTATCAACACATTTCAGAAAAAACATCAATTCTAATTTACTACCTTTACACAGTTTGGGTCCTAGTAATTGCACATTAACATTTCACTGATTACACATCTAACTCTATGTGCAATTGTTAATCATAAGTTCACAAATTACAATCCCGTCACAGACTTTTGTTCGGAGATTCAATCAATATCCACAGTTGAATTGAAATGAGACAGAACAGTTGCAAATGTCTGTTTCACCCAAATCTCGAAAGTTGAACAAACTACAGAAGTTCTTGCATAATGTCCTTTTGAACATGAATGTGATTCTCACATTGCCATTTGTCATATGCATGCAGATGTACAGTTGCATGTGTTGTTAACATTATAGAACGCCTCTATTTTGTTTACTTATCACAATCGCCCTACCTTATTCAAATTTAACTGTAGGTTATTGAGAATAAATCGGGAGTGATATTATTCAACTGCAATTTACTAGGGCCTATACGTGAATTTGAATTAAGCAACTAGAACATGGATAATTGAATGACCGTATTCAGTTGACTCTTTTTAGCTCATTGAACAGTGCAAAAGAAGTGACCATCGTCAATCCAGGCATTCACTTCAATAACCGAATCAAACTACTGAAACCCAAGTCAAAATGTACTACGACCTTCATGGCCTAACGGGAGTAGATAGTGTATTGAGGCGGTCAATAGAATAACTTTGGCTAGTCTGAATAGTTCGGTTTAGTTAGGTATTTTCTTCGTCGTGAATCATGTTTTTACCATGAAGTAAGGTGACCACATTCAGATACGAGAATACGGGACAAAACTAGATAAAACTAGTAAAGGAAATGAGTTACATAAGTACCACTTTCAGACACTCGTTCATCAGAGGGCGAATTTTTTTATCACTTCTCTTGATTCAAAATTGAATATGTTATAAATAATTCCTACATGCGAATGAAAATGATTTTGAAAAGGATCGCAGGGGGGAGTTGAAATTAAATGTGTGAATCAAAGAGTGGGATGGCACGGGTTCTGGGCAGAACCCCAGCTGCCAGAGGCAAATTTTTTCATCCCTTCTATTTTTCTTCGGCCCACTCAAACATATCCAGCGTAAATGATTGTGTATTCTGAGAAACATCTCGCATCTCAACAAAAATAGTCGGTGTCACACCAATTTGAATCCATATCATGTATTGTAAGATTCAATCTTGAACCACCTGGTATTATTTATGAATTGATGGATCTGTTGAAGACAAATCGAATCAAAGGCTGATTACTCGACACAAATAATACGAAAATAAATCTGTATCCAACAGTATAGAGTATACATTCTCTCCCAAAATAAAAGACAGTCAACATAAACGATACATTGGGCATCAGGTTCAAGTTCAAAAATAGATACAGAACAGATCAAGAGGAACCGGAAAAGTCCCGGAAAAAACGGGACGGTTGGTATCCTCACCACAGACCAATTCAAAGCCAAATTGCACTCGCCTTCTCGCTAGCCGAAGTGTGAGTATTGTTTGTAGACCCACATTAGGTATACGGAGTCCGAACCCACGTTCTGTGACATTACGTCACACTTATCTGAACCCACAATACTATGACGTGATTACCATACCGATTGAAGATCTACAAAGTGCACCATGAAACGTATATCTAACAGCAGTTCTGTACGTGACTGACATGGTTCCTAGTTCATATCTTTGTGAGGGTAGGTAGTCTCACGTCACGAAGCCGTGTATATGTTACACAGCTGGCCTATTCAGACACTACTATGCATGCGGTACCATTCCGTGCTAGACACTATTCATGTAGTCAGAGAATCATCCCCCTCAGTTCCCGTCTATCCTGTTTCCCATCTTTGTGAAGACACGATGAATAAAAACTACGAATAAAAGAGAGGAGAGTACAAATATTTTACCTACTTTTCTCATTGGTCGATAGTTATGGGGAAACAAATCACGCACTGATGTAGTGAAAATTTCACTAGAAAAATTTCTTCAATGTATCTCTGCTGTTGATTAGTCTGTTGTGCACAGGTCAAGTTTACTGAAAGTTTACTATTTACGGATGTTGACACCAATTGCGATTTTAAAATCTTATGATCTGTCATCATAAAGCAATTATTTTCAGTCGCCTAACTGATTGTTATAAATACAGGAACCATTCTTAAATCAGCCCTTTTACCATTTCGATTTTCTAGTGAAAATTCTCACTAATTCTTATCAGAAGGTTCATGTGTGAATGAATGAATGTTAGGGTTTTGAGCCGCGTCGACAGCGGGGTCATTTTGCTCCCGAGGTTCATGTATTGTATGTGTTGTAAGGTTACTGCTTGTTCGAACTTGGTGTGCGGTAATGATTTTCTCTGATGTTTGAAAAGAAATACGTCGTTTTCAGAAATTAATTCGAATTTCCTATGGCATTTTTTGAGAAACCCTACCTACACATTAACTCTAATCTCTATAAGTCTACAACAAAACAATCTCACAACCTTTGTCGGAACTGGTTTTATTGACTTTCTAAGAATTGGAGATTTAGACTTTAAAATGTTCTCTGCAGTTTGTTGAGTTCATAATGTTCATCAGAAAATATTGCCAAATATGACCAGAAAACGCTACTTTCAAGCACAAATAACATTTCAAACTATTCGTGTTTGAAATTATGTAAAGACTTAAGATTCAGGAATTCGAATAGAAAACGGCTGCTTTATAACGGATATACGAAAGAACTTGTAATATTCGAGCTGAATGCAGACTAAATCAGATAGAAAAAGGCTGCTATTGTGATTTATATATACTGTTTAAAATATACTTTGAATGAAATAACCCAAGAATTTACCCGAAAGGCAACATGAACTTTTCGTTTGTACATTCTACATACCAACGGTATTAGAAAATATTCCCTTATTGTATTTACCTGCGTATGTTCGGTGGAGAGTAGAACTTTAATTAACGTCAAAAGATAATGTACGAGGGTAGAGGATTTTGTAGGTGTTGGTTTCCAAAACATGACTTGTGCATTTTAAGAAACAGGCGGAAAGTTCTCACAATGTGTCGTCATAAAATTAAACACTTCCAAACTTCCGCTTCCTTGCACCAACCATGATGGTCTCATTTCTAAAACGTAATGCTGCAAGAAACTGAGCATTTATGTTCATTTGTTAGGCGAACAAATAGGAAGAAGCCACGGGGTGGATGTAGGAGAGGGGGAGGGTCAATTAAGCCAACTTTCTCAGGTTTATACATGGGAGGTATAAGCAACTTTTATATGTCCATATATCTGGTTGATGAATAAGATAAACAACTATTTTACTTGGTAGGTTTAAACAATTTTTATATATCCATTTATCTGGTAGATGAATGATTATTTTTCAAAATATAAAATGAAACGGATGGAGGCTAGAGATACATTTATTACAGGTAATGATTTGATCATCATTATCCTCGAAGGATTCGGACACCTTGACGTCGTGTGAGGCTTTACGTTGCCCCGTGATCTCCAGAGCTGTCGTCGGGAGCAATTTATAGGCCTATACGTGAGGGAGATTCAATTACTACGCACATTGTATAGTACAATGTATTTCAATTTGAATAAATTTGATATCATCATAAATTCCGACTGAGAGTGAAAAAGATGAATTTCTCTATCACCGTGCATCCAGAGATTGAGGTAAAATCTCAAATACTCAATAAAATCCTAATTCGACCGATTCCAAATTCGACCGAATCCCAACTCGGCCGATTCTGAATAAAGCCCCTATGGTAGCCGTCCAAACTCTACCGATTCCATATCGTCCGATTCCAACTCTCACATCGTATGATTCCAAACTCGACCGAATCTCAACCCGTCCATCCTACCATTTTACCTGCTTCGGTCGAGTTTGGAATCGGTTGGGTTTGGACGTAGCCAGTTTCAAGTATTATCAAACCAGGAGCAGAACTGTGTTAAGTTTTCAAAAGTGCGCATAATGATACGAAACATTTTGGAAGTGAAATACTAGTTAATTGTGATGGGAGTGCAAATGACCTAATGGAGGATGAAACACACAAGGCCAATATATCCAGTGCACTTGACCTCATTCTACCTCTGAGAAAAAAAACATTATTATCAATACAATTTCTCTTAGGGTAAATAGCGAAACAGCAAACAAAATGATTGACAATGCAAACAGGTGGTTATACATTGAAATCAATCGATCGAAAGATAAATCCAGCTAGAAAATGTATGTACATTTTATAAACAATATACTTAACCATATATCAATTCGACTTGAGCTATAAATGCGAATTAGAAACTTTTGATAGACTGCATTGTTCTATAGAAACAAAAATAAAGTGTGACGAGTCAGAAGTATGAAACGTCGAAGAGAAAATGAATATTGTAAAAAAATCAGGTAAATAGTTGTCACAAAAGAACACAACAGTCACAACAGAACAACTAAATACTGAGTATCATATTTTGATTGTTAAAGTAACTTTATTAGAGGTGTGAATCAATATGAAGATGAATATGAAGATATTCATTCAATGAAAACAGCTCTAAAGTGTTAAAAGAGAACAAATTTACATTCAGTCCACTCAAATGTGAGAAGTATTAGCAATGAAGTGAACGTACTGAAAGTAGAAGTTGATACTATTAATGTACCGGTATATAGAAATATATACATTCTAAGTTTATCCCAGCACTGTATATCAAATGAAGAGTATAAACTCAGTAATACTTGACAATTATAATCAAGCATTCAGTTTTAATCGAATTGAATATCATAGGAGGAGGGGAGGGGGGTGAAAGGCTGCATATTCTTTACAAAATGAAGAAATATCGAATAGGGATTCCAAGAAGACACAAATAAGATGGCCGAAGTGAGAGTATATTCAAAAGTATGTGAAAATGGGATAACTTTTCCTATATAGTGGCAGTGAGATATAGAGCACCTGTATCATCATTTGAAAAAATGTTTTCAGAAAAACTTTCTAGCCTTCTCAGTCATGTATAAGAAGCGAGTACAGAAATAATTTGTTGTGGAATTTTGAACATGAACTGGTCTACTCCAGGCTCTCTTTCAGAGAATGTAGCGGCGTTAAGAAATTGTAAAATACTAAAGAGAACCTACAAGTTATAGTTGCATTAGTAAATGTCCCAACCGTATCAGCCAAACAATGTTTTAACCAACTTTAAAGTTGCCCTTGTAAGTAACATAGAGACTGGAGAATATCAGATTATTTAGGCCAATCATTAGAAATACAATGTAAAAAAAACATAACAGTAAATGATGGTACTAGAAATTAAAAGAAATTACTTTCTTCGGTTACTAGCATATCTAGAAAGTCGTGAATCTATATCTGCAACATTTTTCTGCCATTATCTTCCATTCAACAATTCAACAATTATTTTCTTCAAAACGCCTGGTACGAATTGCATACAAATTCGTTGTAATGTGTATCATTCAAGTGTTTACATTCAGTGAAAATTGGAAGTAAGAGATTTTATTTCATACATTTTCTCGCCCAGTCTTATGTTATGGGGTTTTTCGAAACTTTGAGATGGTGTGTCTCAAATGGTTCAACCGATTTAATCCAAAAACTATACACTTCCAAGTTGAATAAGTTTGCGTGTACGGAAAAAGTTTCATGTCGATCAGTCGAACCCTACGACCTGTGCAGCGGGTATACAAACAGAAAAAACACACAGACAACGCTTCATAAGAGTGGGATGGAGGTCTCTGCTGTCTCTCATCTAATTAAGTCTTTTGTATACTTTTGTGTTTCAGAAAGCAGCTGTCTAGCGGATCTATTCAATCACCCATCAGTCGATCAGAAAAGAAGCAGACAATAGTACACCGTGGAACACTGTATGAAACAATACAAATCAGCGAAATAAAATACATATAATATAAGCCGGCAATTTGAATCACTTGATCACAAGTATCTTCAAAATGAAATTCAAAATCGAATTATCATTTACAATTCTTATAGTGTGCCAATTGATTCAGAGTAAAGTCCATAATAATCCGGTCACCTATTTAGAATCGAGCCAAAGCTATATAAAGTAAGTTATTCATTTGAAAAATGAATACCTTTAAAGCAAGGTATGTACTTCGGCAACTTTAGTGGACGCATACAACTATTAGTTACTTTTATATCAAACAAGATACTTTGTGTATGTATATAATGTTATTTGACTCGATGAAATATTGTGAAAATCATTGGAGCACTTATTATTGATTAATCATAAATAAATTATACAAAACACAATATAACCGAGGAAATAAACGCCTAAAACTAGACTCAATACGCTCCACTGTGATCGAGCTAATAACAGAAACAGTTTCTCTCTAAACGTGTTTGAACAACTGATCGAGTGCCTCACGCGTATTGTGCGTGACAAGAGGTGCTAGACTGCGTGACTTGATCGTGACAATAACGGAGATTACCATGGTTACTCACACACCAACAGCAACAACAACGGTGTTTTCTGTGTGGATATTGTTGGTCATCGGGCTACTTCTACCGCACTGCCCCAATCACGCTCTTGATATTGGTGAGTTGACTAAGGCTTATCAGTGTTACGTGTCACTAAGATTGGAATCGGCTGAAGCCAAACTGGAATTTCATTCCTAACATTCACTGAGTATGCTGCAGCAGATTTTTTTTGTGGTTTACTCAAGTCGTGGAATAAAAAATAGAATGGTGTTCTACTAGCTAGCCACAGCAGGTGAGTAAACGCCCGCCATTAACTGAAATATTATGCGTATCAAACATGTTTGTTGCATCAATTTGAGCAGACCAAAAATTATGAAAAAATTACTATCCAACACATTCCTAAGAGATATTCATTTCAAAGATTATCATTTCAAACGTATAGCTCCAGAAAAGTTCATAGAATAAAGGACATTTTAAGGATCAACATGGATCAATTTTTCGAAATACAGATATGGTGACTAAATAATATGTATTTCAAATCTATTCAGATCAACCAATTGAGTTTCATTTTAGAGAAGAACAGCAGAATGGCAGAATATGCTATAATTGATTTTGTGTTCAAAATTCACTTCGTTTTAGAATTACGCTCATAGAATGAAAAAAATGTTTTTTCCACCGAAAATTCTGGGAAAACTCCTTGGACTTAATTTGAGGAATTTTATTAAATTATTCGAATTTTCATGTATTCTCTGAATTTTTGAACATTATGCTTGTGCACATTTATAAAACGTTCAAAGAAAATGAACTTTATATATCAAAATACACCAGTACATACTTGGGAAAAATTAAGAATGAAGTTGAAATATATATATATGTATTTTATCTGC
This sequence comes from Brachyptera putata, assembly GCA_907164805.1. Lineage (NCBI taxonomy): Eukaryota > Metazoa > Arthropoda > Insecta > Plecoptera > Taeniopterygidae > Brachyptera > Brachyptera putata. The sequence goes on along the minus strand of OU015468.1, from coordinate 10,598,915 downwards.
AATTGAATACAAAATAAACGTACATTATCAACACAAATTTCTACTCCTATTCGAACAGGAATTTTGAAATTGAAAATTGATCTTTTCACTCTTGTATTGATAAATTGGTAGTAACACGTCAATTAGCAGAAAATATCAGAGCTCATGAATAAGAAATGAGGATATATCAGGAAGTTCAAAAAATCTTGTAATAAGTCATTGAAAATCCGAAAAAACAAGGTACCGTATCTTGAATCCCAGATTATTTTCAATTTGTGATTCCTTACACTTAATTGTATTGTTTATTAAATATATCCCCTGGATTCCTAAGGTAGAGGATATTATAGCAGACAATATAATTGTATATCACTTCTCTCTCTCACTGCAGATTGAATTAATTCATAATTAAATCATTCTGATAAGAAAATAAATCCCTCGTCGAATATTCAGAGCTAATTATTCAATAAACTCAATCAGTATAATCTCTAAACCAAAGTGATGAAGAACTAAACCATTTAGTACTTTTTGATGGACTATTCAAATAACATTTCAAGTATTGTCAAGGATTGAATAATCAAACACAACTTGCATAGACAGTCTCGTAATTATCTCGTTGTTGACTCGTTGATTAGAGAGCGAGACCCTTGACGTGGTTGCGTGTGTGCCCCGACTTCAGTAATTCAGTAAGTGGGTTAGCTGTAGCTTGGCGACACGGCGTCTCTCTGATTAGGAGGGCGTCGGGACGCCGAAAACAGAAACCATTCGTTGTGATTCACCGAGTCGGGTGTACCACAAGATAGCGTGGTTAAGAGCGTCATTACATAACGTAAATACACGGCATCTGTAATTACTTAATATGTTGGGAAATTGGAAAAACAGAGTCATTACTTGTTTGTTAAAGACCCCATCAGAAACAAGTTATTCGAGAGTATGAACGAGCTGATGTTGATAAAACTTTGAAGTGATGATAAGTGAAAGTACGTTCACAACATACGCATGCCTTATGCGGGATTCGAACCCATGCCCAGCGTTACTTCAATTTCTAGAGCAGGGCCTTATTTGCTGATAAGTGAACGTTGAAGGGCTGAAAAAACTATCATAAAAACTCTCAGTGATTTTCACAACAATTGGATGAGAAATAATGAAGAAAACGCATTAATGACGTAATTTTTTAAAAGCTAGCAAGTAACCTAGGCTTCTGTCAAACTACGTCACTCATTGTTAAAAAAGACGGACAACAATGTCAACCATGCGGTTGGTATTAACCACCGCAGTATAACAAACTGTGTTGGTTAACCAGTTCGCTGTGTTGACTAACGATTGTTAGTCATTTGTTATCTGACAGTTGATATCAACAAATATTTGTAAAATCAACAAGTGTCATCAATCAATTCAGAACAATTAAAATTAGTAATCCATAAAAGAGGAAGGCAGTGACGGAATTGATTGGCACTCAAGGTGCATACATCAACAGGCAGCCGGGAGGGTTTCATTTAAAGTAATCCAAAGTCTGACGATGAAGATTGAGCTGACAGAATATTTTTCATTCTAAATTTCCATCCTTCTAAGCTCATTCCACAACGCATATCCTGAGTTTGTCTAGTTTTATTGTAAATTGTCAATTTAATTAGCCCCATGTACGAATACATCATGTATTCTTCACACATGTGTACATGTGTACAAATATATACCTTATTTTTTCCTTACTGATACGCCAGTTAGTTCATCCATTCATATATCTGAGCCAAATGCCAGCTTGAAGCTATTAAAATATAAGAAAATGTCAAAACATACATACTAAACGATCGATAAGTAGGATAATGTCGGTGTGAATTAAGTGTAAACCATGCGTTATTGTTTCTAGCAAGATGTATTGAGATGTTTTTGCTACCTCCGGAACTCATAAAGTTTCTTTTCATTCTTCAATTATTTTTTACAACTGCAAAATATAACCATCTACTTCTTTGATTTCTTTTGAGTACTACGCAATAATCCATAACTGCAACCCCAACTACCCATCAAGAAGAAAGAATTCATACTATTTTTTCCGTAACTTCTTCAATCAGAGTGTTTTCAACGTTTTGACCCTTAATAGACCCTTGAGACCCTTAATAGATCTCTGATAATTGCTTCGATAGCTGATCCATATATGCTCCATTTAATTGTATGATGGTAATTATCGCAAAACATTACCCATCCAACCGATAATTTCTCTGAAGAATTAGTCGAGAGTACCTTTCATCTTGAATGATTGGTATTTGAACTTCAAATATTTATTACAAAAACATGTTTGCCTTCCTTAGTTTTAGATCGGAAGTTACTTATACATCCAGAGCCTTCAATCATGATTCAACAGTAGTTATTATTCGTACTTAAATATGAATAAACATTGAGAAAAGACTTTAATTGTTGCAGTCAAATATTACAGCCTTATTAGTTACTTAGTTGTAAAGATATCTTATCTGGTAAATATCTCGAGCTTGTAATGGAGATTCAGCAACGCGATGAGCGACTGCATGGTAACTTGGATACTGATTGATTCGTCAACTTATCTGGTATGCCATACAATCGCGGCTGAATTAATTAATTACGGAACACAATCAATTTTGGACATATATTAACCAATAAATGGTGATGAAGCAACAAGAATTTTTCGTTTTGATCTTTTTTGGAACCACTTTCTTCATTATTAAAATGGTAGAAGTAGAAAATTAATGCGAGACCTATTCTTCGTGGCATTTATTTAACATTTTCTTGTGAATTTGTGTCTAAATAAAATACCGTCACCGAATAGAAATATGTCAAGATACAGGTATACGGTGTAGTACATTTCTATAGAAAGCGAAAATCAAAGCTTTGACAGGATATTGTTATATTCAAGCAGTTAAGATATGGAAAAGCATATGAATACCGTGCTAAAAGTCGCTGCGTGCATACTAATGAGATGCGAAATGCTTTTAGTAGAGACGAAATATTTCCACGGATAAAAGGCTCTGAGATTTTCATAAACTGCATGAAATACGCAAAAGTTTTCTCAAGTAAAAATACTTATTCGTCCATTTTTGAAGCAGCATTCATTTATACTTGATGGCGAACTTGGGTATACGTTAATATGGAAAAGATTTCCAACACTTTTTGACATGTTGCATTATTTATTTTATTGATGAATAAGTTTATAGACTTGAACCCGTATACACTCACATACCGGGCGGTAGCGAAGAAGTCTCGAGTTCTACTTGTTCAAGACTGATATCAAATTATAATTCTTGAATCAATTTACAGTAATATTTATATGCAGATAAACATTTTTATATTGCTTTAGTGTGCTCAGCACATATATCTTGGACACCATTTCTCTGACTCTGCACCTTGCAATTCAGAGTCTTCCCATCTTCTCTATCTCCTTCTCTATCTCACATTCTATTCACAAATTCTCTACCTATCTACCTACCACCTACCTTCTACTACTCTTCACTATACCTCTGTTAATTGTCCCTGGAATTAATATCTTATCTTCATATATATGAATCTTCATTAAATAGGCCTAGAGACGATGTCATTATATACAATTATATATGGATGCCATAGACACATAATAATAATTGGATATATGAATAATTTAGACGACAACCACAAGAATTAATTATAATGGATGTACCAATATATATATATATATATATATATATATATATATATATATATATATATATATATATATATATATACATATTACCAATATTTCTATGTATAGAGAGAAAAATATATACATATACATATATATATATATATATGTAGAATTGTTTAGGCCTATAGTTATATATATTTCGAAATGATATACAATAAGTAAACATGAAGATCTTATGAGGTTGAGGGAAAATGACATAAACTATTCAAAAATAAGATATTTGCAAATCAAATTCCAATAACAGATATAAGGTTATATAAGAACTAGAACACACAATTACAGTTCAAGTTAAGTTTAAGTTTAAGGTCAAGTTTTCACAATTACAGGAGCCTTTCATATACCAGCCCGAATTTTGTAGACTCTATTCTTTACTGCTATCAGTCAGCTATCAAATTTATCTATTTACTATTCAAATTCGTGCTCAACGTTCTTCGTAAACCTATTATTTTTAAAATGTTATTGCTTTCTTTATGGCTTCCTGAAAGATTAGTAATAATAATAATACTAATTTCCACCCCTTGCAATAAACGGCCGCGTACTCCCAGCGTGCCGTCAGCTTGGGAGGGTGTAAATTTAGTCGGGACATATTTTCCTTGTCGACTCTAAAGTCGAGCTAATCTTATTAAACGTATTATTCTCTTCACGTATTCGTGGGCCAGACACACTTCCCACTTTGACGAAGGGCTCACGTCGAATATTATGATAGAACCAACAACGGCAAGTGAGGGAATAATTAGGAGGTTTGCAAAATGGAAGTGCGGATGTGTTCATGGTGAAGTAGTAATAGCATTTGTACTAAACTCGACTAGAAAATTGAGGTTATAAACAGATTGAAAGATTGTACTGAATCAAGGATAACGTGATACTTTTTATAATTTTCATATACAAATTCTGGATGTTGGGAATTTTTTCCCTGATATTTAATTCGATTATAGTTTCTACAATCTAGTCGAGCCAGATAGTTTCCAATATTTATTGTATAATTAAGTACACTCTAAAAAGTTCACCTTATAATAATGACCTATTTTATTGTTGATGTGAAGAACCACTCAATCCTTTAATTTCTGGTGTGGTCAATTTAGGCCGTTGATGAGTCAAGTTATAAATTGATTCGATTATCGATTATTATGCATAACGCCGCTGACTCCAAATGATCACGGGCGTAAAGACTTCGGTCGAAATGATTTTCTTTTTTTTATTTTATTTATATTGGGTTTAACGACGCACTCTACCGATGACTACGATCTATTGGCGTCGGTGAATGATATATTGATGATTGGATGGTAAGACGAACGGTTATTTTATTAGGTGTTTTTGGATGGTGGGAACGAGTCGGTCGTGGTCTGTTGTTAAGGAACTATCCCAGTATTGAACTGAATGACATAGGGAAACCACGAAAAACCTCTGTCAGAATGGTCGACCATGACGGGAATCGAACCCCTGCCTCCTGAAAGACGGTTCAGTGTATTACCCACTCGGCCTCACGTCTCAGTCAAAATGATTGCGGACAAAATATCGCGGCGACAAAATGATCAGGTACAAATGGATTGTGACGCCCAAAATTTCCCAGCTGAAAATATCGTGACGACCATATGATCACAGACAAAAATATCGCGGCAGCCATAATCGCTATCAAAAAGATCGCAAACAAATATATCGCGACTACCAAAAGTTCACGACGGCCAAAAAAAAGTTCGCGGCGACCAAAAGATTGCGACGACCAATAGGTCGCGGACAATACGATCGCAGTGACCATATGATCGCGGAAAAAGTACGCGATAAAAAGATCGCGAATAGAAAGATCGCGGACAAAAAGATTGCGACGACCTAGTGGGGTAGACATTAGGGTCGTACTCGTAGGCCTACACTGGGGCTCGATGCTACGTTTCGCACAAGCTGCTAGAGGTCGCCGTCGACGGTGGAGAGACTATCATTTCAGAGTGCGACTGCGTAGCATTTGCGCTCGGCTCCTGTTCCATTTCTCAAGTTTGATCAAATGGGATACTGGTGTTTACCTTGTGCACTCTCTTATACATAAGGATTTCTCTCCAAAGATCAGAGAATTACGTAAAATATAAATTTTAACTTTACAAAATGTCCCGCCAAAACAATTTGGCGTTATCAAACGTTCGAGAATATGAATAGTGTGTGCTGAGAGTACTAACGTTCGGGAAACCCCATATGAACTTTATTTTTACTTGACCATTTTGAATTTGTAATATTTCGTACAATTATGAATTTCGAGACTTGGAACCCACCACAAATTAACAGAAAATTGCACTGCTCGAATCGATATCTCCAGCTAACCCAATTGTTGGATCACAATATTTTAATGACGTCCTGGTTAACCACCCGTAGGTCATACTCATAATAATAGTTGGCATATGAAGTGGGAGAGATATTTCAGTCTGGCGTAATTAGTAGTGCGTCAGAATGCATGGCCATCTTGAGATTTGTGTTCGACTCTCGGGGACTATCGCAATTTGTGAACAATTTTGAATCATATCGTAGGCCTATAATATATTTATATATTCATTTTATATTTATATATATATATATATATATATATATATATATATATATATATATATATATATGTGTGTGTGTGTTGCTTGTATATTATGTTTTCACTCATTTTGATATAGTAACACTGGGCAAGTTAAATATACTTCTATTCTACATTTGTCACGGCCGGTTGAAGCCGATTACAGGTTTGAAACCCACAACCGCTTCACACTCTTCGAGCTGTTATCGTTTAGATAAATGCGAATCACGATCGCCATGATTGGATTATCTTGAATTAACATGACCTAATTCCAAAGGGCTGGAGTAGTGGTGAATGGTGTCGAAGATTGTGCATAAAGAATTAGAACACGGCTTCCGACTGGAGTTAAATAGATTGACATTATTTTATCGTAGATTAGAAAAAGGCTCTGAAAAGGCTCTGTAAAGGATCCTGTCGAAGGCAGTGTTGTGTACTCTGTATAAGGCTCTGTGAAGGCTCTGAAAAAGGCTCTGAATGACAAGTCGAAAAACTATGATTCGAATTCAAATTTTTGCAATTAGTTACGAGTAATATTCGTTCCCTTGATAAATGAGATGACTGAGAAACTATAACGTTTGTTTTATTTCTTCAAAGAATGACATGTTTGACATATAAGCATATTTCTAATGAAAAGAAAATTCAATTAATGAATAAGTGGAAGTATATACTGATTTTTTACTCGTTATATGAATTATGAATTAGTGGAGATTTTTATTTCCAAGAGAGTCGATACATTCTACGACGAATCTTCTAAGAAAAATGTGTCAACGTGGCCTTCACCATCTCCATGTATGCCGAAGTCCGAATTATACTCAATTTTTTTGTGGTGGAGGGGGAAATCCCACATACCAAACTACATTTTTGGAAAGTGTTCCGGGAATTACAATAAATGAAAATGGAAGAATTGTAATTGATCACATGACCAGATTAAATTGTAACAACTATAATTATCAATTTCAACTTGGGTGTGTAATTGACACTCTATTGAGAAGCAGAGCATAGACTATTAAATGATTTGACAGGGGTTAAGCAGTTTTGTTTAGTTGTTGATCAGTTGCTGATAGTTTGCGAACAGTTTTAACTAATTAGCAATGCCTCCCTTCAAGATCACGCTTACGCCTGAGCAACTGTCAGTACAAATTGAAGCAGACTTAGAATGAGCCTTCACTCCGTAGGACACTATTAGGCAATGTGTGGTGGAAGCACTAAAATATGAAGATATGATGAAGGCGATAGTTCCATTCTATAGTGGAAGGTATTACTTATCATATCGAGTTTTTTCCGTTACAATTGGTGAAATGATTGAACGATTAAAAAAAAAGAAAAGGGAAAATACTTTTTTATGTATCATTTATTTTGGATGGTAGGCCTACTAACGTGCCATACAAATGGTATAATTACAAACAAATTAAAGAGATTGAAGTTATCAACAACAATATTATTGATACTGGAATTTGAGTGAACATTTCAACCCCCAAAAAATATGTTTGAAGAAACATCACACCAAATACAGTATAATCTTCTTAATAATCTTAATAATATCTTCTTTCATTTTCATACTTTTGTTATATACCTTTAATTGAATTAATTTTATAATATTTCAGGATTTTTTGTAATCAATTTTGTATCAATTTTGTAAAACCATTGTACTAATGTATTGATTTTTACGCTGTACCATCTTGGTATTCCGCTATTGCGTACAGCCGTCACAATAAAATGACATTCTCTCTATGTTTATACTAGAATGGGGGAAATACTAGTCAATATTGAGAATCTATGAAATTAGCTGTATTGTTCCAGTCATGTATACAAAATGGATGAATAAAATACGATCGGACGAAATTCACCAAATGAAAATTGAAACAAGGAGTACTGGTATTCTTACTGCTATTAGAATAACATAGAGGAGTAAAAAATTACATATATTTTCACATTTCACATTTTACATCATACATTTTCATACTCACATATCGACATAGTAATTTCTTTATCGAACATTTTTCGACAAATGATGTAGAATTTCCAGTATAAGTGGATACCAATCATGGTATTGTGTGTACACTATAGAGACGAATAAGCACGACGCTACGAAAAAATTCACGCCCATATATCTACACAATATTTCATAATACAATTAAGTTATAGTTGAATTGAAATCATTATTTGTGACTTGAGTTTTGAGGTCTTGATACTTGAGCACGTGTCTAACAATTGCCCAATTGCTCGAATTGTTGAACAATCACGAATATACATTCCTTTATCATAACTTTATTATAAACTGTAACAACTCTTGCTTTGAGAAGCCATAAGTGATACGGACTAATATTCTGAATTATGTGATAATAATGTTGAGTTTTCTGGAAGAACTTCAAGTTTTAACTGCATCTTTTGAATTCGCCACGTACGGTAATATCTTCTCCCAAAAAAAAAATACAGTCGACAATTTGTAATAGCGTCACTCGTGTTCGGAAAACTTCTCCCTCTCATGTATTTGTAAAAGTAGACTGCACGAGAGGGTATATAGCGAACAGCTGTCTCGGAAAAGTAATGGTTTACTAGTTTAATAAATGTCATGCTTCCGATACTATTTAGCTCTAGTCGGTTGGTACCTAGTTCAAATGTGATCTAGGTTTATTGGGTTGGAACTTTTTTTTATTGGGTTCGAAAGAAAATAGGGTTCATATTGGCTATATTTGGGAACTCATCCTCGTGTCTGTCTCCCATCCTCCCATCCACCAACGTCACACACAGAAATGATAACATTGAAGAGACATGACAAGCCTGCCGTTTGAAGGTGTCATACATTTTTTTTTAATAACATCGAAACTTGATACAAAATCATTGTTCCCCAATTAAGACTATGGGTGAAAGATGGGATCGTTTGAACGGGGCACCACAAGGGTGATCTTACCACCTCACAACCATGTGATACACAATGAAAATGTAATATGAATGAAAGATTATTATTAAAAATTGTAAATGAAATATTCGCCAATTGGTACTCTGCATATTTCATCCTGATGATTGATGTAAAATAACTATACTCGATGGTATAATTTTTCATCCACTAATCCTTGAATAAAAAATTGATTCAATAGTTTCATGAGAATATTATTTTAGTGCAAGGTTCTTTACTCCATCAATGTTTTTATCTAAAATAACCCAATACGTCCGTTTTGTAAGTATTGTAGTACTTCACACCGTTTAGTGACTGGATGTATTCCGACCATCTTGCCTGAATTCTCTATACTTCAAACAAATATATACGATCCTGTGCTATCTCTCGACTAAAAAATGCACCTTGTAACTTGCAATGATAATGGTTCTATGTATGGCAGCTATGAAATTGTTTTTCTCAACTATGGTTTCTATCACGATTAAAATATGACAGATTCACACCAGCCTGGCTCATTCAGCACATACCAGATAGTATAGTACTGCTGTAGAACGAATTGGTATGTTTTTTTTTCTATTGCTATCATTCTCAATACATTATAAATTAATACAACCTGAATTACAATCATGAAAAAAAACATAAATATTAGTAATACACAAGTTTCATTAATAGTATGCAAAGAAAATTCAAATAACTGGCACATGTAGCGCAGTGGTTAACGCGCTCGCTTCATGTGATCTGGGAGGCGAGGGGAATTCCGAATCCAGTTCGATCGTCGCCGCCGACCATCTTTACACAGGTTTTTCATGGTTTTCCTCTGTAGTCTAGGCTAATGCCGGGATGGTTCCAACAATAAGTCGGCAATAAGTCGGCCATCACCGCTTCCTTCCTACTATCCTTCCCATTATCCAAGAACCTACATCTCATCATCCCATCATCTCATTAATTATTCATCCGACGCCATTTGATCTCAGTTATCATAACAGTGCGTCGTTAAATCCAATATATATATATATATATATATATATATATATATATATATATATATATATATATAAAAGGTCAAGTAAATGACCTTACCTTACAAGACAACGATGTTTGTAAGCATCGTTTATTTGTACCCCCAAACAACTTGGCGAACGATCGCGCTCAATGATGAAACAAGATTTGTATAGGCGTTAACCCAGTGGAGGCCCGAATTGGCCCAAACCAAGCACACGGGGCCATAGAAATTGTACGTACACCCACCACTCACGCACTTTGCTCAGACTTTGCTCGGAGCAAAGTTTTAAATACGGTAAATTTTGTATTCGTTTTATTCAATTCATATTAAATCCGTTAAATATAATCTATTAGTGCTCTACGAATGGCAGTGGCTATAGTCGATGCCCTCGGTAATGATTTTTTTCACTTACGAATCTTGATTATATCTCTAATTCGATTGAATATGTATGAGATCAACAAATTAGCGTCTACTTATCTCCATGGTGACAGAGCTTCGTTCATGCTTGAGTTGAAGTATATATATATATATATATATATATATATATATATATATATATATATATATATATATATATATATATATATATATATATATATATATATAACTCTGCTTCATAACTGTATAATATATAAGTGTTTTGCCCTGGCAACATCCAATTATATCGTATTAAAATAGGGTGATCACTGAAGACTATACTCTTTGAAGCAAATTGAATTTACAGCATCTGGTTCGATGTATAATTAGTTAATTACTCTTATTTTCGTGTAGCGTCGGTATTATATAGCTGTTGATAAGTTGAAATGATTATTTCTACAAATAATGATATCGAGAAGGCAGAGGGGTAACTCAACTGATGCAACAATAATTGTATGCATACACTATATTGAATCAACAATGAAACCGCAGTAAAAAAGTAAATGTAGCTTGAATATCAATTCCATAGTTAGATGAGCGTAGCGAAGAGTTTCATCACATATACCGAAAAATTTTGGGCTGTATTTTTTTTTGTCTGTGTAATTTTGTACGCGGCATACACAGGGACGTCGTTAGGATTTGTGTAATGGGGAGCGCAGGTTGGGCACTAGAAAAATCGGTAGTACGGTTTTCCCGGAAAAAATTTGGAAAGTTCGGAAAATCCTTACAAGAATAACCCAGGGGGAAAATACTTCAAAACGAAAATTTTTCACAAGCTTTCAAATGCATACAGAATATGAAAACAACTATCATACACATTTTCAATAATTTGTGCAACAATCGGATGAGACTTGAAGAAAACGCAATAAAAGTATACATTTCATCAAATATCAGGATCAAAACATGTAATGCAAAGTGTATGCGACTGGTTGCTCTATAAATAGCAACAAGTAGCAGGTAAGGTTTTTGAGCGTTTGAAGTAGTCCAAGATTTGTAGATGTAGATTGAGCTGACAGAGTATTTTTCAATTTCAGATTCCCATACTTCTACGCTCATCTCACAACGCACATTCTGCGTTTTCCCAGTAGATAGACATCAACACGAGTTTTAATTACTAACAATGACGCGGCACTAAGTCACTAGGTGACTAGGTGACTAAGACTAAGACACTAAGTCCTATTACTTCACTAATATAAAATAAAGCGAGTAAAGAACTTCCTTATATCATACACCGGTACTGAAAAAAGCTTCGCAATTTTCATTACTTTTTCCCTTTGAACAATTAACGTCCGCAAGACATAGAAAATCTGGACATCCGTTTTATGGTCTCATTCAAAATCATAATTATGAGTAGATGAGATACATCTGAACTAATTTAGCCTATTTAGAAGTAATTTAGAACTAATTTAACTCTGAACTAATTTAGCTTTATATTATGAACACATTTTAATTATAAAAGCATCTAGAAATGAAAATTGGATTCCTCATCCATCAACGAGACGTGATATATAGCTCATTATCCCTGAGCTTATTGAACAAAGAGTCTAAACTATGTGTGATTGTTTGTGTTCCAGAACAATGTAGAAATGCCCTCGGGATGGAATCTGGAGTTATTCCAGACTCCGATATTTCGGCTAGCTCCTCACACGCCTCTACCAACGTTGGTCCGTATATGGGCAGGTAAGTCAACCAACAACATTATTGATAAATAGAAAAATTCAACTTAAGCCTGAATATTGAATCTGACTCACACAAGAGAATAGGAAAAGATTGTCAAATAGCAATAAATATTATATATATATATATATATATATATATATATATATATATATATATATATATATATATATATATATTTATATATATATAGCATGAACGGAGCATTCAAGTCTAGTTTCCTATAGTTACAAAATAAAATGATATTACTCAAAACTCATCGTAAATAAGTTGAATAGTTATCAATAACTTATCTGTAGAATTATTATTTCAAATTCTTACACTGTTTCAAAGCAATCCTCGAAAACCTAATACTTCTTCAATTCGAGGCCCATGCGCTCTGGCTTATACTCTACGAACTTCTTTTATACAATGTTTTCCTCGTTTCGAATGTCATAAAAATCCGAACTTCGAGTTAAGTCTGCAGGTTGTGGCGCTGTTTTTCACTTACCGGAAATAATAACGATATATCCAATCCTTTTATCAAAACTCAATGGCTTGGACGTGTTTCGCAGTTCATTTACCAACCTGAGGGGCATAGTGCGATCTACAAACCAACCGCTTCAACTTCTAGATGGCGCGCTTTCTTTACTGTTATTACTGAGAATACCTCTTGTCGTCGACGTTGAAACGATGGAAATTCTACAGTTTAGGGATTATCACAAGACTTTGCCATTCGTTCTTCAAAATAAGATAGATATTATGTATATATATATATATATATATATATATATATATATATATATATATATATATATATATATATATATATATATATATATATATATATATATATATATATATAAAAATATATGTGAGCACGGTTGCTCACCACTGTCGCATGAAGATGCAGGGTGAAACTCTGACGGAACGTCGCAATGAAAGGTTCGTGTTAGAACCCCAAATGCTTTACAATCGTGGCAAAATTACAGAGAAAATATTTTCACCATATATATATATATATATATATATATATATATATATATATATATATATATATATATATATGGTACAAATTTCTAGACACTAACAGCAGGTAAGTTATGTATATATATGATATATATTTATATATATATATATATATATATATATATATATATATATATATATATATATATATATATATATATATATATATATCATATATATATAACTTACCTGCTGTTAGTGTCTAGAACAAATTAGCAAATCCATTTGGTAATTGGGACGCGAATAAATAATTAATCCTCTGTAACGAACGAGAGACAGTCAACATCTTCCAAAGTGCTTCCCAGATTACCTAACATACTCTGCTACATATTTAATCTGGATAGTATACAGCTTTCTTCGATCCAATATTAATGCATTCATCTGTTGTACGCGACAAAGCTGATGACATGTATATGCATAGAGTAACGAAAATTAATTAGGAATACTAGAGCTTTATCTCATGTAAACACTTTCTCACGTTTCTAGGTTTCGAGGTTAATTAATTGAGATTAATGAAAAATGTATCTGATTTGCTGATCTGAAATGATACGTTTTCTAACTACACGACATAATTTTTTTTCCTACGTATTGTTGTCCCTTACTTTGTGATTAATGAAGAGCAATACACATCACAATGGTTCACACGCAAAAAGCTGGGAATTTTAATGAAAATGAAACTCATTATAATATCAAAATGATATGGATGATATTTTCCATTATTTGTATTTCTGTGAACAACTGGCTGTACTGTGAAAATTGAGACTCACTATTTCTATCAGGTTATGCAACTTTGAGAGAATAAAAGTCATCAGTTTCAATTATGCAGAAACCGAGTATAACGTGGCTCCTCCATCAATGTTAAATGCAAGCCATGGGAACGTAGCTTCCAAACAATGGAGCATTATTGAATACCAATACGTGAAGATCGATATCTACAAACGCATACCACGACTCAGACCCATGTTTCAATTGATGTATCAAACATGGGACATGTAATTCACACAAGCGGAGCGGTTAGAGCGATCCCTGTCAACAGATATGATATTGATCATGCTTGATAGCAATAATTGTAACGAAGCACAGCGAATAAAGCGGTACGCATGCAAACGGTCATGCCAGTCGCAATATATATATATGGAAGTCGTAATTCTCGCTTTCGGGATAACGAGTGGATGTGGTTCAACAGGTATAGGAGCAACCAGTGGAAACCTTGATTAGCACGCCTTTATTCAACAACGCAATAATATAAATATCGATGCTTACAACTGAACCTTATATATTATAGTTAGATTACTAGTTGAAATGATAATTCTCAAAATGGTAATATATCGATTGGTATGTATATGAATTCTTTGAAATGTTAAGCCGAAATATTATTGATCATATAAAAAAATATAATAACGATTATAACGTTCAATTTCAAACGGAAATAAAAAAATGTATGACGTAGGTGCTTCGACGTACTGTCCACAAGGCACTGTCCGATTAATTTTCAGTACACTAATCACACGCCTGTGCACCATCAACGTTCAGGCAATTTTGAACGACCAACTATCCATTATCCTCCATAAATCTTTAATTGTTATTGAAAACGTCGGACGATGCAACATTTCTTAACAAACGACAGAGAGCAAAAAAGCAGTTATCTCTCTCTTTCTGCTTGTATTATATTCATTCGCTCTATAGTAGTCGCTGCAGGACATTCTACGTCACTGGATTGCTACAGAGAACAATGTTGATATCATAAGTAATTGTAATGATTTCAATTATATGCAATGATATCGTTCATAAGAATGTTACAATAAGCTATGTAATATAATTATTATATCCCATGATTAAATCATTCGAAAATGATGTTTTTTCGTAAAATCACGCTTGGAAATGTGGCATTGGTACGGAGTTTCAGACAACTTTTCGAATAATGTACACGTATAATTTAATATAACGGTATTTTGTTCATCGTGCGAAATTTATACAATCATTTTTGTGACAGTTATTTTTGTGGCTACCCTGCAATACATGAATGAGATCATTGAAATATATCTTTCTTTTCAAAATTAAAGTTTTCTGTAGGCACATATATATTATTTTTTCAAATTGGCCTCATCGTATAGAAATTAGAAAGTATGTATTAGATCAGTATAAAAATAATCTAAAAATAATTGAGTAAGAAAATAATATGGCGCATAGCTACAGATTCTGTTTATCCATTTTTAATTGAAGTACCCATTATCCTCGTAGCTTTACTGCATTGAAAATGCTATTAAAACTGAATATAAAATACCATCACACATTACGTGTATGTGATCTATTCCATCTCTACACAGCTTCAGACTAATGAATCTCTACGATGTAGTGTTTCTATATTCACATCCTTAATAATGTTCCACTAGGGTAAATCTACTTTCACATAGGTTTCAGTTTTTCGCTCTATACAGCAAATTCCATTAAAAAGATATAGCAAACTCGGCGTGCAAAAATAGATAACAATGTAATTTATGTTTCTATGGTGACTCTATTTCATAATAACAGTTTTATCAGTTAAACGGTTTTATACTTTTTATGTTTAGATTATTTTGTAACCTTAGTTGAAAGCTGATCGTATCTGTGTATAGTTTGTGACAGTGGTAAATCCAGTAAACTCAGTGAACTCAGTGAAATTTCAGATATTCTCGTTCATTTCATTTGATTAAAACTCACAGTTGCATAAGGGAGATATCACGTTTGCCCATAGCATGTTGAGAAGTTGAGGACAAACAAACCAATACTAAAGATGTGATTGGATCATCATTGGAGAACACAATTAAGGGATACAAATTGGACTACTTAATACAACAATGTATGACATAATTTGAAAAAAACACACAGCCTACAACTGATGAAATATTGAATCTCTTATATATACCCAGCAGCTGAACGGATATTCGTGATGCAAAAACAAGCTATACGCATCATTGCTGGCATTTCTCGCCGTTCGATCGCACCCTCAAAAACCTCAAAATCCTCATCCTTACATCATCCTTTGAGGTTTCACAAACCTCAAAATCCTCATCCTTACATGTACTCTCATCCAAATTGCCAGTTCCTATGTTCACTCCAATACCAGCCTCTTTCCTAAAAAATCCTCTATACATAACTACCCTACAAGTCACAGTAACTCAATCCGTTCTCTCACACACTCTCACGCTTTTTTCACTCACAGCCCTCTCCATCTTTGCACAACCATTTATAATAAATTACCCGCCCATATAACCAACCTTACCAAACTTTCATCTTTTAAATACAACCTGAAATCTTTTCTACTTCAGGACCCCTCTTGTGACCTCAATGAATTTCTCACTTCAAAGTCACACTAGTCAGCCATTCCATCATCTTACATATGATCTATATTTTCAATCATCTCTTTCTGTTTACTCATTTTCATTTCTAGTTTTAAGTTTTGATGTTTTCTATATTTGTATCATGTGCAAATCTTAAAAAAAAACTAAACCAGACTAAACATGTAATGCATATACATGTATGTATCAAATTGATAATTATATCAATGGATTTTGTAATGGCCTCCATAGTGTCTAGACATTCGAATTGGTTTGCTAAGTAACGAATGATTTGACGAAACATCACTGATGTTACTAAGTTCGTTCAATAAGTGAATTAAGTGGTTAAAAGCCACTTTACACAATCAATAAATTTCATGCGACTAATTTCTCAAATTTATTGCAGACAAGTAGAATACCCACGTTTCCTATATTGCCTTCACTTGAGAACGATAATGTTTTAATTGCATGCGGTGATTGTACAAAGTTGAGATAAGTTTAACTTAACTGTGATATTTCACCTAGCTTACCAATGAGTGTAGCGTCTACGGTCACAAGCATTTTCGTTGACTCCGTAGGATCTACAAACCGTACATCGGCATTTACCATTGAACACACCAAAAAAGGTGTAGATTGTATACGTTGTCAACGTAACTATATTCATGGCCAATTTTATATTTGAGCACAAAACGATTTTTCAACAGCACGTTTCAGCACAAAACAAGCATATTTCAAATGATTATGAAAAAGTTGACATTTTAATGTGGGTAGCTGACCCCCCTCCCCGCCATACCAAATGTGGAATAACTCAGAAACGGGAGCAGCACAAAACGATTTCTCTACAGCACATTTCGGCAACATCATGAAAAGTATACATTTCAAATGTGGGGACTGGCCATTCACTTGACATTAACTGCCCCCCCCCCCCCACCCTCATTGAAATGAGAATAACTGAAAAACAGTAGCAATACGAAACGAATTTTTTGTAGCACATTTCACCCAAAAACGAGCACATTTCAATGCGTTTAGAGAAAATTCGAATTTCAAATGTGGGGGGGGGGCTGTATTTTTCCTGAAAATTCCTATCCAGATTTGTTTGACAGTTGAGGTTCACGAAGAACGGTAATCAATTTTGAGTGCCACTACAATTGACTTAATCCATGTTAGAGGCAGGGAAGTGTTTTTTTTCCATTTTCTATCTTTGAATTCACAAAACATAATAATGACAATGTTCTTAGAGAATGTCGTGATTCATTTACACAGTTTGAATGTTGTCGTTTGTAGTGAAACATTGGTAAACTTTTTGTTGTATTTGAAAGATTTATGAATACATTCAGATTCCACAGCTTACTTGAAACTTCTTCATTTCAATTATTAAAAAAATTGATAACAAAAAATCTGTATAACTCACATTCAGTTTCTTAGAGAACGAGAGTTGAAAAATAAATCAATAACTGGAGCGCAAAATAGTTTAATTCCTTGAATCGACAATTATGTAGACCGTGTAAAATATTGAAATAATCGTAGTTTCATGAAATAATTATCAGCGTATGATTAGGATCAAACTCCATTCATTTTTATACAGTTTCATCAATTCTATGGAAAAAAGAATCATAATATATTGCAGGAAGGGCAATGTACGCACGGCATTTCCGATCATATCATACATTGTAGCTCTCGTATAACGTTGATAACGCGCTAAAAAACAAACAGTACAGTCGTCGATGCATCTGATCCATCACCACAAAAAGAATCTCTATTTATCTATTTTTCTCTATTTCAGTTGGCTCGTATACACATATTCCAATAACTCATGAACACTTTCATAGTAAGCCTAAATGCCTAACGATGCATTTCTCAAGCTCAATTAAAACAAGAATAAATTTTCATGAATGGGATTTGATAAAAATTCACACATTCCAAAAATAGATAGATCTTCCACTTAATATGAAAAACTCAATTCAGTATGACATTGGTATCGTAATATTGGTATGGTAGGCCTTTGGTATTGTTTGTGAGACATTTGAGATCATCGACCAATGAGAACACAGTACTAAAAAATCAATAATCTGTGTCGACTGAATTTTGTGTATAAATAGGACCTGACTTGAGCATTATAATATAAACAAATTTGAAAAAACAAATTTAAAACTCAGATGGAATTGTACCAAAATATTCATCTACTTCACTCACTGCGTTGGCTCTATTTTGCACTCATCACTGTAAAAATGAAGAATGAAGCCTGGTCGTTGACGTCATATTTTTGTTACAGATTACGTAACGAAAAGAACGGGGGAGCGTGGTGTCCTCGTAGCATTGTTGACAAACACGGCTCTGAGTATTTAGAAGTCAATCTGAATGGTATGTTCGTGGTGACCGGAACTCGAACCCAGGGCCGCTTCTCTTCGGGTATGGGCAAGGAATACACCGAAGTGTTCTCCCTGGAATACTGGAGGAGCGAGGAATCCAAGTGGAAAACATGGAAGAATAGGAACGGGACTCACGTAAGTGGAGAAAAAGTTGAGAACATATTGAAAGGATTTAAAGAAGTGGTGGTGCGGAGGAAAGTGTTAGAGAGGTTGGTTGGGTTTGTTTTTGGTAATCATTATTTGTTGTCTTTATCTTGTTCATATATAAGAGTTTCGTGAAAATTGAGGCCTTGCCACCACACTTTTTTGCAATTGTGTGTGTAATTGAATAAAAAATAATTGAATATTATTTAGTGGTGGCCGTGTGGATGCCGGTCCTCAAACACATTTTATTCGTGGAGGTTGTACCCAAAAATGTAGTCGAATACATTTTTTTCACAGAACCCTTTTTTTGACAAGTAAATTTATTAGAACGATATCTATGTTTCATAAAGCTATGTCAGTGTATTTTATAGTATATTTGCTTGGTCTGAGCTGTATACCACATCGATGTTTTTTTGCACATATTGTTCAATCTAGATTCGCTTATTTTTTCAGCAGTGCATGGGCTTGTATCAGTTCTAGGCACGTACAAATGGACTGATAATGAATTTTCAAATCATGTCATACAATTACTCATTATTTTCAACTTTCTCATTTTAGATTTTTAATATACTATTTTAACCTTGATACATCAATACATAACAAAATATTTTATACATTCTTGTGGGTGGGTTCCCATTAACGTAAAACACGGCATTTGAAATTATGCTTCCCTAACAATAGCACAGCTATACAAATTGAACGTGATATTCCCATCTGTGTTTGTTTACGAACTTTCGTAGATAAAATTGACAGGCGAACATGATAGAAGAAGTTGTGTAGTAGAATCCAGCGATGTTTTTTTTTATGCTGCTTAACGACCCTACCAACAGCTAGGTTATACGGGGGTACGAATTAGCGGGTGATAATGAAACGATGAAGTGATGATAGATGAAAGGACGTTTACAAAAACCCATGCCTTATGCGGGACTCGAACCCACGCCCAACGGTGAATTTTAGAGAGAACTACTGGCACCGACGCACAGCGCTGAGCAGAGCTATGATTATTGATAGTGTACAAGGAAATCGTCACTTGGACTGCCTACAAATTGGTTTTCAAACAAATGAGAAAAATAATTGTTTGTGCTTTTCCTTATTCTCCTCTTCTGTCTTATTATTCATACAATTCGTTTTGTGTTTTGTACGGCCGCTTTGCGCGATAATCCTACCATGAGTTCCATTAATTATTATTCTAATATGGCTGAACACCTTCTGTTAAGATCCTCGTCGTATTGACTTATTGTCATGCCTTTAACCCATTTTATTTCCAGTTTTTCTGAGTAGTATACCGACTTTAGTATGCATAAAAGGTTGGCTGATTTACGAGGTCTATCTATAAATCTCTCATCCTGACACAGTCGCTGATTGTGTTTGCCAAGGTTTGCAAGATGTTACGATTTTCTTTCTCAATAAATCCATGTGCTAGACGCCAATAGTGGAACGGGACGGAAAAAAAGACTTTAAAAGACAAGTTTCGGGAATGTAATGCAAGTTTCAACATGGTACTTCAAGTTTATCTACAGACACGATCCATTTTATTAAACCGCAACTTTCGTATCTGTTTTCTATTCGATACGCGACAGTCACAAGTATTTTTATATCTGTGCTCAGAGCCGTAATAACGTCTTGTTATATTTTAAGGTGCAGAAAGCATGAATTTTATCCATTCGTTTTTTTTTTCATGGATTCCTTCTGTTGTGTTTTCTTTACCTCAAGTAGAAATATACGTAAACATAAATGTATGTATGTGTGCATGTTATGTGATTTGCGAAGAGATAGCTGTGGGTGTACGAGAATACTTTTAGATTTTCAGCCTTCGATTTTCGTTAACTGAGAAAAAAATTACAGTGAAAATTGAGCATTCGATAGTCGAAAGACTTACGATTGAATCGACCATGTAAATAGTGAGCTCTAGTCACTAGTGTCGCCTTCATTGTTGACATCGATGGTATTTGATTACTATCATCGCGGCAAGGACTTATACTTACGCTTTTTGTCGATGCAAAATCATCATTGAAGATGAGAGAATTTTGGGAAATAACCGAATTGAATGAAAATAATATAATTTAATTTGACTCCATTTTTATAAGTGTGGGAAGTGATCATTGCGTCCCTCGTTTCACCACTAGTTTCCTAGTGAAGTTTATTCAAGTATTCGAGTAGAGTGGAGGCCCGAAGTGGACCAAGTACGCGAGGCATGAAAAGTTAGAAACCCACCACCCACCCACTTTGCCCGAACTACCGGCTATGGCCAAAGTTTTAAATACAGTACATTTTTTCTTCATTTCATTTAATTGACGTTAAATCCTAAAAGCTCTACGAATGAGTCGATGTAGTGCTCGGTAATGACATTTTTCACTTACGAATTTGGATTATATCCCTAATTCTATTGAAGATGTATGTGATCAACAAAGTAGCGTCCACTTATCTCCATGGTGACAAAGCTTCGTTCATGCTAGAGTTGGAATATAAATTACATGTAACTCTGCTTAACTGTATCATAGAATCAGAGGTCAACGTTCCACAGAACGATAACTGATTTTGTCTTGGCAACATCCAATAATATAGTCTTAAAAGAGAGTGATCACTGAAGACTGTATTTTAAGTACCAAATTCAATTTACAATGTCTAGTTCAATGTATAATTACTTTTAATTTCGTATAGCATCGGTATTATAGCTGTTGATTCGATTACATTATTGTCTCCAAATAATTGCATCGAGAAGGCAGAGGTTTAACTTCAACTGTAGCAACAATTGTATCACTGGACTGCATGTCATTAACAATGAATGCTACAGGAGTACAATTTTTTAGTTTAACTTAAATTTTAATCCTTCAGTAGAAAGACATCAACACGTGTTCCAATTGCTAACAATGTCGTGGCTGTAGATAGAAGACACCACATCTTATTTGTTCTCCAATATATAATGAAGCGAGACTAGAATTTCCTTATATCATATATACCGTTAACTGGGAAAAGCTTCGCAGTTCTCATTCCTTCTTCCCTACAAACCAACAATGTCCGCAAGACATGGAAAATCTGCACACCCACCTCAATAGGATAAGTGAATGTTTATGGTTTCGTTCAGAATCATAAGTATGAGTGAATAATAAATGTATATATCTATTTATATAAATGACTGAAACTCAGCTGGGAATATATTTTCAAAAAAGAGTTCAAAAACTATATTTTCACATTGCGATACAAACGACAAAATATACACTTTACTTTCGTGTTTGTTATTCAATGCGCAGACGGGATAGATTGTAACAAAAGGCTTAGGATTCGAGAGGAATTTCGGTAGATCTAGGGATGTATGGTCTACTGTGCCTTGCATGAATGGAAAACAAACAAATCCCGTCGTGGGAAACTCGAACTGGACTGAATCGGTAAAGATGTATTTGTATGCATACCAAAAGAATAAAACAAAATCAATGATCTAAAACTAGACAATGTTGAATAAAGTATACCAATGTGACATTTTATAGGTCTTCTTTTGAAATAAATGTTGACTTATTACGCGTCTTATTGTTATCATTTTGATGACAAAATATAATTATTTCGTTCATGATTTAATATACCCAATACAAGAAGATGTAAGGTACTTGAATATTTAACTGAACACAGTACTGATAGTAATCCCTCTCTACCAGTTGAAATTAACTCGCATATATAGCGATAAAGATAGAGATATAGAAATACAGAGATATAGAGAGACAAAATGTTATTTCTCAACTACACATTCAAATCCTAAATTCATCCTAAATCTCAAATTCAATACATATAGAGAAATAGAGAGACAAAATGTTATTTCTTAACTACATATTCAAAACCAAATTAGAATGTTTAAATTAATTTTTGACAATAATTGTGTGAAACTGAATAATTAATAATTGATAATTGATCTCTTTGACCGCACCGTTCGCCGGCTAGAGCGATTTCAAGTTTAACATGGGAGCGCCCGAGCACTATCACCGACTGCTGAAATTTGTCGTCGCGATATTTCAATGTTGAGCAAACATTTATTTTTCGAAAACGAAAAAAAAATCGAATACTTTTGTAATTTTTTTTCATGTATCAAGTTCAGATACAAATTTTATCAATGTGTCTCCATATATTCTGTTGCAAACTTCAATTTGTTCCACTATTTCTTTATTTCTTCCTTATATTTATTTTCGACCCGGTACAGTGTCATTACGACGCGCGTATGCAAGTAATTTAAGCTTTAGCGTATCTGGCTAGAAAATGGCGGATCTCTTTAAATCATAGACAGATTAGGAAGGCTTGTTGCCCGAACAGATGTTTGAAATAACTCTGTTCTCTGAAGCGCGAAAGAGAAATGTAAGATAAGAGGAATAAAACGAGCTGCCACTGAAGGAAAAGCGATAGATAAACCGTAAAACAATAGTGATTAGTGATTACGAAAAAAAGGAGAAGAACACAATTCGGGAATTGTAATTGTTCTAGGTTGTAAATCTCGATGTTGTTTTCGTTGTGAATCATGAATAGAAGATTTAAAATTGTCCAGACAGATTAGAGCACAACTTGAAAAAATATTAGAAGTGTTTCGAACTTTGATTGAAAGTGTATTCAATTAATGCCAGTAGGCATATTAAGAAGCTTTTCCAATAATGCTCGATGATTATTGTTTCGCAACAACAGTTATGTTATATGGAGGGATGAATCATGTAAAAAGAATTGAATAAAATCTCATAATGGACTCGACCCCACGTGCGATTTGACTTCAGTGGTGTCTCGGAACTTGATACAGGCTCCGCAAACTTGCAAGCGGCGATTGCGATTCATCGGGACTATTGCAAATCAACACAATATGCACATAAAATCACAATTATTCGCCCGGCAATATGCCAAATACCTTTTACTAGTATATATATATATATATATATATATATATATATATATATATATATATATATATATATATATATATATATATATATATATATATATATATATATATATATATATATATATATATATATATATATACCAATGAATCGTTAACACTTGATAGTCAAATGTTTACAAGTAAGTTTCACAAATAAGTAACAGTTAGCATAAGATTATAATTTTTAAACTCTTGAAACGTAAAAACATGCCACTTTTTTCTAATTGAATTGCATTTTTTTTAAAGTTCTTTGCACATAATCTTAATTTTCGTGTATAACTTGAAATGATCTGTATAAGTATATGTCTGGACGTTACAGAATTTCTTCAGATAGTGTAAGTATATGCAGAATTCAACCACAAAATGTGTATATCTGTTTAGTAAAACCACCATGTACTGCGTACGCTCACCCTCTACAACTTGCTGAAAAATAAAGGTTTTGTTTCGAGTGGCAGGTCATATTTCCTGTACTCACCACCCCGCTTAGTGGGGTCATTCATCGCGTATGTTAGAGAGGTGGAAATCGTGCTAGAGATATTCTGAGTGGAAAATACACAAGTCATTTGCATACATATACTTCCTTTCTTACATAAGCATTTTCTGGTGGGTCGACACTCTTCATCGTCAGTTTTAATGGTTAAGAGAGACGGTCGATCGGGACCACGCTAGTGAAATATTTGTCAGAGGAATACCAAAAAGTGCAGAAATGAAATCCGTTTTCCTAACACACATAGTGTAGAAGTATTTAAGAAGGGTAAATGGACATACCGTCAGCAAATATTGGAAGAATAACTGGACTAAATGCACAGACGTAAATCAAGCCATTTTGTTGGCGGTGCACTCTGGCTGAGGCTTTGCTCGATTTCCATTCCTCGATCAAATTAAACGTTCTATGGTATATACTCTCGTTAATTAACGACCAGAGATGAGCGTGATTTATTAATAGGCCATCTGATCAATATCATTTGTTGTCATTTAGATATATCCTAATTGGATATCTGGTCACCGTTGTTATAATCACCCAAACGTCACTGAGCAACATGTACGGCCAAGTCCTAACTCGACCGATTCTCAGAAACTTAGTGCTAGAACGGACGAGTTGAGATTCGGTCTATAGTCCTTCATTCAGAGTGAAATCCGTTCTCACAAAAAGGGACTATTAGTGCCATATACCATTCGATTCAGTACATTTCAAGCTATTATTCCCTACATGATACTTTTGAAATAAGTGTCAAGCACAGGCGCCATGAAGCTTAGAGTACGGGCGTCGCCTACTTTTCGAAGGTGCAAATCACAACATTCAAACTGACATTCGTTTTCTGAGAACTAAATCTCTCTCTGCCCTAAGCTTGGAGTGTCTTGCGGTAGTACATTTATGGTTTAGGGCTTCATTTGATTAGATAATGGGAAGCTTTCCATTCCTTGATCAAAGTAAACATTGCTGCGCCTGACTATCAATGAAACGGCTCGATTTTAGCCTGTGCATTGAGTCCGGCTAGACTTCCAGTATACGCCCACCAGTCAGTCAAATCAACTGTTCAGCATGAATCTCTTGTGACAGATACGGGAAAGCAACACGATGTTGCTCTTCGATCCGTACATAATCTCATATACTCCTGTCGTCATAGTAGCATCTCTTTACACATTTTAATTCGCATGATATAATTGCCAGCAAGGAGGGTCGAACAAAATGAACAATTAGTTGTGTTAGCAACTAGCAATTAGTTGTGATCGCATTGACAATGACAGGTAGATGGTAGTCCATCTAAAAGTTCCACCTCGTTGTCCAATATAAATCACTGTAGTCGATCTACTTTATAACCTCTTGCACATGCTCCAGTAACATTAACGGACGCATGATTGGCTTGCTCACTTACTCGTGAGTTACTTGTTTACGCCCACTGTATTCCCTTCTCTGTGTATACTGTCGTATTCACCACTCCCATTGCGCTAATTAAATGACACTTCGGACAGCAATATGAACGCTTCATTACGATGAGAACCTGAAAGAGTTGATTGATGGACAATGTGAGTCGCTTCAGTCCACACGCGGGAGAAAACTATTTTTGTTCAGGGCCTGTAAGTATCAAGCCATGCTTCAAGAATTAGCGTATTCAATTAAAGAATAATTGCGCGATATTTCGCGATTCTACGGACATTGTCAGTGCAACCGTGGATTCATTGAGCGGGCTCTGAGCTATTTTTTTTTAACAACTGCTGGAGCACCATGTTGAAAATGAAAATTGTAATATAAAAATGAATGAATATGAATATGAATATGAAAAAATGAAATGAATATGAAAATGAAATATAGTAACTATTTGATGAAAGTTCATTTGTTTATTCTAGACTGGGCTCACAGAAATCAATACTCGATATTTTACTCACAAAATACATATAGTTAATCTCTTGACGTTTACAACTTGATAATAACCATGTGTAATTCAACGTATTTTGGTGTGTCTTTATGTAATAATGAGCCAATGAGTAATGTGAAGAAACAATTCTTATATATAGAACAGAATCATATGAAATTTCAATTGAATTGAATCTTTTACTTTCCGAAATACCAAACACGAACTCATCCATCTACTGCTATTCTAGACATATCATTTGGTTCATGTAATCTATCAATCTTTTCCAAAGCCCCATACCCGTGGCACCAATTGAATACCATCAAATACACGGCTTGATTTTAGTCCTTGCGCAATTCTATTATTTAGTTATTTTCAACAGCTAAAGCACTACGCTGAGAATAATACTATGTACTTGACACTCAATTTTATTCTCAGCATAATGCTTCCTTGTGAAGGCATTACACTAACCATTCATTACATGGAGCGGATGATTAGTTGAAAAATCGGATATTGAGAAGTGTCAGTAGGCTTCCTGTATACAGAAGATCCTTTGCCATTCTTCTAAATCAGGAAATCAGACAAATACCGGCTCTTTCTTTTTCAACTTTGAACTTGATATGTCGATTATACGAAATGTAGTGTCTGAAGTAGCCCCTCCACAGCATCAACATGACAGTGTGATCTTATGATAAACATATAATCGACATATCTTTTCCATAAAATGAGTTCACGACACAACTAAACCATGGCCAAATCCCCTGTTTGGAGAGAATAATCTTCACCTAAACGAAAAATAACTAGCAGGAAGGAAAAACCGATGAATTCCATCATGCCATGTTTATGAATCATAGTTCTTTCATGAAGCAACACATTTTAACAAGCTAATAGTCGAAGTCTTCTTCATAGGAACACCAGGGAAAATCTCTTGCCCGTAGAGATCTCTTGCTCATCAATAATTCAGAATCTATTATACCATGAATGCTACCTTGATCGACTAAATAGTTCTCTAGAAATAACAGCAAACTATATTTATCCTGGTTTCCAAGAGATTCCGAGAGAGAAAGGAGGTACTTAGACGGTGTAAGTCCAATAGTACGCCTTCGATATTGATATAATCGTGGTATAACATTTTTCCTCTTTTGATTGTATAGTTTTTGACTATGTATCCCGTTATTAGCGCAATGGAAGTGGTAAAAGCGTCAGTATACGCTGACAAAGGTATGCATGAGGAGTATACAATCATACTCACGGGCGAGTGAGCAACCCAAACATGAGTCCGTTAGTGTGACTGGTGCATGTGCAAGTGGTAATTAAAGTCACCTATATCATCAATGGAGAGTATTATATTGGAAAAAGCTGTGAAACTATCAGAAAGATTACTATCTGCCTGTCAGTGCGATGAGAGCGACAGCTTGTACAAATAATTGTTTGTTTTGTTCAACGATGCTTGCTGGCAATCAAATCATGTAAATTAAAATATGTAAACAGATGCTACTACGACTACAGAAGTAAATGAGATCCCTGAAGCATTGCCTTACTGTCACCAGGCAGGGATTATAGTGAAAGTATAACCGTATTCAATTCAATGGTTAGAATCGCGTCAATACATTAGTGGTCGACAGCAGAGCGGGTGCACATGCTCATGTGCTATATATTCGTGATTAAGGCGTCTCCAGCCACCATATGCCAAAAGGTTCCCACCAGGGTGATTATTTTTCAGTATATTCTGAATATAACAATCTTTATTATCAGACTCTGTTGTCTCAATCAGTGGCTGCCAGAACGACACAGAATAATAAACGAATGATACAATGAAAGGAAGATCGGTAATAAATAAAGAAAATGAAACTGAAAATGTAACTAATTAGCATATGAAATAACAAATAAAAATCTAGAGCTATAAGGATGTGAAAAAAAAGATATGTGTTAAGAACTATCTGGATCGTCCTATTTTAGAAGGTACTTATTTTAAATGATATGAATCGGTTTCACAACAATGCGTTTATCTGAAGCCACTACGATTACATATGCTCTAGTCCACACTGGAAATGGTCACAAAACATGTACCTCACTTCACATTAATCATTTGATTATTTCTTGAGATAATTTATCGGTATCTGAGATAATTCGTACCTGCCGTTTTGGAGAAACGAAATAGATAGAAATGATAACAGAAAAATGTTGCAGAGATTGATTCACGGCTCCCTAAATTCGATAGTAATCGAATGAAATATGTTTTATATGAATCAATGTAATTTATATATACTTACTCATTTTACAACGCATATACTGCGTTTGCCTAGTATGCTACAATTATTATTATAGTGGAAGGGCCGAGTCTGTCAGTGCTGGCGCGACTGCTTTTCCACGTGTTGTATTGCAACTGATGCTGTCGCGAACTACGCTCTGCGGGCTGCATTCAGGAGTAATATCTAAACCTTTGAAACGTTACCTTATGCTCTCAAATTAATTAAATGAACTTCCCAAAGTTATGCAGTTGGTTGTATGTGTGTATATATGTTTGTTTGTAAGCATAGGTCGCACTATTTGACTGATCAACATGAAACTTTTTCTGTTCACTCAGGCTTACCCAACTTACTATTTTTGGGTCAAATCGGTTCAATCATTTTTTATATAAGCCATTTCAAAGTTTCTTAAAGCCCCATATGATCAGGCTAGGCGGGAAAATTGGAAAAATGAAATCTCTCCAAACATTTTGTTCACTGAATATTACCATATGAATGATGAAAATTATTACATATTTTCGTGCAATTCGGACCAGCCGTTATGGAGAAAATAATTTAATACATATTATATGTAGACCTACATTGAATAGATGGAAAAAATACAAAAAATATGTTGACGAGATTCACGGCTTTCTAGATTCGGTTATTACTGTATAAAGGTATATTTTATATGAGTCAAGGTGTGTAGAGTTTTCGATCATACTTTATTGAGATATCTCGCTTATTTTACAACCTATAGTCTGCGTTTGCGTAGTTGAATATTGTAACAATAGAACAATTTTTTTGATCCCTCGGAAATAAATATATATATATATATATATATAATATATACAGGCTATGTTTAATATCTGACGAAACTGATATTTAAACAATAAGTGTCTACATGGCATAGTAGCTACGATGGCTGACTCTTGAATAAAGGGTTCAATTACAGTGCATCATCAAACATGGTACAAAAATGAATAAACACATTAATGTATCTACTTTGTTTTGGTTTCAGCTATTACCTGGTAATACTGACACTAACTCTGTGGTCGAGCAGACTCTAGATTATCCGATCATCGCGTCAAAGATACGCTTCGTTCCGTACAGCGAACACGTGAGAACAGTCTGCATGAGGGTCGACATTGTAGGGTGTAAATGGCACGGTAAGTCTTTTGAAATAAGTTTATCGTTAACTAGAGGTGACCTATCTAGTCAACTACAACGCATTGCTCAAAATTATTTTTCTTCAACCACTATATGAATTTGTAGATCAAATATTCATAATATGGTGAGTCTATGTAAGCATCTTTGATAACAGTTTTGACGCTTACAAAACAGGTCAAGTGCTAGGCTATACTCAGTCATTCAGTCGTAAATGACAGAACGTACAGAACGGATGGTCCGATTTTTTTTTAATCATCGTTCAATATGTCATAATGAGTGCAGATTCATTAGGCCTGAAACGCCTTATCTTATCACAAAGATCTTAGTAATTTAAAATTCACTTCTAATCTAGATAGACACATGTTCGTTGGAAAATTGTGAAAAAATGGCTAGTAATAAAAGTAAAAATTAATATTCCTGATAGTACTAGCTATACCGATCTCGTTTATTATCAATTGGATACTGACTATTGAAATAATATATTACAAATCAGAAATATATTCAAGAATTTACATTTTGGTGGAGGTGCCGGGTCTGGTACTGTATATGTACTTTCGAACATATTGATTATTGATTATTACTGAGTTTTATTAGTGGTTTGTGACGTCATGAGTACTCATTTGTTATTGGTTAAAAATGGTTAGTAATAAAAGTAAAAATTAATATTCCTGATAGTACTAGCTATACCGATCTCATTTATTATCAATTGGATATTGACTATTGAAATAATATATTACAAATCAGAAATATATTCAAGAATTCACATTTTGGTGGAGGTGCCGGGTCTGGTACTGTATATGTACTTTCGAACATATTGATTATTGATTATTACTGAGTTTTATTAGTGGTTTGTGACGTCATGAGTACTCATTTGTTATTGGTTACATATTTATTTCGTCTCTGTCAACATATTTCTTAATTGACTACATGACCTACTGTAGGCCTATTATCAATACTTGGACAAATTATTTAAAGTTTAAAAAGATGACCAAATTAAATTGTAAACAGAGATAAGTATATTTCACTGATATTTGAAGTTTTATCAAGTGATAATAGCTATAGTTATATCACCTTCAGATTGAATTTATATAGATTTTATAAAAATAAAACATTTACTTTCAATCGCGATAAAACGTGTCATGTGGCTGAAGTCATGTGAATTCATGTGGATGAATGAATGTGGATGTGGATCAAGTCGTTATTAGTGATCATTAATTGTATTTGCTACCGTGTATATTTTTATTCAAATTTAATTCAATTAGTATGCTACAGTACTGATACACAATGGAACAAATTAGTAAGTTGAATTAAGAACTTATTTTTTCGTTTTATATACGGATTTCATAGGAAAAGAGATGTAGGCCTATACATGTATGAACCAGATATAATGTAAAATGTGGAAGACTATATCAATAGTTAAAGTTGGTATCAGAAGTTCAGAAGTTCAAGTTTGAATAATCTTTCACACCATGGTGAGATTTGTTCATAAAATGTAGAATGTAAATGATCAATATATTCGAAAATACATATCCAGTATCAGACCCGGCACCTCCACCAAAAAGTAAATTCTTGAATATTTTTCTGATTTGTAATATATTATTTCAATAGTCAATATCCAATTGATAATAAACGAGATTAGTATAGCTAGCACTATCAGGAATATTCATTTTTGCTTTTATTAATTGCAATTTTGAATTGAGTCCAGTTGAAGGTTGTGATCTCTGCTAGTATAGATGGTTGAACGTTTGTTCAACCGAATTTGTTCTTTAGACTGAAACAAGTCGTTAATAGTAAGCTTGAGTCGACAATAATCGTGCGCAATGTCGGCTTCACCCCTGGTATTGTATATTGGTGTATGATAAGTCTTCATATCTTGTATGTATAGAGCCATGAAAGACAAAATATATATCATGAGTTATAGATTAAAAATTACATATTGGGATTGTGATATTGATAATATTACCACGATCATAGATTATATCAAAGATTATGAATTAGAGATGTTTGTGACAGAAAAGACAATTGAATGCATCGCAGTAACTGATCAGAGTTAACATGCTGATAGATAGGGCATTAGTTGAACTTTGACAGATTTTATTTATGAAAAAACATCAGAAATACAATTTTTCATTCTTATGTTATGTAGAAAGTATTGTTATCCGAAATATATCCAAAGAAGAGCAATTTTGTATATCTCCTAAACCTAGCTGTATACGTATTTAATACTTGACCTAATTTTGACAAAATAATGAACAACTACTAATGGTTTTCACGTTGCATTTCAGAGGGACTCGTGAGTTACTCAATGCCCCAAGGAGCTCGTCGGGGTAGTACAGTTGACCTCACAGATCGCACTTACGACGGTCGGGAGACGTGGGGTCATTTAACTGGTGGCTTAGGTCAACTTGTAGACGGAGAAAAGGGGCCAGATAACTTTGGTCTCGACACGGGACGCGGCAGAGGTAAGATAAGAAAGCTGCTACATAGAATGTATGGACACAAAATTATATTTGCATTTATATTGGATTTTTTCAAATTCATTTATATATGTGTGTGTGTGTATATATATATATATATATATATATATATATATATATACACTGGCGTCGGAAGCGGAGGGGGGCAGGGGGGCATTGCCCCCTCCCCCAACTTTTGGCCAAGGGGGGGGGCAAGGGGGGACAAGAAAAAGGTCTTGCAAGACTCAATTTGTCGCGTTGTTTCCTGTTGAAACCCCTTTTTAAAATTAGTTGTCATTTTGGTCGCAATTGTTGAGCTTGCCCCCCCCCCCAAACTTTCAAAGTGTTCCACCGCCCCTGTATATATATATATATATATATATATATATATATATATATATTGAGGGAGAGAAAAAAAGAGACAGAAGCAGAGAGAGAGAGAGAGAGAGAGAGAGAGAGAGAGAGAGAGAGAGAGAGAGAGAGAGAGAGAGAGAGAGAGAGAGAGAGAGAGAGAGAGAGAGAGAGAGAGAGAGAGAGAGAGAGAGAGAGAGAGAGAGAGAGAGAGAGAGAGATGTATTCACGGAAGTATGGTATACTATACTGGCACACAAGTATGAAGTTAGAGTTTGTAGTTTGCAAGTTGCTCATATAAGTTCATGTTCTTGTTCTTATGCCAGTAGATGTAGGTGAATAACATACACAATTTGAAATTGAAGTTTGTAGAATTGTGAGGAGTTTATTTCAAATCAGAGTTTTCTGTTTGCGTTGCTTCGGAAGCATGAAATGAAATTGAAATGCATGAAATTTCATGAAATATAAAATGCTATAATAGAATAAGCAGCAGTAGAATATAGAGTAAACATTTTCGAACGGGGAATGAGCGAGTCTAGATCGTTCCCCTATCTCGTCGTATTTTATTTCATCAATATCGAAACTTCATCCAAAATCATTGTTACGAATTGAGGCTATGGATGAAAGTAGAATTTTTCAGAAGGGTCACCACAAGGGCTATCTTATCACACCATTTTAATTATTCTAAAATCTAAATAGAGAACAATAATTAGCTTTGATACCAGGACTCCGCTGTCTGTGTCCATACTTTTCGCAGCAGATAAAAGTATTACAGCCTCCAAAAGTCCGAAACAAATTAAATGTATGAACAGTTTTTGTGATACATCCGGACATACCAGCATTGATATTATACCGAGAATGAACCGAACACACGAATGTTGATATCTTCCACTTTGAACCAAGTCTCTTGGGCAATTTTGTTCACTCTTATTCTATTTATGTTGTTTACTTGTTCTCTTGTTTTGTAAATAAAATGAAGAATAAAACATGATATGAATAGAAATGAAATGAAATGTTCCCTTGTAAAGTTCATCACGATGCAATGAGAATATGAAAATAAATTAGTGATAGGCCTAAATTGGTATAATCACTAATTTGAGGTTGTAGTAAATTAATACTTCATCCTCGCATTTTCTTCAGGGACTGTGGGAAACCACGAAAAACCATGTCTGGATGGATGAAAAAGAGTGTTTGTTACTCTGGAGTTATAAATTATTCTTTCTTCTTTTTTCTACATGCACGATTGTTTAGTGCGATATTATTCGCAAGAGTAATACACGTTTTCTTTTACCAAGTTAAGATGTTTAGATCTGGATTTAAGTGACAGTTTATAGCTCGATTGGACGATATACTTTCACACTGTCACAAGTATGGTCCAGTATATTATGACAGCAGGCCACGTTTTCAATAAAGGTCATACGTGCTGTATGAGATATGTCACTTTCTTACGGGATGACCATCCATCTTCTTATTCCCACATGATCCCGTCCCTCTCCTAATCTCTATGAGTACCTGTTACTCTGACCGCTTTTTGACTTTCTAACTTACATTTCTCTTCCTGACCCGCCTTCTCTATATTTGATCTTTGTGGACTTATTCAGACGCTTTAAACTTATACCATTCTATGCTTCTACCGTACGTGCATGGTTTGATATGCCACATACCATGTACGTCTAAATTGGAGACAAGATCCAAAATAATATGAAAACCTGTGATCTCGCGTAGCATGAGTGAAGACGGGATCGTTATAGCTGCACAAAGTTCTAGAAATGAATACATAAATGCAAGCTATACCTTACGCAACACGCGAAAAAAGATCATAAAGGTCAGAAATTACTGTAAATAATCGGAAATGTTATGCAAAAGTTCACAACTATGAATAAATAAGACATTTTTAATAATTTAATGAGAAATATGAGATCTGTTGACAGTTGAATTGACAGTTGATTGTTGACAGTATTAACAGTTGAATGAAGATCAGTCATCTTTAATAATATACGTTGATAATATTATTTTTCGTTTTTAATGTCGTTTCATATATGACCTACCTAATTGAAGGTGATATTATGTAAGTTCATATTCGTAATCATAATAAGTAATAACCAAGCTTATTAGATGAGAATTTTCCGTATAAACCTCATCAAAATATGATTAATCTGAACTTGTCAAGTACAACTTCTAGTTAGTGGTAATAATATTATTATTCCTGAGTGGGTTTGAGGATCACTCCGATGAGGGAGAACCAGAAGCACAGCTCGAGTAGAAACTAATTATACAAAATTGCGTATTAAAATTGGCATGTGTTTGCTCTTCTATTCGCGAGTCGTACCACAACATTGTGTGGAATTCTGTGTGTACTTACATTCACGTAAATATGGGGTGTGAACTGACTCAAAAATGTACCAAACTTTTGTAATTATCATGCAATTATCTGTAATAATCATGCTTTTTCGCCGCAGATAAAACTCTTTCAGTTTAAGAAGTTCCGAACACATTATAAGCATAAATCGTTTTTGTGGAATATTTCAATTGCATTGGTAGTAGGAGTAGACCAGAAACCCGAAATTTGACTTCTTTCTCTTTGAACTAAGTCTCTCAAGCAACGTTCTTCTGCTATTCCTTTCTTGAAATGTTGGAATTTCTTGAAAATGTATTGGTCTTGAATGAAACACTTTCACTATTCAAATCTCCTTCTCTTATTTTCTTGAAACCTTGATAGTTGTGATCACATACATGCAAGAGTCACCAACTGGCAGTGAAGTGTTTTGTTCCTCCATAGCCAAAGACCTTGTTATATAACCTATGCTCCATAGTCCTCTTGTCAGTGATGCCGTGCACAGAATTCTTCTTTCAAGTTTCCTGTTTTCATCGTTGCTGTTATTTTTCGTTTTTTAGGGTGAATTTGTCATACTTGGTAAACGATGTAGTGATACAAACAGATTTCATCATAATATAAAGACCTTATATTATGATGAAATCTATTGGTATCACTACATCGCACTCGGTACTACCCCTAATTTTGAACAATTTCTTCCTGATTATGGTGTTTTCTGATAGTTAAACATTATATGTATATATATATATATATATATATATATATATATATATATATATACATATATATATATTCATTCATTTATATGAATGTATAGCTGAATGAGCGAGCGAAAACTGAATATATTTCGTTACGTTTGTTTTCTTCAATATTTCACTGAATCCTCACCTCACCTTTAAGTCCGATACTATTTCAAATGTTGTTTTTTATATGAAGGTCTATAAGAAAACAGTGCACGCCCGAGCGACGATTTTTCACGGAAGTTTTCCCTTTCCATTTGATTTAGTTGTTCTAAGGATGACTTATGGATAACCCTTACCTCAACGACTTTGCCCAACCTTTTTAGGGTCACGTAAGTCGTTGTCAAGAACTTCACCACTTCATCACTATGTCCTGGAAAATCATTCAAACTCAACCCCTTTGTTAGAACACCTCAAATGTTTTCTTGTGAACTTTTATTGTTCGGAAGTAATTCTCGTACTTCGAGCAAACTTTTTCAACTCCACCAGACTACTTTAAAAGCATGTTTATAATGCACAAATAGTATAATCTATA
The DNA here is from genome assembly GCA_907164805.1 of Brachyptera putata. Lineage (NCBI taxonomy): Eukaryota > Metazoa > Arthropoda > Insecta > Plecoptera > Taeniopterygidae > Brachyptera > Brachyptera putata. The sequence continues at coordinate 10,562,800 of OU015468.1, read as the reverse complement.
ATAAGTGTGACCGTCTAAACTAAATTTCTTCTGAGTGATTTAGTTTTGTATATTATTGATTCATAAATCGAACATATTTGCCAAAATAGGCCTACCGAAAATGGCGGTAAACTTTAGGTATTATAAGAGTGTCGTGTCATTGACCAAATAAATAGATTAACGATCTCATTCGATCGTTAGCGGTTTACTCATGAAAATAATTTAAAGTGGGAAAATACTAGATAAGACGATCTCCCATCACAAGTTTTGAGAATTACGTTTCCAGAATTAGAATTAGAATTAGGTTTAGGTTTCTATCAATGATTAGGGTTACAGACAAATCACAGTTCATAACCAATTTTCCAGAAGGCCCCACTATTCATTTCATGAAAGTATGCTTCAAGTGGCAATATGTGTCAGAAATCGAATTCATGAGAGTCTTGGATTTGTTTTATTTTGTTGGATAATTGGAATCCAAACGGACCTTGTTGTTGATGTCACTAGCAACCTAAATCAGTGTCACCAACACATTCAGCCTGAATCAAGCTAACCAACATATCATGAACAAAACTTGAATTAATTTGAAATGAATAGTTATGCGTTAGTGTTGTGTTAGGGATACGCGTTAGCGTAGTGCCAGCCAACTCAAAATTTTTGACAGAATTCATTGCAAAAAACGTGTACAGATTGTATACTCATTTAAATAGTGTACAGTACTTGTTTTTATTTCTAGTATGAAACTGATAAATATATCTAGTGTGGCATTGATATATTGTTTGTGACAAGAGATTGTATATTTATTATTTTGTTTGTTCGATGTTTGACAGGTTACGATTGGATAGGGTGGACGTATGACACTGCAGGCATGGTTGGTCATCCCATAGAGATTGTTTTTGAATTCGATCAAGTGCGCAACTTCTCAGCGATGTATCTTTATACAAATAACTTATTCAAAGCAGATGTGCAGGTGAGTAACTCGATAACAATATTCTGGTTGTGCGTTTACAGTTGGTTGGTCTTTTCTTTTCTGTCATTCTGTCTACATTCAGTCTCTTGACCTTTGTTCCTTGATACTCACACTATTTCGAAGGATATGTCATATTGAAATATAAGCTTTCTCATGGACCATGTTCTCGTTGCGTCGGTTTCTTCATCCACCTCCAAACGTTGAAATAAACGTTTTTAGCTTCTCCCTTTCAATGATTTTTTTACTACAATGATGCTTCATCATTTTGTTCAGAGCCGGTTGTACGAACTGATGATTGAATATTAATAAGTTGATACGTAAGTCTAGTGAATAATAATAATAATAGTATAGTAAGAGTAAATAGTCAGAGTACGAAAATAAAATATGTTGAAATACGTGATAAATACCTAAGTTGAATCGCCAAGTTTTGCTTAACTCACTAATAATCAGTTGGTACAACCAGCTCTTAGTAAACTGGATCTTTATTTCGATAAACCCAAGTATGTATCATTTTTTTACAAGATTGAAAACTTGGATTGAATCGTCTCAGAACGGATCATCGTTTAGTCGTTCTCTATCTCTTTGTTCAAATACCTCATATTCAGATCACGGGTCTCGAAATTTTGGAAATCTTATTCGTCCATATATATATATATATATATATATATATTCCAATTTTGATATCAATCGCATTTTCTCTATAGAAGTGCAATCCTTAAGTCACTCGTCTTTTCAATTCAAAGCGATAAAGATAATAAAATGAGTTCGTATTCGGTTCTTCTCAACAGGTGTTTTCTCATGCCAAGGTGTACTTCAGTATCGGTGGTCATCATTTCTCCGGCGAACCTGTGGTTTTCTCGTACATGGCTGACGTCATCATAGATCGCGCTCGCAACGTCACGATCAAACTCCACAATCGTGTCGGACGGTTCGTCAGACTTCAACTTTACTTCGCAGTCACGTGGATAATCCTCAGCGAGATATCATTCGATTCTGGTGAGCTTTTATGGAGACAGTTTCTAAAAGGTCCGTTTTCATGGCTCGTGGCAGGCGGTGGCATTTAAAAATATCGCTTGCCGCCTGCACTGTTCATAAACTCTCGTTTCTTCTCATCCACTTCGAGATTTCATTCATTTATTCAAATATATAATTCGAGTTCAATTAAGATGTTAAAGTGATTCTCAGCATCGTACTATGTGGCACGCAAATACAATAATAATGTATATTTGAAAAGTACTGATGTAGATGTTATATTTCTACATAACCTTCCATCTTGTATGTGTGAGGGAATTTAACCGCGGCGTTTTATTTCTAAAGTTACAATTATTTCATCTCTCGCGGCAGCGAGCAACAGGTTCAAGCGGCAGAATTCACGGCTTTCTGGTTGGCCGGAAAAAAAACGCCAGCCGCCTACCGCCTACCGCGAAAACGGGCCTGTAGGCGGCAGGCAGTTGGCGTTTTTATATCGAGGTTATTTCAAAGTTATACCAAGGTGATGTTTTGACGGCATTCAAGTTAAAGATCAATCTTTCCGTTTTGTTGGTTTATTTCGTAGGACGTAGACTATTCTAATGAAGGAAATATTATATGCAATTTAATATTATATTATGTAATATTAGACTACTACTGTATATGAAACGTAATGACAGCTGTATACATACATACGCCTTGAGATCCACACAATTATGTCATTAAGGGCCGGTATTACGAATCGATAGTTAGTGGATTAAGCAATAGTTAGCGGATTAACTTGTTATCACCATTGGTTACATATGATATTTTCGTACCTTTAACAAATAGTTAGTGGATTAGCACTTAACTAAGATTCGTAAAACCGAGCCTAACCTCCTTTTATATTCATTACTCATTCTCAATAATTTCTTTGATAGTAAAGAAGGCCTTGTTTTAATCGTTCTTCATTAATTGGTGACACTTGTTGCTTGGATTCAAGTGGTTTTCTTAAAATAGCTTTGATCGATGTATAAAAATGTCACTATATAATTTTTTATATCAAAACGACTGATTAGATTTCAGTAAAAGTTTGGAATAAGTTGTATCATTTTTATATTGAAGAAATTCGTTGAAAATTTGAATTTTTTCGAAGAACATTTTCTGTGCGAAAATTCTTCTCTGGCTTATTCTTATGGGGAATTGGGAAAATGGAAAATTAGTTTTCTCAGAAGTGGTGCAACCGATTGCGCATAAAAAACAATGGGATTTGAAGATGACACTTGTGCATACCAAGTGCATACCAATTGAATTTGAATTTTCTTTTGACCTCAAAATCTCAAAAGCTCGCAAAATTGTTCAATAGTAGTCTTTGAAAATTGATTCATATGAAGCTAGCGATAACTTTCCCCCAAACATTGATAATATTCAATCCGTATTGAATATTGAATCCGTACAGTATTAGGTGGAAATTAAGGCGAAAAAATAAAATAATGAAAATTATTAGTCTTATATAGTCGTACCTAATACCTCAGGCGTAATACATTAATCACTTGGACAAGCCCATGGATACGCCCTTTTCATTTCAGTGCTCTCCATCAATCGATAGTTTAGCTCTTCGATACAGTATTGAACGGGAATAAACATCATTCGATAAATATGATATATAGAAGCAATTATCGATTTCGATTGAAACAAACACGGTGTGATTAACACGGTGGGTCATCTTTATTTTAACATTGCGTGATATGTCTGGATAGTAGACCTATATCTCAAGTCTATGGTGTGACCGTGTGAACAAGACTTGATTGTGATATGGACGGTTTAGAGAGTCTTAGAACTCATCAGTCATGATGAACAATCAAATTCAACTAAAATTTTACATTGTTTCAATAGATTACGATTTAGAATTCAAGTCACGTTCATAATCCAGGAACGATCTACTAAATACAACGTATTATTCCTGATTCGTCGCGTTCGATTGCACAATGTATTTTACTTCGAGTATATATAGATTAAGTCGGTGATGGTGCGCTCTGAATTATAAGTATACTAGTAGTTTAGCTAAATGATAAATTGTGATACGAAATAATGATCATTAAACGTTGTGGAGTGGAAAGTCACGATCTTTGTGCATTCTTCTCTTCTCGGGAGGAAAACAGCGGATCATTATTTGTCTTGTGTCAGCTGTCTGGAAGAGACAGGGAAGGAAGAAATGTTGTAAACACTTGGAAGATCTTTTCAAAACAGACTTCTTGTGTAACAATGAGTTATTTGCACAATGATTTAAACTATTTTAAACACATTACAGTAAGTTGTTTTACCGTATCTCTGGAAATAATATTATAATACATACATTGAAATATTCACATTCACACTGAGCTAATTTCAAGATCGAAATTTTAAAACCATCCCATTTGTAATATCTATTATCTAAAATGAATTATTATACTGGATAAATGAGTACATTCTACGAATAAATATCTCGCTCATCTTAAAATGCATGCTCTGCTTTTTCATACAAAAAATAGGTCGCATTCCACTTTTGTTCCGCTTCTCTATCGTACGTCAAAAACATAACACCTAATCAAATGTACTATTTATTCGAAGTCATTTTGAAATAACCAATCACAGTATCCCTAAATGACCACAAATGGTATAGATCCAGATTGCCGATTAATAAGGCCCGCCCATCTCTAGTGGTAATTATTCTGTCTTGAAGTAGTCGGACGTACATCAATTGGTCTTTATATATTTATAGTACTCAGTGGTAAGTATTATAGAATGGTCTTTCTTTTTCTTTTTTCAGTTCCTCTTTCTGGAAACTTTTCCGAGGAAGAATTCCTAGTCGATTTGGTGCAACCTGACGTCAACGTCAAAGAGTACCCACTTCAGCGCGACGATGTGCAAACCCCCTCGAATTACGACGAGCCCCCATTAACTGCGACGCCACCGCCTACTCTCAGTTCCAAGTCGATTGACTCCAAACAGTACATCGTGTATTCCATTATTATTGTCCTTTCAGCAGTTATAATATCACTTGTGGTCGCCATTCTGCTTATTGTGGTTCGTGATCGAGGCGCGCGAGCGCCGGTGCTTAGCAGTGACATTTATCCAGGGGTCAAATTAAACACCAAAGTGAGTATTTTTTATGTTGAAATATTTAATCTGTCATTCACTTTTCTCGGAAAAATAATTCGATGTGAAATGCAATGTAGGCAAAGATCGGTAGATACAATCCAACAAAAAATATTTTAAAGCAATTGGTGAAATGTTATCGTACTAGAAAATTTTAATGTACCAGCTACTTTCATTATCGATGGTTCTTCCAATTAGAATTAAACACACATCAAACATTAATTACATAAAAAAACGAACATTAAACTTTATCTAATTCAGAGTTAATTGAAGTTGATGAAACTGATCCCATTCTGAATCATTTTCACCAGGTGGGTCCATATTACCGTTTATCTATTTACGTACAAACCTTTATATTTTATAATAATATTAATTACACCATAATTTTTCAACGCTCAATACCAACGGACAATTTTTCCTAGAAGCATACAGGTCAGACAAAGTAACCAATCGAGTTGAAACTTTTTCTCGACATTGATATCATACCAGAATAAATCCCTTAGTCTATGCTTTTTTTAGCATAATGCATCTGACACTCTTCTCGGAGACAAATGTATGGCAAATCACCGTATAGGAATGGCAATCACACACACACACACAAGTACTATATTTGCATAAATACTCATTTCATGAGACTTCATTTTTTTTCTTAACAACAAAACTTGATACGAAATCATTTCTCTCCAATTAGGGCTATCGATGAAAGTAGGATTGTTTGGACTAGGCACCACAAGGGCGATCTTACCACCTCATTTTCATTATTTTTAATGAAAAACAATGTACTGAATATGAATCTAGAAAGATGTAGGAAGTTAGAATGAATTATCAAAACCAACTTATTCACATTATATAAAGTACCCTAGCTTGAAATGACACCTTTAACAGAAAAATATTATTATTTTATTACTGTTCCTACAAAGTTTTTAAAAAAATGGTTCCGTCGTTCGTGAGAAAATAAATGTAATAATTTGGAAAAATCGCAAATATTGGTTTCAACATTAGAGATGACCAGTGTGTTCCCTATATAAGTGATACAATATGTGTGCGTAATGAGACCATAGAGATACGTATACACGAGATGATTATCTGTGTTCTGTGCAGGTGTCGCTGGATGACGCTGCTAGCCCGGATAAGAAATGCAATCTCTTCCGTGAGCCGTACGAAGTATTACGTTATCCTTGTGAGACCGTACTTGAACAAAGCCTACATCTCGATACCGGTAACACTTATTACGTCCTTACTGGTAAGTCGAGAGATTACAATAATTGCAATACAATAGCTGCAATACAATAGCTACTAGCTGCAGTTGAACACTCATTCTCGAAGTTCTTTTTCGTCAATCGTGTTTTTACGGAACGTCAATACTTCGTACTGTGCGGAGATTTTGATATAGATCTCATGAAAGCCGGCAACAATCAAGAAAGCTTAGTTAGACTCGCCCAATCGTATGACGTAAGGCCACTTATTACTTCTGCTACCCGCGTTACTGCGAATAGCGCTACAATATCTTCACTGATATTACACGTGTGCATCGAGTGGAGGTTATTCAAATTTGCTTTTCTGACCACGACGGTCAACTGTTATGTCTACATTAACTGAAACCTTTGCCAAGCATCGCAACTTCTGCGCCAAAATCTTGAAAACATTCGCTACATCTGTATTAGCAGGAAATTGGTAATCCGTGTATCGAGCAAACGACGTGACCACAAAGTTCAACAACTTAATGGATATATCTAATTAATTATTTGTACAATCCTATCCTCTTACACGTAAACCGAAGAAAGTTGCCAAAACCAAACGAATTTAAGCCAGAGCCTACTCAAGATAAGAAAGGAAATCAAACACAATTACCGCTTGACCATGATGACCAGCAACGAGCACTTCAAAGAAGAATTCAAGAGAAATGAGAAGAAATTTGCTAGAGATCTACAAACAGCTAAGCACAACTACTTCGCAGAATTAGTTGTCCGGTCAAGTAATGGTGCTAAAACAATGTGGAACATACCGGGTAGATCTACAAGCAACGCGAAAGTTACTTAACCCACAACGGAGTATATTTGCTATGAGGGAGCCGTACTGAAAACGCCTGCCGAGATGACAAAAGCATTCAATAAATATTTCACAAGCATTGGCCCAAAACTTGTAAGAAGCAAGGCAACGGATGAAGACGCGAGTAACAGGCTATGCTCTACGAAACACAGAAACTGCTCATCCAATGTTCGTGTTCGCTACAACTCCAGAAGAAATTGTAAATGTAATATCTGGACTAGACAGCAAAATGTGAACTGGAATGGATGGCATACCATTCAAAGTTGTTGAAGATGTATTAGTCCATATAGCGCAAGTTCTCGCGGACATCCCTCACCACTGGCACGGTACCCAATGTCATGAAGCTAGCTAAAGTCATAGCCATTCATAAGAAAGGGAAACTGGACGACGTATCTAATTGCAGACCTATACACTTATTAGTAGCTTTCTCAAAGACCCTGGAAAAACTCGTATGAGTTGGGCTTATGAACTTCTGCGAATCATGCAAAATCCTATCAGATACCCAGCATGGCTTCAGAGAGCACAGAAGTACCATAACAGCTGCGTAATTAAGCTATACAGAACATTATCGCAGGGAAAGATAACAAGATGTACTCTATTGGTATATACTTCGATCTCTCAAAGGCTTTAGACACCGTCATACACAGTGTACTATTGAAGAAACTGGAGTTTTACGGTGTACTGGTTACACCCTTGAATTGATTCAAGTCGTATCTCACCGCTAGATCCCAGTGCATGCATGCATGCAGGAGGACTGTACAGTTCATCTTCGTGGAGACTGCTAGACATCGAAGTACCACAGGGCTCAGTTCTCGGCCCACTGATGTTTCTACTCTACACGAACGACCTATCTATATCAGACCTAGACTTACAGATCACCTCATTTGACAACAAATCGAGACAAAAAAGCACCTGCTATTGACCATCACCGTACTGCCCTATATGAAACAGGGTCACAACGGTGTCAAATGTTTCAATCCTCAACACCTGACGTCCGATCAATATCAACCATGTACTCTTTCAAATCCCATGTAAAATATTGTTAATAGAAAAAGAATTTTACTTCATTGACGACTATTATAATAAAGTTGGCCTACTGTGATAACCTGTACTATAACGACAAAGCATAACTTGTAACACTTGTATAACTGCCAATAAACAATTAATAGAACTCCTAGGTTTTAGGTTAGATGGAATTAGTTCACGTTAGGTTGCTTAAGTTACGAATTAGTTGAGGTACTTATATTGGAATGTACACTAGAGCAATGTGAATGTATAAACTCTTGTATAAGGGTGTATACTGAAATCAGTAACTCCTATGTTATGGGATCGATTCACTCAAAATTTTGGGAGAACATCAGGATCAAAGTGAAACTAAATTTTTAACAAATCGATATTCAAAAATTATTTTATCAAATTTTGATCAAAAACGTGATTAAATATTGAATTACAAAAAAAGCCTAGGGCTACTTCATTTCCATTTTTGTTTTGGAATGTTTTATTTATTTTTGTTCTGATTCGGAATGGTTATTATCACATAATTTCGAATATGAATATTATATCGAATATTATATGAAGAAAGTAATGCGCGCGCAACAACGATAACAACCACGCCCGGCATTGGTTACATGTTTTGATATATTCCCACAGAAAATAAGGTTTCAAATAATCCTTGTATCTACGAAAGAAGAAGGTTCTCTTGTTACTGATCATTTTCTTCTTCCCATCCGGGAATAGTAATCCGATAATCCGGGACTGAAATCAACTTAACAGTATAATCGTATAATTGATATTGAAGTTTGTGGTCGTTTTTCATCTCCGATCCGTGGGTTGTGACTATGATTGGAAATTGAATTTCAACCCTCCAGGATCTGGATTTAATTAGAAATAAGTATAACATTACTTGTCGCAATGAATTGAATTGCTTTAGGATATAGGAAAATCATAAATGTTCATGAATCATGATTGTACAGTCTGGAAACTATGTAAAACGGTTTCAGTTATCTCCATTTCAAATATAAGTAGATACATAAAATATTATATAACTAATCAATTACGGATCTCAAGCTTATCAGTCGATGTATCCATAGGTATATCAAACATGTTTATTGATCAGCTGAAAATACGTTGGTCAGACTTCCTAAGAAAAAGACAAGAGTATCATTTTTATAATGTTTTAGTCCTAGTATTATTTCAGAAAAATATGTGTTCTTGAGAATTAAATGAATATTAGTCCACGACGTAGATAAATGCAGCCAGAAAATGAAAATTCCAGCCAATACTTGAAGACTCATTAGATGAGCGAAGCGATATGAAAATTTCACATATCGCAAAAAAATGGGCTTCGTTTTTATGTTGTTTCTTTATAATTAGGTGCGTGGCATACAGGTCAATACCAGAATATACCAGAATAAGATACCAGAATAAGTTGGGATTGTTCTCAGAAAAAATGTTCGAACGGTTTTCCCGAAAATGTTTTTGAAAGTTTGGCACATCCACATAAGAATAACCTAGGGGGAGAATACTGGAAAAACGAAATTTTTTCAAAAGCTCTCAAATTCATACAGAATATGAAAACAACCATCATACACATGTTCAATCATTTGTACAACAATCGGATGAGATATAACGAAGAAAACGCAATAAAAGTATACATTTCATCGAATGCCAGGACCAACAGGTATTGAAGTGTATACGCGACAGTTTGCACTATACATGTCAACAAGTTGCAGGTAAGGTTTTCAATCCAAGGTCTGTAAATGTAGATTGAGCTGACAGAATATGTTTAATCCCAGATCTCCATTCATCTCACAACGCATGTACTGCGTTTTCCTAGTTCGTTGATCGTCAGTGTATTTTAGTTATTTGTGTATATTGTGGTGATGAATGCTAAGATTTATTTTTCATTTGAAGAAAATTAATATTCTCCATAAAATGTCTGTAACAAACACTCCAAATATTTTGAAATTTGAGAACATTTACGGTTGCGTCATTATTGTATAGTCCACTGCGTGGAGAAAAAACTTTCTTGTTTGTTATTAATCAATTTTACCCATCATGATGATCTTATGAAACTAAATTAAATTTGATTTTTTGATAAATGAAAAATTTACAACCGGAGTGATCCACAAACAAAATATTCATCTCATTTCTGGGCTGGCCTGTAAAGTTGATAGGAAATTTCTCAGCGGTGAATTAATTCAGAAAACATACAATCCAAACCATGTCTGAAATAAGAGATCATAAGAGTCTGGAATACTGGATCGTTCATTCAATGAATGTTTCAGAAAGTGAGACGCTCACACCTGAATATGCTGTGCCAGTATGTAGCACGAAACGGTCGAGGGTATGCACCATGCCACCTTTCAGCCCAACCATAAGTGCATCAAGTATACAAGACTACAGCTGTCAGAACGAATATCTGAAACAACACCACCACTATGCAGTCTCAGACATACTTCAGGTAAACAGTTATTCTTCCAATAGACAGGAGTCAATGAAGCAGTTCTACATAGTATATTCATATGCTACTTTATCGATCATGATCATACCCTGGTCATCACAGGTGGTTTTTGTATATAATATAATCTATATTATCAGAAAATAAAGACTCTGTCTTCAGCATGAAGGTTGCCTATCAAACACAGAATAATACAACAATGAATATAACAAATTAATAAAGAGATCATACGACAATAGTGGTTTGTACTGAAAATGATAATAATATTGAGCTTGGGCCTAGAAACGGTTATATTGTAGTTGATTACTTATTTAGAAAAGGAATAATGAAAAATAATGGAATCTATTAAACCTGGCACCTCCACAGATTATATCTGAAAACTGGCACCTCCATCGATATGTACTATAAAACCTTGCAATTATTCCGATTTGTATTATTCTGAATAATCACTTCATTCTATATGAATTTCACATGGATAAAGTAGCTCAAACAATTAGATACGTGCAGGCCTATAATATACATAGAACACTTATAGCAAAACCCTGATATTTTTTAGCATTGTTCAATTTCTTGAAATTAAGACAGTTTTATAGGAGGCAGATCTGGGCCTACACATAATTTGACGATTTGTGAAAATTAGAATTTACATTTCTAATTTTGACTTTTCATTCTGATTTGTGAAATCTAAAAAATGTGTTCTTTCGCTTAAGCTGTGGAGCGCGAACGAAAAAAAGTGAAAAAATACTATAGTTTTTTTAAGTACTGTTAAACTGAGTCCTACTTCACTCATCCAATAATTCGAAAACTTGTAAATAACATTCATCACATAATTATTATTCAACACCCAAATGTTGTTCTGTTTTGAGCTAGTCTACATTATATAATGTGGATAAGCTGGTTCAGATAATTCCTTCTAACTTCATAGTTCTTTCTAACTTCATATGAAGTTCATTGTTTTTTATTCAAAATGATAAAAATGAGGTGGTAAGATCACCCTTGTGGTGCCTAGTCCAAACAATCCTACTTTCATCGATAGCTTTAATTGGAGAGAAAGGATTTCGTATCAAGTTTTGTTGTTAAGAAAAAAAGATGAAGTCTCATGAAATGAGTATTTATGCAAATATTGTACTTGTGGGTGTGTGATTGAATCTTTTTCGAAAAGAATTGATTTGATATATTATAAATATATGGTACCAAATCTTAGTCAATTAGGCCTACATCTATGATACACTATTTTTATTCATTCATTTCATTTCTTACATTATTTATTTATTCACATTTTAACCACTTTTATCAAAGAAGGAGATCAGTTTACCAAATATTGTTATGTTGATACTATTTTCCAGGAATCATGGTCTTCCCCTCCCCGTCGTTCAGTGCCCCCTCATCTAAGAAGCTCCAGTATAAGCTCTGTACAGTGTTCTGATATGAGGCCTAGAAAGTCCTCCACTTCAAAGCATCTGAGAACTGGAGAGGCTAGCAAGTCGAGTAATGGAGCGACGGATGAGCAGACAGAAAAAGAAGTGAAAGAAGACGATGAGGATGTATTGTTAAATGATTTTCCCAAGAAACATCTTCGAGTCCTTCAGAATCTGGGACGTGGTCAGTTTGGTGAAGTACATCTTCGTGAAATTGTCCATTCTGCTCGTGGTTCTCTTCATCAAAGACTGCGAGGGTGTACGAGGGTAGCAGTTAAATCGTTTAATCCAGGATTGACAGGATCAACGAGGTATACAAAGAAGAATAGAAATGAGCATTCTCTATTGGATATACAATTACTAGAACATGTTTTCATAAAAAATTTAAAATTCATGTGGCCCAAATTGTGTATGGTTGAACATGCGACGTATAGTTGTTAACTTGGGCCTAGATTTACAATTCAGTTTAAAGAAAAATTACCAATAACTAGGAAAACGCAGAATGTGCGTTGTGAAATGAGCGTAGAAGTATGGAAATCTGGAATTGAAAAATACTCTATCAGTTCAATCTACATCTACAGACGTTGGATGTCTTCAATCGCTGAAAAACCTTATCTGCAACTTGTTGCTATTTATAGAGCAACCTGTGGCATTTACACTTTGCATTACATGTTTTGATCCTGATATTTGATGGAATATATACTTTTATTGCGTTTTCTCCGTTATGATCTCATCCGATTGTTGTACAAATGATTGAAAATGTGTATGATAGTTGTTTTCATATTCTGTGTGAATCTGAAAGCTTTCGAAAAATTTCATTTTGAAGTATTCTCCCCCTGGGTTATTCTTACGGGAATTTTCCGAACTTTCCAATTTTTTTCCGGCAAAACTGTTCAAACGATTTTTCTGAAAATAATCCCAACCTATTCTGGTGTGAGGCCAATATTCGGAGAAGGTTTTCAGTCGATTGGTTAATTTTCCTGACTTCTATGCTTAGTACAAAATTACAAAAAAACTTTTGAAGTAATCCAAGATCTGTAGATATAGAGTGATCTGACCAAATATATTTCATTAAAGATTTTCATACTTCTACGCTCATCTCACAACGCATATACTGCTTTTTTCTAATATATGTACAAATCAAGGTACATGGGTAAAGATGTTAACCCCCTCAGTACACGTTGGTACACGTAGTGCTAATTAGTAGTGCTAATTACACCCAAGAGCTAATTTAACTAAAAGTAAGGAAAAGTTCTAGATACTTATTTGTCTTTTTAGATCACATTTCCAAGACGAAGTGAAGATCTTGGCGAAACTAAGAGAGATCAACATATCCCGTATATTAGGAGGAAGCCTTGGTAAAGAGCCACTCTCTGTTGTAATGAGGTGTACCCCAAATGGCGACCTCAACCAGTTTCTACAAGACCACGTATTGGACACTGCTAGTCTGCTGCCATCTAGTGCGAAGACTTTAAGGTACCTATCGCCTGTTTCAAGCTTCTGTCTGTGAAAAAAGAAACTCGTTAACCAAAGTGTTTAAACACTTTGCTAATTAGATGAACGTAGCGAAGACTTACATTTCACATATCGGAAGAATCCATAAAAATCTGTTTTTTGGGCGCGCGGCATATCAGGCAAAGTAACCAATCGACTTGGAACATTTTCTGCAAATTGTTGGCATATACCAGAATAGGTTGGGATTGTATCCGAGCAAAATCTTTGAGTTGGTTATTTCGTAAACAATTTGGAAATTTGGAAAATCTTCTCGAGAGTGGAACTGGATAGAATTTTCAATTCTTCTTCATCATCCATTTCACATGAAATTCTCATATAGTATGTAGTTCATAGTACAACTAATTGAATTGATTGATTGAAAAAAGATTGTTTCACTCGTTTCTTAGAAAATAGATTATTATATAGAAAAATGATCAATATTCAGATTAAGGTTTGTCAATGGAGAACTAGATGTTTGCAAGGCATAAGTCATGAGAATGATATGATATGAATAAATGAATAAATGAATGAATAAAGAAGGCTATAAGAAATTCGATGGTAGATTGGATAGATTTGATGTTTATCCATCAGAAAACACCATTTTTAGGAATTTTTAGGAACTTGTAAAATTAGGGATGGTACCGACTATGACAACTAATGTGTTCATACGAATTCCAATTACTTTCTATATAAAATATATTCTACTGTGTATTATCTTGGATTATAGCTATAGTAACGATGGATAGGCAACAGCGTTCCACAGCTGTGCTACCAGATATATACTGAAAATAAAATGTGCCCTTATCGCGGTACAAATTGAACTTTTTTTCTATATAACAATATGATTTATGTTAAGATTCATTTTTCAATGATATACTTTTAAAAAAAAATGTGCATAAAAACAGAAAGATAAAAATATGTGTTCACATAATTTTCTCGCATGGGAGCATCTCTTTCACCTAAAACATTGAAATTTTATTTATAGAACATACCTCACACAAATTTGAAAAATCAGTACATTGGGCAACCAATGAACATCGAAATTCACAATGATCGTTTATTGATGAATAATTCATAAGTTTCACTTGGCATACATATTTTTTTATTTTTTTTATTTGGTAAACATTGCAGGACTTGGCTTCAAGTTTCACCCGGCAGGGTTTTGGGTGGGGTATTATATACCCAGTTACAAGTAATACAAAAATGATGCAATGTTTAGTCATTATTACAATTATAGTGTAGGAACCAATAACTGTGATTTGATTAAATACTCTACTGAAAGACATGAGCATATTTTAAATTGTAATGCTAATGAACGATTCATTTTTCAGTTATGGCTGTCTTATTAATATGGCTACACAAATAGCTTCAGGGATGAAATATTTAGAACACTTGCATTTCATTCACAGAGATTTAGCAACTAGGTAAGTAAGTTCTTATATTATATTATTGACCTTACTCAATATTAGATAAGCGATAGCGAAGATTTCCATTCCACTCTTATGGAGCTTTGTCTGTGTGTTTTTGTTTGTGTTTGTAAGCACTGCACAGGTCGCAGGGTTTGAACGACCGTCATGAAACTTTTTCCTGTATACGAAAACTTATCAAACTTGGAACTGTAAAGCTTTCGGCTTAAATCGGTTGTATCATTTTTGAGAAATATCATCTCAAAGTTTTAAAAACTCTATGAGCGTAAATGCATGAGCGTGCATGGCGTTAAAAATTGAAAAATAAAATCTCTCCAGTATAATTCAAAATTTCCTCAAATATAAATACGAAAATGATACACATTATTGAAAATGTGTACGCAATTCGGACCAGCCATTTTGAAGAAAATAATGTAATTTATCTTTTTTATTCATCGGATGGATAGAAAAGCTAGCAGAAAAATGTTGCAGGGATGGATTCACGGCTCCCTAGATTCAATAGTAACTGCTGAATAATAATTTATATGTGTCAAGGTGTGTAGAGTTTTCGATTATACTCTATTTAGATCATGGCTCATCTCACAACGCATATTCTATACGGACACTTCAGTTTCTGAAGCGGTGCCTCAGCTGACTGAGCTACCGAGGGCGGCTATTGTTGTATGATACATTCTGACAGATTCATTCTGACACTTGTATATACTTATAACCAGCTTCACTAAAATAATGAATGTTGTTATTTTCGCAATGGACCGCTACCGCTGCACCGACTGAAAATTAATGTCTTGCTCACGCCTACTCTTACGTCTTGTGTTCCAGAAGGGTTGTTATTGCTATTTCGCTAATGTTTCAGGAATTGTCTTGTTGGTTTAAACAATGAGATAAAAATATCAGACTTTGGGATGAACAGTAATCTTTACTCCGACGACTATTATCAATTATATGGAGATACTATGTACCCCATAAGATGGATGGCATGGGAAAGCATTTTAATGGTAAGTATAGTAATAATATCATCTTATCAATATTAATATGAATAATTTTAATATTATTAATCGATAACTATACCATACACAACAATATTCACTTGACCTGCGATGGGGAAGACTGCTAGAAAGATGTGCTAGTTGTACAGGAATAATCTCATGATTATGGAATTCACACAAAAAAACTTGAGAACTGAAAAAACCACCTCATTGGGAAACAAACCCCGGACCTTTTGGTCGATACGCAACAGCTTTCTCCATCTGAGCTATAGTGAGGCAGGTATTAATGATATTAATGAGTCTATGATGGTACAGATGGAGGTTGAGGGATGGCCAGCATGACTGGATGGACAATTCAATTCAATTCAATTTTGTAAAATACGCATACTCGGGAAGTGAAATGATATGATCACATATTTCAATTTCTTTTGGACAACCAAATTCCCAGAATACATATTCCAGGATAGGAAGTAGGCCCTACATATTTCTTAAATTACGTATTCAATTTCAATTAATCGAGAGTATTAGATGGTCAGTTCTCGGGACCATAAGGTGAAAAAAAAATAGACCCTCTGCCTATTCAGCTCCAAGGTGCGATAACTCCTATTGATTATAATTCACTACAAGACCTGAATACTATGGCAACATGTACATTCAATGTGTATTTTTTTATTATTATTATTATTTTTTATGATGCGGAACGACCTCACCAACAGCTAGGTAATACGGGGGTACGAATGAGCGAGTGATAGTGAAACGATAAAGTGATGATAGGTGTAAGGACGTGTACAGAAACCCATGCCTTATGAGGGACTCGAACCCACGCCCAACGGTGGCTTTAGTTACTACCGCTAACGATAGTTGACTTAGGGGGTGGCTATATTTCATTGTTGTCAGCACAAATCCTACAACTACTCATGAAGTAGGCTATGGAATATCTCAAGTTTTCACAGTTGAGTCCGTGACTTTATTATAATCTCATGGTGTCATAGTATTCAGTTCTTTCAGGCAATCAAAGCCCTAGTCATTTGATACTAGCTAGGCCTAGGTCGTCATTTTAAAAATGACATTCGTGGAAAGGGCTCAGGATGACTACTTTTCAGGATGAGCAGTTTCAATCATTCCAAGCCTATTTTTAGTTATTTAATAATAATTATTATTATTATTATTTCCAAATTCCAAATGAAGGGTCAGGGGGTGGAATAAATCGCACCAAAATACTAGGGCCCCGGATCTCCAGGAAACAAGCTGGCCAGACCTGTTACCTCCTCTTCTTCATTTTCATCCTTTCTTTCCTTTTTCCGCACCAGCTCCCTCCACCTTGTTCTGTCTTCTCGCAATCTTGCTTCTTCCATTGCATTCCATATTTCTTCTCTTGCAGCAACATCCTCCTTGATCAATCCACACCACTCCTCTCTTCGGCCTTCCCACCCTTCTTTTCCCAAATAATGAGGTTTCAAATTCACGCCTCGGAATTCTAGTCATATTCATCCCTTTCATGTGGCCAAATAATAATTACTATCAATAAAAATAACAATGATAGATAACAATGAAATAATTACTAAATTATTAATAGGTTATTAAAATGTTGAATATTATGTTTGCAGGGCAAGTTCACAACGAGGAGTGACGTATGGGCGTTTGGCGTGACGCTGTGGGAGATTTTGACGTTCGCGCGAGAACAACCCTTTGACTATCTCACTGACGAGGAAGTCGTCATGAACGCTTCAAATTTCTATTCAAATAATGGTCTACAAATACACTTACTGCTAGGATTTAACTGTAATATCGAAATCTATGACTTGATGTGCAAATGTTGGAATCGAAATCAATCTGACAGACCAACGTTTATTGAAATACACTCATTCTTGCAGAGGAAGAATTTTGGATATAACCGACAGATACTAACCAATAAGAAACGTTACATGAATTAATTTTTGTTTTCAAAATATTAATTCAACTCTAACTTCATACTTTCTATTTGAAAAACTGCAGGATTGATGATTTCGAGTCTAAACTGAAGAAACTTAATTTTATTTTGAAATGCACTTTTTAAACTAGCACTTTAAAGTCTAATATTTGAAGACCTCAAATACGGTACTACATTTTTACAATTACCGGTACCATAATAATATATAAGCTTGAAACAGCACTATTTTTATGACATTATGGTGGACATATTTTTGGAAAAAACATTTAGCCGAATCACCAACTTGATATAATAACAACAGAACTTGCATATCAAATGCTTCAATACAAAGAACAAAATATTATAGAAATTTGCATCTGCATTATTGTTGATGTGATAGGCTACGTTTATCACACAGCTAAGAATCGGTTCAGCCAAATCGATTCGATCTGGAACAGTTTAAACATTATAAATTTATTACGTTACACTGAATCATAACGGCCAAACAGTGTGAGAATCAAAAATGTCAGCCATATATGAAATACATCAGTAAGCCCTTAGAATATATTCAACAAGAGACAATAAGAGATTGTCCCGAACCTGGCAACTATCGTTCAAACTACTATAGAACATGTAGCGTCACATAACCATCCGTGCGCAAAATCGATGAACCCAGATTGGTTGTTTTCCTGCTTCTATCGTTCATGATGTTGTGTTCAAACATGTATACCTACCCTAATACCTAACTGGAAATCAAATGTAATTATGTCTTAAACGTTTGATGTAAAAAGTGAATATCATGTTATATATTCAGTTGCTGTAACTATACCCACCTACAATAGCATGCCGAACAAATGTAATGATTGATTATATGATACAATGGTTTTTACCAATCAAAATCCAAAGATTATGAAGATATCGCCAAACAAAGTATCAACGTAGATAAGGAGTGGCTAAACATTGTTTCAATGTAATCGAGTACAACTTAATTATCACACCGATCATAAGACAATGATGAGTAAAAATACCATAGGAACTAAAAGCTAGTCATAACGAAAAGGTCACATGATATTAATTCATACTACCGTGATCTATTTAATCAACGTTTTATTCACGAACAGTAATTATGAACCATTAAAATCACAATTCATCTACAATTTTTCAGCTTCAGGATTAAATTGAAATGATTTACACTGATGAAATGATTTTCAATCGAATACGATTCGATTGATTTGCTTCTGACTGTCTTGAGATACCATAAACAAAATTAATTGTTCTATACGATCAAAATGAAAAATTGCATTTCAGTTCAAATGTCTCCAATTGATAAAGACCAGCTATCTCAAAAATACTGTAAAGTATCTCTTGGGGCCCCGAGACTTTTTGCGCTGCAACACTACCCCAATAACTTTGAAATTACGAAAGTGAAAATCACTCCTTATTTACATTTTATACTGTTGTTGAGTTTCATTGTATGTATACTACGTTTAGTTTAAATTGAATGTTTTTCTGGAGATTGGTGTAAGATGTTGTATTCAAAAATGTAATTGCTAATTGAAAATCAAATGGATTGATGTTTGATGTTTATTGGACACCAATGTTATACAATATCTAGGCATACAATACATTCACTGTAATTCAGTACAGCATTCATTGGTTATACGCGTACATAGGTTTTGTTTGGAAGTGAATTACGGTATACAAGAAACTAAGAATGTATTTTTTTCTTACCAAATATTTGAACAGATCAAGACATATCGGTGAAATGATTGATGTAAACGTATCGTCAACCAAAGCGGGCAGCAAAATTATCAAAAATACACAGGAAGAAAAAGCTATACTCATAACGAGAAAGTCACGCGATTGTCTATAATATTCTACTCCGTTGATGCAAAACATCTTCTTGATATTGGTACTAGAGTAAAATGTGGTTAAGTGTGTATAAATTTAAAAATATATGAAACTTTTGCCACTTTCAACCCTAGTGGTGAATAGACCAAGGACATCCCATAGGATAAAGATTTCTGCCAAGAACGCGTCAACGTTGGTGTTGCATTGCGTTTAATGGACACTCACACTTTAGGTCGTATAAGTATAAATCCAAAAGAACAAAAAGCTAATCATAACGAAAAGGGAACAGGATCATCATATGTAGGCCATAATATCCCATCATGTCGACAGGAACACCTGTTTGATATTTAGTCTAGTGTACATAAATGATAAATATTGAAGTTTTACTATTTCGACTCTCATTACCCAAATTATATAGTTATCGGGAAGTACAGACAATCTAGATGATAGTGAATCATACAGTTTGGTTTATCATAATCCTTGATGACGATCAGAAAAAAACTGTTGTCAATTTTCAGGATCAACTAAAGTAGGATTTTCAATTAGATACCAGAATGTGCTGAAGCTCCCAAGCGACACATTATTGCATTCTTGCAAAATAAAGTCTGTCAATGTTCTGGCTTTGAAACTGAAATATACCATACCAAGCTACATGTTCACGTTTAAAAATATTTTGATAATCCCTTTCGATATTTTGTATATATATATAAAAAAAGAGATCTAATATTCATAATTTTTTTACCATAATAAAGAATGCGGTATTCCGAATTGATCATTTCATGAATTCATCTATATATTTTTTATATATATATATATATATATATATATATATATATATATATATATATATATATATAACGCGCTTCAAGTTGCGATAATTGGCACTGTCAAATCGCATATGAAATATTTCAACAGGTATACCTGTTGATCCTGATAATCGATGAAATATTTACTTTTATTGCGTTTTCTTCGTTATATTCCATTCGATTGTTCTACAAATTATTGAAAATGTGTATGATAGTTGTTTTCATATTCTGAATGAATATGAAAGCTTTTGAAAGCTTTTCGTTTTTCAAGCAATTTGTCCCTGGGTTATTCTTATGGGGTTTTCCAAGCTTTCAGAAACATTTTTGGAAAAAGTGAAAAACCGTTCAAACAATTTCATATTATTCTGGTATGACCCCACTATGTAGAGAATGTTTTAAATTGATTGGTCTATATAATCAACTGTACTTTAAATGTTATGTTTTAAATGTTAAATGTTATGTTGTACTTCAAATGTTATAATTACCGTAACCTATTGCCAAAGTAGTTCTGTTTTAGTTCACTTTTTCGTGTTCAATACTTTATATAAACACATCGAGATGGAAATGGATTGGTTGGATCCACCGATCTAGAAACCGAACTAAACAGTAGTCTCTGGATCAATTTTTCATGCAAGCTACTTAAATTTTTCCTTGCCAGAATGACACATGAAACATTGGACTAAATTCAGTTAATCACATACTCTTCACCAACCATAGGCCTATACTGTGAACCAAATAATTCAATATTTACGATGTAATGCTCCAAAGTTGAAAAAACATGCTGAACTATAATTTGTATAATTCTAAATGGTGGATATTTTCGCTTCTAAATTGAAACAAGGATTATGGCTATCATAGCTAGGTCTTAGCTTAGATAGCCATAATCATAGATTCAAATAAATCATGTTCATCTCACTGCCTGTACGAAAGCAGGGCATGCCTAGAAAATGTATATAATCATTTATTTTGACATAGCTAGAATAATAGTTACCTAGGACATAGGTACAAGTTGGCGGTGTAATTAGTGCCAATGTCAACAGGCAGCATTCATATAATTTGAACTCTGACTATCAAACATGTAACTACGTATTATGTATTGTCAAAGATTTATGGATTGTCAAAGATTTTGATGAAGAAACTATTGAGTATTTTTTAGAATCCTATTTTTTGAATTTCATGTTAACAACCAACTGTGAGTAGTCAATCCAATCCAATCCAAGTATTCTAAATGAAATACCGTGACGTATACGAAATAAAAAATGTGAAGTGTTACCGCCAATAACTTATTGTATTTAATTTGATAAGTTTTGCATATGTTTTGAAATGTCTCCAATATCAAACAAAGAATAAATTTATCTGAAATTATTGTGATATTAAAGTACTATAAAATCTAATAAAAATCTGGTGAACATTTTGTTTAGTATTTCTAGATTTTTTTCAGGTGAGTAGAGCACCAAACATGCATAGGCGTGCGCACATAGTACACGTACAAGTATGCTAATGGTAAACATAATATCCAAACAATCTAACAATTCTCAGACATTTCTTGCATCTTAAAAACTGTGTCACTAACTAGCAATTAACTAACACGCAAGTTTATCCACTATAAAAACGCTATAATTTCTTAAGTGCGGAACTGGCCCGCACATGGCCATTTTTGTTTTTGCTCTAAACTAGTACAGCACTAACGAAAGAATGGAGGATGAAGTGCGCGTTAGTACTAAATATCACAGTGGAAAAATATTGGCATATTTGTTAAATATTTAGCAAAATGTTTTGATGGATCTCATGATGGATCGCATTCCCATTAGATTGTGCAGTGAGTAAAAAGAGTGGAAGCATGAAATAATGCGATGATCGAAAGATAAGTGGTAGTTTCGTTGGTGTATTGGTAAGTCTCTGCATGGCCAACTCAATAGTATGGCAATAATATTACCAACTTATTTGTTGTCATTTTTTACATATATTTCAAGATTCCTAAATATTAACTACTTCGACAACTTCTAGAATACTCAAGCAGAGACGTCGTTAAAACTTGAAAGGGGGCCAAGGTGGGACACGTGCCCCACCAATCGACATTTGCACCCCACCAAAAATGTATTTATTTAGAAATCGCGAAAATAACTTCGAAAATGTCCATGATTGAAATATTGAAATAACGTTGGAAATGTCCATAATGGTTCAATCTAGGACTCCTAAACTGCTTGTGAATCGCAAAAATCACTCTAAAAAATGACCATATTTCAAAAAATTCCCTGCAGGGCTTTGCTGATGGAGATCGAAAAATTAACTTCGGGAATATCCATGGAGGTTCAATTATTGGACTTCAAAACTGTATGTAGATCGCAACAATTACTTGGAAAATAACCATATTTCAAGAAAATCCCTGCGGGGCTTGGGGAAGGAGTAGCAAAATCAATTTTCAAAAAGTCCATAATGATGTCTTTGTTATTATGAGAGTCTTCTTGAACTACAGAGCTGCTTTTTTACAGAGCTGCTTTTTTGTTATATATCACTCAACATTTAATTGGATCAATTCAGTAATGAGAGTTATTACAGTGTGATTAATTTATCCAGTGGAGAGAGGAATTATCTCTGAGCTAATGTCCATTTAGGATTCGTACCATTGCATATGGGTATATTAAACAAAAATGACAGAAAAAAAGCTGTCCCCAATGGTATTCGTTACCGGGACCTCTCGCATCGTGATCCGAAACCAGCGACGCTAGCAACTAAGCTACCTAGACATGGAACTATCGAAAAGTTATTGAGATACTTGAAATGATATTTGAATTATTACTTAACCTGTTGGTATATTCTGCTCCTCTGGTAGGAGAGCTGAGGTTTGAAAGATTATTGGAATTAATCTGAGTCTTGTGGAATACCTGTTGCGGCATTCTGCTTCCCTGGTACTTGAGTCAATTTTCCACGAACAAAAGTTTTCGAGCAAATTAGTTACAGTCTAGTATTCCTACCAGGGTAGCAGAGCAATCGACAGGTCGAGTTTTATTTATAATTTCTTCTTCAAGTATCTCGACAACTTTGCAAAATTCATATGTCCAGGTAGCTGAGTGGCTAGCGTGGACGATTTCGGATAGTGGTCCGGAGTGGCTCGCTATCGAACCGCATACAGAGCTGCTTTTTTGTTATATTTCACTCAACATTTAATTAGATTAATTCAGTTATGAGAGTTATTACAGTGTGATTAATCTATCCAGTGAAGAGAGGAATTATCTCTGATCTAATGTCCATTTAGGATTCGTACCATTGCATATGGGTATATTAAACAAAAATGACAGAAAAAAAGCTGTCCCCAATGGTATTCGATACCAGGACCTCTCGCATCGTGATCCGGAACCAGCGACGCTAGCAACTAAGCTACCTAGACATGGAACTTTTAAAAAGTTATTGAGATACTTGAAATGATATTTGAATTATTACTTAACCTGTTGGTATATTCTGCTCCTCTGGTAGGAGAGCTGAGGTTTGAAAGATTATTGGAATTAATCTGAGTCTTGTGGAATACCTGTTGCGGCATTCTGCTTCCCTGGTACTTGAGTCAATTTTCCACGAACAAAAGTTTTCGAGCAAATTAGTTACAGTCCAGTATTCCTACCAGGGTAGCAGAGCAATCGACAGGTCGAGTTTTATTTATAATTTCTTCTTCAAGTATCTCGACAACTTTGCAAAATTCATATGTCCAGGTAGCTGAGTGGCTAGCGTGGACGATTTCGGATAGTGGTCCGGAGTGGCTCGCTATCGAACCGCATACAGAGCTGCTTTTTTGTTATATTTCACTCAACATTTAATTAGATTAATTCAGTAATGAGAGTTATTACAGTGTGATTAATCTATCCAGTGAAGAGAGGAATTATCTCTGATCTAATGTCCATTTAGGATTCGTACCATTGCATATGGGTATATTTAACAAAAATGACAGAAAAAAAGCTGTCCCCTATGGTATTCGATACCAGGACCTCTCGCATCGTGATCCGGAACCAGCGACGCTAGCAACTAAGCTACCTAGACATGGAACTTTTGAAAAGTTATTGAGATACTTGAAATGATATTTGAATTATTACTTAACCTGTTGGTATATTCTGCTCCTCTGGTAGGAGAGCTGAGGTTTGAAAGATTATTGGAATTAATCTGAGTCTTGTGGAATACCTGTTGCGGCATTCTGCTTCCCTGGTACTTGAGTCAATTTTCCACGAACAAAAGTTTTCGAGCA
The DNA here is from genome assembly GCA_907164805.1 of Brachyptera putata. Lineage (NCBI taxonomy): Eukaryota > Metazoa > Arthropoda > Insecta > Plecoptera > Taeniopterygidae > Brachyptera > Brachyptera putata. Next base: position 10,538,137 of record OU015468.1, on the reverse strand, counting down.
AATTAGTTACAGTTCAGTATTCCTACCAGGGTAGCAGAGCAATCGACAGGTCGAGTTTTATTTATAATTTCTTCTTCAAGTATCTCGACAACTTCGCAAAATTCATATGTCCAGGTAGCTGAGTGGCTAGCGTAGACGATTTCGGATAGTGGTCCGGAGTGGCTCGCTATCGAACCCCATACAGAGCTGCTTTTTTGTTATATTTCACTCAACATTTAATTAGATTACTTCAGTAATGAGAGTTATTACGGTGTGATTAATTTATCCAGTGAAGAGAGGAATTATCTCTGAGCTAATGTCCATTTAGGATTCGTACCATTGCATATGGGTATATTAAACAAAAATGACAGAAAAAAAGCTGTCCCTAATGGTATTCGATACCAGGACCTCTCGCATCGTGATCCGAAACCAGCGACGCTAGCAACTAAGCTACCTAGACATGGAACTTTTAAAAAGTTATTGAGATACTTGAAATGATATTTGAATTATTACTTAACCTGTTGGTATATTCTGCTCCTCTGGTAGGAGAGCTGAGGTTTGAAAGATTATTGGAAATTATTTGAGTCTTGTGGAATACCTGTTGCGGCATTCTGCTTCCCTGGTACTTGAGTCAATTTTCCACGAACAAAAGTTTTCGAGCAAATTAGTTACAGTCCAGTATTCCTACCAGGGTAGCAGAGCAATCGACAGGTCGAGTTTTATTTATAATTTCTTCTTCAAGTATCTCGACAACTTTGCAAAATTCATATGTCCAGGTAGCTGAGTGGCTAGCGTAGACGATTTCGGATAGTGGTCCGGAGTGGCTCGCTATCGAACCGCATACAGAGCTGCTTTTTTGTTATATTTCACTCAACATTTAATTAGATTAATTCAGTAATGAGAGTTATTACAGTGTGATTAATCTATCCAGTGAAGAGAGGAATTATCTCTGATCTAATGTCCATTTAGGATTCGTACCATTGCATATGGGTATATTAAACAAAAATGACAGAAAAAAAGCTGTCCCCTATGGTATTCGATACCAGGACCTCTCGCATCGTGATCCGGAACCAGCGACGCTAGCAACTAAGCTACCTAGACATGGAACTTTTGAAAAGTTATTGAGATACTTGAAATGATATTTGAATTATTACTTAACCTGTTGGTATATTCTGCTCCTCTGGTAGGAGAGCTGAGGTTTGAAAGATTATTGGAATTAATCTGAGTCTTGTGGAATACCTGTTGCGGCATTCTGCTTCCCTGGTACTTGAGTCAATTTTCCACGAACAAAAGTTTTCGAGCAAATTAGTTACAGTTCAGTATTCCTACCAGGGTAGCAGAGCAATCGACAGGTCGAGTTTTATTTATAATTTCTTCTTCAAGTATCTCGACAACTTTGCAAAATTCATATGTCCAGGTAGCTGAGTGGCTAGCGTAGACGATTTCGGATAGTGGTCCGGAGTGGCTCGCTATCGAACCCCATACAGAGCTGCTTTTTTGTTATATTTCAATCAACATTTAATTAGATTAATTCAGTAACGAGAGTTATTACAGTGTGATTAATTTATCCAGTGAAGAGAGGAATTATCTCTGATCTAATGTCCATTTAGGATTCGTACCATTGCATATGGGTATATTAAACAAAAATTGAAATTTCCATTGAAATTTCACCAATTTTATTCTTTTCAAAGTAATTACAAGGATTCTAGAATTCTATATGGGGCCTACCATGACAAATAACACCAAGTAAATTTTTGCTCTAAGATCTTTAAATTTTATTCAATTTTGGAACTGAGACCAGATTTGTGTTCCAATTTGAGTCACCATACACGCACATAACAATAGAACTGAGAAATTCGAATAAAAATTTCAAGCGACAAAAAATTTTGACCAAAAAGTACAGGGGTAAGTAAGCTCGTTTTTGACCTTTCGCAATTAATTTCTATGAACTGGTGAGAGCTATGATGTTCTAGTATTTTTTCAAGTTCATAACTTTGGGATCTTTATATCATTGGAAAGTTTCGTTAATATTGCTCTGGCAGTTGCCAAGAAAAACGTCGCTGATTTATCAAAAAATGGACATTTCCAGCCTACTTTCAGAACGGTCTTTTCAAATAACGACAATTGTCCCATCATGCTTGGATATTCAACAAGAATTAATTCCAAGTGTCTCGGACACTTGTACGGAGACTTGAACTGGTTATTCGTTGGACAATGCAGAGAATTCGTTCCGAGTTCAGTGACGGATACAGGGGTCAGGGCGATGGGGGCGATCGCGCCCCCTCCATGGATGGGACTGAAAAAGGAGAAAGAAAGGAGGGAAGGAGGGAGAAAGAAAAAAAGAAAAGGTGAAGGAAGGAAGGAAAGAAATATCGTTATATCATATAAAATAAATATGGTATGAGCAGTCAAGGTATTTAAATCAGTATTTAAATTTGTTTAAATTTTGATATTCCCCATTCTTATACATTAATTCAGAACCAAAAATAAAAGAAGGCCACTCCATTTCCTGTTTACATGATACCTGTCAATTATATTGTATGAATTCACATTCATTCACCCCTCATCTATTCATTCGTCCATCTTGGAAGCACAGCAAGGACTTTGTCCAGTTTCTAATCATTGATAAATAATAGAACAATTAATAATAACTGGGTGTTGTTTCTACATTAAAATTCTTTTTCTTATAATTCAAATTCACTTCTTATCTATTACGCAACGCAGGCTTCCGTTGCGTGTCTATCCCATCCAAAGTCCAGACAATGCATGCTGTGCATTTTACAAATACGATATCTCCGTTTCAATTAGTAACCGACTTACAATTAGTGTGAGCGAGTATTTAGGCATAATCATCGGGACAAGAGAAAATGTTTTCAACAATACAAAAAGAATGAAAATACTTGAAAAAGCTGCAATATTTGTTGTATTGCTTCTTAAATTTTACATCAAATTCGTACATAACTTACTTTTTTAATCAACGTGTATGGGTTCTATCCTACAGGGTATGTCAAGCTATATGCAATTTAACCATATACATAGAGAATAATATATGCATTATTCTCTAAGTATATGGTTAAATTGCATACAGCTCGACATACCCTGTAGGATAGAACCCATAACGAGTTGATTAAAAAAATCAAGTTATATACGAATTTGAAGTAAAATTTAAGAAGCGGTTCAACAAATATTGCAGCTTTTTCAAGTATGGCAATTTTTTTGGTACGTCATGATTGTATGACTTAAAAATCACCCGGACATTAACTAGAAGACTACAAATTCCCCAAAAAAATATGCGGGGCGGTTGTATCCTGAAGCCCCCATCCATTCAATTTGGCGTGGAATGTTTTTGACTTTGAACATCCAACATTTTCCCGAATTTTTTTACTTTTTCAGAACTTATAAAATATTGAATTGATCGAAAGTATCAAGGTTGAATGGCAACTCACCAACAGATGTTATATTTGGAAAAAAAACGCAGTTGAAAAACCTTACGGTAGAAGTATCTTGTACCGTATCTTAAGATACTCAATAGAAAGTATCTTGTATCTTTCAATTTTTTAGAAATGTGTCTCGTATCCTTCAAGGTTTCACGAGAGTACCTTGTATTTTGTATCCGAGATACATTTTGAAGGTATCTTTGCTCATCTCTGGCCTTTCCCCACGTACATATCGGATGTTGCTCAACTTCTTTTTCATTGTACATAATACCACGATTTGGCAGTCCCATGTATAGCTCTGTAATAAATGGATCTCCTACAACCCAAAGTAGAGCAATTTCACTCAATTCATCGACGGATGCCATATTGATATTTCATCAGATCAATTTGATAGGTTTTGGAATGTCCAGTAAAATACTTCCAAAAGTAGGATTCAGAATGAATCCAGTAAGCATCACACAGATATATAAATAAATAGGTTCTGGAGGTGTCGGAATGCACCCAACAAATGCCAGCATCCAGTAGGCCTAGATGTATTTTTTGAGTTTCACTAGATATCAATAAATAATAATACAGTAATGGGCAAATATGGCTACAAAATAATAAAATAAGTACAAAATAATGAACATAGTGTTTTTCATACTTTTCATCAACATAAAAATTTGGATGATAGAAATATTACACTTTAGTTTATCGTATGACTCGTGAGTTAATCGTCCATACATATGTATTATACTAGGCAAATGCAGTATATGCGTTGTAAGTTGAGCGAGATATCTATATAAAGTGTAATTGAAAACTCTACACACCTCAATTCATATAAAATTCACTGATGATGAATATTGTTTGCTCTACAACCCCACCAACAGCTAGGTTATATGGGGGTACGAATTAGCAGGTGATGATAAAACCATGGACTAAAAACTAAATTAAAAACCATGAAGTGATAAGTGATAGGACGTTTAATCGAATCTAGGGAGCCGTGAATCCATCTCTGCAACATGTTACTGCTATTATTTCTATCCATCTAATTAGTAAAACTCTTTTTTGAAATCATTTTCTTCAAAATGAGTGGTCCGAATTCGTGATAATGTGCATAATTTAGGTCTGTGTTCACATTCATTAAATAGGCCTATTTGAAGTTATTTGGAGAGATTTCATTTTTCATAGTTTCTTGCACAGCCTAATCTCATGGGGTTTTTACTTTTTAGAAACTTTCCTGATGATATTTCTCAAAAATTGTTGAACCGATTCAACTCGAAAACTAGACAACTTCAAGTTGGATAAGTCTGCATGTACCGAAAAAGTTTCACGTCGATCAGGCAAACCGTGCGACCAAACAAACAGAAAAAAAATCACAGAATGGGATGGATGTCTTTGCTATTGCTCACCCAATAACTAGGTTTCGGATGAAATGAAGAAAAAAATGAAAAAAGATACACCCCAGCCCTGCTAACAGCAACAAGTAATCTACGCATATTTATGGATATTGTTAACGGTACCCAATTATTTCTTATCAAGCTGTAGTTTTTTTACAATTTTTCATTTGTTATTGAATTCTTCGAATCAGTCCCAAAATACCGGATAGATTTCATTTTTTCATTATAATGTTGCCTAATGACCCCACCAACATCTACGTTATATGGAGGTACGATTGATGATGTAACGTTGGGAAGACAAGATAAGGGAAAGGACGTTCAGAAAGACTGCCTTATGCGAGACTCGAACCCACGCCTAACGTGACATCAGTTTATAGCACAGTGGGGAGTCAGTTGACCAAGTTACAGGGACAGCCACTGAAGATCAAAAAGATACAAATCATATAACAACCCTAGTTTTGATCTATTACAATATTTTCAAGAAATTTTTATTTAAAAGTGTTGAATTGCCCTGTACTTAATGTACTCAATTTTACTTCTAGTAGTGAAATAACCATTGCCGCCGAGTAGTTGCTTTTTTTTCGCACCGTCGGTTCAGTTTAGGTTTGATAAATAAGAACGCACACTGACTGTGTTCTCTCAGCTAGTTCTAACAGTTTCAACTATAGGGCTCAAAAGTGTCATTAACTCAGTCATTATATATTTGCTTCAGCACTAGTCAAGGCAAAAGTCATATCTACAATCTTGATTAGTTTCAGTGGTCAACTTGGTGCATCAAGCCTCCCAATTCCATACAATTGAAATCAGTTGATACACACAAATAGCATACAAACGCATAATTCTGGGCACAAACTAGGGGAAGCAAGAGGCTGCAATCCAGCCCAACACATTTTGGGCTACATCCATCTACAGTGACTTAAAACTCGATCTATCAATCCGTGAAGGTAGGTCCACTGTAGTCGGATAGTACAAAAATGAACTATGTACAGTACATAATGTTTCATTATTTATTTTTAAATGATATACATCATAAACGACATCCTGAATAGATTAACGATTGGATTTGGCGACACGTTCGAGCTCATCCTTCTTTTTGATCGCGTAGGAGTTAGACGATCCCTGGACAGAAGGATCACAGCATCAAGTTAGACAAATCATTTGGAGATACAGTATGAACACAAGCAATACAGAGGAAGTTGATTTTTATAAAGTAGGCCCAACCTTTTGGTTAACATAATGACATTTTTCAAGTTACAGTTACAGCATATAGTCAGGAAATCAGCTAGCTGGCTGAACGAAGCCTGGAACATCTTGGCGCTTTTTTTCGTCGAATTCTGGTACGCTTCTCAGGCCTACTTGCAAAAGTAGGGTGTTATGGCTATTACCAAAAAAGTTACTGAAAAAGTAATGTACTTATTTTTGTAAGTAATTTCCCAAATATCGAAATGCTGGAGATTACTGTTTTCTCAACAACTGTGCCAACAGCTAGGAAATTTGAAGGTACAAATGAGCAGATGACATAATATACAATATTATAAATGGTATTTACAAAATCTCATGCCTTATGCAGGACTCGAATCCACCGCCCAGCTTGACCTCAGTTACCCAAGCATAGCCTTGCAATGCTGGTATATATATATTGGGTTTAACGACGCACTGTTATGATAACTGAGATCTAATGGCGTCGGATGGATGATTAATGAGATGATAGGATGATGAGATGAAGGTTCTTGGATAATGGGAAGGATAGTGGGAAGGAAGCGGTCATGGCCGACTTATTGTAGCAACAATCTCGGCATTAGCCTAGACTACAGAGGGAAACCATGAAAAACCTCTGTAAAGATGGTCGGTGGCGGGGATCGAACTAGGTTTGGAATTCCCCTCGCCTGCCGGATCACACGAAGCGAGTGCGTTAACCACGCAATGCTGGTTGTTAACTACGACGTCTTACCTTTGCTGCATTGATAAGTTCGTCAGCCACACACTCGGCAATTGTCTTGATGTTCCTGAATGCAGCCTCACGGGCACCAGTGCAAAGCAGCCAGATAGCCTAAAAAAGAAAAAACATTGTTGATAAATCCACCGTGCACTTTTAAAACAGAGAAAAAGTTCAATTTACACTGTGATATATGAATATTTTCTAGATTCAGATGTCTAATAGTTGCAGACTCCATTATAGCCTGGGATTTATAGGTATAGAATAATTCTAAGAACTTCCCCTATTTCCCAAGTCTCGACTTGACAGTTTTAAATTTGATGTTTTATTCGAGGCTTGCAGGAACTTGCACATAACTATACGGTCTAATAGCTATCCTATATTTACAATCGTGTTGAGGCAATGATTTCTTTTAGTAGGCCAACAGAAAGCTTCTAGTAATTTTTCTCAAGTAAAAACCCCTTTCGTACGTTTTTCAGTGGACAAAAGTAAAATACTTATTAAGGGCGGGCGGGCAGTTTGAACTCTGCGTTTGCTAGCCAGACCTGGGTGAGGGAAGCTGAGAGAGGGTTACAGTATGCGAGGGGTGCTAGCCTGCAAAAGACCCTGTGATCCGAATAATAGACCTATTGATGTTCTGTGGTTAGGGTCTAGGTAGAAAACTAACTCACGATACAAAAATCTATGTAATGTAGACCTACTATATACTTTTACTCACAAGCTTTGGCAATTGTCTTGAGAAACAAAAATGTCACTTGTTGCCTGCTTGTACTGATATGTTGAGAAAACTATGATTTTCATTAACAAAAATGCATAATTAAAAACACTAATGGGTTGAAGTTGAGGGGTGCAAGTTTCTGTAACTAGTAATTACCCAATACTGGTGTTTCACGATTGTTCTGTGGTTGACAAACCACAATTATTCGTAATACAAGTAAACCAACAAATTCAGCCATAGGAACAGTTTTGGAGGGTGAGTTAAGGGTCGTCTTACCTGGTTGACTCGTCGCAGAGGTGACACGTCAACAGCCTGTCGTCGAACTGTGCCGGCACGACCGATACGAGTAGAGTCTTCCCTCGGTCCAGAGTTGATGATGGCAGACACGAGAACTTGAAGAGGATTCTGAAACAATATTTCACGTATGCAATTTAGCTTTCACTCAAGAATCAATGAATGCCATAATTGTAATTCAACTGTCAAATGAAGGGTCAACTTTCTGAATTTGAATCTCAATATTTTCACATTCAAGTTGCGATACAGTTGCGACCACATATAGTGGTCGATCAAGCTGCAATAAAATGCATCCTGAAGAAAACATACTGATATTATATGCTCTAAAACTAGGGGATCAATCAGCCGACTAAAGGGCGGTTTAGCCAGGGGCAAGATGCATTGAGGGTTACGTTGGTCTAGACTCAATATCCCTCCCATGTTGAAAACATGTGCCAATTTACCGGCCAAATCTATTGAAATACCGATTGTGAGTAGTCAAGTGGTTATAAAAGTAACTAACTTTACGTCTATGTCCGTTCGGCTAATAACAGAGCTCTGTCAACACTAAAAAAGTTGGGTTGAATTATTCCATGAATTATTCAAGTGTTTCATAATGACGCAAGTTACATTGCATTTTACAAGCATATCTAGACAGGCCTACTTGATATGGCATTTTCATAGTTCAACAAGGCTGCTTACCCCAAACAAGAACCGGTTTTGTATGAGCCTTTGACTAGGCATTGATACTAAACATTGCAAGTAGGCCTATGGTTCCAGCAGGTCACACAGCTACGATTTTGTGTCACATTTTTGTGATCTCGTGACTTAAAAACCGATGCTTCAAAAGATTGAAAAAAATCTCTGTTGCTAGTGGTCAGCATGTCTACCAATTTTCATTACAATTGGAGATGCTCACTTACAATGCATTTTTGGTCAATTTAACAAGAGAATCATTTATCCTGTTTAACTATAATCCTTCCCTCCACCATCTGAGAAATAACTGTTTGACAGTTTAATAGAATCATCACTGTCAACCTGGTTGTTTTCCCAGACTTTCTCAGAATAGGCCTATACTGATTTTATAAATGATTACTTACCTCGCCTGTTAGCAAGTGGATGATTTCAAATGCGTGTTTAACGATACGACAAGCCATCAGCTTCTTGCCATTGTTGCGACCGTGCATCATCAATGAATTGGTAAGTCGCTCTACAATGGGACACTGTCCCTTGCGGAAACGCTTGGATGCAAATCGGCCCGCCGAATGGGGAAGATATCGAGCATTCTTCTCTTTGACGGCAATGTAATCTTGGAGTGACATATCGGACACTTGAACATCGTCGCAGCTCCATCGGCCAAAAAGCTTGATCTCCGGAAGCTCGGAAGGTTGTGCTGCTGTGAGTGTTCCTTCGGTATCCATAGCAACGGGATCATCGTCTCCCCAATTTTCTTCTGCCATGATTTCTGTAGGGATAAAATAATGAAACTATAGCCACCAAATAGAGGAATTCTTCGAGATGCCATATAACTCCAAAAAAATGTAGAAATAGACTAGGCCTAGGCCTATGTCTAATACTATGAGGCCCAGTTAAACTACTCAGGCAGATCATAATATTGTCATGATATTGATAAGGTGGGAACCATAATATACCTGAAAGTAGCTAAACATTGTTCATCACTACACAACTGTAACTACAGGGATGTTGTGTGATTGGTAATTGTATAGCACGTACGTAGTCTATAGGCTGACGTTATTGAAAACAGCACTTTAATGCACAATTTGCTATCTTGAACATTTTATCCTAGGCTAAGGACAATAACCTACAATACAACATAGCCTAAGCCTACATCTTCAATCGCCCAGTGTAACGTCCTTTCAATTCTATTAGAATCTAGATCTGGGCTGTGCAACTTTGGTGTTAAGAATTGTCGTACATAACCATGAAGGATTTATGTAGACCTAGGCCTACTCAGTGCCATACTGACAGAGGCCTCCCGCACAGGCCTACTGCAACAGTTTCAAGATCGACATTGCTATCTAGACTTGACGCAAAGGTGCATAATTGCATCTATCTCATCAACTGTAAATGTATATTGAATGAAATCCAAAAATATACGCATTTCTCAACGCTTCGTAACCCTAGGTTAAATCGGCAACAAGACATGCGAGGTTCAACCACGTGTCAGGTAGACCGAAATACCACTCGTTTAACAAATATCGAGGTATTTCTACTAACATAATGAAAACTACACACAATTGAACTATTATTATCAGTAATTGAACATGTCTGATGTACGATACACCATTATTTAATCAAAATTTACCTTATAATTTGCGTCAAGGCGACAAGAACTGACAAAAACACACCGGAAAGGACTTGAGTTTCAGAAACAAGATGGCGCAAGGTAAGTACACAAAACACCGCCTTGCTCGACTAGTACGATTTCCGTTCAGGTTTCAAACGCAAGGCGCGAATACCGCCGACAGTGAAGTTTTTATTTGATAAGGATGAAATATGCGTAGGATGATTTTCAGCCGCGAGGTAATTTAGCGCACCTATTTTGTTGCTCATGAGATATTACACGTCATCATTTATATGATTTAGTTGAGGAAACCTGATTAAAATGTAGGCTTCGTATGAATAAATTGTAAAAGGGGGAACGAAATAACGGGGCTGTCGACTGTCATTATATAGTCCCATTTTTTAAAAATAATCAACGATTTAATCAGGTGATACTCAACAGCACGAAGTTGGATGCTGATGCACTAATATTTTTGCATTAAATTCGTTCATTACTTCGAATTTAAAATGTATAGATCAGTATCATGCCCGCATCGCAGTCCAGTCAGACAAGTTGCCTAACGAGATCTAGAATCTAGATGTTCATAGGCCTATTGAAGCATGGTCAAGAGTCAAGAGTATATATGCAGTACATTAATAAAGTCATATACCATTAATTTTTAGAAATATTTTTTTATATATTTGAGAAAATTATCGATAAATAAATATTTGTGCTTTTACCCCGACCAGATTTAGGTCAAATGCTTTTTACCGTTTACAGCTCTACTAAAACTGCCAAATCAAATTGTTAATACAATCATTGAATGATAATAAAACCATTTTGTGTAAAACTGTAAATTTACTTTCACCCCTCAGTGTGAGTATTGCTTCAAGAGAAAATCAATTGCATGCGGAAGGAGGAAAGGCGGCTATTCTTGGAATACCCGTTATTCATAAACATAAGAGAACGTTCCGTTTTATACATTGTTCAAAAAATATATGATATAGAACGATAAAATTGAATCCATTATAGTAATATTCTTCCCCATATACGCTGTACAGCAAATTGCGATTAATTCATTCAATAGTTCAATAATCCCGAGTTATTAAATGTATAATGTAATAAAGACACGGAAGCTGTAACATCTTGTAAAAATCTACTCACGCCACAATAGCAACATTTTTTGAAAAACGCGAGAAAGTCACAGCTGAATATAAGATTACTTAATAATTAACTCCATTCATAATAATATTATCAATGAGATGGCACATTTTGAAGCCGAACGAACATGTGTATGACATAATCTTTGGATACGAGCTAATAAATGGTAATTAGATGAACAATGACAAGAAAAAATAATAGGCCTACCTCGGTGGTCTGAAATGATATAAAAGGGGTGAAAATTTTTAAGCACAAAAATTAATTTTATTCATTTATCAATCATGAATCAATTATAAACATTAATTATTAATTGATAAAATTAGTACATAATTCAATTGTAGTTTCCTCACCTCTATACTGGAAAAATTTAATTTAAATATTTTTTGGTGTGTAGTATGTGCATTGTACAATACAACTTCATAGTCCATGGTCAGACTGCACAAAATAGGCCTATGTAATACCTATATGACATATAGGCCACGAACACTAATTCCTTCTCATTCCTAAGAAACGTTCTCCTCGTCCTCGTCATCCCATCCCATCCTCCCACTAATCAGTCATATGATGCCAATATAGATTAGTACAGTTGATTCTTAATAAAGTTTTTTTAGTCAGTTGGTTTTTAGGACAGTTGATTTTTAGTACATCGGACCAATCCCCGGTTATCACCCTTGGTTACAACTGCTATTTTCATACTTCTACTAATAACGTAGTAATAGTAGAAAATAAAAGTATAAGGTATACCAAAATCTTCTTCATAATTGACGATAGTTGACTTCCACATAAGAACATTTATTGAAATCAAATTAACTATTATTAATAATTAAAATACACGATGTCCAAATAAAATATTGATTTACTAATTGAGATATTCGTGCATATTCAGTGAAGAAATGAGAAACAATATATCTTAATATAAAGGACCTCTGCAAATGTTTTTTATTGACGGATACCCTACTTATTTACCGCCCATTACATAATCCTCACCTATGAATAATGAAGATTACATATGGTGGCTATATTAGAATAATATCAAGTCAAGGTTTCTTAACAATGAGCGTGCCACTAACCCATTGTTGATGAAAACTTTGACTATGACAGGGCGTTATCGGCCATTGATACTTGAATTTGTCTAAGAGAACTGGTGGAGTGATGTAATACAGAAATAGAGAAAGGTGGAGGACTGTACTGACATAAGAGTTAAGACGTAGCGTTTGCGAATCGATTCGGTTACTTCGTACTTTCAGTCCATCCGTACTACTTCGATCGGCGAAATTATTGCCGTCAACATATTTGGAAAGAAAGCAAAAGTGAGCCGGTAAGATGGAAATAATAATCAATATCAAAATAATAATACACAAATCATAGTGGTAATCGAATTTCGTATAAATATTCAAATACAATTTTCAGTAATTATTAATGTAAATAAAAAATTATATTAACGGTAATTTAAATATTTGAAAATATTTTCAACTTTAGTGTTTGATTTAGTAATTAATACTGAGGTGAGTACTTACAATTTACATCCACAAATATCCAACAGTAGTTATTTATATTCGATTTCTGATCTGAGATAATACCTAAATGGTATTGTATATTTTTTAAGCCGGTACTATTAAATTACAAGTGTTTGGAGCCAATATTGTACAAACTATGCTCGTGTTGACGAAGAGCTATTTGAAATAGTATAGCTAAATTATCACAATTATGACTACCAACCAAATTAATGTTTAACCATGGCAAAAATACATTTGCCAGCCGTGGTAATTTAGTATTCAAACTGAAAATGTATTTGCTTTATGTATTGTTCACTTAATTTCAAGTACCGGTATCTTTGAATGCCTCTTGGTGATTTAATTCAACTTGCGGCATAATTTTAAGCAAATCGGCACAGATTCTTCTTTAGAGAATTTAACACAATGATCGGTACTATTTGATATAATAATTCATAATTTCAAATTCGTGTACGTATTAGATTCATGCAGATTCATTTAATAATATAATAAATATTTATAATATAATACGTAATTTAAAATAAAAAACATTAATAAATAATAATATTGATCTCTCTCGATCTCTCCATACAATTTAAGCTTTAAATCCATTAAAACGGTACTCAATTGAATAAGAAACTGCGGGAATATGCTAACGAAATGAAATAAAATAGAAAAGAAGAAAAGCAAATTGTATTTTTGTTTTAATAACAAAGAGATATAAAAAAGAAAAAATTAAAAGCAATGCTAATTTAAATGAAACACTATGAAACACAAGCATAAAGAAGAGGAAAAAACAACATAAACATATTAAACACGATGTACTATATACTAAATGTCTACTATATAAATGGCATTTGCACAGATATCCTAAAACTTTAGTTCCAATATTTTCTGATCAATGAATTTGGTAGTAGCCCTACTGTCGATTAACAGGTCAAATGAGTTTTTTAAAAATCTTTGCTAACGCTTAGCCTCTATTTATATAATATAATCGCGCATTTGGTATTTTTCAAAATTTATTTGATTAGAAAATCCTTTTCTAACTGCGGTAATGTATTTCAAGTTTCATTTTATCATTATTACTTGTGCCATTCATGACATGCATTATGATAGTATTTGTATCTTTAAAAAATGTAGGCCTACATAAAAAAAAATCACCCGTAATGAACGAATATGGTTGATAATTGTATCCTGTTAGTGTTATGGACAATGTTTTATTTGTTATTAGTTGGGGTTATTTTATAACATTACGCTTCTTGGTTCTTATAAAAACGTAACAAGTGCCTATTTCTTTAAAATGTGTTACATTATAAAACGTGATATCTTATACATAGGAACGTATGAATTAACAATACACGGAGTTCATTTCTAACTGAAAGTATTGAATATCATTCAGTGATTACGGCGGTGGGTTTGACGCACGCAACCCATTCAATACGCCCTCAAATTCGATATTATATCATCGAGAATTACATTATGAATAGGTCAAATGACGGTATAGTCAATCAGTTTGTTTATTTTAAAGAATTCGATTCTTTTCAAATAAACAACCAAGTCATTGTGTCAAGAATGACTTGCGATTCAACAATGCTAGTTACACAATAATAGTGTGCTAGTTTGGATTGCATAATTTCGTTATTGTTGTGCTAGCTATATTCTACGCCTCCAGGAACATGTTTCTCGAATGCAGTGAAGTTGTTACAAAATTATAAAAATAACATCATCGATGCTCAGTTGGTAATACAATTGATATATGCATATACTGAGCGCAGCAGGGAAATCAGCATGACTTTCACTCTCGCGTCTAGTTATAAACTCTCTCATTTCTTTTCTACACGTGATCGCGGAGGTCAATGGTACTTGCTTTGCACATTATACTGACTACCAAATGTGAATACCTCATTCTGATTCTAAGACCTTCCCCAGGGCTATTTAAGATCTCCATAGTATTGTCATGATTAAAATGGAAGAATTACGACAGAAAACTGCGTAATGAGTGAATTTTTTTTATAGATTAGTAAAAGGAATCAAAAGCTTTTTTCTTGTAGGAACTATATGAAGTAATTTCGTACGGATATATTTTATTAACATCATTCATTTCATTTTCATTTTTTTTTCAACTACCGTACTTAATTATACGTACATAATGAGGATGAAATTCGAACCTTGATACAAAATCATTGTTCCCCAATTAAAACTATATGGATGCAAGTAGGATCATTTGGACGGGGCACCACAAGGGCAAACTTACCATCCCATTACATTATTATTATGAATAGCACATTCATTGTTCTTTCTCATACACAGACTTGAACTGTCGTGTCCATAGTAGGCCTACATAATTTAAAACACTACTATAGAAAATTATGTTTCTTGTAGTGTTATAATAAATAACTTCGGATTATATTTATAGCTTTATGAAAGTTAAAATTAAATATTTCACATATCAATAAAAAGTTGTAACACAATGGCATGGCCGCATGGGTATAATCAAAAGTGTATACAGATATGGATATATATATTGAACACTTTCTACAAATATGTGTAGGCCCATGGATATTTGTAGAAAGTATATAATCTCGGTGGACCTGAACAAATTTCGATACGAACACAAGTAGGCCTAGGGTGACCATCCGTCCCGGAAAACCGGGATTGTCCCGGATTTACATCTTTTGTTCTTTTTACGTCTTTTGAAAAGTTATTTCGGGACACGTGTTTGTCCCGGTTTCAGCAAAAGAACAAAATTCCCAATCATTTTTAATTCGCGTGAAATGGGGAATTTTGCTTCTTGTGCCTATAGGACCTATAGGACCAGACGTCCGGTTTTCCCGCGATTGTCCTTGTTTTGAACTTCGACCTGTCCCGGCGTCCCGAGAAATGTTCTCGGGACCATCAGATATCCAGAATTTTCAAAACGGAAGAAACATGAATAAATGGGTATTTTTCGTACTCGGTTAAAATTCATCTACTCATAATTCATTTTCGTTATAAATAAAAAATAAAAAAACTGCTAGGCCTAATGTAAGTTGAATCAATTTTTAAATTGCACATCAAATTCAAATAACTGTCTTTCTATAATTAACATGTGTGGGCTACATACTCAGAGCATAAAGTTGTAGGCAATTACTTTATAGATAATAATATATTCTTGATTTTATATGACTATAAAAAACACCAAAAATATTACTAGAAGACTACAAATTCCTAAAAATTCCCAAGCGGAGCTGTTGAGCCCTCGATCCCTCCGCCCAATAAAATTTGGAACAAATGATTTTGACTACGCACGTCTTGGCGTTTTCCCGGATTTTTCTTTTTTGAATACTGTCACCCTAAGCAACACAACGAAAGTTGAAACGAATCTAAAAGTAAATACAAGTGATATGTATGAATCTAGCGAAATATCTATATAATATAAAGTACGCCAATCAAAAACTTTACACATCTTGACTCATATGAAATATAGTTAATTACACTCAAAATACAACCAGTTAATTTTTTGTTGTGGGGGGGGGGGGGTGACACTGATAGCGTGGTCATTTCTTCACCCATTTTCATAATATTCATTTAAAATTTTCATTTTCAAATCAAATGAATGTTGATACCGGTATGTTGTTATTAAGGTTGAAATAAATGTTATCTATTAAATTAGTTTGCTTCAGGAAAATAAATAATTTGTCAATAACATTACTATTATCATCCAATACTTTTGAAATTGAGTCTTCAATTGCTATATGTTGTCTTACATTGTTATATTCAATACATTCAAAAATCCATGGTTGTATTGAAGAAAGAATCATATTCATTTGTATTACAATCTGTTCAAAACCAATTGATTACTTGAATTATATGATATTTAAAAAACAGATTGATTTTTGTAACTATAGATATTCCAATTTTCAATGCAATGAATTTATAATACAGATCAATTGTTACAGATACAATTTGTTAATTGTAAAAGCAATAAATAATGGATTACCTTATTACTAACATTGGTCTCTACCAGTGAAATATTTGTGCCTTGATTAATAATTAGTTTGATGAGCACATTTTTAATATTTGTAAAATGCGATCTAAATGAAATTATAGAGCAAACTTCTAAACTACATTTACACAGTGGGCCTACCATTTTCTTAATCTCGCAAGTCATTCAACGAGTAAAGAATCCTTAATTGAATATTTAAATATTTACCTCCGCCCATAATTACGAATGCTTTGTAGTTAAAATTTGTACGTTTGATTTGCGATCTCTAGAAACCGTCCAGCAATGAAGACTTGGGTGAGCGATGCCGACAACTACGAGTGTACTCTATCCAAAGACACGCAACGATTGGCTTCGGAAGAACTTCGAGAAACCAAGTCAACCAGAGACCAAGCTTTAAGGCAGATGAGGGATTGGATCAGATCAAATTCACGCATTTCAAACTGTCGACTAGGCAAGCATCCTGATAACGAATCATTGAAAAGCCAAGCATTCAAATTCAATCTACAGTCATTTTTACAGTAACTGACAATGATGTCGATAACAAATAAATGAGGAAAAGTCCTCAAATATTTGAAATACAGATAATTATATGTATAGTATTGAATATAACAAACTAATAATAAGAAACTGACAGTTAATTCAAATTGCGTAGGGCTACTACAGTACCGTACTTAATTATTATAATATTAAAATATACTTCTTGGATATTTTACTAATTCTACTCGTTTATGTATTGAATTATGATTATCCAGATGCGAATTTCCTGTTACGATTCCTACGCTCGAAGAAGTTTAGCGTAATTCAAGCTAGCGAAGCATTAGAACGATACCTACTATTGCGACAAACAATGGAGATTGCATTCAGAAAACTAGACGTGACAAATCCTACCATGGATAAAATAATATCGCTTGGGTAAGTACAACAAAAATATTACAGATAGTGATGACACTCAACAGTCAAGTCAATCAACACCCCTAGACATTGTCATTACAGTTACATCTTTGCCGTACCCGAACGTGACTCTCAAGGAAGACGTGTGATTATCGCACGTCCAGGCATGTTCGACCCTCACAAGTACACTAAGGAAGACATGTGTCGCGTACATGGCATCACTTACGAGACGCTCATGGAGAACGAAGAGAACCAAGTGCGAGGATTCGTTCATTTCAGCGACGGAGCGGGAGTAGGATTCCCACATCTAACGCTGTTCACACCAAAAGAGGCAGTTCGTATCGTGAAGAACGGAGAGGTCAGTTTTATACTAGCGTGAATTAGATGAAGGATGATGACTATGAAGTTATCCGAGTTAACCACGTGAACATCACACTTTGTGTGAGGAATGGATTAATTATTTGGCAGGTGTCAAAATTGAGTTGTTCAACAATTAAATGAACTTCTATTCAGCACTATTCAGCACAGGCTTATTAAAACTAGTACAAATTAACACAGAGCCTCTCTATCATAATATCATAGGAATGAAAAAAATCGCGAATCCTTATCAGTCGATTCGTTTTGATGTGCTGGATGATATCAGAACAGAACAAATGATTTGGCTAGCCAGGCTAAATTTTGAGATAGGTGTATCAATTCAAATTTTATATATTTCCCTATATAGCATAATAGTCCAGCTATACTGTATATTCCTTACAACTATTTCTTTGATTACCGGTACTTTTTATTAGCAATTTCTTGTGTAGCTGGTCCATCAATGTTGGTAACAAGCATTGTCTGAACAATGAATATGAAATTCCACATTATGTTTTAATGAGTAGTGTCTTCAAAATAGCAAACAACAAGGGTAATATAATGCATAAAATTTGTATTTCTATTATAGGATTCCCAGACATGAATCTCTCAATCCCGCGAGAGAATCCTTCAAGGGAATCCCAATTCTATAAAATAATTAATAATATAAGTGGTCAGCACTAAACATTTCTGTCATACTAATTTTCATGAAATTAGAGACAATTACAAATTTACAATACAATTATATTCTTATTACCGGTAGGTCTATACAGGTATTAATATTATAAATATTACCGTGAATTGGTTAATACTTAATACTGTAGATCAAAATAGAGAAATAATGGATAAGGGTTCAAATTATGTATGCTGAAAATGAACAGTAAAAAAGTAATTTATTCCAAAAAAGCATGATTGACCTGTAACATAATATATATAGGGCCTACTGAAAGTAGATGACATGAATATCATACCAAGTACCAACTTTATATAAAATGAGCTGCAATCAAACTTTAGAAGAAGGTCTATTGGTGCTTATCAAGTCATTGACAAATTAGTACGGCCTACCGCAGCAAATCCCAACCTTCATTTATTTGATGATTCATAATAAGTAATTCACTAACATAGATCAAAAATGAAATAATGATACAAAACTAAATTATGCTGCCTGAAATACTTTGGATGTAACAGCAGACTGATGTTCTTTTGTGACAGAATTACGATAGACCTACATAGCAAACTCAATAGACATTGTATTTCTTACAGAAGGCTATATTTACTATGTAGATCTAGATATCATCCTTGCAACAGATGACTATACACGTAGATCTTGTTCCTCTCACACAAGATGTGTACGTAATCTTGTTTCTGTTACAGCGTACTCTTCCAATGAGACACAAAGAGGTGCACACGTTCAACGCTCATCCTTCACTCAAGTTTGCACTCGACTTCGGCATGTCGCTCATCTCTGATAAAATCAAGAAAAGAGTCAAGGTACATCAATCTAACAACTACAATACTAAAGTGCCAACGTGTACTATCAGAATGCATGTACATTTATCCAAGTCATATTTAAAAATTAGTAGTGGTGATTTGCTTTCTTTACTACCGTACTACCTTTACTACCGTAGGCCTACCTAAGATTATAAAACATCTATTCCTCGACAGATTTACACCTCACTGAAAGATGCACTGAAGAATGTTGACTGCAAGATCCTGCCAAAGGAATACGGAGGAGTTATACCAATGTCCGAAATGATCAACCTTTGGAAGAAAGAATTATACACATTGCGACCGATTCTGTTATCGAACGATGGCATGAGCGTCTGTATCGAGTTGTTCAGCGATCAAGCAAAGATGGGTGCAGTTTCAGCACTGCGCAATGGACAAACATGCGCATCCTCTCTAGACAGCAGCATTTTGGGTGTTTCCGGGACTTTCAGGAAGTTAGAATTAGATTAAGTACAAAACGAGACAAAATGTTGAAAATGCTTTAGATTATGAGTATGTAATAAGAATAGGCCTATGTATGATTATAATACATCATACAGAGTATTTTTATATTTGTATTAGCAGAGGCAAGTTTATTTACTCAATCTGCCAGTGTGATGGACGGCATGAAATGAAATTCCACTATAACTGAAAAAAAGTCCGGAAAAAACATTCATCATTTAAACAGCTAGGCCTACATTAATATACTATGTATATATAGTAAAAGTGTAAAAATTAAAAAACATTCTAAAACTAATTTCTGCAATATGTCTGCAAAACATTGGGGCCTACCACACATATGTGAAGCTGCTACATAACTGCAAGAGAACATGTCAATTACACGGAATTTACAATTGATTTACGAATTAATACAACGTTCTCGACCATGAAATCACAAACAAATAATTTATATAACCAAAATATATAAAGCGACACCTCTAGTTATTAGATTTGTAGATGTATATTGTATATATCAATTAATTATATATATAAATAATTACACTAATGTATATTTGAATTATTATTATTATTGGTTCTACACACATTTGATAGATCAACTGGGCTATCATCTAGTGCAGAAACAAGTTACATACAGATAAAATAAACTTTAATCCAACAATGAGCTGTACATCTCAACTCTGTAGCTTTGGTAACTATTGAATACATTTATTAAATAAAAGATTGAACAAAGTTCAGAAGAATACGCCCTACCATTACATAATAATAATTTCACCAAAGAAATTACTGCAGGGCCTAGTTGGTTATTTTCTTTTGACAAAAACTGGTATTACGGCCTGCATTTGTATAATTTATCAACTGTTATACGTGAGTACATACGCACAATATGATAGTGTTTGATTAAAGAGTATTTGTGGTTGTACTTATTATAAATTAGGTATACATCTAATTATATGCAAAAATATGTGTCAATCGCAAGTTTTTGTTATTTTCTAGTTCCTAGTTTGTAAAAATCTTGGATTCAAGTTCAGTTTTAATCAATAATTTGTATTTTCATACTAATACAGTACAACTATTGTATTAATTATATACATACACCTAATTACCAAAATAAAATGTCATGAACAAATCTTGTTTATTTATTATATAAATACTGTAGCAGAAAATTATGGTGAAACAAAGAAAATAATCGGAAGACCTAGAGGAAGGTGGTAGGAGGGAGTCAAGTAAGGGGTAGTCAAGCATGGAGAAATTGGGGGGGAGTGGTAGAAAGATGGTGGGAGGATAGAGAACAATGGAGATCTAGAGATTGACATCTAGACTTCACATTTTTGCAACATGGATTAGCCTACTCTGAGCAACATGAAATTTTCAAGCTATAGCCTAGGAAAGGTTGAAGTCTTTCAATTATTATTATACTTCATACACATGCGAGCACCAAAACTCGACATTTCTCTGTACAAAATAAATCACTTTTGTTTTCGTTTACTGTGGCGTAGACAATAATATACCTGCAAATGGAGACCACAGCCACGGTGAGTCTGCAATGTTCTTCATTTTAAAATGATCTAGGGCCTATCTATCTAGTATTTCTATGCAATAAAACTTCCGTATTCAAGTACACATCGTATTTACAAACAGGCCTACATTTTATTCGGAACGTAGCGAACATAAATATCGATGATGTGTTATGCGTTCTTGAACTCATGAAGGGTAAAAGTATAGTTACCTCTTATGGCTTGCATTCTTCGTGGAACGGTTCCAACGTGCGGAAATCACGCCAAGTCGGTGGGAGGGAGCTGTGCAAATGATTGTTACATCGCTTGCAAGGATCGCTGAATAACGTTATGTAACTGTGGAACCAAGTCTGTAACAGACATTATACCGATCAGAAACTTCCTTGTAATGTTTACTTTACATAAACGTTCAGATTCAACTGCAAGCATGGCTTTGGTGTAGCAACTAGGAATCTCCATACACAAGACTGCCTAGCCTTCATCATGGTATATAGATTAGGGCCTATGCATATACTTCGAAAATGTCCCCACAGTTCAACTACGTACAGTACCTATAAATTCGCTAGTAAGTAAAAAGTGTAAAAACTAAGAGGAAAAAGTGAACAATTTATCTAAAAACGTTCTAAAATAGAAAATAGAGTGATCCAAGAAAAAAGTTTAATAACTATTAAGTAGAACATACGTACATTATAACATAAATCTGAGATAAGTCTGACATAACATAAGTCTGAGTAAGTCCCTCTCAAGTACGGTATTTTATAAGATGATGTAAACATGCATGTGATGTAGCCATGTACGCCATGTAACTACGTACGTACTGGATAGGTGCCTACAACAATATTATTGCACTATTGAATGATAAGTCTAATAGAACTTTATTTTCAATGGACTCATTCCCTCTCACCTCAAGTTAAAATCACTGCTTATAACCACCCTCCAAACTGACGACTTTCTCAGCACTAGTACAAGTTTGCTCACACACTACAGTTGCATACTGGCTACGAAATTAATCAAACGTTCTTACCATAAACGACCGTACAGCTAATTCAGGTAATGTAGGCGAGTAGAAGTGCAGCATGGCGGCATGAGCATTTTCTGTTACTTTGCGAAACACTTTGTAACGAGATTCGGTCCAAAGATCCAACGTTTCACCATAACCTTTCACTACAACCCATTCTATCATCAGACCTTTGAATGCCACTACAGCTTTCAGGATGCGGCCAAGATTTATCTGAAACAAAAATATCGACGACTTAACCACACATTAGGGAGACAAGATGTCCCCGATTTTCCTCATTTTTTACGAACAAAAAATGCGTACTTGTCACTGCACGTGTTGTGTATGTGAAGTTGACACGTAAGTTCGTAACAACCTGCCTCGGACTCAGTTGAAAGTATCTGGATCGTCGAGTAGAACTGTGGGAAGAGGAAAAGGGATGGCTGTGTTTGGTACGCCTAGCTACTTATAGTTCAAAGATATACCTACGCGGTAGGTATAAAGAAAACGTACGAAATAGTTTATAACTCCTTTCCTTTTTTTAATATCGTAAAAAGTTGAAAACATTTAAAAAGCAAATGAGAACATACTGAGCAGTCATGACTCACGAGTCTTTGTGAACTAATCAAAACCTGTTAGCCTACGATGAGTAATTATTACTGAAATGTTAATTCTAGAAGTAAGTAATCATATTGAACTTATTTACCGGTACCTGAAGAACGGCATTGGTAGCGAATGGTCGAGATACACTAACACTCATGTCTGGAAACAGTCGATCAACAGTTGCGATGACTGTGTCAACTGTTCTGTAAAAAAATATATAATATATTATTGTTAAGTACTGTCACAACCTGGGATTGAATTGTATCGAACTGCAAAATAAATATATGTACTAACTGAGGTGGAACATTGTGGCTGCTTGTAAGAGTTCGCCGTCGTTTTGCGCTACTGGAGTTGACGTACGATCTTTTCAGAGAGTTTTGACTCAGTAAAGTCACTGCCAAGTTTCCATACTCATGTACCTAAGAGAGACAAATGAAAATTTTAACTTTGTAATTATTTTGGCCCTTTTGTTTACATTGTGCCTGAAAAAAGTAGATAGCAGGCTCCCTTCCATGATATTGAGAGGACTTTGATTTTTCACAGTGGGCGTAGTTTGCAGTGGAATAGGTCTTTTAGATTTTAGAGGCCCATATTTGAAATAGGCCTACATTTTAGATTTTGGATATTTATTTTTACTAACTAGGCTACACGGTCAGGTGAAACAACAGGTTTACAGCCCAAGTCTTGTTATTTCATTTTGTGCACTGTCAAAATATACTCTTTGCACTATACTTGGCCTTATCAGGAAAATTTAAGAAAATTCATCATTTTAACCTTTTGAGTAACTGGGTTATTTTGCCTCTGTTCCCATCCTTGTGCCAAGTTATTTCAAGAGTTCAAGTTCGAGCATTTGTAGCTAAATGCCAAAAATAAGGAAAACACATTGCATTTAATGACGTATCACAACAACATTTAACAAATGACATAGGCCTACCTTGTCAGTCCACTTATAACTGTTCACCAGTTCTGAATACAGAGCTTGACGGTCCTGCGTACTTTCTTGACTGAGATAAGTCGAGTTGCCAAGGTTAAATGGGCCTGGTGGTGCAGTGAGAGAGCCAACAGATTGCTCAACATCCCTAGAAGCCATAAAAGCCAACGGTTCACAACATTGAAGTAGGCTAATCCTCCAATATGAGAGCATACTGATACTGAAGGTCAAGTCCCACACTTGAGTCTTAACACATCAAGGCATATGTGTGAGAGTGGAAGAACACTTATTGTGAGCCTCAATATAGTCCGCCGCGGTGTAATCTCAGAGCGCCTAAATCAAGACCGACTTTCTACGAGGCTGAGAATATTGAGTATGACAATTTGACGGCTCGTAGAAAGTCAGACTTGGGCTGAGTTTCCGAATATATTGAGATTTTAGGAATCTCGGCTATATTATAAAAGTGAATGTTAACCTTCAGGGCGCAGTATAGGCCTACCGAAGCAGATTAAATATTGATTTTAAAAATCAATTACCAGGCATTGATTTTATCCTAGGCCAGGCCAGTGATTTTAGAAATGTGATTTCATCGTAAATCTCAGCTAAATAGCCCTGTATAAACCACACACCTTGGAACGTATTGTGCACTGTTACAGTACGGGTACTAGGCCTACCACACTCCCGGGTAAAAGATGGCTGCCAGGACCACATACGCCATGACACGAACAGGACAGGCGCCCACCCCGCCCACTATTACCACTCCCCCTTGATATCAGGAAGTCGGATTGCTTTGGTTAGGTTTATATATGGTTGGGTTATCATAAACGGGAATGTGGTAGGAATAGGCCACTGTACGTGCCACGGAGTGTATAGTTCTAGTGGCCATCTTTGACATGGGGGAATGGTAGGAATAGGCCTAGGCCGCTGTAGGTGCAATGCACGAAGTGTGGTTCGTATGAGCGACTAGAGCATCACAGTCCATAGCTTGAAGGACCTTCATAAAATCAATGGCCAGACCTTTGATTTTGACAATGAGTTGATAAACAATACAATATGATTTGGTGTATAAAAGTTGAAAACCAAATTAATACAAAATTTAATTCGCAAAATTAATTTAATTCGCCTTATTTCATACCTACCTCAGATTTGTGTTTACGGTAGTAAGTAATGCTTGAAGTTCAAGTAAAAACTTTGTTTCCTTCCCTTCTTCACCATGGTCAGCTCTAACCCCATTTCCAAGAATGTCAAATACATGACCCACACTAGATCTTAACACTTTCACAGCATTCAGTGATGCATAAAGGGATTCCATTTCTACAAATTTTGGTTAATAATTTCAATACATTCTTCAATTATATTTTTCACCAATGACAAATATATTACATGATAGTCACAAAATTCGCGTCAAACAGTCAATGTCAAACTGCCGACATAACATCAGTACAAAGATCTTCACATCATTAGCACAAAAATATCAAAGAGAACAAAGAGCTTGCATTAAAAACATCAACTCGGGTCTTCTTCTTACCTCGTTTGTTGACCGTCAAAGTGGTGTGGCCGTGGCTTTTTTTGGCCTGTGACAGAATCAATAATTTTGGACAGAATGTAGCAACAGTAATAGTATAGTAGCAGTAGTAGACAGTAGTAGTAGCAAAAGTAGTAGTAGTAGTAGTAGTAGTAGTAGTAGATATTTATTTAGCATCATTTCTAATTTACAAGGTTAAATAGATGCCAAGAGATACACTTACAAAGCAATTACATTACACAATAAAATGCATAATACAGTAACAGTAAGAGTTACAAAATGAAATACATAACTATAGAAATACAAATACATCACAGTGGAATACACAACTAGAAAAACAATTCGGCAGTTTAATATTTTTTTATGATGTATAAAACTTATCAGGGTTGAAGGAATGAAGTAATTAAGATAATTAAGATAAAAATGTGACATTAGTATTAATGATTAATTAGCTTGGTCCCAGTATTTGACCACCTCATAAGCCTTAGGGATTAGTCTTCCTTCTTTTATCAGTTTAACATCATTTTTTTCTAAAAGAATTCACATTTTTATGTTGTCTGATCTTAAGAGGAATCCTATAAAATATTCTAATTCCTTTCACAAAAATACTATTGTACTCTTCTTCACTCCTGGTTCTCTTCACATGTAGGCTATATTATTTTGGCTTCTTAATGTATATTTATTATTAATTTGTTAATTGTAGGCCTAATTTAGCTTAACTGTGGTATTTTGCGGAACTAGTACTTTAGAGCACCAACTGATAATTAAATATTAATTAGTTAATCATTACTTAAGGTACAAAAAAAGCAAATGTATCCAAGGGTAACAAGTTAATTTGCTAATTTTTGCTTGATTCACTAATCATAGCCATTTTTTAATAATTTGAGTCACGGTATTAAGAAGAATCCGTTGTTTAATATCAAGCCAAGAGAGGGCTTTACACACTTTTTTGATTGAAGAATCTCTTTTTACCCACATAATATTCCCCATTGTTTTGTTTTGAAGTTTCTCTAATGATTATATTTCATTTTTGACACCAATCATGGAATCTATAGAATAAAGACGGTCTTAATTTATTTTATAGCAAATCTTTTTTTAGACACATTTCGGACTTGAAATGTTCGAAAACGGTCTTCTTGATTATAATTTGTTATTATATATTTTTTTTAATCGGCGTGGCTCTGGTTTGTGACGTCACTACGTAGAAATTATGATAATTTACTCATTATGTTTCCTTCTGTCGTATAGGTAAATCCTGGGAAGGTTCCTTGACAACAGTCCACGACCGTCTTCTTCCAAAACAAAGTATATAATTTATATATATATATATATATATATATATATATATATATATATATATATATATATATATATATATATGTGTGTGTGTGTGTGTGTGTACATATTGGTCTATACACTACACGTACACTATATGGTAATAGTCTAATTTAGTATTTTTGAAGTAAATCGAGAAATATTGAGTACTTATTTGTCTGGATATAAAAAACTGAAAATCACCATATCCAACAAAGAGAATATTTCGCGATAAGTTATATAATAATAACATAATATTTGTCTACCCTAGCTTATATGAAGAGAATTACAATCTCGCCTACCCCGCGATCAATATCGTGCGCCCCTGCTAGACTTGTAAGGGGGGGGGGGGGGGGAGGTGGTACGGGCGTGTGTCAGTACTCCCCCACCACTACCCCTTCTAGCTACAGGGTTGTCACCCCCCACGTTTAATAGAAGAGTCATAACAACAGGGGAGACAGTGCAATGTTTGAGTTTATATTAAATCTCACTTTTTTATTATTAATCCACGTAACACATGTATTATGTTGGACGTCAGGTAAGTTTTTAGACAGATATATAGAATCAATAAATTATTTTCAGTATCATGTAAGGTTTCTTTAATCGAGAGTATTCGTAATGAACTGGATCACATCGAGTGATTCTCTCTGCTTTTCTCTCTCTCCCTCTCTCTATTATAGTTACTCTCCACATAGTAGCTCATATTATATATGACGCCTTATGTATTGTGTACTGTTTTACATGTACGAGATTTGTGTGACATGTTTGTACACTGCTGTATAATAATAATACATTGCCTGTACTTATCTTTCATCGATATATATTTTTTCAATTATATCGAATTGAGCAGTGCATATTCTGAAAAATTGATGTAGATTTACTAAGACTCTAAAATATGAATAAAAATGCACATAAATAATATTTTAATAGATGGTGAGTAGGCCTTATGTTATATATACACAACGAGACTCAAAAATACAGTGCATGCTCTCTAGAAATCTTGCAGGTTGTTGATGAGGTCCATTGCTTGGAAATGGAGTGAAATATAAATTCAATTTCAGAAGTCATTTATATAGATATATATTTATACAATATATGATTTTAATTTCGATTTCAAGTTATTTGCAAAGATTGTAGGGAACTCATTTTTTAAGAAAATTACTGTGTCTGCCATCTTTAGGTGGTGACTGCTGACAATGCGAGTGACAATGGAAATTACAAATCATAATTATTTTGCAAGTCGATATATATATCGACGGTTCCTAGAAACCAAATAAAATGTGGAAATTGAATGGAAATAAATATGCTTCAAATCTCAATTATCAAAACACAATCACTGCATTACCGCTATAATAATGTATACAATAATATGTTAATGTATATAAGTTTTAACTTGAAGACTTGAAGGCTTTTTTGTCTAATATTATTTTCAATTACATAAATTCCTCATCTAATCCAACTTTAATTCAACTGTAATCTTTTAATCTCTCATCCAATTTAACGTGTGCGTGCTTATCTTATATCATGTATTTGTATTGTATTCATGTATTTGATACCTATATAGATTTACTAAATAAAGACATTTTATATATTGCACGTTGCCTTCTTTCCTCTGTCCATCGTCAGTGTTTCACTCTTCTCGCAGCTAATACGTAGTCCAAACTTCTCTGTCACCCTCTCCCACTTATCCACTCTCGATTGTACCTCTTCGTTTGACTCCCCCCAAATCATAATATCGTCCGCATAAATGAACGTCTTTGAGTCCGCTTCTTCCTCTTCACCTTCCTCCACTTCACGTAACATCTCGTCCATTACCACACCAAACAAAGTTGGTGATAGCACACTTCCTTGTTTCAATCCCTCGTTTACCTTGAACCATTCTGTCCTCCCTACGTTGCACTGCACACAACTCCAGTTTTCTTTGTAGGTACTCCTTATTTTTCTTATCAACTCCTCGCTTACGCCCTTCTTTTCCAAACATCTCCACACGACTGCTCGTGGAAGTTGATCATAAGCTTTCACCAGGTCCAAGAATACCATTCTCATCACTGCACCATCTTCCCACCTATTTTCCATTATTTGTCTCAATGCAAATATCACATCTATTGTGGATCGTCCTCTTCGGAACCTGTATTGTATTCATGTATTTGATACCTATATAGATTTACTAAATAAAGACATTTTTATTATATTATAAATAACGTACAAAATCAATATGAGGTCGGCCAGTTTTAATATTCACGGTAAATACCAAGAAAGACAAAACAGAACGGTTCGGATTATCAATTTATGAAATAGTCTACCGTAAGCTATAGTTGAGTTGATGTAAGGTGGAAATCTTCATCTAGTTTAAAACATTTTCCAACACTTATCACGAAGAACTAATTTTCTGCTACTTTTGAGCAGTAAGTGTTGAAAGTATTATTGAAAGCGTTGGAAAGTATTGTAATAAGTAATTGAAAATAAAAAATTTCCTCAATGTATCTACATCAATTCAATACCCATCCATTTACGTCTATAAAATAATCTGTATGTAGGTGAATATTTGAAAAAAATGTGCTAAAACAATGCAAACTTACTCGCAAACTTGAACTTACTTTGAAATATAAATACATAGATCATGTATAAATATAATATTATACCACTAATCATTGATTCAGGGCAATATACATTGGCTACAAGTACATTTTAGCACTAATCATACTATAGATGATCATAAGTCATTTTTCTGTTCAGCTGCTACTTACGGAGTGAAATGTAGGGAAGATTCCGAATGTATAGTCACAGAAACGGATCTGGTGTGCTCCCCTACGGAACCTAAACTATGTCGTTGTCGGAGAAAACAGGAATGGGACACGTTAACAAAACGATGTTACTTGGTAGGGGAAGAAGCGTATCGTAAGTAAAACATTTCAATAATACAACCAAATACACTGTGTTTAGGGAACCGCTAGTTTTTATATAGATATTATTTTCAAAATCCATTTAAGGTCACTATTTTGTTATCTTATTTTATAAACAAACTCACACTAAGGCCTATTGATAATAACAATCGAAACTTATACATTTCTTTTCTGCAGTTCTTTCCAAACTTGAATTAAAGTCCTCCTTCTGTAGTACCAAGATAGTTGTTTATTTTATGATCATGACGAGTATAATATTGATAATCCAACTATAACAGTTGAGTTATTTTGCGTTTTGTGGAGGGGGTAGATACGATTAAGTGCTAACTCGGTCATGCCCAACTTGACTTGAGTTTCCAATTCAACGAAAGACAATGTCTTGACTGATTCACACCAAAAATAACATTTCGATTTTTTTCGTGTTTAAAAAAAATTGTAAATATTCAGATATTGTTCCGGAATAAACAAACAGAAAGATTTATAAAAAATACTTAAAATTTGAGCATTCAAAAGTTTCCAAGTTCTGACTAGCCGAAGCTGATAGAATAGTGGACATTTGCACTGCCTTCTTCTAATTTTTTTACATTTGCATGAAAATAGGAAGAAGAAAAAAGGAAAATAATGTGGAGATTACGGTTAAAAAGAAATGGCACATCTAAAAGTAGTCTTTGGAGTTAATGTAACCTTGTGTAGATGGACAACACAGACTCTAAAAAGATTATATTTTTGGTATTCTTCCACTTGTATCTATATGACCTTGATTATCATGCACTTCGATTTGTTGAGAAATGCAGTGAATGACGTAGAATACTTTAATAGGGACCCATGGTTGGTTTACAGCCACCAATTTTGATCCAGTGAAGGATCTCATCATCCCAGGGATTATCATCTTGACGATTGGAGCAATGGTTTATCTTGGCATCAAACTGTTTTGCAATTGGTAGGTACTTGCCAGATTTTTTCCACTAAGAACGATTTGATAAAATATAAGAAACATTTGCATTAGTTTGCATTTGCATTAGACTGCTTGGCATTAGTGGTAATATCAGAAAACTAATGATAAATGAAATTATTCATTCAAAATTGTATCTATACTGATACCTATTTATCTTTCCATTCCATTCATCTTTGTCTATACTCTGTATCCAGTGAATATCTGTCCAACAATATTCAATTAAT
Source organism: Brachyptera putata (assembly GCA_907164805.1). Classification (NCBI taxonomy): domain Eukaryota; kingdom Metazoa; phylum Arthropoda; class Insecta; order Plecoptera; family Taeniopterygidae; genus Brachyptera; species Brachyptera putata. The sequence continues at coordinate 10,507,331 of OU015468.1, read as the reverse complement.
GTATTGCATTGTCTTTTAGTATTTTATCCTTCAATATTTAATGAATATAATGAATTGTCTTCTAGTGGTAAATTGTGGAGACGAAGACGGCGGAGATTGGACTTACCGCGGGAACTTGAGGAAAACCATCAACAACTTCAACAACTGCAACAGCAGCAGCAACACCAACCCACATGGGTTGCATCTTACAGGGGTGAGTGGAAACATTCAGATAGCATGTGCACGTAAGTGAGCCAATTTGAGTGAATATCATTTCTGTATGATTATTAATAATAACAATATCTTTATTTGTGCGGTGGGGTTAAGCCACAATAGCTTTTCTTCCAACAAACCGCTTAAATATTGATTACATACCTTGTGCTATTATAATTTCTTAGAGCCAAGTTTATATAAAAACTAGAACTCAATACATTGAATAGTTATAGAATACATAATTGGTGTATATAATCACATAATTGTGTACACAAAAGTTGAAATGAAAATAGAAGTCAACATAAAATTACATGAAAGTGGTAAACATAATTACTTTAACTTGTTTAATAAGAACTTATTTTATAACTAAGGGTATTCTTATGAAGATCTTGGTTGAATGTGAAATATAAATATAACATCAATAGATTACTTTGGAACAATACGAGCAATATGAGCTAATTCTTTTTTATAGACTATTAATCTCTTTGAAGTTGAACTACAGATATTATATAAATCAATTCACGAGTGTTAGTAAATAAAGTCACAAATTTAATACAGATACACATTTTCGTTGATTCAATCGAGAGATTTTTTGAATTTTAAATTGTATACCTCAAATCTTACATTATCTTGGAATTTTGCGATTCATATGAAATTTCAATATAGACCTACTAGGGAAATGCAGCATATGCGTTTTTGTGAGATGAGCGAGCTATTTGTATGACATTAAATGGAAAGTATTATTGATGAACCTTGATTATGATTAGATGATGATATGTGTACGTGCCAAGTTCTATCAAAATTTGTGCTTCCGTTTGACCTATGGAGAACAGCCAAAAATTTCTTCCAAGTTGGTCTACTGTAAAATTGAGTCTACGCTCATTAAATAATGAAAAACATATGAATATACTAATTGGTCCAGAAAAACATTATAAATATTTTATCTAGTTGGTGCTTTCATCATGCTCAAAGAATGCTCATTAGTGAATCTGAATTCATTAGTGAAATAAATTTTCATTCGTGAATTCATACATAATTTATTTACTCGTCTATAATTTCTAGTTTTCTTGTTAGTGTTTAGCTCGTTGAACAGTATGGATCCCCGATCACCACCGAGTCTATCACCAACGGGTCGCCACGGCTTCCCGATGCATTCCACACCTTGCATGGGATTGTTCGTGCCGAGTAACCACCTCGCCACCTCTTCTCCACCACCGTACGAGGAGGCTCTCAAACACAAAGTCATCATGAGTAGTTACCCAGGAGTGGTACCCACTCAGGGTGGTCCAACTTTATCACCTCAAGTTCACGAACCAAACAGTAATTAAAAATTTGACCACAACCGAGAGTGCTACCACAACCACAGTAAAATTTAAGAAGAACATTTGCAAAGCCTGAAAATGGAAACCCACAGTTCCCAGATAAACTAGTCGTTGGTAGGGTCGTCACGCAAATGCAGATTATTTCCAAGCGTGAAATTCTAATTGTAAAAATGCGGGCCACAAAAACCACAAACTCTCACCCCTCAAATGCTTGCCCATCTAGCTAAACAGCAGCAGACTAATTATCAAGTAGTTTGGAGGTGTAAATTATGAATGATCATTTCCACGTGAGAAGTTTATCGAGGCCCAGAGTCCCTGGATTAAATGGAAGATTAATTTGGCATGAATCCTGTATCTAGTAGTCTATTCATTCAAACAAGTGTGGTGACTTTTCGAACACAACTTGGAGTTGTAAATAATACGTTGTGCGACTTTTATGTGAAATGAAGTTACTGCTTTATCTGACCTAATACTACCAAACAACTATCCAATGGTCGGATTTTTCAACAATAAAATAATTTTCGCGTTTCCTCATCCCTGTACATAAAACGTACTTAATGTAAATGACATGATAATTGTAATATTCAATCATTTCCTCTTACCGTGTTTTACGTTTTACCGTAATTATACGTCATCTTTGTGATCTCATGGTCGACGTATTCAGTCAAGCCCTACCATTGTCATTTCAGAGCTAGAGTTGTTCAATTTCGATTTTCACTCTAGGAAAATGATCACAAAAGTTCAATTCAGTTGCTTCATGCCTTCAAAGTCTTTTAAATGTCATAATTTTTCTATTTTATATGAGGGCTGTTTATACTAACTTTCTTCTAAAATGAACCAGAAGGTTTGATTATGAAATATTCATGTCAATGACACGAGTGAACATCGCCCACCGGCAATATTCGTGAAAGAATTTCAAATGGAATCAACTTATAGTAGAAGATACTTCAGCTCATTGGCCATTTTTCACACGGATTTGTTAATGTTCAAAATTCATATTATTCACAAAGATTCTATTCAGTAGGCCTATAGTCAGAGCAAATATTAGGTAGTTTTCCTCCCATTTCCATATATTTTGCAATGTTCTTCAAGAATCCGAAGGGGTTTTAGTGTAATGAAGCAAGGCTTACGGGATGGAACCTGCAGATACTTGTATTCAGCATTCACCCCCACAATACTGTAAAACTTCAAGTTACCCCTAGCAGCCAAACAAGAAGAGTGACGATCTTGTGGAGTCACAAAATATGTTTAAACTAATCAAAAAGTATTTTATATTTATTTTTTACACTTTACGAATACTCTTTTCAATATCTTCACTTCGAGTTTTATCAGCTTGAAAGTTATTACAAAGTTACAGTAATTGGCACTGTGACGATTAATGTAAATATTTGATATTTCTATGTAATGTTACCACAATATGTTTGGTGTTAGCAATTAGACTTGAATTAGAGATTGATTTCATGTTTCTCAGAAGACATGGTACGCACGGAGAAGTTTCTAAAATATTAGAAGAGAGGGTAAACCACCCTACAAGTGTTCGAGATTAATAATTATTAATTATCATTATTATATTTAAGAATAAAAAGAAAGGGTCCAAATATGATATACAGTAATATTTCATTATTCAAGAAAGAGTGTGTTTGAAGTTGATGAAGAGAATGGCTGTAATTGACACTTTTGTTACTGCTGCCAAGACTGAGATATTATCACACATTTTGAAAATATTGTTAAGTAGGCCTAAATATTGAAGATTAAAAAATGTAAATTAAACAAGAAGATATTTTCTCATAAATTATAAAAATAACCTGTGAAAACAGAATAAAAGTAAGCAATGTAGGCCTATTGTAAGTTATAGTAATGTTAATGTAAATGTAATTATGTATCAAACTTGTAAATACTCCAAACTACAATAAAGGTAAAGAATTCGTTTCTTTTTTTAAAATCTTCTGTTTAATACAATAAGTAACATATTTTATTCCTAAATGCTTATACACAGGGTCACATCTCACAAGGACATTTATCAGGTCAGGTCGCACATCATTATTCATACTTGATAACTAACAAATTAAACAATGATCATTCCAGATAACTAGGCTACTTAATATTATTATTTGATGCTAAAACTTAATCCATGCAACAATGCAACAACAAAATTTGTTGCATATACTTTCAGATGGATTACTAAATTCTACTAATTATAAGATGCCCATTAACGTAAAATCAAAACCAAACAAAGAAAATCTTTGATGAATCAAATGTTATCAATGAAATACTTCTGGAAATCTCAACCAGTTGAGGAATCCAGAGATGAAATGTTATGGAGGTTGACGTTATGTACGATAAAGAGCTGAAAGGAATGAAACGTTAGATCACAACCGAGTTAAATAGTAGTGCAATAGCATCCTCCTTGGGCCATGATCCATAATGATTCAATGAAAATCAATAGGATATGAAAACTTAATCATTGGTGCAGCTATGTTACGTGGAAACCTATATCACACCAGGCATCATTCTACCAGAATAGTCACCAGTTTGAACATTTAATGACAATAACAATCGTAGTGAATGTGTAGGCCCTATATGGTATTTAGCAATGACAATTAACACCTAAGGACACTTTTTGTCTAGTCACCTTAGCCAGACCATGGCTTACGAATAAAACAAGTCTACTACACTAAAAAGCCGACACCCCTAACCGAGATAATGGCAAGAAAACAGTCTACTGTTTACACTAAAAGTACGGAATTGTGCGGCAGGCGTAATACTGATAATATGAAATAGTTTACAGATTGGAATCAATGGCCTGCTCAACATTTTATTGATAACTACTCAAACTACTACCATAACATATCTGTAATATCTTAACCATCAATACTGTAATTAGATCTTTCTCAAATTTACTGGAATAGATAGTTTTCTGCTGGCTAGCAAAGTATGATGTCAAGGTCACTACTGCACATGTTGTATTAGCTCAACAATATTTATTAGATCTCCATGGAAACTATTATGTTGCATGTGGACAACCAATGAATACATTGCTTTATGAACTGCTTCATATGCAATAGTTAATAGAGGATTAATGTATAAAATGCAGAATTAAATAGGTTTATTCTGAAACCTGAATAAAATTGAAATAATTCTAAGCTAACAAAATATGATTGAACAATAAAATATGTAATCCTCTACACAGTAGGAATCAGTTGAAATTCATGGCTGTATCTCACTTCAGATGATCTAAATGGATTAGTTACTCTCTTTTCGACTGTCGCCAATAGATCTTTTCGACACTCTGTTAATGAGCTTCCTAAACGAGGCAGTCCACTTGGATCGTTGAAGTCCTGTTGAGGATTTCTCATTGGGCGTTCGCCTGGAATCGTTGAGTTCAGAGGAGAAGCCCGAGTCGGACGAGAATGCTCGAGCTCCGGCCGTTGCTGTTGAAGTCGAAGTCAACGACGTATCCGTTGGAACGGAAGTGTCGCCGTACGTGCAGTGGCACGGTGGGCCGTCCAGGATGTTGAAAGATTCTTCGCCATGGCCCGAGTCACTGCTAGACTCGGAACTTGTACTAGCCTGGAAACAAGAACAGTGAAAAATGATATTACTTGCTTACTTTTTAATGTATTTTAAAATTTTAGATAGATGTTATCAAGGTATTGATCAAGGTGTGTTATCAAGTCACAAACGTTATATAACTGATCAATCATCAAATATACCAGATAAAAAGTATCTATCTTAATTGATGTGCTACAAAATGAAATTTGATATGAACAAATAAAGAAAATTTGTGGAAAATTATGGTTAACAATTGAAGTTTACAATATTAGGTAATTTGAAGTACCGGTAGTAGGAACTGATACTTTACGAATAAAACTTGTTTGTTGTTTCAAGTAAATATTCTAGGAGTACTTTTTACTATTTTCAATTAGACCTACATAGATATATAAGACCTACACTACAATGAGATCTTTCAATTTTATAAATACAAATTACAATAAATTAGCCTGAAATAAAAGTTAGTCTCTTTTAAAGTTAGTCAAGTCAAACTGAATAAAAAAAAATCACCAAGAATAATTAGAGAAATAGGCACGCCGCGCGTTCTTCTCTGAAAATTTAAATTAAAGGGCAACAGTAGTCCAAGATAATACAATACAAAGAACAGTTGTCCTGAATTCGTCCTAATAAAGTGTAACATGCGACTATTGGCCTACTGAACCATACCTCATCTATGTAGGAGATGTAAGGTCCTGCAGCTCCGATACACTCTAGAGGCAGCGAGGGGGTTGGAGAGGGGGACGGTGAACCTGTAGAGGTGGGCGTATCAGTCGAGTAAGCCCGTCGGAATGAGTACTCTGACCGAGTCGAAGGAAGAGGTGATGAATGGCCGTAGAACAGTGAGCCGCCTGAAGCCGTCGAGAGTCCTTCGCCGTCCTTCACGCGAAGACCTTCGTCGTCAGACGCGGAGAATGTCGGGCGGATCCAGTTGCGCAAGTCTTGGAACGGCGTTTGAAAACATGACATCAGCTTACGACTGGAAAACCAAGCATTCATCATGTCAGTAACGAACGCTTCATGAGAAGTAAAATGTTCACATATTCCACGTTCAGTTTAAATGAAGGCATTACAATAAAAATTTGAAATATAACCGCATTCATCAATTTATTAGTTTATTATATCCAAATGATCAGTTTTTGGATGGGTTTGATTAGATATCAAGTAAATTAGATATCAAAAACTCATTAACTAGTCACGGCTGTGTTCATCGGATCATTAATGGACCTGGAAGTTCTTTCCAACTGGTTTGACGATAAGGGTCTCAACACGGAGGTCGAAATATCTAGTATTTATATATCTCACATGACGCGATGAACTCAATGTCCAATATCTAAGTATAATTCATATTCATTTTACGCCAGTCACCTGAGAAATTCCCATTAATGAACAATTCATAGCCTGGCAAGGAAAACACTTACTCGTCTCTGTCTGCGTACTCCCCAAAAGTGGCCTTGGTGTATGTACAAACGGAACATTTCTTCCGTTTGCATGTAGCCAAATGTTTCATTCCCTTCTTGAAGTGGTTATTCAACGACTGTGTCTGTCGGGCCACATATTTCAATTCCGTCACCTAAAACAGACAAACAACAATCATCTAAATGCAATCAGAAAAAGCAAAAGAAAAAATCTAAAACACATAAGTACTTGAAAAATATGCGGTTGAAAATAAGAGATTTGGAAGTTGGATAGTGTAGATTACGATTACCGGTATATATATATATATATATATATATATATATATATATATATATGCATATTATGCAGCTTGCTCACATAATGCTTTCAAAGTAAAATATATGATTGGTTTCCATGTTTGATCAATTCAATATTTGAGGACTTTGATTAGATATCAAACTGGAATATTCAACATGAATATATAAAACAAAAACATGTGTGCTGTTTATCTGTTTATTGGTGCCATCAATATACTACTGGCTGCACATATGCTTGTACTGCTTCGCAACCCTAGCCAACTCAAGCATTCTCACAGAACATCGCAGTATAACACAGTTGACCCAATACTACACCAATACAAACAATTACTAATATCAAATAGTCCGACGGTTATGAGTATTTCAATCAACATTCGATAACGGAGTTTTCATATCGTTTGCAATTTTTATATCAAATGGCAACCCCAATTAACTTAAAATTAATATATGATAAGTTGAAAACATACTTCTTTTTCCAGGCCTACAACATTTTGGCTTATTCTCTTCTTCTGATGAGACAAATCACCCAAATAGCTGCCGACACCTTTCCTCTCGGCATTGAGCGTCTCCTTCAGACGTTCGTTCTGTGAAACAAAGAACACATATACGTTAGAACCATAAACAATTGTGCATTCTGTTAATTGAGTTGGCTACAATGGTAGACCATAATTAACAAATATATTTTTGTATTGTTAATTTAAATGACCTGATATACTTCCTTTGACAAGAATTGGCAGATTTTTAAATACCTATACATAATATCTACAGTTTAGATATAATGTACATAAGGATAGTTACTTATTACCTATAGTTGATCAAGTGGAACACAGCTGATACTGAAGCTCAATTGAACTGGGATATTATCACATAGGTAGTTAAGCTAACTTCAGCATAGAGGAGACAGTGCTACATTACAATACTAATTTACTTCATTAGATATCTGAAATGTCATTATAGGCTATTAGTAGGCCTACTGGTTTAATTAGTAGGGTAAGCTAATAGCTGGCAATAAGGAACACTTGAAATTTAGTTTTTTCTTGTCTTATCCAACACTGATTTTTTTTTTTTTCTAAATTAATAATGTATTTTATGGCAAATGATAATATAATAGAGCTTAATTGCATTGGTGCTTATATTAATGAGTAAACTGGCTGCAGTAAATATAGCATAACAAACAAACATTTACATCTCATATTCAATTTGTTATCTATATTTTTCAGTTATTAAATGTATAGATGTCAAGGATCAAATCAACTTTCATCATACATATGCTGATTTTAATTGAGGTTTCGAGTTCGTTTTTTCTCTTTGGTTTCAGTTCCACTCTTTACATCCATGGCTATAAATTCGAAATTTTGTAAAATTGCATAGAAAAAAATATATATTTGAATATATATATTTATATATACATATATTTGAATATATATATTTATATATACATATATTTATATATACATATATTTATATATACATATATTTATATATACATATATTTATATATATATAATAAAACAATAATGGCAGTTTTGTCTTATATTACTTATATTATCGAACTGTCTACATCTACACTTGTCGCATGGACACAAGCGATATATTTTTTTAATTGTTGGAAATTTTGTCTCTACAATGGTAGGTCTGATGGCTGTTGATTGTTTCAACAACATGAATACTGAATCAAAAGTTTTGTTGAAGAGATAAAATTTCACTCCGGTAATTATCAGGCTGTTCGTTCAGCTATTTCAAAATTGATGTATTTCCAAAAATAGATAGGTATTTTGATTCTGCACGAAATCTGCATGATTCTAACTTAGGGCAAATGATGTTAAATGGGATTGAACATCTTCAGGAACAGTTTTACCACTGGATATGTGGAGAGCACAAAAACAATAATAATAATAATAATAATAATAAAATTTGGTAAATTATTCACCCTTTATTTGTATTAACTTGTTGTTGTATGTTGATGTACTTGATATTAATTACCTTACTGTTTGTTCTTGATAACAGGTATAAGTACTTACACAGGTATTTATGGCAGATGAGATAATCATACTTGATTGTCAAATTCATAGCCTTATCACCAGGGACATTAACATACACACACATATTATATCTATTTGGATCCACTACTTGGTCCCCTCAATCATCACTGATATCAGGGGAATTGATTCCAGAACACTCTTCAAAGGAAGTGTTACATACCTAATATCTGGTGTATTGATTTGGTTTTGAATGAGAACATTATAGATGAATGAATTAATGATACTAGATGAATGATATGATATTAATGATAGGAATGATAGGAATGGGATGAACACCATTCCTTATATGGGATTCAAACCCTTGTCCAACTTGAGTTTAGCATCTAAAGCAGTGCCTAATTGACCAAGTCAGCAGCTATGTATCTAGTGTATTTTAGAGAGTACTGGTATAGTGTTTAGTGGCTACTAGTATCACATGACTGCAGGGCCCATCTTGAAGGGATTTGCATTCAAATATTTACATACCTCTGCCTAGTTTACATAAATAACATAGATAACAAGCTTATAAAAAGTTCAATTATTTTATCATATAATCACTAATTGAATCCTGTCAAGATGTCAAGATATACAAGGTACTCTGACAAGAACAAAAGTACTTGAAGTACTTATATTCAGTCATATTATTGCCAAGATGAGATCTATGACATTCAAACAGGTGCTTATTAAATATCAGCTTATTATTTATATCAGTGCAACTTCTTTGTCGGTGGTGTAATTTTTTTCCTGAATTACCTCTTTCTCCAAGTCATCTTTCTCAGCCGAAATGACAGTCACCTGTCTCACCACTTCCTGACGGGCTCTTTCCATCCCGCGTCGCGTCGCTTCAGATTCAGACGCTTGCCTCTTCAACTGCAAGCAACAAAAGCTCGAAATTAAATCACTGATGCATTGACATCTAATCTAATTATCTACAAATTGTTTTCATTTTCATATAATACTACTTTATTTCATTATACTGTTGAAAGTTTAAAACCTGTTTCATTTTTTTTACCACTGTGAGTCTCCATCTGTATTAATGGTTTTGATTTTGATTCTGTTGGCTAGATTATGACAAAACGAGTAAACGAAGTTTAAAAAAAATGGTATCCATTCATGAAATGGATTTTGTACAAATTTATAATTTTTAATATCATATCAATACAGAATCAAATGCGACAATCTTGTTTTTCTGTTAAATGGGTAAAAAAGTTTTTGTCGACCCAGGTACAAATAAACTTACATAACCTAAAATAACCGGGCAGTTTATAGAGTGATGATTAATCCGGAAGATGTATAAAATGTATAAAACATTTCTATGCGATGTTGAAAATAATAGAACTTGAAAGAAAAACGACTGGGTGCCAATGCCAAACGAACCACCGCGTTCTTAGTTCCTAACAATAACGAAATTTAAAATGAATTCTAGTCAAAATCGTTAAACATGGAATATGGATGCACACTCATATACTCCCACTCTCATTTAAAAATTCTCGCAACCCGCCGGCCCTCATTATTTTGTGTAGCGTGTCTTTTAGTCTCAAGTGTCGAAAAAAAGCAAAAGAGACTAGCCGGTCACCACAATGAGCGGTGCCTTGACCCCAAGTTCCCAACCAACTCCTAAACACATAAACCCAAGTCATAAATAATACACTTAAAATAATAAAATTAGGAATTAATTAATATTTGGGTTTTACGGCGTGTCGGCGATTTTGTTATATATTGCGGCGGGCGAAACGAACCTGTGTCCTTTAATATATATATATATGTATATAACACATGCCTGGCACTAATATTTCAACTAGGATAAACTCGCGGATAAACCTATCATACTAAAAAAAATAAGAACTTTTGTCTTTTAAAATACCATGCACTACTGAGAAAAAGAGGCGATCATTTTTCTGGCCATATTGGTATAGACAGGTCAACTCTAGTCACTGAGAAATGCAGAGTATGCATGAACCTGAGACACAGGCCATGGGATAAGATGGAAGCAATGTCTTAATAAAGATAAACACTTATTAAAAAATTAAATAATTCTACACTTTCACAAAATAAATACATTTTTCTTGATGTAATTTGAAATTTCTATTCTAGAGTTCTGAGTTTACGTAACTGTATATTGTGTATCCAGTCCACACAATCAAGTTGTATATGAAAATATTAATTAAAAATGTCACATTCACCCCAAAATGGTTGGATAGCTCACATTAAACTGGAAGTAGCAACATATTATTGTCACTTCAAAACATGCAATTGGGATCACATAAAATATTTTTTGTTCATAAGCAAATTCACGTTGTTTTCTCTGAAAGTGTGATTAACGTGCGTATTCTCGTTGAATTATAATTTTATAAGAATTTCTTAAAATCAATTATTTTTTACTTGGATGTTGTTCAGTACATGTAAGAATATACTACATATATCTATTGTCTATATTGTAGACATTCAATCGGATATGGCTCAATCTCCTAGTGTGCCCATCATACTGCAATGCAACATTGATCATGGTACCAACCTCCGGTAAAACACTATTTACTCGAGTAGTTACTATAGTCTGTAGCTACGTTTACCGGTGAATAACAATCACGTGCATATCGACAATAATTTCCTCGCAGTTCTTTGATACCTTCTGAGTGAATTACGGGTACGGTACGGCTATCTATAAATCGTAATGACACTAGAATACTGATCGAATTCAAATATACTGATCGGTGTTTTTTTTATCGGCATTTCATGTCCAGATTGATCGTGCAGAGTTCCATGCACTGCGGAGAAAGATTCTCAAACTAATGGCTAAGAACACAAAACCAACAAAGACATTGCAATTTTATTTAACGTAATTACACTAATTTCAGTAGCATTTCTTCAATCTTCGACGAAACTATTCTCATAATTGCTAGGCTGCAGCAATTTCCACACGTCTGTGTTATACGAAATCGGAAAACTTTGGTCCCTAATTTTCAAACTTGTAAACTTCATAGCTTGTTTAACAACTCTAAACTTATTCGAAGGAAGTTATCAAGGTTTTAGTGTTATTTATAGGCATACAAATCAATGAATCGCGAGTAACATGGGCACGCAGGGGTCCATCAGACGGTGCTTAAAACTAGTCAATCGCCATACCTTATAGATTTAGTGGAATATCAGGTTTTTGGTGAAGAACTTTTGAGATACCAAAATTCTGAAAACAAGGAAACACAGATAATCTCGGAACCTTTTTAAGATGGTATAGAAAATAACTATCTCACATCGCATAATCGTCAGGCGCATACGCTTGAAAGATGTGTATTTTCAAGCGTTTACGCCTGACAATCAGGCAATTTGAGATGAATAGTCATTATATTTATACCTATACCATCTTGAAGGTATTGAGAATATCTGTTCCCTCATTTTTAGAATTTTGATATCTCATGCCGTTCAAAAGTTATCACCAAAAACCTGATATTCCACTAAATCGACTCCACTAAAAAGTCTGACAAAAGCACAGATAAATAGCAAATTTTATATAACTATAATTACCTGTTTATAAGCCTCGTTTTTCTCTTTTTCCAGTCGGTCCTTCCACACGCCGAACTTCTCTTTCTCTGTTCGCAGCTGAAATCAGAAAGACAGCTTGTTTATGATGGGATGAGCGAAGCGAAAACTCAATTTTACTTACACAAAAAAAGTGGCAATTCCGTTTGTTTTTTGTTCGCGCTTCACAGGTCAAATGGGATAATTTGTTTGATGATACTTGGCATGCACATATGCCTCTTAACTCAATAATGTCTATATAGTTTCCAAGTGCAAACGGTTGATCCACTTCTGATGAAAATAATTTCGAATATTTTAAAAACATAAAGAATAGCCCTGGAGGTAAAATGGGGAAAAAGTTCACCGAATGGATACAAATTTCTGCAGAATTTCTGTACAGTACATAAATTAAAAACATAGTTCCACGGATGAATCGGAAAATCGGAAGAACCTTATTAAAGATGAAAATTATTTCGAATTTTGTTTAGCCATTGCGAAAACCACTAATAAGGTCAACAAATGAAACCAATGAGATCATAAAACGATTGAAATAATCAAAGGGTAAATCAAAAAGGCAGCGAGTTCAATCAATTCAAAATCAAGCTGTCTACGCCTTTAACTTTCCATTATATTATATTTCATATACAATCTAGCTGATCATCTTAACAACGCATACGTTTCGTTTTCCTATAGAGTATATTCAGATAATATTGACGTGTTGATGGATAATTTTTACTAAACGCTTCATTTATATTGGGTTTCAACGACGCACTAATGATAACTAATATCTTTTGGCGTCCCTTGAATGATGAATGATATGATTGTTGAAGGTTTTCTTTGGGAAGGATAGTGGGAGGAACGCGGTCGTGGCGTATACTGTAAAGGAACCAAGTATAGGAACCATCCCTGCATTCATCTACGACCACAGAGGAAAATCAAAGAACTCTGCACCGATGGACGATGGTGAGAATCGAACCAAGGCCCGCTCTACTCTCGTCTCTCGGGCACATGGACCATTAGCGTTACCAGTGAGCTACTAGTGCCGGTTTTGATGATATAAAAAGATAAGTATTGATTGATGATTATTATTGGTAACAACTTTTTAATAATTTCTCAAAAGTGGATTATATCACTTGAATTACCGTACACGAAAATTTCAGAAAAATAGTTGCACCAACTAGTATAACAAATTTAATTTGTTTCGACAATCAATTCTGCAACACCTTTCTTTTCAAAATTTTATCATTCGGTACATAAAAAATGGCCGACTCGAGTTTTGATGAAACTTTCAATCCGATCAGTCAATTTGTCTGTGTCCATGTGGTGCTCAAAAACCTTACTTAACCTCACGCAACCTTACTGAATTAATTCTTGATAACAGATGAGATAATACAAAGGCATTGTAGGCCTACACGGTTACCCCAGATAAGATTATCTTAAAATTCCCAATTCAGTTATCACTTCGTTCATCCAATTATATCAAGAACAATCGAAAACATCAAGAATAACCGATAATAACGCATAATCATGATCAACGATTGATCATAAAATACTGTAAAAAAATTATGCAACACTGGCTTTTGATGGTTGAAAAGATAAACCATGCAGCAAATCATCAACCATGAGTAGATATTGTCTACGTCTGTACAAAATACGAATATTTAGGAAAATAATCATTTTGCCGTTTTCTCTCGGTCGGAAATTCAATTACTATATTATTAGATATTACATAGTACAAATGAATGACGTCACATACACCTCCTGGCATTATGTGCAATAACAATACAAGAGGACGGTCTGCTGAATACTAATTACAGTTGTGACGCCGATAAAAAGGTCTATTTGCGTTGTTTTGCGATTCAAGAAAGAATAAATACGACGATAATGTGATTGGAGACAAAAAATTTACTCGACCGAGGACCGAACCTGGCTAATATACATGGCAGCTATATCAGGCTAAGAAACAGTTTCAAGTAGAGCAATTGTGTGATTTCAAATAACTCGGATCATATTTTTTTAATGAAATTAAGGCAACAGAAACTATATGAATATTAAACATGCATCAACTATTAACCGGCACTGGTTTATTTTCTGTGGCCATCTATATTTGATTGAGTTTGAACAATTTCTAAGCAACTTCTACATAATTATCTTCAAGAGTGAATAATGAATGATTGATTGATTGGTGGCTTTTAAGGGCGCTCAACATCTGGGTTATCAGCGCCCAGCAATGACATGAGAAACAACTATCTGCACAAAATATTTTCAAACTAATATGCTTGCGTTAAAGATATTTTTTCAAGAAACCATAACTACAGCGAAAACTATAGAAATCAAAAATACAGTCTCATAGAAATTCGGTTAAATTTGATTAATCGCTTGTCGATGGGAACCATAAACTTAATTCTTATACAGTTAATATTTTATGTTTATAAAAATATGCAAGTAATTTTATTGTTGCTTTTAGTTCTTATCTACTATCAGTAAAAAGTTTCGATCAATCAACGGAATGAAATATCTTCATTAAACCGACGAGTAATTTCTTAGTGAAGCTAATAATATCATTGAATGTTTTCCTCGTCATTTTCAAGTGCTGGTGAAAGTGTTCAACAAACGTAAATCCCCAAGTCATCGTTTTTATCCTCTCAAGTTCTTGTCGCGTTGTTGTTGTCCTTTTTAAAACGCATGAATTGTGGCTTGAAACTTCGAGTATTTGATTATACGATCATTCCGTGGTACGATCTTATCACGACTCAACCCGAAGACAAAACCACGACAAGATTTCGAATTATACTTTTATTCCTCCATGTATTTATTTCTCTCTCTCTGTTTCTAATTCGTGATAAACACATAACTTGACTCAAGATGGGGAAGGAAATGACCGTTTCGAACTTGAGGAAGTATGTATGCCGTCCATCCCACTAATAACAATAATAGCAGTCGTCAAAGAGATGAAGTTATTATTAATGATATGTAATTATAGTACTAGGAGAGTTTAGTGAATGTTGCGTGGACATTTGACAGAGAAACTAGAGCAACAAACGAGTTTTAGTAAACGGGTAAAATGTAGTTAAAACTGAAACATTTTCGAAAAAACAATTAATTCATACATTGAACATACCGGTAATCAAAATCAATCATAGTTACCGGTATACAATTCTCACACAGGTAATAATTACTATTGGTAATCAATTTCTTGAGTGATTTCAAATCTAATAAATGCCTATACCCGAGAGTTGTAGAAAACAGTTATTCATGTCAATGACACCGACAGTAACATTATTGTTATTACTGATGTTGATGAAGATAACTGATACTCATTTCATATTTTCACCAGTCCGCATAGCTATATTTATATTTTTCCAATGGTTTAAAAAATCTTTCTATTATTATTTTAACGGGACAGATTCGTAACATGTCGACCGAAGACAAAATCAGCAATGAAGAGTTATCGAGGGGTTTACAACTCGAAAATTTGGTGTACTGAAAATGCTCGAAACTGATTTCAGATTTCAAGATTTCAGGTGATTTCAGATGATTTCAGGGATTTCAAGTTATTTCAGGGATTTCAGGTGATTTCAAGTGATTTAAGGGATTTCAGGTGATTTCAGGGATTTCAAGGGGATTTCATGGGATTTCATGGCAAGCGTACACCTGATTTCAGGAGTTGTTAACCCCTCGAGAGTTATAGACAACTGATGGTCTGAATAGACGAAATATATACTAGCAATACTTATGGTACACAAAACTAACATCTCACCGGCTTCACTGCACACCTCTTGCAGGCGCGGGCTACGGGCTGACCGATAGCCCACTACCTCCACGTGTACCGTACTTTCAAGCAGACTTTTCAACAAAGCTGATTTTCCTGGGAACTGTCACGAAGTAGATTATGTATGGTACCTATCTAGATGTCAAATGTGCAGACACGGTACATCAAATTTACTGCACAGCTATGAAAAGTTTTGTTTCCAAAGGTTGCGCGAGTAGAATTAGAATGTTTATATATAGCTACGTGAATCATTAGAACGTCAAATAAATGTAACGACTTGGTGAGTTACTGAATGAAGTAATTACGTATACAAAAAGTGCATCAATTTTGGAGTAAATAGCTTGTGATCCCTCAAATATACCCCATCATGAACATACCCTATCATGAACATACCCTAATTAACAACTGTCGACGTAGCGCTTGAATAAAAATAGAGCTTGAACCTGATAATTGTTAAATTAATGTAGTAAGGTCTTTTATACCACTCGATTAATGATGATTGTTTGTTTAACGACCACACGAACAGCTGGTACGAGGGTACGAACGAGCGGATTGATGTTTTCAAAACCTCATACCTTGAACGCACACCCCACTTGAATTCAGTTTTTAAAGCGACGTACCATAGGCGGTACCTTGGTTGAATCGAGGGGTTTACAACTCGCAAATTTGGTGTACACCTGATTTAAAGTGATTTCAAGAGATTTCATACGGATTTCAAGGGGATTTCAAGTGATTTCAGGCATTTCAAGGAGATTTCAAGGCAAGTGTACACCGGATTTCAGGAGTTGTTAACCCCTCGGGTTGAATGAGCCATAGAATCACTTGCATCCGAACAATGGTTCCTTGATACAAATGTATTTGGGAAGTAAGAAGGGGTAATCATTCTCGTAGACCATTCTCATCTACCCATAAAATTTACTGATCAATCTTGTGTTTTGTGACCTTGATTTCGGTCCACATTTGCAAGCCAAACTGCCTTATACGATTTGAAGATGAAAATAGAAAAATTATAAAAAAAAAATGTTCAAACAAAAATATATTATGAAATACTTGGAAATTGCTAATCTCGGTTCAGTTTGGTCATTTTTAATCACAACATGTATTTTTTTAAATCTATAGTAACACATCGTCATAAGGCAGATTGGTACTTTCATAATTCACTTTCAAGTTTGCGCATTAACCCTCAAACTTCAAACCTTGAAATAATTAACTGAGTAATCACGAACGTTCAGCAATGTAGTTGAATTGAGGGGACCCACTCCCCCACATAACTTGCACGTTGTTGTGTGGCATTACTTTTTTATATATTGGGTTTAACGACGCACTGTTATGATAACTGAGATCTAACGGCGTCGGATGGATGATTAATGAGATGATGGGATGATGAGATGAAGGTTCTTGGGTAATGGGAAGGATAGTGGGAAGGAAGCGGTCATGGCAGACTTATTGTAGGAACCATCCCGGCATTAGCCCAGACTACAGAGGGAAACCATGAAAAACCCCTGTGAAGATGGTCGGCGGCGGGGATCGAACTGAGTTCGAAATTTCCCTCGCCTCCCGGATCACATGAAGCGAGCGCGTTAACCACTGCGCTGTATGTGCCGGTGTGGCATTACTAAATTATATTGATCACTACCTACTGCACCCCTGTCGAACATTTCATGATGTACCATTCTTCACAATCCCATCTAAAATATTATATTTATTGACAATCCTGGCCTTCATTCTGTCCCTATATTTTCATATCAGAGAACATTATCTTTAGTGACAGAAATGAAGTATCCAGGGAAGTGGGAATCGAGACCAGCTGGGTGGTGTCATGTGACCGCTCCACTCTACTATTGATTCAATCCAGAATCCAGTGTAGGAGGCAGAGAGTATAGTAATGTATAGGAAGTTCACATGCTACATGCTATTATATGGAGTTGAAACCACCCTTCTTCGTGTGTATAGCTTGATGCATGCATAAACCGTAGCATATCCCCCGTCCCTGGATGACACATTTATTACACTATTACTATTACATCAGACTACCCCTGAAACCACCCCACATTGTCATAAATATGGTGATGAAAACGGAATTCACGAGTTTCATGGGTGAAGCGTCGTACCGATATGCTTCATGTGATATAGGTGATATAATAATGTATGAGGAATCATGGGATACGAATACGAAGATGAATAGAACTTACACCCCAGGACAATACTATTGAGTGTCGTTTTGAGATAAGCGAACGAATATGCGAATGTCGAATTATATATTTTTCCTGAAATAATAGGTTGAACCATGGTTGAACTGAAAATTGACCAAATAATAATTATCAATAATTTATACTTAGGCCTAAGTACAGTAAAATATCAACATTTCATTTTTATTTACTCGGATTATTCTAATAGAGGAGGATATTTTGAAATTCAAATCAAGTTCTATTATAAAAAGTAGTAAAACCAATGTTTCCAAAAAAACTGCATGAATCCATTCTGGTATTAATTTTCTTAATGTTAAATTGGTTCACGTTGGTTGATATCATTTCAACTATGAACTGTGCGATGGACAGAATAAAACGAACCCACGAGCAGTCAGTTATACCTACACGCTCTTCTTATAGCTGCTAGCGATACTGCGTCTGAGAAAATAATCTCTGTACAGTCAAATGTAAGGTTCACGCAATAATAATCTACTTGATCACGACGCAGTGACGAGAGAACGTGTATTGATTGACTGTTGCGTTGCTTTGTATATACCTCCGGTACTGAATTTAATAGCTACATCAATTGTTGGGTTCAGAACACGGAAGATGAAATCTGATTTTAATCTTTACAAGTAAAGCAATTTCCCTATTGATCTTGGAAGGTTGCGCATAATCGTTCCATTGTGTACCAGTATATACACTTTATTATTAAACAAATGGTGATCCCTCTTACTCTTCAAGTATAAACAAAGGTTTACTCGAGGGGTTTACAACTCGAAAATTTGGTGTACACCTGATTTCAGATGATTTCAGGGATTTCAAGTGATTTCAGGGATTTCAGATGATTTCAGGTGATTTCAGGGATTTCAAGTGATTTCAGGGATTTCAGATGATTTCAAGTGATTTAAGGGATTTCAAGTGATTTCAGGTGATTTCAGGGATTTCAGATGATTTCAAGTGATTTCAAGTGATTCCAGTTGATTTCAGGGATTTCAGGTGATTTCAGGGATTTTTGGGGCTTCATGGCAAGTGTACACCTGATTTCAGGAGTTGTTAACCCCTCGGGTTTACTACACGAACAGGGCCGTACTTGGACCTATAGGCAACCTTAGGCAGCTGCCTAGGGCGGCTAGTGTTAGGGGCGGTATTTTGACAAAAGGTGAGAATTCTCTATATTTTGCAGATACATGAGCAAATGAAATGAAAAAAAGATTTCATGGAAAAATTGTACAAATATTGATTACAGGATATTAATATCAAGTTGTTGACTCTATAGTTGATCAATTTAAAACATTGAGGAAATAACACATTCTCTTCATTTGGATCCAATGTTTGGATCAGCCATTTTACGGATTCTTATTCTATAAACTTTTGTCTAGTTTCCAAGAATCATAAGATGAAAATCTTATTGAAAAAAGTAAATTTACGGAATGTTCAAAAAATGTATTTACAGGGCATAACTGGAAAATTACCTCCCCCCCCCCCCCGAGACCCATGTGCCTTCCCCCTCTAATCGGCTTCGTACTTGGGTCTTTGGGGCGCACGATTGGGTTCTTGTATCAATGCACTTCGCGATGATCGAGACTGATTGTTGTTTTCAGGGGGGGGGGGGGGGGGCGAGGGGGGGGCAAAAACTGAGTGTCCAGGGGCGAATGGCTACCTAAACACTGCTTTGTAAACGACTGAAGAGAACTTTCATTATACATAGACGGCAACCGTGGAGAGAAAAATCCTTCGTAGCTTTTCATGGACGTTTGAAATGGCGAGAAAAATAATTGAATTATACGTATCACATCACAATTGAATTATAAATCACATCACATATGTAATTAAGTACTTCATTTTAAACTGTATTGTGTAACAACATTCGTTTTGATAACATACGTATAATAACAACTTATACTACAATGCTGCAGTACCGGTTTCCGAATCCTTAGTTCAGCACTTTAATTAGCTATAACTATTAGTTAAGGTACACAAAACATACGAAACCAAGGGTGATAACAACCACAGTCCACTAATTATTTAATAATTCACTAACTGAGAGTTCGTAAAACCGGTTCTTACTTGAATGAATCTTCTGGAAATTGATTAGAAACAATTACGGAAGGGACTATAACATTTGAATATTTTGTAACAAAATACTTGAAGTCGTTTTGATGTGTACATAATTATGAGGAACAGATTTCAATTCGAGAAAGATGTTCATCAATTTGTAGAGGACTGTAAAGTAATAAGTACGTATTATTTATAAATAATTGATATCAATGAAGGGCCCGTATGGCTAACTCAGCCTAAGCCACTGCTTCGAACACGAATAAGACAAGAGTTTTTGCGAGTTTCAGGGTATCTCGCACCCTGAATATTCTGGTTGATGTAATTGGTGAGATTGCGAAACTATCACAATCACGATCATTGATAATGTGTTTGTACACAAGCTGCAGTACATGGTATTTTGGTTACTATATATGAATCTCTTCACATGAACATGCTCATACCTTCAATGAGGAGTTGATTTTTAGTGCAGGAGTGTTTTTTTATATTGAGTTTAAAGACGAACTGTTATGATAGTGCAGATCTAATGGCGTCGGATGGATGATTAATGAGATGATGGGATGATGAGATGAAGGTTTTTGTGTAATGGGAAGGATAGTGGGAAGGAAGCGGCCATGGCCGACTTATTGTGGGAACCATCCCGGCATTAGCCTAGACTACAGAGGAAAACCATGAAAACCCCCTGTGAAGATGGTCGGCGGCAGGGATCGAACTGGGTTCGAAATTCCCCTCGCCTCCCGGATGACACGAAGCGAGCGCGTTAACCACTGCGCTGCATGTGCCGACGTACCGATAGGAGTATGGTAATTAACTAATTATAGGTATCTGAATGTTTAGTCTTATTTCACTCCACTTCGTTTTTAATGCCTCGACACGAATTGTGGTAAGCTTGAAAAAAATGTATACATAGTTCTACATGAAACAAGACTATTTTTTTTCTATACCAACCTTCTCGCAATCGTCTTCCAACCGCACTGCCTTTTCCAACTGAAGAAACAATTCTTCTTCTTTCTCGTGTAATTCCAACTCTCGACTTTCCAGCTTCCGTTCCAGTTCCATACGGGCTTGACTCTGTCCGTCTCTTTCCGCCTAGAAACAAAACAAAGAGACAGAGTCAACAATCGAGTCGATATGATGATGATGATGATGATGCAATGTCCTCGGGAAAATCATCCATCCGTGGATTACTGAACACTTTTCTTACTCGCCCAAGTAGACAATAATAATATTCCGTTGGCAAACCGAACGCTGTAACGAAGACAAATGACCTAGTTCGTCAATCTTATCCCACTGTCTCTTATACACATATCTATATGGCCTGGTCCCCAGGGATTAACTTCTCTTCCTCAGAAGAACGTTGAGTAATTGACACGTCGAATTCGTATGTCCATCACAAGAAAAATAGCCCAATGGGTTTGGAAGTTGATCTGGGTTGACGGTAACATATTTTACAGAAGCAGAGGAATTACTGTAAGGTTAGGATATAGAAAGAGAAGTTTTTCAATAGAAATAAGTTTGCCACTCACTGTTCTATTGTTGATAAACTCCACCTGATTGTCTACACAGAGATTAATATGGACTGAAAACTAACACATATATCTATTGATTGGTTACTTATTTTGCCTACTTTTAAGAAACGACGAAAAAAAAACTCTGTCCGGATGATCGACCATGACGGGAATCGAATCTCGATCTCCTGAATGACGGTTCAGTGCGCTATACCGGCTGATCCACACGTTTCAGTCCTTACATTATTGAGACGTCTGTCTCGTAGTTTATAATACGAAGAAATCCGAGCACAACCTGACTTGAAGAAGAACTGTTTTAGGGTCATTACTCACTGCACCATACTCCTGTGCAGAGCGTCGTTCGGTGTTGATAATTACTTGCCATGACGGTAAACGAACTAAACGGGTTCTTATACCAATCCTCACGACGACTTCACGCAGAAGAAGCAACCATTACTAACTATCAAGTTGACTAATTAATACAATCCAAGCGTTCAATATAGAGTTACCTGGTAATTACCGTGGGCGTAACGAGTACTGATTAATATTGTTCAACGACCCCACCAATAGATAGGTTATTTGGGGGTATTGGGCAACAGGAAAACGAATATAATTGATATAAAATTACCTTATGATATATATAATAGATATCTGATGTATTTTTCGACGCGATTCCGTTGATCTAGCACTCGAATTACATGTAGGCCTAAACGAGACAAATTTAACCGAATTCGGAAAATGTAAATGTTGTTATTGAAGGGTGATTGAACGAGGTATGTAAAAATATATTATTTTAGTATAACAGGCTCCATCCAGTAGACCTCTACACCAGTACATCCAGTACTTGTACCAGTACTCGCGGTCAAGTGGCCGGTTAAAATACATCCTGAAGACAAGGTATTACCAAGGTAGAAGTAGCTCCAACTGGCAGATTAAAGTTGTTATCACCATGGTTAACCATGCTATTTGTTTCCACCAACTCACAGATAAAGGATAACTAGACTAATTGGTAATACCGGGCCTAAGTGCAGGAATTACCAACGTAGGAATACCTCTAACTAGCAGTTGAAATTTGTTACCGTATATGGTTACCTATAGATGCCATTTATTTTCACTATCTCTCAGAATAAGGCTACTGGACTTGATAATACCGGGTCTTCAGAAAAGATGGTTCGAGATACGAGATATAGGCCTAACATTCAAGTGTACTATAGCCGTTTTGACACGTGGGAGTACCAACAGATATGTACATTTTGACGCTTCCGGCGTTTATTATAATTTTTTGTAGGGAGGGGGGGAATTGGTGCCTTTTAATAATTGTAATAAAAGCAATAGATTTGCAGAGATGGGAAAACTGAAACAATTATACACTCGAGTCACACACAACCATAATTAACTAGATACGCCGAGGCGAGATAAAACATTAGAAGTAGGCACGGGGATCCACCTCTTCATACAGCTAGTGGTTACGATTGTTAAACCTAAAGCGCCAATTATGCATGCTATTATGTAGGCCCAAGTATATATTATTATTATTATTATTATGTAATCACGATTTAAAATGTGATCCACTAAATTGCTTCAAGGTTATTCAATTAAGAGCATTTATTGCGGTCCTTTGAACGATAGTGACACTTACAATGGTATATGACCTCAATTATTGCGTCTTATTAAGAAAGGAGTAGGCCTAGTAGGAAGACGTAGGAGAAGATCAATGTTGAAATACGCGCTTACATATATATACATAAGGGATCAACTCGAGATAAACGCTCCGTTAGTATTCATCTAATAGTTATTTGGAAGTAAAATAGCTGAATTATTTTACTTAATGTTTGCGTGTATATAGCCTATAACGAACAAGAACAAGTGGAGATGGACGCTGACCGGTGGTCGGGGTTAGTAATTCCAAAACACTTATGCACGGTGCTGATCAAAATAGAGAAATGTATCTTTACCGAGGGGTTAACAACTCCTGAAATCAGGTGTACACTTGCCATGAAATCCCATTGAAATCCCCTGGAAATCCCTTAAATCACTTGAAATCCTCTTGAAACTCTTGAAATCCGTATGAAATCTCTTGAAATCCCCTGAAATCACTTGAAATCCTCTTGAAATCTCTGAAATCACCTGAAATCCGGTGTACACCAAATTTGCGAGTTGTAAACCCCTCGATCTTTACTATTTTTTTCCATGTTCACAAACCAGTGTAACCGGAAGTACAACATCCCTAAAATAATTTTATGCTCTTTAATTAATATGATCTCCTATTTTTGTGAATTTAATCAGTAACAAGATAATACCAATGATAATACGTCAATGAATAGCAAGAATGTGATGAAATCCATTGACGTATTATCTTCAAACTGATTGAATTCACAAAAATAGAATGTTATATTGATTAAAGAGCTTACAATTATATTGGGGTTGATACATATTTCATTCAATTTCACCGATTCATGAACATAGAAAACAATAGTACAGATGAATTGCTCTATTTTTATCAGCACCGTGCACACTGTCCCAGTTCACAAATTATCAAGTACTGCATGATGAAGCTCTCAATTATTCGTTGATTTCCACGGAGATGATGTGTTATGTTTCGATGTCGAGTCGACGACCGACGGGGGATTAATATCCGCTGTATTCGTGATGGCGCAATATTGGATCTGCAATGACTGCGTCTCGTCGAGGGAGTGATGTGACATTGGTTATGAACTACAGTAAACTCCCGAAGAATTGGCGGTTTCGAACGACCATCTCCCTCATTCAAACACCACTGACAAACATTCGTGTCGATCCGAAATTAATAACACATAAGGAGTGCCATACTAACAGGGGCGGGTGGCCGTCAGTTCGCTATAAGATACATAGACCAAATTGTATATCTTTGATCTGCGTAGAGGTAACATGTTTTCAAGATTGCAATAAGGTGAGGGGTGTACCGTAACATGATGCTTGTTGTGAGGTATAATAGTTTGATTGAAGATTATGAAGAAATCGAAAAGGAATTTTATTACATTTCAAACTGTTTGAAAAGACAATTCCATACAAATACTTGTTCTTCATCAAGAACGAAAACTTGGCATGGAGTACGTGGCACGTCCAAATGACTACTACCAGAGAAATGATTGGATATATTATAGCTCATCAAGAGATGAAGAACAAATACAATTCAACATTTGTGTTGCGGGAAAAATCTACAATATTCATTTTTCAATTCATCTTCCTCTCTTCCAGATCTTCCGATTCCTGCTTCTTCGTGAAGGGGAGAAATAGCTTCAATTTTCTTCTGACAAATATAAAAATACAATACAATAAGACGAATATAGAAATATACAAGACATTAATACTTATAAAATAATAATAAAAAATACAAAAAAATCCATAGTATACCGGTAATACAAATATAACTCTTTTTCTTGTGAACTTTTTAGTATGGGATATTTTTGGTTCCAAATGAAGGCACATGATGGTCGGCTAGGTCGTCACATATTCATGCTTCGCTGGTCGCCACTGATGGCACAATGACTGAAAGACTCAATGAAGTGAAATCCCTCATGTCGAGCGCCATGGCAATTGTATTGTAGGCCTAGCTAGCTCATCCATATGTCAATGGTATAACTGACGATAATGATACCTCTAAATATATAAACTAAATCACTTTGAGTTGAGTAGTGCATTGTTTAGGGGCACAATCGACTTGATATTTGAGACAAATTGGTAAGACATTAGGAAAGAACCAAAAATTAAATTGTAAATAAAAAATCGTATTCAATTTGAGGCTACATATAAGTTACTACAATATTAATTATTATATATTATCAAGTTTCTGTTGAAACACTTGAGAAATTTACAGAAAAATATTATTTTGGCTCTTCACACTTCAATGCTTATATCTCAAACGACACGTTTAGCGTTTTCCTCAAGACAATTATAAGTTTTCCTAGTAATAAAAAGCACTCTCTCGCATCTCGGAGTTGCCAAAGGTAGACGAATATCATGAATAAATGTACCATTTTTATTAGAGAATGTAATGCATAATTGATTTGTATTCTATCTGTGTGTGTGGCATGTATATGAATAAATAATGGCTAGAAAGCAGAGGTCCGTAACGAAATCGGAGGTCATGATAATTGTAGGCGAAACTTATCATACAAATACATGGTGACTTAGGTCATAGATTCAGTCATAGGTCTGGTTTAATGAGTTCATCAAGCTAAATAAAACTGATATGTTATTCTCAATCTGAATTTACAATACAAAGCGGGAATTGGCAGGTATGCTCAAAGGCCCACCTACACATAAACATAATTCCATAAAAACAAGATCTAACTCTCAGAATAATGAAAAAAAAATATATAAGAGGAGAATAAGAGGAAAAGCAAAAGGTTTTCACATCAAACTTTCCAAAATTGAAGGGTATCAAAATTATAACATTATAATATTCAAATTTATCACATTTATTCCAAAAAGGAGAATTTTTGTTGCATTACTTTAATTGTATATACTTTTGAGTTGATTATTACCGTATTGAATGCAACAATACTAAATAAAATATATTTGCTGTCTCTATTTCTATGAGATTGAGATCCATGACAGAAAGTTATATCTAACTGAGATAATCATCTAGGATTTTAATGGCATCTTATCGATTTGGCAGCATCGGACAGTATATTTACTTATCTATAGATAATTCATATCTTTCATCTTGCTCGATGGATAAAAGAGCACTCATCTCTTACAACTCTTCGTCTATATAGCTCATTTGAAATTGAAGCGAAACTGTTTCTAGGACGAGCACCACCTGGAAACTTGACTGGATGATTAGAGTAATGATCAAGTTTCTCAGGGATGCAATCACACACGTGATTGCAATGGATGTCAAATGAGGTACAAAAAAACTCAAACATGTTGTTATAAGGGCGGACATGCTTATCGATGATTTCACGTCACCGGTATACGTCAAGCCAATTAAATTGCCATTTGTCTGTGTTGTTTTGTTACTGATTTAATAAATAGTTTCACAAAAGTAATAATTATTTACTTCATATTGTGAAACAGAACTGTGAAACAGAACATATTGTGAACAGACTTTTTAATTGATCAGTAACTTATAAGTGCATATTGTACGAACTGTATACATACTCATATTTGATTAATTGCCTATTGCATCATATAGGCCTATTCATATTGCTTACATTCGCAGAATTATAGGCCTACTTTTTACATTTATATAAAGAAAATAATCTTTTGTATATTTTTCATAATAATTATATAGCTATACCTACATTATATGCCTACTTGAATTATATTCTCAAATTACCAATTATTTCAATTTTCAAATGAAATTGGCAATATCGAACTGCTATGGTGAGCAAATGATTTACTTTCACTTACATGTTTTCCACTACCGATTGATTGATTCAATCTGTGTGTAGTATTTGGAGGCTCAAAACTCCAATTAAGAGTAGCCTATCAAGTATTAACTATTATATATATAGGCATGTATATATATTTCTTTTTTAAAAGATGATACGAAAATGAAATATATCTGATGAATTTCAAGTTAGAACGATTTATATATTTGCGGGGTATGCAAGCAAATCTGATTAAAACAGAACAGAGATACATGAACCTAACGAAAGACTATAGAATTATACAGATCTCGACCAGTCAATAACCCAACACAATCCCGTGAATCGAACCATTTCAATATCAGTATAGTATTTTCATTTTCATTTACGACCTTACACTAATTTTAAATGGAATTACTGATCTGCGTAGGAGCATAGTTTCAACATGAGAACAACTTGTTCATCTCTTTGTGAATATGTTTATTCAGAAAAATTAATAACGCTATTCTGAAGAATAAGCAACGGTTTTAATAAAGATTACACGACACAGCTATACATACGATAAAATAGATGAAGAAGTATCGTTATTTTTCTTCAGAAAATTGATAACTAGGTAAAATAAGTATAAGAAAGGTAAGATTACAAACTAGTGCATAATTTCCAAAATGAAAAATGATGTGGTAATAGTGTATAGGGATGGAGATACTTCGATGGACATTGCCTTTTAGGATTGTTCATGAGAAGTATTGAGCAGCATTGTTCGAGAAAGAGTTTGATCCATTAGCGGGTATAGACGTTCACAATAATAATAGCATGATTCGACAGGCATTACGTTTCTTATGCACGAAGCTTTCAGAGCCACAACACAACGCACAACGGCGAAAGTTCTGGCATTGACTTAATGCATGCAACCAATTAATATCAGACAAAAATCTCGTTCGTTGCGTACGGCTATTGTTCATCTGATCACTTATAATAATACACATTGGAAAAGATAGAAGATCACAAAGGAAGAGAAATCAATTGAATTCGAAACGCATTTCGAAATGCTAATCAAAAATAATTGGAAGGTTAAAAAATTAATAGTATCGAATATGGTTTCAATATTTTCTGTATTCAGACCAAATTAGAAACTATAGGTATAGTTTCCTCATCCACTCAATACTGTTAATCAACGAACTCTATATTTTATTTCTAAAATCTTCACTGGAACAAAGAAATCACGCAATTTCAAGAATTTCAGTTTCAAGACTGTGACAACTACAAAGACATTTTTTTATAGTTTTTATACAATGTTTGCTCTATTTGGTCGTCATGACCACTAGATGCAATAGTGTCGTTTTCATTTCTGTAACTAAAAGTGTTGTTGACGATTATTACTGTTTTGACACCATTGGCCATTACCATCTGGAGGGGAAGTTGACCTGAGGGCTGAGAGCAAATATTGAAGTCATGCATTTTGTAGTTGAGCATTACCCTATATGGTGAACAATCACCAGTGTTATCACTATCGACTATCTATCTATCTACCAATCTTTTGTTAACATTTCTAAGAGAGATTCTGAGAAGTTAGAATCGATCCTATAATATAAAGTACAGTATATTCGAAAGCCATAATAGGTTTCAATTCAAGCACATTTCATTTCATAATCTATACATGGATCAAAGATGCATCAACAATAATCAAGACCACACACGGAAATACAAAAACTATTAAAATGCTAATAATTATTATTATCATTAGAGACTTCCTTTTACAATTAAAAAATAATTTACAAGTTGGATTAAATAATTAATGCTATTGCATTAATTCGAAATAATGTATGCTTATTTATACCAGCATAGCCACCGCCCATATCAAGCAATTACTGATCATATAGCCACTATTAAATTTTGTAACTTACAGATATTTTTCACGAAGTTTAAAAAATATACACTAATAAAAAAACGATAGGTCGCTGTTGTCACTTTCGGAGGACAATGGAGATGTGGGAAGCAAGCATAATAAAACAACCGTTATGTTGACAATGGATCTATCACTTAGAATCAAGAATCACATAGAAACAAATACCCGACCAATCATACCGTTATTGCGTAGTCTATCAAAAATCACGTAAATCTATTGTATTTAGTGTTATAATCGAAAATCGAAGGTGATGTTATTGTTGCACGGTTGGTAGAATTGCTGAGATATTGAGATGAAAAGAAACGTGTAAAACAATAGTCATTGGCTAGAAAGTCAAATATGGACGCCCGTCGTTTTCAACCTCGCTTTCGTTACCGCCGATATGGAACATTACTATTCACTTGTCTAATTATTGAAACACTAGCCATTTAGAACAATTTTTAACAATCGTAAATAGCCTAGCTGAAATAGGTGGGGTCGTTAAGACAATTAAACATTATCGTTACACAAAATGAGATAATTTCAAACGTATTTTCTATAATCGAGCATTTTATCTGAGCAAAATATATATACATATGTATATATATATATATATATATATATATATATATATATATATATATATATATATATATATATATATATACATATATTACACGTGTATGCATGTTTATATTTTTATATGGCCGGTTTTCAGCGTGAGCATCCACGCTAATTAGGCCTATTCACTTTTTATTTTTTATTCTTTCAACCAAAAAAAAAGCAATGTGAAGTGGTAGGTTTTCGAAACCACGTGACTATAGTGCTGTCCGTGCCCATCGTATGGTTATATAATAGCTATATAGTCTATGATATAGCCAGGTACGAATAAGAATACACTGGCTTTAAAGGTCTATGATATATAGTTGACTATATTTATTCGGCACACATTACATTACCATCCATTAGCATATGATTAAAGCTTACAATCAACACCTACAATCACTTACAATCAACTGATATGTTCACCAGTTCAGGCAGTAAATATCGGAACTGGAAGTACGACTACTTGGTATTTCTGTTGACATGTTTGACGTATCTATTTAACGTTTCTAATGTGACAAGCCACACGTTCGACAATTCGTAGATATTTGTTTCAATTTAATTGAATCAGTATACGTATATAATCTAACCGAATTCATTTTTCAGCCTTTTTGAATGTACAGTTTGCATATCGATTATTGGGAAAAGGCAGGCTTCTGCCAGTTTTGAATATATTATATTATTATACCAGCTCATCCACCCTCTTCAAACACCGCCATTTTCCGCTACTCCATCTTCTCTTCGCAAACTTTTCTTCCCTTCTTTAACTTTTCTTGGGAATATTAATACATTGGAAAACATGAATAATAATAATAATTGCTTGTTTTTAACGATACCACAAACAGGAATGTTGTTTAGCTCTCGTCCTATGCGTCGAAAGACCACGACAATTTGAAGGACTCGAACCCAGCCCCTATACGTGACTTCAGTTTCAAAGACTACATAACTGTGTTCTGTCAATAACGGAGACAACTGTCAGTCAACAATCCTGATCTATAAAAATATACAACTGTATGTATGAAGCGTTCAATATGAGAGAATTTAATGGAAAAAATGGCGAATTAGTTACCGTATTGCTTTCTAGGTAAGGACCTAACCTAACCTATTCTAACATAGGCCTACAACCTATTGCAAAAAAAATACTTATATATATATATATATATATATATATATATATATATATATATATATATATCCTATATACAAACATTGTAAGCTTTCAATCTTTTTTAGGTTTTTACAACGATCTCGTCAGTCAAGAACAGCTGATGTTTTGTTGCGTGTTTTTTTCTGAATATCACCAGTAAGTTTTATCAGTAATATAGAAACACTTGTACACGCGTGCGAACAAGCAGTACATACTCGTCTCTGATTAGATTAGCTATTAGGGTGTGATATGTTATACCAGAGACTAGGGCGTGCCATTACAATAAAGGGGGAGGGGGGGGGGGGGGTAAGAGAGAGATTGAAAACAATTGTGGCGATGATGAGATGGTCATTTATTCAACATTATGTTACATATTTCTATGTTTTTAATATACGTCATGAGCTAACTGAAGAAGATCTCGTTTTCGCTATAATGGGCACAAAGAGTTTACAACCCTCCGCCTACCCACCCAATAAAATGAGCTAAAAACATCTAAAAGTTTACTGGCAAAATAATACATATTAATTATTATAAATTATATACGGTACGGTACTGTTCTAAAGATTGTCTACAAAGATTTGCTAAACGATTTATAAGCCTATTTATCGTGTTTGATTTTCAGATTAATTTGTGGGTGCTGATAAGCGGCTGCCGGTTGTTATAAATATTCATTATCGGCCCGCTATTGGGTGGGTCGTATTTACTTAGTAGAATTAGTTTAGTGGTAATTAAGGGTGTGGTCGCGCCTGTGTAAGACATGGACGAGCTAGCAGAATTTCTATCAAATACATGATCAAATATATATACAGATATCTATATCTACATATATTATATATATATATATATTACAATATATATATATATATATATATATATATATATATATATATATATAATATATGGTATAAATGTTTCCACGGTAAGTTTGCGCGATTAGAAAGCATGTTGGGTCCTAAAAAGGACCGGTTG
Organism: Brachyptera putata; assembly: GCA_907164805.1. Lineage (NCBI taxonomy): Eukaryota > Metazoa > Arthropoda > Insecta > Plecoptera > Taeniopterygidae > Brachyptera > Brachyptera putata. Next base: position 10,475,534 of record OU015468.1, on the reverse strand, counting down.
ATGCGACGTTTCGCTGCATGATGCTGGATGAAATTCCAGCGAAACGTCGCATCAATCGGTCCTTTTTAGGACCCAACATGCTTTCTAATCGCAGAATTTTTTTTTTTTAATAATTAGTAAATCTAAATTTTTACCGAATATACATAAATTGAAAATTACCTTCAAATATATATATATATTTACTATAATTTATAACATATAGTGTTAATTTCAATAATTTGATGCTGATACGCGCCGTTGTGATAAATATATTATCGCCCGCTATTGGGTGTATTATTAGTAAAATTATTAGTATAAGGGTGTCGCCTGTTAATGATATACAGAATTTATCAAAATATATAAATATATATATTATATATATATATATATTATATATATATATATATATATATATATCCCACATGTACATATGTTAACTATATACCTAAACTTTTCATCATAAATTAAGCATCGGTCAAACGATTCGAACAAAGCAGACCAACTTGTATCTATAGATTTTAACTTGTGCGGATTTTGAGAATAATCGGTGCAGGAAGCCATCCGAAAATCAATAAAATTTAATTCTCAAGAATGTATAGCAAAAATATAAATAAAACCCATACATTAAGGACAATGTACAGAAAATGTGATGTACACATCTGCCCACTCATCCGACAAAACCGACATTGTATAGAAGGTTTTCACGTATATGTACAAAAATATCAACTCGTACAAATAATACTTGATCATAATTCATTATATTTTAAGAGTATAGACCACCGTTTACTTGAATACTAAATAGGCCTAATAGTGCTAATTAACTGGCAAAAAAGTAAATATTCTATTAATTTCGTAACATCATTTGAGCTGTTATCACAGACAAAGGAAGCTATTTGTGCTGTTATACCATATAAATCGTGTAAAAACGATCGCATATATAATCTATACCTGCATCTAAAGAAAAGCATGATAACTACAATTAACATTCATGTTTGGTCTGCCATTCCAATTGCAGTTGCAGTTATCATCACCGAAGAAAGTAACTGCAACCATTTCACGCGAAATAAATTAAAATAAATTTCCTCGTTATTATTATAATTTATTATGAACATGAAATGGAAAGGATCTACAATTGTATTTCCTACTTCTCGACATCAAAGTGAGGAAGTAATCCTAATTCCCAGCAAGTTTAATTCAAAAAAATTACCAATTTTAATGACATTTTAAAAGAAAGATATAACATTTCATCGCAGCGTGATCCCAGAAACATAGACGTATAATTCCTTTGAAATATTATAAATAATAGAAGAAAAGTGTCGAGTAAGCAAGAAAGTAATTTGTAACAGGCTTTCCATGTATATAGAGTAATAGACCGTCACTTTGCCCGAACAATTAATTACGCAAAGCGAATATACAATACTCGCTAATTAAAATATACGAGTAAGTCTATAAATATATGGGTCGCAAGACGTCTCTCGAAGAATCAAGTTTTTCATAATTCCTCTAATTATATGTACATAATAATTATATATACAGCATTCGAGTTTTCAACTGCGTTATCGACATAATCGTTTATAGCGTAATTACTAATTAGTTATTCCATATTACAAGACGTTTATCGGTGAACGTAGCGAAGATGCGACTTGGACAGGCCATACTTGTAAAGGATTAAAATGTATTTCAGATGCGTCTTGTTTCGTATTGCACAGCCCAAACGCGAATGAAAACATAATTATGATACACATTCTAGGTTTTTGGGGTAGAAAGATACAGGAACAATAGTCGCATTGAAGTGTCGGCGTACTATTGCTACATTTCGAATGTGCATTGTTGTAACAACTAATAACCCAAAACTGAACAAAAATCTATACGAGACTCGGTTTCACACAAATCAAATTGGAAATAATCGGTAATTTGACTAATTTCACCGTGATAGTCATGCATTATGATAGTCATGCATTACATTCAATTTGAAAGAAAAATAAATTACGCTGTGTAACAATATATATAACACATAGGCCTACGTATAACAAAGCACATAATGAAAATGACAAGTTGTAAAATAATACGAGAAATCTGAATGTTGTAATTTCTGAAGAGAAGATATTCAAGATATTAAAGAAAATATATATATGTTCACGTTTTCACACCACTTCAATCAACGAACTTCATCAACTTTTGAACAATTATTTTCCTAGTTCATAATATATTCATGTCAGCATGGTAACAATGAGAATAATACAACTCCAACTATACCATCTACGTACACGCCCACTTCCGTCACGAATCAGGATGAGTGATGTTTATAGGCCTATAAAATACATGAGTTCATAAGGCTGTCTAATATCTTCTTTATCGAAGTTGGGGAAGCAAAATGCAGGGACAATATACCCCTACACTCCCACGGTAACTATAAGAAGACTTCCCTTATACCGAGACAGGTGAACCAACATTCAGGTGACCGGGGATCGAATCCTGCCACGCTCGACCATCCTGACAAAAGGTTTTCGCAGTTTTCCTCTTTTCTGTCGTTTACGCTACTGGAATGGTTCCTTGAGAACATAAATTGATCAAATAAATGAAAGACTCTCCTCTGTAATGGATGCACTGAAATGAACGATTTGTAATTCAATTAGGCCTATAACAATCTGTATCATAGGAATTAAAAGAATTTGCTGTCAGTGATACTTTTTATGAGCTTTTCAAACATCGAAACTTTATACAAAACCATTGTTCCCCAATCAAGGGCTAAGGCTAAGGCTGAAAGGTAAAATCGTTTGGACGGAGCACCACAAGGGAGATCTTATACCACCCCATGTATGAACCACACATGAAACAATACCATCCAATTTAAACACACATCTATATCCGGCAAAAGTCTAACTGTGCATAATATATTTATTGATATCATGGCGATATAAATGTATAAAATGTAGGCTATATAAATGAGGATATAATGAAAACTTGTCATTTTTAATTGAGGATGAATGACTTTGTGTAAAGTTCAAAGCGATACACAAACAGGACTGATGATGCCTTCTTTGCCCTCAACATGTATAAGAATAACATAATAATGATCAAGTCATACAGCACCGTGACATCTCAACGAAACCGAATAAGGTACAAAGCAAATAGAAGTCCGTGACAGACCGTACTGGCCATGATGCAATACGACTGGGAATCAATGTGGTTATTCTTGTCGAATTGTCTACGTCATAATAGCGTGCAATTGCAGTTATTAACATATTTGCAATTACAGGAGATATGAATGGTTCAGCCTGTAATCACATGTGAAGGACACCGTCCAACGTATCGGTCACTATCAATGTCAAGTCTCATACAAATGTCTGTTGAAATATACATTATATATATATATATATATGTAATATATATAATATGTTATAGGAATATACATGGGCTAGCTGACATTACATCTAATTAAATTTGTCTTTGTTCCTCAAAAGTGGTGACCGAAAAATTGAAGCTATTCATATTTGTAATAAACACAGATGGTTCTTATCGTCCTATCAAAACCGAATTTCACAATTTTATTATCAAGATTATATAAAGACAGAACAAAGGTTTACGGTCGAACGTCGAGTAGTTATAAAATATAGAGAACCTTGAAAGTTCACGTTTAATGCTAGTGTGGCATGCCACTTAATTCATAGGCCTACATTTTAAAACTGAATTCTATTGCCGAAAACTTCAACTAAGGAATTAAGGATGAAATTTACACGTCATGAAGAATTAAAAGTTTGGAAATTAATTATTGGAAGAGACTGCCGAGACTGGTAAAAAGAACTTCATGAAATTTCTTAACATACTCAAGTCTTAATTGATGAGACGTTATCACTTTTTTAAATATTGTCTACCAAACAACTTCTTCGTTTTTTTTAAACTTCGTAAAATTGACACATAAGATTTTTTTGCGAACTGTCATTTTCCTTTTTCCAACATCCACAGTGTGGTAATTTCGTCACTGACGACGTGAAAAAGTACAGTTCGCAAAAGAAATCTCCCAATTAATTGGGATTAATTGTTCCATATCGTTCAAGAAAAACAATGGAATCCAAGGCTATGATGTTAAGATAATTCCCGAAATAGTTAATTAGTACTTGTTTATCATAATTCAGCACCTAAACTTATACACGTACTACATCATTTTTTTACATCAGACTAACTTTGCTGTATGTACCTAATAATACATACACGTATGTAACCTGTCATCGGTACGGTACCGTAAGCGAAAATAACAAGTGTCATAAATGTACTTGTTATCTAATATACCATAATCCAGTACCAGATCTTGTTTGTCGTGTTTTAAATACGAAAGAAATAGAACACAAGACCACCGTTAGATCGTGTGTGTGAGTGATGAGTGTGTATACCTCCGCCTTGCAGCATGCATTACAGAACAATAACGTGCATAACGTGTCTATTTGGAGCAATATCCCATTGCAAAGGTCGTGTAATTGTTTGTGTGTCATGTTAGTCTCAGACTCGAGACAATACTACATGTAACATAGATATTATTAATACATAATAAATAAGATAAACTCACACCAGATCAAAGGTTATTATTAAATTTTATAAATAATTCAGCGAGTGTTTTTTCTTCATTTCACATTGATTTAAGTTTCATGTAGGCATATGAACTTCGTATCTCAGTCACATTTTTTTTTCAGAGTTTCAACTTGTTTCAAGTGTTTTTGCGAACTACTTTTCTATAATTGATGAACTTGAAACTCAAAATATGTTGACTTGTATTTTTTAGTAGGCTTACATACACTGTAAGCATACATATATTTTTGTCATATCAAAATTGAATCATATTTGTTGGAGACGAAAACTAACTAATACTTCAAATGTCTTTAAATACCTTGAATTTCAAATTCTATGGGTATATGCAATATTCACTATAATATTATGTGAACCTTTTTTCAGTTATGATGCTTGAAGATAGCCCCACACAGATCCGCTACCATGACTAACAAAGAAAGTATAGGCCTATAGTTACACCAAAAAAAAAAATACTATAGAATTCAGAATGATGTTCTTTAAAATGAAGGAATGAAATAAAGGAAATGAAAGAACGTTTTATGAAAATAAATAATAACCAACTTGGGTCCAGTTTAGCGAACTGATAGTGTAGTGTTGGTCAACTTGATATAACCTTTGGTTAAATATGCTATTTTCCTACCTTCAACTCATGATTAGCGAATAAGAACTTATCTGAGATTCGTAAAACTACCTCTTTGCAATTAAAACCTCACAGTTAGCCAAGAAACAATACAAAAATGACAGAATTTCGATAACTCATGAGCGAATATTGCCATGTCTACTCAATGTGACATGGCAATCTAAGCGATATACAATGATAATGTGGCAGGTCATTTCCTTATAGAGAGCGTGCGAGTGAACATACACGATGTGGTTGTAATTCAAGATGCCACTATAGGATTACATTTCTTCTAGTTGGTCACTTTCTTAAGAAACTTCTGCATATAAGCCTGCATTACATTACACAGCTTTTTAAATAACGTTCTTTTTTATCGTCGACTTAATTATATCTAGATATAAGTTGATCAATTTATATACGTAATTTGTATAATTGAATTGTATTTTCAATTTTTTATGTACATAATTAAGCTGGATCCCAGTGGTCAATCACTAGGCCTATATAAAGTGAACAGCTGACAATAAAGAAGTTATTAATTATCTCAACCAAAGGGGCAGATAATATACATTATAATTTAAATATAGGGCCTATTTATGGCATATATTTTTTTGTACATATATACACATATTTATATATCCCCGTAGAGGCTCATCCGATTTGGCTTAGAAGTCACACATGACCTTTGCAATGCGAACAAAAAAGTGAAAAAAACAGATACAGCTTCATACGAGTTACACGGAAATGGAGTCTTCGCTAACGATCTAAATTTAAAATATTACATTGTTGGGAGTTTATTTGCAGCCATTCACCATATAGCACTGCAACAATCAACCGACGAACTGTTTCATGAAGTTCACGACGGAGATGATGCACTGATTGCTAATTAGAGAGCCGTAAATTGAAAATGTTACATTGTTGGGAGTTGATTTGCTACCAATCGCAATATAGCACTGCAGCAATCAACCGACGAACTGTTTCATGAGGTTCACGAAGGAGATGATGCAGTGATTGCTAATTAGAGAGCCGTAAATTGAAAATGTTACATTGTTGGGAGTTGATTTGCTACCAATCGCAATATAGCACTGCAACAATCAACAGACGAACTGTTTCTAACGTGATCCATGAAGTTCACCACGTAGATGATGCACTGATTGCTAATTAGAGAGCCGTAATCACGTTCTCAGATCGTATAATGCCTTATGCGAGACTGCGAGAATAGTAACGGTCCACGACATTGTATGTCAGGACAAACAGTGGCAATACGAGGCATGCCAAATAGGCTATGAAATATATATATATACTCCAATTTTATGTGCGTTGACAACTTGAATACTATACTTGAATCCACGAAAGAAGGTCGTATACCAACATGACAAATGCATATATATATATATATATATATATATATATATATATATATATATATATATATACATATATATATATATATATATATATATATATATATATATATATATATATATATATATATATATATTTATATATATATATATATATATATATATATAAAAATATATATAATTAATAAAGAACGTGTAGAATTGTGTCGAGAAAATTGAGTCTAGACAAAGCGTCTTGTATATCATTACCTCTCATTAATACAGCTAGTGAATACAAATCTTATTTCACCTGATTGTGAACCTACAGTGACCCGGGGCGTTGTATTATAACCTGGTCCTAAACTTTCACCATCCAAGTCAACGTTAAAAAACATGATCTTAACAACATTTAATCCAAAACTCTTAATCTTGAACAAGCGAACACCGTTATACATTATGCGAGGTTTGTTATTACACCTTTCACAAGTTCAATAAGTGTTGACTATACCGTTCGGATTATGTATTATAAGTGTTAGTATAGTTCGGATATCCGTTGTGTCCTTACTCTAGTAGTGCTCACGATTCTGTCTGTACATGGATAAGCATATTATACGGAGAATATGCTGGACACTAACAATCAAGCAAGAAACAAACGCTTCCTCAATGTATCCCAAACCACCCGTGAGCTAGTGGTGTAGGATAGGGGGACCGTGGGGGAGGAGGAGGGTCACTTGCAACCAGTTTTTGCCGTGGACCTACAAGTATATACAGGCAATTCTATAATTATGATTTTTTCTCAAGGTAAAAACTTTCAATATAATTTAAATTATTCTTAAGGAGAACCCACCCACAGCGTAACATTTTCAGTATAAAAAAAACACACGATCGCATCGCAGTGACTTTCCGGATGGACACATTGTAGTGAAACATCTGCACATCGTGCAGAGAAGTATCTGGTGTGGTACAGTATGTCGATACATGATAAACATTCCCAATAAGGGCATATGTTATTTGTATGTATAACGGTATGCTATTTGTGAGGTAAACATCAGTGGCAAAATATCGAATGTTACTGTTACATACAAGTGATCTTTCCACATTTGTTGTTATAAAATTTGACTTATTAGCATTTTCGACAAATATTGTCCGCATCAACAGATGATGTATTTGTTAATTTTGTATCTTACACGGTTTTAGTTGTATATATATATGTTCATTATAGTATCTGTGAAATCACCCTGGAGGGAACTTTTTTCCTACGGAGACTGGGTACCCCTTAATGCATTTACTCGCATCATTTTGCTTTATAATCGTGACTCGTGAGGCTGTCTGTAGAGTTACTCTACGAAATGAACAAATTAATCAAATGCAAGAAGCAAAGAACGGACTTGCAACAAACTACAATAACGCAGCACCAAAGATGGAATGAAACGGTTTGTTCGTTTGTACTTCCAACTTCCATGGAGGAATAAAGTCTCTAGTCTATATCTATCGACCGCTCCCAAACGTCCACGCAAACAACATGTACGATTACGATTTACATGAACACATCAACCCATCGTATACATACGGGAATCGAACCCACGCACTGCTTGAATTGAATTCAGTCTCAAAAGAATTACTTTATTAATTAGCTACCTATTTTATCTAGCAGTATACAGACTCCATGGAGACGGAATAGACTGATTTTATCTAGCAGCTATACAGACTCCATGGAGACGGAATAGACTGATTTAGCCCAACATAACACAATGTGAGCATAACGAGAATCGATAGGCACATGATGTGTGATGATGACTATTGTTCGCTCAACGACCCCACCAACAGCTAGGTTATATATACGGGAATACGTATGAGCAAATGATCATGAAACTGTGAAGTGATGACAGGTGAAAGGACGTTTAGAAAAATACATGTCTTATGCGGGACTCGAACCCACGCCCAACGTTGACTCCAGTTTCTGAAGCGAAGCCTCAGCTGACTGAGCTACCAAGAGCGGCTCCTGTGAAGTGTATCTATCATCCAATGCCACAATATAAGATGTGCATACCGATCATCCGACTCCCCTATTCATTAGCAAGAACGCTCGGATGTGTCGACGACGCTACCAACGAATGTATAACCATAACTGGTTCATGATTTACCTATATATCTATATTGTAAATAATATATTCATATAAAATTTCTCTGTTCAAAACCTCGGTTATAAAATGCTCCCATTAGAGCACGAACAGCATAATGTTACATGGACACTGAAGAAGTAATAGTTTTTGTATGATGATTCAAGAATTCAAATGCTAAGCGAGGATGAAGTACAACTCAAATAATGCACTGCAGACTGTAATAACGAGAATAAAATATGTAGGGCCTAAGCCTATTCAACGAGATATGGGGAACAGACGATTGTATTTAAATTGTGGGTGAAAATGATCTATTATATATAGGGTAGATAGACGCACACCCTAAGCGCGAAGTAATGTATATATAATAGTGGGTTATAAGAATCATGGGTACAGACCAGCATGACTTCCGATTCAAAACATCAAAACAAGGAAACAAAAACGATGTCACTATCAAACTGCAGGTTTCTTGAAACACTATTGCGTGGCGGAAAGTATTTTTAAAATATAAATATTTTGAAGATTTACTTTCTTCAATATAATTGATTATACAACATCCATATTTTTCACTCATGAAAGAACAAACGATGGTCATAAAAGAATTCTTCAAGAAATGACCATCAATAAACTATTTTAGACTGATAGATGGCTATGCCTGTAGCTTTCTAAAGTGATAATTTTAGTGCGTCTAAAGTTTCAGTTTGATTTCCACTTTTTATGTTATTGACGTCTTCTGTATGTTTTAAAAGTAAAGCCCTAACTTGAGCGATCGACTATCTTCTATAACTACTACCATCAACGATCGGGGGTGTCGATCCGCTATGTACAAAGTGTATATAGCAAGTGGAACAATTGGCATGCAATAGTTTGTTAGGTTATAGCAGCTTGTTTGGGGTCAGACATCCATATCGAGTATCAAAGCACACGAAACGATTCAGAAAACAACATTTTACTCAGCAAATACAATAATTACTTATACAGACGTGAGAAATAGTCTCAAGAATAAGACTGTATGCTGTATATAGGTAAACGCGTGGAGTGCATTACACTTTCGTGTTTCTGAGACGAATGGATAAGGCGCTAGCGCACTGAACGAATTCAGGAGAACGAAGTTCGAATCCCGACATTGTCCACCATCCCGAGAAAGGTTTTTGTGATTTGATCGTTGATGTGAGTACTGGGATATGGTTCCTTGATATTATGCCCTGATCGTCTCCTTCCTTTACGAAAAAATTAGCTCTACAGTCTACATTGTCTATACACTGCAACAAAGATATAGAAAATGCGTTTCTCATTAACGCTACTCGAGTGTCTCTTCTCTCTATCCACCTCTCTCGCTGCCGATGGTGCAAATCAAATCAATTAATCAACTGATCAAATGTAAATTAAATCAATTGCCAAACAAAAAGGGGAAATAGAATACATCTTTGATATGTGTATATATAAGCCGAGACAGAATTTTCATTTATTTACACTACCTGTTAATAATGATTAGTATAAGATCTATTTGCGTCCGATGAGATGAATGAGACAATTAGCCTATACCGATCACATGCATGCAGTACGCGCGTTATACTCGTTTGAGTGATTTTGTATGTAGAAAACCGATCGAGGCATCCAATCCACTTTCAATATTTCAACCAGCTTTTTACACGTAACCAAAAAAGCACTGCATCATTTTTGATAAATATCTTTCCATCCTCAGTCTTATTAAGAAATGAGGAACCTTATTTAGAAAATCATGACATAAATTTTGTGGGTAAATAGGCCTACTTTTACAGAATCTTTGATGTAGATTTGATTTTCGTTTCTGTACGCCGAATTTGTTGGGAGTGTTTAATTTGATTACCTTTTCTAAGAAGTAATAAGGACGAATCGTGACGTACATAACTCATTCATTCTCGTTCATGGTCATTAGCCTGAAACTTACATTTCAAACATTGCCTGTGTGCGGACCACGAAACATCGTGAGAAATGGGAATCTATTGTGTGCAGCGATGGTCGAAAAGAGTCTGAACTCGAACAATAATTCGATTAAAAAGAAATTACAAAACCTTATTAAATAAAGATTATTCGAGGGACTCCGGAGCTGCCATCCCACGATCAAGTGGAAGGAAGTCAAGTTGGCTGTAATACGGTGTAGATGCATGACGTCCATCGCTCACTTGAGCTCGTAATTCGAACGGCGAAATGAGAATAGTTGAGGCAATTAAGGTTTCGAAGTAGCTACTAGTTGAAAATCTAATAAAACTTAAATGAAATTGCAATTAATGTCAATCAAGTTTTCAACGAATTAAAAAAGAGGGGAAGAAAAAGAGGTGGTGTAAAAGAGAGACAGAGTGGAAAATAAGGGTGAGAGAGAGAGACTGAGATGTTGTTACTGAAATAAGGACGGAGAAAGAGGAAAAGATAGCGAGAGATGATACGATTAGATTGAGGCATATACCACAAAGAAAAACCAGTACATAGTTTTTACTGGTAAATCTAGGTTAAGTACGATTTATACATCGTATATTTTACTGCATGTATTGTAGGATAATTGTGGATTTTTAATGGATTCCTATATATACACATTTACTGTCTTTGTTTCTCACGATTAACAAATGAGTCTCTATACTTTGAGTATATGCACATCGATAGAACTATGGATAATCCTAGTACTATAGAACATAAGATACCTACAGATAAGAATCGAAATACTAGTGGAAAATTGAACTCAGTATAAGTAGTGTCATCCAAAGATGCATGCAATTTACATAAGGCCTGCACAATGTAAAGATTAAGAAACATAATTCGCTGTTTATAAATAATGAAATTGTATTTCTCTTTGTGATAGCTTTGAAATTATAAAATATATAAAAATGTCAACATATTATGAAAAGAACAGATCCTTTTAAATACTATCAATTGTTGATTACATGAAAAAAAGCATAGGCCTACTATCGATACCTTGTGATTGTCTCATGCCTAAATGTACATATGATATTACATGTAACATTAATTGATGTAATAATTCTTACGTATCGTTTGGTATATGACGGATTCGAATGTCGAAATTTCGTAACAATTCAAGTTATTGCTAAAAACTAATATTTCAGTAAATCCAGTTATGCATATACTATTGAAATGAAGATATTGCAAACAAACAGCTTAAAAACACAACAAAAACACATGTATATTAATTACTTACAAGACTCAAACTTCGTGTTGAGAAGTACGGTATACGTGCCCTTGACTATAACTGTATTTTAGTATCTAACACAATAAACACATCACGTAAAGCTATTTAACAATTAAAGAAGTCGAGGCCTGTACCGCGCATGACCTCCATCTGATGAGGGCGATACGGCAAAACACGGAAAGAACATTTAACATTATGCATTACGAAAGTTGAGAAAACAATTATCGAGTACTGCACTACAGGACAATCAGTCATGTCTTTCATCGTATAATCACAGACCAAAAAATACCGTGGTATTCTTTAGTCTATGATATATCATTCTTCATTCATACATTCTCATTCTTATTTCTTATATTAACAGAGGTAAGGCCGTTTTTATTCCATTCACATCCTGACTGTGGAGGGAAGTGGAGTATAGGGGATAGAGGCACAACAAAAATTGAAATTGTGCTCTTTTCGATTGCATTTCTGAATACTGCATGGTATAGTCTATACTATGGATCGGTATACTATGGGGTGGTACTATGGTGATCTTCCTTGTGGTGCCCTTTTTTCTGTGCTTATATGAAGTGTGTAAAATCCTAACATACTCTAAAGATGATGAAAAAATGATTCCAGAATACGCAAAGACACTCCATCTACCGTTATTCAATCCCCTGCGGGGCTGGAGCCTCTTTACCCTACTCCGTGTGAGTCGAGTTTTTTTCATGATATTCGTTGTGGTTCAATCATTAAATTCCAAAACTGCTCGTAAATCGTAAAATCACTTCAAAAATGACCATATTGTAAACAATTCGCTGCTTAGAATTTTGCTGGGAGAAAGCGCGAAAATGAGTGCAAAAATGTTTATACCATTTGAATTATCAAAAATAACTTCGGAAACGTCCACAATGATTAAATTATCAAGACTCCAAAACTGCTTGTAAATCGCAAAATCACTTGAAAATTTAGCATATTTCAAAAAATTCCTTGCGGGGCTTCTCTGAAGGAAATCGCAGAAAAACTTCGAAAAAGAATCCATAGTGATTCAATTATCGAAAATAACTTCGAAAATGTTCAAAATGGTTCACTTATCGGACTTCAAAACTGCTTGTCAACCGCAATTCAAATCACTTGAAAATGACCATATTTCAAAAATTCTTCATAGGGCTCTGCTGGGGGAGTTGTGGTGTCCTGCTGAACGATTATTTTCTTTATATGAACGGCACCCCCCTCCCCTTTCAATACACGAATCATAAGGACGTCCCTGGACAGGGTCAGCTGAAAGTACTTACAAACTGCTAGTTACGTAGCTCTGTCAATACTTTCAACAGTTTACACATCATATGAAGGTACAAATAATTTGATGTTGATTATTCAATATATAGTTTTTTTTTGGGAAGGGCCCATGTGACTCCTTTGCCCCGGGGCCCAAAATTCCTAGTTACGCCACTGGCCCCGTCCAAACGATCCTACTTCCATAGCCTTAACTGGGGAACAAAAAAATGTTGTACAAAGTTTCAGTGTTTACGACTGACATTAATCCAAATCACACACGAAAGTGTAAAAAGGTAGCATTTTGTTATAGGATTTGTAAAAATAAAAATGAAGACAATATAGGCATATAAGAGAAAAACTATAATTATCGGTATGCTATTTTGTGGTACTAGAATAATGATTATGAGAAATATAATACCAATGTAAAAAATGTTCTTTTGGGGGAATGTTGGAAGTCAAAAGTATATTTTCGGCCCCCCACTTTGACCACCTGATGCACCCAAGATCACTGTGATGTATCGTGCATCATCACTACACGTTGCAGTAGAAAGAAATATTTATCGAGGGCGATTCAGATTCATGCAGAATTACGTCCGAATAAGTCGAGTATTTCTTGTACAGTTTAATTGACACGAGTTATCTTGATACACTTTTGTCTCGAAACGAAACTTGGCACTTTCTCTTTCAGTTGTACCTGTTAAAATCAAGCATGTTGCTTCATAAGCAGGTTTTACGATATTCTAAAAGATCAATCCGACTGAAGAGCTTGTCATGATATTACGAACATGTAATAAGCACTTGTACACTTATATTCAATTTCAGTCATCACATAATTTGGTAAGTTTTTTTCAGGTACACTCGCGTTCATAGAAAGTGGACATCAAGCCACATAAGAATGCATCAAGAAGACAATGTATTGACATCACGCAACATAATGAAACTAGCAGAATGTGCGTGAAATTGGCGATAGGCCTACATTATGCATTAACTTCATTTGAATTTGAATTTACAAAAATACCATTAAATGTGATCGCGAATGTACCCAGAATTATAATATCGTGACTATAGTGATGCTATGGGTTTATAAGTAACACAGCCAAGAAAATAAATAATATATACAGGGCAAAACGTCGTTATTATTAATACCATATAATCAGAAACCAGAATCATGGAAATAGTAACCAAAATACCTGGAAAAAACTCAGAAAGAATAATAAAGAGTTTGAAAAATTTGTTTAAAATTTGAAGTCCAATTGTTAACTTTTTGACTTACATTTTTAGTGTGATTCAAAGAAGTGAGGAAAACAAGAGAGTTCTGCACAGCAGGCTAGATTCAGATTGAGTCTATAATATTGAAAAATCATTTTCAAATTGTAAAAATCACAAAACCAAAAAGTGAACAAATGAAACAGCATAGAATGAATAAAACTATAAAAGATTGAACTTATTCAATAAAATTACTACGATTAAAAAATTAAGATACATATGATATGAACTTACAGCATGAGATACAACAGAGCACGATGGTTCCTAATGCCATGCTGTCATTTGCAGAAAACTACGATTTACGAGTATACGAGACGGACGAAGAGTGTTGGGGTCTCGACACTACCCACCGTCAGTGCTAATACATAGGGAAGACGGTCGACCGAGGCTATAAGCATACCTAGCAGCACGAACTATTACGTATATCAATCAGTTTGCTCTTATAAAGGTTGATTATTGTAAGTGAAAGTGCAACAATTAGATAACATCGACTGAGCTTGTACTGCACTCACGTTTTGCGAGCATGTTGCATGATAAACGATCCACGAAGCACTTATATATACATACAGTAAAAAGTGAAATACCATCCAAAGAGGATAGATAACTTCCCGGTAGTTCGTTCATATACATGTCTCGCTCCGATCTTCCTACTTGATCTACATTCGGAATTCACAAAAACGAAAAGCAACTTGTCCGTTTACGCCTCAATACTAATTGCTTAACTATATAAGTCACTTGTCATCAAGTTCACGACATCGATCGACCGTCTCTTCTATCATTACCAACGACAGTCGGGTATTCCGATCCACCAAACACAAGTGGAACGAAGTATGTATACGGTTAATACGATTATAGTAATTCGGCTTGACATGATTTCGAGCGTATTTAATAGGAAATAAGTGACTTCTGGGGCACATGATTATAGTCTCGAAAACAAGACACACCCGCAGTGCTTTTTCGAGAATATACTGATACTGAATTAGAAGACAAAGTTCTAACTTTGAAGAATATTGACCTTCGACGCTAGGAAGATAAGGTCGAAGACAACAAGGTATAGAGTCAAGATCCTGAAAATCCTATTGTGAAAATGTACCATAATACTCAGCATAATGTAATCTTTATCGCTCATCGATAAGAATAATAAAATTGGACACATTTCATAATGCTACAAAGTTGTCGGCCGGTACATGATGAACGACGAATATAAATGGATGACGAGATCATGTGACAATAAAGTTATACCAGTATCTGTTATTTATATAAGTTATGCGAGCAACAAAGGAAGGAAGTGGTAATGGCTGCTCTAGTGTTAGCAACAGACAGTAACTGAAACCACAGTAAAGACGGTCAACGGCTATAGGATCGAACCCACGCCTTACAGATGACGAACCACATTGCGACATCTCTGTTCCATTCGAGTTCTTTTATCCATCCTATATTTCTGTCGCTGTTTGATAATAATGATTCTTCCGCATAGATGACCATGCAGCAACGTTCTGCTTCTACAGCTGTGCACAACAAAATAAGATCCGAGTTCCCAGAGTATTTATACCAAAAGGATGTTACCGCCTCCACTTCATTCATCCATCGATTGCATAACTATTCTTACCAAGTACCTCGCATTTCATACAGTCTTGGCCGTGAAACAAGCTTCAGCATCTTCAAGAGGCCGGAAGTGATATTTCAACCCTCTTAGTCGCCACCCCTAGGAGCGGAAGTGTAACACTCTATTTCTATAATGTCGCCTAAGGTGCGAAAGAGATGTCACACATTTAGGATGCGAACAACCCAAACAGCTGTTCGGGGAGACTGTGGGTAGGGAGTTCTTAATTGGATGTCAAAATGTTTCTAGGGGCAATAAATAACTGTGGTAAACATTACAATCGTTCGAGAATAGACTTATACACAAGATTTTTAAGTGGATATATAGTGTTCATTTTGTATGAAATCTACAAACTTTCACGAATTACAACTTTCACGGAGATGTCATCAAAATTATATTGTTATTATAGTTAAATACACATTTTAGTATTTCTCAGTATACCGTACTAAAAAGGATGAGACTTTAATGAAAAATAGAGTTGGGATGTTCTAGTTTTGAACTAGAATAAAATGCGTACCGTATAAGTACCAGTAATTACAATCTCATTTACATGCAATAATTGCACACTTCATATCATCTTATAAAGATCATCTACAACTCTAAGCAAACGAAACAAGTATACGAGAAGCCTGCAAATTGAGCTACATGTAGCTATAGAAACCGTAGAGAAATGCCATTTTTTCAAAATTCGATAATCACTGGCTGTAAGTAAAATGTAAACACAAAAATTGTCCTATTACGCTCAAGTGTAAAATCGTTGTCTAAATAAAAGAACGAGACATTTTACAAAAAAATCGTATAAATAAATTATACTAAAAAACATTTACGAAACAATAAAACGATTTGTTCACCTGAAACGATCTGAAAATTCAATGAAGCTCGAAAACTACAAAGTTAGAGAGAAAAAAGTATAAATATATATAGGAATAAGCTTTGGTTGAGCACGTCTTTCAAGTCTAGTTAATGCAGCAGCATCGTGACAAATATTTCTAAAGACTTCCTTCACTTCCACGAGTTTAAAAAAGATGACACAGAGAAGCAAACATCCCGGAGTTTACGTATCTTGTACATCGCAAACAAACATAAAAGTCAACCATTGTTTATTGTATACTTAATAAACACCTGGGAAAAAGAAAAAGACATGACGTGTACATGACAGATAAACTTTGTAACCATACACTGGAAGTAATTTGAGCAAAATCATTGGTGACAGCTTTTGATTGAACACTATTAGCTATCAGAATTTCAATGCCGTATTGAAACGGAACATAAAAACACTGAAATTTAACAATCCAAGGAAAACAGTTCAAAATGTATACTCCTCAACTGGATAGCATTTACACGTGGTAATTATTGTATCGTAAATTGCGACATCCTACAGTTCCAAAACTAACATTTAGTAGGTGTAAAACGTATTTTCCGATAAATCTAGATAATTCGACGCCAAAAATGATGCAGACCAAGATGCGTAGAGGGTTGCGTTGGTTTGCGTTGGAACACGGCGAACCAACGCAACCCTCAATGCATCTTAATGCAGACATATAGTTTCACGGCTTCCTAGATTCAATAGTAACCGAATGAAGGACCTTATTTTATATGCAAGTCAAGGTGTACATAGTTATCGATTATACTTTACATAGATATTTCGCTCATCTAACAACGCACATTGACTGACCGGAAAAATACAAGCATCTATCATACATGCCACAAATCAAACACTGTCTAGAACGTTCTAGTTCGAAAAGTGCCTGAGGTACAAAAATATGACGTATGTTTTAATTGCGCTAATAATCGAGAATGAATATATATATATTATAAGAAGGCGATTGCCTTGCCCTCATTGCATGCATTATACTATGCAGTCACGTCAGTTAAATCAGAAACTGAAAACATTTCAAAAAATCTAAAACATTATTTTAAGCGTTGATCGATTGATAAAATAACACTGGATGAATAAAGTTATGTTGTCTAAGAAATTGAAAGTATGTGATTATTTTTTGTTCTGACAATAGTTTTATATCGTGAATAGATCCAGTTATTCAATTAGATTTTCCATGGACCAAAGAATATATTCAGTCCATGGTTTTTTATACAAAATTGCAAGTTTTAAATTTAGCAGCATTGAATGATTTTGGTAATAGTGATAGTTTTTACTAGATTATTTTAATGGCGACCCAACCAAGAGTCGAGTAATACATCCCCATATGAGGGGGTGATTTGAACGATAATAAGTTTAAGGACGTTTACAAAAACCACTGCCTGCAGAGGAACTCGGATCCGCGCCCTTTCGGCTTCTGATCTCAAGGCAGTGCCTCAACTGTCTGAACCAAACGCCATGGCATTTTTATTTACAATCATCAACTATGGTAATGTCTTTTGAATGAAATGAAAAACAATGTAAGTATATAATTTGACACAAAAGTGCCAAACGAGATGTATAGTGCAAGTGGGATACATTCTAAAAGATTACGTTGAACAAACATAGACTTCTATCGACTAAAAAATAACGAATACAGCGAACTGGGAAAATGTCGAAGATCGTGATTATTGGTAATATCAATTGGTGGACTATGTTGTCGTCCACCATTGACTAATTGTCATTGCGTCCACTTTAATAATGAGCGATGTCACTTGATAGTTGACACAAGTCATTAAGCTTATACAATTTATATATATATATATGTTCCCCGCCCACTAAGCTTCTCTACTGTCTTCTTTGTTATCCACAGTCAAGTAAGATTGTCA
Organism: Brachyptera putata; assembly: GCA_907164805.1. Classification (NCBI taxonomy): domain Eukaryota; kingdom Metazoa; phylum Arthropoda; class Insecta; order Plecoptera; family Taeniopterygidae; genus Brachyptera; species Brachyptera putata. Next base: position 10,456,861 of record OU015468.1, on the reverse strand, counting down.
CGTTGTTTTTTTATTTAATTGTCAAAAGTAATAACATGATGACCGAGATTAATGAAGTTATTATACATAGGCCTAGTTCACATGTCAGATTAATCAATCTTGCTTCATTACTTAAAACCAACATTCCTTTTGGTAATTAAATACGGAACAACTTACACCTAATTACCATTGAACCCCATACTAAAATAGTGTACAACATAGTATATATGTCTACTAATACTGCTTATACTATCAGTAGGCCTATTATATATGTGCATATAATTTTACATAAAACAGTTGAAGATTATGTTATGACTAGATATAAGTGATTGACAGTAAAATTATATTAATATTACTACATATAATAAGTAGCACACGAGGCTTCCAAGTTTGTCGACGACCGATCCGACTGACCAAGTTCCTACTACCGGTAATCTAAACGATGTAGGCCTACTGGTACACATTAAATATGACAAAACAAGTGTAATATTGGCATCGTCGGTCCTCGCGGTCATCATTCAGAACACCACATTGCCGCTGTGTTTGCCTATAGTAATCAAGCACAACCGCTATTAAAACCGGATGAAAAAACTTACATCTACCGAGTTGGCGGTTCCGATTGACCGTCTCCTGTACCCAATAGCATCTAGCAGTCGGGAGTGTCGATTCGACACTCGCGATATCGTCATGAAATTAGAAAGTTTTACTTCATGAACTTTGTGTATTTTTCAACAGCTAAATAATAGACCTTTATAAAAGGTAAATATAGCAATTATTAACAGCTGATGGGAGGCGGGCTATTTGTATGTCGACTTGCATCATATACACGTAATAATATAAAATGCGGAAGAATGCTGAATTAATTCTGTATATTGTATCTGTATAGAACATACTTTTTGATCAATACTTGGTTTTTATGTTTAAATATAGTTGTGTATGATTATATAAATAGACTGTAAACACGATTCAGACGTATCGATTATGGCACCCCGCTCAAGCTGGTGGTGGACTCGATCGACAGTCTCCCATATCATCAGCAGCTACGATAGGGTGTGTCGACCCGCCAGCTTGGCTGACGGCATGCACCCAGAATATGTCAGTGTCACACATTCACAAGAAACAGGACTGTAAAAAATAATATTAAATTGAAACTTACAGCGTTCAAATATTGATAAAGTGTAGAAATTGAAAATGGAGAGATTTTAAAAACCCAGGATCTATGAGGGATTCGAACCTTTCCAAACAATAGTGAGAGAATTATCAAAAACTAGGTAGCATAATATATGTTTTTCATTATTTTGACATTCCGTATCCAGTCATCAAGTGATGAATTGAAGAATGGAGCAGCTAAGAGAACATCGTTTATTAAATAAAAAATCATATCTAGGCATACCTATAAGTGCATTCAATACTTTTAGTATGACGGGTGTTTAAAAAAAAAGATTAATAGAGATTTCCCCCCGAGTATGACCATTCCCCTCTTGCCACCACTATATAAAATAATTGTGAAAATATCCATTATTTATTACACCTACGCCCGGTATTAACCAAGTCCAGTTAGCCTTTAACTGAGAGTCAGTGAAAACGAATAGCATGGGTAACGATGGTGACAACTTCAAACTGCCAGTTAGAGTTACTCCCTCGTTGGTAATTTCTGCACCAAATGGTTTAGTTGTTGGGAGTATTGTGACAGTTGACGATATAATGATAATCTGGATCTCGACTGGTCGGTCGCTGTGTCCTGCCCCACCCACAACTCTGGTTACTTCCACGTAAATATACCAGAATTATTAGCATATCCGTCACACACAAACAAGCGCGTATACATAATACACGACGAGAGAAAATCAGGGTGTAGCTCACGTCAAAACATGCATGAAGCTTCCGTTGACTGAATCAGGACGGAAAACGAGAGGATACCGGCGCTACTCCACCCTTATTTTGTCTTATAAGGTGAACACGCACGCGGTCTTTTAACCTCTTTGTGTGACCCTTGACCAGGCGTTAAACGGTTGCACGATTTGCTTATAAAAATAGAGAAATTCAAATTCAATATTTTCTCCCATCCATGTTTACGAATCAGTGTGATTGAATAAATAGTACATCAACCCCAAATAATTTTCTGGTCTTTAAATAATATGACATTACATTTTTGTAATTCAATCAGTTTCAAGATGATACGTCACTTGATATACCGAAAGTGTTTTGAAATGAATTGACATTATTATTGACATGAGAAAGGTGACTGGAGTAATGTTGATCTTAAAAATTATTAAAAAAATATCAAATGAATAAGAACCTGCCAGAAGAACCTGGAATAACTGAATAAGGTGATTAGCGGCTAATACGCGACCGACGAAGTTGGTATTTTACCCTCTTTTGCATCCTTCTCTTCACTTTTAGTCTCTCTTCCAGTCAGCTATAAAATACGATAGCCTACGTTACCTTTCGGGCCTATAGGCAATTCTGTCAAGTGATGGCACATCGCACACATATGGTATAGTAACGTGGTAGTAATATGTGGACACTGGACAGCAATGTAGGTAGGGGTACCATAAAATGTGTTCTCCAATCAGAACTTCAACTTTTCTTAACCGTTACCCCAACTTTATAGTTGCAATTCGGTAACTTGACAAAACATGCTGATGCCCGCCCTATATAGAGACGCGAGTGATGTATACAAAGGTTTCCAACAAGTTATACGCTGAACCAATGGCTGAACAATCTATGGCTGAACCATTCAATGGCTGAACTGACCATCTTTCCCCTAACTATTTCTTGCTATGGCATTCATGAACAGGTTTTACATTTACGAGTTTTTTTTTTACACAGTACGATTCTCCTTTTCTATTCCGAGTCGTTCTTTATACTTTAAAATATGGATGTTGTGAATGGAGCCTAAAGGTTATACATTCAATTCGAACTGTTTTCGATAGAGACAAGTTTTTTCAAACTCTATGACGTGCAAGTTTGGCGCGTAGCTCTTTTATTTATGTCCAAAGGCGAATTGTGAGTTTCTCTGATATTTGTTCAACTTTTTCTAAATACTGATTTGATTAATGATTATACGTACAAAAGCGCAGAAAATAGTTGCCGAATAATACTGGCCAACAAAACAACTTCAAATGCTCTTTTACGAACTGTTGACACTGAGACGGGCAGTTCAGAGGTTAGCACGCTGAACCGTCATTCTCGAGACCGGGGTTCGATTCCTGCCAAGGCCGACCATTCTGGCAGAGGTTCATCGCGGTTTCCCTCTGTCGTTTGGGCCCTTTAGGTTTACTTGAACTGTTATATTTGAACAGGCCACAACCGACCACTGTCCTGCACACATTATACAGTGCGTCGTCGAATCCAATATAAATATGTAAAATAAACAAATGGTTGATCATGGCAGTCCGTCGTTGAACCCAATATAAATAAGTGCAATAAACGAACGGCCGATCATCAATAATTGCTTTATATTTGTAATATTTTTATTTCACAAGTTATGCTCTTTATGAGAAAGGCTGAGCAAATATTGCTGGTCTGCGGTTTGGTCGCAGGTGTATTCCAACATGAGGGCATGCCTCCAACCAACACGTATACCATAATTATGTTCCTGTTGCTTTTTCTTATACCTTGACGGCCTTGGAGAGAATTTATGATAATGTAAGACTTATCTATGAGAAAAAATCTTTTTTTTTTTGTGTGGGTCCTTTATAGAATGTTGCTTGCTGTATTGTAATATACACTCCTGCGTCAATGTCAGTGTATGATAATGGGTTACGTAGATGAACTTTGTACATTTTTCGCGGGTTTTTTGTTAATATAATTGATGTATCGTATGCCTGTTACTAATCAGTTGCTGAATTGCTACTTTTGGATCTATGCACGCATGGTAGTTCCATGGAATTATGTGCTTATTGCTTTGATCACTAAGTTTTTGAAAATATGGTACCGGTAATCATCCTGAGCAGTAGACCTATACAGCCGAGACAATAAGCTGAGATGATAATATGTTATTAATAAATGAACGAATAAGAACTAACAGAGGCTATAAAAGGTCAATTTAAAAAAAATCCTCCTCGTGAACCTGACAATAGAATATAACCACTCTTAATCTGAGGGTCTGACCAAACTCCAAATGTTTGATCATATTTTCACCTTAACATACACACGCACAAAAAGAGTGGCAATTCACGACCGATATATCAATAAAAACGATCGGACAGAACATCCAATTAAATCTTCAAGAACCACGGAAGACCAATAACACGACATTTTACAGTTAAACACATTTTTTCTCACCATTCCTCGAGTCCTGAAAGTTGAAACGAGTTTTTCGGGGTCATTGCAGTGGTTTTGCTAATATCTTACATCGATGATGTCAACTCGCAAAGATCTCACACACCTTGTGTTGGTAAATAGAATTAAGAGTCTCGTCTCAACCTTTGCAATAATGTCTACATGTGCAGGTGATCTCACCGCGCATGCGTGCCAACCGGAACCTACCACACATCAGTACGCCTGTACCGGTACTTAACAATTAAGAACTAATTAAAAACAATATAAATAACCTTGAAGGAAGCCGTATGGAACAACAAAATTGTAGCCATATTATAAAATATTGTATAGCCATTATGCTAGTTATATAAAAAAAGTATTTGGTGTCTACATCTCTGCTCGTCCTGATATTACGAGTAGCCACATGACAGAAACAAAACGTTTGTGATTGGATAAAAGGAGTGAACCTATTACCGGAGACTACTATACTTCATTAGGCAGTACATCAAATCCTAGAGATCCCATGTCTTAGAAAAAATATTTGTCCGACAGTTTGTGACCAAATCTTAGAAAACCTATATCTTAAGAACCCAGATTTGATAAAAACCATTTGTCCGACAGTAGCCTATGTGCAAAATCTTAGAAAACCCCATATATTTCGATAGTTGCATTCAAATCTAATACCGGTAGTGGGCCCTAATAATTTCCTATTTTCACAATCGAACTCAAACCAATAGAAAATATAACTAAATATAGAATCATGGAATAATTATAAGAAATAATAAACGAGATGAGAAGAGTGTGTTCGGTATTAAGTTGATCTTAACTTAATCTTGACTTGATTAAGTTGAGTTATGTAGGCCTACATGATTTCTTACACTTACCTTAACTTCGTGATATTTCTCTTCAAGATAGTACGCAATATTTCGAGCCTCTTCATATTTTTGTGACAAATGTAAATATTTTTCATAATGTCGCTTGAACAACACAAATCTGGAAAGAATAAATTATCACCAATTATTCAAGGTAAACAGACAGATCTACTATGTTGATATACGTGTATGGTAGGCCTACTGTGAGCATTTAGATGCGCATGAAGTTCGCGTTGACGTTTGTTACATACAAACGTCAAATTGTTAAATGACAAAAGGCAAGGTCTGTCGTCATTTTGATGAGGAAACGGATATAATTGATGTCCCTATAATGCTTATATAATGACAAAATAATATTTCGTGTCGGTAGTTATGCACGTTCATGTATACATTCAATTTATGTACATGTCAATCGTGATCTTAGCCATATAAGCACTTATGAATCTATTATATAATCACGGTATCATTATCTTCTAAGGTAATAATGGAAATATAAATAACAATATGAATACAAATTAAAATTCGTATTACCGATAGGCCTACGTGCAGTAGTAAAATATAAATAGTGGGTTTCGAAACCTCAGGCCAACGACCCTATATTCTTAAAAATGTAGAATTGAATCATGTCATTCTTGTAGGGTGCTAATACAAATATATCAAAGCATAGAACCCCAGTACCTAGTACTAGGTAGGCCTACTGTGGTTTTCATACCTTGATATACCTATTTATATTAGCACCCTACAAGAATGACATGATTCAATTGTACATTTTAGTAACCATTATTACCTAAAAAGTAAAAGCCCATGACAATGGATGATTACAAAATGATATGATTGTTGTAATACTAAAATACCTATGGTATCAATGTAGAATCAACTTACATCGCCTTCAGATGGTAGGTTGATAAGGCAGGCCTAAGTTGATTTTACAATTTATGCGAATATCTCATTTCAAAATATGAACTCAAACAATAGTTTTCATTTTAACATATGAATTAGTTTACAACAATTATCATGTATGAATACCTACGAGCTACGACCGAATGACGTAGGATGGAACTGTAAGTAGGTTGCGATTTATGTAGTAGCACTGTCTGTGGTACGGTAGCTACGGTTTTCCTCAATTTTTTGTAATATTGATCATAATTTCATCAATTATTGTACTAAAAATTAAATGAGCACCATGAAATCTAAATATCTGACTCTGATGATTGATCTGTCTGAAGAAGAATTAAACAAACGAATTCAGGAGACCAGAGTTCGCTCCTCGGTTCGTCCCTTCAATGCCCGTCATGGTCGACAGTCCAGACTTGAGTTTTTTCGTGGTTTCCCTCTGTTATCAAGAATAAAGGGATGAATGGTCAGCACTAGAATACGACCGCTTTCTTTCCATTATAGGCCTACTAGGCCTATCCAAAACACGTAATAAAATAACCTTGTCTCTTATCTTCTCAAAACTTCATTCACCAATCATCATACACCGACACCAAAAAATCGTAGTCGTCCTTACAGTGGGTCGTTAAACCCAATACAAAAATTTTAAATCTTGATAGAAAATTATTGTACCGTACGAATACCAATGAAAAACTATTGTTTACCTGTAAAAATCGTTCTCTGTTATCATATCTCGAATACTATCCTCTGGATCCACCTGGTCATACAATCCAACATGTCTTGGGTTTCTTTGAACTTCATTGTTACACTCCTTTCTACCTTCTCCACTGCAATGTGGTCGAACTTCGACGTCAGATTCACTGTCACTGTAATATTTTGTCTTCGGTAAAACGTGCGACGTCACAGAGTCATCTTCATACACTAAACACGTCGCTTTTTGCACTGGTTGCTCAATATACCTCTCCGGTCCAATAGAAACCGCACTTTGTAAAACCAAATCATCACTTTTGCTATGTTTTAACTCTGTTGACAATTCGCCATACCTGTTGTAGCGGGGTAATACAGATCTGTTACACCTTTCTAAAGAATTTCTGGGGAATGTGTCACTCCGATTGTTTGATTGTATTAGTAGATCTGTCATCTTGATGCGTTTTCAAACTGCATTAATTCATAATCAAAAGATACGTGAAATAATCCAATGTAGGGCCTAGTTCGCTGTCGTTTGAAAACAAATAACTTCACCTTTCAAAACAATCACTCTCCACAACCCGCACAACCCTACACGACAAACGTACGCTTTGAACTACTACCGCTCGTGGCCGCGGCGAGCATACAAAATACAACACGTAGCTGTAAAATTCGGTATAATGCGCACTACTGCTCTCTATCAAGAATCAAGCGAACAATTTTTCAGGCAGCTCTGTGGATAAATCGACTGCTCGTATATTTGATAACTATCATTGATATTATTATATTTATCATTTTCAATGGATGATACGGCTTAAAATATAAATGCATGTATATATATATATATATATATATATATATATATAATCTATGACTAACAACATCATAGATTTTATCTATATTTTATAGATATAATCAAATATATTATATTATATAATTTATAGGATTTACTTTAATTTTTTACTACAGATCTATCACAGCCTTCTGAATCTGTTGTTAACGATACCACAGATTCAATAGGCCGTGAAAACTTCTACCGGCTGATTCAAAATGGCTGCCGCCATCGTCAAGTGAAACATCGTAATAGCTAACCTTAAAAATATGATGGCTAGTCCATTATTGAAGCTTTTCGCCATTGATTTCTTGACTAGGCCTATACAGCTTCCATTAATAAGGTATGGCCATCACTTACGAGGAAAACCGCCTGGTGTTGCTAGATCATTGAAGCAACGATTAGAAGGTAATGTGCCTCTAGGCCTATAGGTTGTAGATGGTTGTAGCAATGGTTGTAGGCTTATACCATCTTATACCTCGGATCCTAATTCATAAAATAATCTAATTTCTATATTGACTGTATTTTGTACCATATTTTCAGAGTTATCCTTCAAAGATCCGGAAGTAACGAGCAAAGTAGATATTGGTTTCGCACAACCAAAACGGTCCAGATCTCTCGAGTTGAGTGAACGACTTACTCATTTGAAACGAGAGCGATCAAGCAAAGAGCTTGAAAAATTAGCTCGCCTAAGGCAATGTAAGTAGGTTATCACAGTAGGCACATAATTCATGCCAATCTGTTTTAGGATCAGGCCTGCACGTCTGATTTTGCAGTATAACGTCACTCATCAAGCATTGGGTTCTTTCCCCTCTGAATAATGTTTTCTTGTAGGCCTAGGTTCTCTAATGAATTGTATAACCACACATAAGTTTGTGGTAATTTTGTAGAAAGCCTAGCCAATCTTAGGCAGAAATATGTTGGACGGCTGGGATATTATGTCACTAATTTACCGGTAGCATACCTTACTAAATAGCGTGTACACTCTTTAATTGTTCAATTTTTTTTGCTCAATTCACATCCTTTTTTGTCCCGTCTTTTTTTTCATAACTTTTCATAACGTCGTTGACGAGGCTTACTATAAATTCATCGTATTTGTTGTTTATTATTTGTCAACCTTGTATAACCTGTGTCTTTGAGCGACAACATTATTTTCCAACTCACTTAGGCCTAAGAGCCTATGGGAGTAAATTTAGTAAAATATCAGTTTTTTGGTGATAACTTTTGGTACCTATGATATATAAAAAAATACTTGAAGCAGTGGCGTCTTTCAGTCGAGGGAATTGAGATCTACCTAAAAGAAACACCATCTAAAGAGAAAAAAAATAGGGGTGCTATACTGATCAATGCGAAACTATGCTATATCGCACACTTCTCCAGGTTTGAAACTCTTGAAATTAAAGTCTCGTGCGATTTCCTTCAGAGAAGCCCCGCAGGGAATTTTCAGAAATATGCTAATTTTCCATGTGATTTTGCGATTTACAAGGAGTTTTGGAGTCTTGATAATTTAATCATTATGGACGTTTCCGAAGTTATTTTTAATAATTCAAATGGTATGAACATTTTTGCACTCATTTTCGCGTTTTCTCCCAGGAAAATTCTCAGCAGCGAATTGTTTAAAATATGGTCATTTTTGAAGTGATTTTTACGATTTACGAGCAGTTTTGGAATTTAATGATTGGATCAATAACCACAACGAATATCATGAAGAAAACTCGACATACACGGAGAAGGGTAAAGATGCTCCAGCCCCGCAGGGAATTGAATAATGGTATATGGAGTGCCCTTGCGTATTCTAGAATCATTTTTTCATCATCTTTAGCGTATGTTAGGATTTTACACACTTCATATAGGCACAGAAGAAAATCCACATTCTGTTCTTTTTTTTCTGAAACTACTTTGCAATAATGGGTCGTCAAACTATCTTTTAAACTAACCATAACCATCATCACAAACCCCAAAATCTCAAAACGTAGACAAACTAACGTACCATCCCCCTAAAATAGATCATTGGCACAACCTTTATGGCACAACTTACTATGAATTTACCTAGGATGCCAGCCAGTGTAGTTCAACGGATTGTGGTGGTCACGTAATGTCCTGGCCGTTGATTTTGGAGATGACATTGTTGTGGAAGATCTGTAATGCTTATTCGTTATCTTCGTCAGAGCTTGAAAAAAAATCATATTTCCTGTATGTGCTTGATGGCGCTTGTCAAGACTAAAGAGTTTAGTACGTACTCTGCACATACTCATTCGTATACATTTTGAACATAACTACACATGTGAAACTCGAAACAATAATAGAAGAAAAAAAATATATATATTGGCCTACCATCTAAACGGGAACAGATTTTTTGAGGCTCTGAAAATGACCGTGCATACACATAAACGTTACAGTTCTAACACAGAGAAGATGTCTCCAATTAATAATAATATGAAGTATTGGTTGTAAGTGTATAAAATATGTTATTGTAGGCCTACAATAATTGAATAATTTCTAAATGTGGCAATTTTGTTCATTTCCTTTCTAGTGGAAATACCATTGAGTGGGGTTAAAGAAGAATGGTTGAAAACGGGAGGGCAATTCCAGATAAAAACAGTCGCTGAACACTATGGCATTTATGAGCATCTGTTTGGTGATGCGTATTTCATACCCCGTGTAATGGTAGACATTGGTTATGAACAGAATGGAGGGAACTACTCCCCAGTACATAGGGGGAATGTAATCAAACCTTCTGAGGCTGCTTCTTGCCCATCAGTGAACTATGAAGCATCGCCAGACTCATTGTGGACTCTGTTGCTGACAAATCCTGATGGTCATTTTAATATTAATGATGCAGAATATGTCCATTGGTTTGTGTATGTATCTTCGGTTTATTCACTTTTTATGGTACTAAAGATCAGGGTGAGAAGTTGATGGTCCTTAAATCTTTTATGTGGTACTTTCATTTGGGTGACGATATTAGGTCAAGATTTAAGGCCCATTCACAATGCAACGCTAACATTAACTCGTAACACTAACATTAACGCGAGAAATGTTTGCCTCATGGGATGGCGTTGGTCCATTCACAACCAACACTAACAATAACGCTAACATTAACGTGAACATGAAACCTTGCAAGCTACAAGCTTTCATGTTAACGCTATTGTCGAAACGTAAGAATCGGCCAATCAGAATTCTTCAATTTCTGAATAACAACGACTAGTAGCGAAGTAAAACGAGTGCGACAGTAAAACGACTGCCTAGACTCGATCGCTTGTAGTTGTGTGTGGTGGCAGTGGAATCGGCGCGTAAAATTTAGACTTCTGATTGGCTGTTGGTTATTGTTAACGTTGATGTCATTTTCTATTACGAACAGTCAGTTGTTTCATGTTCATGTTAATCTTGGTGTTCGTGTTAATGTTAATGTTAGCGTTGCATTGTGAGTGGGCCTTTAGTCCAACCCGTGTAGCCCCACGATAGTGTAGGTGTAGTTAGAAAATAGTTTAGATTTTTCCCATACGACTTTGCATTTTCAACACTTAAGGTACTGGTAGGCCTACTTTTGCATAAACAGTACGTAAATAAACTACCTAATCATGAGTGTAACCTTTGCTTAGTAGGATAGTTGGAGATTAGACATTTTTAAAATGCTCTGTTTATGTTTGGGGGATACATTTTTTATTGAAATTTATTCATTTATTACTGTTGAGGGCAAGGGCGGGTCAGTATTATGATGTGGAAACAAAGACAGCTGCAGTATTCAATTTGTTGGGTGTAGGCCTATGCATGATGCAGCCAAGGCTTAAAATACTAGTTTTCAATCCTAGCACTATCATATTTCAATCATGTACTAGAGGTTTGGTTCGATTCAAATCAGTTGGAATAATTCGAAATTTCATTGATCAAATTCAGGAGTTAACTTACCATATACGTACTTATTTCAGAGGCAATATACCAGGGAGCAATATCAAAAAGGGTGATGTAATATACGATTACCTTCAGCCGTTTCCACCCAAAGGCACTGGATTTCACCGTTTCGTCTTTGTTTTGTACCGCCAAGAGAAAAGAATAGACTACACACGACTGTGCAAACCCCAACCGTGGTAAATATCTCAGTTAATAAAACTACACAGTGTTTTGTCTCTGAGGTCTGCAGTGCCAATTCAACACAAAGACTTTAAACTGTATTGTACATGCCTTCTTACCTTGATCAGAAGATGTGATTGGACTTGCCGCAAGCTCCGGAGAAACAAGAGAAAATTTTACTACTAGAACGCAACATGCCAACGTCTGCAGACAGTATAGAAACAGTATAGAGCAATATCCTACGTCGATGCTCGTGGACTCGCTGTTCTAGAATTGTTATTGCAAAATTTGCAACAAAATGTGCAACAAATTTTGCAATAACAATTCTAGAACAGCGAGTCCACGAGCATCGACGTAGGATATTGCTCTGTACTGTCTCGATGTGTAGACCACACTGTTCATTGGCTAATATAATCTAAAATCAGCATCGGTATCATTTAGTATAGATATTTTTAGAAAAAGTCAATAGAGTAGACCATATTTATTTAGAAAACCAATGCATTAAACTGTACAGGTACCGGTAGTCTATAAATTCAAGTTATAGGTCCTACAAGGCCCCAAGTCAATATTTTGTGGACTACTTTGTTCTTTAAATTGTTCAAGTCAATATTTTTTCCATTAGAACATCGTTATTATTATAATCTAAAATAGTTTGAAATTATGAAAGACAAGGTGAACATGGTAAATTAGAGATGCATGTAGTGTACTTGACTTGAGTGAGACCTATCCTTTTTCTTGCAGTTTGGACTTGAACCAGAGGACATTCAAGACTTTGGAGTTTTACCGAGAGCTGCAAGATATCCTCACTCCAGCTGGTCTGGCCTTCTTCCAGTCAGATTGGGATCCGACACTTACAGACTTCTACCACAATGTCCTGAGTACGTTGATACTATCTATATTATATGTCACTCTAATTCGTATCTGTTTGTTGTATCCACAAAAGAAGAAGGTTCCATCAACTCTCTTCTGTATCACACATCACTTACGCAGGGGTGGTTCGCGCCTCTGTCTTTCGTGAATGCGATTACATGCGCACAACCTCACTATAACTCTCCCATTCAAATTCTTTATCAATCAAATTAATTACGGTATGTAGACGAATTGAATGAACATATCGAATCAGCCTTAGTGAGCTTGGAATGGCATGAGTATAGACGTGGATAAAAGTAAGTATGTACAGTGAAACCTATATGTATCAGTGTATCAGTATCATATGTACCTATGTGTATCACTATGTGGTATCAGTTTTCAAGAGACCAGGAATTCAAGCAGTTATTCAAGCGCAAAATTCGTAAATATTTAAATTTCGAAACTATATGGGAATTGTATAATATAAATTGTAGTTATTTACGTATTGATCATTTTCATGATAATTATATTTTCAAGTGTGTGATGAACTATACATTAAATTCAACAATACTGTACTCAATTTAAAAAATCATCCAAATTGCCACGTGAATTTGATCTGAAATTGTTTGTTATATTCCTGACTAATGAATTACTAATATTATTGTTTCAGATATGAAAGAGCCCAGGTTTGAGTATAATTTCCCGGAACCATACATCCGACCTCAGACGTGGTTCCCGTTGAAACAACCTTTCAATTTGTACATGGACAAATACAGGGACCCAAAACAGATTGCAAAGGAGTATCTACTGAAGAAACTGAAGAAAACTCATCCATTCAAGAAACCAGATCCTCCTCCCAAGTATCCAAACGCATTTGCTATTGATCATAAAGTTCCGTCATGGCTCAAGCTGGAGAAGAAGAAGGAGCGACTTGGCTGGGGAAGAGTCAACGATTTCTAAATGTTGTGTTTGTGTATGTGTGTGTGTATAGGATTGGTTACTTGAACTTTGACCGTTTATTATAATGTTTTAGTGTATGAAAAGTGAAATTACTTGAAGATAGTGAAATAAAAAAATAATAAACCTACCAAGTTTAGGCTTCCATCAATTTTTCACTTGCCGTCACAAAAGGTATAGTTAGTGTTAGGGTTTGAAGGTGCGTCGACAGCGAGGTCGTTTTCTAGGTCAGCGACGGACATGAACATATTTCCAAATTTGCATCATGTGCCTATACCACCTGAGCCTTTCCCTTTCAATTCCACAATCTTTCCACTCCCACTTCTTTCCTTATCTTTCTGATCCTCTCCAAGTACGCTATTCCCGCTATGCTCCTAATAATAACTACACTGTACAATATACAATATAGTATACACTAATAACAATATACACATGTACCTACCATACAATATGCAAATAACAATATACATAATAATGATTTATAAAATTAATTATATTGAAGATGAAATTAAATATAATTAAAAATAATCTATTTTGTGAATCAAATGAATATTCCTGATATTTAAATAATTAGCAGAACAAATATTTTTTCTATTTTATACTACATAATTCTTGTGTACGTACAGCTAGAAAAACGCAGTACATGCGTTGTGAGATGAGCTTAGCTTAGAAGTATGAAAAATATTCTGTCAACTCACTTTACATTATATATACTGATACATTATATCTGTCGGGAGCCAAGTCTCGCGCGAAGCCAGCTACACGTAAATGTACTCAGAAGTTATGTACACACACTTTGAGTTTTCAAATTGCTAAGCCTTCGTTGTTCATTGAATGAATGAATGAATGGACTTTACTTTTCATGTATAGGGTTAACAGGGTTTATAACTCGAAAGTTTATGATTTTCTTATATTTTATTTCTCAGCCCGCGGCGAGTCAGGCGCTCTGCATCTAACTCGGTTTACATGTCACGTATGGTTTAACCTAATCGTGTAACCGTAACACCTAATTCATCCATTCATTCAATTTCATTCGACTCATAGCCTGCAACCTGTAGATTTGCATTTCCAAACTTTAATGTCAATATTGGTCATATATTTTGGTCAATGGTCAATAATACCGGTATGATGATTTATTCTCTCAAATGCAAGTTATCAACATTTTAAAAATTGGTAGGAATATGTATCATAGCAATTTCAACGTTTTATGAAAATATCATGTCATAGGGATAAAATAGAAAGATGTGCAAATTTACCCTGTGCTGTTCTTATGGGGATTTCCAAAGTTTCCATTTTTTTCTGAACTAACCATAAAACCGACTGCAGATCACACCAATCTGCAGAGGAAGTTTCGAGTTGATAGGTTACTTTTCATGATCTGTATGCCGAGTACAGAAAAAATACGACGCCTGATTAATATCGGTATGTGAATGGAAGTCTTCGCTGTGCTCATCTAGATATCAAAGAAGAATGCTGATATTTATTAGACGAGCTCTAGCGAGGATTCAATTTGACATACTGAAAAAAATTGGTGTTCGTTTTCATGTTTTTTTTTATGTTTTTTTGTCGGTTCTCCACAGGTCAAACGGCTACAGCTATCAACTTCAAACTTTTTATCAATATGGTTCCTCATCTAACTTGGATCTGTATAGTTTTGTGGGATTATCGAGCGGTAACGTTTTTTTTTATGAATTTTAGAATTTTCAAAAATACCCATTAGAATAACATATCGGAAAAAAAAGAAAATATTTTTATTTTCCAAAAAAATGAAATTTTGCGTGAAGTTGAATTACATTTTGATACACATTTCTAAAAAATTTCAGCTTGATCAGGTCAGCCATTTTGAAGAAAAAACATAAAATGTGCTAAATTGGTACCACTCGAAGCAGTTTTTACCCATTTTTACCCATACTATTACTATTCGCTCGTCTAACAACGCACATATGGCGTTTTCCTAGTTTATTCTCAACATACCTGTTTAAGTAGAAGTATAACATCCAGGCGCTCTACGGTTTGTTACGTATTGTACCAACAGAGGGCGTTAAACATCTGACATGGAGGCCAAATGTGTTTGAACAATATTACGTGAGTATACTGAGAGAAATCGGGAAGGCAAGACGTGTATATTTCATACATAAACGTAATTTTATCCTTTATAATAAAAAGAAACATGATTATATGGAAGGAATAATATCACTGTAGGTACGTATTGTGTTAGTGTTTGTAATTTCACGTTCATCTTTTTATTCTAAATTCTAAGGCCTAATGCATGAACTATTTTCAAGTTTTATACACTATACCACTGGTCACACACACACACGTACGTCATTGTGATTGTGTAGACTCGTGGTAAATTAAATGAATACATACATATGTAATAATGAATATTGCTATGAGGAATACGCTCGGAAAGAAAGATTTGCTAATTGTTTTCTTTCCAGAAGGAATCACGTGATTTCCTATTAAAATAAGTATTATTTTTAGACAAAAGTCAAAAGCGGCAGTCCATTTATAAAATAATTCTTAAGATTTTTGTGAATTCATTTATTTCATTCGAGATAATTAAATAATTGAAATGATTATTGTTATTGGTATTTGCCTGACCCTTCGATCTGTCAGGAAAAGAATTAAGTAATGTTACGATGTAAAAGCGAAAGAATCGTACAAAAATGTGTAGAAAAATATGAAATAAGTGGAAATATGTATGTACCAAGCAAGTAAATACGAATAATAAGTAATATGACACTCGAATCTCAGCTCCAAGTAAGTAATAAAGGGTAAATAATAATTTGTCCCGCCTTTTCCGTGTATCGCGTTCAGGCAAATCTAGTAGGGTACCGGGTAACATTCGATAGAATTCCAAAGATATAATTTTAAAAACTTGAAACTAATCATAGTTCATAATTCATAGGGCCTATGTATAAAATGAAAAATGAAGCACACTACCGGTAGTTTGAATTGTCGAATTACTATTTAGGATTTAGTATTTAGGGGATATTGAAAACTATTTTTATAAATTAGATTTTTTGGTTTGTTATTTCAGTGTAATGTTTTATCAATTGGATGCTGCAAGAATCATGAAATTATTCGAAATGGTTCTAGTTATATTCATTTTCTTCTTATAGGCCTACTTTGTAGGCCCCCTTCGCAAATTTTAATACAATTCACTGTTGTGTATCAGTTTCAAATACCGTTATTTCAAAATATCGTTTTTCTCATTTTCGGTACCCGAATCTCTAAAACTATTGAAGATAATCGCTTCATATTTTCACAACATGTAGATATGAGTATGCCACACGTGTGTAGTGAATTGTTTGTATTTGTGTAGAAAGTTAAATCATTTATAATAAAATAAAATCCTCTTAAAACGAAAGAAAGAGCCAAGCTAAATAAAACAACAAAACTGAACAACATTGGTAATAGAAATTACAAATTGTTGTATGCCTAAATACGTAGTAATTTTTTGATTTTTTTTCAATTGTTTCTTAGTACATAGCATGTATACAAAGGTCTTATGTAACTACTGTGGACATTTTGTGATTCAACTTCTATAGTTTGTGAGAAACATGTACCGTAAAAGTACACATTTAACATTGTCGATATAGGGCTTTCAATGTCCCCTTAATGCAATTTCAAAATTATCTCATTATTGGGCATAAATACACTCAAATGAATGTTGATGAATGCAATCAATAACTAGCTTATTACAAGTTTCTGTATTTTAGATTCAATTTTATGGAATTTCATGATGCATGGAACGTTGCTAATATATTCGCCATTACACTGATTGATAACACCTGAGAAATACAGGCCTAACTGAATACACTTGCGTGGTGAATTACGTTTATTAGTTGAATAACAGTCTCCGTGATTCTCTACTTGAGCAACACTTCCTATGTCTTATCGCAGAACATAGAACGTCTTATCAAGTGATGAGCAAATATTGCAGCATCTAAGATAAAACTTGAAACTTATTTGCAATTTATGAGGCAGGGCTTACATGCATTATTAATTTGTTCGTTTATAATCAAGTGTTGATGTACATTATTGACCCGACTATCTATTAAGCGCACTTCAATGCATTTAATTGTTGTTTATTCTCTTGCTTATCTCTGGCCTGTTTATGTGCGTAGTCTCAATTTACCTTCTTTATTATTATATGATTACGGTAAGTCGGTAAGGAGTAAACTTCATTTGTGTTATAAAAACTGTATTTGCTTTAGGTATTCTTTTTAACCTCTTGGGTTTCACTTTCTTCTTCTTCAATTTCTTTTACATTGGGTTTAACGACACACTGTACTAAGGACTGATATCAATTGGCGTTGGTGAATGATATATGAGAAGGTGGGATGATGAGATGAAAGGTTATTTTATTAGATGTTGTTATTTGGCAAAATAACGCTGTCGACGCGCCTTCAAGCCCTAATTATTTTTTTAGTGGGAAGTAGTCGGTCGTGGTCCTTAGGTTAGGAATCATCCCAGTATTGACCTGAACGACAGAGTGAAACCACGAAAAACATCCTGACAGGATGGTCGACCATGGCGGGAATCGAACCCCAGTCTCCTGAATGACAGTTGAGTGTGCTCCAGCAGACCAGACCGACTCCTGAAGATAGAAGTGCAATCCGGAACGTTGAGACCGCAGGTCCTTTTTAGGACCACTACATCTCATTCCAAGAGGGCAAATTACCGCAAAGACATATCTTTACCATATAGGCATATGTATATATATATATATATATATACCGGTATATAAAATAACATGCGTGATGAATGAAGTTTTTTTACGTTTGTTAAAAGCTCACGAGGAAAACTTTCTCATCGCTTATGCATAGATATAAAATAATATATCATGTAGGGCGGCCCATAGCCTAATCGGGGTATCTGTCGGGGATAGGGAGTTGAAAGATAGTGGTGATAAAAGTGTGGGTAAAAGTGAGACGTCAAGGTAGTATTTTTGTTTTATATAGTCTAGAATCTAGATCCACTCGAAGTTCAACCTTGCCACTAGATGACACTATATATACAGTTTCTCAATTGACAATAATCATTTCTATGGAGACAAGCATTGTTGCAACGAATCTAGGCCATGGCGGTAAGGTCGACCTTTTAACTTGTATATACTATAGTGTCAAACGAAAAATTCATATTTATATACTAATAGCTTTGCAAGAAATAGAAAATCATATCGCAGAACTAAAAGTAATTTATGAACGAGTAATTTGAATGTTTATATTCGTCTTGTATTTTCTTTTTGTACACATCTATAATTACCTCTCATTTGTCTTACACACGATCGGATGGGCTATTTTTAATTACTGCAATAACATCCTATAGCTGTTGTTGAGTTGCGTCAGGGGTCTCCAAACTTTTTAGCCCAAGGGCCACGCCACACTGATTCCTCCACCAAGTACCAAGGGCTGACAGTAGTACAACGCCATCTTGTGGGGAGCTATATGAATCTAATTAATCGTAATTATAATGTTTTATTTCATTATGTGAATTACCTTAATGTACGTCACTTATTGTAAATTCTCAAGATGAATCACATATCATTGATCACCAGAATATGCGAAACGAATAAGAAGAAACTAATTATAGTAGCCTAAGAATTAGAGAAACTTCACTCCGAAAAAATCAAAAAAGGCATGCAGAACTCTATGAATAACTGCATGAGAATTTGAAAGAAAACATAATTATAACGCAATCATCTTTATTCTCCATGCAACCAAAAGTTTACGTCTATTGTAATCATAATTAAAGTAGCATCATTATAATAACGCTCGGGAGTTTGTGCCAAGGTTAAATTATATTAAAATATAGTATTTTTATCGTTTTTTATATGTAATGTAACTATTATCTTCAAACATTTCTAAAAACATTGCTTCCAAGTATATTGTCATAAACTAGTACGATAATCATAATTATCGTGCCTCAAGTGGGGAACCGCTCGACCGTCTCCCTTGTCAATTAACACTAACGGTCAGCTGTGTCGACTTGTCAACATTATAAAGAACCTCCATTTTGTTGGTTTACTTGCCGTCAGCTAAGTTGACGGAACGACAAGAAAATTATTAGAAGGAAAATCGGCCCCATATTTGTCTGCGTTCGGCAAGGTCTTTCTTTGCATTGGTTCGGTTCTGCATGCACCTGTATAGCTGTATCCTTTAGCAATAAGCTCATTGCATAACATCGAATACTTTTACATTTGTAGAAACTATATTTGTTCAACAGTGTTTAAACTTTTACATCAAGCATACTTGAAGACTCAAGGCCAAGGACATTTTTTTTATATAAAGTTCAAACATTTTTGCATAATTTGATGGGGTCAATTTTTTGTTGTAACGTAAGTACCACAAAGCACAACCATAAGTATATACCTTTATAGCATCAATAAGATAGCGTAAACACAGAGATGAGATAAATGCAATTTATGATTATTTGTAAAACAATTTTCTAGTTATAATCGAATCGAGTGAAGCGACAACATACAGGATAGATTTGTGATTTGTTGAATCATAAAAGTTTCGCCGAAAAAATCCGAGGACCTTTAAATTTCCGGTTTGTCTCGTCAAAATGACGTGCCTCAATAACTCAACGGTAGCTAGAGGTTTCAACCGGCTATTGGAAGTTCCCTGGTTCGAATCCCGGTTGAGGCGTAAGTTTTATGATCAAAGAAATCTCCTACATAACTCGATATTGAATCGTATATCCAGAAAGTGTATATTTGAATATATTTATAATTTTATATATATATATATATATATATATATATATATATATATATATATATATATATATATATATATATATATATATATATATATATATATATATAGGCCTATATATTTGTGTATGTGAATACGATACGTGATGTAAAAGTGAGCCTTTGTAATCATTCAATATTCATTTAGATATTTCACACTCGGGAGGGTTTTATTTCTAATTGGTAAAAATTACGAAGAAGAGATAATAAGATAATAAAGATTAGTATAAGTGGATTCAGTGAGTGGATCATGACCTATCTATTTTCTATCAGAAATGTGAAGGTCTCAGGATCCTGGAAACCTTCAACAGATTTCGAAATTTCTAAACACATTTACAGTAAAAATGGTCGGGCCTATAGTCGATTCCGTGTGGTTTTCAGAAATTTGAAATAAGTTATGGGTAAAAAAAAAAAATGGAAATCTGAGTCAGCTTCGATTGTCAACCCTCCGACTTTCCTCCATGTTCTCAGGTTCGAATTCGACGGTTCTGATGAATTCAAATAATCAAATATGATATCATTAATAAAGCAGCGAAGAAAACATCTTTTTAGTTCAGTTAACTGACGACTTATTTATTGCAGGCCTACATCTATATTTGTAAATCATAGATAATGTACGCACTTCAACTGGATATATATATATATTATATATTAAGGATGTAATAGTTCATGTCATAAAAGATACGCCACGACTATTGTTTTGTTCATAGCAAAAATGTTTTACCTTTTGTTTGTTGCGTTTTTAGTTTAGTTTTTTTGATTCAATTTTGATTACCAGGTGTCCTTTTTAGGCCCGGGCCCCCAGCCTATACAAAGTTGCAAAGATGAGATTTTCAAAGGTTTGCGAATTTAAACATTGATTCAGTTTAACTACAATCAATCGTTATTGATTTATGGATGGTGAGGGTAAATAATATTATTTATACTACTGTGGTTATACTAGTACTAGATATTACCAAACAATCCTACCTATACCGGATAGGGCTTGTTAGCAGGTGACCCTTTATATCCCGGATGTCCTGGCAACATTAACATTCAAAATAAAAGCCTTCTTCAACTTTATAGTCTAATTACGTTCGATTTTTAAATTGATAGATGAGAGCATTGTTGATGAATAATGCTAGCATTTACCACCTTAACCAACCTCACTTGATCTCGGATGAGCGTATAATTGTTCTTCTTTTTGTGTGACACACCGACAGAGTGGTCATTTCATCACCCTTAGCGTATAAACTTATACTCTATTTTACCGTAAACTTGATGAAACAACCAAAACAAACAAGTTTTCTATTTGCGCTCCACAGGTCAAACGAAATAACAAAATGTGCTAATATCTAACTTAGGACCGTATAGGTTTACAAGTGACAAGTTTTTGAATAACAAAACGAGATTTAGAAAGAATAGCGGTCTACAGAGAGGTCTATATTAATTATAATTTTAAAATCAAATTCAAAATTAGCCCCTAATCCTGATATAAATATTGTTAAGAGATGGAGAAATTTCACAGACCTCATCGTGAAACTTTTTATAAAAATGAAATGAAATGATGAAACATTCTACAATACTGTACGTCCAAAATATACGTACAATAACTCTAAGATAATGCTCTAGATATCTCGTCTAAAATTGTTTTTCTTCTATAAAAGTTTCTTAAATACAAATCAAGAGAACTTCTCAGGTTTCAACCATTTCTGATCCCCACACATGACACATAAGAATGTTGATATCCGATTCTTCATTAATCGAGAAAACGTTCAACTAAACATGCAATATAGAGGAAGGGGTGTAGAGGGATGCTACTCGTATCCACGTAAGTAGATAGTCCCGTTCGCACTGTCTACTTTCGTGGATATTATTGCTTCATCTTACAGACACTTAACTTATGGGCTACCATAGATATCTGCTTATTTTAGTTCAGGTATTTATTTAGGCAAAACATGGTGACGTAGTCAGCAAAGAAAGAATTATTATTCTCTTGCTGCGAAGCTCAAACCATCGTTAAATGGAAGTTTTCGATTGCAATGTGTGCCACTTTCACGGTGAAAACATTCTTGATTGTACCTGTAAGAATATGATTTGATGTGTCAAATCATCAAATCATACAGATGGTTAAATGAAGAAAAATATTTCATCATGAAGTTTTGTCTTAATTGCACTTCATTCTTATATTTTTCAATGAATATTTTCTTATTTTCTTGGTTACCAATGAAACTCGAGTCATATTATATCAACAGCTTTGTTGACCATGTTAATAAAGCAAATCAGTGAGTTGTAAAAGAGTGGTAATTTTCCCGGTTGCCGTAGAAACAACAGCAGTCATTGTACTGTTGACCACGTCAAAAATGTAACAGTTAAAATTAGTTATGGGTGGCAAAGATACAATTTCACATATAGGAGAAAAATCCACATAAGTTGGGTGCGATTTGGTTTTTCATGAGTTTTCCAGAGCCAGATTCAAATTCGATTTTCCACCTAGGCCCAAACACACTAATCAATTTCAAAATTTCGCTTAACATTAATGTCAAATATTTTAGGGAAAACCGCAGACTTGGTCTATAGGTTATGGTAATGGACTAACATTTTTTTTTTACTATTTGACCACAGAAATGAAAATATCTGCACAAATGTTGTGATTTTTCATTGGCCAATTTAATTTCGATATTTATTTATTAATCAATGGCGAAATAGGCCTATATATATATATATATATATATATATATATATATATATATATATATATATATCTTTGCGGGATCTACATTACATTATTATTCTCTCAATGGACACATATACTAAGTCTTTTTCACAATGAATTTTGAACTACATTTTTGATACAGAACATTTCAGAGTTTTCAAAGAAATAAGTATTTTAATTTGTTATTGTTATTGTGTTGTATGTTACACTGTTCATTGTTGTAATGGTAATATGTAATAAGAATGAAATAAATGAAAATGAAAGAGAAAATGAAAAAAAAGGTTAATCTGGTCAAAGATATTCAATGGATGAAAATGTTTTTCAGGAAAATATCTTTATAACTATGGACAATACTGTAAATCTATGAAATATATTATACTTGCTTGTTATGTTACTTCAGGCACAAAAGAGTGGAAATACTGGGGAGGTAGTCAAAATGTCTTAACCACAGGGAACTTGTCTGTGTGCATTCATTTTTATGCTCAACTGCAGGAGATCTAAATTAAAATGAATAAAATTAAATATAATTTTCAAGTATGTTAGGTTTTGGGGGAAAATCAGTTAAGGTCTACTGAGAGATTTTTTTTTTGTAGATTCTACAGTAAAATGAGTACAGTACAATTGATTCAATACTATATCTTAGCTGTATTTCTGTGTTTCTAGGTTATTATAGCATCAATGCCTCCCAGCTATACGATGGCCGATCAAGAAACAGGCGAGACGTGTGTTTATGACTGTGAGACGGGCGAAATTCTGCAAAGACTACCAGTTAAAAATCCGTTATCATTAACCGACGCAGAAACAGGAGAACCGTCGACACACGATTGCAAGAAACATCACTTCCACGTGCCGAAGAGTCTCTACAAAAAACAAGATCAATCACGATGCAGCGTTGATACACACTCTGTCGGTTACTTGTTTCCACATAACAGCACTAATACTAAACAAGTATGCTGTATTGAAGAGAAAATGGTGTCCGGCTCACAGAATATGAGTCCGATTGTATTCATGTTGCCAACATTATTTCTGTTTCCTGCTTGGGCTTCCGTGTTGTGCATCATTATTGAATTGTGCATTCATATGTGGGCACATAAAAGAAACAAATTACATCAAGATAATCCAGTCGTGTTGTACAAATCTCCGCTTAACATGATAACATCCGAGTTCTGTGCACTTTGTCGGTCTGATAAACTGATGGATAGGATCGGAAAATTACAAGATGAGAGGAAACTGCAAGTGGATAGTAGAAAGCTTCGAGCTTATATGGAAAAAGTTAGTAGCATCGTTACTTAAAAGGTACTCGGTGCCGTTTCTTGTCGATATAACAACCTGAGCAAGGACTTGCTTGGGTCTTACTAAGTGCAAAAGTGACGTAGAGAAGGAAATTGCCATTCCAATTTCTCCACTGCACAGATATTTAGGAAACTTCCATCTTTTTCATAGAATTTTATGCGTTTTGGAACCAATTGAAATTCTGGAATATGGATTCTTAAACATGGTGTGGAGCCAAATTTGGCCAAGATGACATAAAAAAATCATGTAGGGCCCTACAGAACAAAAAAACGAAAAAATTATAAAAAGGCTTTTCCTTAAACTCTGGTGTAGGCCCTACCGGTATCTAGAACCTAATCAATTTTAGAACCATTTTTCTCTCCCCTGTTCATATTCTTTCTGAAAATTTTGATTGACAAATTCTCATGAATTTCCCATGGACAAATTTTCCATGAAATGAATTCACTGAATTCTTCCCTGGCCAATATATACCAGTTGCAACCTCCTATTTTTTTGATAATTGCTCCAATAATAATCATCAATCAAAGTCAAATTTATCAATAGTTCTGATGATTTTTTCAGACTCGGTGTAACTAGTTATCTAAAAAAGTTTCACTTAGCAGCGTATAACAAGACATATTTTTCTACTGTTCGTTCAGACGAAAGATATCGGTATTTCACCACTCCACTCCACTCGTATGGTCAAATGAAAATAAAATCTCGTGCCCACCTACTATTCCCCTGCCTACTTCTGCAATTAGTACCTACCCAGAATACTGAATGTGCTACAGTCTGGTCAATAGCCAATGACAACTCAACACACTTGTAGTGCATTCTGTAGTCTATACAAGGTGAGGGGTTAGAAGAAAGTGGTGGTAAATTAGAGTTGTTAAAACAAGAATGATGTTTATTCAACATTGGGACACATGTCTTCAAGTATATCTTTCGTCAATGCTGCTCGTTGAAAACTTATAGAACATGTAGGAGGCAACTGCAAAGGGTCTGTGCACACCTATTCACGATATAGATATATTATACGATATACACGATATATTACGTGTTGGCTTGCACGTATGGGGAGAAATCAGGATCATTTCAATTTGCCCTTGCTACAGTTGTATGAGTTTATCCTAAATGCCTAAATGGAAAAGTTACTCACTTCTATTTGCCAGTAAATGTAATAACAGAAAGTGTTGAGAAGTGCATCATGACATATGGCCTAAATTGAGGACATGGCAACGGGTCAATAATTGGAATTTTAAATTAATTATTGTTAAACAGTACTGACGCTAATTATCTGCTTTTTGTCCAGCAACTCTCTTTATTGTTGACAGTGTACCTGCAATTTACAGTACTACTTATTTTCTAAATTTCATTCTTCAACATCGAGAAATTGACATAAAGCCATTGTTTCCTAAATTCTCAACATATTATGTTGTAATACAAAAAAAAATATTATTTTAATGAGACGCTGTTTTATTCTATATTCATGTATGTACCAAGAGAGACTGCAAATGAATGAATGTCAAGAGTTTTACTTTCAAGGCGGGTCATGTGGTACTAAATGATTAGAATTATAATCGTTACGAGCGTATGAGAGTTAATTAATATTAGTTTTTGGTTTCTTATACTTTAATTGATATGAAATTATGATTTTGTGGCGACACCATTGAGTTTGTAGTTGAATGGCGACACAGATCTTTTTAATACCAAGAAAATAGGGTGCATTCAGGGGCAGACTGGGAGCAAAGGGATTTTCCCAGAGAGAGAATTACAGGACAATGAATATTTGCGAAAATTGCATAGCCAAGCAATAGAATAGCATTTAAAAAATAAATTCACACGATGTGATTTGTGAAGGTGCAGACCGAGTGCAGAGTATTAATTAATGTACGCAACGTTGCAATTGCTATGGTACCACAAAATAAATTAGATTACATTTTCTAAATAATATTGAATTATAATATACATGTGCATACCATTTTGTAGGTATTGAAAATATCTATCGTTGTATCGAATTTCAATAATGAAGTCTCACAAAGTTCAGTGTTTTTGATTAAGGGGGGTATATACAGTGCTTATAAAAAAGAAATTTATCTCGACTGTTTTTTCCATGTCCATGAACCAGTCATTGAATAAAAAGTATATCAACTCCAAGATAATGTTATGCTTTTCAATTGATACGACATTCTATTTTTCTGAATCCAATCAGTTTCAATTTAATACGTCAATGAATTTCATCACATTCTTGATATTCATCCACGTATTATTTTAAAACTGATTGAATTTACAAAAATATAATGTCATATTAAACAAAGATCATGAAATTATCTTAGAATGGATATACTTTTTAACCAATTACACTGGTTTGTGAATATAGAAAAAATGAGTAAAGATGAATTTCCATTTTTTGATGAGCACCGTGCATACACCCCCTTAATCAAAAACACTGATATTTTCCCATTTCATCTCAATTATGTAGTGACGCTAGAAGATTAGGTTAGCACTAAGCACCGAGTATGAGCTAGCTAAACGGCAGCCTATACTTCAAGGAGGTGGGATTGCACGAGGGACGGCGATGTACTTAAAATCGTAAACATGTTTGTACAATCGCTGGTAGGATTATTACTATAAAGATTTTGATCATTCAATCAAATATTTATTCATAAAGACTAACACAATCATACATGTTTAACTGTTGTTGTTATTAATTAAAAATACTTTATAGTTTATATACAGAATGTACACAGAAATGAATGTACACAGAAATAAATGTTATTGAACACATATGTGAATTTCATATTAATGTGCTACTATGGTTTATTAATTTACATGTTATGCCTCCAATAGGCCTATAGGATACAAATATAGGGCCTTATTTTTCGACTAACACATTTGTTGTATTTTGTGATTGTAGATACCACAAAGTTTTGAATATGAATAACTTACGAAAGTTTGGAATTATATGTAGGCCTACCATACACGGGTGTTTGGTCTCTGAATTTTCAACTAATGTCTAGTACTCTATGTTCTCTATGCATCTTTGCCGACAGCCAGCTACTATATTTAAGGAGGTGCATACAAGGTGCTTAAAAAATAGAGAAATACATCTTTACCACTTTTTTCTATGTACGGTACTTTGTGAACGAGTGTTATTGAATAAAAAGTCTATAAATCCAAGATCATTTCATGCTCTTTAATCGATGTGACATTCTATTTTTGTGAATTCAATCAGTTTCAATGATTGATTTTTATTTATTCATGATTTTTAAAAATTGATAATTGAGATAATACGTCAATGAATATAAAAATTCAAAATGTGATAAAAATTCATCGACGTATTATCTTGAAACTGATTGAATTCACAAAAATAGAATGTCATATTAATTGAAGAGCATAAAATTACCTTGGGGTTGACATACTTTTTATTCAGTGACACTAATTAGTAAACATGTAAAAAAAAATAGTGAATATGAATTTGTCTATTTTCATAGTCACAGTGCACATAGTTACGGTAAACCATTCCACTCCAATACTCCAGGCTTCTCCATTGAGTTCAGCCAGATTTTTCTTCCTGACCGTTCGATTTTATGATTATGGACTTTTAAAATTAGATTCTCCTAATCTTATCCTTGTCCCAATCTTAGTCCTCCCATGCCCTCTGGAGAGTGTATATGGAGTATTTGGAGAGTATGAATGCTCAATATGTACACATAGCTACACAGATATTCACAGTAGGACTATGTATAACTAGTAAGAAGCCTGGTAAACAAGGTAAAGGTATATACTATGTAGTTGTAATAATATATTATACAGTGTATACTATTTTGTTTTTCAAGGGACCAGGAAAATAAAACCATCCATGCAAGAAAACTCAGTCCATCAGGATTAGAATTACTATTAGTAAAATTACATTAGAATTGAATCACAGAAAATAAAGAAGTTGGGAGCTGATTGGCTTATAGTCGGAGGCTAAGAGAAATTATAAAATGTAATTAACATAATTAGTCTCACACAAATAGGCCTATGCATTCAGGTCAATTTATAAAAAATAAGAAGAACATATTCAGAAGATAATGATAATTGTTCATCGACACAATTGAGGAGAAAGCAGCAGCTTACCTCGACATAAACATACCATAAGCCATGTATTTGATAAATAATCCTAGAACCGATTCAGTGAACCAGTTAAAACGAGAAAGATTTTGATTTACTGGAACCAAAATGATCTCATACCAATTGCATGGTTAGAAATGTCTAAAAACAGTAAAACATCAATCGAACTTGTCACGTCTTTTTAGTCGAATAATTTAATGAATAATTTAAACAGCTGTGTCAGAAATCTATATAGCAGTCTTACATAATCAGAACAGTGCCGTTTACCACACATCAAGACAACAATCTGATCCACGGTACGTTGTCGAATATTCTAAAAACTTATACAAAGATCCAAGTAAAATATTAGCAGTATGCCAATAAAGTGCGCAATACAGTAGGTATATTGCATCATTCAAGTACGGATATGCTGATAGTTTTAAAAACTGATAGTACGCCCTATTTACAAACTAAGATAGAATAGTCGAAACTCAATAAAGTACGGGTACCACAGTTCATTTTAAAATGACTCGTTAAAATCCACTTACTAATGAACTAAAACCATTAGACCTAATATTATATGTTCTATTTCAAATACCGTACTTTGTCGTAGTTTTCCCATCCACATGCAAACTGATGTTACCGCAGCCTGAGTATCTCTCGAGTGGCGACGTGACACAGTAGTTTGAAGTTAGAACGCAGATGCGCTCGCCAGTGTCGACAACGACCCCAAACAATCGCAGGGAAACATGGACTGCTGATTCCGTAGAAAATACGAGCCACGGCGCGACCGGTGAAAGTCTGGTCTCGATAGCTGCACACCAGGTTTCGGACATCCGCGACTACCACCTCTTCATTGTCCAATGTTGTCTTAAACGAGAAACAGCGTCAATTCATTAGTTAAAATTATTGCAAAAACGGTTTACATACTTGTAATGTGTTCCGGACATTCGGCAACTGAAGACTTTTATCTACGGCGAAGAAGTGTGGTCACAGACAGTGTAGGCTTGGTGTAAAAGTTCATTGCTTTTAATTTGAAATAATAATAGAATGGGGTGGTAAGATCACCCTTGTGGTGCCCCGTCCAAACGATCCTACTTTCATCCTTAGCCATAATAGGGGAACAATGATTTTGTAGGCCTATCAAGTTTCGATGTTATTAAAAAATTAAATAAGTTGAAATTAAAGAAAAGCTGAAGAAACTATAATGATTTTCGGCTTGATACAGATCGGTGAGACAGACTATACAGGTCAGTCTGCTCCTGAGATCACCACCGGGAAACTGCTCTAGATAGTAACAGTTCGTAAATACTGAATATATAATCAAATTATCTACCTCTTCCTCAATTTCCATTGTGATTTCCTCCTGGTCAAAGTACTCTCTCACTTGTCTCTTCAGTTCATCACTGCGAATTACTTCGACGTCATCAATACATTCGGAGACGGTTGAGTAACTAATGCTGTAACATTCAAGCATATTACTTGTGGTTAGCAGTAGGCCTAGTTCTGACAATTAATTAATCATTATCTGTTCGCACTTGTGTCAACACTGGCTCTGGTAGGTGGTTGTGCTAATTACCATTATGTATTACGGTATTATTTTGAATTATTCAATGAAGGACAAAGGCGAGAAATACAATGCGAAGTTTCCAAAAAATGTACATGTCTTTATTCAGCTCTGATTTTGTTTTTGCATTTAGTAACTAAATAGACATAATCGCGGAAAATCATAACCGATATATACCGTATTCATATTCAAGTATCTCCATCTCTTCTTGCTATATAATTTGTATTAATATTCTACCTAGGCCTATATATACTAATGATAATGTCTTCATGCATATCCGTTTCCAATGATAACTTGGATCTATTGGTAAATTGGGATGTAGGCCATGTAAACAGCTCAAGACTTGTACATACAAATTATTGGATTACCTTGTTAAAGCTTTGAACACCGTCTGCAGTTGTAGTAATGCTATATTTTCTTGACTGTTGACCCGCGCAACTAACGTGTCCAATGCGTCATCTAGTTCTGCTGGTCCAAGATTACCAGGCGCACGAATACGAAAACCAAGCACTGTAAACTCAATAGTCAGTCCCGTACGTTGCCACCGCTCTCCAACCTTTTTCCATTCCAAATTCTTCAACTGACTTTTAACCATTCCGCTGTCCCAACCTATTGCTGTCGCAATTTCAACCACAGGAAATTCAAGAATGTTTGTTTTCTCGTACGATATACCACGTCTCTGGTCCAGCGCTATTGCCATTGCTAGCGGAGGACTAAGTTTAGCTGCTTCTTTCAATCCTTTCACTCCTTTGTAGCTCATTACTTTGCACACGGTATACACTGGAGACAAAACTTTAATCCATTTCTTTTCATGAAGTTCCAGATAACAAAGCATCGTCGATATATTTTCCTGAGGAAGATCTAACGCTTGTACGGTTTCGTCAATAACAAAAGCTATTTCATGACCCGGACAATGAATATTGGATTTTTTATGTGGTTTTTCGATCACGGTTTGTTCATTTGCCTTACTACTTGCAGCAATTGTCTCCTCAGCCATAGAATTGTTAGAAAAATCAGTGCTGAAGTCCACACCATCTAGCACTTCCAACATTTGAGTGCATTTACAAGGTACGAAAACGCGTTGCAACAGTTTACGAATGTTGTGCCTGTCCACAGAATTAGCGTAGATGTGCCGACGAAGTTCGTTCCGGTCACCTCCCTGAGAGTCTAGGAACAAGTGACAATGAGCTGGTAAACCGTCTCGTCCCGCTCGGCCAATCTCCTGGACATAGCTTTCAAACGTGTGAGGCATATTGTAGTGCAGTACGGCTCGAATATCCTGCTTGTTAATTCCCATTCCGAACGCAACTGTTGCTACAACAATACGAAGCTGTCCCGACATGAAAGCTGCCTGAATTTGTTTTCTTTTTGATGCATTTAAACCAGCATGATAAGCTTCTGAATTCCAAGATAGTTTACTTTTACTTACAAGTTTTTCACTACCTTTTGGTTTTGTATCTTGTAGACAAGTTCTAATCAACGCTGCTAGTCTTTCACATTCAGCCTGTCTAGTGCAGTAAATAATAATTGAATTGAAGTCCTGAAACCTACTACCTTTCAACAACGCCATCAGAGCTGTATCGCGGTTCTTGTCTTTCGATACCGACAATATCAAGTTGTTCGGCAAAGGAATGTCCTTAATAACTCCATCTTGACCATCAGGAATATTTAAATGTTGAACGATACTTGAACAAGTTGCTTTAGTGGCTGTAGCTGTTAAACCAAGCACAGTTTTAACTCCTAGCCTCTCTCGGAGCACTCGACAGATCATTAGATATGATGGACGGAAATTATGAGACCATTGTGAAACGCAGTGCGCCTCATCGATACAGGCGAATCCGATTGCGGGGAGTTCTTTCAGAATACTGCCAAAGCCAGTGGCTCGATCCCCAGACACGACGGCTTCTGGAGAAACGAGAAGTATGTGCAGGTCACCAGATTTAGCTAGTTCCATAACCTTGAGTCTTTGTTTCTTTGTTTGATTTGTATGAAGGCACGCTGCTTTCAGACAATTAGCTACGCCAATAACTTGATCTTCCATAAGAGAAACCAAAGGCGAGACTACTAGTGTAATGCAAGGACTACGTTGTGCCAACAAATACGCAGGCAGCTGATAGCAAAGACTTTTACCTGAACCAGTAGATAATGTTACCAACGTGGATAAGCCAGACAAAATACGCATCACAGCTTCTTCTTGTCCGGGGCGGAAACTTGTATGACCGAACAATTTGAGAGCTTTATAAACTTCTGAAGGAGTATCTTGAACCGATCCGTTCTCGTTCAGTTTATATAATGGCTCGACTGTATTAGAAATAAGATGATCTGTGCCGAGGTTTTCAGCTGCTGCAGGATTAGTTTCATCCACGGAATCTTGGGAGACAAAATGCATGACGGTCTTTCGTTTGTTTGCGTGTTGGGATTCGGAACACATAGATTCGACTTCTTCCAGTGTAGGAAATTGACTTTCTTCAACAACATTTTCCTCTTCTGGTAACAGTTTATCACCATGATTCTTGCACTCTTGAGCCCAGTGGCCGATATCTCCGCATTTGAAACAAGTCGACATTTCCTTGCTTGGACCATCATAAGTACCTCCTCCCCCAGCCTTCTTCTTTTTCTTCCATTCATTCTTTTTATATTTTGAGAAATTGACACTCGTTTTTCCACGCACATATATCTTTTTCTTCAAATTTATTTTCACAAAATTTTCATTGGCTTGTCCACTTCCCATCTTTTTCTCTAATATTTCTTTCTTTGTTAGTTTTCCTGTTTTTCTACCACCTTTTTTTGGTACGCACTTTTCTTTTTTAATTACAGCATCAGCAAGCCTTTCTATGTCTACACCAACACTTAGAACTTTCTCAGTAGATACACTAGTTGGTGTGAAACTTGAAGATAGAGCAGAATCTGATTGGCACTTTTGCATATATTTTGGCCGTTTATATAACATATCTTGTGTCTGACTCTGACTATTTTCATTCTGAGTCACTGACAAAATTTCCTTCTTTCCTTCAAATGAGAACTTCCTTTTTGAATTAACCCTCAAGTGAGCATTATTGCGCACCGATTCTCTTTCATCTCCACTACTATAAACTAGATCTTCATCACTTTCGATGTGATGAGAGTTTTGCTCTTTACCGACGGTAAGCTTATCTGCATTAGTTGCATCGTTAGTTTTACTTTCATCTGCGGGCATGCAACTACTGCTTTCTGCAGAATTACCCTTGTCCAAACTATTAAATTTTGTACAACGTTCCAGCCAGCCTTTGTCTATATTTCTCGAAGGAGAATATTTCTTTTCATTATGACTAGAGTTCAACACTCTTTGGATTGCACTAACATTTTGAAGGTTGAGTTTAGGTGTCGGGTGAATAATCTTACATGTCTCTGAGGCATCTAGGAAATTGGGAATCGTTTTTGTAGTATGATTTTCAGGCAAAAGTGTCGACACGTTCTGAGCTTCGTCTGGGAATTGCACTATTGTATTTAGGTCCACTAGGATAGGGGTGGGTATTTGTTCGGACAACGATTGACCATTTTCCAACACGGATTCAACAGAAAAACCATCGGAAGTGATTTCCTTAACTGGCCGAGTAAAAGAGAAAGATTTTCTCGGATTCCTTTTGTTGAAAGCGGAGCCAGCAAAAAGCTTTTGAGACAGACCAGCACCAAACGATGCTGATCTTTGGTGAAGTTTCTTGTCTATGGTAACTTGTTTAACCTCTTTATTTAAATGTGGGCCCCAAACACCTTTCAAGTCGTCAACCACATTAGTTTTGGCAGGATCACATTTATCAAGTACTTGCTTGACACAAACATTTTCATCAACAGTTGTGTCGTGGAATACAATCGGAGAATGTTTGATTTCATCATTGTTCGAGTTTATTAATGTCTCAGATGTACTGCTATTCAAAGTACTGGTGATGTTCAAACAAGGGTTTTCATCTTCTGAAAATGTGATGTCCATAAGCGAATCTTGTAGTACAAGAGTTTTAAGTTTGTAATATGTCTTGTATGCTTCTCTAACCTGAAGAGCAGCATCTTTAATGTCATTCTGTGAAGAAAGTAGAACACAAGACTATAAACCAGATTACGTAGGCCTACTTGAAAAAGCTATGTTATGTTAAAAGTATGTTATGTCCTAATGCTATGTTTTACTATGAAGTGTTATTGAGAAGCAGAAGAGGTCGAGAGGAGGGGGTGAGGCTCATGAATGTCTAAAGAAAATGTGTTGACATTTGACGAGAGAAACAAATTGAAAGGATTTTTCTTATTACTTATCAGTTCTTAGTAGCTAAAGAGTTATTGGAAGCATTGACATATAGAGGATACAACTGTTCATCGACTTCATTCCCAATTCGATAGTCCTACAGTCGGATGTGTCCTTCCCTCAACAATTGTTCATGCTCTCAAGGCTGGCTCGAGGTTCGGAGCCAACCAATTACAGTCAACAAAGAATAAAAACTAGCGGAGGCTCAACTTATAAAACGGAAGTATGACATAAAAATGTTTTTTTTTGTGTGTTGGATGCGTACAATAAAATACCGGTAGGGCCTACATTGTATATTTTCATTACGTTCCAAGGCCTAATATTATTATTATTTTTCTTAGCCTTATACTTTGTATTATTACGCAGTTTCCTCTGGGTGAGCTCTGCTTACCTAGCTGGTCCTGAACGCACACCACTGGTATGATCACTGAGCTTAATTCTAATAGAAGACCATAGCTAATTTCAGGTTTAACCTAGTTGTTCATCATCCATTAGGCCTAGACATGTCTTCAAATTTGTAACTTCAGATTTTTATAAATTTGTAAAAATGCCGAGGCCTACTAGGCCTACATCTAGGGTCGAGCAAAGTATGCGTACTTGAATTACAGGTCTTTACTCTTTACCTACAACTATGCCTATGACAGTCAACCTACAGGAATTTATATAGGCCTAGGCCTATTTGGTGCTAGGCCTACAATCCAGTTTCATTGGCAGACAATAGGCCTACCACACGAAAATAAGAGAGGATAAAAGGACATGCCATGGCATATAACCATAATTTCGTCAGAGGCAAGGCCCTAGTGGTAGGCCTAGGCTAGGCGTACCCTAGTCTAGGACACTGAGCAGGTCTAAATAAATAGGCCTAGGCCTATGCTTGATCTATACGTAGAACTAGGCCTAAGGCCTAACTAGCAGAATGTCAATCATGAATTCATAATAGGCTAGGTCTAGCAATTGCCTAGTGCTAGGCCAAAGCCATTGATTTTAATATAATGACCAAGGCCTACACCCTAGGTAGACTAGGCTAGGCTATTGAGTTCGTAGGCCTAGGACTAGGCCTATATTCCCAGGCCCCTACCATTAAGTGCCCCTACCTCTGACAAGACTCGTCGTTAATAATTATGTGAACTTACTTTCGAAGGATTACGACCATTGATCTTCACGAATTCACTCTCCCAAATCTTAACTTTATACTTGGATTTCTGATATTTCAACTTGAAATTTGGATTTTCAAGCAATTCCATAGTAGGCTACAATAATTTCATTAATAAGGCCTAGCCAAAACAAAATACGCCTATTCCTTTCTTCCAGCTGACTTTTCGAACTTGCTGCTGACTGTTCGTTCTACTTCACTGATTTGATTTGCAGAATTACCCCCACCACCAAATACTACTTGTTAATTCCCGCGCTCGTCTTTGATTGGACAGAACATTTTTGATAGTTCTTGTATAGTGGCGCAGCCTGGTGTAACTTCGGTCAGCTGTTTAAAATTGCCAAGATGGCCACTTAGATTATTGTTCTGTTGACGAGTTGAGTGTATGTGTGTGTTCCTTCAGAGTGTTTTATTTATGTGTGATATTGGATGGATTAACCATGGCCGAGCTAAATATCGACATATCAAAACTGCCTGAGGATGTGAGGGATAAAATAGCAGAGTTGGATTTAGAACTATCAGAAGGTAAGCCCCCATTATTACGTATATTTTGCAGAACCTCGATACTTCATTGCCATCCTCAATACGCCAAATTAATGCGAGTCATACATTGAATGATTCATTCAGTTTTAATATTATTACCAGAAAAAGTATTTAACGGTCACTAACTTTATTGGAGATGGTTTATGTTACGGGAAGACATGAATAACATTAGCTTCTTCCCTTCTGCCTGAGTATTTTCGTCGACCATTTTTTGTTGGGGGTGGTAATGGAGTACAGTAGGGTCTAGGCCTAGGTCGGCCCTACAATCTGAGATTTTGTTTGGCCTAGGCCTCCCCATGCAGTCCTTACGATGCTACAATTCTACAATTCTGTGGCTCACATTTCAATCGCTGGGTAGGCGTAGGCTATTATATATTTTCATTATCGCTAGCGGTCGCAGGGAATTTTCATTTTCAATTGACAGTTGGGTAGATGTAGTCTCGGCTAGTCTAGGGCATTATTGCGTAGGGCTAAGCGTAAAGTATGTAATCCTGAAAACTTGTTGGGCTTATTATTATCACTAGGGGGTCTACTTGATATTTTTACAAATTTCTCTGCCCGAGAATTCAGACTCCTGGTCCCTGGACCACTAGCTGTCACTTCATTCCGTCATGGTCCTTGACGCATGCATAGGTCTGACTGGTAATGCCAGCATCAGCATTAGGCCTAGTAAGTATTATTATTATTGCCACCAACAGCTAGGTTATACGGGGTTACGAATGAGCTGGTGATAATGAAACTATGAAGTGATGATAAGTGAAAGGACGTTTACAAAAACCCATGCCTTATGTGGGATTCGAACCCACGTCCAACGGTGACTTCAGTGTCTGAAGCGTGCCTCAGCTGACTGAGCCAACGAGGGCGGCTCAGTGGGAATGAGTAAAGTAGGAAACCATGAAGACAAACCTAGAATCTAGTGAATACGAA
The DNA here is from genome assembly GCA_907164805.1 of Brachyptera putata. Taxonomy (NCBI): domain Eukaryota; kingdom Metazoa; phylum Arthropoda; class Insecta; order Plecoptera; family Taeniopterygidae; genus Brachyptera; species Brachyptera putata. Next base: position 10,420,166 of record OU015468.1, on the reverse strand, counting down.
GTGAATATCTAGTGAAGATCTAGTGTAGTAGAATGTGTGCATCAACAATTTACTTGAATCAATCAGAATAGACCGCGAATAGACATGTGTATGTTCCTCGTATTACCGTATAGTTACTTAGTAGTTCACGGTAGATGCATAAGTATTTTGTGAAAATGTACCCCAGGTTTAGCGAACTATGATATTTTAATTTTATGAAAAGTGAAGTTACCGGTATCTAATTTATGTTGCTGGCAATGAATTATGAGACCTGTTCCGCAACTCTGCTCTGCCAAGTTTGTTAAGATTCAATACATATAAAATCTCCAAGAGACGAAATATGTACTTCGTAATAGTTCTAGATCTTTTGTCTATGGTAACACAATGAAGTTACCCTCAAAAACAGAACTTTATGAAAATTTGAATAACTTTTTGAATTTGAGTATGGAACTTTATGTTAGTTTGGTATGCTGTCACATGTCAGTATATATAGGCTATGTGTCAGCTCCTTACAGTCTCTGGGTGGATAGCCTTTCTCCAGATTGAGTTTCATGTGGTTGGACTCTGGCGAAGGTGTACGAATGGGTTTTTGTAAGCAGAAGCATAATATTCATCTATTAGGCCTATCTGCCGCTTATTTCTACCCCCAAATCTATTTTTTATAGTGAGTTAATCATACTTTCTCCAATGCTCTTAGGAGAGCAAAAAACTACTCACGAACAATCGAACTCGTAAGTACAGGTACCAAACTAGGAAAGTACACAATAAAGTAGGATTGCATCTTAGGTACGGTACATCAATTGAATTGCAATTCTGAATAAACACTAATCAGTAGGCTGTACATGATTTATTCTCTGCATTTTTATCGCACAAGGTTATACTAAGTTTTGAACACTGGCGCCACACCTCTTCTAAAGCCTGACATAATTATTAGCTCCCAATAGTCTGCGGTCTTTTATGTTGGGACCGACCACAATTCACAAAGCTTTTAAATTCCATCCAATCGGATAGTTAAGTACGCTTCGCACTTTACTCTGATAAAAGACTGTAATGTAGTGGATAGAAAAAATAGAATAAAGGACATTGGTCGCTGCTACCTTTGGTCATTCTTCAGAGTACGTTTTCAACTGCTTTGAAATTCTTGTAGAGAATTCTACCGTAGATGATTCTATACTATGTGGGAGTGCCATACATCTGCCGACCTTCATACCACGCCGTGTACTGATTGCACCCTTAGAGTGGTGGACTGTAGATTGTATAGTCACCTATGTGGAAATTTACATTGTGCATGTGTTTTTACAAAATGGAATTTTAATGTAATATTGTACAGTTTAATTATTCAACTTGATCCGTCACCAAAAAAAGTAATAGTGCCTATACGGCACGTATTTCGCTATATCAACTCCCCGTAGTTTTTTTTTGACATGATAAATTTTAATATGGCTTAATAGAGCCTGCATATATTTATATAATGTAAAAACTTCAATTGGCAAATGAAGCAATGAAATGAAATTGGAGTGAAATTACCCATAGCGTAATGAGGCATCTCCCTTTAAACGTCATCCCTTAACAGAGGCCCAGATTTGCCTCCCCATCTGTGAAGCGAATTGTCAAATACCTACATCTATATAGACCGAACATGCTAGGTGCATATCAACTTTTCAATTCAACATGCAGCCAATGATAAATGTATGTTTTTCATAATCAAGTTATGGTCTTATATAGTTGATAGATATTGCCGATTACTTATTGACAAGATAACTATCGTCATACACAACGTGTCGCCTGTCGATTGAACGACGTTTCGAACATGCTTAAAACAGGGATTTCTAGTCCGTCCAGACTTTAGGTTTCAGAGAAACAGATGTGTTAAATTATGCTAATTATTACTTCCATCAATGTCACGTATAATTAATACACGACTTTGAACAAACTTCCCACTTAAATTTTTTCTCATTACAGATCCTGTATTTTGCTGCTCCTGTGTTTCATCCATGCCTATGACGTTCGTTCCTCCGTCCTCGGTTCTCCAATAATCCTGTAACTTCCTCCTTCCATGCTGTCAGTAGGCCTATTGCTATCAGTGAACATGTTTCGGGTATATATATACTGGTACCGGTTTAAAGTCAACAATATCGTTTACCTCCGAGGAAAGTGGATAAGATTGATTATTTTCGTGAAAATTACGATCTGATTAAATTGTACATAAATATGTCAAGATACCAATGCCTGTACAACTTCGTTATATCAAGGCCTATAGCCTACATGGTTGCTTCTATGAGTAAGCCTCGCAATTATTTCCCACCCGTGAGAACTTGGTTCGCAATTTCCTTCGGTTTAGCAGCGTTGTGTGGTGATCTGATTGAAAATGTTTGAAAATATAACTAGAAAATAATGTGAATACACCCTATACCGCATGGAGTACGAGATGTAGGCCTATCGTGTAGTTAGCATACCGATTACCGTGGTATATACGGATACGCGTTTAATCTGAGTGATGAGGTATTATTACTGGTAATGGTGGTGGTACCTTATCTAGTTTTATTTACCACCTGTCGCACGGCAAGATCGATAGGTTCAACAATGACTCATGTGGGCTGAGGTCTCATTGTGCGACCGATAATTATGGATGTCAATTTATGTAAAAATAGGGGAAGTAGTGCATTAGTTGAAAGTTCACCGTTATACTGTTGCTATTGTTATTATTACGGTGTTGAAAAAATCAATCGTTTTTTGCGTATACCACCGGCCGGTAACTAGTAGTGACGGACCACATTTCGGATACGAAAATACGGGTCATAAATAGCTTACATGATGGAGAAAATGAAAATATGATTTGAGGGGGGTGCATGGGAGGATTGTATTTGTAAATAAAAATGTAGTAGGCCTCACAGCCCTAGACCCTCTACATACAGGGTCTGGGTCGAGTCCTAGCCGCCGATGGCGTTGTTTTTTTGCCACTCGATTCATCATTCGTCAACTTTTGCCTATTTAGCGTAAATTTTCGTGTATTCCTAGGAATATATTTTATTTACATTTCAACAAATTCGAAAACCTTGGTGTAGGCGGAGGCCTATTTTAGGATTCAATCATGAATTCTTTTACAGACAAATTAAAGTAAAAGATTGTTTACCAGACATGCGTTAATAATGAAATAATCTTTATCAAACATTTTAATCTACCGGTAATATGTATTCCCAAAATTTGGTCAGTCTCAGCAAGAAAGGGGACATTTGAGAGAAATCAAAGGCCATTCTGTGTTACCATGTTGACACTTATTTGTATGAACATTTATCTGCCGTCAGAAAACCATGGTCCTTCTTCTTTCCTATATTATGTTTCATATTATAAACAGAATCTGTTTGTAAGTCTAGTTATCATATAGTAATTACCATCTACATAATAATATGTAGTATTTATTATACACGAATGTTAATATGTATGTAGACTTAATTTGTGTTTTAGGCTCGGTGGTCTTATTTTAATGAAACCATGTAATGCACAGTTAGTCATCTAGAGATAACGATGGCCAGTGAGGTCAATTGGTGTTTGTTAATGCTTCATAGCTGAGAGCGCACACACATACAGTCCTAAGTAAACTTATGGTCTTGAGAGATATTCAAGATTAGCTCTCCCACTTCGCTGTGTTCATTCTTCTATCAAATCAAGTGATTGCCGGTAGTGCATGCTGTGGGCCTTCATGTATAGTGTACGCAGGTACGCTTACCTCATACACCTGAAAGTGCATGTTAATTTTCTTTTGTATCGTAAAAAAATCCATGTTGTAAAGATATAAGCCATATTGAATATAAGATATTGAATGCCGGTATTGAATATAAGGTATGCCAGGCCTATACTTCTATCAGTACTAACAGTAGTAAATTCACAAACAATATGCTGTTACGCTGTTGTTGCCAAGTTGTCCGATGAATGATGTGTCATATTATGGTGTATATCCTCGCCGGAATATCTGTTGTTTCGTGAATTTGTGATTATTTGTTTGCCGATCTAGTCCCGTGTGTTTCCAAGATCATGATCATCGCCATCAGCATGTTGCTAGCTCTGTGCAACCTGTGAAACCTGTTCTCCAAGCGAGATGACTAACACTTGTTTCCTGATCGGTCGCCCGTTACTCGCTCGCAATGATGTCACAACGTCAAACCGAGAATCTGTGAAGTCACTGATTCCATTACTCATGGCCAATTGACACTCTCTCTCTTTCTTTCTCTCTTTCTCTCTCTCTTTCCTTCTCTCTCTCTTTCTCTCTCTCTTTCTCTCTCTCTTTCCTTCTCTCTCTTTCTCTCTTTCCTTCTCTCTCTCTCTCTCTCTCTCTCTCTCTCTCTCTCTCTCTCTCTCTCTCTCTCTCTCTCTCTCTCTCTTGTTCATAACTGCAGGTCATTCGAAGTGTTATCTCAGTCAATTGCACTTCGGTTATTACCTGATGTTAATTGAACGATAAAACTGTCGACTGATGTTTTCAGAAATATAAAAATCAATCACCTTTTTAATTTGTCAGTATAGATATGCCTGACAAACTTGCCTGGTTCAAACGCTTCATGTCCACTTGCAAGTTTTGAGCAGAATTGTCACGGGAATATTTTTGCTATTTTTTGGTATTTTCAGGGTGTAGTATTGTACCGTGAATTTTTTTCTCGCAAATCATGGTACGCGTGATTTTTTTTAGGAGGGTTTGCATCTTTGAAAAGCATTGACTGCTTTGTTTGATGATGCAGCAAGTTGCGGTAAAATTACTTATCTTGGTAATGGTAAATGGCTTCAAGGAGACACAGTATATTTTCCTATTTTCTCACTTTTTCAAGCTTCCCACGTCACAATGTAGGTATATATAAGGACGACGAACATAGAACTTTTCAAAACCGAAAACGCCGCCCCCCTTGACTTGTGTCCCCATATTGACACCCGCATAAGGCATGTAATTTTGTAAACATAATTTATCTATCATCCGTCGCTAAGCAAAGAGTAATACCCCCAATAAACCTAGCTGTCAGTGGGGTCGTTATCAAAGAGTAATACCGGTAATCAAAATGAAAACCAGATTTTAGGCCTAATTATAATTACATACAATTATACTAATATCTTGCTCATCGAAAACCTCGTAGGCTGTGTTTGCCCAACTTGTATATATGAACTAAGGCATATCAGTGAGTCTAGAGCAGGCCTAATTAATAATAATAATTAAAATCTAATGAGATCGATTTAAATGAAGGCGATGTTTCATTTATGTACTATCGGTAAGATCCTTCACAGTTTATAAGATGCATTCGGTGCTGCCGAGAATCTTATGAGTTTGACGTTGTTGTTATTGACATTCTTTGAGTCGAGTTCAAAGACCGGAAATAGATATGTGTAATTATTGTGGCGGCACCCAGTATAAGAAAACTTGTGAGACAATATGCTATCAACTAACAAGACTAAAATAATGACGTGGTGACTGCATTTTAACTTACAACTCGGATGGAACTGTTTATGAATACATCATGGTAGTCAGTATGGTTTAGTATTTATACATTGTGTAGGCCCATAGGATTCACAGCAGACTTGCATTGGTTCTGAGGTGTAGGGAAAAAAAAAGTTTGCAGGTTACTAAATTAGAGTTAAAAAGTTGGTGGCAGACGAACTAATACCGTCTATGCTGATACCCAAGTTCTGTTTGGATAACACAATTTCGGGCACAATTTATAATATATTGTTGTCCATTTATTACAACAATGTGTTATACATCACTTGAAAGAAGCAAAAAATGTACAAAATATACACGAGATTCAATTACAGACGAATTAGCTTTCTCACTGTATATATGTAGAAAAACAAGATACATACAAAATACTGACAAGAATGTATTATGCGATGGTTGAACATGTGTTGATGAAGCTAATTATCAATTAACTTACAAAAATAAGCATTGGTTACCAAGGATGGTAACAAGTTAATTGTCTCTTAATTCCATTAATTATTATTTCATAAAACTCTGCTCAAGTTGGTACAAAAAGTAAAAGCATGGAAATATTATTCGAATTCGCATAAACCCGAAAATCCTATGAATACGTCTTGGCGTTCTAGTCAATTATAACTATGGTGTATATAATTTAAAAAAATGATAGAACATTATGAATCGTTGAAGCAACGCATCGCTTCGCATGGCAGAAAATCTCTATATGGTCGACATCCAGTTTTATAGTTGGCTTTGCACGTGAGGAACTTGTCCTCGACTGATATTTTCTTCCTGTATGCCGGTAAGCTATACAATAGCAAACTTGTATCTACGTTTTGTTGTGACGGGTTCATTAGTTAAAAGATAAGAATGTTCGTATATATAACTCATGATCATTTCTCAACGGATACATAAGTCCGAGTCTTATTGTTATGAAGTGATTGTTGGACGGATGTGGATGGTGTTAATGAAGGCTGACGACGTCTCGACATTTTGAATGTCACCTCGTCTCATCCGTTCGATGTGGCGAAATACTGCGAAGAAAACTTTCAGTAGCTCTTATCTGATTGGCCGTAAGTCAGATCTACTTCCAAACAAAAATGGCGATACTTATAGCACGATGTAGTACCAACAGACTTTATCATAATATAAAGAAGGTGTATCAACATACTAATAATATGGCAGGCATTTGTAGTTTCTTGCAGTCAAATCAGAGCCAACCTGTCCCATTTGCCTGTCGCGATTTAGCGAGTTCCCTTGTGAACTAGATGTAGATAAGAGTGGCTACGGTACCGGTAACATTGTTGAAATTACAAAATCTGTAATTTTCGTGAAAAACAAATGCTACCTCTAACATAATAATTGTACTGATGTGTATAGCATTGTTGAACATTGTTGTGCTATATACTGGTAGTTCGATATAAAAGCGATAGTTGCGCTACAGGCAAATGCGACCATGGACTCGGCTTCTGACCCCGGAAATACTTTACTTGAAAGCCGCGAGTGGGTACTCCTTCTTCATATAATGAATGTGTCTGTATCACTACAAAGTGGGGTTGGTGTGGTCGTTTAGCACACTATGTTTACATTCCGGGACACCTTTTAAATCGGTCAAAACTTTAAAATTGAAACCTTTTTATCCAACGCTGTTTCATGCGAATAGAGCTTTCACACCGATTTTGGTCAAAATCATCAACGATGTATTCTGGTATTACACCAAGTCCTAGAAAAAGTTTCAAGTCTTTGGGTAATTACTTCGTTTGACCGGTAAAAATACGAATCTCGATTTTTCTCGCCATAGGCTACAATTAAATGGAAGCCTTCGTTACGCTCATGTAATGAACGAGAAGGAAATAGACTCAACGTTCAACCCAGTCGGGTTTACATCTTTGATCATTAAATTTTGATCTGGTTTTGTGTGATATGCGCGCGCTCAATTCAAACACCATGCCCGATCGATGTACCAATCTTTGATTGCATTTTGCATGACGTCATGATGTCTGAGTGTCGTTTAAAAACAACCGAACGTTACTGACCATTTCGGAGAATTTTATACAAAATATTAAAGGACATCACAACCCTGAGACTAGATTTTAGTGAATGATGACGATATTTATTCCTCCAACTTCAGAGAAAGCTTGAATCATCACCTCAATTTCAGAAATTAAAATGGAGTTTTTTTGTCCTCCAGAGACTATGAGTAATGACGTATAGGCATTACCGATTCTGTATAGAAACATGAACAGAATCGAGTAATGTCCACGTAATGGACGGGTCCTGGGGGACAAATTAATTAATTATAATTTCTGAAATTGAAATGATGATTTCTAGGTTTTTCTAAAATTGTGGAGATCACAACAATATGTCGTAAAGGGATGGCCGATTAACTTTGTTGCAAAACTTTTAATAGAAACGATTATTTAATCTTATGCCATTATATATACAGTATCGTACAAGTCAATGACTAGACTAGTTCTTTACCAATAGTTCTTTTAAAATTCGTAAACCTAGCACAGAACTAAAATGATTAGTATATGCATCTCTGAAATAGCTAGTACTCGTCGACCCAGTTGACAAACTTGATTACTGAAATGCATGCAATAAATAGCCCGTGCAGACTTTTAATATTGTCAAAAGCATTCTTGGTACACAACTGTGCATGTGTATGAATGTGTTCTGGACGACGGTACTACGTTTCGTGAATCGATACTGAAGAGATGGGCGCCGAGACGCCCTATCGTGCCGGCGTCGCCGTCGTATTTTAGACGCATCGTGTTTTGAAGTAGACACGCTCGCGTCGTCTTCAGATCCATTGTTGCTTCTCCTGAAGTATTCGTGTCATGATCACGTTTCATTCAATGTTCTTACAACTAATAGAGTGAATTACATGGGTGTATATATAGGTATGAAGTGGTTTATAGTTTCATGTTTCATAGGGGGCATTGGTAGGGAAAGAGAGAGAGAGTCTCATTCAGTAAAGCGTTGCTGTACATAGATGTGACGTCTAGAGTCGGGTGTGGGTTCGGGTCCCGCATGGGTTTTTGTATTTTGTAAACACATATAAGTTCCAAATAAATGATAACAACAACACTGTTAACACATAATCTTGAACCCGGCACCTCCACATATAGAAACAAATGCGATTAGTGTATATGTAATCACTAGCTTATAACTCGTACAAGCAACAGCGTGCTAGTACTACTGTTGCACGATATGTTCATACTAACCCTGTGCATCATCGTTATTGTTTTTTAAATCATTTTCAAGGATGTTTCTAGACTATTTTTCGTACACCTACTCTGAAATTTTCATCTCTCGGATATATTTTTACAAATATATTTCTGGATATGTTTCAAGATCTAGTAAAATGGGCTACCCAGACATGTCGTGTATGTCGTTCAATACATCTCGGATATGCCGAAGAATAGATTCATTAACAAATAGGTCTATGATATAGAATGCGAGATAAATCGTCAAAAATGTGGCCACATATATTTGTGAGTAGGCCTATATGTTGAATCTCAATTGGCTACCGTGACATACATCTTTAATTTCATACGTCTCAGTTATACTAGAGAATAAATACAATATTTGTCATTCATTCAATTCAATTACAACTCAAGTTTCATTTCAAACACTACATACTTTTTCGAATTTCGGTGAACAAAAGTCTCGAAAACACGAAAATAACGAAAATCTGCATTAGGAATACATTCACCGCATCTCACAACGAATGTTATGGTGTTTTCTTCGCACTGTTTCAAACAGCACATTTCAGTGTGTTTAGTGGTGTTTAGTTGGTATTGCCGAAAGTATGTCGTATCTAGTTGGCCATGATAATCACGTCAGTCAGTCAACGTGTTGATCCAATCAGCCGGGGGGGTTTGCAGAGGATTATTAGCCACAAGTATGCTGTGAATCATAGTTAGTTCCTGATAATCTAGGATTATGACGTCACATTGATAGGCTTCACGTCACAAACCACTAAACGTATATACACGTTATAACCACTTAGAGTGAAGCGATACTCACAACTATGAGGTTTAATCCGGTTGTAATGCCGAATCGATTAATCGGTATAGTCGTGTTGTAGCTTGGATTATAGTCATCGTACCGATGGATATACGACAGCGTTCCATAGGTGTGCAACCAGTCATATATTGAAAACCAAAAATGTGCTGTTATCGCGGTACAAATTACAAGATAGTTTCTTCTATAAATTTTACTACGCTTAACACATTAGTTGAAATTATATAGGCCTACTTTATAATCTTTTCAAGTATAAAAAACAAAAAACAAATCTACATGTTCACGTAATTTTTTTTGAATTTTTTTTTAGAATATATCTCGCACAAATCAGAGAAAACAATACAGTGGGTAACCAAGTAAAAGTCCAGAATCACTATATAATGTGATTCACAATATATAATTTGAACTTCAATCACCATGCAAAACTGAAAGATTCAACAGTTCACTCTTATGTTTTCTATCTCTGAAGAAAGTCTGCATTAAGAATAAGCATGAGTTGCATATCCGTATAGCTATGATTCAATGTTGTAGGTACGGCCTCATACCTGTACGGTAATGATCGCTAAGATAAATTGGCGTCGAATGATTGATGAGATGATGGGATTATGAGTTACGTTTGTTAGGTAGTGGGAATTGGAAGTGGTACATTATAAGAAACATCCTGCCATTTGCTCGTAGGCTACTGTGAGCGAAACTACGATATAATGATGCATGTACGATGGCTGGGATCGAACCAAGGCCGATCTACTCTCATCTCCCGGGTATCATGAAGCAACCGTTATAAAACAATATTCAATATCATAGGTGTAGAAAGTTTATAAAAACACATGCTTCTTGTGGGAGTCGAACTCAAGCCCATCGAACTGTTATCCGAGCTCAAGCGTGCAGGTTTTTGACTTGAGATCACAATAGTTATTTTTAGTTCAACTCCCAAAGTTCCATTGAGGCCGTCTGATATTCTGACATTTTGACGTTTGAATATTTCACCGCCGCCGTCTGCCTGTACTTGATTTGTGTGCATCTCGGTTATTGGCTTGGTTGGCAGACGTCCAGGCCGGCTGTGGAGGATGCAGCGTGTGTGACGAGGTCTCTATTTGATCGGTCAACAAACACGACGCTGGGGCGACGGCGATTATGGTTGACGTCGCCTCGATGGAGGAAGTGTGACAAACACGTCAACTTATTGCCATCGAAGTGGAAGTTACGATGGCTATTTCTCTACAGCTTTCCACGTTTGACGTTTGTTCGATATGTATCCCCGTCCCGTCTTTCCGTTTTCTCGTTTTCTCACCACGTTGCTGAATCGCGATCTTAAAAAAGCTTTTCGTCCAGCTGTTTTTAAGTACAGATTCTCGTAAGATCCGAATGTACTTTCGTTCTGCGATTCTTTGGTGTGCCGTCTATTCTGACCGTTAGTGGTTTTGAGCCAGGGAGACGGTCGATCGGTACCGCCATGACTCGTGGTATCACTTTTTTTCAATGATTTCGTTTCTATCGTTTTCTGCAAATCTTACACACATATCTTGATCTTTTATCTGTAGGCCTATATCAAGGATGTCGGGGGGAGGGGATCTATTCGCAATGCAGTTTCTATATCCAGATTCTATATTGGCCCTATGTATATATAGTAAGTTTTTTAATAGTTTGCTATAAGCTGATTTTTTTTATTGTGACTTTTATTCCTCCTGCATATTACCGAGAAATGTATCTTACAGCAGAGATTTTGCCAAATATCATTCTACTGCGTCAAAAATAGGCGTGAGACGAGTCACATAGGCCTATATAATAAAGAAGGTTCTTTATTCTAATGGTTACATTTATTCTTTGGACCAAGAGCGGTTTAATAAGGTGTTTTGGCAGTCTGTACGGTATAGGCGAAGTATGAGTTCTAAATGACGGCCATCTCTGTTACTGTTGTGCCCACTGGCGTCGGGGAACCGGGGGAGGGGGGGGGGGGAGCGCAGGGGGGCATTGCTCCCCCCAACTTTTTGCCAAGGGAGGACATGGGGGGGGGGGGCTAGAAAAAGGTCTTGCTTAGACTCAATTTGTCTCAAAATGTTATTGAACATGTGGCACCCCATATACTTCCTTCCCCCGCAGGTCGCAATTGTTGAGCTTGCCCCCCCCTTTCCAACTTTCAAAGTGTTCCGATGCCCGTGGTTGTGCCTATACCCTCCAACATTGACGATTGTTAGTTTGATTTTCGTTTGATTTTTAATTTAATAGTTCGTCTTTCAATTCTCTTCTGCTAGGTTCTTATGAATCTTTTGAAAAATTCTATCATCCCATTCATCTCATTTTGCCCACTGTAATTTTGTGGCCGTTTTCTCCCCATATCTGTAGTACTGTACACTTAGCTAGTATAACTAGTACGGTATAACTATAGTATTCAGTGGAACTAATTTAAGAAAAAAAAAACATCTCTTAAAACAGGCCGTCTGTGAAGAGATCACAAACTTACCCTTATCGTTTCCAATTAATCTGAAATTGAATCTTCGCTATACGCTCACCTAATCAACCTAAACCAGACAACGCGGTCTAATTTATAGCTAGAATTTGTGCTTCTTTTGCGTGCTCCTTCACACTCTGCTGGCCATGCGACAACGTGAATAACACAGAACGCAGAAATGAACCTCCCCAACAAATCTGACCAGTTCACTTCGTATTGCTACCGGACGAGGGACCGTCTCGCATATAGATTGTACTTCAACGGTTGATAGTTCCGAACCGGCAACACGCGCGAAAAGAATAGATGTTGGAGAATAATGTGGATATTTAATTATCAGTCTAATTATAGTTGTGAAGAAATCAAATTGCCGGCGTTGACGGTATAGTTTAGTTGTCGTATATATGTTATTATATTGTAGACCATCATGCTATTTAATAATAGGTGTATTATGACTGAGGTATTTTTAGTTTTAATAAGTGTATGTTGTAGCTTGTAACGTATAATAATTAGGGCTTCGTTTCGTAAAAAAATATGCCGATTGAAGGTTTAATTCAAACTAGTACTACATTGCTAATAAATGTGGACTTGAGGAACAAATTCCCTGCATGAGACAAAAAGAACGATGAGGTAGATAATAATATTGAAAATAATAATGATGTATTTATTATTTTGAGTGTAATTAAGACTCGAAATGCATACATTTTGTTTTTCTGCTCTGTAGCGTTGCGGCACCCAGATTCTGGTTTGCACGGACTTCTCACAGTCCACGCGCGTTTCTCGGAATTGTGCAAGTTGAATTTTAAATTTAGAATCATCTGAGACAATTGGTCGTAGGTTGGTTTGGATATGACAAGACGAGCAGACAGTGCAACACCCATTCAACACTGTGCAGTATGTGGCAAGACGATGGTGGGGAGGGGACGGTATAGAAAAGAGAAAGAGGGATAGAGAAGAGGAGGATATACGGTATAACATGATTTCGTTTCCCCAAGTCGTTGGAGTAAATGATGTGACATTTGCTCAATATCAGGCTACGACTGTGTCCTTCCCATCATTCCGAAATACTAACAGGGCTATATTCACTCAACAAATCAACCATTACACTGTAATCATTGGGTTTAGTTTGGTGTGCTTGGTCTGTGTAATTTTGTGTGCACGCCACTGCCTAAACAAAGTGAATGAATAATTAAAATTCAGACCGATATCAACAGGATAGTTTTTCATTTTTCATCATTGTTCAAATCATTGTTCCCCAATTAAGTCTGTGTATGAAAGGTAGGATCGTTCGGACGGGGCACCACAAGAGCGACCTTATCACCCCGAAATATTGAATATTTATATAATAATATATAGCATTATTGAAATCATACTTTGTGAATTAACCACGAATGAAACAAGTTGTTGACAAAACATTTTAGTTTCCTGGACAAATGAAAAAATAACATGTACTTCATTTATTGATCCGATTCGTCAAATGGCAACCGTGTATAAGAAGTGTTTCATTCAATTCAGGTGCTGCAGCGCCAATATATAATGATGGTGTTATTATCTCGAAGGTCTCTGTACCCACTGACGTCACTGTATCTGCATAGCTGACATCACCACAAGTGTGATTCATGTTAATCAATTCCTCCGACCGGCCGAGCTATAGCGTTTCATTTGAATAATCCTGCTCCTAATTCCATTGGCAGCATTTTATTGGGGTCCTGGAGTTCAGATTGTGTCGTCGTCCTCGTTTGAATTGTTATCTAAGGGGGGAGGCGTTCATGCCACTGTGTTTGGATGGAGTCATGAGTGTATGGAAAAGAGAGGAATTGAGAGCTGCATGTAGGGTTTTTCTTGAAGGAAAAATGGTGTATTGAAAATGGAAGTGTATGGTGGATGCATTGTAGAATTAAGGGACTTTTTTCATGCCTCTTCGGAAGGATGCACATAGCTCGCTAAAATTCGTCAAGCAGACGTGGCTTGATGGTAAAGAGTGCAGTGCTCACTTTAACCACAGAGGGAGACTCGAAAAACCTCAGAACCATAATTGGTGACCGACGAGCGCCAACGTACCGTACTGATATGTGCCCGTAATCAAACTGAAATAATAATTCACTCGATTGAGTTCAATTGAACTAGGAACACAAACTTGTTCAAGAACAATTATTGGAATTATTTCATTACTTATTTTAAAAAACGGTGAAATATCGTTAAATAGAAAATACCAATTGTTAATTCAATTTATATCCCAGGTATTTTGAGATTGGATTTCGATTTGTTTCGTTGATCGACCTGAAAAGTCGGTATGCACCCCTATTACGTCACTTAATTGAATCGCCCTCCTGCCTTATCAAGGCTTTACAGAGTTAATGCGACGAGTTTGCGTGGGACGGAACTCGGAATTTAGAAGTAACCGTCGATGTTTTTTAGGCATGTTCCGCTTTCAAACACGACTGTTCTTTCGGAAAGTATAATGGTATAATTTTCGAGTTTTCATATCTTATCTCGTCAGCTTTTTTAGTCAAAGTTCGGTTGGTTTGTGTGGGTATGATTATGAGCTATAGGTATAGATAAGTATATGAACGGGAATAAGTTCAATAGACGAACTTCGTCGTTCGCCTTTACGCTCAGAGCTCAGTGCGTGAATTTTATCAAAATTCTGCAGTGGCGAAACCTGTAACCTTACCTTTTTAGTAGTGAAATGAAACAAAAATCAATTCGATGTATTGAAAGAATAATACACGATAATAATAATACAACGTCGTTTAAGGTTCCATGCACAGCAGAAGCCTAAGCGGCTTCTTAATTATAAGGGAAATGAAATAATATGTATATCATTTGATCTATTGATTATTTGATCTTCCATGTATGGCTGTATAGTAATGCTATACGCCTATGTGTTGCCCGTCTTACGTATACCGTCCTGTCTTATAGGGTCTATAGTGCTGTTAAATATTAATGTTTTAATACATGAAAGCTACAAGTGGTGAGAATTGGCTCTGTTAATGAGTTCGACGCATGCAAGACGGGAGGCGTCTCATGTATGATTCACAACTCAGTACCCATACCTATATCCATGTCAGTTTCTGACATCATGCTTCGTCCGCCGTTTCTCTGCAACTTTGATGCATAATAGTTATTCATATTTGATGTTCCAACTTCCAATCGTTACTGTAGCACATGTATCAGCATAGATAAAGGAAAAGTTTTATATAGGCCCTATAACACTCGGGGCTGAAAAAACTTGATTTGTAGTCTGAGACCATTGTAAATTTGTAATTACATTATACTAACTCAGCATAATTGATAGGTTGTATGGACTATTTGATTAAATACATATAATACACCGTAGAATATCGAATAAAAAAAATCTTTCATAATCAACACTGATTGTATAACGACCTGCAAACTGTGTTTTGTCGTTCGTATACAGTACCTACATCGAAGTCAGTTTGCTCCCATTGAGTCTCCATAAGGAACTTGCTGGAAGTTATGTCTTACCGTTAGTGTACTTGTACTATTATACACTTATACAAGTGACCACTGCCTAGCCGTCTGATTGAGCGTTCACGATGGTTTGCAACTATCGTGATTGTATCTCCGTTTTAAACATGGACGAAAAAATCTATGACTTGTGTACTAAGACATATGTCAAACAGGAAACTGACCCTCACTTTTACGCCCACTTCTTTATCACCACACTTTTCCAATCTCCTTAGCTGCACGGTATAGTACCAGCTTGCAGTTCACTAGAAAGCGCTACATGATTACTCGATTGTGCTGCTGCCCAGCAGTGACCAGGATCGTTCCTTCAGTGGCGAGCGTATATATATAGTTACTAATAGCAGATGCTGCACGGAGATTCATTCTTGTTTAGCCATAAGAGTGAACTGTCGTGGTATAGTATATATCATTCTTTCGTACATGTGGTTAAAACTGAGATTCAAATACGATGATTGCAAACCATCATGAAGGATTTATCAGACGATCTCGATCGATAAGCTTTCAAAGAGCAATAATTTGCTGTTCACACGTTAAAATATCGAGATTGTGAACTCTTGCGAAACTTGCCGTCACACCAAACATGTATTTCCAACCATATTAAATTCTAATAATGAGGCAATTTAAACATTGTGAATGATTATAAAAATAACATCCAAATCCAGAAATTGAATCAGGATCGTGCGATATGTTTGACAATTGGGAGTCGTTTAGAATTGCGCGATTCAAACGACGGTCCAATAGTGATTACAGACCCGTCTATGTGTGTACCGGTCTTTCGAGAGACCGACATGGAAGTCACCATTGATTGCGATATTGCGCCTGCACTTGACATTCCGACTTGCGAGGTAGACGACGTGTGGTGAGTGTGTTCTAGAGCAGCTTTGTGACTTGGCCGAGTCGTTTTGTATACCCTCTTCTGAAGGCGCACTTGACCTGAGTCACTTGACACAACCTGTCATCCTTGTGGCGCACACCTTATAAGAATGTAGGAATTGTACTCGAAGAACGCAGGTGTTGAGCTGAAATGTCATTCTCAGAAAATGCAATGTAATGCACGTTGTGACTTGTGACTTATATATCTCGTGATATATATACCGTTAGATCAATTTGATTCGATGATTCTCAATAAATTTGGTTGGAACACCTATATAATTACATCCGAAACAATAGTATTGATTATGTAATTCTTCATACTCGTTGATAGATGCCATTGATATATATATATATATATATACATGTAATTGAAAAAAATCTTCAGTCATTTAGAAATTAACGGAAATATGTTTCCTCAACTTACTCGCTTCCTACGCAACGACACTGCATCGATCAGCTTGCTGTAGACGCGTCCGAAATTGAAATGACATATTAAAGTAAATAATATACACATATTTTACCCCATTTTGTATTGTTGTTGGACTGTATACGTGGAGGGCGTATGCACATTGTGTACTTGCTGGTTTCAGTACGTATCAGTGAATTTTCTCCACGATGCATGATCCATGCATGAATATGTTTTGATCAATCACTTGATGTAAGTTTACTCGTGGCCAGATACGTGAATATTACGCATCTCAGAAACGGAATTCAAGTTTGAACTGTAGCTGCAGTTGATTGGTTCAATAACAGCACGTGTCACACTTGGCATGACTCAGTTTACCCCCTCTCCCTCACCACTATACAATGTTTTCCTTTCCGTCCGATCATTTACTAAATCTGTTTTATACAATTGATCCAATCGCATTTGTTATTACAGTCATCTTGCTCACTTTCTCTATCTTTCTCGTTTTGGAGACAATGTATGTGACATATGACGAAACGCTTATAAAATGAATAATATGTATGCTAAAGGGGCGTTTTCCCCTATCTTGTAAAACGTTTCGTGATCTAGGCCTAGCTTCATTAACCAATTCTCAGTGACATCGTGTCGACTCGTATGAGAACGAAGTATGGCCATAAACTTCACAAAATAGTCGTATTTTTAATAAATATATATACGTCATAATTATTGCAAACGGTTATAGTAAAGCATTATTCATAGAATGGTGTGTACGTGATGGTGTTTTCTAGAAATTAATTGGCATGACCAATTTAATTGGAATTTAACTAATTATTTCCAGGTATAGGTACTTGTTTATGTTGTGGTACTGACTAGAAATTAGGTTAACTTTTTTAACGGAGGATTACCAAATTCTGTAACGGAATTAGTTACATGCTTCAACTCAGTGAGTTATATTTTATGTGAAATTTTGTGTTTTCCAAACAGTCTCATATGAATATAAGCTTACTATATATATATATATATATTTTTCAAACAGTCCTAAGAGTTTCAGTCGAAAACAGACAGAATCACACAGTTGTGAAACGGTTTACATGCACTTGCTGATGTACTTGTTTATTATAGGCAAAAGTGACTGAGTTCAAACGACTTGGGAAGCTACATGGAATTGTCTAATTGTATCTGAAATATTTGGTAAACAGGACAAAACGGTTTGTAAGGTCGTGCCTGCAACTCTAGACCAATAACAAATAAATAAATGTGGCTGGCGTTCTCCAACTGTTTTGACCAAGACAATTGAGGATATCGTGAATATAACGTCAAATATTTGAACCGTATCAGGCCAATTTCGCGAGTGGCGCTGAAGCGCGTATACTGGAATACAGTCGACTCAATCGTGTGACATGGGCTTCGGGGTACTTATGAATGGATGTTTTGTATAAAATGTGGGCCTGGTTCAGGTAAAGTTGGATACCGAAATCCATGTCACACAAAAACCGAGTCGACTTTCTTCCGGTATACGCTCTTCGGGCGCCCCTTCGCGAGACTGCGAGAACATTCGAAACATCATGAACCTCATTCTCAATTTAACCCAATTCACAGCCTGAAATAGGATAATTTCAACATCAATTTCAGTATTACGTACATTTATAAATATTATTTACTATTCCAAATGTTACATGTAAGATCTCGCCCGACATCCATAAATGTAGTATGTACATATCTAAGGATTGATAAAAGTATGTTACGATACATATGACGACATGTTACGATGATATGATACATAAATATATTTGTAGATTCAATCCGGATATTGATTCTATTTCTTATACAAAATTCGAATGAATGTATGAATTGTTTGGTTTGACTATAGAATTCGAAGACGGGACTGTGTAGTGTTTTTGACTTTTTGTCATATTATAAAATTATGTCTTGATTTGATTTCCATTTTTTCGATATACATACCCTCAGGAAGTGATATTTTTTAGTTTGTCTAGTTGTATAGTACACAACACGTCGTGCGAGCTTGTTTACTGCGTATACATTGTTGTAGACATCCTGGCACATGTTGTCTGTGTATATTGACTTTGTCTCGGTTAGGGTTTTTAGCTGGTTTGGTAGCGGATCGGCTGCTCGGTAAGCTCGTGAGCTTTTAGGGAGGGATACATATGACTTGATGATACCTATAGGTCAGATTCGTATCAAAATAGTAAAAACAGTCAGATTTGATGATTTGTTTTACTATACCTTGATGCATGATACAAAAATGTTTGTTAGATTCTCATAGTTAAGAGGCTGCATGCATGGTGCTTACACACATCGAGAAATTTATCTCTACTATTTTTTTCATTAAAAAAAAACAGTGGAATTGAATGAAAAGTTCACATTTCCAAGATAATTTTGTACTGTTTAATTAATACGACACTTTATTTTTGTTTATTCAATCAGTTTTGAGATAATACGTTGATGAATTTCATCACAATATTTTTATTCATTGACGTATTATCTCAAAACTGATTGCATTCACTGAAATAGAATGTCATATTAATTGAAGAGCATGAAATTATCTTGAAGATGCGAACTTTTCATTCAATTACACTGGTATTTGAAAATAGAAACAAATGAGTGAAGGTGAATTTTTCTATTTTTCTAAGCACCGTGCATTCGAAATGTATCTTTCTAGTCTTTTTAAAATGTACGATTTCAAACACGGTGCTGTGCAACAAAATTATATGCCTTTACCTAACTGTCAGCCGCCCGGCACGAGAAAATATTCGGTTCCAAAATTATCATGATTGGTCGTTAGTTCATGAACAGTAATACGCTAAGATTTGTTTCGCCTGTTTTACATTCATTGATATCATTGACTTGTGATTACACTGAAGATTACACTTGTGATTACACTCCACATACTTGTATCCACGAATAATGGATGAGCGTGTCACCCGTGCGCAAGTCGTGTCGGGTAGACAAGCGGGTCGCCGGCCACCCCACGGATTCGTTCGGGAGGGTTCGGCTCCTTGGCCCGCTAAACAGTCTCGGCTTAGAAAAAAAAATCTTTCCGACCTATAACCTTTGACCAAAAGCATTTATATAATATTTAAAAAGTAAGAAAGTAACATCGCATGGGTATCGAACCCGGGTTTCGTTGTACCGCTCCAACCATTTAGACGCAATGGCACGGCTGTGTTGTAAACTATCTGAACAACCATGGAGCCGAACCGTCCCGAACGAATCCGTTGGGTGGCCGGCGATCCGCTCTTGGGATAGGAAGGACGGTCGATCGCAACGTGCTTCTGTCGTGGATAAGAGTATAGTTACCGCTGTTCTTATCATGCGTGACGTCACCACGGGGATCATTTCCTTGATTTAAAAGGAGATCAGACGCGATGTGGGTCGTGCACACACACACACACACATTTCACATCTGATAATATTGCACCGGAGATTGTCGCGAATTATCGCTGCTTATCAGTTGATTCCTATGCGGTAGAACTATATTGAATGTATAGACATAGTGCCTTGCACTATGCCAGACATCACCAGGAAGTTTTTTTTTGTAGCATTTGATAAGATGAATTATACTGGTATATATATGTCCAATGTGTCAATTCATCTCCAATGTACTTCCTCGTTTCCCCTTTTCACATATTTGTATGTTGAAAGGGTGTGCACCGTGTATGCAAGCTATTTACATAGGTATACATATATTGGCATACAATTTACTGTCATGTTTCGCAGAAGCAAGTTTCGATGACTGATGATTTTGATATGTTTTTGGTCCAATTTTAATTAAGAGTCTGAAGTTTTTTTCTTTTTGATATGAGTACATT
This sequence comes from Brachyptera putata, assembly GCA_907164805.1. Taxonomy (NCBI): domain Eukaryota; kingdom Metazoa; phylum Arthropoda; class Insecta; order Plecoptera; family Taeniopterygidae; genus Brachyptera; species Brachyptera putata. The sequence continues at coordinate 10,399,659 of OU015468.1, read as the reverse complement.
TAAGTCCAAGCTGGGTGGTTTTACTTCAATGCACGGAAATCTAAAATTACATGTACAATATTGTCGGAAGATTTACAACTTTTTAAATCAATATCGAACATTGTTTCGATATCGAATACTGAATATGCAATTCGAGATCGAATCAAAGTCGTAAAACATCGAATCTTAGTATCTAATCATACAACAACCATAACGTATTTATTGCACATAGTTTTTACTCTATTTCTCGACGTGTGTGCGTGTCGTCAACATTCGTTCGAAGGGTGATTCGACACACATGGGTTCAAGGGTGATACTCGTGTCGCGTGTCATGGCGCTCGACTTGACTGAGCCGATCGTGGGTCTGCCCTATCTATTAGCACTGCATGTCGGGGGTGGCGAGCAGACAACAGTATCGTCGTCGTAGAACGTGTATGTCAAGAACATGTGTCGTGATGTGTTCGCCATGATAAGGGTTTTGCTGGAATATAGGAAAACGCCAAATGCGTCGGTTCTATAAGCACGAGGAGGTATACGAAATTCTAAGTTGGAATGCGTCAGTTTTATATGCACGAGGAGGTATACGAAATTCTAAGTTGGAATGCGTCGGTTTTATATACACGAGGAGGTATACGAAATTCTAAGTTGGAATGCGTCGGTTTTATATACACGAGGAGGTATACGAAATTCTAAGTTGGAATACATCGGTTTTATATACACGAGGAGGTATACGAAATTCTAAGTTGAAATGCGTCGGTTTTATATACACGAGGAGGCATACGAAATTCTAAGTTTGAATGCGTCGGTTTTATATACACGAGGAGGTATACGAAATTTTAAGTTGGTTCTGGTTCCACTTTAGGACCCAAGTTGGTGCAGGTTTCACTTTAGGACCTCGAAAGTCATCACTAATGTCATTTGAATATCAGTCCACTTATTGGGTCATTATTAATTTATGTTGCATTGATGTGTCATGTCAATCTTGCAATTGACAAGCCGCTGTAAGTTTGGTGACAAGAAGGCCGTGGTTGCCTGGAGTCACTCGACTGGAGCAGTCACGAGAAGCGTCAAGTAAGAATGGACCGACCCAGGCGGGAATCGAACCCCGGCGTCCTGCATGACGGCTCGATGCGCTAGTAATTAACTCGGCCTCCCGTCTGGGATTTCAACGTTGTGCCCGCTTATTGTTTTGTATCCGACTATTATTAATTAGATTTGACGCACGTGAGAGTGAAAATACAAAGAACTATTCGCATAGATTCAGTGCGTGTTCGCGTGTAAGTTGTAGTTATTTATTAAACGTTTTAAAAGAATTTACGAATACGAGTTTAGTAATTATCTAAAGCCTTCCGAATAATTCTATTTCTGGACTGCGTTTCACTACATTCTCTATAGTGGACTTATAGTTGAGTGGAATGTTATTTATCTTATGATTTAAGAATTTAAGAATTTAAGATTCAAGTGTTTCACATAAAAATGAAACATATATGGGAAGATGATGATTTGCATTTTTATCATTTTTACGTGACGTAACTTTATAAAAAATAAAAATTTAAATTGTGATTTTTTTTCACAACATCGAAATTTGATGAAAAATCATTATTCCCCATTCAAGGCTATGATTGGGAAAAAATGGAAAAAAAATATGGCATAATATGGCATAAATCCAGTCAGTATAGCATATAGCCAATACATATAAAGCCAATAATATAATATAATATAATAGCCAAGCCAATACATGTTGGCGTACATGTCAACATGTAGTTGATATCACTTGGGAGATTACTGAGAAAATATATACAATGTTATTTTTTGTCTCATTTTTTCATGAAATTTTTTTTTGAACGGAGCACACAATTAACTCATAGGTTGAAATTTCATGAATTTTAAAATAAAATATATTTCTTTAGGTATATTAAGTATATAAACTTATTCCAAAATTATAATCTATTCACTGCTATATTCATTAGTGCCGTCACAGTTGCTAAATGATTGGTCTTGGAAACTATTTTTGTAGTTGTAACACACTAAGAGTGAGACTAGTGCCACCTAGTGGCAAGGTTATACAACCTTACAGTGGGTAATGAAAAAAATCTAGGATTCATCTCTATTGCTTATATTTTTACATCATCATGCCGGATAATGAGTAAGATCCTTATTGGCCGAGACAATCTTCAACACAGTATAAACAGTGAATTCCTTCAATTTATACTTATTATTGTAGCAAATGGAAGCGTTTTTCTTCTGGATATTATGTAATTTAGGCCTACATCACAAGTAAAAAATATGCACGGATTGCCTTATTTTTTGTCTCATTTTTTCATGATTTTTCTCTTTGAACGCAGCACACAATTAACTCATAGGTTGACATTTCATGAAATTTAAAATAAAATATATTTCTGTAGGTATATTAAGTATATAGACCTAAGTATATAAAAGAAATACTTGGTGCCATTATTTGACGGCCTATTATTTATTCGCGCAATCACGCAGTTGGCATACCTGCAAATGTACAATTAATACTAATTATTACTAGGTCTAATAGCCACAAGAAAACATACTATTCACTGTGAATGGAGTTGAACTTGAAATGATCGAAGAAGCGGCCTCATTGTAGTCTGCATTCCTTTCTGACGTCACTGAAGTCGACAATCACTGCAATTACTTCTTTTATTTATAACTTCTCGATGAGAATTGCCTTTTTGCGTGCAAATTACGTTTTCTCGTCCAGCGGTGCCGACCGACCGTCTTCCCTATGTGTGTTCACTAGCGCTCGTGAGTCCCGGGTGCGTGTATTTTTTTATGTAACAGCTAAAGCACTATGCTGGATTATCAAATATAAGTGAAGTGATTATTCCGTATTTAAATGTTGTCTTGAGCATATGGCTATAAACAAGGTTGATTTTTCCGTATATACGACCACACAGACACAACAAAATGTTTGAAATACAGTTAATCTCTTCAAGTTCTTTTGCCGGAAAATTTAAATCATATCAAACCCTCTACCGTTCATTTGTGAATCTTGTTTTACTTATGTAGCCTAAAATGGAAAAATTGACCTCTTCATTAACCCCATGCTCAAAACATCATTTAAATACTGCATAATCACTTTGTGCATATTTTGTTTTCCAGCATAGTGCTTTAGCTGTTTGCTAAAAAAATACTCGCGTCCCGGCTCGCTAAACTTAGTGTTTTGCTATAAATACTTGAATGATGATGGTGCTTGAATGATCTGTCTTCGTATCCAACAGTTTTTTGGCACGTAGATAATGTGTATAAAGAGGACGATGAAAAAACTAATCGTAAATTAATTAATATTAATTAGGTATAATTATCGTGTGTAATCAAATTTTCTGTCGATATCTTTTGAAAGGTGTGAGATATACTAATGAAAAATTCTAGTGAGATAAAAACACGATTTATTTTCGTACACACAACACATGGTATGAATTATTAATATAATGTTGGCATTGAAAGGTTTCAATACCAGATTAGAATTGTAATGACTGGTACCCATCAAAAGTTATCGCCAAACAACTATGGTTTTCGTGATTGCAAAAAGTGTCACACATATGGATTGTCAGTTGTTTCTCGAAACAACTCAACTCGTGAAAACATTACGTTCGTATACATATGTGTATCTCCACAATAGGTGAAGGTCGTCTAAAAATATAATTGTGAAAACTTTGATAATCACACAATATCGCTGTATAGTTTCAAGGTGTTGATGCTTTTGAAAAATTCAGTTGTGTTTCTTATCCTAAACCTCATGGTTAAAATCGTATCGTAAAAATACCATCAGAATTCGAAGAAGTTTTTTTCTGACATTTTGTTGTTCTTTTGTTTTTTTTGGTAGAGGACCTTTTCGTGTATGAAAGTATGTATAGGCCTGCATATTCAATCTGTCATCAATTATACATCAAGTTGAAACTATTGTATACACGATACTAGTATATTTTATTGCGGTGTTTTGGCCAGTATATACTGGCATGTGTCACGGATGTAACGAGCTCTACAATAATCGGAGCAATCAGATTTTTACGTGACGCTAAGTCACAGTTTTCCAATTAAAAGAACGACAAGAAAAATAAAGTAACTCATTTATCAAAATATATGTGTCGAACGGCAACCATGTATACCATGACATAGTCTTTAATAAAGGTTTATATATAAATATAAGCAATAAATAAAATCCCGAAATTATTAAATACTATCATTCAACTGAATTGAACTAAAATTACCAAAAATACAAAATAAAATTGATGATATTTTTGAAAGAGTGGAAAAAAGGTTTCTGAACAGATTTTTGTGACTACGTTGACCTTACATGATCTTCGCATATAATTATCATAATGAACAAGAGATACAAAGGAGTCGTTTGAAAACACGCCATTTTGAGAATATAACGAGTGTACTATAATTTGTGTCAATTAGCAACGTTTCTACGCTCGGACGAAATATGAAGGTTCCGATCGACCGTCTCCTCGATCACACACCACTAGCGAACGAGTGGTTCGCGTTCATTTCTCGTGAACACAGGTATAGCGAACTATTCGTAGCAGCTTGGTAGTAAAACATGGAGGATTTTCTGTTACTATAGTAGGCCTACTATTATGTTAACATTATTATTTTCAAACTGGGATTAATTAGCCTATTGGGATTCCCATTGGCATCAGATCCCTTTGAGATCTGTACATCAATAACTATTTTACCGATTAAAACGAAAAGCCCCCAAATATACTAGCTGTAAATGGGCTCATTCAGCAAACAATTAAACGAGAAAAACTAATTAAATTATTAAACTGGTAGACGGCTTTCTTTTATGGATACGAATAGAACAGTTGAATGTAATTGTTCAATTGAGTCATTTTTAAGATTCGATAGTCCCAAAAAAAATCGCCAACATGAAAATGAATCTCGCGTGTAGATAAAATCTATTTTTTCCTGTTCAAAGTATGAATAGAACAGACCTGTAATTCTTGGTATTTTGTAAACTGCTGTATAAATGCATGTTTGAATCGTTTATTTCCTATTGTGAGCCAGTCTCATTGCCTCGACTTATTTCACGCTAATGTGTGTGTGTGAGCGTATGACTCACAATAGCCAGTTCTAGGTGGGTGCCTACGCTTCAAGCAGGTGGTGCACATAGGTGGTTCAGAGAGAGAGTGAGAGAGAGAGAGAGAGTGAGAGAGAGAGAGTGAACGAGAGTGAGAGAGAGAGAGAAAGAAAGAGAGCGAGAGAGAGAGAGAGAGAGTGAACGAGAGTGAGAGAGAGAGAGAGAAAGAAAGAGAGCGAGAGAGAGAGAGAGAGAGAGAGAGAGAGGCAGGCGCAAATGGCAATTGCACGGACGAATATACTCGTTACTGTACTTGTATCCACGAAAGAAACGTCGCTATAATGACAATCTCGTGGCAACTTTGAGGATTGAACGATTTTGAAAGAAGTAGTTAAGTTTCTTATCGTAAAACTTATCCTGACTAATCACAAATACCGTAAATAGTTGTAAAAATATAACGCTGGTATTCGTGTTTGTTATGCTGGTAGACGACCTTCTTCTTTCGTAATTTCAAGTATATTTCCAGATATTATTAAGAGCGCATGGGAGTCGATTCAGCGAAATATCAGTATTTTGGTGATGACTTCTGAACGGTATGAGATATCAAAATTCTAATACGGAGAAAGCAGCTATTTTTAATACCTCCGAGCTGGTATATACCTATTCAATGCGTATCACATAATTGTCAAGCGTATAGGCCTACGGCTTAAAAAAAACATATTTTAGCCGTATACACTTGACACTCATGCGACATGAGTTATATATAGTTCAATTGTATACCGCCTCGAAGGTATTGAAAATATCTGTGTTTCCACCGTATTAGAATTAATTGATATCTGATATCATTCAAAAGCCGCCATCACCAAAAAAAATCACTAAATCGACTTCCATGAACTATTAAGAGAGCACATGAGTCTATTTAGCGAAATATCAGATTATTAGCGATAACTTTTCAAGGGTATTAGATATCAACATTCTGGTGCGGAAAAACACAGATAATTGTTATACCTTCAAAATGATGGCAAATAAAATGATATCCCGTGGATTCTAACTAGTTAACAGATATGCAGCACAATTTTTTTTTCAGCTGTATGCTGATGAACATTATGCGATATAAGTTTAGTTTTTACTAACCATCCAGGAGGCAATACATTTATATATATTTATATGTGCTATTCCATATTAGAATTTCGTTATCTTATACCGTTCAAAAGCTATCACCAAAAAACTTATATTTCACTAAATCGACTCCCGTGCACTCTTAAGCTAAACTGCAGAGCCAGGTAAACGTACCACACGAACCACTTAGCGATATGGTATAATTGTAAGTGCCACATACATCATGAGACTGAATTATTCGACTACGTATTTACCCGATACGGAATTGTATATATACTATACATGTAGGCCTAATGGTTTTTCTGTGGTATTGCCTAGTTCTAGTTTTTATGGATACAACTTCAGAAACACCTGCGGTGAGATCGGTTTTTCGTATTCAAATGCGAAATTTACTCTTTATGGTTATTATACGTCGACTTCACTTTATAGGTAGAAATGTCGAAATGGTTCAATAACTACACTCCAAAACTGATTGTAATTTTAAAAAATGACAATTTTTCGCCAAGTCAATTATCGCTAGCGATAGTGACTGAAGCCACCGTTGGGCGTGGGTTCGAGTCCCGCATAAGGCATGGGTTTTTGTAAACGTCCTTTCACGTATCATCACTTCATCGTTACCCACCCGTGCTATCATATGATAAAGTAGCGTTATGCAAACACATGTTTGTGTGGTGCTACTGGTAGCATATAGCTACCTCACGTTTTGAGGGTCCATGGTTCGACTCCCGACGCTGTTAATAATAAAGTGGTAATAGCGATAGAAATAACTATAAATAATGAACTCCACCTTGTGCAGTGCCGTATGCCCGTTTTTGCGTTTCAGAGGAATACTTTCTTCAAAAGCTCTTCCATTAATCATACTATTGAAAGCTAATTAGCTAATGGGTGATAAAAATGATGAGATAAAGCATGCAGATAGATTTATACTGTCGTAAAAAGTAATTACCCAATCTATGCAGACTTTGAGGGAACGGATGTAAGTTTTCAAGTCCTCCGTGTAAATTGGGTCAATATTTCAAAGGCTAATATATAGTCTATGCCTACAGCCTATATATATATATATATATATATATATATAATATTTTCGTAATTTATAATATATTAGAATTTAGGTCGTGCAGCGTATTAGAATGAATAGCAAAATACAAGGTTTATTTATTCAACAACGTTTGGTACAGCATTTTATCTGTTTTAATCCTATTTTTTGTGATTTTTGCAATTCGACTACACCGAATTTACGTAAAATTACTGACCTCTTCAAAACTGTTCTCAATCTCAGTCTCATTCCAGAATAAGTTCCAGAATTTTTGTTGAAAATGAAAATCGAAAATTTTTATGAAAAAGGAGCGTTAGTCCCTATATCGTACTCTACAACATATTTTTTATGTTTCCCATTCGCCCCTACTCCTACTTGGAACTATATCCATAGGTGTTTTCATCAAAATTAACTCATTCGTATTTTGGACAATTATTATTGTCCGCATCTTCTGACGTATTTATCAATTTATGTGTCACGTTTCACGATAATTTATATCTTTGAGAGCTCCCTGGCGGTAACTTTTGTCCCTCATGAGTGTTTGCCAAGTCTTAAACGTTTTCCCCCCTAGTTTATTCGCCGTCGGATTCCTCCACCTCCTGTGGCCTGTGGATGAGTAATGCTAGCTACCTGCGGGACAGGGAGCGAATGAATAAGGTGTTCGAAAGAACTGCCAGTGATTTATGACTCGCAAATCTAATTCACTCAACTGAATTATTTAACATGTCCAGCGTGTTACAATTGCCTTATTACAACCCCTTGCAACACTGTTATAACGAATCGAGGTTCACACCGAGATGAGGATGTATTATTGTTTAACGACCTCGTCTCGTCAAGCGTCGTGGCACAACGTGTTCATTTGTTCTGACGAGCGAAATACTGAATGGAATTGTTTGCTGTAGTTTTGGCAAGGACTGTTGGCAGCCAGACCTACGTATATTGTAAGCCCATGCGAGAGTTGTTGTTGTTGTTGTGCGCCACCTAATTAAACGTGCTTAAACCTAATGTACTAACCTAAAAAAACGTTCTTATTAACTTGATACATTTAATCTAACCAATTGACGTACCGGTAAACTTATTTAATCTAACCTAACACGTAATCAACCCAAAATCTAATCTTTCATAAAACTATTAGTTTTTGGATAGTTAGGTCTATATGTGTAAGTTATCCTTTATTTTTACCTGTACACATTCCTCTATATAAACGCAAACTTCTGATATTGTTCCAACCTTGGCCAAATTGATCTATTTTTATAAATAAACAGGCATTCTACTATCTTATATCCATGCCAAGGGTAATATGCTAAAATCGTGTGCCTGCCATAATATTTGCGTAGAATTGGGTAAGGTCAGGTAGGTTTGTTTGTTTGTTCGAGAGTATAGGAATATATTTAGCAAACCAGGAACTCTGCGAGTAGTCTAAAACAGCTGGAGCATAGGGGGAGGAACATTCCCTGCGCTATCACATCATTGATTGGATGGATGAGCTTGACTTCCTCCTGAATATGATATATATCTTTAACTCTCAGGTCAGATTTTTTTTTTCAATTTTACAGATTTTGGCTTTGGTTTAATCATTATAATTCTTAGAATATTTAATAATAATACAATTGAAATGATCAGTATGGATTAGGAGTTTTAGTTATTTTTAGAATTCGCGTTCAATTCTAAAATTGAGTGTTCACAATACATAAACACATTTCTGATGGCTGTGAGTTTGAGGATTCAATTCAATCAAGGTATCCAATTGATTTAATTGTTCGTTATCTATGACATTATCAGTTTAATTGATGATTGGTTAAATGAGTTTAATTTTAATTAGTCATTTCCTCTGGGGTTGTAAGATCACCCTTGTCCGAGCGAGTGCCAGTTTTTCGATGTATAAGTTCCAGGCAAACGCAGTGTATGTTTTGAGATGTGCTACATATTTGTATGAAATCTACTCAAAAACTCGACGTATATATATGGAATATAATGAAAAACTCTACACACCTTGGTTGAAACTGTGAAGTCTGCAAAGCCGTTGATCATGATGCGCAAGATATTGAGAAAGAGTATAACCGCTATCCAATTTATTTGATGAACATTTATTCACTGAATAATTAATTTTTCCAAAACGGGTTGTCCTATCTCGATAAGAATTCGTAGTAAACTGTCTCATATTTGTACTTATTTTCAGTATAAATTTCCATATTTTCAAAGAGATTTTTTTTCCAAATTTCCCACCCGGCCAAAACTTTTGAAATTTTTCGAAAGTTTTGTGATGGTGACTTCTCAAAAGTGGTCCGACCTATTTCGTCCAGAAACTCTCCAGTTCTAGGTTGGATAAGTCTGCGTATCCAGGGAAAGTTTCATGTGGATCAGGCAAACCGTGTGATTCGTGCAGTGCGTATAAATAATTAAAAAAAAAAAACAGACAAAGCTCCATATAAGAGGGGTGGAAGTCTTTTCTATCGCTCATCCACATGAAGACAGAGCTCCATACGAGTGGGATGGAAGTTTTCGCTATCGCTCATCCAATAAAAAGCAGTGCATGTCCCACAGATCTGTCACGTGATTGTCGCCGACGTAATTAATTACTGTGATGCGTGTCAACGGTTACTTCTAGATTTGTTAGTGGGACGTGCAAGTATTTTGTGGGTGGGATGAGGCGAAACGATATTGACAGTGTAACATATTACTGTTTGTTCATGTGATGATGTGAATGCGTAGTTTTTCAGGAGGAAAAGATGCGAGTATCAGTGATCGACTTGGAAAATTTCATGGGGGATGAATGGTAGGCGTAACTCGAGTTCCCCCCCCCCCCAAAAAAAAAGATCCGAGTATAGGCGTATATAATTTTTGTTTTTCATGTTTGTAGGTGATCTTCTTTCGTGGAAATAGTTCTGTGATTATCGTCTTTATTATCGCCTGTAAGCTTTGAATGAGTATTAAATAGTGTGTAATGTTTTTTGTTCATAGGTAAGTCAGCCAGTTAGTCATGTTCGTCGTATCACAGAGAGACTGATCGAGTTGGTTACGTTCCGAGGCAACTTCCTATGCGGTTGTCGTGAGTATAAGATAACTGGCCACGTTTTGCATACTAAAATCTCACTTTGTTGCAAACAAGTCATATTTAGAATGCAGCCGTCGCGTGGGACATTAGAATACCGTGATGCAACGGAGGTCACATGGTGTTACTATAGTACCAACTTAACAGACGTGATAGGTAGCGCAGTGTCGACAACATCATGCTAGATCGTGATGTCACAGTGACACGGAAAACGCGTGTATTTTTTTGCATTAACATCCAAATCATTGTTCCCCAATTATGGCTATGGATGGAAGATGTTTAGACGAGGCACCACAAGGGCAATTCTACCACCCCGAATAATAATTATTAATGTTCTACAAAGAAGATTTCATGTAGACAGAAGAAATTCTGCGCGAAAACATTACGTGCGCCTTTTCGTTTTCATCCACGAAAAGACTACATTATAATAATTCCTAGTATACGTTAGATGCGAAACGCAATACAAAGTAGTATAATTTGTACCGTGGTAACCTGGTTTTTAACATACAAGTTGTTGCATAGCTCTAGAACGCTATTGCCTATCCATCGGACGATAGCTATAATCCAAGGGTAAACTGTTCAACCTGTGCACCGGACGAGTGCATGAACAGGTTTCCTGTCTACGTCACTTTGACGTCACATATTGGTAAAATGACTGCTGTTGACTACCCACACTTCGTTGTTTTTATTCACTGACCTGCAGACCTAGCGACACGAGTTGGAGAATCAGTATTTCCACAATTGAATTATGGTTATTAATTTATTATAGTAAAAACTCATAGGCTTTGTTTATATACCGCATATAAATTTAATTAATCTTACGTTTGAATTATATTATTTTCTCATTTGGCAATGACCATATCTCAATCTGAATTTGATAGATTTATATCTATGACATGAAAACAGGCAGCGTGAACTTCTAATACGATCATATCCATCACTTAGTCGAGACAATCGATATCGAGGGATAGTTATAGAGAGAGATAGAGCTAAAAACACATTCAAAAGAACCCATACGATTAACAATGGGATGACGAGTGTGGAGGTTATCTGAGATTGTGACATTTTTTTAGGATTTCAATTTGTAATACAATTTAAAGTCATCCTGTAAATGAATAAATAGATGAACGCTATAGTTGAATATCTTGCTTTTTGAACAATGATTGCCATCGACAGGTTGATGGGGTAGGGTACTAATTCTGGGGTTCAAGTTACCTATTAGCACTATAATTTGATTATGGATTAAATAATTGAAATTGGTATTACCATGAAGTAGACAAGGTGTATCAAATGTGTTTACTCATTCAAGTTCATTATATCTTGAAGGTGTACAGTTTATAAGTTTACAGTAACAATGGGCCTGATTTATTTTCAAGAACAAGACTCTGTACATTTAATATTCAAGTTAGTCAGTGTTAAATGAGCGTCGACAGCAGGGTCATATATTGCGCCTAGGTTGTCAACGTTTGTGGAGCATATGAAGAGGGGGGGGGGGGGGTGGAATAGAAAGAGCGAGAGAAGACACGAATCAGTAAAATAAAAGTAAAGTAAACTCAAAGAAGACGATAGATGAAGAGAAAATGTACAAGAAAACGAATTTAACTGAAAATACAAACGCAGGGTTCAGTACTCCCTCCATATAGGCTACTCCGGTCACCAAACGGCTTCCATTCAAGAGTGGTACACAATTAACAATGTCATATTTATCTCAATAAAAGTCAATATTGGACAGTGTAAGCTAGCTAAGCTTGGTACTAACTGTATATTCGTATAAGGACGTAAATATATTTTTTAATCCACATGATCATCACGTTTGCAAACGAATACGTGGATACAATGCTAACATAGTTGAATGTATAGGCTACCCGCAACGCTCTGGCGTCAGATAAGTTGCATGTTGTAGAGGCGTCATCTTTTACCATTTCAAGACTGTTAGAAAGTGACAGTGATATATATATATATATATATATATATATATATATATATATATATATATATATATAATTCGAATACCCACATGAATACAGATTACATCCCTGTGACATTGAGTTAGGCCTATTAGTGTTTTCTGGACACTTTCGTTCAGAATTACAATGGGCAATTAATGTCGTGATTAGCTATTTCTTCAATTATCCTTTCAGTACCGGTACCATAGCTACTCAAGGAAGTAGCAAGGGGGTAACCAAGTGTGATGAAAATATAATTTTCAACTAGCTAATTATGGCCTTAATTTACCCATTATAATTCAGGTCCTTAATGCAATTATACAATACAAAGTAAACAGAGTTTACATGAGCAAAATGAAACATTTTTAATTACGCTCCACACTGAGTGAATATTAACATCGACTGGATTGTTAATGAAGTAAGCCTTTTAAAAATCTTTTGCTTATTTAAAAATTTCAATTTCCCATAGGGCCTAAATGTTGAGACTTCAATCAAACGTTTACTATATGTATGTTTCAAGCATGATGAAATATATTATCTAACTTCATGATTAACAGTAAATACTAAGTTATGTATATAACCTGATAGTACCTTGATATAAATATTCATTAATGGTATATATGGTACATAATAAGTACCATAATGGTACATGGAGCATGGACCGAAGAATTACACAAAAGTGTAATTCATATTCGTTGTTATTACCTTGAATACCGTATTTTGAGTTTTGTTTTCTATAATTATATCCTATTTTATTTATGTAAATTTTGTATGTTTTTTGTATGCGTCATACTTACACGAGGAGACACATCGTGAAGTGGATTCAAACTAATGAATGCAATGAATAAAAATCTGTCATTTCGCAAGGCAGTGTCGTTGGTTTATTCAAGAATCCAAGGTGGATAATCTAGACATGCTGGAAAGGACTTGATTTTAATAATATAATTCACTCGTACACGACAAAGGGGCAGTAGAAACACTACTCATACCTTTTTATGAGGACACGATTATTGAGTCATACCTAAACATAAATTAAAACAAACAAAAGGAGGCATCACTACGGGTATTTGCATATACTACCCGCAACGCTCTGGTGTTGAAGGAGTTGCCGCGATTCGCTTTGTATTTTTCGTGTGTTCAGTGCGAAGGTATAATTGCACGATCATAGATATGTAAGGCTATTCAAGATGTGTAACTACTGAATAATATGGTTCTACCGTTGACCATACTCATTTTTTAGTAGGGATGAAAGAAGTGAATTTGAGTCAACCCGATTCTTACGGATATTGGCAGCATTGTGTTTGGTTTGACGCTCTACAGGTCAAACGGATGGGCTGATCGACATGCAACCTTGTACCCACACTTGGCCTAGGCCTAAACCTTTGACGACACCTGCGTACATTACAATAAACTGACGTTTTTTTTTCATAAATTCATTGTAATGTGACTTGTTTTTGAAAAATATATATATTTCAATTTTTCTATCGAGTCAGCGAATATTATGAATTTATCACGCTCACCCGTCAGTGCGAAACAATATTTGCGTTTCATTATATTTTGTAATTAAACATTTGAACATCGATTTTCTGTGGTCGAATGAGCCTTCGAAACGTACCGTGTTCACTTGTTTCGCAACAGAGGGCACTAGATGGCTTATGTAGCATCACTGCGTGTTGTATCTGTTTCCCTCTAAATCCCCCTCGGTTTCAACATTATATCCAATCCGAGCAGCAATCCTAATGATGTCCAGGAATTTATTTAAATGAACAATCATACTAAAACTATACGATTCCCCAATCATAATTGTAATAATGGTACATATTTGTATTCGCCATGCTTTCCCTCCAGCAATGGTTGTTTGAACTTGGAATCGGCGTGGATAGGTAAATGATCCGTATTAACCTTGGTAATGGTGGTTTAAGATATAGTTCCACATGCCATCAACCTAAGGAATGCCGGAGAAGAGCTTTACGTCATTATGCAAGGATGACATCGCCTCTTGGCCAGGACTTAAAAAACAGAGGAAATAACGCCCAGTGAAATCCTTTTCGAGTCAAATCGAAACTTATTTACAAGTCAAATGATCAAATAAATTGGATGTCACTTGGATCTAGATAGATTTTGGTCAGCATTGATTTTATTCTATTTTCATTTTTGAAAGAGCATTATTAAATTGTTAACTAATTCTAGCGAAACCCAAATACCGGTATTAAAAAAAGTAAAAACCAAGTTATTATTAAGATTAAATTAAGATTTAGATGTCCTTAACAATATGAAATATTATCTTGATTGAGAAACAATTGTATATGTCTTGTATAGGCCAATGATTTCACTTGAGTGAACCAGGATTCTTTACCAGTAGTATACACATGTTGCCATCAGTGACTAGTGGCCTATTGGTGATAGTAACTTAATGCAAATATATTAGGTTCAAATCCGACCCTGTATCGTATTCTTGTACATCAAAACGAAGGCTGTGAGAATTTGTTCAGACATAAGGTATTGTATTATTTCGGGCAAGGTTGAAATTGGAGTAGATCGGAATAATGCTGCGGATATTCAGAGGTATCAGTAAAGAAATAATATTTCTCTCAGAAATAGAGGAGAATCTGACATGTATTAGGATATAGTTCTGAAGGTATAGTAGACCTATACCACAGACTACAGAAGCTAAACAGCACAGACTACAGAAGTTAAGTTTAGCTTCTGTAGTCTGTGCCTATACCTAATATAGTAAACCATGACCTACCATAAATGACAGAAAATGACATCGATACCATATATTTACAAAACTTTTTTTTTTTTCAGATTATGCAGGGTACGCAAAACATTCCTTTTTGACAATTTGAAATCGAATTTTTCCGATTTGGAATATTTGTTATTCTCATCTTTCTATAAAAACAAGCATGTGTTTTTGTATTGAATTTTTGAGTTAATAGGGTTCAAAAGTTCGACTATTTGACGCAGTTTCTGTGGGGGATAGAATCGAATTTTTAATATTTCGTTCGAGTAGATTCGTCAACCATCACTTGATACAAACAGAAGTTGAAAACATAATTGTGCTGCATTTTTTCAGAAGCTGTGAGCAAACTTATTGTTAAAATGGTCGAATTTTAACAAAAAATCCAAGTCAGCAACTCATATTTTTTCTTTTAGAAGCCATCTAGACTTTTTAAATCATTTACTTCATTCAGTGTGAGTTATTAAAATATTTCACAGGGTAACACACATATATATTTCAATTTTATCTGTCTCCTAATCAATTTCTCTTCAATTGTTATAGTTCAAGTACGTAGTTTGATCAGAGGAGCCTCTTTAAAGCATTCTTTCGATTCAGCGTGTGTAAAGAAAAACAGAAAAAATGTTGCCTGCAGCTGATTTCTTTATCATCTCCAATTACTTTAGATGTGGATTTTGACTGTGCTTGGTCCTTTAAATGAAGGTTATAATTACCTTAGGCTTCGTTGCAGACATCTACTACTGATCATTACCGGGTCCACTTTGGTATGACGGGCCGACACATCCGACCGTTAGTGATGGTGGATAGGGGGGACGGTCGATGGTTTAGGCAACGTATGTTTCGACATCGGTTGCCATCTGTCGACTCAACGGTGTACCTAACGTTTGCTAGAGCCTGAAGCCAACATCACAAAGAAAAATAGTCATTCTGTTCTTATTGGGTGACTGCGTTATAGTCGCTATTTTCTGTTGGCGAAAGGAATGTATCGGATTTCCCAATTATTTTCCAATATAAAAAGCGTTATTATTTTCAATATATTCGGGGGGTCCAGAATTTATATTCACTCAAGATTTGTCTACAGCAGTATACTCGGTATTGAGAGAAAATCAAATTTATTAAAAGCTTACTACACAAGTAATTGACCCCGTAGTATTCAGCTCACCAAAAATTGGATATACTTATACCGAAAGATGTTACTTAAAAAATGATTGGTGTTTAGAACTATCATTAACAAATGCCATGGTGACATTTCAACCATAGGTTATATCAGAGTTAAATTAAATATTGCGTTCATAGCTAGATTTCTGTGAATGTTTAGATGAATTAACAATGAATAATCTGCAGTGAGTATGTCAATGGGTGTTGTAGAGATTATTGAATAGAATACGGGCAGATTTTGTGTGGCATTGGTAAGAGCAGATTGCAATCCTTTGTTTGTTTTTGGCTGTTTGGGATAGGGATTTTGTATATATTTTCGAAATAAAATCAATAAACAGTTTTGCCATAAGTGACCAGCTCCCAGAAGAAGTACCAACACTTTCCAGCTTTCTTCAGGAATGTAACAGCTATAGTTGTTGATGGTGAGGTCGTTGTTGATGGTCGGGTTATTGAAAGAGGAAAATTTCCAGGGAAAATTTGAAGTTTTTAGGATTCTATTTTTAAAATTTTCTCGCACAGCTCAATCTAATGGGGTTTCTAGAAACTTTGAGATAGTATTTCTTGAAAATAGTCAAACTGATTAAACCCAAAAACTATACAGTTCTAATGTTTTTTTTAATGCTGCTTAACGACCCCACCACCAGCTAGGTTATACTGGGTACAGTTCTAAGGTGGTCAAGTCTACGTGTACAGAAAAAGTTTCATGTCGATCGGTAGTACAGTGCGACCTGTGGAGTGCTTAAAAACAAACAAACAAAACACAGACAAAGCTCTATAAGAGTGAGATGGAAATCTTCGCTATCGCTCACCTGAAAATTAAAATATCCCTTCGTGATTTCTGGAGTGTTGATGAAGTAAATTTGCAATTTCAAATGGTTGTGGAATGGAAATTGCTATGATCTGGAGGTAGAGGCGTTCTTTTGTCACCAGCCAGCTCTTGTGGCACAATTATATACAGCCCTATTGAAGAAAATGTGCAAGGACTTTGTTATACGTGCATCAGGTTCTCATATATTTAGCATAATTCAAATGACTTGTTCGGCGTTTGTCGTCAGACACAGTGGGTGTTGGGTAAAGAGACATACCGAGAGGGGGAGAGAGAGAGAGAGAGAGAGAGAGAGAGAGAGAGAGAGAGTCAAGATGAATGGATTAGGCAGTCGCCAAGATAATTACAGAGTAAGTACACAACTGAACAACGAAACAAGTATGATAATTAATCATTAAATCCAAATGCAGAAGAAATAAAATGTCGATAACTCTCTGCATGATAATTATCAACCTTGAAGAAATGAAATCGTTGATTTGCGTTCACTAGGAAAACGGTTACGCGTTTCCGTAGCGTTGAGCTGAATAAATAATATCAGATACTATTTTACCAGTAGGCCTACAGTCAAAATTGACATGATACATTTGATCAGGCCTATATGTACTCAATCAAACCGTATCTTGGCCTATGGACAACCTTCCTTTTATCTTGTGCTGGAAAAATTGACCAGTTCAATAACCTGTGGTCAATAGCCAGTATAAATTACATCCTTTCATCGTGAAGTTATAGATAGAAGGGTTATAGACTCTAATAAAATCTCAATAAACCCTTCAGTAGTAAAACTAAAATCTTTGATTATGTTTGTAAATCTTGGACCAAAGATCTGATCTGAACTCAATAATGTTACTTTTTGTTCAGCACGATGATGTACTTGTTGCTCACGAGATTTAGAATTTTTTATTTTATAGTTAGTTGTCCATGGGTGACTCCAATAAAGCGTGGAGACAACATAACTAAATCAAAATATGAATTGGAGGGAAACGCTATAAGCGATACGTTGAGCTAAAGTACGATACACCAATGCCAACATGATGTCTGGGTAAAAGCTGAAAAAGCTTTTGACTGGACAATAATGTTACGTACAATATTAAAAATCATATTTAGTAAAAAGTAACCTTGGCGTAATGTGTGTAACGGTAATCATTATTCTGTAAAAAAATGTTAGTCGCTGTTATTTGTATCACCAAACTGATATATCACTAAATCGTGCGCTCTCTTAAAATGATTAATTAATTAGTTTGTTGAATTAATGGTGCTTCAAAGGTATATGTATACTTATATAACTCCCACTTTCATTTGTTGGAAACACGTTTTTTAATTATAAATTACAGTAGGTATAGAAGATAATTCATCTAGTCATATATATGAAATATAGTTTGGTTAATTTGTACTGAAGTTCTCCATTTCGTTTTATTTGTTAGCATGCCCACCCCCAACCCCGAACTTCTAACCAGAAACTTGACCACACATCTAGCTCGTATCACAGATTTATATGTGGCAATGATTAAATCCAATCCATTCAATATTATTATATGAAAAGTTCAAATTTATTAACACTTCAAAACCTCATGAAAAAATCACGATTCAACTAGTAAAATGATTGATAATAATCGTCAAGATCTTATTCTAGATTTTATTGGACTCGTTCCGTAGTTTCACTTTCTGTGCAGATGTGCTTGCTATGCCGACCCGGTTTTCAACCATCAAACGCAGATGTCCGCTGCGGTATGCTCGATATTAAATAATGTTGAGGAAAAAAACGTGTTATTGAACGATTGCCATTTGCAGGGATGAGTGCGTGGTTGTTACACTTCGTCTTTTGATGGTCTTTTCTTATGGCAGTTTTCAACCACACCTATTAAGTGAGTCAGTTCTCTTTCGTACCAGTGCTGGATGAACGAAGTTCACCGATCTTCCAGTATGGGTTATTGTATGTGAAACGTTAGAACGTTTCTCGAAGGTGTGTACATGGCGACCTTGGTCATCCGCTCCTAGAGCCTTATATATATTGTCTTGTATAGTCTGGTATACTTCTTCTTCCCGAGGAGTGAACTGAGAACGTTTTTCACATTTTAAATTAATTAAATCCATGTTTTTTTCAGATGTTTAAATGACGATGCATGAATGGAAATTATATTTAAAAACAAGTGTTTCAAATTATTACAAAGTTCCAAATAGTAAGAGGTGCAAGCTGGGTTCGCCTCTTTCAAGTGATGTCGCTCATTGTTGGAAGAGACAACAATGTTCTCCAACTGGTGTGAACCAATAACAGTCCTAATTCGTTAGTGTTCCTCATATGCTATACTCACTTGCTACGATTGATTGTTAGTTAGTTATTACTTAACAGAGAACGATTATGTTGCTTTGTTTACGGCCTCCAAGTTCAAAAGTCACAGATAACTGACAAGTGAATTCAGATTTGTCGATATATCTGAATGATCAGAGTGTGTCTCTAATAATAATGCCCAACGTTTTGGGAAACGAAACACAATCACATTTCTAAAGAACTATTTTCTTGATTTATTACTGTTATTCCTTTTAGTGTATCATTTGGTAATTATTCTGTGTTAATTAAACAAAGTTATAACAATAAGCAATCATTCCTATCCAAGTCAATCATGATTTATTTATGATTTTATCTATATTAATAAGAAAAGTAATTTTTGACGTTATCAGTCGAGTACAGAGAGAAATTTGCATAATTTATTTTCATCTGTAAGCTGTAATTCAAGTAAGTGGTATATCAGTAGTAAATTATCAACAGCACACCTAATCGTCTGAAAAATCTCACTCTTGTAAGCTATTTCTATTGTGCAAGTTATTGTAGGCCTATACGGGGGTCGTGGGTCGCATCTCGGCTCTACACATGTGGGTACTACTATAGCTGGTTAATGTTTTACCGTGCATTGTAGGCGGACATTATTACATATATCTATGTCTATATTCACGATGTGAAATATAGTCGATTGATTCAGTATACATAATACACTCACTCACTCCCCTTGTGTGTGTGAGATGAACGTCTTGATAACGTGCCCTCGTGATTATAACGAGTTACATGCTAATGGACTTGGATGCAATCATACCTGCACGTGTAATTAAATTGCTCGTGATTCAATTTATGATGTGCAGTATACCCTATAGTACTTAATATTTTATTAAAGTGTCTTGTATTTGACTACTGTATCAATATGTGAGCCCTCTTTAGCCGGGCATCTAGCCTTATACGATGCAATACACCTGCAGGTCACCTCATTGCTTGAAAGCGTTAGACGTGGGTGGTGGTGCCAGGTTTTTTTATGTTTTGTTGGAAACGAGGTATAGTTCAAAAAATTAGTGAATTGCCACAGAAGCGTGGTATCTCCATAGGTCTAGTTGAAACAATTTTGACACATATATGTTATTGATAATATTTCCAATTTCAGAACCAAACGAACCAAACCAGTTTTTGTTGAATTGTAAATTTGGTTGAAATATTATAGTAATTTACAATGTAATTATAAGAAGGTCTACATCTACTTGCTATGAAGTTCAGAGGTATCTTATAAATTTAAGTATAAGTGTAAGTTGTAAGTATTATATGTATTCCTTTTAGATTAAATCTTGATACTTTTGTCTATCCCTAAAGTGGTCGAGAAAGTGGTTGATCAATCTACAATTTAAAATTCATCACGAAGAAAATATGCTGATAGTATACGCACTAAAACTCTGGAGGACAAAGACGCACTCCACGCATCTAGTCTATGAAAAAAGTAGCGGTTCAATGTGCGTAGGTTTTATTTGAATTGAAATTGTAACTTCGAAAAAAGTTGTAGGGTATGTGTACGCAATATTCCTCATTATTGAATCCTAGTCATTGTAACGCAACCCTCAGTGTATCTTGGTCCTTGTCTATACGGTGGGCTATACAGTGCTAGCATTTTAGCGGTGATCTAGTCGTGTTTTAGCAGCCTGTTGAATCATTTGTTCATGGTAAAATCATTTATATCGGTCAATGTGTAAAATCATAGCCCTCTTCACCCACATTCCGCAATGTCGTAGTTCGTAGTTGTATTACTATGTCTTAGTTAGCGTCAAATCATAAAAGATTCAACGAAGAAAATTGTCTTTTCGTTCCAGAATTTTCCGCTTATGAATATTCCATTATCTGCGTGCTATATATAATGCGTTTCAGAGCACATAGCATCTTGCGTATATACTAGAATGTGCGCGGTATTGTAATTTAGATTCCAATTTAGATTGCAGGTGTAAAATTTCAGCCGAATTCAAAGTTTTTGCAATGTTGGCTCGTTATGAAGCTATATGTTGTAGATTATTAAAAAAGGTGATTCCGCTTCGCTCTTCTCTATGGCTATATTTTTATTTGCCATAGTGTTTGCGTTTATACCTTACAAGCATCAAGTATCAACAATATCAAGTGAACGGTCAGTTTTTTTTAGTGAGTCCACATGAATATCAAAATCTAGAATATCTCTGAACCTTGAAAATGGAACAAATTATAACTAATTGTTGCACATATTTACTACTGAAAAATTGAAATGTCTCATTTTTTAGCTGTGTAGCTGTGTTTCTGTCTGTGGTCGAGCCCCGACCCCAATAAGTTCAAACCGATTTCAGGAGGGTGTACTGGTTTTCGTACATGCGCTTGCCAATTCTGCCGACCATTCAAGAAATGCTGAAAATGGCAAATATTTTCAAACTTGGGAGAGGGAGAGCGAGAGCGAGATAGTATAATCATTGGTAGTGCGAGTGTGAGGGGATGCAGTGAAACAGACAAAGAGGATCGAGAACTCTGTATATGTTCAGTTTAACTTGCCAAGTTGAATATAAGAAAAGGAGACTCGTTTTGTTGATAATGTAGGCGTATAAAGATAGACAAAGAAGGAATGAGATACGATCAAACAAGATCTGGTTAACAAGGTAAGAAGGAATGCTGAAAGTTGAAAGCAAAAGTGCTCGAAGAAGTATCGAGTCCGAGACACTGCTATGCTGCGGGTCGAAACAACCAAGCGTTACTACGATCAGATAGGGGAGACATCCGATCGTAACCTCGCATTGTAACTTGTCTAACTGTACTGGTGAGATTTCTTTTACCACACGAGATGTCAACTGGATTCTCATTTGCATTCGTTTTTATTATTCCATAGCGAGAGTAAGCAATTCCTTCCGTGGTGATCACCTTTGTTATCATTTATGATGAATCGTTTATAATGTCATTCTTGATTATTGTGTGCTTAACGACCCTATCTACAGTTATGCTATTTGCACAGTTATTTGGAGGTACGAATGAGCAGGTGATAATGAAACCTGTGAAGTGAAAGGTCTTTCTCAAAAACCCATGCCATATGCGTGACATGGAACCTACGCTCAACGGTGTATTCAAATTCTAATGCTGGGGCTTGGTTGACCGAGGTACGGAGGGCGGCAACGTCATTCTTGTATGTATTAGTAATCTATATGCGAATAGCTGGAATTACTTATTTAATTAAAATTCACGGCAGATTTGTCAAGTTATTCTCTCTGTCTTTCCTCACTATTGTCTTTTTTATTTCTTTTTATACTGGCAAATGGGGTGGAAATTATATTTTTTATCATCTTTATAAAATAAATATTATAACTATCAATGATAAATCCAGTATCTACATTTAAAATAAAAATATATCAATTATATGTCAACATTTTATAGGCCTACATATTTTCTAAATGCCAAATTTAAATAATGCAATAAATAATGTGATGCGTTTTTAAAATATGGAATGTCTTATTGAGACTGTCTCTCATCCTCACTCTCTCTTTCTATTTATATATATATATATATATATATATATATATATATATATATATATATATATATATATATATATATATATATTTATATAATATTTTTTTATACATATTTATATTTATAAATTCGTACACGTTTATACCGGTATCTTGAGTTGTGTCATCTACATTATGCATTTTGTGCACGCATTTTTCATTCTAAATGCTACTTGACAAATGAAATTACCTTATACATGGCGTTAATTGAATGATCTAATGGATCATAGCTTGTAAAACGGTCAAACACAAGTAAGCTACTAAGTTGTTGCAACTGTATTCAAATCATGTAAATGAGGTCTCTCGTAACAATAATAGTTAACAATAGAAATTAAAAGTAATCTCGTGAGTATAAGTGAAGTAAACGATAAGTATGTGTAGGGTGAAAGTTTGGGAAGCAGAAAAGGTGTCGTTCAGTCGTTTGACCGTTGTTTACTTATCTCTGCTTTGTTCGACTTAACGACTCGTTTACATGAAAGCAAGAGTGATACAGTGTCAGGTGAGGTAATCGCTGGTGCGCACGCCTATCTGCGCATATGTCGGGCCTGAAATCCATTCGATCAACTATATGGGTGTGGATAATTGGGTTGTATGTGTATTAGAAATGAGTTGTGTATATGTTTAATAGTTTGCATGTATTTAGCGGGCACGATAATGACAATGTATGAGTGTTATATGTATGTGCTAATAGTTGCACACGTGCCCGTCGTCCGTCTGTACCGCCCGTCTAGTTCACTTAATAGTATAGCTAGCTGTTCGCGATCATTCTTTTAATCAATCTGAGCTTTCAAAAGCGACTATTAGCAGCGCACTGCACACATTACTTGATTGTTTCATTCGCAACTAAAAATAGCACAATTAATTCAAGATTATATCTGTAATTCCATTTAGAAAATGATGTTGATGAAAACAAAAAAGGTCGGCGATAGTAAGATTCGACCGAGGGGTTAACAACTCCTGAAATCAGGTGTACACTTGCCATGAAATTCCATGAAATCCCCTTGAAATCCTTGAAATCACAGAATCCCTGAAATCACCTGAAATCCCTGAAATCCCTGAAATCACCTGAAATCACCTGAAATCTTGAAATCTGAAATCAGGTACACACCAAGTTTTCGAGTTGTAAACCCCTCTGATTCGACGAAGCAACTGTCGGCTCCAAAAGCAAGCGCCTTTACGCATCATAATAAACGAGAGATAGGCCTATCAGTGCACGGCTGTGTTTTTTAAATTCTCTTCTAAAAAACACGCGCTGGCGGCCAACGAATACAGATTATTTTAAGGGAATCAATCGTTGATTCATCAATCGTTGACGCTAGGCTATAATTCATGTTTTTGTTTTAGAAGGGGACATGTCGCTTATATGTAAAAATAATTATGGTACGTTCTGTATATTTCCGATTGTTGACTCAGCAGCATCAACTATTTTCCGTGGCTCTGGAACTATTTTTAATGTATTACTTGCCGTTAAAATTGGAACATACATACATGATCATTGTATAAAAAAATAACATCCAAGTTCTCCATACAGTATCTGAATTTTTTTTTCAAAAATATCATTAATAATTCTGTGGTGTAAAACCCGAGAGTAGAAGCCGTCATGTAGAACTTTTCTGATCACGAGTAGAATTTCATTCATTTTCATTTATACAAATAATTTCCGATACAAATATAGGCCTACTTAGCGTTTTTTTATTATCCGCAATAAGTTTATGAAATATTTTCAATTAATTTGTTACTCGTTTCCGGATTATTTCAGAGGCAATCATTTCCTTCCCCGTCGCCATTTCCGCCTGGCGGAGGTGTGTATAAAACCACGAATCAACCGAATCGTGTCCCTGAACATTCGGAGTGGATATTCCATGTTTCTTCACGACTAACGAGACAAGCTGCATTAGGAGCTTTGCAATTTCCCTTTTAATACATTTTTAGCTCTTCATTGATTGATTTTCATCTCAAAATCCAGTATAAAATAAACCAGTTTGCTTGCTTTTGATTAGCGAAATGCTGAACGAAAATTCTAGTCGTCGGTCAGACTTATGTCTGATAATGTTCGTTGTGCGACCTATATATTATGAAAATTGCTGTAGATTGAGCGATGGCTAAATAATTGATTTAATTCGTGTTAAATAAATCGTTTTAATTGGTAACGCTTATTACTTACTCATAAATAGCTATAAAGGATAAGTGTTTGGATATGTAGGCCTCACCTTTCTCTTTCAACCCTTGAAGCTCTTTCATTAACTCTTACTATACCTTCATTTGAATAGCTATATATTTAAAAGCCAGTTTTCTTGAATTTTTTACAATGTGACGAGTTCAAACTCATCGTGTGGCTTGAGCAACATTTTTTTTCTCAAACTACTTTCAAGTTCAGCTAACTAGAACTAGTTATAGTTCAACAATATTTACATTTTAAATGATACCAAAATGATTAATTTTTCAATCACGTGGGCTTTAAACTTATTACTTGATCGATTTATCATCCAACTTTGTGTTTTAATATTTAAAATACAGAAAGTCAGAAGAGCGTGGGGGTCGTTTGATCGTTATTTGGTTGACTTGTGAGCGATAACGAGTGACATGAAACTAGACTAACGCAGGAGAAATGTCTGCAAAAAGGTTTCAGGTTAACCTGAATGTGACAAAGATATAGGTCAATATTAATTGCTACATTGATTGGATATAATTTCAGTGATCATTTGTAAGATGTTTATCTTTCAATTTGTCTTTCTCAAATTGATGTCAACTTGTCAACTGAGAAAGTCATCAGAATGGACCTCGGAATGGACGTCAAAATATCGCAACAATATGGCTTTTTTACTTGAGTGTTGATTTATGCATTTTTTTCCCTTGGGATTATGATACTCGTGACTCATAATATTGTAAATAGTCGATGGTCAATTAATTGAATTATTATTAAATCGTTTATTAATTCTTTCTATGAGAACTAAGATGGGAGTAAAATTGTGATCCTCATTGATGTAAACGTATAGTCGGCGCTATCGGCGCTATCAGTTTTGTTCAATTGTTGCAACTGCTAGGGAAATCGCGTAGGTCTGTTATCGTCCTGAAACGTATCTAGGCTTGTTTTATCTACCTGGGCTGGCATATAATGATAATATGCATATGTACGGATCTTAGTTGGACGTGTGTCTATAGCTCATATAATCTACACGCGGGGCGTCAACGTTTCTAGCTCTAAAAACAAAAATACATGCATAATACAGAACATTGCACAGTGTGCTATAAATCTGACAAGATACGAGTGATGACGCGATAGATGACTGTAAATGTCTTGAGACGTAAGGTAGGTGCAGTATGTACACGTGGATGCAATATGGCAGTGCATACTTTTTTTTGTCAGTTTCACTTTTAAATCTTGGCAGGGCGTGGATAAAAGTGAAATACAAGTATAATTATTATTGGTATTGTCTTGTTATAATATAGCTGATAAAATACGATATGGCATATTATATTGTATATTATATTTTTGTCTTGTAATACGTAGGATGGAATTTAATGTGGGTTTTGGCTTATTACCATTGCACAGCTATGAATTGGGTGTATGGATTAGGTTGATATGCCGATGTGCATATAGGCTCAGCATGTAGCTGGACCCTTATATACTGCGACTGACACTTGAAATAAGGACAGTATATGGGATATTTTAGCCATGTCGTAGATGGCGTAAAAGATACGTCTCGACCGGGAATCGAACCCGGGATTGCCGGTCCGCTGCTCTCCCACTGAGCTACCGAGATATTACTCTTATTTCACGGCTATATTTAGAGTGACGACACTTCCTGGGGCTAGCCCTATCCCGGTCGAGACGTATCTTTTACGACATGGCTAAAATATCTCACATATCTCGATGTTGGATCGTATCAAAGAAGTTTAATGATCACAAGGACAGTATAGTTTAATGTATTACTGAAGAAATTCTCGGCAAAATGTCAATTGTGATGAGAATTTCTACCGAACCATTTGAGGATATTGACCCTGGTATTATTCGTACGTACTACGTAGTCAATTATTATTATCCAATGATGAGTTTTATACAATTGAAGATTTCAGAAGACGAGACTAATCAACGGGTACGAATTCGCGTCGTACATTTTATATTCACGTTTATCGAAATTCTGCGAAATTGCTTATGACTTGAAGGATGACCATATGTAAGTCTCACTCTATTTTGCGGAGGAAATTACAGCCTTGCAATTTACAAACAGGTATAATCAATCTACCAGGCACGTGATTCAAAGTCGTATGAAAATGTCAATTAAGAGGGCACTGACGTTGATATCGCGAAGTTTTAATTTCTTTAGCGATGCCTTCGAAGGGTATAATATATCGACATTCTAAATTGTAACTCTAATGTATTTCTATAATTATTGCTTCAAAGTGCATGTACACGTGCGGTCACATAATATGTTCAGTTCGAAATTGAAATTTTAATTTAAATATAAAGTCTATTGAACTAAAATGTATTCAAATGCATTATCCGTTAGCTTTTTCATGTAGACTATATGGGCATATTGCGTACCCAGCACATTATCTTCTAGTTTTGGTGCGTATAATATTTGTATATTTTCTTCAGGATGTATTGGAATGTAGCTTGATCGACCACTTCATGAGACCGCAACCGTAGCTATGAGAAATATTTTACTTGTAAAACGTATAATTTCCACAGGCATATAACAGCTAAAAACATTTTTGTTTTCTGGTGGATCTGTCAAAATATTAGGATCCAGAGTTGAAATCTTGATACATATCACTTTTAAAATATAATGTAATTTGAATGTATGCCTGTATTCTTATAAAATTGAGAATTTTGATATCGTATACCATTCTACAAAGCCTCCTACAGTAAGTTATGAAAATAAAAATATATTTCGCAAAATTGACTCCCATGCGTTCTTAATCGCATATTATTGTTCTCAATTGAAGAACAGCAACCTTCGATATGAAGCATTTAGGAAGATGAAAGGCTATCCGTCTACCATAAGTGAAATTACAAATTAATTTAATTATATTATCCTGTGTAATTTACAAGCGAGTATGTCATGCATTGTTGTAATATCGCAATAATTATATTACATATATGCATATTACGATACGAATAATGCTGCATATCGGATTGTTTTTCTTACATCATAAATCCAGTTTGTGTGTATGGCGTTTAGTATGTGCCTCACTCATATTATAAACCCTCATTTGGTGTTGATCGTCGTAATAATGTACGACAGACAATTGTTTCTCTTGAATATATCTTCTAACTTGCAATTCTACTTCGCACGCCTTGACACCGTTTCGAGAAAAGAGCGTAAACAAAACAAAAAACCGTATAATTTTTTATATATAAAATAGAATATTTTATTTTATTTCATTATTTCTTCATTGCACGTCAAAAGATAATACATTATGTATAATATGTGTATTCTCATCGCATCCAATTCAAGTGATGTAATGCTAAGAAAGCGTCTCGCATAAATGAACATTTATTAGACAATTGTAAAAAAGATTAAATTTCATTGGAACGGAGAAAAGATTTTTTTTTGTTATTTATAGTTTTTGCATATATTTTATTCTATTCGCAACGGCGGTGCAGCGAAAAATTTGATCAAATTCGATATATTCTCAACGCTTTCGCTAAACGCTGAATATTTAATTTTCTTTCGGTAGAACTGGTCGAGCGACAATCCATTATGCTGAAAAAGGTACTCAATCAATGTGTATCAATTTGAAGAATTTGGTACTTCAACCCGTCTTGAGAAATGTCTGTTTTAAAAAAATCTCAATTTCGTTTCGCTAAATTCAAGCATACTATTTTGTAACAAACAGAATAGAAACAGAAAAGTAAAGGCAAAGGTACAAACTAATATTTAATTCTTGATTGAAAAACATAATTTTGGGGCCATCATTTCAACAGTGTTTTGACATTTCTTGAGAGAATTTGATCAAGTAATACCATATCCGAGATGAAATACCACATTTTAACATTTTCGTGTATACCTATACTACTTACACCTACGCAATATAATCACGTCGTTTTCCTAGTCTTAATTATCCCTGCAGTAAATCAGTTATTCTTGACGTGCGACGAACGAAGGTTTTTCACATCCTGAATGG
Organism: Brachyptera putata; assembly: GCA_907164805.1. Classification (NCBI taxonomy): domain Eukaryota; kingdom Metazoa; phylum Arthropoda; class Insecta; order Plecoptera; family Taeniopterygidae; genus Brachyptera; species Brachyptera putata. The sequence continues at coordinate 10,370,795 of OU015468.1, read as the reverse complement.
TCCATGCAGCAGCTCGCGAAACGGCGAATATCAGCGAGAGACATTTGCCTATCCACAGGCGTAACATGACCCGCCCATGCCATACAAGGATGCTGGCCTTGTCGCAATAACAAGTAAATTACGACCTATCTTGTACCATGGTACACGACACTCATGATATTTACATTGAAATTTAGTTATTGTTATTTATTTTTTCTTGTTGTTCCATATTTGTCGAATCTTTGTACCTTTCTGATCGGACCAGATGTATTGGATTACATTGTTTTGAATGTTACTATTTTTTTTTTTTTTATATTTTGGATCAACGTCACAATGAGCACTCCTACCTTTTTTAAAAATCTAAAAATTTGGATTGAAACAAATTGGATTCAATAACATGCTATATAGTGACAGAAATGATCAAGATTCCGTTCTAGGAATTGTTTGATCTTCTAACGCACATTATCGTTACGAACTTCGATATATAGGCCTATGCACGTGGAACAAATCCGATTTGTATGGTAAACACCCAATTTTCTACTTTATTTTCATAATTCTTAACAAATTTTATCTTTCCCTATTTTTTTTTCCATCTCATTCAGTAAACAAACGTATAGGCCTAGTATTAGTAAGCCGTATCTACATGTAGTATAGGGCATAAGGCTTAACAAAACTCTAGGCCTATAACAATTTTTGATTCTTATCTTTGTGTATCTATGTATTTAAACAAGACGTGATTTTAAACGCAAATGAAAATGTTGAGTATAGACGAGTCGCCTTTTTACTCCAAAACGTTTATAACGCCACGTTCAATCATGTAAAGATTTCATCGTATTATACATATTGAATGGAAATAGACGCGCTTTTATTTCTAATACATGCTGACTTTGTCAAAAATTTATATTTCATCTTAAATATATTCTAAGCGATGTCAGTTTCATGCAATGGTTCAGATATATATATATATATATAAAGTGCTCCCATATTTCTGAATTGTGTCTATACCTATTAATTTCAAGTGAGTTTTAATGCTTTCGATAGCTATATCCAGAATTTATCGATTCTGTTTATCATAATATGCATTTCGTGTTCTATATATGTCAGAAGTAAAAAGTTTGTGTGGAAATCAGTTCCAGTGCAGCCATGAATAAACCTGTTATTTTATCAAATATATTGCATTTGATTGTACAGCTTTCGGTATTGATTTAATTTCGTTTTGGACACGATAATATATCAACTAATTTCTATCCATGCGGGTTCAATAATTTGAAAGACTAGTGACTTTTGAACAATAATGACACAAACGAATACCAAAACGAGACTCATTACAGCAATCAGTATGTGTGACTAATTTTTCAAATTTGATATGATAGCGTATGTATCGTCGTTTTGTTATTTTGCTTCGGTTTTTAACTATACAGAACCGTAAAATGTCGATCAAATCGTATCAATTATCATGAAATTACGGGTAACCACCCAGATGGCTCGATCAATTATCGCTAGCGGTAGAAACTAAGTCACCGTTGGGCGTGGGTTCGAGTCCCGCATAAGGCACGGGTTTTTGTATATGACATTTCACCTAGATCATCACTTCATCGTTCGTACCCGCTCGTCGTACCCCTATATAATTTAGCTGTTGGTGGGGTCTTCAAGCAGCATAAAAAAAATTGAAGGGTCGGCCCTTCCAGCCATATAGCTCCTTCACGAGACCTAGACGAGTCGCGATGGCGATGTCGCCCCAAATTGCCGCCGACATCACGTATCTGGGTGCTCCCTAACCGCACCGTATCTGGGTGCTCCCTAACTACCACATATCTGGGTGCTGCCCTACAACTGCTACATGTCTGGGTGCTGCCCTGATCACGTGACCCGGTCGAACGACCGTCTTGTCTATCCGTTAGCACTGACTGTCGGCAGTGTCGATGCCTCATGCTGCGCCAGCCCTCGTAGGCCGGCAAATTCCTATTGATCATTTGATTTAATACTGGCAATGTATGCGTGTTGTAACTTTAAATACAATTTTTATAAGTTACCGTATGAACTATTGAAACGAAATAAAACTTGCTTTATCTATGGAAAATGCCGACACGATGGATTGACGTCTATAAATATATATTTTCGTACTTTTTTGAATATATATTTGCGATTTCTTCCCACTAGATATGTATTTTCAAATTAATAATATAGAAGTGATTGGTTTTACTTGTATACTATATGTGAAGAAACTCGCTCGATATGGTGTGGCCTGTTAAGAAAACAATTAGACATCTTGACCTATATAGATACCTCAAGTCGTTAAAATTGATATAATAACTGTTTTTCGCTAATAAATCGAGATGTTTTTCAACGTTTACGTTGTACAACCCTGTTGTTTGTAGCAAGTCCGTTACTAACACTAGCATTTGTAGATTCCCTACAAGTTTTAGTGGAGGTGCCATGTTGAGGAACCGGCACCTCCACAATTTTTGGTTTCTCAATATATTTTTCTCAAACAAACCACCCACGCATGTTCATAATCCTCGTCTCTTTCATGCGATGTATGATATTCAACGTAGACAATAAATAATAGTATTCAATTTAGCACACAGTCTAACTTAATTAAACTTGATATAGGCACTGTTTTTGTCATTTTTGTCGCGTTATTGTGTCGACCCAATTGCTCTTATCTCTCTTCGCCTTGTATGTCCAGGGTGGGCGACGTATACAATAAGTCTGAGAGAGTTGTAACATTTAAGTGTTTTCGTCAAATAGATTTATTATTTAATCCAGCCATTGTTTTATTTTAATTGTCAACATTGCGATTGCGTTGTTGATTGTTTGCGCTATAGTGGTCCTTGGGCGTGGTGAGGTGTGTGGGCATATATTGCCCAGCAGTTGACTTTAAGAATCGAAATGAAGAGTCACTCCGTCGTTGTTGTTGCTGTTGTTGTTGGTTAGTTGCTCCGTTTCGGCTAACTCTGACGTTGATTTCGAGAAGGCGATTCGATTAAGTTTTGATGGTGTTTTTAAGTTGGTAATGGTGTTGGTTCTATGAGTGTGAATGGCAGTAAGAAACGTGTTCTGATTTGACAATCGGGTTATCGTAGATCAGTGGATTAACTGGTTGTAATTGATGTGTGTGTGTGTGTAGGCTTAATTGGTTGCTTAGGTTGCCTACACAATTAATAATGAACTTAGTCTTAAAATAGAAGTGAGTATTCATTTGTCGCCCACACATTGAGATATTTTGGAAGTACACCTTCCTTTTCATTTGCAATTAATTACATGGAATTGTTACAACACATTATTGCATTTTTATTAATTTGATATGAAGAAATTTAATGAATGATTGATCGTTAGGTTTAATCGCACGACAACGACGGTGTCATTGTAAATTATTTTTTGAAAGAACGATGTTGTGTCCTATAAGGTCTTTAGTCAATTGTCCCAAGTTGTCGCTTCAATTAGGTCGTAGTCGTACACGTGTTCTAAAATATCTGAAATGTTCTTGTGGTTAAATTTTCGCCATCAGTAAATCAGCAATCAAGTAATTGGGTGATATGTGTAAATTTTCAGATGTTAGGCTCGCTCATAAACTCACAAAACGCGCACAACTCATAAAAACATCTCCAATATCAATTTCATCTTTTTTTGCTGAATTATACATTTCTGTCTTTATGTAATTCGATTGTTCAGTTTTTTTCTCAAACCAGATTATACCCCTCTATAGTATAGGCTATATGATCTTTATTATTGCAACTTCATACCTACAAATGCAAGTGCTTGAAAAATATAATGTGGAATGTTTAGCTGTGCTTTTTAAAACTATCTTGATCACAGATTCCAAGAACCGTAAATACATATGAATCAAGTTTCATATAATCAATGTTAATTTGATGTAGGCCTATATTGTGCAACATTTGTTTAGTTGGTTCATATATTATTTGGAAGAGTTACATTTTTGCAGAATGTGTCTTCATAGCTGTGTTAATTACCACCGACTATTTAAAAGATGGTGATGGTGATTGACACTACGATGTGTTCTGGTAAGAGCGTACTGTCAGATAGATGTGGGTTCGATTCTCATATATGTCATGGGTTAATTCTTTTACGCCATAGCATCGTCATTTTGTTTAATTATTTCATTTGTTTCATTTCGTCTTCCCAATAGCCTAACAGTTAGGGATGATCAATCACTTTTGCTCTGGATACTCTGAAGCTTCTGGAGACTTTCTTCTACTCTTTGTAGCAAAACAACTGAAACGTGTGGTCGAGTGACTAGCACACCGATCCGTCATTCAGGTGACAGGGTTAGATTCCCACTTCGGACGACCATCCTGAGTCATGACAAGTTTTTTTGGTTCCCCCCTCTCGTACAGGCTGATACTGGGATGGTTCTTTAAACAATGTGCCACGACCGACTCCTTCTCATCATCCAAAAATGAATAATAGAAAAACCTTCAATTCAATCATCTCAATCATCATTCACCGACGCCAATATATTAGTCATCATTACAGCGCCTCGTTAAACCCTGTATAGATAGAGAGCAGTAAAACGTACACGAGAGATTTGGAAGTTATAGTTCCAGTAGTGTCCCGAGGGACACTGTCGTTCAGAGCTGTCTGTGCTTCGCTTGTCATCAGCATTTACTCGTTCGTACATGGCAGTAATACAGGATCGTGAGACAGGATTGCTCGCGTTGACTGGTCACATCTCGACTTGACTCCTGGTACTCCACCCGCCGAGAGTTCTGGTTTCGTTCGTGGAGCGGAAGATGAGAACCGGGACGTGATGATCGGAAGGTGACGACTTTGACGAGTGGTAGATGAGGAACGGGAGATGATGAGTGGTGAAAGAGGAAAGTTAGATGATGAGCGTAAAGAAACACGCGATATCGTCGTGAGTCATAAAACAGATTACTCTCATGAACTAGCCAGCAATATTTAGGAAAACCCATTTGCGTATTATCTTGTTCGAATTATTAATAATAGGAAACGCCAGAGTGTCTTTAAAAAATCTCATATCATTCCATAGGGACGTATAGACATTTTCTGGAAAATATCACAGTATTTGACGTACATGGAAAATTCTAATTACTGTACATTAAATTATTACCTCTTGATGGGTATAATTATAACAATCCTGGTTCCCACATATCACTTATTAGAATGTTGATATCTTTAAAAGTTCACTTCAAATATTCTAGCAACAATCTAAAATCTGTTCCTTCCCTAACTGACTGGCAGGTAAGCTATAGTCCGACTTCACCTCACAGTGTCCAAATCGGTGCCACTGCCTCTAATCGTCGACTCACTAGAATTGAAATTATTTCTACTTCAGACATTTCGATCCGTAACTAACTGACTATACACATAACGAGTGAGGATATAATGGCTATAGCACTGAGTGACAACCAACGACATCGTAATAACGAATAATAAAATATATGTAATAATAACTTTCTCTTGGTGGCCGATGATAAATAAAATTACAACGTCAATTCGTCAGTATCAATGTGCATAATATACTTGAACCACTGCAGTTGATGATTTCTCAATCATCTGAAAATGCTGCATTGCAGCAAACTCATTAAACTCGACTTATTTAGTGAGAATAAACTTTGCTCAGAGTTTATAAACGTTCATGTATTTTTTTTATCCTCTCTTTACGATGGCGCTCGCCTATTCTATTGTCAGTATGGATAACGGTGGTCTTGCATACATAATGCTGTACTCATTAGAAATATGTTTGCATATATATATATATATATATATATATATATATATATATATATATATATATATATATATATATATATATATATATATATATTTAATTGTTAATTGGTATTGTGAATTCGGTATGACGGTCCACCTTTCATAAGATATATAATTATCACAGTTTCATGTATAGGCCTAGTTTATGCTGCCGTTAGCGCAGGCTTTGGGCTATCATCAAAGTTATAACGAAATCATTGACTTCCGGCTTATATATATATATATATATATATATATATATGTGTGTGTGTGACATGTGTGTACCTTCGTGTCATAATGCAAGACACGAAGGTTCCAGTGGTATCTCGGAACTATCGGCTGTGCTATCGGAAAGACCTTCGGATCAGCAAACTCATCAGTGCCTCTTATTGCCCACTCAAATCCTTCATTTTCATTTCCTCGTCTTGTCTCCATCTATATAGGTACTCATTTGAAACATTATTATTATTGTATACGCATATACCTCAAGAAATGATGTATTATTCCAATGACGGGACTGTTTTCATTTTACATTATCAAGGTTGGTATTAATCCAGAACGATAGATCATGTTGTTGTAATTACGAGGTGTAGGCGTATAATTAAAATGCGTGTGAGTATTGAGCATTGAGGTACACTAATTGATGTGATGTTTAAAGAATGTACAATGTAATTTGTTTTTCAGGCTATTTTTTTTTCTGTGAAGTTAAGTAATGGTATTCTATATGGTCTGGTGGATACTACCTTGGTATTATTTGGTCGTTTATTAGAAAAATATTGATAAAAATGAAGTAATATATATATATATATATATATATATATATACACACATATATGTTGTAACGTAGACTTTGAGGGCCGGAGGAAGATGATAATAAGTCACTTTTCGGTCAATTGCCCTTCCTTGAAACAACTGGTGGCTCTAAAAAGAGCCTTGGGTTTCGACGTTTCGGCTGAAGAAGTTCAGCCATCTTCAGGAGTCGTTGTAGGTGTGGTAGCCGTCCATTTAATTTTTCATCTTTTTTTTATGTAGTTATTATCATCTTCCAACTGAAAACTTAGCAATAGCAATATGGCAACCGGATATTATTGTTATTGTTAGTAATTCAGAGTTTCGAAATTATTTTAGCCCTACTCTGGATATATCTAATTTATATAAAAAAGATGCAAGTATTGTTACTATCCTGACATATGTGTGCATCTAGAAATTGTTCGAACGTATTGATCGGTTATTGGCCTCTGCGGCCTCCGGTGGCCATTCTTCGTGACCTTATCTGAGATACCAATGTGTCCTCCCACTTCGATTTGATCACCCGTGACCTTCGAAGAATGCCGCGCGTCTTGGGGTGAATTATACATTCACCCGTTAAATCAGAAGAAACGAGACTTTCCTGAGAGAATGAACTCGTCAAGGGAACGTGATTGGGAAGAAGCGAAGCGAATACATACATGAGCTACGATTACAATTTTTATTTTATCTTTATTTTTCGTCACAGCAAACGGTAAATATATTGAAATACTAGGAAAAAATAATGGTGGTTTGAGTTGAAAATTTTCTGATTGGGTTGATTGGCGTGAAATTAAGTCATAATCAGACAAATTTGATGGTTTCCAACATATATACGCAATCAAACTCATAGCCAATTTCACCATAATTGGATGCTAAATTTTGCTATTCAGATATTTTAATTGAAGTTATTTTTAGCGGGAAGCGTATATACTAATTGTTTATTAATATCAAATTTGATCAATAAAATAAATCAAAATGCTAGTATTCATTTTACATGAAATTCAATGTACCATTGGCATTTTTTTCAGATGATATCTTTAGCGGCCTGAATCAAGTTTTCACTCTTTCTCTTGAATGACATGATACGGACGGAAATCGTTTTTCTAATTTATTAATCAACGAAGAAATTCGTCCACAATATTCTGGTCCACGCGTTTCTCCGGCCATTGTTGCGTGCACCGCTTTTCCTAGACTGACTCGATCGAACGTCTTCCCTATCCATCAGCACTGACGGTCGGCAGTGTCGACCAGCCGATACTCTGGCAACAATCCATAGCATGTCAACATTCAAACTAGAATATCACAACATAAAAGAAAGATGGTGTTCTAAAAGTCTCCCCCGGGCTTATCTTGAATATTTCTAGTCAAGTTTCGGCCGGTTTCTTATACCCGAGGACCTTGTTTTCTAATTTACTTAATTTTTTAATAATTTTTACTTTCAGTCTATTTACAATTTTAATGGAGGCCATTACACTTTCATTTGTCCAATATCACTATTTTAATTGGAACTGCAATAGTAGCGAACTCTTGGCGTTGTTTTTAATAATTGACCTATTGTACGAGATTTTAATTACTGTAGCTAGTTCATCATACATTACACTAACTTTACTTTATAACTAGAGTGTCACTTCACTCATGCATCAACTGCATTAATCGACTTCAAAGTGCAACTAAAACTTGTCTTTGTCAATTACGTATAGAATGTACAATTAATTTCTCGGTAAATAGGTAATCTTATTATTCAGTGTTTACAAACTCTGAAATTGTGCCATCATTCGTGTCTCGGTGAGTTTGTTTATTGTATGACACATTATTTTACTGTGCAAGTTTGCATCATGTGCTCTAGATTGTGTACATTATTTGCATACATATTAGTTTATTCATATAGTGTATCAGTTACTTCTGACCTACCGTAGACATAAGGTTTCGTCGTAACTAGCTCGCCGTCCTGCTCTTGTTTGTTTTCTCGCAATTTCTTGTTGCAATGTTTCACGTTTTTACTTGTGTACGTGAGATGGTTAAACGACTAGGGTTGTTTTATTTATCGTTACTTGTCATAAGTAATACTAGTGTATCTTGAGGAAATCATAAGGTTGTCAGGGTTCAGATAATACATTAAAATGAAAAAATGTACAATTATTAGCACGATAGCACAATACTATATATATAACTATTACAATAAACTGGGTATGGTTTTATAATTGTCGTTAACTTGACTATAAACAATCTGAAAATTGTTGATGAATATTCTTGTTCCGTGAATTCAAATACGAGTCATATTGCACGTTGAAATATATAGTGTACATAATAAATAATTTAGTTAATAAATTTAGTCTCGTGTTCATTCTTATATTTGATCGCATATAGCGGTTGTCACTCGAGATATTTTGTTTTATTTTGGAAGCTCATAATTTTTCAACATCTTGAAATGTTTCCGTCATGTTATCATTAAATGCACTGAAACTGCATGAATGCAGATATGTTTTTTCATCAGTATTCGTATATACAGGCATAATAATTTATTTGTATTTTTGTTGGGAGTAATCTTCCACCTTTATCTTTTGTTTATATCATTAGTCTCGTATCTATTTGCGCTAGACCCTCGCTAGACCCTGCATAAATGCAGCTATGTATTTGTTTATCAGTATAGGCCTACTACGGTTCTTATTACAGGCCTAATAATTTATTTTCATTTTTATTGAGAGTAATCTTTCACCTCTATCTTTTGTTTGTATCTTAGTCTCTTATCCAATTGCGCTAGACCCTCGCTACTGAATTATTAGTCTGCGCAATGTTCTCTTGTTCAGAAGTGCAGATCATCAGATTGTTACTCTTGTTTCTTCCACAGCATCCCATCCCACTTATCGTCTTGTCCTCATCGGGCCGGTTTGGTAAGGCAGGGCAATTGCCCTGGGCGCTCACCGAACCTTCTTTCGACTATCGACAATCCTTTGCACAGTCGGTCCGATCGGATGCTGATATTTGCATGAGGAATTCAGGGGTTCATAGACTCGAGATTTCTCTCTCTCTCTCTCCTCCTATCTATGCTGCATTTTATTGGTTACGCGTGCAATCGAGTGAAAGATCGGAGTCGACTTTGTCTTGGATAGTTCACCAGGATTTATGTTGTTGCCTTGAGTAGTTTCTGGTAGATCATTTAAATATGGGTGAATTTCGATTGTAAGTTGTAGGCCTATCTGTGAAAGTAAAAAAAACATGGGACGAATATCGTATATTTCATGAATAAATGAATAAATACTTCCCCCCGAGGTTATCGTTATAACATTCATGGTTACGTCTATTTGGGATCAGCAATAAGCTACATGCGACTTGTGTTTTGACTAATTCTTGGTGGTTTCGGACTGAATATCCTTCTCTGTCTCGCAGTATCTTAAACTGATGATTTTGTTCGTAAGGACTGGGATGAACTAATGACAAGGAGATTAAAATGATGGATTCGCCAGTAAAAATTGCAGCCTTGCAGGCAATTCAGAATTCATAATATTATATATTACCGTATCAGTATACATTTCTTGGTATAGGTGTGATCATAGACCAATAATTACTATTGGTTTATGGAGTGATTACTCTTCATTCTTGTTGGTAGTAATCTTCCAGCTCAACCTTCCATCTGTATCTTTATTATCTTATATTTCCTGTAGCGGGTCCTGTAAATCGTTTACAAAATGAACGATCCTATATTGTCAACCTTCGCCTTAATAGGGGAAACAATGTCTTTCAAGTTTTCGATTTTAATGAAATTAAAAAAAAAATGACGAACATAGAAAACAAGCGCAGATACATTCTAACAATGCCATTATTTAAACCCTTTATTGTCGGCAATCCATATCACATCACGAAGTGTAGTAGGTTTTATTGTTCACTTCATTGTAAGATAATATTTGTATGTGTTGCATAATATATGTTATGCTTACATATATGTTATTGTTGAACTTTCGTTATCAAATAGGCATACATATATATTAGGGCCTATGTAGCCTAAAGCTATCCTGAACGATTTTGTAAACACAATGTTCTTTGTTATACGCTATTAATAAATAAATGTATGCAATTACAAATGTAATACAATTTTTCAGGTGTGAAATAGAATACAATCACCATTACATTGTTTCCACTATGACTTCGGAAAATATTTCTCTTCTTGTGCTTGAATCATAATTAATAATAGAGAAGTGTGGTCATTGCTGAAACTCCTGAAAAATACGCTGACAACAATTCAATCGTATTTAGTTCTTGATAGTTATCATTGAGAGTCTTTAGGCAATAGTAAAACATCTGTTTAATTTGCGATCCATGTTCTCATGTGCCTGCATAATCCTTGGAGTGTACGTGATTTGATGTCGTTGAATAGATGCGTGTTTTGTGCAACACATAATTAATAATGTATTCTTTTCTGTTTCAGGTAAGTCTATTATTCAGCCGTAAGCGATTATGCACAAGTTCGGATTGATGAAAGTAACTGCAACATCTGAGCTTTGTGTGTAAGTATAGGTGCATTTACTCGTCCTTATATACGCTACGCTTATATATACGCTTATATACGCTATTATACTACGCTACTCAATTCATTTTCTTTCTCTCGTTTCTTGTGGACGTGTGAAAAATCTGTTGCACATATAAGTGTATTTTGGAACCGTTGAACGCGGTGTATCCCTGAATCAAGTTGGCCCACGGGAGCTCGATTTTGAAAAAAAAAGTTCCTTTTAACTTGTAACTGCAGCTTTTAAATATGTATCAAGCTTCTTCATTTACCTTCAATCAAAAAAATATGTTTCATGGTTTCTTGAAAATGGTTTAATAAATATGTATGGGATAAAAAGCGTTGAGTATTGCTACAGAGATCGAATAGTATAGTGATTTGAAGCACAATATGTACCAAGTTCATAGATAGCCTCGGTACTTGTAAAACCGTGGATTGGGACCACCAACTTTCCGAAACCAACAATAAACTTCTAAATTTTGTTCAGTCAGCTCGACTGTATATAGATTATGTATACATCCTGTTATAAAGAGTACATTAATTTAAACACATTCAGGTCCAGATTTATTTTAATAGTGTATAATGATAGTGTTGCAAAGTGTTTTAAAGCGTGAATATTATCAGATTAATGTGATCTTGAAAAATAGTTAACCAAGTCAGTAGGCTATTTTTTTTTGTCAATACAATTAACTTGAATACTGTATAAATTAGGTATACTTCCGTCGTTGAGAGATGGCGGTTACAATCGACCGTGTCCCCTATACATCAGCACTTGACGATTACAGTCTCGATCCACCAGCGAGTGTGTTAATAATTGATCAAGTCGTTCTCGGTAGTAGTTTCAATCTGTCGAACCATGTGCAAATCTTCCAAATGTCGTTTTAAAGAAAGCGTTTCCATTTCGTCCTCATTGACGATGAACCCGCCTCATTCTAGATGAGATTGTGGCCGGCTGCATGGTTTTCACTTTCTATATTATCCAAACTGTTTGTGTGCCGATTTGTTTTGGTGATTTTGTTTTTATCTTCTACTTTTTGACGGTTCGATTCGTTCTTATGGTGATTTGTTCCATGTCGCTGCATATCTACTCGATTGACGTGCCAACTTGGAGTCAGTCATCCTGTAATAATCTGTGCTAGTATGTATTCGTATACCGTATACGTCATAGTTCAATGGACAGTTTACACGACTCGCCAGTCTATTGCAGCTTGATTCAATCCATTGTTTAATTGTCCGTCCTTGGATTAGTAATACTATTCACTTGGCTATAAGTGAACATAAATCAAAGTAATTTTCTTAATTAGTGCAGTTTATAATTATTATGAATACAACTGCAAACAGCGTAACCACGACTAAATTAAATAACTTATTATTCAATATCTTAATGTTGTAAATAATAGTTGATATGTTTTGGTAATAGAAATTACTGCGGTAATACAGCACAGAGAGAGACCCTATATATAGAGAGAGTTTCTTGGTTATTTTTTTTACACTTTTGTATACCTTATTAAACGTTGAATAGTAAATTGACTTCCTTATGATGATAATTGTATACATTTATGTATAGTGTTTATTTTTATTCACGTTTATTTGGTATTGTTGTGTTTATGAGTCGGAGAGTTTTGATCTATTCTATATAATTAAGCTATTTTAATAATAATAAGTAAGACAGAAACTGGTGACATGTTGAATCAAAACCGATCAAACCTACGTATAAGTTGATTTATGTAGAAAAAGTGAATTCAGAGATTAGCTATTATTAATTAATGGAAACAATTATTGTTTAATATATACATATGTATATGTAATGTGCAATCTTGGTTATTTTATAATGAGTTCATTGCAGAGCAGCAACTGCAGCATACATACGTACTTGCTTAGCTTGTTACGGCCTTAGTTTGTTGAAAGATCTAATCATAGTGTACAATTTTAATAATAGTCAACCCTTGTTGTGTTTGTTCACCTGATGGGTGCGGCCTGGGAATGAGAGGGTGTTTCAACTTCTTAGAACCATTATCTCAAATCACAATGCATAATAAAATTTACGAACAATTATTGCTCATGATATTTGATTTAAGCCGATCGTTCTTGCGTTTATGTATGTTATAAATATACATTCTATTTCATCACACAAAAACAGTGTGGTACTGATCTCTTCGCTCCTTATCGTACAATGTGAATCTCTAAATGAAAATATTAATGTCATATGTATTTTACCCACAAATATGGCGATTTTTTGCTGCAATATTTTCATTTACGCCTGTGTTTTTTTTTTTTTCGGAGAACACTATTACTATTTTTTATAGTTTTGCTCAACGACCCCTCCAACAGCTTGGTCAAATGAGGGTACGAATGAACAGGTGATAATGAAACTATGAAGTGATATTGAACACTTCTGCGATCAATCTACGTTTGATCGCACAATAGTGCAACAACAATAGTGCATAGTGCCTAGTTTTAACAGATTATATCGATTTAAACCGTAACGTCTTGAATAGCTCGATCAGTCTTCTGTTATATCATGACACTATTTTCGACTCACTAAATAAGTGACTAAGAAAATATATTTTCGGAGGATCATATCTTTTCTAACGAGTTACCAATAATAACTCGTAATGTCCAACGAGACCTATTCTTCCGTCCACTTTTACTACTTGGCAGTACCTACCTAATGTTTCTGGCTAACAAAATGAGTTTCAGTATTCACTCATATCCATAGGCATTACAATCTTATACTTAAGTCAGATGTCGGGAAGTAGTAGATAACGCACATTGTGGTTACTATTGACAAATATCCCTTTGGCTCGTCACGCTCTCACATTTATCAGGGTTCGAAAACCGTTTGGACACGTATTTTCATAAACCTATAAGGTAATCCAAAAATAATCCTTATTCCTGGGTGGAGGCTCGTTTTCAATCGAAATAATATCGATAATCGATAATCCATCGACCAGTATTAATATGTGTAGTCACAGAAACATCCATCTCGCGGATGAAACTGAAAGTGTCGTCGTGGAACGTGTTCCGAGAGTCCCTTGCTCTCTGGCCATCGGATGGAGCCGTGTGGATGCTGTGGCTACACGTTGCTATAGGAACAATTATTATCATCATCATCATCATGATGGTGGGTTGGTGGCCTTCAAAGCAGAGCTCTAGCTAGCTAGTAGATATTCTCTTCTACTCGACCCCTGAAGGCTCGCTTCGAACGGCGGCGGACTCGAATACCACGTCGTCTTGCTGTTTAGTTCGTACTTCTCGCTCGTTCGGTGTGCACGTCGATGCACGGCCACTAAGGTGACTTTCACCGCATGTTGCCTGCCATCAACACACTGGTCAACACTATGTTACGTTGTGTGTGATAAGTTTCTGTGGATTTATTAAAATATATACGGATTTGTTGATACAAGTGTACGGAAATCATGCGGGATTCGAGATAGTAATGCCGTATGTCAGGGAAATGTTACGTTTTGGATGTGAATAATAATTCAGTTTGGTGTGTAGTGTATCGAGACGGTGTATTGCGAACAGCATACTGGTTACAAGCCTGAGGATTTACGACGCTTTGGGGAATACAGTGGATGCTTTTTAGGGAAAACACGGATATAATGAAAAAGTGATAATTTTCTGTTCTTTTGAATACCAAATGAGTTGTAACAATATTGCTTTTTCGTTCGAAGCGAAGTGTTAAATATTCATCTAATTTTTAGTGTTCGTGTCTCGAATTGTTGGAAAAGAGGTGTATTTTTGTATTGTTTTTAAGTGTTAATGTGACGCCTGTGTTGTTAAATGGTGTGTGAGATGTGTGTATCGTCCATATAAAGTGGCCAGGTGTGTTCACCAGAAGGCGGGGACGTTTGCCCCCCCACCCCCCTCCTCTCTCGCCGGGAGTTTATAGTGTCTCTGATGCAGTCAGCATCCAATAATGGTAATGGCCTCTTGGTACTGGGCCAAGGGTATTAACCCTTACTGGCCAAACCAGATCAAATTCACTGGTAAATGGCGAAAAAACCTAACTTAATTTCATCGTAGTTTGATTTGTTTTCTCGACGAACACTCTAAGTGATAACATAGAGGTGTGGATAATGCGTGAAATGGATAATGCTCATTGAAAAACAAATGGATATCACGCTTTTACTTATTTCAACTAATTCACACGAATTGAAGAAATTTGTTAATGATATTGACTCAGTGGTTTATAGGCCAAGTGCAGTCAATTTCGAAATTAATTTCCTACGGCTATTGAAATGTTATTGTTGTAATTATGATAATGATAATTAATTCATCTTGAAGAAATTGCTAAATCAAAGTAATATTCTCACGACACATTACACTTGAAACGCGTCTGGCAATGATGATACAATTCACTACGTTTCTTTTGCAAGCTTCGTAATGAAGTCTATTACGTTTGAGAACCTCCGCCGCTTCATGGGCGGCAGGAAGAAGAAGGACCGCAACGAGTCTTCCTTCAAAAGAAGCGATTCTTTCAAACGAATTTCAATCAAACGCAACTACCTTGACAGAGGTAACAAAGCGAAAAATGTTCAACAAGTTGCATTACCACCGGTGCCACCCCCATCACCCCCTCCCCCAGCACCACCGCCCCCTTCTTCACCACCACCACCGCCCCCTTCTTCACCACCACCACCGCCCCCTTCTTCACCACCCCCAGCCCCTCCAGTGCAGGTTGTGAAGCTGCAACAACAGCCTCCGGTCCATGTAACCGTTGAGCAAGATGATGGACCAGAATCGCTAGTCATCGGTTATAATCAGTGGATTAAAGGTATGAAGACGGACGTAAGTTCAGACTACAGTAATCATAAAGTTATGAGAGTCAACACTTCCTCGTCTCTTGGGGATAATAGCATCAAGTCGAGAGTCAGCAATTCGGCGTCTATTGTAGAAGATAGTAATAATAAAATTAAGATAACGTTGACGTCGTCGAATGATGAGGTAGTATTCAAACCACGATTAAAACCGTCTCTCTCTTTGGATATTCCCCCAACACCTCCCCCTAGGAGGAAAAACAGTATCTCCGTGGAGTCTACGGTTGAAATACTGCGGTTTGAAAGGTCACCGGTGATTACTAGGCGGCGACGGTTTCGACCCTCGCCACCGCCCTCCTCCCTCGTCTTAGATCCGAAGTGTGACGATTCACGAACTGAATCTGCTCTGTCGATTAATCTTGGTCGGGTATGGATGGAAGCACCTTTAGCAATGGCACCGCGGAGTCTAGAATTGCCCCGTTTACCCTCCCCGGCTGAGATCGACGCTAAACGGGCACACCATTCACTTGATAGCGCACTAAAAGAGCGGCGTGAGGAGAGCGTCGGTTTGTGTAGTCGCCGGTTTCACAACTACCCTCGAAGACCGATGTCACCAACGCCGTTCATCATGCCAAACCCTTCGGCAATTAGTAGGACCAATTCCACCCAAACAAACTCCACTAGTAAGACCGTATCGTCGAGGGACTCTGCTGAACGAATGTGCTCAAGTAAAGATTCTGGATTCTCGTTCTCGATATCAATACCTCGCCTCACAGATTTCACATCTTCGAATTCAGGTGGTGGTGGTTTCTTTCGGAAGAAAAAGAAAACGGTGAAACCGAAACCTAGTGTGAGCAGGGATGGTTATTTCAAACGTACTAGCGGAGCAGGAAGGGCGGAGGCAGTGAAACGAAGCAGTAGTCGTAAGACGAAGGGAGGTCGGGGGTCACATCGTGGAGCTCGTAGTAAAAAAAGCCAATACGGAAGTACAGCAAATCTAGATCTCTATCAGGTAGTTTGTAGTCGTCCAGCAAGATCTATGAGATCATTGAAGTTGGATCCTATGATATTTGTAGCGCCTGAAAAGCGCAAACCAACGCACAGTTTGAAAAAAACGCCACGCTACGAAGTCCAAGAGATTCGTGACTATTGTACCCCGCGGGATACGACCCACCTATCTCCGATCAACTACTACGATGATGAAGAGGAAGACGAGGGTCTCTACGAATGTATATCAGGTGACTTTGACGAATTACCAATTCACGATTCCCCGTTACCTCTTGGCGACTTCAGTTCGTCCGATGACGACGATATCATACTCGAAGAACGTGATGATGTCGACGTCGACACCGAAGACGAAACGTATGTGCCAATAGGCGTATCGCCAGTACCTCGACGTCGACCTGTCCGGAGGAAGAAATCGACGCGCAAGAACGTGAAATATTTGGTGAAACCAATCCATCGAGCGCCGTCGACTCTGAGACGTAGCAGAAAGAATCTTAATAAGAAAATTACGAGTGAGTACAACCTGTCATTTTTCCTGGTAGCTTTTTATTTCACGCCTTTCCCCTCTATAGTCATGATAGGTTACCTATACAGTGTATTTTGTAAATATACGTTCGAAAAATCTGTATCATGAATTGGTTCAACTTCTAACACGCATCAGTAATTAAAGTTTGCCTAAAATATGATTAGTCATTTAAATGTTCAAGTTATGTTAGTGCAGTAAATATCTGGGACACTTAATCTTTAAATGAAAAAGAAAGTGCTATTATCTTTTGTTTGTTTGCTTACATTATCCTAACAAAATATTTAAATAAGCTATCTGTGTTAACATGCAGAAAAGTAGCTGCAATGTGTAATGAACGTGTACAAAGCCATGTATCTCTGCGCAATACTAGGAACACTGGGACAGCTATCGGCTATTATGCGTTGTTAGGTGATGATTAGGTGAGGTGACGAGTTGGGGAAAACAGTTTTACAGATTACTTTTTTTGTGAATTCTACAAATTTTACATTTGATTTTCAATATCTAAAAATGTTTTCCAGCAATTGTTTTCTCACAAGACCGAGAATTACAATTAGCAATTCAGGTCGAGAGCTACTCGTTAACATTGGTGACCAAGGGTGAATCCGTGAAGTGATTAATAAGAACTTTATATGTTCATTAATTCTACCCCTATATTCGATCTTTACCAAAATATAGATTAAATCTTGAATTATAACTATCTACCGATGGCTAGGCATCAGGCTACAGATCTGTGCAACCAGCAATCTATTGCAAACAAAACATCTGCTTTTACCGCAGTACATTTCTCACACATTCCTTGCATATTCCACTACACATTTAATGCATTAATTGAAAATATATACTTTAAATATTTTCATGCATGAAAACAGAATAAGCAAATATACTTATTCACGTAATTCGCGTATTTCCTCTGTCTACAAATAAGTCTTATTTGTAAAAGATATCTCTCACAGATCGTAGAAAACAGATCACAATAACCCGATGAACATTATAATTTGAAATTTATTCTCCATGAAAAACTGAAAGATCCAACAGTTCACCCTCATGTTTAATTCTTAGCTCTAGGGAGAGAGTCTGCATTAGGAATTAGCATGAGTTATAGGCCTAGCTGTAATCCAAAATTAAATGGAATGGAAGATGAATGTCGTAAACGTTGTCAAGTTGAGTGTATAGCATATGAGTGTGGTCTCGCTCGTATTATTGTAAATTTGTAATTCAAATGAATATCTATTTGAAAACCGTATTTCATGTTTTTTTATTACCCGAGTTTCAAGATATTGCCGTGCGTGCTTTTCATAGATTTTCTTTACCGTCTATTCTTGTGGGCACATGTGAAGTCGGGTGTTATAAATATGTTAGTAGGTATATATACATACGACTCTTCCATCTCTCACGCTCAAATAACGTAAAGCTCAGCTTGGCTGGCTATTTTATACAAAGTGTCACAATCACAATGCATATAATTTAAATCATAATAGAGCTCTTGTAAGACTTTCAATTTATCTCATTGCTCTACATGTACTGTGTAAACAGATGAGTTTTAGTGAAAGTTTTTACACCTTTTGTTATCCATCTTTTATTTGAACGTTTGTTTATCTTTGTAGAATATTATAAATTCTCCTCCCAACTGCCGTGATGAATACATCAAATCAACTCGAGGTCGTTTTACCACACTAAGTGTACTAGTTTGATTTTGATTGGTTTTCTAATAGATATGTGAGTGAATTATTTCCAAATACAATTAACACGTTGTGAAGCAGATGTGATTGAGTATGGCGTGTCATTACTAGTAGAACATCACTATATATGTACAGATTAAATCGAGTCGAGTAATTAGTATAGTGTATAAGGAAGAAGTATGTAAATGTGTCTACATTCGTTCTTTGTAAATTATATCAATATGAATATCTCGGTATATGACAAATTCTTTAAAAACATCTTTTATTTATTTTGACAATTTGTTTCGTGAGTTGATTGAAATTAAGTCCATTCAAGTTTGATGTTTATGACAAACCTAAAATCAAGATGCAATAATCCCCTGGCCCTATAAGTCATTCAAAAAAAATTCCTTGAAACCATATACCATATTGTTGTAACAGTGAGAAAATTTTGGAAAATACACTCGTATATTCGAATGAAAACATGGCGCTAAATTCCCTTTTTTTCATTATTGTGATTTTTCTTCTTACTGACGGACGGTATCAATTTTTCCTAAATCATCGGTTTGCAAGCAAATATTCTATGCAAGAAAATGTTCTATTTGTTTTGTGATCAAATTGAAGTACATTATCATGATCTTCTTGGTTTTTGACTATAGTTGATTTAAAAAATATTCTCACGGGTAATATTATACACACAAATACTAATACCAATTCATAAGGCCAACACATTCTTATACATATTTATTTTCAAAAACTTCTAAAACGTATGTATTGTATCGGCTTTGTATTCCTTGAGTGCCATTGGTTTTAGCTTCTAGTTAGCAGGTTGTAGATAATTTTGACTCTCATTCTATCAAGGTGACCCCTCGTCACCGCAAGGCACAGTTTTTGTTGTGATTCTAATATTATATGTATATCTATATTGTGTTACGTGGGCTCTAAACCAATTAAAACGTCTGTATTATAATATTCACAAGTCAGTGGTAAGAACATTCTACCACTTGTATAACCTTAGTTTCATCTGCAAGGACGCTAAAGAAGAGACTTGATCTTCTCCGAATTGGTTATAATTTATACACCGTATAAACAGTCTTGTAGTATTCGCAAGCCCGTAGCTAACTATAGAATTAATTATAAAATATGTGTCCACACGTGTGAAAGATATTGTATTTTGCTAGACTCTCGTCTAACGTTCAACTCGAATTCCTCATTCGAGATTTTTTGTAACCGTTGGTTATAGGTCCAGATAGCCAAAACTCTGTGGCTCTTGTTTTTTTATACTGTAATGATAACGAAGATCTATTGGCGTCGAATGAATGATTAATGAGATGATGGGATGATGAGATGAAGGTTTCTTGGGTAAATGGGAAGGAAGCGGTCGTGGCCTATATTGTGGGAACTATCCCGGCATTAGCCTACACTATAGAGGGAAACACGAAATACCCCTCTAAAGATGGACGGCGGTAGGGATCGACCCTGAAGTCACCGTTGGGCCTGCGTTCGAGTCCCGCTCAAGGCATGGATTTTTGCAAACGTCTGCTCACTCATCATACCTTCATGGTATCATAATCACGTGTTCATTCGTACCCCCGTATAACCTAGCTGTAGGTGGGGTCGTTTAGCAAACAATAATCATCATCTGGGGATGTAGGCGAAATGATGTAGGAAATACGAGACAAAAAATAGGTTCGAAAAGGGTTTCAGGTATTGTAGCCAGTACGGTAATAGACATAGTAATAAGGTACACGGCCAGCTCTAAACGTGTGTAATTTTCGAGATCTCGCGGTACACATGCCAGCCTCCTTCGTTTTGCTCGATAGCGTGCAGTGCACTTACGTACGAATACCGCAGTCATTTGTTCCGAGACAATTTTCCACGTATAACACTGTAGAAAAACCTGATGTTTATTCCACACGAGAAAAGAAATGTGGAGACGGGTAAAAGGCTTGCTCTAACCGCAACTATGGCGTCTGCATAAACAACCTGACGTGCCTGTTTCTCACTATACCTCTCTTATATTACGTATGTTATGTTATTTTGTACATGAACTTTCTATATAACTCATACGTTGTGTGTCTAATTTATTTGGACTAAAATTTGAAACCTTTTCACCTCATCGTTCAAACTAAAGGAAAAACCTTCACCAAGGAAGAGGTAGATAAAATTATACATCATGATACAACATTTTCATTGTGAATTTCCAGACAATTATTCCGAAATCATTTTTTTTTTACATTCTATTGGTATTGCTTATCACTGCTTTAGAATCTGTATCCTCACATGTCTGTATTTTCTACAGTCGTGTTTCTATGTATCTCGGCGAACAATCGACCAATTGGATTTCTATACGGTGTTAGTTAGTATATATATATATTGGAGAAAGTAGTTACGGAGGCTGTATCGCCCCGCCCTTGCTGGACCACTACTTCATGATTTTATAACAAGCATCTCAATATATCCACTTCAAAATGTATTGTTGGGATATCCATCTTATCATGGGGCAACGCGGTCATCCATTAAGAGATCTCGGTTCATAAGGTTAGAAAGGAAAGTGCAGTAGAATCGTATGCGTATATAAATATATATATATATATATATATATATATATATATATATATATATATATATATATATATATTAGTTAGTATAATATATAATTAATATATTTGTAATGTACGTAGTTTGAGGTAAAAATTCATCATGACTTGTACTGTGCTGTTCGTGATGGAGAAAGTTTTTTGCTATCGAGATAACTGAATAAACGTGAATAGCGGGTTCGATTGCTATAGATCTGGGATTTATGACCGAGAACTTGAAATTAAAATTGTTTCTCAAACAACCTTAACAACGCAGATTTCTGTGTTGTCTGATTGTTGTTTTTGATACCATAAAAGGCTCGTTTTCTGCCAGTGTGACGACATTGTGACTTTTGGTGTAGTCCTGAAAGCATATCGCTTGTGTTATTATGTAATGTTGGAATATTGGGAAATTCGCAAGGTTAATCTAATTTGACTAGCTTCACTTGAGCTATTTTATGATATGAAAAAACAACCTTGTAAATTGTAAATTGAAAGATTCTTAAAATAAAATATTGATTGGAATTGTTATTGTACATGCCCTTTTTGAACACTTCACATTTTCACATTTTCACATTCACATTTTTTTCATTTTGATACAGGGTCTCAACATGTGTAACATATATATATATATATATATATATATATATATATATATATATATATATATTCAGAGCTACATTTCCACTTCTAAAGATTAGCCTTATTGTATCAAGATAATACTAACATACTCATTTAGTATTTACTGTAGGGCCTACTTCTGACGTCGAATTTATTCTCTTAGTGTGAACGTCTTTTATATAATCCGTATTACTGGAATACCGGTTCAAAAGAGAGCTATATTATAAGTGGACCAACACAAAACAATATTTACAAATTAAATCTCCCCCATGACGAAAACATCTCTGTAATTATGGCTCGTGTTTTATTGTACTGTCCACCAAATAACGGCCCAACGGAAATAATACGTTTTTGATTCATTCCAAAATTACGGTTATCTACCAAGTTATTATAGTGTGTATGTGATATATCAAAACATGAGTCTAGATCTCTGATTTCTACGCCTGTTCTCACAATGTAGATGGTGCATGATAGAGCCGAGGCGTGATCTTTTTTGACCAAGATAATTATACATATTGTAGTTTGAATTTAGGTATTGGCCATCGTGTAGACTACAAAGCATACCTTTCCCAAGTTTATCAAAGAATTTAACTGTACAAATACTGTGAGCTTCCTGATCGCCAAGATTAAATTAACAAAAGAGAGAACTATATTGGTTGTACTCGTAGCTGTCTAGAATGTTACAGCCTGGAGAGACGGATGATGTAAACTGGAAAGTACGGTATTGTCAGGTGGCAATGTTTCATGTTATAATAATCTCTTACTGTGATGTGAAGCCTCACAATGATTATTGAGTGTGCCTGTAAGTGAAAGTGAAATATCGATTAGGTATCCGCATATCGCTCGTAATTATAGTTATACTTCGATGTCGAATACCATATGAATGGAAAGGCACGGTTTTACTGATACCAGGCAAGAACGATGGTGAATTAACTGTATAGGTAAGGTTGCGGTCACATCAATGTGGTAGATCAAGTTACATCGAAATGCATTCTGAAGAAAATACTGATATCATATAGGCCTACACTATAATTAGTAGACAATGTGCATACGCAATACACGCATTTTGTTTTGGAAATATTAGCAGTTAAATGTGCGTGGATTTTATATCAATTTCAATTTGATATGACTACAATTAAGTGTATACTTATGAATGGACACGAATAGGGTATTAATATGCAAGTGAAATTATAAATATGGATAATGTTCCAAATTATAATGAGTTTCAAATAATGTGGATATAATTTGGTATGTTTCCTTGTCATTAGCATACTCAGATACATGCTTAAAGTCCATGCTTGATTAAAGGTACATGCTTAAAGACCACTGCTTGTAGATATGATCGTACTTTTTCCATCTATTTTGAAGATATGTAATTGGTCTAGTTATAACAAAAGTCACACGTAAGAAAAGTTTGTCCAAATAAATTCAATACGAAATTAAAAATCCCAGAGAAAAAGAGATACTTGCTCAGTCATCAAGTTACTTCTGTGGAACCTGAACTCAAGTCTAGCCTGAGTTCAAGACCACCACACAGAAAATGTTTTGTCAAAATAATTTATCCGTCATCTACTCATTCTCATCCCAAATGAATAATTATCCTAGCTGTGGAACAAGGAAGGAATTAAGGATTGCATTAAGAAACATTGCATTTATAATTCTTGCAGATCGTATTGTACTAATTCAAAGCGTGTATACTTGGTATACTTACGTGTATAATTGTACGCATTGACGAACAACATTATAGATGTCATTCACTTTTCATTAACGGGGTGTTTACTTCTTCGGACATATTTCCTTGCTCATAAAAAAACCTCTTCATTAAAAAAATATATATATATATATATCGTTCAGAATAAATTACTCTCCAATTTGATTGTATATTATTATTTTGATTGGCTGTTTATTATGGTTTTGTCGACTTGATTTGCATCCTTTCCATCTCGGTATTTCTATCAGCATGGATGGTATGCCCGCACGGTCGAATTTTAATAATGAGGAAATGTATAGGAGACAGAGCGAATGTAGATGGCATGTGTGAGAGTGAGAACAAACAGTCTGATCTAACAGAAGCTATACCTCACACACACACACACACACATACTTATACAATAGGTAACGATACTTTGGTCAAACGAAATAACATGATATCGAGTCACGGTTAATACTATAACGTGACTTGAGACTTTATTCTGGTGTTTTTTCGGTATCGGTCGAGTGTAGTCTTTACATGTTCGTGTATGTAGGAGTTGTTGCTCCTCGTATTGTCTGTAACTCGATGATTATTGTGTGCTCCTACCAACAGTTGGGTTGTTTGGAGATAGAAGTGAGTGGATGGAAAGTTTCTACAACAGTTCTGTGCTGGACTCGAACCCACACCCGTCGTCACGGACACGCCAATCGTTACACAGGTGGCGATCATTGGCTAGTCGAAACTCGATCGATTGCTCGATCGATCGGTTGATTGAAAGTGAAGCTATTGGGAACTAGATGAACTTTGAACAACATAATTTAAAACAGTAGTAATTGATAATGTTCACTTTGACACTTCCAAACGTTTTTGAAGGAAGTAATCATATCGAAGTAATTCATGATTGTTTTTCGAAAGAGCGTTCCCAGTAATTATTATTTACGTTGGTTCATTTCAGATAGATATTTTTAAAAAGTAAAGACGTATACACATTTTTACTTCCTCATGTGTTCTTGATTTTTGCTGTATATCCCTCGACCCATGAACCCATACGCGCTGTTACAATGAAGCGATGTTTATATCGCATTACTTTAATACGTGGTTATGGTTTTCATCGTGAAGTTCATCCCAAGTGAAAGAGAAAGTATTGTGTAATCCAAGTGTGTGAGAGAGTGAAATAAACAGTAAATTACACCGTGATACGTAAGCGTGTACGGATGTGAGGATAACGCCCGCCTCCCCCATCATCTTTTCAAGGCTTGAAAACTTGTTTTTTTAACACACAATTGAATAAGCTTTCACGTAATTATTATTAAATAAGTGTTGTTTTGTTACGCTAGCTTGTTGGAACATCGTGCAGTGGTATTGCAAATTAAGTCAGAAGTCGATTAGGAAGGAACCGCTATGTTGATGCATGCCTTTTAACTACATGACATGATTTTCTGTTGGGCTAAGATGATTATTTTGTGGAATACACGAATTAGATAAATTATAATAGTTGATAATGCTATATATTTTTAAGGAATGTAATTCGATATCATTTTTCATGTTATTGTTATATTTGTTAATATGGTATTACAATTACTATTCGCGATTTTTTACATTCCCAATTACGGATAGGCCTACATCAAAGTAGAATAACAACAAATACATCTTTATTTAAATTATTATTAAAAACAAGTGCGTCGACTTACAGTCAATTTTTGGATGCGCGTAAGCGAAACTCAGTTTCTGCGTAAACCGAAAAAACGAGAATGTTTTTTTTGTTTGCGCTCTACATGTCGAACGAGAATATCAAATTTGAAGAACTTGATGGTTGACATTGATATTTTCACTTGTAATATTACGAAGTATTCTGGCGAAATAGTTTGAATCACTTCTGAGAAATACCATCTTAAAATTTTGTAAAACCCTTTCAGAATAACCCAGAGAGAAACATTTTGAAAGAATGAACAATTTCAAATTTTTACAGAATTTAAGCACAATAATATACACATTATTCAATAGTGGTTTCACACACTCTTGTATCAGCCCTTGTGAAGAAAAAAGTATAGTGTAATTTTTTTAGATCAATTAAACTCATTCAAAAGATCAACACGTAACAACAATCAAAACAACTATTGAAATAGTAGACCGGAACATCATTTAGAGCTGCCAAACGAAGGCAGTTACTCGAAATCGTTTCAAAATTAAGGGATGTGTACAGGCCTATAGTTTGTGAGTACATTTCATATACATATCCCGCTCCTCTGACATTTGCAACGCATGTTGTGTTTCCATTGTTTAAAATTACCAATTAATAACCATTGATTTTTTGGTCATCTTGTGTTTTTCTCGTGTATGAAGACATGAAACCGTTTTTTCATTTTTTTCCAATTATGAGATGATTTCTTCTTGACACTCAAATTCTCAAAAGTTCAATTTGCTCAATTTGTGTTATTTTATGTGTCAACTGTTTCCATGTGGATCCACACACAATATTGTCTTCGGCATAAAATCCCTGTACAATTCACAGAACAACACGTAGGCCATATGTTATATCGTAAAAACTTGGCGCCTCCACCATTTTCTTGTACTACGCTGGAAATCCCATAGCTTTGTATTCAGCTCATACCATACAATATCTGCTTCTCTAAAGGCCTATTCATCGTGTTTTAGTGTTCAACTTGATAAGAGTGACCCACTTATCGGTTAATTAATACAATAATATTGGACACATTTGTATAATCCTTGGTTTGATATAATTAAGATCTAAAGTTATTTCAAGTACTATTGAAATTACCTCATGTACCAAGGGTAACTTTATTAGCTGTCATAATATAACGTTACGCTTTCACTAAGATAACTAAAACATAAATTTCATGCGATCTAACTATAGGCGTATGACTGCTTGTAATAAGTATAGAAATGAATATGCAACACACCAGTATTACGTAATGTTTGCAGTGCATATATTTTATATATTATATAAATTATAAATACTTTTTTTTTGTATTGTGCAATTTCACGTCTTGAATTGGCCAAATGACCTATGCTCTATTTGAAATTGTAAACCAGATTTTAACTATCATTTCCGTCTGAGAATATTTCATTCTTCACGGTCCGCTCATCTCTAATTACTGATGGTTACACCGAACGGTGAATCTTGAATATGGTTATTTATGCCTAGAAGTTGAAAAGAGATTGGCCGATGTTTTATCTCCCTCTAGCCTACGGTGTGCCATACGGAACTAGCACGAATATATAAGGTATATTTACTTCAATATTATTAGTATTTTCACTATGATTTGTGTAATTAAGCGTGCAATTCACTTGAATATAAGATAAACAAACTGATAGTTTGATGAAAAATAGTTTGCAACCAGCAACTGCATACCATATAGCGGCGATCCGTTTTTGTTTATATGTAGGCCTACCTCTTTGGAAGTATACATGCACGAGTTTAGTGGAAGTGCCTGTATTTGAACGTCATTCAACTTTCCATGTTTCTGTTGTATTTGTATTTTTTTCTATGTTTGTTTATGTGGACCGCATTTTGTCTTATTGTTTCTCCCATTGTTTTGTTTTATACTCTTATATAATCAATTGGCTAGCCAAGACGGTGACAAATAATGAACTTAGTTATGCCAGTAAATATGAGTTATGCTATCTTTTATCATGGGCAACTGTTTTCCGATATTGGAAATACCATTATCGGTATCGTAACTGTTCCTATAGAGACCCCGAAAGACTTAATTACTCGAATAATTCTAAGTACTTTCAGTTGCCAATTAATAGCTTGCCTTGATTCGGCGTAATTAACTTGAGCTTGAGTTATTAACTAGGTTGTGGGAATTCAAATAAGTTACGTTATGAATTGGGCCTACCGTGATGCTTATCATCTGACATAACGTAATGAAGTTAAACATGGTAGTTGAACATACATTTTGAGTGATGTATTATCATTATTATTATCCGGTTCCGGTGTATTTAGACATTTTCATTTCATTTATTTATTCATTTTCATTGCCAATTGAGCCCACATGCTCTTTATTGCAGGAGATTATAAAGCAATATAAGTTATTAGCTCATGGAAAAAGTAGGTTTAAGGTAATTTTAGTAATACACTATAGTTGTGAGATTAAATAATTACCGCTTTGCTGAAAGGTAAGTCGATGAGTTCCATATTTGTAAACTGAGTCACAGATATGGTAATATGTAATTTTGTGAATAATGAATACCGGTATTCGAAAAACAAAAGATCGTAGAAGCTACTCTAAAGATTACATGATATAAATAAATAAAGTGTTCAAAAGTGGTGGATTATATTACTGTCACATTTACCGGTGTACCTTGTATTATATTTGTCTAGTTCCTATTACTATCATTTTCTGTTTGTTATACATTTGTTATTCCGTCATAAGTTAGCAAATTTTATTATAGTCGTACGGTCACGAAGCAATATGTTTTAAAATTTGATCCCTCAAGAAATTTGATTAATTACAATCTTTGTTATAATTTTATCATAAGTTATTCTGTCGGATTCATTTTTTCTTTTTCACCGAAAAAATCGTCAAACTACCCGATTTTGATTTCAAATTTGTATTTGATTGAATCAAACAATTTGCTCGTGGTTTATTTCAAATTATTTTAATTGTTCATTGACATGATATATAGGCCTATATAGTCACATTCACATTTGTCCCAACATACGGATTATAACAAACTACGAATGAAACTGATTGCCTGATGACCATCGGTGAAATTTGGGGTCGCCTTTTTACTTCACCACACTCGAGTTGGCGAACCCGTTCGACAATCTGTCAACACTCCCGAAAGTGAGTCTAGAATAATTATCGACCCCTTCATTTTACAAAGATCACACGTAATATTCAACTTTGGACAAGTATGAAGTTGTAACCCTATTATACCTTGCCTGAATTTGTTACCTTCGATTGTTAGCAGAATTCTGTTGTGTTGTGCAAGTTCCTAACTACTGCTGATGCATATTACGATATTAGATCTATTATCATCTAAGATGACGGACTATGACGGAAATTAGTAGGGAGGTGTAATCCTCCAGGGATATGCAAACCTTGGGACAGTTAATTTCACCATGCTATAACATCATCGGTTTGTTTAACCTATTTCCTTCTGAATATATATTATATACCGGTATACGAAAACGAGAACTAGCCAAGTTATCTAATATATATATATATATATATATATATATATATATATATATATATATATATATATATATATATATATATATATATATATATATATATATATATATATATATATATATATATACATATATACATACACAAACTTTGTTAGAAGATTCGATCTCTGGAGAATTGTGTATGAATGGAGATCAATAATATAGTGCTCATAGAATAATACCGCTAACAAAACTTGCTTATTCAAGTCTTTAAGTTATGACTTTCAGATCTTTCAGATAAACTTATATGGTATACCGTGATATATAAGTTCTGCACAAGACCCCTGGTGGTTATGTTTTGTGTCGCTTGACGCTTATTCGAGTAACATAGAAGTTGAATCAAATAAAGCACTTTTTAATTATATTGGCATACGGTATTATATACACTATAGAAAAGCAATTATACACATCTGTGAGTTTAATTTGACCGAGCTAATATTACCATGATCATCTTAACTGTACCACTCTGATGTATATTTGACTACATTGGCTTTATTAATATATGTTTTTTTTGTTAACATTTTTTGTAAACTAGATGCGTATTGGTATAGAGGGGTAATTCGATCAAGAGTTCATAATTCGACTTCCTTTTGTGAGCTCTACTGTTTTCATAGTATGCGGCCAGAAATACAAAACAAGACTTAGATAATGTTCAAGTATACATCATGCCATTATAGCCTAGTTATACACTTACATTGTGTAATACATTTCACATTTGAAAATAACAGTTCACATTACCGTGTTTCTATTTCTATTTTGTTTTATATTCATTGCTAGTTATTGTTGTACCCTAATGATCTGTTTGAAATACTTGTGTAGTCCTGATTTTTGTGTCCTATGATGCTCTCTATGGATTTGTGTAATGCATGCACAGCAGAATTTACAGTAAATCTGAAATGATTCCAGTGAATTGGTTCAGTCATAAATTGGAAAAGTGGACTGTGAAGAGTGAGGGTGAGAGGTAGGACGGGGAGGGGAGGGGTTAAGTAATAGTATGTAATATAATGACACATCAAGTGTAACTAATCGAATCAAATTGAAGTTTATCAACTGTTCTACAATTCATTTAAATTCAAATCCAATCACCGTTTCACAGGACTTTTATTAGTCTTTTATGCCCCATTTTATTTATTTATTTTGTATTTTAATGCTATATAATCCGTGCTCAATTGTACTGTACGGTAATACGGTATACATACTCGCATTACTATGCCATTAGATGCGCTGCTGCTACGGGGAGAAATTTATTTTCGATTACGTAGATTTTTTTCTTATGTTAAATCTGTCACACCAATCTCCGAGTATCATAGCATTTCTTCGAGTATGTAGTTCTTCTGCATGAAGAAGTGGTATAATAATACGTTGAGAATTTATCAATGATCATTGTTTTAAAAAGATGCTGTGCCAGATACATTACAGTTATTTTTTCATTATCTATATGGTAGTTGAAATGTACCGTTTATACACTTTATTTGAAAAGTGTTAGGGATTGATTGGATTATCGTGAAAGTTTTATATCCATCTTTTGATTGTAGATTTACACTTTTTTTACTCATATTGTTTGAGACGTTAGGACAACATAAATCATCTACTAACGTTTATGCCCCCCATATAACCTAGCTGTTGGTGGGGTCGTTAATCTACAGCTCACGTTCATACTAAAAGTTCAAAGTTGAAGTCATACTAAAAGTTCATACGACAAGTTTTCTCTCCAATACAATTGTTTTATATTTTTGCAGTGACTTGATGATTCACGTTATTTCATAGTTTTTATTGTATTTTGATAACCTAGCTTTTCCACCATAGCCTATATACGACGTACACTTGCGGTCACATAAAATGGTCGATAAAGCCACTTTGAAATGCATCCTGAAGAAACTGTACTCACATTTTACGCACTAAAACTAAAAGACAGCGTGCAAACGCACTCCCGTAACAGTATGTGCAAAATGTGTATGTTAAAATATGCATAGACTTGATTTAAATTTGAATTAAAATCAAAAAGAATTGCCCTCAAGGTGACTGCAAGTGTACACTTGCGGCCACATAGAATAATTTAATCCGAAATTAACATTTGAATTTCAACGAAACACGAACTTTTCTAAGCTCCAACTATTTCATAGTCTGTGCGTCTAGGTGCGTATAATTTAATAGTGCGGATGCAGTGGAATGTGCATATATTTCATCTGACTTCCTATTCAAACTTCGATTTTTTTTCCTGTGAATGAAGTATCAGTGAAGTACTGTACTATTATTAATTAATAACGTTCTTCTATGTAATATATATTGAGAAATGGCTTGATAATGTGTATAGATATGCTGCAACAATGGCAAATGTCTAGCGTGGTACATCCATTGTAATCTTGAGTCTGACCTGACACGTATTGGGGCAATCTCCAACTCGAGTTCAATATAGTAGCTTACAATTCTCTTGGGAAATCCGTGGGTTGGTTCTTGTTCTGGCTTTTAATTGATTTAATTCGCGTGCTTGTTGAGATGAGTTTTTTCCTCCGCATGCAGCAACATCTGTTGATTGATTGTGGCGCACGTCTCAACTCAATCATGTATATTGCTCGACTTTCATACCTGCAGGTTGGTAACACGTCATTCGGAATTCGTTCTATGATTCGACTAGATTGAATTGAAGGTAAATTGCAATATACTTCGGGTTACTGGGCAGGAAAATTGAACACTATTCGCGGAATTTATTGATATATTCACATATAAGTTTATATCTTGTATACAGTGCTCTTGTACAGTATCTAGGAATAATAGACACTTGCACATAGATGGGGCCCATACTGTATACGTACTACTTGTATTTTTGCGAACAGCGATTGAATATTTCACGGGATGTACCGCATTTGTACCGCGATTCTATGAATGGAAGATTGTTGACCATATTCATTTGCTGAGATTTAGTATATGCCGCGCAACTAGTCCTCGAAATCATGTTGAATTATGTATTTTCAATTTTGCTTCTTGGCTATCAAAAACAACCCAGACTTTATATTGATATGTCATAGAGTTAGAAATATAATTTGTCTTGCAAACATTATTTCGCCAAGTTGGACCAAGCCAATGAATATGGTCTTTTATTGTCAATCACTAATTTTGTGATAACTAATGATTAATTTTCAAATGCATATAACACTCGATTTTATTATTGTTCAGGGTTATTTGACTACGGTTATTTGGCTATATATTTATTTGGTAATTTTTCTACTTTTCTTACGACTTCTGGTAAAAAGTCTATTTTGTTTCGACCTTCGTCCCCCCTACTTCATGAATATACAATACTCGATGTCAATTTTTATTCAACTATAAATGTTAAATTTCAATAATTATAATGCTTACTTCAAATTAGTTGATCTATGGACATATATATCGTCTATTATAACATCGTGTCATTTTTCATTACAATTAGGAGCTGCCCGTAATAATATAATCTTTCTGACTATACATCTTACTTGAATTTTATTTGAAATACCGTGTGATTAAACATGTGTATGGATGTAGCTATGTAGTTATTATCTATAATCGAACTAAAGTGTTTTCCAACTAAATGCAAGGGACGTAATTTTTATCTGTAAAATACAATAATGACTCTTTATGCCCGAATAACTCTTCGGCTAAGCTAATTATGTGGAATAATAGTCAAGTAGCTGCTTCACAAAGCGTTTCGTTCTTGTCTTAATTATCTAATTAACGTAGTGAAATCCCTCCGCTCAAGCCGAACGTGATTTGAGACTATATTGTTCGTTAACGTTCTTGGTCCCGGTCAAACCGTAATACGTATCAACACGACAACATGTCCAGCACAATCGATCTGAT
Source organism: Brachyptera putata (assembly GCA_907164805.1). Taxonomy (NCBI): domain Eukaryota; kingdom Metazoa; phylum Arthropoda; class Insecta; order Plecoptera; family Taeniopterygidae; genus Brachyptera; species Brachyptera putata. The sequence continues at coordinate 10,337,905 of OU015468.1, read as the reverse complement.
AACTTATTGTGAATACAAAGTGACATTTTGAAAGATGTGATATACCTTTGCTGGATGTACTCAGCAGATGAACATTAAAAAAAAAGCCATCTGCTCAAAGAATTCGAATTGATGTTTGAATATGAGTAAAACGTGTACAGTATTGCAATTCACAAAAGTTACGTAATTTCGTTGCTTTTCAGCCTGACCCCTCTATGAGAGATGAACTTTGAAATTTACTTATCTAGAACAACGTATACACGTGATTAATTTAACGACAAATTTACCGTTTTTTTCTTTCTAGTAATCAATTTGTTGATGATTGAGTCTATATGGATTTGTAAACTAATCTACGAAAAAGGAGAAAACTGCATTTAGTTACAAATCAATAAATATTTGACAAACTTTAACGTTTTACGTAGATTTGAACATTTTTATCGCACATTCGAATTTTCAAGTGTCAAGGAAACATTATTTCAATAACACCATTGATCAAAGTCGAGCAATATATGTATAGAGGATGTTACGTTTGATCGTAATACATATAAAACTGATTCGGTAAAACATCTTTACGATGCAAAACCTTAACAGTGATTCGATCTGAATCATTGCCAGCTCATTAATTGTGAATTAAAATATATATCCTCAAGTCTTGACACATCCATTCGTTACACTCATTTTTCAATACATTTGTATCATTAAATTATTTTTTATTCTCTATGAAATGTGTGAGTGTGCAAAAGCAATTTGATCAGTTTCTGCAAGAAATACGTGACATGTTTTACTATTTATTGACACTCATATTTAATGCCGTCTTTGAGTTAATTACTTCCTCACGTGCTTGGGACAAGTAACAGAACTTACTGACCTTGTATTCTACAGCTTGACAGTGATTATGTTCTTACTATATGTTCCATCGCTTGATGAAACTCGCGTACTTTTGGCTTGATTACACAATTGACTTCACATATACCTCCTCATCTTTTTCAATTATATGGGACTAAGAATATGGAATAATCTACCTAATAATCAGTTAAATCACTAGGAATGTTCAAAAATGAATATAAAATGGTTCTATTATCGGATCAGGAAGATGAAATTATTCTTAAACCTAAATGCACATGCACTTCGTTCACTGTATGCGAATAGTCCTTACAGTCCAAGTGGGTCTAGTAGATATAATATTTGTTCGAGATCACCATCACTCATGAATTGCAGCATATTACCTCCAAACAAACAACAGCATATCATTCGTTAATAATTACTTCGGTAAGCAATATTTTCTGTATCAGCATCAGCAGTGGTTCTAATATTTGTATTTGAATAAGGGCACAACTGATCCATAGGAAGTAAAAATCCAGTATTATTATGTTCGGTGATAATTATGGAAATCCAATGTGTATAGATCAGTTCAGTCATGGTTTAATCATGCAACTTGTGGTGTAATAAACAAGACAACGACGTGGGCGATTTTACTTTCAAGGAGCAAATATCAAGAAATTTAACTCGATTACCTCGTGTATATTACGGTAATCATTTAAGTTTTCCTGACATTTTCTCCAACGGAGGCGTTTTCCCATCAAACTGTCAGACTGTCAGCTCCCTATGATTACCATATCACTGCTCAGTCATTTCTCATCTGCTAAGCGTTAGATGAACAAGAGTGCATGGTTGAAAAAGGTGCGCGTCAAACGCAGTCTGGCGATGCGCAGGAAATAATCTGTTATGAATTGATTATCTGTGTAACACCGTATGGGGATGCACATTATCGTCGTCTTGCTGAAAAAAATACCCGGCGCTTCCACCAACAGTTGGGAATATAACTGGCACCTCCACCTGTTTTGAAACTTATACCCGGCGCCTCCACCAATAACTTGATACTAGCAAAATGAACGCACCAGATCATAGGTTCACGGCCAGACCATAAGAAGGGCTAGTTTAGGTGTGAGTGTTGCTAGAAATAAGATCAGTTTAGAGTATGTCACACCTATTTTTTTATATATATATATATATATGCCTACTCTGTTCACAATTCCGTAGAAATTTGAATTTATCTTTTTTTTTTCTGCATATCTTCCCTTGTGGGTTATTATTATTTCTCTCAAAAGTGGTTCAACCAATTGCTCTTCAAAACTTTACAGTATCGAGTTAGATAATGCCATACGAGATTATCAAATTTCATATATAAAGTTTCTTTCGTTTAACCTGTGGAGCGCGAAAAACAGAATAACAAGATATTTTTTTCGATTAAGGTAGAATAATTAACTGAGACTTCGCTTCGCTCATACAATCATTATATATATATATATATATATATATATATATATATATATATATTTTTTTTTTTTCAAGAAATGACAGAACTTATACCTTGCGTATCTATTTTTAAATATTCGAAATGGGATTTATTATTCTTCGATGTAATCCCATGAGCTTACGTTAATAATTTGTAGTATCTAAAGTGCTTTTGTGATACATTATTAATACCTTATACACGGCCAGTGCTCTCCTAATTTCATCATCAAGAAAGTATAATATAAGAAAATTTAATATAATTTATTCGCATTTGAAACTCCGTAATTGTATTGCTTTTATTAGCTGACAACTCTGGAGCCCAAAGGAGTCGGTGTACGTCATATTATATACTTCGAATCCCGTGAGTTGGCGGTGTCGTGCGCTCAATACGCCAATATACGATCGCGTGTAGGTATCTTTACTTTTGAGGAAATACATATACCAAGCAGTAGATAGATGGCTAGTGGTCTGTTATAATTCAGAGTATAGTCTTGAAATTGGGTTAATTATTGCTTATAATACTATATACATCGTGTTTGTTAGATGTTTTTGATTGAATAATTCACTCACTGCTGATTGAATGTATGAACATGGAGTTTACTTGCTCTCACGTATACATGCAGTAATTGCCAAGTGATCCGGTAAAGTGCATCTCGAATGTGCATCAATGTACGCGGTTCTGACGAGCGAGTTAACAGCTTGCCTGCAGTGTGTTAGTAACTCGAGCAAGCTTGAAAACGTGGAGGAAAATATTAGTAATATGCAGGAGATTGTTTTAATTAGATCACCATAGCGTGTACGGTGTATTCGCCTGTACTTACAAATTGTATCTGGATGAATAATATGATGAAGCATGATGATTAATATTTCAAAAATAATTTCACGTTTGAAACTTTAGTTGGCAATGCAATTTATAAATTTCGTGTTAAATAATATGATTTTTCAAAATAATTGCTGTTTAAGTATTTATACAATTTATATAATTGTTTGTATTATCTATTTTTAAACGCTTCTTTGAATATGCTGAATATTCTTTGAATAGTCCCGCGTAAGGCATGGGCTGTTAACGTTCTTTCACCTATCATCACTTCAACATTTCATTATCATCCACTGTTTCGTACCCCCGTATAACCTAGCTGTTGATTGGAAGCAGCATTAAAAAACATATACGTATATATATATATTTATTGTATATTAAGTATATAAGGGCATAGAAACTTGGCAAGCCAATCTATATGTTCATACTATAAATATATATATATATATATAGTTATACCATTTTCTCGGGTCATCTTTTTGTGTATAATAATAACCAAATCCCATGATAACCATAATAACCAAGCAAACTGTATGCATGCAAGTACAGTTTATACAGCTGTTATTACCAGCATTATAAATGCATGTATAATAATCGGTTTATTGACGTTTAAAATTAACTCATCATATGCCAGTAGCTAGATTCATTTTGACCCACCTTGCATATGTAGCGTTTTTATCCAACTCTTCATATCTTCATTTCATCACATCATTCTCACATCTTCATTTCTAACAAATGGAAAAGGTCGAGCCGATCTAGAATCTTTTTCCTTCCAATTTATCACGTGATTAGTTATAAGAATTCAAACAACGAACAAAATCTGTCAATCCTGCAATTTTAGTATTGATTAGCTCTATAATATGTTCTGTAGTAATCCCATTTCATTTTAATAAACGCAAACTGTTACAGTTTCCCACAATTACTTCGGAAGTAATGAGTTTCTCTTCACCAGAAAACTATGTCAACTGGTTGAAAAACTAATTGTGTCATTTTGTAATATTATAACTTGAATATTAGTATTATTCGGGTCTTCGAGTGGAATTCTGCTCTCGATTTGTATGTTAATTCTGCTACTTAACTCGATTCGCTCTTTGGAAACGTTAAAACTCTGTCCCGTCTCCCTACCCCCTTCACCCGGCTTTTACACCAAGTCGCCTAATAGGCGTGGCTTATGTTCATTATACACAGCCGTAATATTCATTGGTATTACAGCTAGGTATATGAACTTGGGATATTAAAATAATATACCGTGTACAGAACAAACGAGTCGGTAATATACGTTAATACGATAATAAATGTACTAATCTTTGGTATATGCTAATATGGAAAACTTGCTATTTATAGGCATGCTACATCATTTAATTTCGGAAATCAAATGACTCGAGTAAGATGTGTGAAATTAAGAATCAATACATCATAAACTAGAACACAGCAACCCAACCTAATGTCATTTCTTTAATGTATTCATAATTCATGTAAAACCTTGATGCATGTGCAGTTCCTTCGACGTCGTCGTTAGCGTCGTCTTGTCATTGCGAGACGAGACGCCTTCCATCGCCTTCCAATCTCTCTCTCTACGTCATAGGCTTTATTCAGCTAGCTGTGGCAGTGAACTCGTAGCAATCTTGAGTACATCTGTTGCACACAACTATCCACGGCTGTGCATTCAAATTTTATTATTACCTATATCTGAAACTTCGGTTGAACATGCATGTCATAACATACGTTTAATTGACGTAAAGAACATAAAAAAGTCGATTTTTCGTCGTATGGAACTTTTCTCAAAGTAATTATATATATATATATATATATATATATATATATATATATATATATATATATATATATATATATATATATATATATATATATATATATATATATATATATGCATATACTATATATATTATACTTTATATGTGCTTTATATATATATATATATATATATGTTCCATAATAATATATGAATGGGACATCGATATTAGTCGAGTGCTTATAGTATACAAGATATACAAGTATAGCAGTATATCTTATATTTTAGTACGGTACTTAATTGGTGTGCAATTGCCAGTTGGCAAGTAAAATGAATAGATAAGAAATAACAAGTAGGCTACGTGATAAATAGATGAGGTTTAAAATAACGTAATACATGTGGGGTTTTATGTGTGTGTATATCGTCATACTAGGCAAACGCATTATACTCGATTGGTATTGATTAAATACCTTGAATTATTAAATAATCGAAATTGAAATTATTTCATAAAATAAATAATAAATTGAATAGTTTGAATGTGTCTCGAGTTTTCGAAAGCTTTCATCGAAAAATCCAATAGTTTCGAAGACTGACTACCGGAATTACTAACGTTGAAGTAGCACTTAACTGGCAGTCAAGTGTTGGTGTTACCAACCGTGGTAACATTTGTTTTTGTTCTATTTTATTTTTTGTTCATTTCTATTTGTTTTCACTACCGATATATCAGAATGAGACTAGTTACTACTGGAGTTGGTACGGGCCTGAAACTAAAAGACACCACATGTTGACGTCCCCACTGAGGTTGAGATGAGTTGTCTCTGACTCTTAGCCTAGTTGGCACAAGTCTCACTCTTACTTGGATCAGATTCTACCCCGACTCATTCACAGTTTGACTTTCACGTTTTTTTCTGTCGGTTGCATCGTGTAGACTGCACGTGTAAGGTTTTGAGGGTTAATGGCATTTCATCGTGGCGCTCAAACCGCGATAGAAACATGTAAATTGGAAATGATATGCAGTATGATTTGATTTAAATTATAGTACATTATACAGATGAGTTCGAATAAGCATATATTTATATGTGGTATAAATATGAAAGTAGCAGAAAAATGTATTTGTGAATTCAAATTCTGAATTTGAATACAGCACATACAGCATAATATGTATTTTATATATTCATGACCAAATTGTTTATTGTCATTACCCATCGTTATGTAACAAATTTCCAATAATTTATTAGTCTTCGTCACACTGGTATAACCATCACTATCACTATATATAAACTGTCGGAATTTTTTCGAAAAATTGTAATATAGAATTTTTCAGTACTGTTCGAAATCAAACGTTAAAGTCTGAATAACTGGAACTAGGTATCAGTACAACTCACTGAACCAATGCCAGTACATATTCTATGCTTTCAATTAATGTAAATCACTCAAGCTTTCAGCTCAAGATAGTCGATATCTTTCTAGAGGCTTCTAGATTGCAGAGGCTGGCAATTTGGTCCTGTGGGGGTTGAAAATCTGGGTTAAATGTTTCGTTAAATTATATACGACTACTAATCGATCGTAAAATATGATTGTTGTATTGCTTTCTAAATATTGTATCGTCTTATAGTTCATACTAATTGTGATCGTTGTGTCTGTCTAATGATACATGTCAAATGCAACCTACTCCGATTTGGAATTATGGTTACTTTTACAAAACTTGTAGAATAATTGTATGTGATGTTGATATGCACATTCAGGGAGCGTGAAAGCTTGTTGCAATTTGAATTGTATTGATATAAATATGAATATAAAATATGTATAATGGGAATTCATTCGAGGGGTTTACAACTCGAAAATTTTGTGTACACCTGATTTCAGATTTCAAGATTTCAGGTGATTTCAAGTGATTTCAGGGATTTCAAGGGATTTCAGGGATTTCAGGTGATTTCAGGGATTTTAGGGATTTCAGATGATTTCAGGGATTCCAAGTGATTTCAGGAATTTCAGGTAATTTCAGATGATTTCGGTGATTTCAGGTGATTTCAGGGATTTCAGGTGATTTCAGGGATTTCAGGTGATTTCAGGGATTTCAAGTGATTTCAGGGATTTCAGGGATTTCAGATGATTTCAGGTGATTTCTGGTGATTTCAGGGATTTCAAGGGGATTTCATGGCAAGTGTACACCTGATTTCAGGAGTTGTTAACCCCTCGGAATCATTTATAGAAATGTATATATACATCGAAATATTCCATATCATAGCTTATTAACCACTTTTTGTTCAGGTCATATCGAAAATAAGTCAATTTTGATTGTTTGTAGAAATGGTGAGAATAAACTTTCGAGTTTGATAGTCGGCCGTTTCGTTCTAATCCGCGTTTAATCAGATCGTGTAGGAAAATTTGCGTTGCGAATAGCTATGACCTAGCCAGCCACAGCGTTGTATCGATTTCTTACTACTCGCAGCAAATGAATTATAATTTTCAATGCAATGAGTATTAATTGAAACACTTTGATTTACTCTGTACAATGTACATATTACACTAAACTTGGACATAGGTATTTATATATTTATATATACGCCATTCAATTGTGTGATGACTTTCCGAGATAGATTAAAGATATTTTCCACTTGTCAACCACTCATGCACTTGTCTCGCCAGCAATTACTGGTGTCAATACTTACCATCTGTTAAACCAAGCCCTAATTCTTAGCGAATCAGTGTTCACGTATGAAGACACCCTACTGTTGATGATAATGTCAAAGGGGCGGGCAATGGTTAATCGAGATCGCCAACTGTAGTGAAAGCTTCAAGATTCAACCTAGTCGAAAGTGCAAATGTGCAATTTGTCTTTTCCTAAATTTATTGAAGTATCATAGTTATGAATTTGTTTCATTTTCTTCTAGAAAAAATAACCGTCCCAGTGTTGAATGTACAACGCACCAGTATCATTACAATCACTACGTTTTAAAAAATATGAAGTGTTTGAATATTATTCCTAAACAAATGACATTATAACTGGTGAGACCATTGAACTAATCTTTATGCAATAATTATTTAATAAACATCACACAATCAAAATGAAATATGTGTCAGATAGTCTTGATCGTAATCATTGCTATATATATACCATGTAGGCCTATATAAGCGATTATTATCATGGACTCCTCGTACCGGCTTATACAATAGGCCAATAGCCAAGACATACGTGTGTAATTATTTATAACCGGCGTGACAATGGTTTTTGTTTGTTAGTCACCATGTGTGCTGCGTTAACAAAACCACTGCACATGCGGGGAAGGGATATGGGTTGGGGCTGCGCACCGACAGATCGGGGGTGTTGCCATCCCGTCCTGAGACGAGACGACAGGAGGAGACCCGACGGTAGTAGCACGGTAACGGTTGCCGAGAGAGGGCGCTGAGTGTGTCTCTCCCTCTCTCTCACTCACTCACTCTCTCTATCTCTCTCGCACTCGCTTCTCTATATTGAGGCCAAGGGCCTGAAGGCAGCATATAATTTGGCCTACTCGTACCGGCTTACCTTGCCAAAAGACAAAACTCACTCTTTGTGGAATTTTATTTCGGTTGTGTGGATCGCTAACCTGAAGATAATAAACGTGTGTCGTTTTCGGTTACTTGCAGACACGTTATTGATTTATATATATATTATAAATATTGTTAATACTAAAACATATTTAATATACTGTACGTATTGTTATATAGAATCCTGGAGAGATACGAATCTGAACGTGATATAATCAAATGTTAAAATCGTTAATCAACAATTACGCTTTTCATTGTGATACTTCAGTATTTTTTAAATATATTTCGTATTAGTGTGAAACGTGTCGATAATCATTGGTCCATCTGTATTCCGGCTGTAAAATCTGATTAAAAACACTGATGTTTAATCAAGTATTTAATTACTACTAATCGCTGTACAACCTAACCAAGGTTATACTAAAAAGACTTTCCCGTCGCTTGAAGTTGAGTAGCTTTTTAATACTTGATCGTCGACTTGGTCGGATCATTATTCCCTATGTTCTAGATCGCTTGTCCACTTCTCTCAGCTCGTATATAAAACAAATTCTTACCCGTATTGCGGCGAGCTGTGTTTTTTTTTTTGTCGAATTGTTATTAAAATGTCATATCGTGAGTGGAGCTACGTACGAAAGTGATTACTACACGGTGTGAAAGTGCAATATGTGAAGTGGACCTTGTCATTGTCGATGGGTTGTGTAACTGGGTGAACAACGTGTGTCCAGATTGTTCAGTTATATTAGCTTCCAGTCGAGTGTGCGATGGAAACCGACGAAGAGGCAGCGAAGAAACAAAGTGTGGTTGATTTAGAGGAGCTCTATGTCTGGCTTCAACAGTTTGAGGATCCCATTATTGGTAAAAAGCTTGACGATGCTTCGCAGATTGCTCAACAAAGAACAGCACAACAAACGGAATATTATCAAGGTACAAACAACTACAAGATAGAATATTAATTGGAACTTGGGTGTTTTTCATTCAACGTGTAAATAAACTGACGGCTAAGAGGGTCTTTCGCAAATGACTTGACGCAATATTCTAGATAGTCTCTTTGGAGCTTCGAATAAGAAAAAAATGTATAAAATCTAAACCCTTGAAAACTTGTTTGCAATGCAAACAGGATCAATGAGTGTAACACCGAAGTATTCTTTGGTCTATGGTAACACTTGGAACACAGAAGACGCTGTTTTTTTTCAGTGAACCTCAAAAACCCCATGATAAAAATAATCGCTCCTCTAAAAACGATTTTAGCCAGTTTGGAGAGAATTCTTACACACAATCCCAGTATTCTGTATTCCATTTAATCTCATTCATGTACCGCATTGTTCAAAATATAAAACATTGTTAGATAACGCTTGGAGCTCCAGAGGAACTTATCCTTTCCACAGCATTAGATAGGGACTGGATTACATTTTAAACCAGCCACCCTCACTCAAAACACCATTCACTGCGGTGTGCGCCTGCAACGGGCTCACTAGGCAGCTCCGCTTTACAGAAGCAATAGGACAGAATAATATTCCAAGAAATAGCTTATTCAATCAACTTTCGAACCCTGGAGTAACACGTAAAGCTTTGCACGAAGAATAGATACCGTCTGACGGCAGTAAAAATGTATATTCAAACACACTCGTGTTTGAGAATATTAGATGTGAAATAATGTTGAGGCTGCACATATCCCTAGTAATATCTTTGTCGTTTTAGTAACTACTAACTATTATGTACGACGTGGCAAGTGCAATCAATCTTACGATGGATGAACAAGTTGGATTTTGGTAACGGCCCTTCACCTGATTTCTGTTTACAAAATTTCGTGTTATTTCATGGCAATTGATTTCGAGTCCTGATCAGAGGAGGTGTTGACTCTAATTTTGATTGCACAGTAGCGATACACGGTATCCCAAAATTACTGTACCCATTAACACAACAGTTAACAAATATACATAAATTACTTTAATTCCATTTTATCATTGTTTAAGTTTACATAGGCCTATTATGCATTCGGAGACTAAAAATTCTGTATACGATATAACATGTAAGATATTTTGATTATTTGATCCTCATTCTTTCTCAGTCATATTTTTGGCAATTCTCAATAACACCAGCTCTGTGTTGAAATATATTTTTTAAAAATGTAAAAAGTTGAATTCGAGTCGATCCTTATTAATTGTGAGCAATGTTATGATCAATAGGCCTACATTGGTTACGAGAATTGAAATAATTTAAACACGCAACATCCGTCTCTAGAAACGGCAAGTGTATTCATAGCATAATCGTATTGGGCATTATTTTCCTATTCCAACGGATGGTTATGATTTGAATAGATTAAATATTCACTTGCAATCTTCATATACACTTTTCAATTATGATTCATAAGTATTCTAGTTGATTCACCATGGGCCCTTGGGTGATGCCCCGGCTGCCCCTGCGGTAGTTACGCCACTGACATTACATTTTCGTTCAACAATGAAATGTCGACTATCGATATATTATATTTGATACAACATGATCTGGAGGTTCCTATCGAGCGTCTCCCGTAACCATTAACATCGTCGGTCGGTGGTGTCGTTCCGCCAACACTCGCGAGACGAAGACAACACACGCAGCATGAAATCAGTAAAAACCGACGTTCTCTCTCGGTCTATCGATATCGTTTGTGTCCCAGCACAACGCGCCACGACACTTCAAACGATGGGCAATTCTCGTCGTCCTGTGCCCGACCCCGTAAAACCTGCGTTCGGTGTTCCATCGAAAAGTCTGTTCAACTCGGATCTCTGTTTTTACTGCCACTAGAATGTGAGCCTTATATGCATACAGAGTCATTTTCTACGGAGTCGAGGTTACGTCTGTGCTTCTGGAACGACATCTTATCGATTTCTTCCATCAGCAATCATCGTGTATCATAGCGATTCTGCCATATGGTATATATGGAGTCAGAAACTTCTAATTGACTAATCATTTCTCTTCAATCCTCGAAGAAAAATAATAAAAACGGTCCAACGTAGTGATAATAAACGAGGTGAACCTAATTATCCATCGTATATTTGATAATTTCATGCTTACAAAGAATTTGAATTGATGACGTAAATATTACACAACTGTTATTGGAGTTTTTATCCAACCTCTATTACTTTAGTATGTACTTTTGAAAGTATTTAGGGTGCTATATATATATATATATGCCTGTAATATGTACTGTTCGTATAAATAAGATATACCTTACGCCACGCTTCAACGACCCACGTCTCAACCCTTCTATGATTGTGTTCAGCAAGTACATTCACAGTCGGTAACCCTTCAATAGGCAAAAAAAAAACTCTTTAGCGAAAAAACTATACTCTTCTCACATGATTTTCAAGCTGAATTAACACACTTCAGTACCAAAAGAATACATTCAAACTCACATTTATTCTTATTGTCTCATTTCAGTGGTTTTTATTGGTTGAGATTATTCTTGTCTCATTTCACTGTTTTTCAGTAGTGGAGATGAAACAGCGATGCTCTCAACTTAATTCCCTCCATAAAGCTATACCCATACAAGATGCTCCATACAAGAACCACGTCGGATGCGGGAGATCACACGTGCTCTATGCTATTGTTAATATACCATGTGAGGATACCCCATTTACTGGTTCGTTACTATCTCTTAGCAAACAGTTAGTTTAAAGTGTTCGAGAGAAATAAGCGTGTATATAGTTTAAAGGAAAACGTAACGTGTTGTGCTGCGCGTGTGGGCCTTCTCCGAAAGTAAGAAAATAGTAGATCCAAGAAACAATTATGATTATTGGACCTGTAATTTAATCTTTCAACACTACTGATGTCATGCTGCAGCGATCAGAAGTTCACTGCGAGCTGTATAGATACATTTCTTCATCATTATCGTCACCAAAACCTAATATATGACCTTTTCAAGGGTTACACGAGATGGGTCTTTACTATGTTTAATTGTTGAAATGGTTTAGGGAAACGGCATGTAGAATGTATTCTTGCCATCTTAGATTAATTCTAGTGTATGTTGCCATGATTGGTGATAAGATCGCCCTTGTGGTGCCCCGTTCAAACGATCCTACTTTCATAGCCTCAATTGGGGAACAATGATTTTGTATCAAGTTTCGATTTTGATACAAAAAAACGATGGTGGCCTATACTTACTATCATTCAGGTCGATGTATTAATAAAACCGACCATAAATAGCCTATCGATCGACTTAACCAACTTAACTCACAGCAAGTATGGATGGATTTATTTTATAGTCATGGCATCGATTTTGATCCAACTTGATAATATGTCATTTCTCCATTTAGCTAGTATTTATTCAGTGGTTGCTGACAATGTCGATGATGAGCTCTGAAAGCTTTTTAAACTAGTTGGTCACGTGACTCGGTCTCGGGTTAATTACCACTTAAAACAACGCGAGGATTTGATGGCCGGAGTGTGAGTTACAGTCGTGGTGGTGGTTGGTCATCACAAACCGTGGATCGTATTTCATTGTCATTGTCATTGTTCAGCCTGGTTGAATACGTAATTCATTCCATCTCGCTGTACGTCATTCGCTTTTATGACGTCGATTAGTGAACTACTATAGTCTACAATATATTCTGACAAAATTAGGGAAAAAATATCAAGTTAATGGTAGACAGATTCTGGTTTAGATGTATTGTATTTTGTATGCGAATGTCTTTGTCCCCGATATACTATATTATCGTGTAATGAGGATTTTAATTGAGATTTTTTCGTAGTTCTATTAAACCATTTTATGTGAGTTTGACTGATGACAATACATAAGTAACCTTTGAAGCCTAATTTGTATGCATTCTTAGTTTGCATAGATGTATATACTAACTATCAAGATTACATTCGAATATTAGATACATGTAATCGTAATAAATGTAATGTATTATATCTATGTAATCGACTAGACTTATATACCTTTTGGATTTTATTAAAATTTTCTTCCACATAATTACGAATTGACGTGTTAGTAAGATTCACTCTGAAGATGTAATACCGGCCAAATCATGGATATTTGAATAGAATCAAGTTTTTTATTGGGTATTTATTTTAATGCATCTGATCTGTACGGTTATTTTATTTCTATATATCTAGAGAACTTCGATTGGGTAACTGTTTTCTTCGATGCTTCCACTTAAACTTGATAGGTGATACTACTAAAAGTGGATTCGAGTTATAATTACAGAATATTATATAAAAAAAGTTCTCAAATTTATCAAATTACAGCTTCCATTTTAATAATTTGTGTTGAGCTTTTTTGTTGATCCGTTTCTCAGTTTTCTGGGTGTTCTTCATGACTGAAGAACCAGTTCGAAACTATTTTTCTTCGAAAGCAATGACTGCGTTACACCAAAGTATAATCACAAAAAGTGAGTCTTCCGTCATTATTCACATGACGTGTTCTCGTCTTCTCACCACGCTATAGTCATGTGCACGCCATATTTATAGACATGTAAGTCTCCAACGTGGCAGTTATATAGTTTAATTGCCTATACGTTAACTTACTATAGCTGTAATAGGTTTCCTCCTGGAACAGAAATCAACCATTTGATGTTATTAAATGTTGAAGTAAATTTCGCTATACCGGTACTTGTATTTGCCTTTTAGCGTCGTTCGACTCTACTTGACTCATACCAAAATTGTTCATCGTTTAATTCAGATTTCATTTCAATTCGAATTTTATTATTCGTTTACCACTCGAGATTGTATAATTATACTTGATTAGTACATTGATCAACACATCCGACCTATGATTTATTAGTTCCAATCGATAAGGGAATAAACGATTTGACGCACCTACCTGCCCTCTCGTCAGTGAGTGTGTCCATCTACTAAATAGTTATTAATTTCGATACGTTCCTCGATAATAACCGCAGGAGAATTGGAGTCAAACATAGTTCAAACATATTTGAAGATGGAGTTATCTTTTTTTGTGATGATATAAATGATTTTCAGGAAACGCGCTCTGGTTTTGATAAACGTATAACCAATGCAACCAACTTTTCAAATCAACACATTTCTAAATCTGTGCCCTCGATCTGGTAGATTAATGTTGATACACTAATGCGACATTTCTATATTTCAATCCTGTATTACCGTCTTGAAAATTTGTTGAGGAAAGCTTTGTTTAAATTCATTGAGTTTTGGTTATACCCTAAAATCCAATCGTATAATCTTGAATGATTTTTTTTTCTCCACACATAATCAGATTTTTGCATCTTTTATAGAGAAGCAGGATATCGAGATAGATATTTATATTATGTTTTATTCGCTACTTTTGTGGCCTCGCGATGGTGGTTTGTGGCAGCGTGTCACTTGAATCAGCGCGGTCTTCTCTGAAAAAGAGACTATATCGCGATGGCTAAACCAATAACCTGTAATCTAACACGTACAGCGCGTGGACGTGTCTTGGTCAGGATATTTATCTTACATCAACCCCTCTATTTACTTACGTGACGAAATAGCATTATGTAGCATTTCCAAGATATTTATTTACACCTAGTCCATGTCTTTATAGTGTTGAGACGACGATGACGTTGCAAGTGCTGATTCTCTCACATATAATACATTAGTTTTTCTCGCATCGCCTCATTTTGCTCATCGTATTCGTACCCCCGTCGAACCTAGCCGTTGGTGAGGTCGTTAGAATAAGAATGATCATCATCATCATAATCATCGTCGTCGTCGTCCTCAAAAGACGTGGAAGTGTGATTGGAAAAATGTATGAAACTTCGTGTTATCGTTCTATTTCTTATTGCGTTTTTCCTTCTTTTTTCCTCGCTTTGTTTTTTTTGTAGTCGGCTTCCACTGATAGCGGTCATTAGTGTTCCCAGCTCGGCCATATAACCCTTCCGACCCCTGCGTTAGCTACAGCCGTGATGAGACTAAGCAGCTGACTGGAACGCGAACACATTGCTATATTCCTATCCACAAAAGAAGGTCGTCTACCAACATAACAAACACAAATATCACCATTGTGTTATTACAGTCATTGTATTTGTTCGAGGAGTTATGATATTTCGTGAAGAGGTTTACGATAGGAAACGCAACTACGTCTTTCAAAAGCGTTACATCTTTTCAAGTTGCAGCCGGATAGTGTAATCAACGAAGTGCTTACATTTATTTAGTTAGTTGGTTTATTTATTTACCTTCTCACATTCTCTGCTGATCCACGCATGCTGCAGCCGCGGTTCTTAATAATCTAATTATTTTATGTGTGATGATAAAGTAGTAATACATTTGTTATTTCTTTGCTTTTCATGACGTATTTGAAATCACTGTATTTTTTTTGTAAAAGTGTTCCGAAACATCAAATTTGATTTACGATTGCTATAAGGAATTGTGCTATTCTTATAGTTGCAACTAAACTAACAACTGAAGGATCTGCATAGTTTTACTGGCACTCGTTTTGTAAATATACCTTTCATTGCGTCGACTTATCAGTCGGTCTAGTTGCAACTTCATTCGACGGCTATTTAATGTATTGATAGAACTGCCTGCTATACTCAGTGGACAGTAACATCTGTCGGTTACCCAACTTCAATGTTTAATTTGCAAACTTTAGGATTAATTATTTCACATCGTACGTCTACGTCTGCTTGCAAGTTCGTGTTTTAAGTGACTTGGCTTGTAGACTCAATTTTACATACTCGTTAATTATTAATATGATTAACTTATTTTAGCTTGGCCGTTGCGTGCCACCTCCATCGAAGCCTAGAAACCAATCTTGTTTCACATGATATACTGAATTCCGTCCTCACGCTCCCATGTAGAAGTATTTGGAAATATGTTGATTTTTTTTGCTATAGTCCTACGTGTATTGTTACGATCTGAAAGCATAGGTAATAATTATAATCATTTTTATTCGTAATTTTGTTCCAATTTTTGTATACTTTCTTTCAATTTTTCTTTCAAATTCGTTATCATTCTTTGTACAGATATAAGCCCATACAAGGTACAGTTATTGATTTCAATTAAATAAATGTATTTCAACTTTTATATTCATTCTACGTCTATACCAGGTATATACGGTTGCGGTCACGTAAAGTGGTCGATCAAGCGACATTAAATGCATCCCGAGAGAAAATATAGTGATATAACGCACTAAAGCTATAGAAGACAATGTGCATACGCAATCGACGCATGGTCTGTGAAAACTTGAGCGGTTAAATCTACATGGATTTTATTTAAATTAGCGTTTCAATTTCGGATTAAACCATTTCATGTAATAACCGCAAGTGTACGTGCATCTGGGTCCCAACATAGTTCATGATATTGTTATAACTGGCACTATGTATATGTGGTGGCTATACAGAGTTGAGATACCGACTTCAAAATTTTACTGTAGGAAGTAGGCAGGCTTATCTCGACATGGACAATGTAAATCACTTCTGTGAGTATTCAATTAAATCCATTACGTGTATATAGATGAAGGTGATAGTTGAACGAAGTGTAATCTCTCGTAACAAACTACCCTCCAGCTTCACGTCTGGATGGTAATTATGCAAAGCTGATTGGTCGTGTAATGAGAGAGCCGTGCGTCGGGACGCTGTACAGACGGACGGACAGGGCGTCGTTAAGTGACGTCATTGGATGACGCTGACAGGCGAGATGAGTCCACCGAGGCGGTAACCGGTATTATAATAACACTCGGGTCGCCATTGCAGTGACGTTCGTACGTCAATACAAAAGTGAAGACTAATATCAAAATGATACATACGAAATATCACAAAATATAAAATGGCGTATCGGATTCTCGTTGCATTAATGTAATTGCTCTGAGAATTAATTCATTTCCCCTTGATCGCTCGAAAAAGTACAATGATATTTTTTATGTGATTCAACCTGTGGGTGAATATTCAAGTTATTCCGTGTCAGCTTTTGCGGAGATCAGATTGGTTCCAATGACGGGGAGTATAATGTAAATAAATCTTGCGTTCACTCTCTGTGTATATCTTTGTATCACGATACATCTCTACAGTCTTGTTTCTAACATTTTTACTCTATTTGCAATAATATCGATGTTTTTTTCATAATCTGAGAGTTAGGCCTATTAGTCATTAAAATTAGAATCTTATCAACGGAAGATTCGTTACTTAACAATGAATAGTTATTATAATATAATAATAATAATAATATTTAATAATTGAATAATAATTTACTTGAATAATATCATCGAATTGTCACGTATATCTGTATAACGATGTAGACATATCCGCCTGTCTGGCTCAGGCGTGGGTTCGAGTTCCGTTATGTAAAGCAATAATTAAAAAAAAAAACATCCCTCCATTCGTATCCCATAAAATTTGGCTTTCGATTGGGGATTGGGTCGTTGAGCAAACATGAGAGCCATTATCTTTGTATAGGCATCATGCTCTTATGTTCCGATATTCCCCCAAAACGAGTCAGTTCTCTTAGCGGTGACTACACGTAACGAAGTCAGAGAACAGCCTGACTAGTAATTGGAGTACACTGAGAACTGGTACAGATTTTTAATTGTACAATATACATGGAGGAGGGTGGTGGACGGGGTGCGCGGTGATCCCATTACGTCATTAGAGACGCTCGTCTATGGAGCAGATAGATACGTTTCTTTAATTATTACGTTAAAACGGGCGTAATTCGGTTAATACTAGAGGTTCGTGCTCGCTTTTTTGTCAGTATAATTGCTCTGGATATCGTGCCGGGGTCATAGTATTGATCGCCACAGACACCAACTTTGAAATTCTTGATTACAAAACATTAAAATCAAAAAACGATTGTCGTTAGAGTGGTTGTTATGATCGTTCATGTTTTGCTTTGATTCTGTCTAACCTGAGTATACAAATAACATAACGAAAAAGCTTGAACTTCCTCATTAGAGGCGACTCCCAATTCAACTTTCTGCTGAAAAGAGTTCTACTTTTGGTGATTATTTTTCTTTTTGTGTAATTACTTTTTTGTGCGTGTGCTACCCAGGTCAAACAGGTAATGCCGTGCAACCACCCTCATTGATATGTGAGTCCTAGCACAGAATAGGTTTGTGAGCAAAACCGGCTCACCACTTGAGGAAAAATTAAATTGCCAATTTGAACAAACTCGATATCCCAGCGGAAAGAAATTGTGAATAATCTTCCATATTCCACATAAAAACTAACTGAATTATTGGTTTTTAATTTTGTTGAAGATGATTGACAGTCCAATTAATGCTATTTAATGACGATTATGCCTACGTAGTATATGTTCAACTCTCAGCCGGAAAGAGAGCAATATAATATTATATATAATATTATATAATATTATATTTTAATTTAATACATTATATAAATATTGCCCAAAACATTCACGTTGAGATGCATTTTAGTCTCGAGTTTTAGTCATGTTTGTCTCGATCAACCACTTCATATGATAGGGAATGTACATGAGCTATGATTAATTATGATAAATTTAGGTACAAGTAGGGTCTATTATTAGATTGTAATTCGTATGACAAGTGTAAGTTACGTACTACCACCCTCCTAGCAATTATAAACTTGCGAGTCTTATAAATTCACAGCTTATGTTGTGACATTTGTTATATCACAACCCTCTTATAGAAGAGCAGGTTACCCTCAGTACAGGGTTTCTGTGAAATAGAACGAAATTCACAAATCAGCAAATTATCATAGTTCCCTTCTTATTCATCAGCCTCATTATACAGCATTCTTCATACAGATTTATGCCTATCGTTTATCTCCCGCGTTCAAATGTTTTCGTGCTGTACTGGGAAGGGAGGTTCGCGAATTAAATATTCATCTCGACATTTTAAAAATATGTAAAATGTATATTCAGCGAAAATGTATGGAAGAATGTTTCTTCAAAGCTCGCTGCATGTAGTCCGTTCAAGAAAAGCAAGCGGAATTCAAATTCATTGTTTACAATGCAATTTCAAAATCCGTCAACTTTAAGCAAAGACCACTTTGATTTATACAACAATTTCCAGTAACTTATATTCAACTGTATATAAATAGGCGTATAAACTATCTGAGGGAAAGGAAATGTAAATGTGTAGCCTATAGAGTGATAGGCACTCATATTGTAAACGAAAAACTTTCTATATAGATACAAGAGGAAGTATCTCCAAAATGAGATGTTATGTATGTAACAAATTGAAAAATGCTGGATACAATAATTTATAAATAGATTTATTGATATTAAAAGCACAGCCGTTTTGTGGGCTTGCCCTATTTCCAGATTTAAAAATACTGAATTGAAATGCTTAAAATTACTTCACCTAAACTGAAGAACAATACATTTCGATGGTTCATGGGGAAACATTGGGTCCTATTGACGTTGCCCTCAACATGCATGGTTCCGACGTGACATTTGTGTTTGAAATGAACCAGGCACCTCCACGATAATTTTTAATGTGCTCTTGGATTCCGCTCACAAGTTCATGAACACTTATATTTTTATTTTGTATTTTTGTTTGCATTTCTCTACGAACTATAGGTGTAACGTTCTGTACTCGTATTGTAACATCTTCATTTTAGCACACGGTTAGGTGGAAGAGCGGTCTACAGACTGAACCTCGCCATTCTGAATTGTATTTCACTATTACATGATGATAAAGTCAATTATTATCATTATTATTAAGTAAATTTACTGTCATCACATATATATATATTTGTAGCCACTTTAGAATTATAATTCGAATTATTAGAGAAACCGGCACCTCCACGTACTGTTTGCTGTTTGCTATATACTGTTTATATAGTGCCTATACATACTGTTGATGTTACGACACGTTTTATATTTAGTGTTTGCTTTAACGAATCACATAAGAATTTGACTGTCATTCTCTTATGTCATCTATTTTCTTTTCTTTGAAGTACTTAGTCATTATTCTTGCCCAAAATCATGCCAATACTTTCAATAATAAGTATACGTTTATTGTTGTAAGACTATTATCACCATCACCTTAGCGCAAGTACTTGTAACTCGACTCTGATCCCGTATGCTGGGCATCCGCTCCTTTAATCTCTCTTCTTTACCACTCTCTCTCTCTCTCTCTCTCTTTCCCCCCCCTCTCTCTCTCTCTCTCTCTCTCTTTCAGCTTGTATACGTATAAACACGCAGAGATAGATGCACTCGCAGTAGCTGGCACAGCATCTAAGAGGATGCAAAGATGGAAGGGCCAGTAGCATGAAGGGTCAAAGACATGCAAGCGGAGTTTTAACGGCACCTTATAGCTGCTATACAATGACAGTTTATAATACTTTCGAAAACAATATCTTGTTTTTCCCTTTTTATAGCTGAAGGTGGAAAACGATAAGGAACTATAATAAAACCTTACACATACACATATAAAGTTGAGCATTACGATTCCAAGTGGTTTTCTTAATCTTTAATTAAATACATTGTTCACAGGTTCAATTTCATATTTATAATTGTGTTACGTAACCTCCACTTGGAATCTAATTAAATGTCACAGTTTCAAGACGTTGTTTTCAACTTCCACGATGAATCTCTTCGCCTTATTATACTCAAAAGATACAGATTACATTTGTAGCTACGTTTCTACATTTTGTAATACTAAGTTAGTATAAGTGTGGATGGTTTTATAACATTTCGCAGTATAATCTACTTGAATCTCGGAAAGAGCTGTTCAATTTGATATTGAAATCGTCTTTATTTTGTTTCTACTCAAGTTTTCGGGATTTGTATGATACTCGAGAGAAATGAATTACAATCTCTTTATATTCGTATCGGCGGTGAAAATTGCAATACTCCACCTTGTTCCAATGTAGCGAACACAAATTGAATACATTGTTGACTAGATGAGATTTGATATCTTCAACTATACAGTAGGCCTTGCCTCACCACACATATTCTACATGAAGACGACAACATCCAGGGATTCGACTTTCCAAACCCGCACCGTGTGCAGTATACTTGCTAAATTGACATCAGTGTATGAAAAAAACATTAAATATAGTTATTCGTTGAACTAAAACACAGTACAAACCGTTCACGATGAATCATGTAAAATTGTGACGACCCCATATCTCGGAAACTAATGATTGAAGATATTTGAAAAAACTTAATTATTCCAATCAATGATGGGAGTAAGTGTGCCAAATTTCATCAAAATCAGAGATGCATCGGTTGATTTGTTATGGAATGAACCATATGCCATGTGATACAGAAATTAAATTATTCTCATCTACCTTCATTTAAATGTTATTTTAAAAGTATTTTAATATAAATTAGTATCAAGTTACCTGAAGCGTGATATGAAAACTAATTTTCTCTCCATTTCAATTTTTATCAGAATGAGTATAAACCGAAAATAATTCCACAGTTGAATTGTAATGCTATAAAGTCAACTCGGTGTCATCTTAGTGATTAAAACAAGTTTAATTTAATAATGATAAATTGAACAACCTTAGAATGTCAGGGTATACTTCCAAGAGATGTCATGAACTGCTTAACAATCTTATATAAAATATTGCAAAAATCACTCACAATGTAATCATCATATTATCTCGTCGTTATTTTTTTAATACTCGATCGTAGCTTGGATCCATTTTTCCAATTATAAGTTGTATATTAACGATCACACAGTGAAATATCTCGTCCCTTAACTCATCAGTGTGCACTGGCTTTTGTCAGATTATCGAATCGTATAATTCAGTTTCCTTAGAAAGAGTTCTCTGCAATTGAGTTCGATTAAATCTTTTCTTCCGTTTCACTAGAGTTTTCCTTTTTCTTCTACGTCCTCATTTAGCTCAGTTCGGTACAATTGAAATGTGGAATAAATCTGAAACCCTTGGGAGTATTCCTGAAGGAAGAATCTGGTTTCGTGCATCACTGAACTTGGCAAAGAGTTAACTTGAAGTATGACCTTCCTTGTATTTCAATCGCAATCGTATCGTTTTGTGATTATTTCGAATTTTAATTTTTTGCTTGAATGACTTTGTATTCTATAGAGTCGGAATTAGGGGATTTGATATTTCTTCATGTGATCTTCAGAATTGAAGAAAATAAGTTTGATATATAAATATCTATGTCGTATATTTGTTTCCTGATTCATATTGAGTGGAATATTTGCTGTTTCAGCCGTCCGCCTAGCTTGGATAAATAAGGGCTGGCTTATCAACCTTGGATTGAAGTTTGATATCATTTTGTATCACTAATTTGAGGTTTAACGCTAATCCTCACATCGACAATTTGGTGATTTGGACCCCAAGCCTTTAGTCCTTCAGAGATCGAATTCGAGTCATGCAAATTGTTCATTCAATCTTCTGATTAGTACCCTCAACCAACCAATCATTTGTTGGTGACTAATATTATCTTATCAGTTAGCCTTAATTGAGGATTTTTTTTAAAGACCAAAAAATGAAACAATATATATAACTCAATGAAAATTTTCATACGCTCCAGAAGCCATAAGAATTATACCAAAACTTAATGTAATCAAGGATCTTTTTTCAGTTTATAGGTTCTATACCACAGGGTTCAACTTTCAATAGAATTGGTACGCTCATAAATTGCAAAAGGTTTTCGTGAACTGATATGATTTGACTAAATTGATTTTCCACGAAAAAACTGTAACATCTTGAACACAATGTTCAGTATTTTGTCTGTTATCTTTCAATATAGACAAACATTACCTTATCACAGTCGTAGAATGAAGTAGAATACCCGGCAATATATGCTTCCCTTGTTATGTGGCATGGCTGCGAACACTCGGGCTTTATGCTTTCCTTGGCATGCACATAATAATAGAATAGCATATAAACATCGACATGGGCAACGTCCAAAAAAAACAGTCAACACATAAACCCAGTAAATTCGTTCTTACTCTCGCGGTAACAATATCTTCTCTCTTTCTCTCTCTCTCTCTCTCTCTCTCTCTCTCTCTCTCTCTCTCTCTCTCTCTCTCTCTCTCTCTCTCTCTCTCTCTCAGATACACACATGTGTATATGCTAAATGCTATCGTCGGATAGGCATACGTAATAATATTGACAAAAAGTGACTTCTCAGAGAAAGTTTGCATCTGTTCTCTCAGTGGATGACGCATTAGGTGACCATATTTATAATTCCTCGACACGCAAGTCTCTGAATATGGGCTTTCTATAGCCCTATCTTCCCCGTCGTCATTTGCCCCATTAGTTGGTGTTTACTTTGAATTTACATACCAAAAATATTGGAGGCGGATTTTCAGTTGTTACACAATTGCGGCGAGCTTAATTGATCACTCATTAATCAATGTGCTGTTTGATGAAGTGACAGTCATACTTTCTGTGAACTCCAAATATGGTATCATACAATGTTGTTCTGTGGTGCACAGACGAGAAACGATCGCAAGGGATGTCTCTCATTGCTGTAATCGAGGCAGCCAACATTGTTCACCAGCAGGACCCCTATTCCTGAGATAAATGAGATGTGAGAAAAATCAGTGAGAAAACTATCTCATATAATAATGCCATATTTCATCTCATATTTTATGTGAGATACTCGTTTTCCCACTCATTTTTATTTTTCTCACATCTCATTTATCTCAGGAAACTATCTCATATAATAATGACATATTTCATCTCATATTCACATCTCATTTATCTCAGGAATAGGTGTCCAGTTGGTATGAGCTCATCACAATCATTTCCTTGATCGATTGCTATTCATATTGCTATAAGGAGGCGATCCAGAGCGCCAATATACCAATTCCAATGATATTCTATTCTAACTTCTCTTCCGAATTCAGAGAAATTCTCTTCCGAATTCAGTGAAATTCTCTTTCAACTAATTAAAATTGTAATAGAGGATGAAAAGAGGTATTATGTCGTTCCTGTCATATGTCGTGGAAAAGCTAAAGAGGGATTCACTGTATACTGCACTATATGATATTGTTTAAAACCTAAAACGTGTGTATAAAATATGTATTTTATTTGCATTAGGTCGCCATAGAATATTCACCGTATATGTAATATGTACAATATAATCCACGTTATATACTAAATCATATAAAGCTGATTGATTGCCGTATACGGTAATGTACGCGATGTTGCTGTCGGCATAACGTCATTTTATAAATATTAATTCCTCGAAAAAGTTGCGTTTGTATATTTTTGGGGCTTTGGGAAGCCTTCATTTTTTCGTTATGATTCATTATTTTTTCGTACATTTTTTCGTACAGGTATACTTGTATTCACACGAGATGAAGACTATATAGAAAAACCACCAGCACGGTAGTGGTGTGGGATAGGTGCCGGTGGAAACTTCATCTCTCGTGTACACCAATGTAATCTCCATGCGTGGGAGGTAATTTGTCATACTTGAAATTATCGTTTCTTGGTCTCAATATTCAATGTAGAATTACTTTCAAGGGGTCGGTTTTAAGGGTGATAGATGATGTGCGACTGCGCGAACGGTAATGATGGTGAAAGATTTAAAATCGTTCAAATTTTCATTTTTGATATTCGTTTGTACTCATTCCTATATGAGGGTCTGTGTTTTATAGATACTCGAAGTATATACATCATTAAAACTGACAGGAAATGATAGAAAATGAAAACAAGAAAACGAAAAAATGAGCATGAGAATACAGAAAATATTGAAAACGTATCCTACTCGGCGAGTAGAATGGATTGTATTGGAAAATCAAGAATATAGATTACTGTGGGGACAGTCATGTTAGCGGTTAGCGCCATCTGGGACCATAGTGTTGGCGGCTTCGATATCTGCAGCCAACGATGAATTACTGTAGGCCTATACAAAAAATTAAAAATACAATTGCTGATGTCAACTAATTCTTTCCTAGCAAAGACCCCTATTTAGTGTTTACAATATTCTTAACATGTGCACTTGTTTGGTCCTGAACATAAGATTATCACCAGCATCCCTATGACGTACTGGACCGGAAATTGTTATTTCTCTTCCTTCCAGTGACATCATATGGTTGTACCTGACCCTCTTTCCTCTCCCTCCCACCCAGTCGTACTTCCGGTGGTTTCCAGTCGGTAATTTCATTTCAATGAACACCACCGATTCACCGAACCCTATCAGTTGTGGTCCAGTGAAGGTCGGAATCTGCAGCATGCAGTCGGATCGACTAACGAATAGCGCTTGAATTAACTTGTCTTTCAGCTTCTTACACTGCGCTTATGTTTCGAGGAGAATGGTGTAGGCCTAACTCGTAAGTCACTACATCAGTTCAGTGGGTGCATCGGTGAAAATGCAGACCACAAAATTAATGTATAATGAACATTATTAAATTAGAATGTCATTTGGAAATCTCATTACTATCTCAAAATTGAAGTGACTAAAAGTTTCAGTCGGCTATATAGACCACGGTTGGTAATTATTTTATTCGCATGCCCTTTTTTTGCAGCTATAGATGTATCTCCTGATTTCTTCAGAAATGTCAACTTGACATTACATTTACTTACTATTACTTACACCTTACACCTACTTCACACCTTAACATTACTTGAGTATCGGTATTTCTGAATTCGATCATTTTTTCAAATACTTTTTGGAAAGGATACATTTTTGTGTAAGGATCAGTTGAGGCATGATGTCACGGAATACTATTTTTAACGACATAGGAAAACCACGGTATGATTGACAATCAGTATTGTCATGGTGAGAATCGAAGTCCGATCTCTTATGAATGACGATTCAGAACTAAGCCTGCCTGTCTTTACGAATTATGATAGCGTCTCACCCGTGCGCTTGTGGTGTGAGATAGGGAAGGAAACGGTCGATTGGAACCTGTCTGTACCTTTCTCGATACAAGTATATCGATCTCTATCGATATTGTCGATTGATTGATTGATATACCGGTGTATATTATATTGATGTGGTGTGCCATTGTGAAGCTACGATTAAGAATGCTAGTTCTAGATCTTATTGCTATATAGAAAAATGCCTAGAAATGGTTTGCTATGAACAACGTACCATATGTTTTGAAAATTCTTAAATGTCCTTAGGGTGAGGCTATTACATAAACAATGTTTATTTTATTGTATTTGTTAGCACTTCCAACAATTTTATTGCCGCTAGAACCACTTCAGTATGCCCATAATAAGGCTATATATGACCTCTATAATTAGTAATTATCAACATATTTGTTTTATAGTATTTGTAGGCTCGTACGGTTGCATAAAGCTTGGTTTTAAAATACATTTTCTTGAATAGTTTCCAAATGATTACCAACCACAATTCTTCATTGATCTTTGGTGGGCGTTATAAACTTCAGATATATTCAGGTTTTCTACTTGTGAAAAAGCGTCGACATCACTCCCATCACTCGAAGTATCCCTACCTCTCGTATAATATAATCAATACAAATGCTATTAACATTCATATGCACATTAATAAAGCCTTCACAATTAAACCATTTAACGTGGGAGAGGAAATGTTGTTATTCTAATTCATCGAACGTTGCTGTAAGCAATTACCTCGGCTATTCTCTTATTTTCATGAATCTTTGATCAGATTGATAACAGGTTTTTGCCTTCAAAACAGCTCCTGTTCACTATGTTAAAAAAGGAGTGTATTAATGTTGACAGTGCGTAGGTTCACCATATCTCAAACTTTATGTACTGATTTATTTTGTAGAATACTGTTCTATTGTAATAATCCGGAAGGCCTTGATGATTGACAAGTGGACCTTATATAGCTTGTAATGGCGATCTTCAACCTTCTAATGCTGTCTTGTAGCTAAAAATGAAACAATTTAAATGACTGCATGAAATTGTTTTTAATTTGTTCGGTTGTAAATGATGCAGACAGACAACCTTGATTGCATATGGCTGGATTATAATCGAAGTGATTGCAATTCTAACAATGTGTTTTGTTTTGTCTGTTTAGGTGACATCACACAGAAAGGATATGAGAAGAAGAGGACGCGGCTTCTCGCGCCTTACGTGCCAAAACAAACACAAGGTAAGAAAGCTTTATAGGTAACTTTGAAAACGTACAAGACCGTAAGACGAGAAAGATCCGAAAACAGTCATGGATTAACGTATGTAAATATATGTGCGTTATACCGATTTTGTATTTCAGTGCTGTGTTCTTGAAATCTGTTGTTTATGATTTCCTAGTAAAAAGTAAAAACCCGATTTTTTTTTTTTTTTTGAATATGTAGATCGAACAATTTGTCCGTTTGAACTTTCATGTCTAGTTAGTTCATACAAAATCAATTACATGAAAAAGAATGTAATGCTTCTATTTACGTGATTAACAGGATACCATATAAATTTCTTTCACATCGACCACAATTCACATTGCATCAATATCCTGGTTGATAGACTTTAAATCAATTGTGTTTAAATCTTACAAATAGAATCACTGGTAAAATATCCAGGTATATTAAATAAGCATACCCCTGTTGATGAATACTATACGTTCTTCTTTGCGCCTGCAGTGAAACCTGATCATTATCAAACTTCAATGCATATAATTAATAATAATAATAATAATTAATTGAATTTGATGAGTGTCTATTGTAGGCGTCATCTCTATATTAAATATATACTTATTAATTATCGTATAATTTACTCGAGCGTCGGTTACACGGATGTCAAGTAATAATGAGACAGGCCAAGGAAGGCTCTAGTACCGTAAATCTCAATGTCATCGCGCGCGTGGTTTCATAATGAAATTTCTTTGTTCGGTACCCCCTCCCCCCCACTCTTTCCCCGCGACGCTCAGTAAGCCGCGTCGTCGGCGTCTCACCAGCGTCTTCTATTATTACCCGACATGTTTAGAATGACGGTCTTTTTATAAACCCCGCGTGTTGTAACCTCTGCAATGACCCCTCCCCCACCTGAAGTTTACAAACTAATGTCATCAACTAGAGAGAACGGCGTTAATCGTGAGTGACGCGTCATGACGTGTTTCATGGGAAGCGTCGTGACGCCGGCGCCTCGTCCTTCATCCTTCTCAATTACCTACTCGAATCCTTCAATCGACGGTAGTTATAGGCCTAGTATTCTGCTTGAGAGTATGCATGGTGATGGAAATGAATACTTGACCGATTGTATTCTAATTCATTTTATTTGCCAAATACTGATCTACATTTTACCTATAGTTTTTTCATTATCTTGGCTTTCATTATTGTTATTCGTTGCTCAATTTATTTGTACTGATCTTGCCCATTTATGTAACAAAAAGCAGCGTGTACTTCAGATACTTTTCATTTATGTTAATATTCAGTGTTGACTATAAAAATAATTTAAACTATTTACCCGCTACAACTTACATCATATATTGGTTATGGGACATGATTGCACTAATTGTATTTATTGTGTTTATAATGTAACTAACAGCGAAACAGCGTCTCGTCGAAACATCACCTATTTATTTTATTTTCCCATCCATGCATGTACATGACGTTATAAATACTTGATCGTCATGTAATGTTGAATCTTGTAATTAGCTAATTGCTTATTTGTAATTCGAACGCAATGTACTTTACACGAACTTTGGCGTGTCGACACTACTGACCGTCTTTGCTAATGAATCGAGCAGACTGCCGATCTAGTTCTCTCGTAAAGTGAGGTATTTTATCGTTTGCCTTCTTCCATTCATCTTTCACTCCAGACAGCCGTGCCTGTAGATTCCTTATAAGGAGATCCCGCAGGTTAGGAATCACCATGAAGCTCCCACACGCATCTCTCTCCTTCTCTCTCTAGGACAAGGGTTGATTACGTGAGGTGTTTGAGGAGAGGGGGAAAGGGTGACATTAGGCAACAATAATTGAACGCCACGCCCTAAAGTTGATTACAATTGCACACCAATTGTAATTGTTTCGCCAGAATGTATTGCAAGCTTGTCGAGTAGAGATATCGTATGGCTTTGGGCTGAACTGCAATGCTAAAACACACCACAGATCCTTTTCTGCACTTTTCCAGTCCGGTTTCGATCGTGAATAATAATCTGCGTTGTCTGGAGATAATGGATTAACGAATCTATAAAATGTCCGTATCTGATTGATGTAAAGACAAACGCGATCGTTTCAACTATAGAATTAGATTAGAACAATGTGTTTGCTTACACATTGTGTATAGCGAGAATTGGTTCTAGTATTTCACAATATTCAACCTACAGTCAAAATGTTGCAAATTTCTCAAAGTTGCGCAAGTTGGTAGTTCGGCTATTCTGTAACTACTTCCTTATATTTGAAAGTTTGTATATAGAAACTGAAAGTGAATTTGACTCATCCCGAAATGTATATACAACGAGACTATAAATCCTACATTTCCGTAATTGCTACTTTTCTTTTAGTTAACATGCTTTTCCTAATCATTTACAAAAGCCTCATCATCATCTTATTATTCATCTTG
The DNA here is from genome assembly GCA_907164805.1 of Brachyptera putata. Lineage (NCBI taxonomy): Eukaryota > Metazoa > Arthropoda > Insecta > Plecoptera > Taeniopterygidae > Brachyptera > Brachyptera putata. Next base: position 10,308,213 of record OU015468.1, on the reverse strand, counting down.
TTATGAATGTTGTTGCTTTTTTGTTGGGGCCATTATATTTGCATAATTATTCTTAAATAATTTTGAAGGATCATTATATTAAATGTCTCGTTATTTTGCGTTACTCTGCTTAAAGTTTGTTAACTATTCTATTGCTATATTCACTATAGGCCTATATTTATAATTGAATATTTATATATGTGTGTGGGTGTGTGTGTGTGTAGGCCTATATAATGTATATAGATATTGATTTCATCTAACTCGAACTTCAACATCTAACTGTGAGGAAACAAATTTTCAATTCATGGCTTTATGTTGTCGTAATGTTGATTTTTCTTATCAAATTTGTGAAATGAATCAACTTTTAATAATAGTGTTCATATAATGACCAGTAATGTGAATGATGTTTTAAAAAACATAAATACAAGTCTAGTTAATCCGCTAGAGGTTATAGAAGATGCCACAAACAAATCCCATTTCACTCGAGTAAGGATTAAATTTCACCTCCTCAAGTCATAGTATATATAATTGAAGATTATTGAATCGTAAATTTTGAATCATTATTATGAGTATTTTATTGAGTTAGATTATAGATGCCTTTGTGTTTTGAAAAAGCAAATGTCATTTAACCTCATAACTGTTGAAGCTGTTCTGGTGTCGGTTTATGAATTTTATGTGGCGCCTAATGCTACATGGATTTCCACTTAGTAGATTTCTTCACTGTCGTGTTTTCATATCAAAAGTTGAATTCAATTGCTGATTTTGATTAACTATTATTAAACCAGCTCGCACGTATGATGACATCAAATTAAGGACTGACATATTTAGGTTAAAATACTGTGATGTTTGTTATAGGCTTCTGTAGCAAACCATTTCATAATGACTAGGAAAACGCAGCATATTATATGCTTTGTAGGATGAGCAAGATTTTGTATTTGAAATGTAATGGGGAAAATGATGAAGATGTAGGCCTATACACTTTGATTTTGATCTATTAACTCATTACCTACCTTATCAATTCCTTGATTATTTCAATCATTGTACGAACTAATTGGTTCGATCAATCTCATTATAGAAGGTTCAACATGTGCATCGTCTTTTAATAGCTTCCTCAGTATAGTGCTATTTAATCAATGTAAAAAAGAATACGTACAATTTTCATCTACAAAACGGCTTATCTTATTCGTGTGAAACTTCGGAATATTGTGTATCATTCGTGTGCTTACATTCCGTAGAAATTTGAACTCGAATTTGAATTCGAAATTTGAATTTTTCTTATCAAAAGTAGTTGGGCCGATTGTGCCTCAAATCTGTACAGTATGTAGGCCTATATACAGAATTGAATGAATTGAGATATGTGTGTGCCAAGTTGCATCAAAATATTTTCTTTCGTTGACCTATGTAGCGCGAGTATTTTTTCTCTAGTACTGTAAAGTTGAGTCTTCGCTTCGCTTATCCAATTATTATTATCATTATTATAGAAAGTTCCGCTATACGCATAGAACACATTTCATTAAATGTAGATTCACTAGTGATTACTTGTTTTCACGCGTTTTGGTCTAGTATAACTTTGTTTGTCTATACAAACATGCTCATTCAAACCTAGGATCGTCATCTGAGGTCTTTGTTAGTGGTTCCAGACGACTTTATTATATTATATCTGACACATTTTTGAAAATGTAATCCAATAAGCACAGGAAGACTGAAAACCTGGCATTTATTTTTGTTAAGTTAGTGAAAATATTCGTAGCACCAAGTGTACATAATGTATATCATTGTGGTTCATTTATTTCTGATTATGTACGCGAGTATTATATGTGAAATGCACCCGATATTAAAAGGCAAAATACTGGTATTGAACCGTCAAACTACTCATCGTATTATCGCATGATTGGACATTCACAGTGCACATGCAGTCTGACTTGTGGATTGGTTCAACTCGTTATGTGTATTGGTGCATTATGAATTGACGTAATCGGAAATATTCCAATCCCGCAGGATTCACTGAATAAATACTCGAATATTGACGTATGTATTAATTTCAATTCATTCGAGTGAAAAATGAAAACGTTTTTTCCGAGTTGTGGAATACTTGTGTGATAGTTACGATCGCTACGGAGGCGATGTAGGCTACCAGTGCTACCCTTGATTTTGCTCAATCAAGACAATTTACTGTAGGTCTTTTAGGCTCATCCTAGCAGTAATTAGATAAGCGTACGAAGACTTCCATTTCAGTTACCGAAAATATCGATCTCTGTCTTGGCACACCGGTCAGACAGAGTAACCAATCCACTAGCAACTTCTGAATATTGGTCTCATACCAGAATAGGTTCGGATTGTTTCCGAACCGAAAATCGGTTCGTCGGGATTTTTCAGGAAAAAAGCGAATTATTTGGAAAATATTCATTATAATGATAGCATAGAGGAGAATTTTCAATTCTTCAATGACATCCGATCGGAGTGAATTTTTTGACAGAATTTCAAAAATGTGGTTCTAAATTTCTAATACATGTTTCTGTACCAAATTTGAAGAAATTTGGATAAGCCGTTTTCAAGAAAATAAAATGATATAGGCCTATATTGGAAAGTGGTCATATCAAGATTGAAGTTTGTGAGTGAAGACCGGTGGTATTGCTGAGCAGACAATGAAGTCAACCCTCGATATCTCTATTATAAGAATACGCATGGATTATTGAACATTAAACATTATTGAATTAAATTTCGCATATTTTGTAGACTTGGTCTTTTGAATTATCTCGTGACTTTTGACGTGTTTGCAAGATAGTGACGGTAAACTGAGTGATTAACATTGTGTGGGTGATGTATTCTTCAGCTCCCGGTGGTGGTGGAGGAGGTGGTGGTGGCGGCGGCGGCGGCGGGGGTGGGCGTCGCGAACAGCCCCGTGCCCGACGTACACAGCGTCGGGTCACCCACAACGAGAAGCGATACCACTCAGGTACAACTGAGAACAACGTGTCCGTACAGCGTTTTGCTTGGCTTTGCTGATAGCTCTTATTTTATTCGTAGATATTTCTGCACTTTGCATGTATCGATGTGTTTTATTTGACATGGTGTGTAGATGCTTTCCACAGGAGCGTGATCGATTTTCTAACTTCCACATCAACTAGAGGTTCATAATGGTTGTTCGAATTTACTTGAAACTTCAAGACTTTATTTATGTGTATACCATCACAAATAAAAACTTGATTCATGCTTTGCCATGCTTTATTCATACTTTCCATACTTTGTTCATGCTTTTTGTTCGTATATCTAGTTACCGATATCATCTCCCCATATTCATTCATTTTATGGACGCTTGAAAGTTGTCACCAAAAATTTGATACTTCAGTGATTCGCCTATAGCTGCTACGAGAGGTACCTTGCTTATAGCGAGAGAATTATAGCTTGCAAAGTTGTGCCCATGCAAATAGTTTTACTGCATTAAACTTGAATTACCGTACCCTAATTAGTATCAAACCGTGTACATAAATCTTTTGCCTATAGGCCTATACAACTGTTACGGTTTGTAAATTTCACCCCTCGACCGGTCCCACCCTCATTTCGTTTAAAAGCTCAACCTATACATCGTTAGCATAGTTTCAGAACTTCATCTTAGGAAAGCAAACACTGTACGCCTATATGTGCACTTGAGTTGTATTTCTATTTAGTTGACTGCGTATGGCTGATACCTACCGCTCATATGAAGCAATGCGTGTAGATTTATTTGAACTTTTTTTTAAACTACATATTTTCTTAAACTACATCTTTTTGTGTTGGAAAATGTGTTTATTCAATCACTCGACACAACACACATTGAGGTTAAATCTTAACATATCTTCAGCAACCATTTTTTCTGTTTATATATTATACACACTTTAAATGACGACATGTTAGTTTCGCTGCGACCCGTACATAAAATATTGATTTTTGTTCTCTAGATGATATTATAACTATACGTAGTCAAGTTTAGTGAAATGATCATCAAAATACAAAATAGTGTTAAACATTGTGTTTCTGATTTTTTTGTTCTTATTACGTATATGTACTTAGCCATATAGCCTACCTATTACTACCCTGTATTCGGCGTGTGTTACTATATCGCATAACCTGCAAAGTATCTATATCAGTTCGGTTTGAAATACCTCATTGGACGATACAACGTGTACCTTTTTTCTACTTTAAATTTCGCAATCTCCAAGTTAACCCCTTTGACGTTGCCCTAAGGAACTATTCTACTTCTATCTAGGTCGCTGTAAAGGAAAAATACGGTGGCAGGTTACAGAGTATTTGTATTTATGTACGTGTTTTGGCGTCTCTTGTGGCCTCATGCACATCTTAGCTGCACGCTCCTTGTCTGGGAATTGCTTCTACTGCGCTACTTGTTTGTTAGTGAAGATTCAATGCTTTTATCTAACCCCCTTGCCCTCCACCCCCACCCCCACCACCCCTTATTCCTGTGTCCCATCACATTTATGCCTATATACTGCCGTGGAACTGAACTGAGCACACAAAGGAAATGACAATTGTCGCGCTTAACTTCGACCGCGGGGACTAGTTCAAGTTGGAATTATATACCTTATGAACACAATCTGAAGTCCAAGTCGGCGACGATAATGTTCGAGAATATATAATTGAGACTGGCGTTTTGAAACGAGTACATTGCGGGACCTTCGTAGTGTCCTCTGAACCTTTATAAATGTAATCTTTGAATGTATGACCTATTAATTTGTAGATGTTCTAGTGAATTCTAGCTAGACTTATCAGTGGAACCTCTTGCTCTTCCTCTTGCTCGTTTTATTATTTTTATCATTATTTTCATTGTTTCATTTCAGATCACCGAAATCAATACAATTCAATAATTTTCACATGACAGTTTTCACTGTTTTTCTTATAGTTTTGATTCGAGACCCAGCTTGAATATTATATACATTTCTGACTCGATATATATTCTTCCAATTGTGTGGTTGAACCGACTGCTGTGTGATAGTCATAGTCACCCCAAAATGTTATAACCGGTCTGCCAATATTTATTTAGCGGTAATTGCAAATGATCTCATTATTCTTTTCAATACCGTACATTAACGTTGAGGGCTCGAAATTAAGGCTACAGTGTACGAGTACCTGCGCATATTCTTGTGCTAAAAAATGACACTGCAACTCAAAAACTATAGATTTTATGACGGTATGCATTTCCATAATCTCAGAGAAAACTAGAAATCGCCATCTCAATTTCAGAAATTATAATTATTTTTCTTGTCCTCCATAGAGATCATGAACCATAAAGTATAGACATTATCGATTCTGTATACAAACATGGACAGAATCGAATACTTTCTACGTCACGATTCAAAAAAGGGCCGGATCCTGGAAGACAAATAGGCCTATATAAATTTTAATTTCTGAAATTGAGGGGATGATCTAGTTTTCTCTAAAATTATGGCGATAAACATCATAATTATTCGTTAAAATCTAGTTGCAGAATGATTTCGGATTTTCTTACTGTTTCTCAATTTCACCTGTATCACATTATTTCGCGGTCTTGTCGTGAGGAGGAAAACTAATAAAAAGTGTCCTCGTAAGGGTGCTTTGTTATGTCGCTAGACGTTCTAAATGGCGGAACACATTTTCTTGAAATTGACATGAAAGAAAATGGAGAAGCCCGACTTGGTCGACAAGCTCTATGCAGCCGCCTTGCAGATGCTGAAACGGGAAGCGCCGGGTTTTAACAGTTTTCGATGACAAAAGGCCGTATCTTTTATATGGACACCCACAGCATAGAATCGTCCGTTTCTGATCACTTCTCAGCATTACTGAGCGAATACTGTGTCGTGTAATGGTTTACTTAAAAATAATTTTACTGCATGCCTGTATTTTTCAACGACGCAATTTCCTTCGTTAAATGATCACTTCTCTATAAAATGATGAACCCTCTCATTACATCGTTTCCTCAAGAATTTATATTATAACTATTGAAAATTCCTCTCACAGTTTTCATCGACTTAGTCTATAGGCCATCTGAACAACAAATGAGAAAAATCAATTTTCTCGAGATCACATACAATTAGAATGTTGTTACGTTTTGTGTGTACTCGTGTGTGGGAGGTGCATAATGTTAGTGTGTTTGTGTGTATGGCTTGCACTGGCTGGCATGTTGCATGTTTGTGTACGTTGTTGTTTGTCTGCACACAGCCGCACGTCCTCCTGCATATGGCCTGCAAGTTGGCTCCAGTAGCCCGGGTAGCCGAGCAAACCGACGCGGTAATCGCCGACTCACGCGCAATGAAAGTCGCTATCACTCAGGTAAGTCGACACACTCACACGTCACACTAGCACTAATGGACGCCAGACAGTTTCATCTCGCACGTGACTTCGCTTGCGTCTTGGTAAGGGATGCAAATAATCGGTGGGAAAACGCACTTTATGTTGAGAAAGAGAGATTATCAAATTAATTGTAGACTGTCCACACTGGATGGCTCCATTAAAGGAGATCAATTAGATCAGATAAGGATAAGAATAGATAAGGGTATAATTACTAATTTTCAGGTTATGTATGAGTAGGCCTATCATTAAAATTACGACGAAACGAAATATATAGGCCATATATCAGGACTACATTTTTAGAAGAGACATACAATAATTGTATATGATGTACATACATTATGACGTAGTTGCATTTCCAATTCCATCAATATCGTATTGTAGTGGGGTTAAAACAACATTTCGATATATTTACTATGCTTCAGGTATATGCGTATCAGTAAATTTGTCATGTTTTGAGCAACATGACTGAGCGATATTGCTTCATCATTTCGATTCATTGTTAACACGTTATTAATTTTACTTGAATACATTGAACCAAGTTATGCATGTTCAAGGCATAGTCTATACATTACACTTCGTAATTACTGTTAACCAGTCGGTGTAATTGAACATTTAACGACTCTGTGGTTAGGTGGCTCCGCGGTTAAACGGCTCCGCGGCTCTAGTTTCATATATATGTATATATAAACCAATACCTGCGTCTAATCACTTGCAGGACGAATTACAAATGTAGGGTACTTGGTTTTATCGGTAGTTCAGCATATATTCATGAAGCTATCTATCCAAAGCGCCTAATTACATGCATTTATCACCGTTCGAATGATGAAACAATGAATCAATGTTAATAAACGTGGTGCCTCCACTGACGTACCGAGTATAGTGACATGGCGCCTCCACCAAAGGCGTTTACTTCATAAAGCGTGAGACGTTGACGTTCACAAAACGTCTTTACATAGCCATTCGATTTCGTAACAATAGGATCAGTTTTCTAGATTATGATCGCCATAGAAACGTTACTATTTTGATAATTATCAGAAAAACAAACCGTTTCTTAGTATTTTACACAATATGTTTCACAACATCAATAAAAATATTACGTTCATCTGTAATAGCACATATCAAAACTACAGTTTATAGATTTAGAGTGAATTTCATTGCATACCATTTTGTAGATATTGATAGAATTAGTGCTTTTCCTAAATTAAAATTTGTCATTTCGTAATTTTATTTCTTTTTCTCCATCAACATCGAAAACTTTACACAAAGCCATCGTTTTCCTATTAGTGCAAAAGACAAAAGTTTAGGATCGTTTGAACGGGGCACCACAAGGGCGATCTTCCAACCCCAAAGAAATGGCTAGATTATAATATAGCTCATCCAACACATCGTAAAAATTATAGTGATAAGTTGAAAAATGAAGAACATTCAAAAGTGAAGAAAAATATGAAGAAATATTCCCCAAAACAAAGATTTTGCACCAAATCCAACTAGACCGCCCTTAATGACGTCAGCCAAACAAAAGAGAGTGGTATCTGTGAAAGCTTTTCAAAGTTGTCAACTTTTCTAAAAATAATATTGTTTTTTAAATATTGTTCTCATCCTTTCCCTCGTATCGTGCAGCGAAGTGGACCGAAGTTTTGTGTGAACCAACACCGTAGCACGGCACATAGGAGACGCATCATGGTTGAATAAAGAAACGACGCTCGCATACAGTATGCCAGCCATTGTGTTGGTGAGGCGTCGCTTTTTAATCCGACGCGTTCAGTACACTCGAGCCGAGCTCCATCGGATAAAGAGATGAAAGAAAAGTCTCTTTTCAAATGTGATTATCTATTTTTTCTAGAGTAAATAAGCCGACCGCTTATAGTTACCATTTTTTAAATAATATATGGCATATAGCTACACTGTCTATTCATCTTCGTGAATAGATATGTCCGGCCATTTATTGCTATTGGATGAGAGATATGGTCAATTGGGACCATCAGAAAGAGATGGTATTATCTGATTTCGGTCTTGAAAGGGACAATATATATACAAAACAGGGAATCTTCACGGGCCATTCTTGTTTACTTCTTATTCGTATATCTCATAACCATATAATCTCAATTGGATAGAGCAAAACATTTTCGGAGAATTTATGTCTGTTTGAAATGATTACGATCAATAATGCATATGCAAGAATAAGTTGAGTAAACAATTCTAATATCATAAAACGACGTTAGTGCTTGGGAAAAAAATTATTGCAGTACCTCATAAAAAGTGTGCAATTTGATTACACCGTTATGTAGACAAGTCAATTCGCAATGACAGGCATTATTTGTTTCAAGATGTCGTGTTGATATTTGCTCACTCGAACCATAAATACATCAAGAACTTCTGACTCTTATACGGCACTTGTACCTAATTGTTTCGCCAGTTGAACGTTGATCGTTGGGCAACTTCCTGTAAACGTCCACCTATGATGACTGGTTAGTATATATCTAACTTGATACTGTGTAGTTTTGGGGTCGAATCGCTTGTACTACTTCTGGAAAAACTTTTTGCGAAATTTTGAAAACCCCATAAGACTAACTCAGAAAAGAAAATTCTTCAGATTTACTGAGTACTGAATCAAATTTACTGTGCTGCAAAACGATTGAAATTATCAACAAGTGAAATCAGTTAGAGATGAGAGAAGCATAACGAGGTGGTATTGACTTGATAGTTTTAAAATCAAGCTTTCGAATAGTCTACATTTCATCTCAATAATGATGATATATTAATATCATCTTTCAACGCAATTGCTACGTTTTCCTACTTTATAATATTTGAAATGCTTCTTCGATACTGTTTATACATGTATACCTTATTCCTTCAACTAGTTACCCTTTCATTTATCCGTGGCTTCCTATAAAGAGTCTGTAAAAAGAATCGAACTCTAGGACGTGAAGACAAGTACACAACAAGTGTATTATAGTTGAACAGCTCTTGCCAATGCGGAAGGAATGCACACGACGTCGTCTATTTCCGTGTAACATCCTTCTCATACATGTGACTGTTTTATCGATATGTTGTCTATCGACTGTCGATGATCGAAATCTTGTTTCGAGTTTGAGTTATCGAACCTGTCGCGACTAGTCGATCGAGTCATTGGAGTGGATGTCCGCGATAACGGGTTTGCGATACGGAAAATGGGGGAGCGTTCTGTAGAGCACGTATATGTCCCAGATCTCCAACGACTATAGTGACTTGTTGCTTATATGTATGAACGGTAACAAGTAGTTGAACGAAATTGAAGATCTGAAACGTTTTTGATGTAAAATATTTTAGTAAATTTTGACGCGTATTATTTTACCCCGTAAGATTCAAATTGTTATAATGTTGAGCGGGGATAGATTCATTTTCACAGTTTTGTCTCGTTCGAATCGTTGAATTTTCTCTCCATATGTTCTATGTTCAGCAACAAAAAATAATCTCGTAAATAGTCCTTTCAAGACGTCTCTAAAAAGCGATAAAAAGTACAAATACATTCTTTCCGTATTATTTATTGTTTTAGCCGTTGAGAATGAGGTGAGAACATTGCAAGTGACTAGAAGTGTAGTTATACAAAAGTAATGTTGTACCTCGTGACCCTGTGGTATCCTTTTAATTCCCAGGCAACCCGTAGAGATGATCAATCCTGATTCGGTTGGAAATCCGAGTCATTGGCTGCGCATCGATTGCCCTATACGGTTACTTCGAGCACAAATCGCTCGTTTTCAACTCACTCAAAAGCTTAAAACTATCGTGCATACTTGTATCCATACCAAAGAAGAAGTAACCATGCTAGAAATGATCTATAGAACGTATGTTGATGCATAACTAAATGTAAACATTTGCGGACGGTTCTTCAACACAGTGTGGCCATCCATATATATAAAAGATTGGTTCCTTCCATCTCCTTCTCTTCTGGGTGTGTACCATACATATTGCGAGTTTATTCCATAGTTCTTTCGAGTTTAGAGGATCGACAGTAAACCGACTAGTGTTAGCAGATACTATGCGCGAGATAGTCGATAATATGAACTTCAACTCTTGTGGCACGAAGCTCATTGGTTACAATAGATGCGCATCGATACTAACCGAGTCATGGCTTTCAGATCAGACTTTCGTCGTGTTTTGTTTGCGGTATGATATGTGCTCATATGAATCGCTGCACTCTGGATATATTGTGCAAATATTGAAGATCGTATATGACTGAGAAATGAGAATTTATGGAACTTTAAAAATCTCGATCAGGTCGAAACGAGTCTGAACAAAAGTTTTCACGAGAACCGAAAATAAACGACGAAGATGGGAAAAAAAGAACGAATACATTGATCGGAAAAGAAACACCGTCGTTTTTACGTTTGTAGAAAACAAAAAGAACAATAATAGAAAGCGATAAATCTTCTTTTTTTTATCTGTTCGTTTCTACGCACCGTTTCTTCTTTCTTTGTAAGATGCTTCTTCATTTTGTTTTTTTGTACTGAGGCATTATTGACTTTGAAAAAGAAACATCAGCGCAGCCTAATAGACCTTTTATCTCCCCACTATGTTGTTTCTATTCTCGCATAGATAAAATAATAGTTGAAAAATAACTTGGTCCAGACCAGAATATTTTGAACGTGTTCAGTACGCCCATCATCTTAACCAGTTATGAAAATAGTAACGTCAAATATTTTAGCACAATATTTTATGACGACATATTATTTGATTACGATTTAATACGACCTCATCCTAGGCTTGCAATTACAGTAACAATACTCGATACTGCATCACCATTGGTTTGAGAACGATTGTATTTTTAGACAACAAATTTTACCTCGGTTACAGAGAACTAGATTTGTTAATCTGTTACTACAAGCGATTATTTAGCTATACGCATCATTCATAATGACTGATACCAAATTCACTGAAACACACAGAAAAGTAAAAGACTTATTGCAGTTTTGAGTAAAGTTTTCTGTCTACTATGAACTATGACTTCGAATATTATGAGTGGTAGATCTAGGATGACTATGAAAATATCACCTATAATTACTTTGATGTGATAGGCCTATAGGTATATAATAGAATGTTCTTCGAGAGGAACTTGCCGTAAATGTTGCCAAGATTCTTGTGTAATTGATCGTCTCTCTGTTAGAATTTCTATGTAAATGCACACTGCTTGTTTTAATCGTCGAATGATAATATTACCATTTGTCGCAATTCGTGAAAAATAACGCAATTTGTTTTCTACCCTCAGGCTTCTTCCAACTGGCAAGTGGCATTATACGTCGTCTTTATAGCACCTTCAGTAAATGATCAATCCACAGTCAAATACACGGTATAATTTGAATAACATCAAGGCCCGGTACCAAACTTTTATTCCTTGGTTTATCTCAAATCTGAGTGGCTACGGTAACCTCACTATCATGCTTAACTTCTCATAATAGGCCTACTTTTGTATTCATACAATTATTCTTTTACATCCCTCTGTGTTAGTATACCCACATAGAATACAGATTTTCTTCAAAGAGTTCTTTATTGTATAACACTCATTCAGGTGTAAACAGTACGAGGTTTTATCATTAGTTGCCTTCACATGCAGGGCAGTCACTAACGCGCTCGCTTCATGTGATCCGGTAGGTAAGGGGAATATCGAACCTGGATCGATGCTTTTCCTCTACAGTCTAGGCTAATGCTGGGATGGTTTCTACAATATAGGCCGCGACCACCTCCTTCCCAATATCCTTCCCATTACCTAAGAAACCTTCATCTCATCATCCCATCATCTCACTAATCATTCATCCGACGCCAATAGATCTTAGTTATCATTACAGTGCGTCGTTAAACCGAATAGGCCTATATATATTTTTCAGAGTTTTTGTATTACTCATTCAACACCGTATGTCGTAGGCTATAGTATCCGCTGTTGATTTTTTCGGGGGTTGAGGTAAAAACCTAGTTGACATTCTTAATAAACTTCACTGTTCAGTGACCTGATCCGTGAAAATACGTGTGACTTGTATTAGTGTGGTAATCGTTAACCCCAAGACTTAGTCAGGACCTTTACAACAATTCCGTCACGTCACACGCTTGTGTCAAAAGCTTCGCGATGCGGAAACATCGACTTGGCTTTCGTTACAACTTTATTGCCGATTTATTGCTCAGCCAACCTGAAACAATTTCACTAATTGTTGTGGTTGGTCCATTATTATTTATACCCTCGTCAATTTTTATACTTGTCATAACAGTTTTAGACGACGATTTACGAAGATAAAGTAGATTTATTGCCGTTTTTATATGACTTCTTTTATATAAAGGCTTGCCTTGGGTAAGCAGTATAAGCGTATACCAAAATTGGAATCGGTGTGAGAGCACATAAGAATCGCGATAGTTTTTAGTATCAATTTGTTGGTGATAACTCGTGGCCAATATAAAATGTCGAAATTATGATTTGCTAGAAGCACATATACCATTCAATACCTATTAACATAGAACTAGTGAACCAAAAATGTTAGGTTATGCAAGAACCCAATCAAACAGGGGATGCGTTTCTACAAAATTACACCTTTCAAACGTTATCACCAAAATTGATATTCCGCTCAATCTTCTAGCTAGTTTTGGGGATTGTTAAAAATGGAATATATTTTTTGTGAAATTTTCACTCTATAAGATTACAATTTGCTATATATTATGCCCTTCCTCAATCGTCAAAATATGCATTCTCATGCACAATCTTTCTTATAATAATCTCTTAATAGGGCTTCGTAATTCAATGATCATAATGCAATATAAACATAGTAAAACTTTGAACTATAGGACTTGTTGCATATGAAACAAACTTATTGGTTAGTGAGATTTATAAACCGTATTTTTCTGTTTGGGTTTTCCTAGAATTTATCATGAGTTTGCATGGCTATCTCGCTCTCTCTCTCTCTCATTCTCTCGCATCTCATTGTTGTGTTTAGTGGTTAACATAAAACACCTGAGCTCCGACACGTTGTTTTGTTAATAAAACCCTCGTGACTCGAAAGAATGATGTTGCTAACAGTAACCGTTGATATACGTTAGCCATCTACGTCTATTTCGTTTCTAGCCTATGGCTGGAGGGCTATAGATTAACAATCTTTTCCGCACCATTCTATATAAAATATGTGTGTTATCACTATGGCCTATACCCATGCTATTTGTTTTCACGAAATTCAGGGTAATAAGTGTACTTATATTTCTGACCGTGTACTACCGGACCTGTATATCGGACCTGTACGGACGGTGTAACGGGCCTGGCTACTAAAAATTAGCACTTTTTTGGTGACCACTTGTAAACGATTTAATAGGTTGAAAAATACGTTTTCCAGGTATATGTTAGAAACACTGATATAATTGATACATATATAATAAGTTGAATGTAAACTATTCAAAAACGTTCTTTTTGCTCTGCTACAAAACATATTTTTTTGCCTGTTCCAACGAAAATTATAGTGCGTGAAATGGACCTACATATTATTTCTATTTAACATATTAATATGTATCTATATCCGTTTTATATTTCATTAAATCCATTTATCTTCTCTTGGCCGGGTGAGAAGCAAATGCCACGTTTTATTCTCAGTCGCGTATGGGCGGCAGGGTGTACGCAAACTAGTCGGGGTGAGAGTGAGACCAAGAGATTGGTAGTACGGAGAAGTAAAAGGGATGTGGTGAGAGAATGGTGTTGAACGGGAGGAATCCGAAGAATATGGACGGAAGTGGAGGTAGACGATACAGTGTGAATATATACATCGAGAGTCGCGTCGTACAAATTCGTGCTTGGCATGCTATGGTGTTGATTTTTTGTCAACATTTTTTATGGTGATGTGAACATAAATATTTTTAAAGTGGAAGCGTTTAATTATGTTGAACGTGTATAATTATTTATTGGCTTACCATACAACTAAAATAGATTACATTTAATTTCGTGTTTATTACCTTTCGACAAGATTGTATTCGGAAATCGGTTTTTATATACAGCACTGCCAGTACTTTTCGAACAGGTATTTGACCCCATAGGTTCCAAGATTTATACAAAACCAAACCAACTCAAATCGGTCCAGAAATCAGTGAAAACAAAAACCGCTACCGATCATCAAACTGAATCTCCATTTCTTTTCCAATACCATCCGCATTGAAAACTAGTATTAAATTGAGTCATCGAAGACCCAGGGGTTATTCTGTATCACAACAACGAAGTGCTAGAGGGGAATGCCCTAGCATCGTGAACATGACGTAACAATTATTGTTGAAGGAAAGAGCAATGTCCTCCTCTGTAATCTCGCTGAAGAGATGCTGCATGGATGGATCATATTATTCACCTTACATGTTTCATGGCGGTGCTGGTTGATTTACTATAGCGTTCCGTGAGTTGAGCACTTGATTCGATGTTTAAGAGTACAAGTGAGGCGATTTAGTAGCACCTCACCTCAGTTCTTTGCTCATCTTTTCAATAGTCAAGTTATCAAAATTCTGTAGTGGAAGATTTTTAAACACATAAATTTGTAGTTGGTAAAAACTTCTCAATACCGTTTATATACGGTCAAGATTTCAAAATGATATTGTAGTAAGATACCCTCGTTCACAACTAACTGACTATATCTTCAACTGTCAAACTCAGAAAAAAATGCTGCAAAAGAACTCAGAAAAACACCTCCCTCCGTTGCACAGTCAGCTAAAGCACTGCTTTGGAAAAAGAAATCACCGTTGCGCGTGGGTTCGATTCCCATGGGTTTTTTTAAACGGCCTTTCACTCATCATCACTTCATAGTTTCAATATCACCCGCTCATTCGTACCACCGTATAACCTAGCTGTTGGTGGTGTCGTTAAACAAACAATAACCATCATCTCCAAAAAACGAATATAATGAACTTTAGTCGTTAAATTGTAATGTATTCCGTTTTGTCTAGGTACTCAGAAGTTTTTGCTCTTCTATCAAATGATAATTTTGATATATCTTGCCGTTAAAAAGTTTTGACTGTTATCAGGAAATGAATGAAGTTACATTTCACTCACGTGCACTCTTAACGCTGCAGAAGATCGAGTCACGGGGATGAATACATAGCTTGGAGTTGGAGTGGCTTGTTTAAATAATCAGATTCACTCACAGATAGTTTATAGATTAAAGGAATTGAACATGTAAATTTTAGTATGTGCAAACTTGCAATTTTCTTTTATCTTTTACAACTTTGACCTGGAAACTGTCTACGATTTATGTATGTTTTATAACACCAGTATTGATTATGAGTTTTAAAGTTAGAAACTATTAAATGGAGCTGATATTCAGTCTTTCAAGGATGAATAAGTAATCTTTCGATTTATCTTGTTATATTGATTCGTCTACTACAATACTTGATACCTATATTAACACATCATAATGGCAGGTGTATATGTGGGATATGTATCGCATATCATGTAAATGATATACACATATTTGAATTTAATTATTTCTGGTTTGTAGGCTTGAAGTCCAGGCTTATAAATCACATTAAATACAAGCAGCTAGGCCTACAATAGCCAAATACAGCATCACAAATCACAGTGTTTAACCGTCACCATTGAGTTTGTAGTTATAACTACAAACTCAATGCCGTCACTAACACTCTCAAGTAGCTAAAAGGGGTTATATTCACGCTGCTCTGCCAATAAACAACTTGAAAATGAATAAATAATAATCATGTAGTACAAGCAGGGGTGGTCAAACTACGTATAAAAAATATTTAAAAACCCAGACACAAGATACTTTAAATAATATGTCCCAGTCGAAATACAACTAATATAAATTTACAGCAAATGTGAGGTGAAAAGACATGCAATTAGTTACTGTTTGAAACGGTGTATGAAATCAAATTGGACCGTATTGAATTGAAAAACCTAAAAATTTGTATTTTGTATACTTATTGTGTTCATTATGTTATGCACACGTTTTAAATTGTGAATTAATCACATCAATTTTTTGGTTTGCGTTCAACAATTTCGACTTCGTTCGGTCCAAATCAATATCTTATCTATTATTCAATCAATTTAAATGCCACCCTCGTTAAAAGAATCGAGATCGGAAATTGTAATTCTAGGGACTTCTTCGCCATAAACATGAAATATACGGTTTGCTGAATATGTTCGTATACGATCTATCATGGTTCTACTTTGATAAAAAGACCAAGCTCTAATATCTAATCGTATAAAATGTGGAGCACACGAATTTCCGATTAAAAAATATGTAAATTTCTCAAAACGTGTCTGAAATAATGTCCACTTGAATCGCTTAGTAAATTCACAGTTTTAACAACTGATTACGTGAAACGGCGATTAGGTATTTACTGTATTATAAAACATACCACCCACAACAGCATGGTTATAACAATAATTATTGACGAATAAGAATTAGGCTCGCTGGAATTTATGTGCTGTGATTTATAGCATAATCTATTGAGATATTCTTATTATACATTCAAATGTATTCCATGCTCACGGGAATTAATGATTCAGAAAGGATGGTCCTCATAAACATAACAATGGTGAATTTATACGTATATATTTAAAGGATTTTTTTAGCACGATTTACTTGTTAAATTACTAGTTGTCGGTACGACGACTATAATCACTGTTATCACAAGTTTCATGTGTGCATTTGGATTTTATTATGAAATATCTAGGTAGTATAGGTATCATGCTGTAAGCTGTTGGATTTTTATCGAAGACCGTTCAGATATAAATTTGAAGGGTTGATACTAATTATTGTAGTTGTAGTTCAACTTAAATTGATTACATTCAGTTCTCTTCTTTTCGTTGCTAGAAATTTATAATTCCTTCATAATCCCTAATTGCATTATTCCATTATCTATCCTCCCTGACATCGGTTGTGATTTTTCAATGGGAAAGCTGTCTTTGTATACATTTTTCAAATCGACACTAATAGTGTGAACTGTATAATCGTGCAAACGGACATATACGGGTTGTGTAAAATATTTGGGGTTGCGGTAATTGTGGATAATTCTTGACCAATTATTGGTAGAGACATTATAATTCAAGATGAACCCAACAGGTCACAAGATAATCCGCTAGTTTTTAATCCCAGCAAATGGTACAGATTTAAACAATCCCCCATTATTGTAATTTGTAGAATACTGATAAAAGCAAGCCATTTTCGTTTTTGGCCTGTGCCATAACAATTATTATTTCAATTCACTTTACTAGATATAATTATCGTGAATGAAAAGGTATATAGGCCTAATAGGCTCTAAAATATTATTATAACGTCATCAACTAAAATCTTGTATCCCTCTTAAATCCTCTTAAATATATGCTTCCATATTTCATGGTAGAATAAATTTATAATGGGAGTACTTTTAAACTGTTAGCAGACATTTACATTATTAAATTAAACATTAGTGTACGATCTGGATGCTGCTGTAACTCCTGTAAGTGCTTAGCCATGAAATCTTGCTACAACAGCGAAGTCAAGTGCAACAGCAAAAGACACCGTTACCATCGTTACCAATTCGTTCATTTCCGGCCACTTGTGCAAAGTGTCACACACAGAGTTCGAGTCGTTTCATATTAATTACCAGCGTCAAGAATAAGCCAGCAATTTGTTAGACTCTTGGCCACGAATGCTTGCTATTCTAGCTAATTAGTAATTACTATACAATGACTTAAATAGTGAATACTGTACTCTATATAATGCAATTAATGCTTTTAACACAGCACTGCTGTCAGTTTAACTAATTTCTATTTCTATACATTAATTACGACGAAAGTCAAATCAGTCGCCCGCCTAATGTCACAATCAAACTCAAAGGTGTATTCAACATTTTGGAGACTAACATGCATTTAAATAATGATACTGGAGATAATATTGATAATAATGTTATTGTAAGCTATAAGGCAAAAGGCAAAGACTATTTCCTGATTAACTTCAACAAGAGCCACTGATCCAGGTATGTATTGGCATATTCATAAAAATAAGACGTTTCGTTTTCACATGTATGAATTTAGATTTTGTACGTTTTTTCCGTGATAATGTGGTGCATGGAAACATCTATTAATTTTGTTGGTATTTTTTTATGTTTTGCTCTTGTATGCAGTATTTATTGACCAGTGTTTTACCTCAGTGCGTTGTTTTTAATCAAAAGTGTGTGTTTATTTTCAATAGTTGTTTATTGATTTAAACCTGTTTTAAATGTGTGTTGCTCTGGCAATGTTTTTTATTGTGATTCTGTGGCAGCTTGAAGTCATTAGTTTATATTGTTAGGGAAAGCTTCTATATTGACTAATATACGCTGAAAGATTAGCGCAGCTGTGTAAAAGAACCATGGAATATACATAATATTTTCACAATAATTATTCATTTTTTTATCCTTATGGTGGTACTCTACAGTAGCATCATTATTTCAGCAAAGTTAATGCCTTCCTGTACACAAATGTAACGAGTTGAACGAAAAGTCGTTGAAGAATCATATTGGTTCGATTTTCATCGAATTCATCGTCGGAATTATTAATGAGTTTTTGTGTTGTGACCTCAGGAACATTGTACATTGTGTTTTATTTATAACAAAAAGCGATGCAATCTTGTTTCCCCCGGTACCCTATCCACATAACGTGTGTTTTGAGTTATGTTGGTCACTAATACGCTTGTTGTGCATGTGCCTCTGTAGAAGTGCGCCAGGAAGCGGTACAACAGGCTTTGGCGCAAATGCAGAACCGGCCCAAACCTTCGCTTCCGATGCCTTCAAAGAGAACCTCCGTCATGGCCAAAAGTCCAGACAGGGATCGCCACGACTCTGGTATGTTCCGCCGTCAATATTTACCTAATTTCCCTTCAATTGACTGATTGAAGATTTCAATATTACATATTCACCGACTAAAATTCATTAAATTAGAACGTATTTCATGAAATCGTGAAAACCAGTACATTGAACAGTAAATGAAATAGTAAAATGAGAAATTATTTTTTCAATTTTGATTGTAGCTCTACTTGAAAAATAAGTGATACCTATCAATTAACTGTAGCCCCATTCTATATCATTGCTGCAAATATTGTGGAAGGATTGCAGGATATGTACCACGTCCATACCATATCTAATTATTCTTGATAGCTTTGTTGTAGAACTTATAATAGAAGTGCTAAAAAAATGGACAATATTTTGTCCCATTTCATTAACCGTGGTAAAAGAATGAATTATGATTTATGTATTGTATGATTTATTCTAGTGTTTGGTACTTTTTGTTTTTTTTGTGTTAGTTTGACTCTGTAATTATTGTATGCTTCATCAAAATATTCCCACTATAATTTTTTTACATAGAATATTGTGACAAGAGTTTTCTCTTTTGTTTCTGTTGTTCTTACAATCCAGTCACAAGTTGTACGTTAGTAAAGTACGAAGTGGTTCAGATCAGTCGATGTTGGCTGTATTCAATTCATAACTTCACGTATAACTTTTATTTTCTAGCATCAATATCCTAGCAGAGTTGAATCTATGTCATTTGTGCTCATTCAGAGATACGTTGATTGAATTCAGATTGTCGGCATGGTCAGTTAAGTACATGTTCTTTTGTTTATTTCCTTGCAGCTTCCAGTTCCGATGATGACAGCATTGTGAACGATGGTGATGTTCAGAGCACACCGGAACGTGAACGTGCGAGAACGACGTCTCAGTTGCCTCCCCAGTCGGACACGAGTAGCACCGGCTCAGCTCGTGAAACACCTCCGCAACAGCGGCAGATACACCGACAGACCCGGCTGCCAAACGGACCCGTCTGGGAGGAGAGAGAACCACGGGCCGACGACCGGAAGAGAACGAAGCAAGAAATAAATGACCTAGCTGACGTGATGCACAAACTTAGGCCTTGTAAGTTAACAACAAGATATGAAAAATGAAACTTAATTGATTTTTTTATGATTTATTATCTGGCAAATATGTATCAATTACTGTGCGGTAATTGTTCCAAGAAATCAAAGTTTTTCACCAAGTAATGTTTCTCAGATCCTGAGCCACCCGATGTAACGCACAACACGGCGCAGTCTCAGCGCATCACCGGCGCCGACCGCGTCAACCGCTACAACCAATCCCGCCAGTCGTCAGCGTCCGACGACAACATGGGCACGATGACCGGTACGGGCCGGTGGAAAGTCTCGACCAAAATACAACAGCTGCTGAACACGTTGAAGAGGCCAAAACGTCGGCCTTTGCCAGAGTTCTACGAGGATGATGACATAGAGCTAGAGATCGCAGCGAATCCCAAAGATCCCAACGCACCGAAACCGGAAGGCGGTTCGATGACTTCGGCTGTCGGAGAACAACTGGTGGTGCCGTCGGGCTTGCCGAGGAACCTCGAGGCTGCGATACAGCGATACGGATCAGCCACGTATAAAGCACCTGTCGCCACGGTCCTTGACCCTAATGGCAAGCTAATGATCACGCTCACATACGGTAAGTTATCGTCCGTCAAAAAGCACTAACAGGCCACATTAATGACTACCTGTACAGTTTTAATAATAGCTCATCACGTCTGAAGTACTTGAATAGTTTACGTAAATTCCTATACTTTACCCATGACCTTGCATAACATTCAAATTGTATTGAAAGCTAAATTGTTATGGTCAGCAGGCTTTTTACTTCAGATGAACAGTATGGTTGTGGATCTTTCTTGGGTCTTTCAAAACATCTACCTATCATTTTTCAAGGGACTGGGAAATCAAATTATCCATGCAGGAAAATTCAACATTAGCTATAGGCTAGCATATAGGCCTATGGGAGTGGGGCGGGACGAAATGAAAAGCAGAAGCATAAACTGATGAATCCAAGATTGATGCATAAAGGTTTCACTGTACATACTGGTGTATTGATTAAGAATGACCATACCCGGTACTTGTTCTTAAATGGGATCAGGTTGGAAATCCACATCAGATTTTCAACGAAGCATTTTTAACTGTCCTGCATAGACTTTAGGGTTCTAAAAATCATCTAAAGGTTAGTTAATTTTAAATGTATAAACTAAGATAATTTTGTATTCTCTTTCCACTGAAAGTAATACTACTAATTGTGACGTATGATTGTTACAGGAAAGTTGCTGAGCCGCTCGCAGAAGATTGCTTACACGCTATTAAACCGACAGTTCAGCAAGATAGGTGATACTTGTCTAAAAACCGGCGATCGCATCGCTTTAGTCTATCCTAATAGTGATCCTATTAACTTTATCTGCGCTTTCTATGGCTGCCTCCAAGCAGGCATTGTTCCTGTTCCGATTGAAGTACCACTTACAAGGAGGGTAAGTAAATTAAGTATACTTTACAAGTTGCATTACCACAAAAGCAGGGGGGAAATGTGGATGTGTGACCTGCACAGACCTGCCCCTTGACTGTAAAATATATTCAGGAATTTGCTGTACAAACATGCTACTGAGATAGGTGCACCAGTGGTTAGCTCCCTGAACCGTCATTCAGGAGACCAGGGTTCGATTCCGCCATGGTCGACCATTCTAATGGGCATTTTTATGGCTTCCCGCTATCATTTAGGTGAATAGTAGGATGGTTCCTCAGTTACAACCGCTACCTTCCAACACCTAATAAAATGACAGATCTTCCCATCGTCTCATTCATCATTCACAGATGCCAATAGATCCAACTCATCAGTACAGTGCGTAGTTAAACCCAAAAAAAAAAAAAAAAAAAAAAAATGGGCTCATATTATTTCCACTCAATTACCATTTTCATAATTTACCGTACTTTATAATGCTTGTGTGTAACGTCATAGAATGAATAATTTTTATGTACCGGTAGGCTATTGAATAATTATAATGTGTATTATATGCTATAGAAAGAAAAATTCCGTGTATTTTTCTATACTCTTGTACGGCGTTGATTTACAAGTTTGTTTGTTATTTGCAGGATGCGGGATCACAACAGATAGGATTCTTACTAGGCAGCTGCGGTATCCAGGTGGCTTTAACGTCAGAAGCATGCCTGAAAGGGTTACCGAAAACTGCGACTGGTGAAGTCGTCTCATTTAAAGGATGGCCACGACTCCACTGGTTTGTAACGGAGCACTTAGCGAAGACACCGAAAGAGTGGCTACCGCAACCAAGACTGACTGACGACACTCCAGCATACATTGAGGTGAGGGAGGGGGGCGCACTTTCTACTTCTAGACATGCATAGATCACTGCATGCATAGATTCTTTGATCACTTTACCGGTAATCTACCCAAGTTGACACGGCAAGTAGTACATCATCAATGTGAGGGAGTGGACCAATAATTCACAAATTGCATCACTACTCAGTACATGAAAACTGAATTAAAGTTGGGCATGGGTTCAAGTCCTGCATAAAGTATGGTTTTTCATTCATCTACCACTCAGACACATTAGTATCCCCACATAATCTAGCTCTTAGTGGGGTCGTTGAACAAACACTAATAATCATCATTTTTCAGTACACGACGGACCGCGATGGATCTGTGATGGGCGTGACGATAACGCGCGCAGCCATGCTTGCACACTGCCGCACACTGACGATGGCGTGCAACTACACCGAAGGCGAGAATATGGTTTGCGTGCTGGACTTCAAGCGAGAGGTGGGAATGTGGCACAGCGTGTTAACGAGCGTCCTGAACGGCATGCATGTCGTTTTCATACCGTATGCTCTCATGAAGGTCAATCCGGCCTCGTGGATGCAGATGATCACCAAATACAGAGGTATTGTTGATGTACTTTTCCAATATTAAGCAAATAATTACATACGTGCCGTCAGCTGAGTTTACGAACCTAAATGATCGCCCTCCCCTTCAATTCCTAACGGTTGGTTGTCGGTTTATTTATCGCCATCATTTTAATCTTCTTAACATTTCAGAAATTATTTTATTCTGTCGTTAAGATGATTTTAACTGATTTTTGATAAAAATAAAATAGTCTACTGTAGCTTCAACAACTTGAATACTTTTTTGGTATGTCTACCCATCTTTCTCTTCTATCTCTTCTGTCAGTATGACATTTCAATAATATGTGACATGTGTTGTATTTAACCTTCTTAACCTTTGGTTGAATCTTTTTTCTAGCGAGTGTTGCGGTGGTCAAGTCCCGAGATCTCCACTGGGGCCTTCTTGCTACCAAAGACCATAAAGAAGTGAGTCTGTCGTCGATTCGCCTCCTCCTCGTTGCGGACGGAGCGAACCCGTGGTCGTTGTCGTCGTGCGACCAGTTTCTGAGCGTGTTCCAAGCGAAGGGGCTGCGACCCGATGCGATATGCCCGTGCGCCAGCTCGAGCGAGGTTCTGACGGTGTCGGTGAGACGGCCGGGCAGAGCGGGAGTGAACGCGACGGGCAGAGGGGTGCTCTCCATGTCCGGGCTCAGCTTCGGGGTGGTTCGCGTCGACCAAGAGAACTCTCTTACGTCGCTCACGTTGCAAGACTGCGGTCAAGTCATGCCTGGTTGTAAGTCTGACAATCTGAGTGATAAGTGAAACTTTATGTGGCTCTTGTGGGCAATTGGGGTAGGTTGGGTAATTGGTTAGAAGATGGACCTTTCACAAGTTTCTTTGTGTTCCATGAATAATCCCAGATATTTTGAATTTGATGGTCCTACAGGCCAAATACGTAGCATTCTATTTCTGGTAGGGGTGAGCTTGTTCATGTTATTAGTTGTTAGTCTGAATCAAGACCGGAGTTATTTCCAGTTGAAAATCAATAACTCTAAAAGACAAAATTTTCATAGTTGTAACCTGTAGAATTTCAGTATTCAATTGTTTTAATGTAGGCCTATCTCTTTGGTATTATTCAAAATATGTTGAAAAACTAATATTTTGCCAATTCAGCTCTTTTTTCCCTCTTGACCCTTCATATTAATTGATCGGGATTTTTAACACTAAAATTATGACTGTTCTTTTGTTCAGGTGTGATAGTGGTTGTGAAGATGGAAGGTACGTCATATCTCTGTAAAACTGACGAGGTCGGTGAAATATGTGTCAACTCGTCAGCGACTGGCAGTCAGTATTGGGGCCTTCAAGGGCTGACCAACAATACGTTCAAAGTAGTGCCATTGATGAGTGACGGCAAGCCTTTGGGAGAAGCGGAATACACTCGTAGTGGCTTGCTAGGGTTCCTCGGTCCGGTTAGTATTCTTGACAGTTGTCCAGAGTGTTGACAATGCATTGATCAAATCCAGGTCACCTTTATAGATGTAATGAGGACTTATTAAAACTCGATTTGATGAGCATGTGTCACAATTATTTCTCGTGTATCAAACGGAAGTTGATAAAAAAATCAAAAATTTACCAATGTGGTTATTTGAATAATATTCACATGATAGACTGTTCCAATTTTATTAACTAAAGTACAACATAGTTCCAAAAATTCTTGTTCAAGTCAACAGAGCAATTTCCAATTCATGGGAATAATTAGAATGTCAAAAAGATTTGTCATGCCGCAAATTGTACACATGTTCTAAAAGAGCAAACCCTGTTGATCAACACTTGATATTAGTCACAACTTCTCACTTCTTGTAATGATTTCATCTTGCAGGGTGGTTTGGTCTTTGTGTGCGGCTCACGCGACGGCCTGATGACAGTGACGGGCCGCAAGCACAACGCAGACGACATCATCGCCACCGTTCTGGCCGTGGAACCAATGAAGTTCATCTACCGTGGCCGCATAGCCGTGTTCAGCATCCGAGTGTTGCGCGACGAGCGGATATGCGTCATCGCAGAGCAAAGACCCGATTGCAGTGAGGAAGAGGTATGAGATGCGATCGACAATTATCACGACAGTTTTTTTACAAACTTGTTTCAGTAAATAACTAAGAATAAATAAGAATACTTGTGCATCATTACAGGCCCATCACTGCATTTTTTCAAATATATTATAATTCAATTCATTCTGGTATGAGGTTGCTAGTAGCTAGCTAGTAGCTAGCAGCTAGCATTCTTTCTTTCGACTCGACAGGGTAACCATTCACGAAAAGAGAAATATTGCGTGACAGTTTATCCACACCCCACTTTTACTTATACTAATAATTTTGGCGCCATTCTCCAGAGCTTCCAGTGGATGTCTCGCGTACTTCAAGCTGTCGACTCGATCCATCAAGTTGGCATCTACTGTCTGGCGCTCGTCCCTCCCAACTACCTTCCTAAGACTCCGCTCGGAGGAATTCACCTATCCGAGACTAAACGTCGGTACCTTGAAGGCACGCTTCATCCCGCCAACGTGCTCCTTTGTCCTCACACGTGTGTTACGAATCTGCCGAAGCCCAGAGAAATTCACTCAGGTAATTGTCGCCTTCCATTATGTACTTGCTGCTTAAAACCTTTCTCTTGTGATCTGTACTTCTTTATTTTACAAACAAAATTTTATTGAGATGGGATGATGTTCTCGTTGACCTTATTCGAAATTACAGTAATTGAATGAGATTGGATTGATTCTCTTGTCATTTGTAGACTTGTTGGAAAATGGAAAGTAAAGGCAAATACAGCCCGTATTAATAAACTGTTGACTCTTACCTTAACTAACATTGGAATTACAACAAAATTTGAGTTATCGTAGTTTCAATTACTTTATAAACTGCTGTACAGTAATGTTGGGGCAAATTGTGAGATATTAAAAGTTCAAACTAAATCTCTCATTTGAACATACTGTAACCTTATAAATACGTGCTTATTCGAAAAAGTTTGTAATGTTATCGTGTGTTAATTACGTTACATACTTCGGTTTATTGCCAAAACTCAACTATAACATTGCAATTCTTTCATGTCCCCCTTCTTTTCCCAGCCCCAGGGTACCCAATATACCAATCAATAGATATTGGTTGGTATATTGGGCATGCCATATACATGATGTTGTGATCTCTAATTATTGTATGACAGTATGAGCTATGGAGGTCCTAAATACTCAATTATGTAAGTAATTTCAAATTTGTTTAATACAGACATATCAACCTTATGAATAGAACCCAGATTGTGTTTAGTATCATGAGTAGACTTCTTTCTGTACTCCTGCTGTGATCTTTAATATGTCTAATCTATCATTTATGTCCGAAAAAGAAGAGAGTCGTCTACCAACTAAATATTTGTAAAAACTTGAAAAATTGTACTAGCTCACTGCAGCTTTGAACATTCAATGGTTTGTAGGGATGTACCGGTAGTTGTGTTTCTACTTTCTCATCGTAATTCTAGTCTTGAAAAATCATTACCCTCATAGTCATAATACCACGGTGATATTTGAATGGTTTCACATATCTGTTTTTCCTTTGTTTGTCTTGTTCGTAGACGACTTTTTTCTCTCTCTGGTACAAGTACACATACCGCCACTGCACTTGGATTTTATTTTAGGCTCTGCATTTTTATTATTTTCATTTTCAATTTTGATTTTATTATTTTCTATCTCGTCACCAGATGGGGCTATATACTTCTTAATTTCTTTTTATTTTCTTCCGTTTGGTTTTTGGATGTAGCTACATCAGAATGTTTTTGTAATGTGGCTCCCTAGCTACGGACTTTGTTACAGATATAGGGCCGGCTTCTGTCATTGTAGGCAACCTTGTCCAAGGAAACCGGCTGGCGTCTGCACAGGGCAGGGACATGGGCTCTCTTGACGATTCCGATACTGCTAGAAAGGTACAAACAACTTGAATGTTATACAGGGCAGTAGGCCGCTAATGATTACGAATTTTGCTAGGTTGTTGAATTGGAACCCAAAATCAAATTTCAAACTCGGAAGGCCACAAAAGTAATATCTACGGTCCTGTTGAGGTCATGAACGTGGAATAGGTTGAAACATGAATATGATACCAATCAGTTGTTGGGGTGTGCGAGTCTAATTTCGAGTCCGAGTCTCCTCCAGAGTCGAACTTGGATATATTACCTTGGGTCTATACGTATTTAAAATAGTATTATCTTTGGATATCGTATTGGTTTAATCAATTAATTCAATATCGGTATTGAATCGATGATTGATATTGAATTAAAAAATTATAAATAGTTGGCTAAAATAAGGAATAACAAAAATAACCAAGTGACAAGAACCCCAAAAATGCAAACCAAAAAAGAGCATGGTGTCTCTCAACTATATCCTGAAAGTGTGTGTATGTAGAGTTGAGTTATCAACCGTGTTCGTTGCGTGTACTTATAACTCTCACTTATAAGATTGTCTTGAAATGACTACCAGATTATCAAAAGAATTGACAATCTTGAAGGTCGAATATAATTTTGTATATAGGGCCTACCTATTGTATGGTATTGTGTGTTCTGTATTATCAGAAACTGGAACAGTAGGGCCTACTATACGATCGAAATTCATGACTTCCAATTTCGCATTTTTTTCGATACAATATCGATTGAAAATTTCAGTGTCACCATATCGGAGCTTATCTTCATATTTCTAACATTCGAACTGTCTGGCGGTCGTTCACAGTATCAGTTCATATCCGAGATCCTCCGTTGGCGAGCTCAAAGCACAGCCGACCACGTCATCTTCACCCTCCTCAACTCGAAGGGCACGGTCGCGACGATGCTGTCCTGTTCCCAACTGCACAAGAGAGCCGAGCGAGTCGGAAACCTACTTCTCGAGAAAGGCAAGATCAACACTGGCGATCACGTGGCACTCATCTTCCCGCCCGGCATCGATCTTATCTGCGCATTCTACGGCTGTCTCTACGTTGGGGTTGTCCCCGTCACCATACGACCTCCGCATCCGCAGAACCTGCAGACCACGTTGCCCACAGTCAGGATGATCGTCGACGTCAGCAAGTCTGTTCTTGTGCTGTCTAATCAAAATGTTATTAAGCTGCTCAAATCAAAGGTACGTGAGAAAACTACCAAAAGTGTTTGGATCACGCAATTAGGTAAGCTGTTGACTATTCAATCAGCATTCAATGAATCGTAGTTTTTAGATTGACGTTTTAAAAACCTTTGTGTATTTTTTTTTTCTGTGTTTTTTGTACCTTTGTAACATTTTATTTCTTTTACGTAGTAGGCCCCAGATAATAGTTGGTAGCTAGAACTGTTTTAGTATTGCAGCATTTGTCTTACGTAATTTGGTGGGCCACGTCAATTTTATTATATTATGCTTGATTACCGGTACCGGTACTTGGTAGAATCATGTAGAATTGATTAAAGATCTTCATTTATACCTCTTCATTCATTTGAAGCATGGAAAATAGGCCTACATAGGTCTTAGTATTCACTATTCAGTGATTGATAACAATGCATGGAATAGAACAATAGTGGCAAGGTTGTAAGTCTTCCACATATAGGCCTACGAGTTTCATATTAAAGAGGGTCTACTGTGTCCACGTCAATATGTAGGTCTGTTTTATATTTACCTTATGCTCAGCATAATATGATATTGACTACGTTACTTAGGTTATGTTTTGCCACATTTGTATTTTAAAGTGCTTGCCCGACTGTAGGCCTATACATAGTACATACCTGAAGGCATGGCTTTATTAATTTATTTTTCTTGCAATAGAGATTTATACAATTTTCCCCTGTTTCTCATTTTGGAATGAGGCCTTTTATTGAAATTATTCATGCCCAAGTGTTTCCTTTGACATACGAATAGCCACATATTATTTGTGTTGTATTTCTTCGTGTTTAGGAAGCCAGTAATGTGGTGGATATCAAGTCCTGGCCGATCACGTTAGACACAGACGACATGCCGAAAAAGAAGTTACCGGTCATGTATCGAGCTCCAACAGCGGAGATGCTTGCTTACCTCGACTTTAGGTAAGAACGCGTTTCATCTTACACATCCATTCGATATTGAACATTCAGTTTCCATTACTTGATATACTTCTACTATTATTTCACACATTATTTATATTGAATTGAAATAATTTTGCGTTTGTTATAATGTAATCGACCTTGTTACACTTTATGAGCTTGTGCAATATGTAAGGATGTCAATCATTTTAAAATACAAGTTCGTAAGTTGTCACTGGTGTGAGCAAATTCCGATATAATGTTCATTAAAGTCAGATAATATGGTTTTAAAATTGTGTTTTGAAAAATCATTTGGATAGGTCTATAGATAATACTATGATGAAGTCCATAATTATTTAGTGTTACCATAAACCTTTTGATGCATTACGACGATACCAAATTCACTTGTTAGGTCATAGCAATGAAACAGTTTTTTGTTGTAGGAATATCTTAGTTTATGGCGCTTGAATAACCAAGGTTTTATTCGCAATTTTGTTCTTACTGTATGTGTTTTCACTTTTAGTGTGTCGACCACTGGCATGTTGGCTGGCATCAAGATGTCTCACTCCGCAGTCACTTCGCTATGTAGGTCGATGAAGTTGGCGTGCGAGTTGTATCCATCGCGCCACATCGCTCTGTGCCTTGATCCGTATTGCGGTCTCGGCTTTGCGCTGTGGTGTCTTAGCAGGTGGGTGGCCTATTCGTTGAGCTTGTTACCAATTGAGATAACTTTTGTTAAATCAAATTATAAGAATCATTCCTAAAAAGAATTATTTTTCATTTTTGTAGAAATTTAATCAACAGGCCTTTGCACTATGTAGAACGTTCGAGGTAGGCTAACACAGAAGTTTTTCAAAAATAAATTTCAGCAATTTACAAATAGGCCTACAGTGAAACCTTTGTGCTTCGTTCCTAGATCCATTGCTTTCCTGCTGTCATTCAGTTTGTCCCACCCTTACACCAGTAGGGTACTATTTAGAATTATTGGTGCATGAATCTAAAAAGTAAAAATTAATTGAACTACTGGATGTAGTGAAATGTAGCATCTGCGTAAGTCAAGCACGGATAAGTAGAATAACATGTATGCCCTAGAAATTCCTATAGCAGAGTTCTGCAAAGTTAGGTTCCTACAGTTACTAACTGCTAATACCGGTAGTAGGCTTCAGTCAAGTTGGAATTCTATGATTTAAGTAACATTTAAACCAATAGTTATTTCAAGTTATTCCTAGTTCCACTGCTTATGAATTATATTCATATTTCTTCAAATAAATATTAATATCATATGTTATGTATTTTTGCAGCATTTATTCCGGTCATCATTCCATCCTGATACCTCCTTCAGAAGTGGAGGTAAACCCCGCATTGTGGCTTACTGCCGTCAGTCAGTATCGCGTACGAGATACATTCTGTTCCTACGGCGTCATGGAACTGTGCACCAAGGGTCTCGGTTCTTCCGTCAACCAGCTCAAGCAGCGCGGCATAAACCTCGGCTGCGTACGCACGTGTGTCATAGTCGCAGAAGAACGACCGCGCATCACGTTGACTACTAGCTTCTCGAAACTCTTCTCGGCGCTCGGTCTGAGTCCGAGAGCCGTTTCGACGAGCTTCGGTTGTCGAGTCAACGTTGCGATATGTCTCCAAGGAGCGTCTAGTCCTGAACCGTCCACTGTCTACGTTGATCTGAGAGCGTTACGGAACGATAGGGTATCGTTGGTGGAGAGGGGAAGTCCGCACTCGTTGTGCGTCATGGAGTCGGGGAAACTACTGCCGGGCGTGAAAGTGATAATTGCCAACCCGGAAACTAAAGGTCAATGTGGAGATTCTCATTTAGGAGAGGTAAGTCATTATCATTCCTCTGAACTCTCATGTAATTAAGGTTGCTGTTGGGTTTCGATATTTTCGATTAATTCATAATTTTTAAACTTGAATTCGATAATGAATTGGTACATTCATCAATAACTGGGTATTGGAAACATTGTTGATGTGCTATAACTGACATGAGAATAAACCAAGTATGGGTCTAACGAAAAAATATAAAATTCATAAAATGATATTCGCACTTCTCCTTGTTTTTGTCAGTGTAACATTGTTGTGTATCATTTAAATCAGCAAAATATTATCAGGTTGTTGAAGAAAATAATTAGACTGATGATTTTGTTGAAAATGAAGTTTCAAACACAAGTGTACCCCTCACACACAGTTCCACACACAGTTTGTAGCAGTTACCCATAATACATGGTCAAGACTTATGATTTCCAGTCTATTCTAGAAAAAAAATAATTTCGATTAAAAAGCGTTGGCAATTTTTATATCGAAAGGCAAATCGAAACGTCAATAAATATAAAGAGATAGAGGCTCATATTTACCGGTACCAGGTTTGTTAGCTCGTGTGAAAATTGCACGTCTAAAGAATACCAAGTCTCGGTCACTCTAATAATCAGCATAAAGTTGGTTATGAAAATCAATTTACATCACACCCAACAGCGGCACTTATGGTACATATTGCTCTGTCAGTATTTACTATTTAATAAGGAATACGTGTGTATGCTAGTCCTCATTCTAGATTTTTTCTTCAGATCTGGGTCCAGTCCAGCCACAACGCAAGTGGATACTTTACAATCTACGGCGACGAGAGTGACTACGCTGATCATTTCAATGCTCGCCTCGTTACTGGCTCGACTGGAGAAGTCTACGCTCGAACCGGTTACCTGGGATTCCTACGGCGTACCGAGTGTACCCAACAACCGGCGCTCGACGCGAGTGGAGGAGAGGAGGTGCCAGAGGAAGCTCCGCCTCCACCAATCACGGCTCAGCCTTTGCCCGACACACCAGGTGCGACAGCAAGCATTCGTTATTTCTTTGTATGGTTAGGTGATATTTATGAGGATTTTATAGAGTCTTTCTGACCCTTAGACCTTCGATCGATTTGTCCCGAGGAGTAAAAAGAGAGATTCACAGTTTATCATATTGACTTTAAGATGAGACATCTTATTACAAAACTTGAGTGCCTATTCTTTGTCATTCAGCTAATCTAAACATTATTTGGATAGTAAACTAGTATTTACGACTGTTGATTACCGTAGTTTTCTATTCCAAGATGTATATACCGATTACATTGCAACACTGGTCCATATCAGTTTTAATGTAATTCCAAGTACTAGTAGGACTTTATTTTAGACAGAAACTTTTTCTTGGCTTGATCTTTGTTGGTTTCACTAGTCTACCACAGATACACCAACTGAATTATGATGAACCCTAAATTGCTTCTCTGTATAAAAAGTGAAAACAAATATATATAATATAATATGTAGTCTTCACCTGATTATTTGCCCTGCAAGTTATTTTGTGCTTGATAAAGAGAAAATGTAAAATTGGAGGTAGGCCTAGGATCAATCTCGCATAAATGTACACTTATATTCTCCAATTTTTTTTCGTGTTTATGCTCCTTGGAATGACTGTATAATGATGAAATAATGACAGAATTTAACTTTTGTCCCTGCAAGCAAAATTATATGGCTTTGTCAGAAAAAATAATCACAATTTGAACAGCACTTATGGTTCACCTGTAATTATGCCTCAAGTTTTGCTGACCAGTATTAGTGACGGTCGCATTCCATCTCACCGCTACTCATCGACATGATCGTGATAAACAATCTTCTCTGTTTGTTCGCAGAGCTGCACGATGCTGTGTTTGTTGTCGGCGCGTTGGATGAGACGGTCATGTTGCGAGGCATGCGGTATCATCCAATCGACATCGAGAATAGTGTGATGCGTTGCCATAAGAAAGTTGCTGAATGGTGAGTTTGAAACTTATAAACATTTGCTTCTAGTTTGTTGCCCCCATCGTCAGCCTAAACTCGGTTTAGTTTGTAGTACCAGGTATTCCATTTTTCATGCCACTTATGTAACCATTTTTGTTTAGAAGAATGTAGACGGATTAATACACATATTATTTGTTCTTAGATAGTTAATGTATTATGATAGTGTGATAATAAATTTCTAGAAATAGTCAAATTTTAGTTTCACGTTGGTAACAGTTTATTACTCGATTTGTTTAGCGCGGTGTTTACGTGGACAAACCTGCTGGTCGTCGTCGTAGAACTGGATGGCAACGAGAACGAAGCCTTGGATCTGGTACCGCTCGTTACCAACACGGTACTCGAAGAGCACCACCTGATTGTCGGCGTGGTGGTAGTTGTGGACCCCGGTGTAGTGCCAATCAACTCGCGAGGCGAGAAACAGCGAATGCATTTACGAGATGGCTTCCTTGCCGACCAACTCGATCCTATCTACGTTGCGTATAACATGTGAACGAAACAATATGTTCTCTTTATTTTAAATGTTATTCTTTTATACATTCAATTATTGGGTGCAGATTTTCTTGCTGTTTCCCATATTCCTCTTCTACAAGTATATAACGAGTGTAATGGAAATGAGGCAAGTGACAAGCGAGTTTCATGCTCAATTTCATGGACTACGAAATCACAGTGATGACAGATACAATAAGTACCATAAGTCAGCTAAATCGTGATTTATGACTTGAGATGCTCCAATAGTCCTTTACCTTGAATCAATAAGTAGTGATATTATAATATATATATTATATATATATATATATATATATATATATTATATATGGTATATACTATATATATTCAAATTAAACACAATTATATATTGAATGTAGCAAGTTTCCATTTTTAAATATAAAATACCGCATACCGTATTTACTCGCATATAAGTCGCATGTATACTTGAAAATTTGAGAGCTCAAAACAGGGGTGCGACTAATACGCGGGTGCGACTAATATGCGCGCACAAAATCTCCAAAATTGAAATTCAATGCATCAATTCACCTTTATTCATGAAAAGAAGCGTCATTTTCCTCAATCCAACCATCACTCTACAGAGCAACAGGACCTCTACTCTCAAGGCTTGGAAGCACACTGAGTCACTGACAAGAATGTTGCAATAGCAGGGTCATCAGTAACAGCTGATCATGGGTGGGAGGCCCCTTAGGGGGGGCTAGGCAAGACTGTGCATGAGCGCATTCTTTATGGTGACAAAAAATAATTCCAAATTGAAAGCACAGTATTCTAAAGAGGCAATAAAGAAGTCAAATGTGATTTAAATAATATTTCCTCTCTAACAGCAACAGGGAAACAAACAAATGTCAAAAGCACATTCAAAGTACCGTATTTACATGCATAGAAGACGCACTTTTTTCCATTTTCAAGTCATCAAAAAGTCACATGGGTCTTATGAAAGTAAGTGACGAAAAAGTGTCACATTTTGCGATATATTCACGCTCGCCCGCTGAAAACTGTTTTTCTCTGATGTAAAAACATCGCAAAAACAATTCCCGTGAAACACTGCCGGTCGTCCAGTGTTAAAGCATAGGGCGAACCCACAATCGTCATCAGATTGTATGCACGACCGGTCGTCGATATTAAAGCATACGGCAGACCCCCAATTGTCAATTGTCGGGATATAATATTGTCGTAAATGTGTCAACAAAATATGACAACAAACATACTCATAAAATATCCTTATGCCTTTTTCCTCCATTAGAGGTCAGGAGGTCAGACCCTGGATCATGTTACACTGAATACCAAGACAAACACTTTGACAGATCTGTTTATCATCAATCAAGAATGCTTGCCTGGAAGTGTGCTATGGGTGATATCCGAGTCTATATAAGGGGCTACTCTTTCAACACTATAGGATGGATAAAAATGAATCTGAACTTGGAAGATATATTTTCGATATTGTTTATTGTTTAATAGAGTGGATCTGGTGTAGGCTAAAGCGACTGGAACCTTCTTTTGTTATATGCGTGTAAATACCATAATGTGACACTAGCACATCTGGACAGTGTCTCTTGGTTACTATGGGCAGGGCAATGCGTGTGTGTGTCTCACATCTTACATGTCCCTGGCTGTATTGAGGCCCCTCACAATGGTTTCTTACTCTCATATGCGTCTGGAATAGAGCGCTAAACATTTCAATCACGATGTATTTTTCACATTGCTGGAGATGGCAGGTGCGACTTATACGACCATACAAAGGGTTTTTCAAAAAATGACTGTCAAAAACAGGGGTGCGACTTATACGCGGGTGCGACTTATATGCGAGTAAATACGGTAACCCTTTCCAGAACTGTCAACTTCTTGAACTTTGTTTAAATTTGTATTGTAAACGTATGAATAATTACCGTAGTAATAGTTATTATTGGGGATGCTGTTGTACAACAATTAATTTCAATAATAATTCGCCTTAATATTGTCTTGACTTATTTTCAATTATAATGTGGTATTTTCTCCTGACCTGGTTTGTAGTGAAACCGTGAATAAATACAAATGAATACGTAGGCGTACTTCCCAATCAATATCTCTGGATACTTTGAAAATATCGTAAAAACCATTCGTGTTGGAATATTAGGTTATAAATTGGATAGTTTTTTATTTTATGACTTCAGTTTTCTATATGAACATTGGGTGATTGATTCCACATTTTAATAAAGGCCTACATGCCTAAAACTAGGTACATTCCTGAATCAATAATAAATTATATAATTTTTTAATTTTTACCGAGTCGATTGAAATTGATGTAGGCCTATACTATGAGGTTTATTACTGTATAATCAAACAGCATCCCTTTTTAATATTTGAAAACATGGTTTATTGAAGTTGTCAGATAGTGAATGAAAATAATGAAGCTACAGCATTGCAAACATGACCTTCTTACATTAAGTACGGTATATGTTGGCTTTGTTACCGTATCCGAATCCAATGTGTAAATTGATTCTACAGAATACCGGTTTGTGCGGTATTTGCAAATACCAGAATGCAACAGAGCCTTGTGGTTTTTTTAGTGATTGCCTACACACATGTCGTACAGTAGCCTACTTGAGAGTTGCCAGACTTGCTACAGTATTTTTCCGTATTTGTGTGGGCGGGCAGGAGTCATATATTGAGTATTGTGCGAATGTTGACATTGTGAGAATTATATTTAAAAAGTAAATGTAAAAAAATAGTCGGAATTCTATTAATATATTATCATAGCCTATAACTGTAAGTTTATAATATTGTGTAAAAATCATAGAAATAGTATGAATGTTAGAGAGCAACTAGAAGGATACTTTAGGTATGATTTCTGTATTAATATGCAATAAAGTGATTTATTGTGTGTACTGTAATATTACACTGTATGCAATTTGTTGAGTGAATGCTGTTATAATTTGAATGGTGTTTGTTTTATATTCTATAATATTGTGTCAAGTCTTTATCTCATTGTTCAAATGTATATTGTTTAAATTAGAATGTGAATTGAAAATGAATGAAGAGTATTGACATTTGATAGGTATTAGACTATTAGGTACCTTTTTTAGGCCAATAGTAAAATAGTTAATGATGCACATATTGTGCTGCCATGCTTAATCAAGAAAAATACAATTGTGACTGATACGTAATAAATGGTCAACTTTCCACGTACAATAATATAAATAATAGGCCTATTAATACTTAGTTGTAAGGCTATCATTAATTATTTAGACCAGTAAGCTTAGACTTAACTGAAAAGTAATATCAGCTTTGACAAATGACAGTTATGCATTTAATATTAAACACAAAATATTATTGCTGAAAATTATTTTGCTTAAGATTTGTACTTGAGCTTCACATTATGTATTTTAGCTGCTATTCACTTAGAAGGTTGTTTTGACTTCAGTGCAATAATGTTATTACTTGAAATATTTAACTTCCTTTATGAACAAAATTTTTTATTTGAATAGATTTTCTGTCTCTTCTATCTAGTCTTTATAGAGACATTCTGCTCATGGCATATCGTCTAGCACGTTTTTTATCATTACGGTATTATTTGATTTATTTCGTATTTTTTGTAATTGAAGTTATTGACAATATATATTCCATGAAACCGTATTTTCTTTTTTAAAAACTCTGCAGTGTGACTTGGATTTGTGATTTGGATTTGGAAGGAAGAGATTGGAAATAGTGAATAATAAACAAATATGAATATCACATACAGTACCTCTAAATATGTTTTACTTGTGCACAGTCTCAGAGTTCTGAGTTGACAGAAAATTGTTCGCGGGGTTGAAAGACAATTCTCAAGACCCTGCTCGAAGAGATCCTCGTGAGGAACTCCTGACACCGCAGTGTTTTGTTTGTTTATGACGATATTGTTATGAGGTAAGGTTATAAAATAGTATAGGCCTGTATGCCTACCGATAATATCATTGATATTTAGTGTCTAGAATCACAAACAGCATTATATTGTATTGATTTGATGATTAGTTTCTGTTTAAGCACAGTACATGGACATACACGGATTACATTTTGATGGTCGAATCGAATAATGAATAACGCCATTGTTGCAAACCCTGTGGAATATAAGGAATGGGGTACATGCACGCTTCTCTGTAAGTCTCGATGCTAAGTCTTGTTATATTCGACACTACGCATAGGCCTACAGCCTAAACTACTTTGAACGAAATTTTAAAAATAAATTTGTGTCCTCACACTCCTAGTATGCTGCTGCTGAATAAAAATATTATTTTTATAGATTATTTTAAACCTGAAAATAGGCATGTGCCATTGCCAAAAACCAGCAATCCAAAAGTAGACGACGAGAATACTAGCTGAACGGAAACGGACCAAAACAAAAGTAATTTGAATTATACAATTGTTGGGATCGATTTTATTTCACAATTTTCAGCTTCATTCTGTAAATTCTTAATTTGAAATTTTTTCAGCGCTGCAATTTGTCCTTAGTTCGAAGTTTGAATGGAAGCTCAATAACCAACCTTATTCTCTTTTAATTTATTTATTTTAATGCTGCTTATAACGACCCCACCAACAGCTTGGTTATACCGGGGTACAAATGAGCGGGCCCCGTGGCTCAATCGACTATCGTATAGATAACGGCAGGAACCGAAGTCAAATCAGAGCGCGTCAGACCGGCAGTCTAGAGATCCGGGTTCAAGTCCCGGGGGAGGTCGCGAGTTTTGAACAGTTTTGAATTATACCAATATAACCTACTGGTGGTTAATCAGAAAGTTGTTAAAATAATATATATATATATGGGAATAATGTGTATTAGGCCCTATTACTATAACGAAATTCCGTGAAAATTTCAATTCATTGACAGGAAATATTCTTTTAAATCTTCTCCTCTGAGTAAAAAAAATCTAAATGAGTTTTCTCAGATGTGGTGCAATCGATTGCGCTTCAAAACTACATAGTAACGAATTATATGGTGACACTTGTGTATGCCAAGTTTTAACTGAATTCGTACTTTCGTTTGACCTGAGGAGCGCGAACGAAAAAACAACAACAAAAGTTTTTCTTGAGTAGGAGAAATTCAGATTTCACTTCGCGCATTCAAAAAAAACCCAACGAATCACATGTAAACGAAATTTATGGATTTGCACTCACTACATCGCCGTAGCAGGGGGCATTCTCGCTGGAGATTCACAGTAGTATACCAAGCCATACCGTTTTTTCTTCTTTCATATTCTAAATATTTTGTTTTATCACATTGGTATCGTGTTAAAATATCTCAGGTAGTTATCTGTCATCTGATTGGTCTAGTCTTGTTCGTTTCATCATCACCGTCATTCGTCAATCATCATCGTATTCGTCCTTGAGTCTTGCAATGTTGTCAAAAGAGATTTAGGGAACCTCGTGCTTGTGTTTACCTGAATGGCGATCGGAGGATCGTTTTATGGTTTGACGTAGACAGACTTGTAGTGGCCAGTCGAAGTGGTGAGACCAAGAGCAGATCGCTACAGAAGAACGAGTGCACTGCAGGTATGTTATTTTATTACTTATTTTTGTTTATCATTATAATTGACGACGCAGAAGAATATAACTCGTAACTGGTGAGTGTTTTGGTTGTGAATTTACTGAATTAGTTGATTTGTGACTCGATGATCATAGTAATGTGATTGCTTTGTGTGCTCAGTAACCCCACCAACAGCTATGTTATTTGGAGGTAAGAATGAGCAGGCAATAATGAACTCTGAAGTGATGATAAGTGAAAGGACGTTTACTGAAGCCCATGCTTTATGCGGGACTCAAACTCGCGCCCAACAGTGACTTCAGCTTCTGAAGTAGTGCCTTGGTTGAAACTTGAATTATCTAGGACGGTCGGCCTATGGTAATGTAATACGCTTTTACAATGTCTTGTTGAGACATGTTGTTTCGTCGTGTACAATAAGTCAAAAACCAATTCTTCACTACTTTGCAACGGAGCCAAAAAAATGCTACAATATATAAAATTATCTATATAATTATCTATAATTATTTATATATATATATATATATATATATATATATATATATATATATATATATATATATATGTGTATATATATATATATATATATATGTGTGTGTCTATACCTGATTCGCTTTTTTTAAATTTTCGTACAGATAGATGTCCAATTCTACAATTCGTTCAAATGCATATATAATTGAACATTTTACGTAATTTCTAATAATCGTAGAGGTCATACTTATAATCATGAATTTAATTGGTAAAAATGTAATTTCTTTCCAATTTCGTATTTGATTGTTTCTGTAAATATAAAAAACCTGTATTGGTCCCTATTTATCAAAACGTTTACAGGATACTAATCAATATAAAATACAATTGTTAATATGAAATATAGTTGAATAGTATACAGTAGTTATACACTAAGTGGCATATTCTATGGTAGTGGTGATTTGTGAACTAGTTGATAGAGATTGCAGTTCTCATATTATTTACCATCCACATGTGGTTTTACATCTGCCAGCAATACCATGTGTGATACCCAGTGTTGTTTATATTTAAAACTGCTGGTCGGATTTGTGTGCGCGACCGGCACATTGCCCAGGAACGTCGTTAGGGGGGGGGGGTCATTTGCGCCCCACCAATAATTGATCCTTCTACAAAAAAATATATATAGGCCTATGTATGTTGACTCGTGTTGACCTACGAATAACACACAATGAAATATTTTGCTGGGGGATATCACGAAAATAACTTCGAAAATGTCAAGAATGCTGACATATTGATTGAAAATAACTTCGGAAATGTCCTTAATGGTTCAACTATTACCCTCCAAAACTGCTTGTAGATCGCCACAATCACTTGAAAAATACCATACATCAAAAAATTCCCTGCGGGGCTTTGGTGGTGAGGGGTAAATCGCAAAATGGCTAAAAAAATCTGCATGATTCAATTATTGAAAATAACTTCGAAAACTCCATATTGATTCAATTATTTGCCTCCGAAATTGCTTGTGAATCGACAAAATCAAATTAAAAAAAATGGTACAAAAAATTCACTGTGGGGCTCCAGACCCCATTTTAGCGCGTGTCTAGTGCCCAACCTGCGCCCCCCCAATACACAAATCCTAAAGACGTCCCTGACATTGCCATCGCCCACGTGGAGTAAGTTGTGGTAGGCCTACATTGGGCATCAGCTGGAAACAGTAACCAGACGCCATGTGAGTTTTAAGGGAATAGACTCTCTGCAGTGTTGGGAGAGTTACTTTTCTCTTTTTAAAAGTCAAGTTACTTGGTTAATATAATAACGTTTCACACGTTTAAGTTACCGAAAACTGAAAGTAACGAAAAGTTACAAAAGTTACTTGAATAGTGTTACTTCAAAAAGTTACTAATCGAAAAACTGATATTGAAAAGCAATATCAAATTGCGACATATTTCTTGTCTTGCAGCTTGTCGGAGCCCAAGGGCCAAGCCTAGACGGAGATTAAAAATAGTGAATTCTCAAAAAATACATCAAATACACATGCCGTTTTTGACGTGGATGGCATCAACGTAACGTCCAAGTAACCTTTCACTTTTAATGAACGATACTTTCAAAATTGGCGTTCAAAATTTAAACGTTATAGCTGAGTTACATGTCATATATTCCAACTCTAGCATGAACGAAGCTTTGTCACCATGGAGATAAATGGCCGCTAATCTGTTGATCTCATATATCTTCAATCGAATTAAGGTGATAATCTAAATTCGTAAGTGAAAAATATCATTATCGAGCGTCGACTAGCTACAGCCACTGTCATTCGTAGAGCAGTTTTTTAACGATGTTACTCCAAGTTGATGGATTTAACGTCAATTGAATAAAACGAGAACATAATTTACTGTATTTGAAATTTTGGCCATAGCCGGTAGTCTGGGCTCATTGG
Organism: Brachyptera putata; assembly: GCA_907164805.1. Lineage (NCBI taxonomy): Eukaryota > Metazoa > Arthropoda > Insecta > Plecoptera > Taeniopterygidae > Brachyptera > Brachyptera putata. The sequence goes on along the minus strand of OU015468.1, from coordinate 10,266,990 downwards.
GTGGGTGGGGGGTGTCCAACTTTTCTGGCCCCGCGTGCTAGGGCCCTTGGGCCACTTCGGGATCCTTAATTATTATGACATCCTACTTTTGTGAATTCGAATCAGTTTTAAGATACGTGGCAATAAATACCAAGAATGTGATGAAAAATGCATTGACGAATTATCTTGAAACTGATTGAAATCACAAAATAGAATGTCATGTTAATTAGAGAGCACACAATTATCTTGAGAGTTGATTTATTTTTGATATAGGCCTATTTTATTGAATATGGAAAAAAATCTCTATTTAGTATTTTTATAAGTACCGTGCATGCACCACCTTCCCCGAAGCCACACATGAGTGATTTTTGTGATTCACAATTAGTTTTGTAGTCTAGGAACTGTACCATTATGGACATTTACAAAGTTATTTTTAATATTTCAAACATGATGGACATTTACGAAGTTATTTTCGCGATTTCTCCCAGCAGAATATTTTATTGTGTGTTATTTGTAGGTCAACATATATTTTTTTGAAGAAGGATACATTTTTGTTGTCGATTAGAGGGGCGCGTGCCCCACCTTGGACCTCCTAACGACGTCCCTGGCTTTAGACCTGTATATAGATCGATTAATCTGATTTTCACTGCATCCATTTTTTTTAAATTGATTATTGCCGTCTGTACCATTTTAATTTTTTGATGGTTATTGCATTATACAAATCACCAAACTCGGCAGCAATCTATGAGTGCTATTTAATTGCTTGTGGCGTGTAGTAATTCGAATAGCGATACGAAATTGATATTTGATTCACCTTCAATATTACTTCAAATTCTACATGCATTTAACAGCGTGCAGACACATCATGCACTATTGCTGACTGTTGATGGGATTTCTGACAAGGTGTTGTAATGTTCCTTCCGTTATCGTGAAAATTCAACTGCATGGAAACAAAAGCAGAATGCAGGGATAAGACATACATGGAAACAGGGCAAACAACAAAACCAATCAATTAGGCCTAAATAACATAATCAAATCAAATTAGCGAAACTCAATGATATGTTGTATGGTTGGAATAAATGAGAAAAGTTTCCAAAACAACGAAAATGTCGGCAATTGCTAGAACTTGGAGCAAAAATTAACTGAGTGTCTTCACATTTATTTGATAGTCGTATGATGACGGGAGGAGGAGGGGAGGTAGGGGTGGGGGCGGGGGCGGGCAACGAGATACACTGAATCGTCATTCAGGAGACCGGGGTTCGATTCCCGCCATGGTCAACTATCCTGTCGGGGGTTTTCATGGTTTCCCTCTGTCGTTGGCCTCACACTATTTTCTATGACTTGACAACTTTACCAATCTAGAACCCGTAATAATGTTAGGGATCCGCCGCCTCGGTGCTCTGTTATGTATTTTTATGAAAAATAAAAACAATAAAACAACGAAAGATAAAAAAACATGCAAAAACTGGAGCGCTGCGTAGTTCTATTTCTCGAATCGACAGTCTTGTGGACAGCGTAGAATAATTTAGTAGAAATAGATTACGCCCCATAGAAAATTGCGTAGGCCTACCATAGATACGCAGCGCTCCAGTTTTCACATGTTTTTTATCTTTCGTTATTTTATAAAAATCAATATATTGTTAATAGAAACTTCAATCTACTCATTAATCGACAGATTCTAATCGATTCTGTAGAAACAAGCACAAAAAAATCACCAAAAGGCCATGGAAGCACGTCATACCGGCCTAACCCCTTGGCTTTCGTAACCTCCTCAGGTATGTATCGCGCTAAATGAAACAATCTTAACCGATTTGTATCATTTAATTCCAACAGTACGGTATTTACTATCTAACTTGTTTCTATAATCAAGGCTGGATCAGAAACCGTATCATGAACTAAACTAGCATTATTGTGTCATCGTAAATATTATGCGAACAGGTTTCGAGTAATAATCATGTGTCGTGGGCAATTCAGCAAAGTCTGGTGAAAGGAAAAGTTGCGTCGAACGCAATGTCGATGACCCGCCAAGCAGTCTTACTCGATGAACCTTATACGTATACCAGTCAGTTTCTTAGTTCTACTTGAACACACTTGTATCATAATTCCTAGCTGTGATCGAGGTTTATTAGACAATAGGTTAATAGTACGTGGATATCGGTGCGGTTGCTGAGTCATCATTCACTCTCTTGGATTATGGTTTTAAAGGTAGATTTTTTTATGCATTTACAACAAAGTAGGCCTATATATATAAAGTTTTAAACTTCCATGGTCATTAGTATTTGAATTAATATTTTCGGGAATACCATGTGTGTTACAATGATTATAAAAACGATTAAAATTGAATAAATAAAAATTGAATTGAAATAAAAAATCAGCTGATGATAAAATGTCAAAACATGTTGAAACGTTGGGAAAATAATTTTAATCGTTTTTCTAATAATTGTAGCACACATGGTATTCGTTAATTCAAATAAATATATGTATATATATATATATATATATATATATATATATTTTGTATTTATATATTTTTGTATTTATATTTATATTTTTTATATTTATATATTTTATATTTATATTTTCATATTGTATTTATATTTTGTATTTATATATTCATTTTGTATATATATATATATATATATATATATATATATATATATATATACATATATATATATATATACATATTCTTGTACGGATTTCTTGAATTAGTTTATAGAAATGTCCATCCAGCATTCCAGCGGTTCATCCATAGGCTATTTGTTGTAAATCAAGTACGGCAAATACCTCGAGAGATAATAGTGAATAAATGTATATTCACGAGAGAATATGAAGGCGTGAAACACTCGCGCGCTAGAGGTGTGGAATAGGAGAGGCGGTCGATCGGAATCTTGCTCTAGTCTCTCGTGGTTAAGTCGAGTTCCAATTATTATTGACCGTTGCTATAGCTGCTTTAGCTATAGCAAAACGCTACATATTTTCTCAATTATGGATATAGTGCGTTTTGATAAATATACATATGGGTAAATTAATTAAAATAATCTTTCGTTATCAGCTACTCGAGATCGACCTAGTTACAAATTACAATAATATGAGCTAACTGTGACATATTCGTCATTTGTCTACCTAAACACTCGAGACTGTTTCATTATATGAACATTTTTACATTTTTAAGAATTCCGGCACCTCATTATGAGGTATGTCTCATGAAACAGATATTAATTCTATTAATTCGAGCTTTTGTGTTGTGAGATGAGCTTAGAAGTATGGAAATGTAGAATTAAGAATATTTGGTCGGCTCAATGTACATATACAGGTCATGGATCACTTCAAAGGTTTAAAAACCGCGGCTGTCTGTTGGTATATGGACCTTGGTTTCCAAACAATTAAACCAGTGCCTTCTTCATATCCATCACAGATTTTAAACGTTTTAATTTATTGGTGACACTTGTTGCTCACATTTAATAGTTTCTTAATTGCTTTTCTTAATTGCTTTTATTGATGTGTAAAAAAGTACATTAAAAATTCGTTTTCTTCGTTGTTTCACATCCGATTGTTCCATAAGTCGCTTAAAATGTGTATGATAGTTCTTCCCACACTCAGTATAAATTTGAGAGCTTTTGAAAAAAATAAAATTCCAAGTATTTCTCCCCTGGCCTATTCTTATGGGGAATTTCCATACTTTCCGATTTTTTCCGGAAAATCCGTTTGACCGATTTTTCTGAAAAACAATCCCAACCTATTCTGGTATAACACCAATTTGTAAAAAAAGTTTCGAGTTGATTGAAACTTTTTCCTGACCTGTACCGCTACAAATTACACACAAAAAAAAAAAAAAAAAAAAAAAAAAAAAAAAAAACCAAACCCAAATTTTTCGGTATAGGAAAGAAAATCTTCGACTACGTCATCATAACTTTCTTAATTTGAGAGCTTGTTGAATTACGATGATAAAGTGATGATGGGATTTCGACACCAAATACCCATGCACAATACTCATTTCTACAGAATTTGAATTGAAAATTGCGTTCCCCTGCTCAATTTGAAAATGAAACAGATACTATATTCTGGAAACTAAAAATAAAAAAAATCTTCAGCTTGAGCAGGTACGAAGTATATGAGGGAATTGGACAATGTCCTCCCGTCACGGATCTTAGGTTTAAACGGGTTTTCTTCTATGATTTCCCAGTGGGTTCAAAATTGTAAGGTTTCGTTTCATCCATGGAAGTATTTCAAAGTCGTTGGCATTGTTAAACTATCGTTTATTAGAAGTTCAAAGTTACTTGGACGTTACTTTGATGCCATCAACGTCAGAAACTGCATATATATGTATTTGATGTGTTATTTGGGATTTCACTATTTATAATCTTCGTCTAGGCTTGGCCCTTGGGGTTGCGTCTACCCTGACGGGCTGCGAGACGAGAATATGTCACGACTTGATATTGCTCCCTGTGGACAATATCAGGTAATCGTCAATTGTCATTGAGTTTGTAGTGGTGACACTAGAACACTACAAACTCGATGGTGATGGTGAGTGAGATTTCCTGCACACAACATCATGCCTTATGCTGGACTCGAACCCACACTCAACTGTGCATGACTTCAGTTCATAAAGCAGTGCCTTGGATGACTGAGCTACGGAGAGCGTCGTTTAAAATAAACATGCAAGATTCAAATTATCTCGGCGTAACATTATTGTGGGGTTTGGTGATCTAGGTTACACTGCATTTTAGATCGATGGGAATGGAATATGAAACAACACTTTTTTGTGAGCGATTAGGATCAGTGTTTGGTAAAGTTTGTGTCGGCCAGTATTGGGGAAGTAGCTTTCAAAAGTAACGCGTTACTTTTTGATTAACTTGTATAGGTAACGGCCGGACTTAACTTTGTTATAGAGCTACGTACGTTTACGCTACTTTTTTAACTATCGTTTATTAAAAGTTCAAAGTTACTTGTACATTACTTTGATGCCATCAACGTCAGAAACTGCATATGTATTTGATGTGTTATTTGGGATTTCACTATTTATAATCTTCGTCTAGGCTCGGCCCTTGGGGTTGCGTCTACCCTGACAGGCTGTGAAACGAGAATATGTCACGACTATTGATATTGCTCCCTGTGGACAGGGCAGCAGGTAATCGTCAATTGTCATTGAGTTTGTAGTGGTGACACTAGAACATTACAAACTACACTACAAACTCGATGGTGATGGTGAGTGAGATTTCCTGCACACAACATCATGCCTTATGCTGGACTCGAACCCACACTCAACTGTGCATGACTTCAGTTCATAAAGCAGTGCCTTGGATGACTGAGCTACGGAGAGCGTCGTTTAAAATAAACATGCAAGATTCAAATTATCTCGGCGTAACATTATTGTGGGGTTTGGTGATCTAGGTTACACTGCATTTTAGATCGATGGGAATGGAATATGAAACAACACTTTTTTTGTGAGCGATCAACTGATACGTAATTTTATAATAGATTGTAAATACATCTTCCTAATGTACCTATGCATAACGCGAAGCAAAAACTGTTATTACACTAATGCCATGTTAATTATGGGCAAAGTATTTATAGAAAAAAAAGTATTTCTATCTGTGAGAAAATGACATAGCAGTGACATGTCATCGTATGTGTTAGAATGATTGTCTTTATGAGATTTTGAATGGTTCGAAAGTCAGTCACGAAATAAGTGATACCGCACTAAAAAGCGGTGCTCGAAATACATTTTGAAATACATATTTACAGTTATATTCAATCTATTTTGAATTATCATTATTTTTATCAATTACTTATTTAATATGATTATTTTATTTAATATGATTATTCCATATGCTAAAACCGAAATATACTTAGTTTCGATATTTTTACTAAGTCAGCAACCCTAAAACGTTCGATTCTTCGGTTATTTTATCAACTCATTAATTATTTCATAATCAAAACTTCTTTTACCGACACTCATTTTATATCGTTTAACTCCTCTAAATCCGGCCTCCACGGACCATGTAATCACAGTTCCTCGTTCGCTGTGATAACAGCGTTCAGTCAGTGCGTGGTTATACGGGAATCAGAACCACACTGTGTGCCTTGGATTAATACACCGTCACTTATTGTGAATTGTCGACTCTGTGGTTTCCGATTACGAATAATTATTATTATTACAAAGTATCGTGTATAATTTCAGTGTTTTTAATCATTGATACATTGTGATTGAGCATGATTATCTAGTTAATAGGAATTGGGCGAAATACGTAATAATTGCAAGGTATGTATATACTTACGCCTTGATGATCTGCAATACCAGAACTGATAATATTAGGATGATAAGAGATCGATTATTAACTAAACTAGTATAAATATATATATATATATATATATATATATATATATATATATATATATATATATATATACTTGTATCGTACTTGGTTGTTATAACATTGGATATATAGACACTTCAATCACTGAAACAATTATATAAATATCTATGGTATTCATTAATTGTATTATACTGTGATTCAGCTGTGATGAAGGCTTCGATTTAACTTCTCACATATCCCATTATCTCAGAAAGAAAAAACTGTGAAAGTACGAAAATTGCGAACGTATTTGGCGTTTCTGCTAAATTTGATAAATTTTAGTTTCAGAAACAATTGCATACACAAGTTGCCTACGTATTTCATATTGCATGACGATGACTAATAAGTATTAGATCAAATTGTGCCTCCACTGATTAACAATGTAAAATTATGATTTATATTTCTTTATATTTCAGTATTAGAATTTAGACCGACCTCATCGAAAACAAAAAACCAACAATATGATTGCTTACATCGTAATATCCACGCTCAAGACTAAGAGACTCCATTCCCTTATTTCCTGCCTTGAAATTAACTCTGCCGGAATATAAAATTACCGGTCCTGGAAAAACAGGACCGAGTAGTTCAAAGACCCGTCCAGGACCGGTCCTCGGGTACCTGGTGTTATCACTGATACATAGTAAATATAAGATAGAGATAGAGATACGATATAGATATAAATATATATTTTTTCATGTTTGAATGTTGACACAGCGTCAAACTAATTCCAATAGGTATTTATTCGATACACATTTTACATCGTAATATTTTGAGCAAATGTGATTACAGTAAACGTTACCAATATTTACGTCATAAAATTCACGAATCTACTATTTTGTACTCAAGGTATACAGATACAGATTTTTTTCCATATTTTTCTCGGAAATTTAAATTTTTATCTTTGTTTCAATTTATTTAGAGTTTTGTGTGAAATGTTATGGACACGAATTAACGTGGAACAAAAAAAGTGTTTTATTTGCTGAATACCAGTTTGTTTTAACTACTAATAATTACAAACAAACAATTCAAGATAAGATATGCCGACTTTTATTAGCGTTATAGTTGTGAAAGTGATTATAGTCTGCTCTAATCTAATAATATAGTATCAGTAAACGTCACGTATATATGTACTTCATTTCTGATTTAGGTTGAGTGTTATCAATTATAAGACATTATTGAATAATTCATTAGATAAATGATTTTCCAATAGTATACCATTTAGTTCAAAGTAGCGGCCTAGCCCTAACCTATAGCTAGGTTATGTGGTGGTACGAATGAGCGGAGAATAATGAAATGATGTATAGTAATTTCTAGTGATAACACCGGGTACCATAACATCGATAACATCTGATACCATAATATACTATAACATATCGATATCGATACCATAACATTATGATAACTTCGGAGAGTTTACAGGGGGGACGGAAAATTGGCAAATGGACAATTTACCAGGCTATACTTTCCTGTTTGCCGGACAATTTGCCAGACTGTGTGTGATGGGTGGATCAATTTGCCAGGGTAAATTGTATAAATAAGGGGGTTGGACCATTTACCAGGATGTGTTTTATTAATCACCAACATCGCAAGCTATTTGCACACTCTATATATTTTATTGTGAATCCTGGCAAATTGTCCCACCCATCAAAAACAGCCTGGTAAATTGTCCTACCACCTTATTTATACCTAAACGACACTGGCAAATTGTCTTAACTCATCACACACAGCCTGGAAAATTGTCAATAATTGTCCACTGGCAAATTATTGTCCGCTACTTCATCGCGATCTAAGTATTTATTGCTCGATTGCAAGAATGTCAGTAAATACTGCTAAAAAAAAGAGTTTGATTATACAAAAACAAAATCTCCAGTACAATCTGGACGGAACAGTCTATATCTGGAACTGGATGGAATTATGTGAAAGCGTGAAAGAAAGCTTAAAAGATATTACGGGATAAATTCGGGATGAATTCGGGCTATTCTGAATTTCGATAGCTATTCTGATCCTATAGATGAAAAAAACTATACACCCGTATTTTCGTTGAAAGTTTAGGTTAGTTTGGTCAAGTTCAATTGGGGTAGTTTGATTTGATTTTTTTTTCATTTCAGATTCATTTGTTTTTTAGGTTCTAGTCTGGCAACAGAGTATGCGCAAGAGTGTCACCCTTTACCTTGGGAAATTCGTGTGTGTAATGTTGTCATAAATTAAGAGATAGGCCTAATCGGGCTACAGATATTCTGTTTACATTACTAGCAGCATCAGTTGTTCTGTTGAGCTTTATCACATAGAAAATCTAATAATATAAGGACAAATCCTCCGTAAAAATGATATTAGATTTGAAGACATATAAAAACGACGAAATTATTATTCAAATTCAAAATTGCCTAAACGTGATTTACGATTTTCTGTTTTGTTTTGCAGTTTTCGATCCACTTTCCGGGAAAAGTCGGGATTTGTTTTCATTTTCATTTTTCATTTTTGTTAGCTGCATACACGTCATAAAATTACCTTAGGGCCTATCGACTTGAAGATTTTTCTGAAGGTCATAACAAAATAGATTGGATTGTTTTTGAGCGAAATTGGTTCAATACTTTTTTCGGTGAACAATTGTGAAATTTTGAAAAGATTACTGAGGCGAGTGGTTGAGTGGCTAGCACGTACGTTGAACCATAGGGAAGTATATGGTTGAACCGTCATCCAAGAGACTAGGGTTCGATTCCCGCCATGATCAACCATCCTGACAGAGGTTTTTCGTAAGGTTTCTTCTGTCGCCCAAGTTCATACTGGGATGGTTCCTTAATAACTGTCCATGACCGACTCCTTCCCACTATCCACGAATACATAATAAAATAACCTTTATCTCATCATACCATCATCTCACCATTCAAGAGATCTTGGTCATAAATAAAAATATATCCCTGAACTTACCGGTATAGGAAAATCAAAATCAGCTAAATCTGTTCGACGAATTTTTCGGAAAATCTTCGGAGAGTTCGATAAATGGGCCTGAATTCTCAACATTTCAATTTCATCGAATTGAAATGAAATTTTCACAGAATGTTATTGTTTCCATACGTGTTCCTATTATAAATAAAGAAATTTGGTTCTGTCATTTTTATTAAAATATTATATTATATTGAAAAAATATGAAATGTTGATTTTCATGTTTGTTATTTATCAACAAGTTGATGTGCTTGAGGAATACAATGTGTGCATCAATGCATGCTAGAACTAACAGTTTCGCAATCCAGGTATGTAGGCATATATATCATCCGAGTAGGCCTACATTTCATATCGATAAGTTATTACTCCTTAGTCGTTATCTTAAAAGGCATATGCTGCGTTTACCATTTTTTTTCCTACGTCGATTGGTATAAATGATTTATTTATAATATAATATAATTTCAATAATCAATTGTTAATCATTGTACATTGTTATCACCATATAAGTTATATGTAAAACCTAGTTATACCATAGTTAAACCTTTGCGGCGACCGTATTTCTGTAAACCGTGATGTGTTCTGATAAATCTTATCACATTCAGACGTGTTGCTATTATTTTCCAATAAAACCATTTATATATTTACATTACAATCAAGATTATACATTCTCCACACCCTAATTAACAATTAACTCCGACATTGCTCACTCAGGTTGAAAGACAACACTTCTACATCACATGTTTTAGCCAATTTGTAGCGCGTTGCTCGGGTTACTAATTTCTGTTGGTGCTCGTGTAGTGAATCAGTTCCAGGTATATTTATGGTAAATGAATAAATGTTCCTTGATGTTAAATTTGTTTCATGAAATACTTACAACTCAGGCTCGGTTTTACGAATTGATATTCAGTGGATTGAGCATATGGACCAACTTGTCCTCGGTCACGTATATTATTTTCGTTCCTTCAACTTATATAGTTACTAGGGATAGGATAGTCAGAGACATAAAATCTAAGCCCTCGGGAGCTCAGCGGTAGAGCAACCAACCGGAAATGGGAAGGTCCCAGGCTCAGAACCCGCTCCAGATGAGACTTCTTTGACTTGACTTTCCTATCCTAAATATATCGATTGGACCGTCTCCAAGAAATTATGTATACAATACCGTTTATGATATATGTATTTATTCCTTTCACACAGGCCCTACTTCTTTCCGTATATAGATAAATATAAATGTATAAATATATGTATCGATAGTTTTAGGATGTTAAACCTTAGAATGCAATTATTTAATTTGTTCGAAATAATAATTCACGATCATAGGGGCATTGAAAATAATGTTGAAATCTTCATTCTCAGACAGTATAAAATTGGTATGGGGTAAAAATTTTCATAATTTATTTTCACTTCAATTATATCCGATTTTTACACGAATTATATATTACATATATATTACTAAGAAATGTGAGAAAATACAACGATAAAGGTATCATACTAGATTTCATTTCAATGTCGGGGGTTAACTCTTCTTTGAATAGCACGTACATCCTTAAATAAGGCATCAAAAGACTTGCGGATATAATCAACAGATTCTTCTTGAAGTTAGAGCTAAGTTCTGGGTCGATTTTCAAAGCTCTTAACCTACGTAGGCCAAATGCGGACTCATAGTGATTCTCATAATGACACACAGACAGATAAAATGACAGAATCAATGATATTCCTAATATAATATTTAACGCTAGAACACTAACAATTGTCTGATAATATGGACATTGTAAATAAGTAGGTAATCTACACGGCGGGGTTAGAGCCCATGTATCGTCAAAGTACAACAGGTGTGCACATTGGCAGCCACCAACGATCCAAGAGAAGACGACGAGAATATTGGCGTTTCTGTAACACATCAAGATTATGTAAAGGAAGAATCATTATACACCAGTTTTTCAATTGTCTAGCTTAAACCGTAAGACTATAGGACCTTACTCGATTGACCGTCCGTTGATAAAAATATCTCATTTTTATTTTTCAATTGTTGATCAATAATCATTGTGTAATGTTATTTATTTTTTGGTTTGAATAAGATAAAGCTTACGACAAATTCTCAGGTTTCTTTCGACGCGAATCACGCATAAATAAATCAACAGACGTATAAAAATTGAATGACACCCATCTACACCAAGAAGGTTTTAACCACTCATGTCGCCACACGAGTACAGCAATTCTGATAAAAATGATGACAATGACGATGACGACGACGATGATGATGAAGACAACGACAATGATTGATGATGATGAAGACGATGAATGATTGACGACGACGATGATGATAGACAACGACAATGATTGAAGATGATGAAGACGATGAAGACGACGACAATGATTGATGATTTCTGCTGTCGCTTCTCTCCCTCCTATCTTCCTCACCCTAATATGAACAATAATACAGGGTTATCGAAAACCGCACTCTTAAGAATTAATCTATCCTAAAACTAGCGCTACATAAATATTACTAGATATAGGCAAACGCAACACTCGTATTGTAAAATGAGCGATTTAACCATATTTATATAAAATGGAATGGAAAACTGACACAACACCTTGATTCCAGAACTATGGTGTGTCACTGGCTTCCTGTCTTATTTCTATTTTTATTGCCTTCCTGTTTTACTTATGAGTGAAGCGAAGACTCAACTTGATCGTACTTGAAACAACGTTTTTTTTCGCTCTCTAATCAAACGAGAGCACAAATTTTGTTCAACCTTAGCGTAGGGCTATACACATGTGTCATCACCCAACTCGATACTGTATAGTTCAGAGGCAAAATCGGTTCGAGCACTTTTGAGAGAAATTATTCCGAAGTTTTTAAAAACTTGAAAAGAATAACCTATGAGAAGAAAATGTGGAAATAATATTTTCTCCGAATGAATTCAGATCTTAACGAGATTGAACATAAGAATTATTCCAAAGTTGAACCGGATGATCCATTTTGAAGAAAAATAATTTTAATGATTTTTTTTTAGTTCAATTGCATAACAATTAAAAAGCCATTATGAAGTGTCAAACATAAAACCAATTGAATCGTTCAACAATTGAAAAATAAGCATCAAGTAGAACAGGAAAGCCGTGACCTGAAAGTTTTTAAAATCAAGGTGTGTATAGCTTTCCATTATATTCCACATGCATATGGCTATACCGCTCGGTGTACACTCACACTGCCTATTCTTACAGTGCTTATACACTACATGTAGGCCTACACCTTTATTATATCACACTGTCTACAAATTTTGTCAACGATCTACTTTGTCCAGTAGGCTACTATTTCAAAATTTGTTTGGTTTAGGATAGAAAAATCTGCTCGATCAAGTTTCATTTGTCTAATTACTGCCAACCATATACAATAATAATAAGGAGATGGTTCGCTTACCTAATCGACATTTGCGTTTCATTTTTAACGATAATCAGGTAGTTATTGTACAGAAAAAGTAATTTACTGTAGTTCGATACTAATTCCAGAAGGATAGCAACCGACGAATAAGTTATGCAGGAGTTCCACTTCAGACCAATCTATGGTGACAATAACGAAAAACGTTAGTATACCTCTATATTTGGTATTATTATAATTCACTAATGCAAGAACACAAACAAAAATGTTCGGTAGCTGACGGCGTATGTTCAAATTATTCTAGGTTTTAGCATACTGTGCACATCGTTCCTCTTCCATTTCGAGTTTTGGCACACGTATATAGTTTTTGGTATATATTTTAATTGTCACATTCTTAATTAGACGAGCTTTAGCGAGGATTCAATTTGACATATTGAAAAAAACTGGTGTTCGTTTTTATTTTTTTTATTTTTTTTCATGTTTTTTTGTCGGTTCTACACAGGTCAAACGGCTACAGCTATCAACTTCAATTTTTTTTCAATATGGTTCCTCATCTCACTTAGATCTGTATAGTTTTGTGACATTATCGGGCGGTAACTTTTTTTTTAATGAATTTTAGAAATTTCAAAAATACCCATTAGAATAACATGGCGGAAAAAAATATATTTTTATTTTCCAAGAAGATGAAATTTTGCGTGAAGTTGAATTACATTTTGATACACATTTCTAAAAAATTTCAGCTTGATCGGGTCAGCCATTTTGAAGAAAAAACATAAAATATGCTAAATTGGTACCACTCGAAGCAGTTTTTACCCATTTTTACCCATACTATCACTATTCGCTCGTCTAACAACGCATATATGGCGTTTTCCTAGTTTTAGCATCACTTTTTCCGAACCCTAGGGTGCGGGAGGGTTAGTGTGCGGTTTTAATCGGAATATGCTTGAGCTGGACGAATTGTAATAACAGCTCTATGGTTAATAACTATGGGTCAGTGTGCCAACCCATCATAACTTGACTTACCAATATGATTCGCAAACAATCGCTTCTTGCCATAGTCATCAAGAAACGGGACTCCGATTTCTTGCCCCAAAGACGAACATCTGTATAGAAAAATAACATTATCCATAAATACCACATATGCCTAACACAGTAATTCGTGAACACTTGAAATTTTGTCTGGGAAAACTATTTTCCACGTTTTAATATTATTTTATTGGTTTGGGCCAGTGGGAAGGAATCAGTCTTTTAATAAACGTCCTGTATATATCACCATAAGTAATTAAGGCGCTGCATACACGGTTTACAAAGTTTTACAAATATTGGTAACCTTTGGTGATAAGAAGTTGATTCACTAATTATCGCTTAATCAACACATTTATTGTTTATAAAACTCGATCTTATAGTGTATATACTATTCGAGGACTATTTATTATTTGGATTTTCAATATTATTACCTAATCTGTGTCCTTGACCTCCTTGACACTCGCGTTTTGTATAGTACATAAAAAGAGCTATGCAATTCAACACCAATGCGATCACGAGAATAATTACGTTAAAGCTGTAATACTCATTGTCGTATTTGCCTTTTATGACGCCTCTTTGCTCAACAGTACAGTGGTCCATCTCGACAATCGATACCTGAAACGAACATAATAATGATAATTGGTAAATTACAAGTAATACATATTTTCATTAAAATAAGCATAATAAATAATTAAAGTTTGCAGTCTAGCTAGCCTGCTAGCATGATCTGATATATAATACATTTTCTTTTTTTTATAGATTGTTCCAGTGATAGTAGGCCTATTTAATCGCACAAAAATATTCTGAAACAACTTCTGAAACAATTTGTTTGATTCCAGAATATTCATAATGCAATTAAATTTGACTTTTTTTGACAAACCAGTGTGCATCTCCATTACAATTTATTTCAATCAATATTCACAATATTTTGTAGTATATGCACTTTTCTGGAAAGAGCAATATCCTTGAAATGAGTAATGAGATGAGCAATAGCGAAGTCCTCCATCCCACTCTTATGGAGCTTTATCTTTTATTTTCTGTTTGTTCGTACCCGCTGCACAGATCGCAGAGTGATCGACGTGAAACTTTTTCTGTACACGCCGACTTATCCCACTCAGAAGTGTGAAGTTTTTTAGTTAAATTGGTTGGATCATGTTTTAGAAATGTCGTCTCAGTTTCGAAAAAGTCCATAACATTAGGCTGGGCAAGAGAATTTGAGAATTAAAATCTCTCCAATTTTTTAAAAATGTTTACTGAATGTGAACACAAAAGTGGGCCACACTTTCACGAATTTGTATGCAATTCGGACCAGCCATTTTGGAGAAAATATTTTGATGAATGTTTTTATTCATCAAATAGAAATGTTAGCAGAAATATGTTGGCGAGATTCACGGCTTTCTAGATTAAATATTTACCGAACGAAGTATATTTTACATGAGTCAAGGTGTATAGAGTTTTCGATTATACTCTTTTTGGATATTTCGCTCATTTCACAACGCATATTCTGTGTTGGCCCTAGAGCATATAAGCCTATACTAATTTAAACAAAACTACCCTTTGATGTTAAATTCACGAATAAGTTCACAAGAACGTGATGCCAGCGATTATAAGTAGATGATGGGAGACACATTTTTTAACAAGATTGTGAAACTCTCTATATTACTAAATCAGAGCTCGTTTTTGTCAATCTATACAGTGAAGTCATCAAAATGGTAACTATAGCTACACAAAAATCACAGCGTTATGTAAATATAATGAGGTTAAGTGGATTGATAAATTGACACTTGGTCGTTTGTTTAAAAGTGTATGATTTATATTAGAAAAATATGAAATATTGTTCTCAAAGTTTGCGAGAGAAGATCAATAATTTAAAGGCAGTGACTGACTATAGCGTAGAAAGATTCAAAATGATCAAAATATTGTCAAACCGATTTCCCAATAAACTATACACTTGTAAGTTAGATAAGTCTGCGTGTACAGAAAAGGTTTCAAGTGATTAGTCAAACCCTACGGCTTGTGCAGTGGGTACAAGCAAACAGAAAAAAAAGACAAAGACAAAGCTCCATAAACGTGGGATGGAGGACTTCGCTATCGCTCATCTAATAAGAATAGCACGGGATATAATTTTCAATACACGTTTGACGTGATTTTTTTCAATAACATCGAAACTTGATACAAAATCAAAGTAGGATCGATGGGACGGGGCAGCACAAGGGCGATCTTACCACCCCAAAATGAAATTCATGATATTTCACAGAATGTTGGAATTATTCTTCCACTAGACTTACATATATCTACTGAGCTTGAAGAAATTTGTGAAACAAATGAATTAGCAGACCTGTGAGCGTAGCTAAGACTTCCATTTCGCATACCGAAAAAAAAAACTCCGAGTCTTTGACTCAAAAACATTTCTGGTATGACAACAGTGTCCAGACTCTAGAGAAAGTTTGTAGCTGATAGTTTTACTTTGTACCTGTGTGCCGCGCACAAAAAACAAAACAAACAAACCTAGAAACGAACCGCGAGTTTTCCAAGTATGTATAGAAGTGAAATGGAGGGCTTCGCTACGCTCATCGAATAGTTGGAAAAAATTGATTGGTACATCAGTATGTCTCGTCTTGTATTCATCCGGTATCCATAAACGACACAGTTCAATAAATGTATCTAGCTTTGTATTTCAAATGTTTTCGTATCTTTTTCTGTACATGCGACAATGCTACCACTATGGTTTCATTTTGATCAGCAAGGTATTCTGTAACTATACTTGGAAAGATAAACTAGTTTCAGACAGTTCTGAGAAATGCTTGAAGTAGTGTATACGTCAGTTCTTGAAGGTTTCGTGTTGGTTATGATCTTGTAGATGCATATTAGATTCTAGATCTATCAATGCTTTGAAGTTAGCTTGTAGTTAATGCTTTGTTACAGGCACGTACTGGCCATAAGGCCACACCGGCCATTGGAAGGCCACACCGGCCATTGGCCGGTGTGGCCCCCACAGTTATGTGTTGGAGAAATTTCGCGTAGTTCCCAAAACCCGTAGAATCGAATTGAAAAACATAAAATTTAGAAAAATTTCCCTGCGGGGCTTAATTATCTACTCCCTTACTGCTCACTGTACACTTAGTTTGGGGGCTCACTATTGAGTTCTTGCCCGGAGCGCTGAAATGACACGGAAGGACCATGCAGATACAATAACTTTGATGGGCAAATATCAGTTGGGCACCTTTAGATCTATAAGAAAACACATTTTTTGTATCCTGATCTTATCTGAAACACGTTGAACTATATTTAAAAAGTGTATAAATTCGAAAAATTCCCTGCGGGACCAGAAAGGGCTTGCCCCCCGTGGGCCACAACTTCGCGGTAACGGGTCGATAAGCCCACACAACTCTTCTTGTATGGCATTTTTCATTGTATTTTCATATAAACGCAGACTTCGCTGTCTATATGACTTTTGCTCTAGACTTCGCACTTATAGGCCTATTATAATTATTTATGCACATTTTTATCAAAGGTTTACGAATGACGCCCTTTCAAAATTCTTGTCCCCCCTGACCTAATATCCTAGCTACGCCACTGCTATGTTTAAAATGCTTCTATAAAAACTATATTAATTATTGATAAAGAAAAATCTTTTGTTTTTCTTGTCCTGGATTTGGTTTTATATAATTAATTAGTCATTAAATGCCTAAATGGTCACCATAAAGTGGGCCCTCAATTTCAGTGCTGGCCTGTGTGCCCATTACTTGTCAGTACGTCCCTGCTTTGTTAGGTTTGTGATGGCAACTGTAAGTATAAATGGTAATGTAATTTCAATATATTTGCCAATTCACCATTTTCAGTGCCCCGAAACGAGAGAGGTCTGGTAGACTGCACGTGACCCCCGCTTCGGAACACTCTGAAAGTTGCGGGGGGAGGCAATATCAAACGTTAACAGTTTAATCAATGTTAATAGAAGTGTATGATTAGAAAGAAATTCTACGAGTGGTGAAATAATTATATTCTGGATAGATCAGTAAACAATCTAATCAATATATAATCCGAATGACTTATCCGAATATAGACTGTTATTCTTACAACAATAAATTAAAAGAATAGAATTGTTGGAGCAGTAAACGTATAGGACTAGCGGCAATATCGGCCTTAAAATGGGCAGACTTACTATATTGTTGGATACTATAATATAAAACGATCTTACCTCAAATTATTGATGCCCGATCATAACTGGTGATGAGAAAGTGAGAGTGGAGTGATGAGAATAATCAATTGTATATCGTATAATTAATTGTGACAATTATCATCATTATCATTATAATAATTGCTATTATCAATATTATTATTAAAACCGTCATTTTTGTTATTTTTGCTATTATTATTATTTTTATTATTATTATTTTTTTATTTTTTTTCATTTAATTTTCTATTTATTGGCACTCATTTATAATACAAATTTAAGCTCACTTTTCCCCACAAAGCCTAAAAGAAGGCTAAAATATATAATTATTAATAATAATTATTATTATTATCATTATTAAAAGTCACTCATATATTGACTAGAATGTAAAATACTAATGTGAGATTGGTGACTATTTCATATATTATATTATTCACAATTTTAATTAGCATTCAGAAGGCCTACAGTTGAAATCAAGACGAAGCCAAGAAGCGTGTTGTTGTGCTGTTATTGTTCTGGCTCAATCACTTATCAATTATATTGTTACTTGAGAAATTTATCTTGATATGTTAACTTCATTATTCTACAATTATTTAATAATCTGAAATTAATATTTTCCCCTATGAAATGAAAGAAAGTACTAAACGAATTGCCTTTTAATCTAATTGTTGAAAACATTTCAATCGCTTATATTGAAAGTCATGTAAATATATCATTACAATTATTTTCTCGTTTCTATCAATTGTTTTCATCTCAATTTCTGTTTTGATCATGAATAATAACCATTATAATTTTGATAACACCAGAACTATATGTAATAATCTTTTTATCCGAGAAAATATTAAATTATGTATACATTATATTGAGTATAGTTTTATGCATCAATTGATATAAATGTTTGGATATTATAATCATCCCTAGTTTCTTGGCACAGTAAACACGGAAACAAGTTCTGAATATTGATAGTTGAAGATTTAAACAATTCAACTATACAAAGACGATTTATTCCGCTCGAGAATTGTGATGATGTGAATGGCACTATGCCTTCAGCACTAGTGATCTGTATACTTGTTGATGGACGAGCGGCACGAGTGCGTGGTTCTACGGCGACAGGTAGATATTGCTATGACAACGCTTGGTTGTCATGCACAATAATTAACCATGCAACGTTCGATTTGATATAGAAAAGGAGCGGGAAAGTTAACGAATATTACAATATTATATATTATTTACAGAAATCTTAGCACCAATATTATATTATGTTATATTAATTTTATAGAGTAATTAGAATGATGTTAGCAATAATCAATATATGCATGTATGTTATGAGTCAATTTCAATCTATTCGAAACGAATGATAGGCCTAATAGAAAAATAGAAAAAGAGCGTGACCAATTTTGCTCAACAACAATTTTTCCTGGTATGACTGATGATATTTAATGTCCAGACACAACACAACTCAACACAACTTTAATCAACACATCTTTGTTTAGTTTGTCGTACCAGGATCCTTACCAAATTAATAAACCACCAAGAAAATCGTGGTAGGCCTGGCTAGCTCCAAGAGACTATTACGTTGTTTGGATAGTGCTACTAAAAAAGCTACCTGTCATGGCAACTTGTCTAGTTTTGTAGAATTTCATTATTGTTAGCACAAAATCCTGGCCCTGCTCATAAGGTGGGCTGCGAAATATGACATATTTTCAGGTCCGTACCCCTAGCACCCCCTTTCTTTATTCAGAAACTTTTGGTGACGCCAATTGCTGCGTTTGTGTTAAGGTTTGTGCCGTTGAAATTTTCGTTTGTGCTGCCCTCCTTCTGCCCCGAAATCGTATTTCAAAAAAAGGGATGCTAGCACCCCCTTTTGAAATATTTGAATATTTGACAACGCCAATTATTCGCGCTACGTTTGTGCCAGTTTGTGCCGAATAAATTTTCGTTTGTGCTGCCCTCCTCCTTCCCCGAAATCGCATTCCAAAAATGGATGATATAGTTTTGAAATCCGTTTTCGGGGCATAAGGAGGACAGCGCAAACAAAAATTTACGCTAATACGCTTTAACTCCGGAACGCAGCCCGATAATCAGATGTCGCGCGCGCAGGCACGGCACCTCCACCTATATCGCACTTACCACAAGATTTTAAACTGAGACTAGTAAACGCGAGTGGCTGGACCGTCATTCAGGTCCGATTCCCGCCATGGTCGACCATCCTGACATAGGTTTTCCGTGGTTTCCCTCTGTCGTTCAGGTCAATGCTGGGATGGTTCCTTAACAAATGGCCACGACCGACTCCTTCCCACTATCCAAAAAAGAACGGTTTGGGTGCCATCGACATTTTCTGTGTATTATTTCAGACTCTAGGCAATTGCAGCACATGCGTTGTAAGATGAGCGAGATATCTATAGAACGTAGGCCTATAATCGAAACACCATGAGTCATATAAACTATATACTTCATTCGGTAACTATCGAATCATAGAAAGCCGTGAATCTCAGCAACATGGTTCTACTATTATTTATTTTATTTGATGGATGAAAGTCATTCATTTATTTATTTTCTTCAAAACAGCTGATCCAAATATCTTTTATGTGTTTACATCAAGTGAATTTGTTTTTTTCTGGAAAAGATTTAATGTTCCACATTTTCCCGCTTAGACTAATCTTATGTTGTGTTTAGAAACTTTGAGATGGTATTTCTCAAAAATCTATCTATTGAAATGATAGAATGAAAAATCACAAGAAAATAGTATCGATACGAGTATAGAACCTATTTAGAATTATAATTGATAGAATCAGGAACAGTTTTAGATACCAAAGATAAAAAGAAAATAATAGACTAGCCCGCAGACCAATGGCCGATGTGGCATAATGGCCAGTTCTCCCCTGATATATATTTGCAGGTCATTACACACTGACGTGTGATGTGATTCATCTCATAGCTGCGTTTTCTGTAATCGAATAATAATTAGTTCGATCTGGTTAATGGAGTTGCTGGTATATAGGTTAATGCTGAAGCAATATTTAACGGATTTACCCAGGAGCGAGCGTTTTTCCAGATGTAGTGTTTCATGAAAACGCAAATTTATCCGATTAAGTAACGTATTTTTTCTGTAATGGTGTTAAACTGTTAATAGTACCATATTGACTTGAACTTTGTAATATATTGCAGAGGAAAGTCCCATTGGAATAGAATAGTTACGTTCCCCAGAAGCTATTGAGAGGAATAAAAATATACATAGCGAATTCATAATGTTGTTGATAGACGGAGTAAGAGGTATACGGATAGAAGTGAGATGAGAATGCACGGACTTGACCGTACAATAATTGTTACTTGGAAAACGCAGAATGTGCGTTGTGAGATGAGCTTAGAAGTATGGAAATCTAGAATGAAAAATATTCTTCCGGCTCACTCTAAATCTATGGACCTTGGATTACTTCAAACGTTTGAAAACCTTACCTGCAACTTGTTGCTATTTAAGGAGCAACAAATCGCATATACACTTTTCATTACATGTTTTGTTCCTGATATTCGATGAAATGTTTACTTTTATTGCGTTTTCTTCGTTATATCTCATCCGATTGTTGTACAAATTATTGAAAATGTGTGTGATTGTTGTTTTCATATTCTTTGTGAATGAGAAAGCTTTTGAAAAATTTTCGTTCCAAATTTTCCAAATTTTACAGTTTTTTTCCCGGTAACAATATTTAAAAAAAAGTTTGCAGTCGATTGGTCCATTTTCCTGACCTGTATGCCGCGTTCAAAATTACAAAAATTGAAAAAGAAAAATGAAAACGAAGTCCATTTTTTTTGGTATGTGAAATGAAAGTTCGTTAGTAACGAATTGTAACGAATTGAAGGTAAAGATGATTGTATGGAGCTCGAGGAATTGAGTGGAATTAATTGTAGAATGTAATGTTGATTGCAAGTGGTAGAGGGACTTGGAGAGTAATATTAGGACGTAGGTATTCGTTGAGGGATAGAATGCCTTCTCGATGAGGAATGATTTGAGGGAGGGAGTGGAAGCAGGATATGTGGACGATAGTTTGATGTGGTTGGGGAGGTAGTTTTAGAGTTTTACTACAACGTATATACCACAATCTGTGTACTAAATAACGTTACAGGTCTTCAACTGTAACTGTACATGTATAATTAACTATATACTGCCTTATATGTCACCTTTTAGGAAACCCTTATGAAATAGTAGCTCTTCTCTTCGCTACAGGTATATTGTATCTATCCCCTGCCTACTAAGCATCGACTAATTATCTGTACCGTGAACTGAGGATGTTTTCTACTTGATTTGACGAGCGTCGTGAGCAAGATTTTAGTTACTCGCGACGGTAAAATAAGGAAATCCTGACACAGAATTTTCTTGTCTATACACGGTCACCGACTGCTTCAATGAGGTGTTCGGAAATGAGACATTTGAAGATCTTGGTGTAGATGTGTAGTTTGTTTGACTGTGACCTACGATGGATAGACAGCAACAGCAGGAGGAATTAGAGATAATTCCCAAAGAAATCATCAGAAAGACATCGGAAATTCGAAATGTTCCATTCATTATTCTTAATCGGATAACTGTTTTTTCAAATATATGTATACCTATATAGCTAGTTGAACTTCTTTCTCGATACAATTCCTCCATTCATGACACGACATGATTTATACTGAAAGTTTCTTATAGGCCTATATATATATATATATATGTGTGTATATATATATATATATATATATATATATATATATATATATATATATACATATATATATATATATATATATATATATATATATATATATATATATATATATATATATATATATATAAATACATAATTAATAAATAATATACCATAAAAATAAAATACTAATAATTGGTCAGAGAGAGAAAGTTTTAATTTACAAAACACTGAAGAAAATTAGAGAAAGAATTAATAATGTGAAAGTAATAAGGGTAAAACAGAAGAAAAAACGCGAATATAAATTGATAACACTTAAGTATGAATAGAAAATTAAATGATATGATTGGCCGTATAAATGGTTTCGTAATATGGCAATTGATCCTCTCAAAGCCAATAAACTTATATGTTCTATTATATCTTTTCCAATTAAAAATTCTCTACAAAAGTTTACGAAAAATGAGGTGATCGTACTCCTTGCTCCAATTAACAAACCAACCACGGTGATATTCGCAGCATTATAGGCCTACTTCTCAGTATAATAAGGGATGGTTGGAATATAGATTGCTTTCTTCTCCTCATCTATACCTCTGTTGCTTGACTTTCGTTTCTTTCGAAACGAACAGTAGTGAAAGTTTTCAAATAACATATATATATATATATATATATATATATATATATATATATATATATATATATATATATATATATATATATATATATATATCGGTTCAGCAGGTCTCGCTCCTAACTATGGTGGTATACAATTTTAAATCATCAACAGCTAAAATCAACATTAAGATCAACAGATCAAGTAAGCCGAAATGAATCCTCCCAGCTTCTATCGACTTGAATGATTTGTGACTAATACATTATCATTATTATTATTTTCAGATAATTCTGTCCTTGATGTACCAATGGGAATAATGGTCGAAGTAAGTGCTTGTTGACGAAGCAGCGGCTCGGCCCTCAGTGCTCCACTCATGCTGTCGTCTTTGCATCTCAATAGGACTGGTCGCTCTCCGAGAAAAAAGAAGAATTCGCCCTGATTATTGACCTAAGCTAGTTTTGTCACAACAAATAAATCAACATTGAATAATACAAGTCAAGTGAGTGAGTTAAACAGTGAGTGAGATCAGTTTGTCACAGACTGACGCGAGTGATAGTGTGACAAGATGAGTGATCCTAGAAGAAAACCATCCGTTTTAGGACGGATGAGGAAAACGAGCGAGCGCGGAGAGGTGAGTTGGATATGAGTTGGATTGGATATGGTATATTCGTACTCGGAATATTTGTATTAGAGAGAGATTAGATGCCAGCAAAAGTTTACGCTAGAGTAAAACAATGCCAGCACAATATTACTCTCTAATACAAATATGCCGGCGTAAGTTTACTCTCTCCAGTATATTTGTATTAGTTATTAGAGAGTATAAATATACCGGCATCATATTACTCTAGAGTAAACTTATACTGGCATATTATTACTTAGGTAAACTCATCAACAGTGGGAAATATATGTTGAAATACAGCATACGAGTCGGTGCGTGAGAACCTGGGGGGGGGGGGGGGGGGGGGTAGCAATTCTGTAGGCGCTGTGAGAATTAAAAGGTAAGCATCTGTAGTGTATAGGCGTTATAAGACTCAACCAATGGCCAAAAGTCCCCACCGGAGTGATTATTTTTGAGAATATTGGGATTATTTATTATGGATCGACTGTATTTTGGAAGGTACTTCTCTGCATGGTGTGAAGCAGTTTCACAACAATACGTTCATCCGGAAAGCAACTATGCGATAGACACCTTTAGTTGACACTGAAAATGGTCACAAAACATGCGTCTCGCGATTCACCATTTGATTACTTCTTGAGATATTTTATTTTGTGTGGTATCGATGTATTTGTAAAACAGCTGCCTTTGGACTAAAATAAACGGTTCAACCATATGCGCTTGGCATACAAGACTAGGGAAAGTCACGCCATTTTTTATTGTAAATCCAGGTAACAAATGAAATGCATTTGCATCAAAACGGTATACCGTTTTGATGCAAATGCATACATATGTATGCAGATGAATAGGTATGCTGATGAAATTTAGTTTATCTTATAGTGGAAGGTTTACTCAACCAATGTATCAATTGTCTTCTTCATGCTATAACTATCTATTGATTTTGTTGTATGTAATGGTTTAGCTTACTTTTGAACAAGTTTTTTTCCAAATTATGGGGAATTTCCAACTTTTCTTTTCATTTTAAATTTCAATATAAGCTAATACTATTTCAACATTGATCCATCAATAAATAACCAAAAAGTTGTTACATTTTTGTGAGACTCCGAATTGTTGGACTTGTTTTGCTATGATGAGTCTATATATAGACTATGTTCCTTTTCACCGTCTTCCATCATTCGTGCACCGAACTGCGTGCAATTTTTTAATTTGCTGTTCATGGCCGTATTTGTATAAGAGTGTATTTAGCGAAGTACTTGTTACGACATATTATAACATCATCTCGTCTCATCGCTGTTGCTAATTGTTGCCAAGGCATTGTATGTGTATGTAGTATATGGAACTCGGCATTGTTCCTAATGGAATATAGTGTGATGGTACCGCCCATTTATATATTATTGTTGATTGCGATATACGTGACAATATTAAACACTATGTAAGTAATATCGAGCGATGCAGTTGTCGCACAGTGCTCATTGATTGTTAACATTTGAATGGAAACGGTAGGTTTTATAGGTATATATTTGAACAAATCAATGTATTTATTCTTACAGGAAATAAAGAATAATTCTCGGTTCGGCCTATCGGTTAGTAAGACAAATTATAGCGAAAGTTTGAAGTTTTATATTAAAAGTCTTGTGGGTGCAGTGTCGGAATGGATTGAACATTATCCTTCATAATAGAATTACGTTTTTCGTTTTATTGTTGCTCTGATATAAGCGATTCAACATCGACAACTACCTGTATCCAATTAAAGCAATTCCAGGTACTCATTACAAATTTGAAAGATCATCTTGACTTATGAATAAGTTATTAATTTATTAAATAACCTCAAATTAATTGCTACAGAAAATGTATCCCAGCTATTGATACTATAGGCATTTTATTTTGAAACAGCGTGTCATTTCATGTTTTTCTTCTAATTCATAACATTTTGAAACGTTTTTATATTTGTTTCAGACAAAAATAAAGTCTGTGTAAAAATGACATTTTATTCAAACCAAACGACAGAATTCTCAGTGTCTCGTCACCGTAATGACCCCACCAATTGCTAAGATTAATTGAGGGTAAAAATAAGTGGGTGATAATGTAGGCCTAATGATGAGGTGATTATAGTTGAAAGAACGCGTTTACAAAAACTCGAGTCTTATACGGGAGCCCGACCTGACTTCAGTTTCTAACGCCCGAGTAATTATGTCACTCGTATTTTCTAAGGTTAATAAACCACTCTACCAGAAATAGGCATATTCAAATATCTCTCATTTGATCTACTTTATCAACTAGATTTACAGATTTTGCCGTAATAATCATTTCATAATTATTCCCACTGTATTTTTTTTTGGAATCCAGTTCACCAAAGTTTAAGAAAAAAGGGGTTATATATGTTTGGAATAAGCTTTCACACACTATAAGTATAAAAAATCGTATTTTCACTAATATTCTAATTAATTGATATCATTCCCCTTTATAACTTATAGCAGTTGCTAAGACCCTATATAACTGGACTTGAACGCCTTGAACGCTGCACAAACGAATTAAATCAAATAACTTACATCTTTTTAATGTATTTCTCCAAAATTTGTCATCATCGTTTGTTATTTTATAAATTTACAACATAGTACATTATCCTGAACTATATAGAGCTAGTCACAGCTCAAGTTTTTGTACCAATTTATTTGAAAAAATCTCCAGTGGTCTTATGTGATGAAATTCGACTCGCGAGTGAAGGATGAATGAATAATATTTTGTAACAGCATTTTCAGTTGACTGAACTTCGGAGGGCGGCAATAATAGTAGTATAAATACTATAAGTTGATAGTATATGATATGATTGTGTATAATAGACGGAATATAATTGTATAATATTATAGTAGCGTGTTTCTATAGGTATATTTGACTTGAAGTTGGAAGAAGGCCAAGGGCATTATTCAGCTGCATTTCCTATAAAAATCCGGCTTATTTCTCGTGAAGAATAGACCTTATGTAGAATGCAACGGCTTACCAGAAAAACTGAATTTGAAATTCAAATTTAGGACCTAATCTAAAATTGATTCATTTAGCAGAGAATTATCAAAACAAACTCTCGTTTATCCAGAAATGAACGTATAAATAAAAATCTCCCTCTCCCCCCCCCCCCCCCCCCCTTCCTCACCAACACTCAACTCAAACAAGAGATCCAGGCTGCCCCACCCGGAAATGAATAACTATATTTACACCGCTGCCCTTATTTCACTACCCCCCCCCCCCATCCATTTTTTATCTACCAGCCTAATGAGCCACTGAATTCGAGTACAGTATCTACAAGCCATTAATCTGATCTAAGACTTTATATGAGTTTATTTCATACAGATTAGTTTTCATGGTTAAATCAATCAAAAGTGGAAGGCTTCATTACACTGAACTAACATCTGCTCAATACATTCATTCGTACATTTAATATAGCGATAATGACGTAATAATAATTATAAAAATGCGGTACGTAATTATATACTTATTGTATACACAACACAATTTTGTGGTTTATCGGATTTAGACGTACTATTATTCATCTGTTGAAGGGGCAGACGATTCGTTATGAGAAATCAGTTTTCCTCAGTGAACATGATATGTGTCTTGGAAGTATTTAACAGTCAAGAACTCGTTTAGCAGCGGCTACAGTTGTGATAAGAGCAGCGACTTCACATATGCCATACTCTTCTTACAATATGTGTTTTCATTATCAGAGATCAGTGCTGAATAAATGAAAAGGTTGTATGCAATTTTTTTTTAAATCTTAAAATGTTTGATATGATTATAATCTATTGTGATCCACAATCCGCGGCCCGCGAAGCTATTTTATGTAGCCCGTCGAATGAATGATTTTATTTGGAATTTTCGTAGCATGTTCCAAAAATTTCACATGGGATAGTTCCACTAATTTTGGCCCTTTTTTTGAGAAATTGGTAATAAAACTATACGATGTTGCGGAATAATTTGATATAGGCCTAATTATCTCAAAAGGATGGACGAAGGTCAATTTCAACTTTTAAGTCTTTCGGCATCCCGGAATCCTATCGATCTTGTATCGAGCGTGATCACTTGTGGATACACTGGAAAAATGGAACTGTTACGGTCTCAAAGTGGCCGATCAAGCCATTAAAATGCATCCTCAAAAAAATTTGCTGACAGTATGCCATTAAAACTAGAAAACAATGCTCATATACGCACTCCACGCATAGTCTATGAACACATTAGCATTCAATTGTGCATAGATTTTACATACATTTTTATTTATATTAGGGATTAAACCACGTATTTACCCGCAACCGTACAGTGAGAAAAACGAAATAAACTATTGTGACTATAGAGGTGTTACCAGGTTGAGGGGCTAAAAGAGAGTGGTGTTTTAGTGGTAGGAATAAAGATGAGTGTCAGTTTCATTTTAACATTGCGTGACATATGTTGGGAGAATATAGTTGGTCAATGCGTGTATGGGGACATGATTTATTCATGAAGTTGCATATATTCTTTAATTGTCCAACTTGAGAAACTATTGAAGCTGCTTTTCTCTGTGTGTTTACTCGACTAATTTCAAGTACACTTACAACATTTAATTGTTCTATATTGGAACGAGGACGTCGTTGGAGTGTTCAAACACTTCAATCAATGCAAATCATAGCAATCAACCCAATTATTGGTGTTTATCATCCTTATGGACACAGATATGATCAATTGTGAGGCATTATCGAAACACATATTTTTATATCACTTTTTCATTTTTAAATCAGTTTTCATCATATTGAAATCATATTGTTATTTGTTATCTATAATGTCATTTTCTATATCAAGTATAAGTGTTAATTACCTGAAGTGTAATTAGATGAGATTAGATATATCGATCACTTCACACGCGACTAGACTCTGAAATAATTTCAGTCTGTGTGTACGAATTAGGTTAGATTACACAGAAAAAGTTGCAATAGTTTTGGGGAATGGCAGAATGTAGAACAGTGACGAATACAATCAATCCCCGACCGGGAAAAAACGTGTAAAAGAATTAGTCAAGACCAGCGAACGACCGGCGCATGCAGCGCAGAGAAACAAATATATTATGGAACATCGATATCACAGACCTTGGTCTATCAATGCTAGACAATCCAAACCACAGCCTTTTTTATTGGATAAGACAGTCTCTGAAAAGAATGATCTGAATAAAGAAGGCTCTGATCCAAACCAATACCAATTTCTTAACAATCGACATGAATGATCTCGAAGGCTTATAAAAGTAGACTGAACTAATAAAAACGGCAAACGAGTTGAATCAAGATAGCCGTGAGAATGGTTGATACAAATATTTACTGTAAACTTCTTGTTATGTGTATATAATATATTATAATAAATGGATGAAGAAGAAATTTTGAGAGGACGTAAGTTTCTGGTATTTCCCCTTTTCTTTTGTACTAATTTATTTATGCCAACTAATTAGGTACATATTACAGTATTCTGATGTATGTATAGTTATCTCCCATCTTGGGTATAGGAATCGTGAGTTGTATGTGATTTCAAAAAGTTAATTCAGTAAAAGTTTTAATTCATTTTGAATACATTATAGATATATTTTTACTATATAACTTATACAACTTATAACTTATAAAATACACTCGTCACAATAGAAATGTACATACCCCTTTGGGATTATCAGTAAGTACAGCGAAGAAATCATTCAATCGATTCAAAAGATTCAAAACGTATCTCAGTTTATAAGTTGACTGATAGGTGTATTTTGTGTTCATGAAATATGAAGGCTTGAACCATCCGTGCGCTAGTGATGTGTGAAGGGGAGACGGTCGATCGGAACCTTCGCCCTTTGTGGATACAAGTAGAAGATTGTGGCACGATAGTTGTAGCTTAGACCTAGTCCTTAGATGGTAGTCTATGTTTACTAAGGAATCCAATTTTTATCCACAAGAGTTAAGCGTTGGAAATGACGAAAAATTATCGCCGTACACGGTATATTTGTGCGACTGTAGGCCTATATTATTTTGAAGTTCCATTATTTTTCTGGACGAGATTTATGATTAGAAACACAACTACATCTTCCCAAAGCATGGGTGTTCAAAGTTGTATCCCGTATCGCAACATAATCTTCAAGTTTTACAATTATTTATAATTGGGAGACAATCCCTCTATGTCTCGTGAACAAAAGTAGACCCTATATATATGGATAGGGGCCTATAGAAGTCAAAGTCAAGTTTTTGAGCGTCAGTAATGAAAACATTTTGAATGGATACATAAATAAATAGGCCTTCTGAGAAAAGTGAAAATGAGTCCTTTTTTAGGTTTCCCGCCCTTTGATTCTTTTACCCAATGCTTGGCGGTGTTGGGTGAGGTGAGTATTGGCAGTAGACATTTTATATGTATTGACTATTTGGTGGATTTTAATCACAAAAAATATAAAAGAAACCTGTGGATTGCTTGGTAGCACTATTATCAAAAAATCAATGGCATAGTACATTTCTCCGTAGATATAGGCCTATACTCGGAAAAATATCATTTTTCTAAACCGAGGAGTTTCAGCTTGTTACTTTTTGCGATATGTAACAGCGATTCTCTGAACTCTCATTAATTTAAGTACAGCATGCTATAGCTTAATCTTAATCTAGCTTAATTTAATCTAGAGGTGTTTTTTGCATTTTGAATTTGTACTATTTTGACAATTTTGCAATTTTCTGAATATTCGATATCTATTGCAGTATTGTTGATTCATGTTTTTTATTATTGTTATTGCTTAACTGTTCTGTTGGTGTTGTTTTATCTAGTGTAACGAACCTGTCTCAAGAAAGATTGTCTTGTTGTTTTTGTCTTTATTTATTTTTATTGTATTCGCACTTTGTGGAATTTGGTTTCTGTTGCGAATAAAGACTTGATGATGATAATGTCTACAGGACGGTGGTCATGGGGCCGATCCAGGGGTGGATCTGGACGAAGAAATGGAGAAGGTGTTTGCGATGGCTGACGACGACAAATTCACGGTGGCCAAACTCGTTGCATCACCATCTGACTCGACTACGAGCAAAAAGAGCTTTGGAGAAGAAGATTATAGCCGTGAGTCTGTTGTAAAGTACACTAATCATTAGCCGCCCTCGTTAGCCCAGTCAGCTGAGGCACGCTTCAGACATTAAAGTCACCGCTGGACGTGGGTTCGAATCCCATAAGGCATGGGTTTTTGTAAACGTCCTTTCACTTATATCATCACTTCATAGTTTTATAATCACCTGCTCATTCGTACTCCCGTATAACCTAGCTGTTCACAAATCATACCCTCATTTTACCTCCGGAGCACTAACAAAAAATAATAAATTACTTTTTTTTCCAAGTACGATAAAATTGAGTGTAGGCTTTCGTTTATCCAATAAGGGTTTATAAAAGCAATAATGCGGATATTTACTCACCACCACGTTGGGTGTGCACGGCTTGTTATCCTTGTATTCAGAGTCAAAAGATGACAGTGAAACTGAACAAAAAAAAGATGAAGGAAGACACCAACAAAACTAACGTATAAACAGCCGTTAATTACTGAATCGTTCTCTTTCCTAATCGTGATCATCACCCCATTTAAATCCTCAATATATGCAAATTAAGCTATGGAATATGAAGGCGATTTTGTACTCGTATTGTGGGTTGTACAAAAGTCAACTCTGTTGAATACAATTACGCGAAATGTGATATCTCGTGATTAAACACGAATGTGTTATTCAAGTTGCCATAGCAATGCAGTAAATAATAACACGTGCCTCATGTAACATTCGTATAAATCAGTGAATATTAATTACCACCGTGTAGAGGTTTTGTATACGTTTGGCAACAGGCAGACTGAAGAAAAAGAAAGGGCGACAGAATCCATTTTCCAATTATTCGGAATAGATGGTTAAACGGTCGCTGAACTATGCATGTAATGTGGTTTATAGGTGTTCATATATCTAACTTCTCCACTTACACTTCTGAATACGATTATGAGGAAAAAGTCAACGACGAGACGACGACATATTATGACTGAACATGTTCATTATCTCATAAGTCACACAGTACGCAGTGTCGCTTTAACACACATCGAGTCTTTTCACAACGATCCAAGTTTTGAAATAATATTACGTTTTGAGTCGAAATCTCGTGTCCATTTCTGGCTGATTTTTGTGTTCAATAATGGCAAATCACGAAGCAAAGAACGGCGTTAATGGTAAGAATCACGTTTTTGGTATACGCTCTATAGTCTCACAAAATTGTGATGGAAATCTTCGTTAGGACTTTTAGATATACGATATCAGTTTTATTTATTCAATCTATCAAAAGATCAAAAGCTTCTGATCCCCTCCAGAACATTTCAATAATTAATTTTGAACCAATTTCAACATGTCTATACTGGCAAAAGTTGAGTAAAAATTCTGATATTCGAAATCAATAGAGTAATAAAACTGTTCAAAAACTCTTGAAAACAATCTGATTGTAAGAAAAAATATTAAAATACAAGTAGTTGAAATGGTCTGGAAAGCTTGTTCTCCTGACTTGTGACGTCACTATACAGCCACTGACAGCGGTTAATTGTATGAATGTCAATCTGTTGCTCCGATTTAAAAATGTAAAAGAAAATCGATCGAACGATTATTTTCAGACCTTTCATTAACTCGTGAGAACCCGTGAGAATGTGATGGGCCTATATTTCGTAAATCAACGTTATTCATGTAGGCCTACAGTGAACAAATTACGTACACCCATCTATTATACAGTGCGTAAATCACATGTGTACGTTTCTCTCTTTCATAGACCAAAACCATGAAGACTGTCATTGGCTATAAAGATTAACTTGCATAAAAATATAAGGGTAAAATCTTTTCAGTTGATCAACTGTTTGGTTGCCACTTTTTTCACAATTAAAGTAAAACCTCAGTAAGTAAAACTCAAGAAAGACCGTCCCCTTGGTCATTCAGCTAAGCGACTGCTTTAGAAGCTGAAGTCAAGTCGGGCGAAGATTCGAGTCCTGCATATATAGGGCATGGCTTTTGTCAACATCAGTGATCGATTTCGAATAATTCGAGCATAGTTGGTGCAGGGATCATCAAGCAAGCGATATAATAATCAAGGGTATGATTAGGTGTTGATTGAGTAAATTAGGTGAATCAATTAAGAAGGGGACAGGAGTCAGGAAACTGAGATATTAGGGATTAAAACTACCTGGTACGAGGCACTCGAAAATTATAATTTCTGGGATATAGCTTGAAGGCCATTTTTCATATTAAGTATACATACCACCATCCCTTTATGTATAACCTTAACTTTTCACAAAAATCCGCACCAGAATCTGAAAATAGTGCACCTAGCACTGATAAATACTCTAATGACAGATATTTCATTGAGGTTATATGTAGCCTACTTTAATTGCGAATATGCCGTTGTTGGTTTTCTTTTACATGCAGTAGCCAGTATGGACTATATTATCATCAATCAATCAATGCAAATACATTGTTAGACAACCTCAGTAAGGGTGGTCGGGAAGTAATGGCGGAAATCGAATCCCGGTCTATTGAGTGGCGTGGCGCGGCGCATCAGAGCTTCTTATACCAGTCTCAATCGATGTCGTTTATAGAGAAAGTACACAATTTAACATCACTGCTATTATAAATCAAAAGACATGCACCACATGAGTGTTACCACACGAAAAGGTGTCTATGATTCTATGATTGTCTATATATGATGTCTATGATTAGGCAAAAATGAAATTTCGTTTTCTTTATCCGAAAATCGTATACGTTTTTCGGATGTTTCCATTAAAAATTCAGTTGATGACAATCCTCCATTTTCTAATTATTGACACACTGTCAAAAAAATCAGATTGATATCTAAAACAATTACGGCCGTGAGAGTGGTTAACGTGAAAACTCGAGCGCACAACCTTTCTGGCCTCTTGAAATCTTGTCGTTATACCACATTCTGAAATACTGAGTTTTTAACCATCGTTTTGTTGTTTTTATGAATTGAAACGATGAAAATTATTGACATTTGTATTCTAGTGTATTGCTTCTAATATATGTTTGAGATTATTACTTTAGAATATGATTTTAAAAAAATGCTCAATAATATAAAGGCACACATCAAAAAGCGGTCCATAATTGGGGGAGGAGGTAGATCTACTGATTTCAAATTTAAACCCACTCATCCCCAACCCCGCTTCATTCCGTAAATAACGGTAATTGATTGTATAATGTCTGTGGTTTCGCATTTTGGCGTGTTATACACGATCTCAGATTAAGTTTGTTAATGATTGTATTACTGTTGACAGATTTTTATATTGACGTAAGGTAGGCATAATACAAATTGCGAAGTGGCTTTTGTATTATCCGTACCGTACTTGATAATTTATAGCATTTTCATGCCTCTTCTTCCAGCTACGTTTTCTCATTTCATCCATTTTTCACGACACCACTCATCTGTTTTCTTATTTCGTCTTAATTATGTTAGTATTCTTATATTGGTGAATCATATTTCATTTCATTTTATTCAATCTGCAATTGAAGCGTATGATGCATCAAACGCTTCAATTGGATCGCCTTCCGTTCACGAAATGAAACACAGAAAATCCTCAAACAGAAACACAATGATATGAAAGTAATTAAATTAGGACTCCTTTGTTTCTATATTAAACAAATTTCAAACGTATACAAACGCAGCTACAAAGCATATCAAAATTAATATCATATATCTACTAACAAAATGCCAGTATATTATCATCTTTACGTTCAACTGCTATCACTATTTCACTAAATTAATTATACGTAATATCAGTGATACACAGTAGATTTTATTGTACACTTCCACTGTATTTTCCACAATGAAAGATAACCGCTGCCAGTGTCGCTCGATCTATTGCAATGAAATCATAAACTGTATGAACAGTTGAATACTCCACGCTCAAAGTAGAAATATCCAATTTTGAGAATTAATGGATGTAGATGCCATTGATGTGGTGATATTCCATTATTGAACCTCCATCAAACACAAATGGAAATAGAACTTTGGTTCTCTCATAGTTAGGCCTACTGAAACTATTACAAACATTTCCCGACGTACAGAGCTGACGAAATTTCAATTGACAATAATGCAATCACATTGTTAAGTGTGCACTTACAACTTGATAGATGAGCGTAGCAAAGAATGAGATAATACAGAATACAGCTGACAGAATATTTTGCATTCTAGATTTCCATACTTCCAAGCTCATCTCACAAACGTATGTACTGCGTTTTCCTACTTTCAATAAATATAGTGAACCACCCACACTGAAGTGACACGCAGTATTGTTAAAATCAAATTATGTTTTGACTTCCAAGTAGGTCTAGAGACCCTACAAACCCCGCTTCTGAAGCATATAGGTTTACAGATTTCACATTTATACATTTTTTTTTTACTTTTGCGTTTTTTCAATGTATTCTTATGAGGATTCTTGATCTTCCAGAATGTTTTTTTTTTAATGAAAGGTCATCCAATTTGCCAATTTCTCTCCAGATTGAACTGATATTATGGGATTTTTTCAAGTTTGTTTGGTCTTTCCATTTAGACTGTGTACCACACACAGAGAATCGAACGAACGAACCAATTTTGTTTTCAGTATTTGACATGAAATATTTGCTTGTGCTCATTGATGACGTTACACTAGGAAAGCACTAGGTAAGATGAGCGAGATAATCGTACGAACTGTGATGCTATACACACTTTTATTGTGAAACTATTGAGTCACGGCCTTCACCAAAGCTCTGATTGATTGATGTACCTGTTGATTAATTTCATTGTTATGCGCTCCAATTGGTTTTCCCAAGCTATTTTTTCTAATGGATCTAGAAAAAATGACATTTGATTTTTCTCTTTACGCTGGCTTATCCGCTTTATATAAAACTTCGAAATAATAATGTGAATTATTCATTCAAGTGCTAAAATTCTCTGAAAATTTCAATTTATTCGATGCAAATATATTTTCCAAATTTTCTCCACTGTGCTATTTTCATGGAGGTTTTCAAAATTTTCAAATGGTTTTTCTCAAAGTGATTCAACTAACTGATTACGCCCCAAAACTAGACAGCATTAAGTCAGATAATGCCATGTATTTTATCAAAGTATTTTTGTTTGACCTGTGGGGCACGAACACAAAATATACCTAAATTGAATCTTCGCTTGTAATGCACATTCAATGTAGTGCACATGCCGCATTAAATAATAAAAACGTAAATATATAGTTTCTAATCAGAAAAAAAAAATTATGTCAATTGTTACCACTACTGTCATGTTGTTCTTATTGTTCTGTCTAGTTCACCGGAAGAAGAGCTATCCACACATTCACATGCCTCTCAAGTCGATTCACTCCCGTTCGATGCGAAAGAGAGGCATCTCGCAGCGTGAGACGGAATCCGATCACAGTGTGGGACCTTCGATTGATGTACCGGTAAGTCCACTGTCCATATTCAATTTTTCTCAGTTCGGCATAAAGCAGACTGTAGGCACCGAGCGGGAGTCTCAAGCGAAAGAATCCATAAAAGGACGTAACAACACTGACACTAGATTTTATTGAATAATAAGGATATATTTATATTTTCATAATTTTAGCGAAAACTAGAAATGGTCGTCTCAATTTCAGAGATTATAATTTAATAAACTTTATGCATTTGTAGTTCATGTTTTATACTGAATGTCGGTAAAAATATCGAGCTCGTGAATTGCTAACCATTATCAAATGTCTGTACAGAAGAGCTATTTATTTATTTATTAGTGTTTCTATACAGTGTAATACATTATATTACACTGTATACAGGTAGTGAGAATAGAGCAGGAGCCCCGTAACAACATGTGCCTCACTACCTGCATAATACTGTAATATAAATTAAACAAATTATAATGAATTGAGAAAAAATGAATTGTGAATAAAAATAACTAAATATGAAATACAAATGCCTAAAATAATGCCTAATCTGAAATATATGAAGTTTAAAGTATCAAAAGTTTGAAATATATAAAGTTTAAAGTATCTAATTAAGTAAAAATGTTCTGAGTTGTCTACGAAATGTATCAAAAGAATCATCTGTTCTTATATTGACAGGTAAAGAGTTATAGAAAATGGCAGACCGAAAATAGAATCCTCTTTGATACTGCGTGGTTCTGGCGAATGGAGGTTTTAATGTGGCTAATTGGTTCAATCGAGGCCTTAATGACGCATTGAAAACCACTCTCTCGGAAATATTTATGTCTAGGATCTTCAAAAGTAATTTATTAAGAAAGAGCATGTCTATTTCCTTGAGATGATTCTCAATGGTCAATAACTGATTTTCATCTTTATCTCCTGCGATAAATTTTAATGCTCGATTTTGAATGTGCTCTAATTTTGAAATATTGCCTAGAGTTGTTGGATGCCAA
Source organism: Brachyptera putata (assembly GCA_907164805.1). Classification (NCBI taxonomy): domain Eukaryota; kingdom Metazoa; phylum Arthropoda; class Insecta; order Plecoptera; family Taeniopterygidae; genus Brachyptera; species Brachyptera putata. Next base: position 10,229,800 of record OU015468.1, on the reverse strand, counting down.
GCCGGACAACCATATGACATGATCGGCCTAATCATCCCCAAATAAACTGTGTTTTTTACTTTCGTATTAGCCCCATGCAATACTCTACCCAGAAAACCCAAAGTCTTGGCAGCCCTGTTTCTCACAATTTCAGTTTGCATATTCCATTTGAGATTATCAGAAACAACAATCCCAAGAATTTTCATGGTTCTATCACAGTGAATTCTAGTTTCGTCCACGCAGTAAAATGTCTTCCCATTTCTATTGGATTTGGATCTGGTTATGGACATGAGCTGGCATTTTTTTGTATTCAAATGCAAAAGATTCACTTCATACCAAACACTGACGTTATCCAAATCCAATTGTAACATGTCAACATCATCAACATCTATGAATATAAATATAAGCTATAAATATAAAGATGAGATGAGCTATAAATTGTGTGTATCTAGTTCAATGTGTGTTTATATTTTCAGTCGGGCTCACATCGGAAATTATCCCAAGGGGAGACTGAGCAGGACGCAGGACCAAGTTCCGACAATTCCTTACCAATCTCGGATGACAATGCATCAAGGTAGTTATGTACTTCAGGAGCAGGAGCGGACTGGGAGAAAGGAGCCTGGGCGGAAATTAAAAATAGGCGCCCGTAGAGAAAAAATAAAACATCAATGAATTTCTACAAAAATTGCACGGCCAAGCAATAGAATAAGATTTTGAAATTAACCTACAACAGGTGATCTGTGAAGGTGGATAATAATAATTAATTCATGTAATGTTGCAATTGATATGAAATAGTAATGTAGTATCCAACATGTCTGCTCCCATCTCTTAGTAGCTACAGAAATATTTCAGGACCCCTATTCAAGCCAAACATGGTGGGACCCGCGCGGTGATCGCCCCTCAGGCCCCACCCATACCAGTCCGCCCCTGTTGGAGTAGTGGACACAGTAATAGCACAGACGCCAGTATATATATATATATATATATATATATATATATATATATATATATATATTTTGTGTATAAAAGTATTATTATAACAGGAACATGATTATTGATTAATAAGGAACATTGACAGTTGAGAGTTTTTAAATAGATTCAACTGTAGTTTGTTCTAGACCAATAATAATATGAGGTACAGTATAATAAAAGTGAATTTAAATGGGTATGTTTTCCTTTCAAAATCAACATAATGTTATCACTAAAAAAAACATTCACCTATAGGGCCTACCCACCATATCTATTATACAGAAATTTCATATTTTTGTATCTCCACAGAAAAAGTGTATGCTTTTGAAAATAATAATTAAATGTTAATAATGATGATAATAATAATAATTACAATAAATGATATACCCATATTTTACTTTCATTCATCCTAACATTTTGAGAACACTTTCAACTCTCAACATCCCTAGAGTATAGTTGGTATTGATTTTTTATTTTCAATTTAATTATAATTTATATTGTCTTACATTATCTTCGTGTTTTGAAAATAAGTAATATACCCTAATGAATAACCGTTTTTCCAGCGCCACTCCAGTGCCACCACCTGCAGATGAGCGAGAAGAAAATGTAGCCAGCGGCCACTCAGACGAGCCGCAGAAGTCCGAGAGGGCGGCGTCATTTGACAGCAACATGTACGCATCACCATCGTCAGATGCATTGCGCAGGGTGCAGTTCCAAATAGGTATTTAATTATACAAAAATGATCAAAAAATATAATTTGATTAATAGTAACAATCAATACAACATTCAAAATCAAACAAATTGAAAATATATCATATTAATAAAATCACTGCAACATATTTACATCACCATTGGAATTCATTCAAATTGTTACAATCAAAATATCAATTAAATAATTCATCCATTTCTTGAAACGTGATAAATAATATAGTCTAGGAACTAAGCCTACTGGTCATTTATACTCGACTGGTTTTGTACACAAAACTACACTTATCATGGAAGCGCGGTTCAATAGTGCTACCATTTGAGTCTACAAGTCGAATTCCTATTTTTTCATCCAGGTGACATATCGGAAATACCGCAAGAGGAAACGTCACCCGAGGGAGGGGTGGCTGGAGGTGACGATGTTGCGAAGGAAGACACACCGTTTAAACATAAGAGAAAACCGACTCGCCATCACCATCATCACAAATCACGGAAATATAGCTTGCAGGAAGACCCGCAGTGGCGTGTTCGTTCCGGGTCCGAGTTTGGCCTCGGACTCGGTCACGGACGAAGAATCAGTATTCAGCCCGAGGAGGCATCTCAACTAAAAGAACTTGACATTGATGACTTGAACAGTAAGAAAGCATTATCGTTGTTGAACTATTTATTCTCTTGTACCATTAATATTTAAACTCATTATTTTAGATAGATAGTCCTACAGTTTATTATTATATTGAATAAATTTTAATTGAATTTGATATAATGGACAGATTCCCAATCTGATGATTTTCAATGATGGACAGTGCCTAATGTTTATAGTTAGATGATAGAAAGTGTCAAAATGATATAATTTTTGTTCCCAATTTGCTCCTCTCCAAAAGTAACATCTTACTTGATAAGAGTGTACATTTTCACTTGCACAGGACAAAACCTCATTGTATATTTTATTACTACACATTATATACGAACTTGATTTTTAATGTTTTTTAGGCCATCGCTGCGATGACGCGAAAGGTTCTCGTCGGTTCAAAAGTCAGCCAAAGACCTCGGCTGCGTCAGTGATCCACATCGGAAGGAAAGATGGCTACGAAGGCCTCCAACACCTGAAGAAAATGTTTGATCACACGCCTCACGAGGTGTTTGTCCAACTGGACGAGCTGTGTGGCGAGGGGGAAGACCGCGAGTGGAAGGAAACCGCTCGGTGGATCAAGTATGAAGAGGATGTGGAAGAAGGTGCAGATCGTTGGGGCAGGCCTCATGTTGCTTCACTGAGTTTCCACTCATTGTTAAACTTGCGTCGGTGCTTGGAGACAGGTGTTGTGTTGCTGGACCTGGAAGAGAAAGATCTGCCCGGTGTGGCGTATCGAGTGGTCGAGCAGATGGTGGTGGATGAGCTGATTCTGCCCGAAGATAAGCCGGTCGTGATGAGGTCTTTATTGCTAAGACACAGACATGTTAACGAACACGAAAGGTTCCGTTTTGGAATGAAACGCACGTTTTCCAGTTACACGAGCCTGCAGGTAAAATTTCAGCCCTCCTGATGTATGATGGTATATCAGATTTGGACTTCGTGATGTTTCAACAGTATATCATTTCATTTAGGGCCTACCTATAAAACATATTAATCCATTCATTTCATATAAGTCTACTGTTATAATATTCTGTGTCTTTTGACAACATTTATTGAAAATACTGTATTATTTTCAATAACAAAGATATTTATATTAAATTGATTTTTACTCACCAGAATTTGACAGATGAAAAAGGAAGACCGAAGATAGTTCCATCAGTCACAAGTATGGACAACACGTCAACAACAAAAGGAGCAGTGAACAATCAACATGCTGAAGGGGAAAATCATACGGTGATTCAATTTTCCGTTGCACATTTATAATTTATATTAGCGTATTACACAACACAACAGCACTTTGTTAATAACTTTAAGGGGCTGTTGTTAAGTATCTAGTACCAAAGTATCTAGGACTATGATTTTCTTGATTTTTTTTTCCATGACTTACATTCATTTTGTTTTGTTTGTTGATACAGATTGATATGAAAGAAGAGTTAACTTACACTTCTTCATCTGAAGATCTAAAACGAGCACAGAAGGAAAGCATTTTGAAGAGGATACCTTTCGGCGCAGAAGCCACGACTGTACTGGTTGGAGCCGTTGACTTCCTCGACCAACCAACTATTGCTTTTATTCGTCTTGCTGAAGGAATCTTGATGCCATCCATCACGGAGGTCACTATGCCTGTTCGGTTCATGTTCATCCTTCTTGGACCTAAAATCACCGATCTCGATTACCACGAAATTGGTCGATCGATATCCACACTCATGTCGAACATACAATTTCACAAGATCGCATACAAAGCTGAAGAGCGTAAGGACTTGCTGTCGGCAATCAATGAGTTCTTGGACGACAGTATTGTGCTGCCACCTGGTGATTGGGAGAAGAAGGCACTGCTGCCATTCGAAGAACTGAAAGCAAAGAGCGAGATGATAAAACGGAGGAAGGACAAAAGAGCAAAGGCAAATGATACCTCAATTAAACGTAAGAAATAGACTAAATGATCTAGTTGGATATTCACTGTCAAAGTGCTGATGGCCAGTGAATCAAATAGGTAGATTCTCTAGCTACTATTTGCAGCAGAGAAAAAAATATTATTAAATTTTGTGGACCAAATTTGAGGTATCAGAATTGGCATGTCAATAAGATGACTTTTTGTTCGACTATGTGCAGTTGAAGAACTTGTTTTCACACTGCAATCTAAGTTAAAGGGGAGGTGGGTATGTGGTGGTAGTGTGACAGCCGTCAGCACTTTGTTGGGTTTTCTGGAATTCATTTTGTCTCATATTATCTCAGTGCTGAAAGTAGGGACCTACAGTACCAATCGGCAAACTAACTGAATGTTTGTTATCAGGTATTGAAGGGGATAAAAGTCAGTGGGAAATGAAATATTCTCATGCTCTAACGAGAATTTGTATTTTACTCGGTGCAGATGATGGCTTCATTGATTTCGGTCACAATCGACTTTTCATTTCAATTATGTGGATGCAAGTTGTGCTTAGAATAGAATTGAAAAATACAATACGTATAGAAAGGTTCCAAAACTAGATGTTTTTTCTACACATCAGATTTTATTATAAAAGTACCTACTACAGAAAATATGACAAATCAACTCCAGTTCATCTCACTCACTACAATCACTATAGTTGCAACTCCACTTGGATTTGATTCAGACTTGGCTGCAGTAATTATAAATATAGTCATATAGAGTTGCAAGGTTCTTAACACTCATGAATATTCATCTTTAGCTCTCTTAGTGGACGATGCAGATAAGCCACCGTATGATGACCCACTACAACGTACGAAGAGACCATTTGGTGGCCTGATCAAAGACATCAAGCGACGGCTGCCGTACTATTGCTCGGATTTTGTCGACGGCTTCAACCTGCAGTGCTTGGCAGCCGCCATCTTCATGTACTTTGCCGCGCTGTCTGGGGCTATCACATTTGGTGGCCTTATGGGCGATAAAACGGAGAATATGATTGGAATCTCGGAGACGCTCATTTCGACCTCCATCGCAGGCATCTTGTTTGCGCTGTTCTCAGGTCAACCGCTAATTATTGTGGGTGCGACAGGACCATTGTTACTCTTCGATGAGAGTTTGTATAGTGTGAGTAGCCTTTCATGCCATGTGAGCTTAAATGAGACTTTCATGACTTTACACTTCTCTACACTCTTATAAGTTATTTTATAAGTTGCAGAATTCCAAGTATAGGTAAGCATTTTTAATTTAATCCAACAAATTTCTTTCTAACGAGAGCTGATTCGATTTCATTAGTATTTTATTGTTAATGCTTCTTGATTTATTTTCTATTTTATTAACAATCAACTTGGTCATCCCTTTCAACTATATTAACAAAATTCTCAATATTTTTATGAATCTTGAAGCCAATAATATTATAATAGATTTACCACCTCAAGTAATAAAAAAACATAATCTCAAATACATTCAATGAATGATTACCCTATGCATACATTAACATTCTTATCTGTTCTCCTTTCAGTTTTGTATAACAAACGAAATAGATTTCCTCACAATTCGCGTATATATCGGCATGTGGCTTGGCCTGATCGCATTGGTAGTCGTTTGTTTCGAGGGCAGTGTGTTGGTGAAACTGTTCACGCGTTTTACCGAGGAAATATTTGCATCACTCATTTCACTGCTCTACATTGTGGAGAGCTTTATGAAGTTGATTATGGTATTTGGACGCCATCCGTTGCTGCCTCTCGAAGAGTATTGCGAAGATTACATTGACTCCAGTAACGGAACTAATAGGGACAGCGTATCGCCAGTACTTAATGATAACTCATCATTGATAGGGTATGATTTTTTGTGGTTCTTATCAATTTAAATATGTCAAATTGCATTAGTGGATTGAAGAATGAAAGTAATATGTTTCACTACAAAATATACCCTATATAAATATTGGGTATACAGTAATATAGTTTTTATTACTTTGAGAGAAGTCTCAGTCACAACGCATATTCAATTTTTAGGTTTGTTTTATGGAGACAAAATTGTATTACGATTTACAAATACTGTCTAGATGAACAGGAGATGGATTCATTCAAGAACCGACTCAATTTTGTATGGGTTTCTTTGCAATTTTTAAACTAGTTTAGACCTGCATTTCAATAATATTTCACAATTCAAATCCCTTTTAAGATATACAACAGATGGGCCAACGTAGTGTGCTATTTCACGCTTCACGTTCAATTATTTATTTATTGTACGTATGTTTATGTTTGTTTATGTGTATGTTTGTGGTATGTTCATTTTTATTATCTGTGTTCATGTATGTGTTGTCCATTTATTAAATTAGCACTAGTGGGAATGTATTCTTCTGTTGCTAATAAAGACTAAATCAATCAAATCAACTGTACACCATATTTAGCATTTCAACTTTCAGTTACGTTCGAGACAATATATCCACAACAATGGTTTCTGTGGTACGTCAAGGAGCACCCATCAATCAACCAAACACAGCTCTGTTCTGTACCATTCTTGCACTGGGAACTTTCTTCATCGCTTACTACCTACGACAATTCCGAAACAGCAATTTTCTTGGCAGAAATGTAAGTTTGATTCAGACATAAAGTCATCCTATCAGTATACAATATTTTATAGTTTATTATTTTTGGTATGTTATGTAGTATTTACGCCCTACTAGTTATAAGGCTAGGGGGATTATAGCTAGTTATAGCTTTTTGTCATTCTTACGTTTCTGATCTATTCATAAAACAAAAAACTATCACGTTTAATGATGATCAATTTGAATATTTTATTAATGGCTGTTTATTTATTGATTCCATTTATATTGGGTTTAACGACACTCCGTATTGATGACCAAGGTCTATTGGCATTGGTGAATGTAGAAAAAATGAATGGACGATAAGGTGAAATGCTATATTATTGTCTTTTCTGGACAGTACGACGGCTGCTTTCGTTGCCTGCGCTAAACAATCCATATGAGTATTCAATTGACAACTGGGAGAAACTACAAAAACTTCTAGACAGGACCGTAGCGGAAATTTAACACTGTCCGCTGTCTTCTGAACGATGATTTAGCTTCTCATAATCATTGATCTATCTGTCCAATATATTGGTGGCTGAAATGATATTTCTAGGGCTTGAATTTTCAATGTATTCACATGCAGATCTCTACTTGACCGTAACTTGTGATTTATAATTTTCAGATACGTCGAGCTCTCGGTGACTTTGGAGTGCCAATTGCGATCATCTCGATGGTGTTATTAGATTACTTGAACCCGAATACGTACACAGAGAAACTGAAGGTGCCCGAAGGTTTGTCACCTTCCAACGAAGCTGTGAGGGGATGGATCATTTCCCCAGCTAATCTAGACCAGGTATTGTTGATGAGTATTTACATAATAGACACAGATTACACTTATGTTGGAACGAGAATAAATTCTCGTACATACCTCCAGTTTCCTTGTCTATGTCTGCAATTAATATGATTTTTTTTTCGAGTCGCTTCTCTGGTTCTAGTAGGCCTAGTTCACAATCAGTTACTATAGCGTTAGCCAATTCGCTAGTGACTAATTTTATACTAGGGTCTAGCACTCGAGAAACAAGTGCGTTCGGAGAGACATACTAATTGCAGACGTGGGCGAGAGTATTGGAGCCGTATTGAATAACTAACCTCTTACATGCCGAGTTTGAATACCAGAAATATAAAGCCCAAATGCGTGTTATATGTAAACATATAGACAGTGAGCAACCAGCAGCTTACCTAGATAAAATACCAAATAGGAACTTGAACATTTTAACGATCACGGCCAATATGTTGATTGTGAATTGGCTTACAGTTCTTCAAAGTGATCTACCAACTAGGTTAATTGGGTGTATGAATGAGTGGGTGGTAGATGGATGTTGTTCACAAAAATCAACGTGCTTTTTGCAGGACTTCTAGATAGTTTGTCTCGTTCCCCATGGACACCTAACATAAAAGTATTTGTAACAACTATTTTTGGTCATTTTAAGTCAGTATTCAACCTTCATAAAGCCTACATTGTGACATTATATTCCATGTATCTCGACTAAATGTTTGTTTTACGATCAGGTTTGGATGGCATTTGCTGCTCTCGCTCCGGCAATGCTTGTTTACATTTTGCTCTTCATGGAAACGCACATCTGCGAGCTAATCATCGACAAGAAAGAGAGAAATCTGAAGAAAGGTGCCGGCTTTCACTTGGACATTGTGATCGTGTGCCTGTTGAACGTCGGTTGCGGCTTTATGGGTGCCCCGTGGGTTTGTGCAGCGACAGGTTAGCATTGACTCATTCTACTTCCTCTGTGTGTAATAGATAAATGCTTGACATTTTGCAGAAGCACTCAGTTTCTGGATGAAACGATAAAGGGTACCACATTGTGGCTAAAAGCTACTTATTCGTGAAATGTAATGCATGCTAGGCTTATTTGGGTGGAAAAAAGAAGTCAAAGGCTGAATTGGTCTCAATCTCAAGGTCATCAAATGGATGAATGGGAATGTAGAAACTAATAACTCCCACATTAGCATTGTTGTGCCTAGACTGTATTTTGCAAAAAATAAAACTATGATAGGCCTAATTAAACTAATTAATTAAGATACAAAACCATGGATAGGGCAATCAAACCCCGCCCTTTTGATTGTAAACTATACAATGATAAATAAAGACAGGATAATATCTATCTATCCAGGATAATAACCAGTTAATCTGGTAATTATCTCTCTGTAAATAACAAATTTATCAATCATATCATTTGCATTTATTTACAGTATAATCAAAGCTTTGTAATTAAATTAATTTGAACATAGATAAGTCTAAGGACCTACATTTCTTCACTTTCATTCACTCAACTTTGTTCTAATAAGAAACCTAGATTTTTTATTGTGTCTTTTTACAACATTCAATTTTTAATTTTGTCCATCCAACCTAATTACAGCATATGTGTGACATATCTTGATGAATACTTGGATAGCTACAGAATATTTGGCATATAACACACTCTGGTATTCATGAAGATGGTCTTGTCGTTGTTGCAGTACGATCAATTGCGCACGTATCAGCTGTTACGGTAATGTCTCGGACTCACGCGCCTGGTGACAAGCCACATATTATTGATGTCAAAGGTCAGTGAAACGCCAAGTCTTTTGGAGAGAGTAGAAGAATACGAATAGGCTAATTGGTAATTATAATAACGTTCTTGGTCGCGGATCTGACCAAGTCAGCCAAGGCTCTTCCGCTAAATGACCTAGCTTTCGACGCTCCTTTGAACCTCAACATTCAATTCAATTCTCTTCATTGGATAATTAAGTGAATATAGGCAAGGGTTCAAGTCCTATATTAGGCATGGGCTTTGTAAGCATCATTTATATTTAGCATCATTTAATCATACTCTTGTTGTTATTTCTGCAAAATATTTCTTCAGTTTTAAAATTGAATATCCAATATCGATTGATTATTTTATTTTAGTAAAATGTAACTCGATGTCAGTTTTTGACGTCGCCCGGCAACGCCGCGAAATGCAGTGTCGTATTTAACATTGTGTTCTTCTCTCAGAGCAGCGTATGAGTGCTCTCGCTGTGGCAGTCCTCGTCGGTCTGTCTGTCCTCATGGCTCCGCTACTGCGACTCGTGCCGATCGCCGTTCTGTTCGGAGTCTTCCTCTACATGGGCGTGTCATCGACCAACGGCATCCAGTTCTTTGAGAGGGTTCAACTGTTCTTCATGCCTGTAAAGCACCATCCACAGGTAACAATGCATCATACATCAGTCTATCTGCTGGAACTCTCTTTACTGCATGGACGTGCACACAGGGAAACCAGAGACGGCCCAGGTCGTACCTAATGCATCGCACTGAATATTTTATTACAAATTATCTCACAGATTAACATTCTTGCATCAACGTAATTCTCACAAACCTGTGAAATTACTTTCAACCTTTTTTTATCAACATCAAAACTTTCTACAAAATCATTGAATTCTCCAATTGTAGCTATGGATCAAAGTAAGATCATTTGAACGGGACACCACAAGGGCGGTCTTACTACGTACAGATGATTTAACAGATTACTTATTTTCGCAGGTGCCCTACGTGCGACGAGTGCATTCAATGAAGATGCACTTATACACGTTCATACAGCTGATGTGTCTGGCTGTACTGTGGGTAGTCAAATCAACGGAGGCTTCATTAGCATTCCCATTCTTCTTGATCCTGATGGTACCGCTGAGAGCGCAACTGCGTTTCATATTTACAGCCGCTGAACTGCGTGCAGTAAGTTGTTATTACTCGGTGATGTGTATTGAAATCATGGGAGATATAGTTTAGGAAACACTAGAAAATTGATTGAAAATGGCAAAGTTAATTTTGTGCTGCAAGTGTTTATATTGAGTTGCTGTGAATCATTGTATATACCATTACGCTCATTCAACTCCAATACTCGTGGTGCTCTTTTAGTTAAATCATTGTTAAACCTTACATTTCATTACATTTTTAGTTCTTTGTATACATTTATAAGAGTTATGAAATTGTGAATTCCCCAATGAGAAAAAATCTTGTGCTGGGTACAGGGTACAGGTTAACTTAACAATTAATTAATTCAAACACAAAATATAGTTGAGAAAATAAATATTGGATGACAACAATTTATATTACAAGCTACAAGCTACACTTGTAGCAATTTTTTTCTGACAAGGGCAGACAGGGGGGGGGGTAGGGGGTTCTAAAGGGCAAAGTGGGTGGATTGTGTATACCTGTTGGCTAGGCTGCATAGGAAAGCATACACGCTCGGCATCCAATCGAAACAGCTGGGTTGATGAAGTCAAGATGACATGAAGATGAGATTATTTAAAATTTAGAACAGTGCTCGCTGAACACACTGGCTACATTTTATTTTTATACACTTATTCACTTGGCACTATCTTTATTACAAGTGGCCTTGAACCGTGCAAAAAAAATTATAACACAGTACTGCAAAAGATTGATTGAAAAAGTTAATATTGTGATGAAATCTTGATAAAGCAACTTGGAAGAGCCTGGAACAAAAGGAAAACTGAAAGAGATATATAAAAGCCTAAAACTGTTAGTTCTGTTACAGTTGTTCGCTAGCTAGGTTATTGTGGGATATGGATGAGCAGATGATAGACGGAAGATCGGTGATGAAAAACCCGTGCCTTGTGCAGGACTGAAATCTAAGCCCAACTGAACTTTATTTTCTAAAGCTGGGCCTTGACTGAGTGAGCCACAGGGCCAGGGACATTATTTTGTAATTCAGTCAGATAATAATATGTAATTGATCACATACTGTGAGAGTTCTGCGCAAGTATTCATACTATTATTTGATCAGGCTCTAATAAATGGAGAAGGGAGTAAACTTTTGCATATACACTCATTTCAACTCTAAAAAATAGTTATATACTGGTATAAGTTATATTTTCAACTCAAACTAGTGATCTGAGATATAGATATTGAAATTATTGAATATTGATCAAAATGATCTCAAATCTTCTTAGGGTGGATTGCAAAGACGAAGTTTAAACCTTAGACGCCATCTAAGTACAAAATTGCATTGCCTCTGCAATGCAATATTGTACTTAGACGGCGTCCAAGGTAGGCTGGGGTTTATACTTCGTCTTTGTAATCAACCCTTAGTGACTACAACGTCTGAAAATTGTAATATTTTACATCCATTCAAATAATTGAATGGTTGAATGTGTGAAGTTAATTTTCACAAGGCAAAAATAGAATATAAATTCTTTCCCACCTATATGTAGAAGTGAATTGTATGATTAATAGTTTTCGTTGCTTCTAGCTGGACAGTAACGAGCCGGATGAAGAACGCCAACATGACGATGAACTTGATTTCTACACGGAAGCTCCTCTACCCGGCTAATTATTGTCAATCCAAATCGACTTCTGCATTCACTGTGATTGTATGTTTCACTTTGGCACGGCCAAACTAATTCAATATCGATCAAAATGTTCTTGTTACGTTACTTATGTTATTTTTAAATGTAAATCTGTATCAGGATTATGTTCAAACTTTGAAATGTAACCTCATTTTATTCTTCTGTTTAGAAGTAGGTTTTGTTTTCTTCCAATTCAAAACAAAACAATCGAAAAGAGAATATTTTGAAAATACTTGAGAACTAGCTTGCACTGTAAGTTAGTTGGCTTCATTTGTTGCCGTAGATTGTTTACTGTAGATAGTAAACCAAAGGCCATGTAACTTTAATTATGTTGAACATTTTATCACTGTCAATGTTTAGAATTCCTATGTCTCCTAAGCTCTCAGACACGTCATACTCATAAGTGTTGACAGCTGCCATTCACTTTATTGCCAAATTATAAGGATGTTAACGTGAGATCAATGGTTGATCATCATTGACAGTGCAAAAAATATTCAAGTAATATGAGTTCTTCCAGATAGCAGTAGCGATATATTGTTCTTCATCATTAACCGTTTTCATATTAAAGAGGATGGTTTTTGCAACCAGCCAGCTGTACAATTTTGTGCATATGGATTCGTATTGGACAAAGGTTTATCAAGTTGGATATAAAAGCTCTAGCCCTAGTTGTTACTCCTAACTAGTAGTATCAAATAGTCCAAAGGTGGAACGTGTTCTCTAGAATGCAAAAACACATAGTATTAGGGCCTACAAACAAGACAGTGATGACGGTGATAGTCTGAAATAATTGATATAATGTTTCAGAAATATGCATATCTTATTTGGAAGTGGAAGGGTGTAATACTCATTATAACAGTGAGCAATTTAAGAATATAATGGAACCTCCTAATCTGGATAAAATATACCTATTGATGTGGTTTGGTGGGAAATACAAGTATAGTGCTCAATCTTTTCAATTATGTGTATTGTAGTAACATATTAGCTGGAATTGTAGAGTTGAATAGTTGTAGTCATGTTTTATTGGACTACAAAATCAATAGTGAACCTTCCTTCTAGATATATTGAGCCATTTTTATGTATGAAGGCCCTACAGTGAAACCTTGAATCGTTTCCAGATCCATCGTTTTCCCACTTCTGTCGTTTTTGTCCTACCAAAAGTCCCATATAACCAACATTAGGTTTTCCTGCGTGGATCATTTTCCTGCATGGATTTTTTTCTAATGGTCTCTTGGAAAATGATAGATACAGGTTTAACTGTTATACAAATTAGAACGGTACCAGCATGATAAAATACTCGAGCTAGTGCTATAGTTAAGTTTATTTAATATATATTGTTATGGATTAACAAATGAAATCATATTTAGTATTTACAGATTTGTACAATGGGTGAATGGTATTATTTACAATTTGTACAAAAGTGATAATTCAAAGTGTTCTTATAAAATATATTTCATTTAACATATGGCAAATTTATTAAATTTATACTCATTGGTATCCTTTCACATTGTATTCCATTCTCCTTGTCTGTAGCTTAGAATACTAATGCAATGGAGGCCCAGTAGGTGACGTGTGTAAAAGTTTAGTCATTTTATTTGATACCCAGTGACTAAAAACGTAATAATCCAGTTGAAATTCAAATTGTTGATAGGCACATTTATTTATTCTATTTATTATTGTTTCTATACAGTGTAATACATTATATTACACTGTATACAGGTAGTGAGAATAGAGCAGGAGCCCCGTAACAACATGTGCCTCATACCTGCATAATAATATAAATTATACAAATTATAATGAATTGAGAGATAATGAATTGAGAATAAAAATAACAAAATATGAAATACAAATGCCTAAAAATAAAATAATGCCTAATCTGAAATATATGAAGTTTGAAGTATTGTTGAAAAAATCAGTAAAGAGCTATTGATAAGCATATAAGTAAATAGCTATTAAAAAGTGATTAATCACACTGTAATAACTCTCATTACTGAATTAATCTAATTAAATGTTGAGTGAAATATAACAAAAAAGCAGCTCTGTATGGGGTTCGATAGCGAGCCACTCCGGACCACTATCCGAAATCTTCCACGCTAGCCACTCAGCTACCTGGACATATGAATTTTGCAAAGTTGTCGAGATACTTGAAGAAGATATTCTAAATAAAACTCGACCTGTCGATTGCTCTGCTACCCTGGTACGAATACTGGACTGTAACTAATTTGCTCGAAAACTTTTGTTCGTGGAAAATTGACTCAAGTACCAGGGAAGCAGAATGCCGCAACAGGTATTCCACAAGACTCAAATTAATTCAAATAATCTTTCAAACCTCAGCTCTCCTACCAGAGGAGCAGAATGTACCAACAGGTTAAGTAATAATTCAAATATCATTTCAAGTATCTCAATAACTTTTTAAAAGTTCCATGTCTAGGTAGCTTAGTTGCTAGCGTCGCTGGTTTCGGATCACGATGCGAGAGGACCTGGTATCGAATACCATTGGGGACAGCTTTTTTTCTGTCATTTTTGTTTAATATACCCATATGCAATGGTACGAATCCTAAATGGACATTAGATCAGAGATAATTCCTCTCTTCACTGGATAAATTAATCACACTGTAATAACTCTCATTACTGAATTAATCTAATTAAATGTTGAGTGAAATATAACAAAAAAGCAGCTCTGTATGGGGTTCGATAGCGAGCCACTCCGGACCACTATCCGAAATCGTCTACGCTAGCCACTCAGCTACCTGGACATATGAATCTTGCGAAGTTGTCGAGATACTTGAAGAAGATATTCTAGATAAAACTCGACCTGTCGATTGCTCTGCTACCCTGGTACGAATACTGGACTGTAACTAATTTGCTCGAAAACTTTTGTTCGTGGAAAATTGACTCAATTACCAGGGAAGCAGAATGCCGCAACAGGTATTCCACAAGACTCAAATTAATTCAAATAATCTTTCAAACCTCAGCTCTCCTACCAGAGGAGCAGAATATACCAACAGGTTAAGTAATAATTCAAATATCATTTCAAGTATCTCAATAACTTTCTGAATGTTCCATGTCTAGGTAGCTTAGTTGCTAGCGTCGCTGGTTTCGGATCACGATGCGAGAGGTCCTGGTATCGAATACCATTGGGGACAGCTTTTTTTCTGTCATTTTTGTTTAATATACCCATATGCAATGGTACGAATCCTAAATGGACATTAGCTCAGAGATAATTCCTCTCTCCACTGGATAAATTAATCACACTGTAATAACTCTCATTACTGAATTAATCTAATTAAATGTTGAGTGAAATATAACAAAAAAGCAGCTCTGTATGGGGTTCGATAGCGAGCCACTCCGGACCACTATCCGAAATCGTCTACGCTAGCCACTCAGCTACCTGGACATATGAATCTTGCGAAGTTGTCGAGATACTTGAAGAAGATATTCTAGATAAAACTCGACCTGTCGATTGCTCTGCTACCCTGGTACGAATACTGGACTGTAACTAATTTGCTCGAAAACTTTTGTTCGTGGAAAATTGACTCAAGTACCAGGGAAGCAGAATGCCGCAACAGGTATTCCACAAGACTCAAATTAATTCAAATAATCTTTCAAACCTCAGCTCTCCTACCAGAGGAGCAGAATATACCAACAGGTTAAGTAATAATTCAAATATCATTTCAAGTATCTCAATAACTTTTTAAATGTTCCATGTCTAGGTAGCTTAGTTGCTAGCGTCGCTGGTTTCGGATCACGATGCGAGAGGTCCTGGTATCGAATACCATTGGGGACAGCTTTTTTTCTGTCATTTTTGTTTAATATACCCATATGCAATGGTACGAATCCTAAATGGACATTAGCTCAGAGATAATTCCTCTCTCCACTGGATAAATTAATCACACTGTAATAACTCTCATTACTGAATTAATCTAATTAAATGTTGAGTGAAATATAACAAAAAAGCAGCTCTGTATGGGGTTCGATAGCGAGCCACTCCGGACCACTATCCGAAATCTTCCACGCTAGCCACTCAGCTACCTGGACATATGAATTTTGCAAAGTTGTCGAGATACTTGAAGAAGATATTCTAAATAAAACTCGACCTGTCGATTGCTCTGCTACCCTGGTACGAATACTGGACTGTAACTAATTTGCTCGAAAACTTTTGTTCGTGGAAAATTGACTCAAGTACCAGGGAAGCAGAATGCCGCAACAGGTATTCCACAAGACTCAAATTAATTCAAATAATCTTTCAAACCTCAGCTCTCCTACCAGAGGAGCAGAATGTACCAACAGGTTAAGTAATAATTCAAATATCATTTCAAGTATCTCAATAACTTTCTGAAAGTTCCATGTCTAGGTAGCTTAGTTGCTAGCGTCGCTGGTTTCGGATCACGATGCGAGAGGTCCTGGTATCGAATACCATTGGGGACAGCTTTTTTTCTGTCATTTTTGTTTAATATACCCATATGCAATGGTACGAATCCTAAATGGACATTAGCTCAGAGATAATTCCTCTCTCCACTGGATAAATTAATCACACTGTAATAACTCTCATTACTGAATTAATCTAATTAAATGTTGAGTGAAATATAACAAAAAAGCAGCTCTGTATGGGGTTCGATATAGCAAGCCACTCCGAACCACTATCCGAAATCGTCCACGCTAGCTACTCAGCTACCTGGACATATGAATTTTGCAAAGTTGTCGAGATACTTGAAGAAGAAATTATGAATAAAACTCGACCTGTCGAAGCAGAATACCCCAACAGGTATTCCACCTGACACAAGTAAATTCTCAAATATCTCGATAACTTTCTAGGTAGCTGAGTTGCTAGCGTTGACAGTCTCCGGAAGTTGATGTGGAAAAGCTTGATATCGAATACCATGAAGTTTGTTTTTTGTCATATTTTGTTTAACTAGATGCAGTTGTGCTAATCTGTTATGGATATAAGCTTGAGAGAAAAAGCCTTTTTGTCCTAGATAAATTACTCACATTTCAATAATTCACATTACTAAATCAAACTAGGCTACTGAATTAGATCAAATTACATACCCTGATTTCTAGTGAGTTATAACATACTTCACACTGAATGATGTATTATTAGGATACAACCCTCAGATATGGAGAACAACACAATAAGTACATTGTCATTACAAGATTGATTGATTTAATGAATTTATGGACAGGAACAACAATACATATTGACAGTACAATTCCAGTTGTATTCACAATGATAATCAAACTCTGTAAAATTGATAACTGGTAAACAGTAAAAATGCATCTATAAGAAGTAAATGGAATCTTCATCAGTTCAAGAAGACTTTCATAATAACAAAGACATCATTATGGACTTTTTGAAAATTGATTTTGTTACTCCTTCCCCAAGCCCCACAGGTATTTTCTTGAAATATGGTTATTTTCTAAGTAATTGTTGCGACCTACATACAGTTTTGAAGTCCAATAATTGAACCTCCATGGATATTCTCGAAGTTAATTTTTCGTTCCCCACCAGCAAAGCCCTGCAGGGAATTTTTTGAAATATGGTCATTTTTTAAAGTAATTTTTGCGATTTACAAGCAGTTTAGGAGTCCTAGATTGAACCATTATGGACATTTCCAACGTTATTTCAATAATTCAAACATGGACATTTTCAAAGTTATTTTCGCGATTTCTAAATACATAAATTTTTGGTGGGTTGCAAATGTCGATTGGTGGGGCACGCGTCCCACCTTGGCCCCTTTTAAGTTTTAACGACGTCCCTGCTTGAGTATTCTAGAAGTTGTCGAAGCAGATAATATTTAGGAATCTTGAAATATATGTAAAAAATGACAACAAATAAGTTGGTAATATTATTGCCATACTATTGAGTTGGCCATGCAGAGACTAACCTAGGACAGTAGCTAGCTATTGTCCTAGGACTAACCAATACAGCAACGAAACTACCACATTTCTTTCGATCACCGCATTATTTCATGCTTCCACTCTTTTTACTCACTGCACAATCTAATGGGAATGCGATACATCATGAGATCCATCAAAACATTTTGCTAAATATTTAACATTAAATATATATATATATATATATAATATATAACATCATTCATATATATATATTAGAAAAATAGAATTGAAAATGTTGTAAGTCCTCGCCACCGTCAACAGACAATTGCGAGAGTAATAATAAATAATAAATAAATAATAATAACAAATATGCCAATATTTTTCCACTGTGATATTTAGTACTAACGCGCACTTCATCCTTCTTCGTGACTTCTCAATATGAACATCATTCGATAAATATAATATGCCTACCTACCAAAAGGACCAAGAGTCGGGAGGGACGAAAACGTCATGAATGAAAACTCAAGTTGTATGCTATACTGAAATTCACGCGAAAAGACATAGACAATATACCTTGTGTTCAAAGCTTTGAGTTAAAAGAAATACGTGACTTACAGTATAGTTGAACAAATCGTCAACGCATAGATGGTCAACGCAAGGGTTTATTACCCTTAAAGAGTGCCAATAAAATGTTCCAGCAACAAGGATGGTTAACATATGTTCATTATAACAATGACTAGTCTATCGGTTCTCTTGAAAAATGTATATATTTATGACTCTCCCCGGCCCCCTCCCTCCCGGCAATCGAGTAAAGATCAGAAAAGGCTCTAAATATTCTTCTTATTTCTTGCTTAAGAAATGCTTCTTCAAAACAACAACATTGACATATTATTGATATTATGGAAGTAAAAATAAAACGTTAAATTTGCCGGAAATTTAATGAAACATACAAATTCGAAATTAATATATTGGTTGAGCCAAATTTTCGAGGGGTGCTCTGCCTGAGCACCCACGGAGTCGGCGCCCCTGCGTGTATGGTAGTCATATTGGAACACAAATCTGGTCTCAGTTCCAAAATTGAATTAAATTTAAAGATTTTAGAGTAAAAATTAACTTGGTGTTACTTGTCATGGTAGGCCCCATATAGAATTTTAGAATCCTTGTAATTACTTTGAAAAGAATACAATTGGTAAAATTTCAATGGAATTGAGTTTTTAAGATACTCTTTCGTCTTTCTACAAAATTTTAGACGGATCAAGAATAATGATTTTTGGCCTTTTTTACGTTTTTCAAATTTGATTTCTGATGTCAATTTTGGTTTTAAAAGTTCCGAAAAAATATTTTCTTACTTAGAATTAATTCTTCTTGTTGAATATCCAAACATAATGAGACAATTGTCGTTATTTAAAAAGACCGTTCTGAAAGTTGGCTGGAAATGTCCATTTTTTGATAAATCAGCGACGGTTTTCTTGGCAACTGCCAGAGCAATATTAACGAAACTTTCCAATGATTTAAAGATCCCGAAGTTATGAACTTGAAAAAATACTAGAACATCATAGCTCTCACCAGTTCATAGAAATAATTTGCGAAAGGTCAAAACGAGCTTACTTCCCTGTACTTTTTGGTCAAAATTTTTTGTCGCTTGAAATTTTTGTTCGAATTTCTCAGTTCTATTGTTATGGACGTGTATGGTAGTCAAATTGGAACACAAATCTGGTCTCAGTTTCAAAATTGAATTAAATTTAAAGATTTTAGAGCAAAAATTAACTTGGTGTTATTTGTCATGGTAGGTCCCATATAGAATTTTAGAATCCTTGTAATTACTTTGAAAAGAATAAAATTGGTAAAATTTCAATGGAATTGAGTTTTTAACCTGTTATAAGGTAACTAAACTCTTTACAAATATTATATTTTTATTAATTTTCTCACCTATGAAAATCATAGTTCTCACCAAGATCTCCATTAAGAGTTGCTGCATTGATGCATTGAGAGTTTCGTTGGTTTGCCGTCCTGCAAACCAACGCAATCCTCAATGAATCTTGATTCTCACCATAGGTCTTGCAATTAATTTCTATAAACTGGTGAGACCTATGATGTTCTACTATTTTTTTATGGGTACTATTTCATGATCCCTAAATTATTAACAATTTTGGCTTCGCTCGCCGTAGCTGTTTCCAAAATAAAAGTGTCTGAATTACCAAAAAACTGGAATTTTGAGTGTATTTTCAGAAGGGACTTTTGAAATGACTAAATTTTTCCAATTTTGTTTCTATATTCATGTAGTACAATCGATACGTGGGAAGAAAATGTTCTTCCGAAGACTTTAAAAGCAAAATTAGTCAGAAATAAAATATAAAAAAAAAGTAAAAAAGGCAAAAAATCACCATTTTTGTGTGGGCCAACATTTTGTAGGACAGCATAAGAACATTTTAAAAACCTAATTCTGTTGAAATTTTCCCAATTTCCTTTTTTTCGAGCAATTACAATGAGTATAATATTCTAGGCCCCTATATGACATATTTTTGCTCTAAAAAAATTGAAATTGAACTCAATTTTGGAACTGAGACCAGATTTGTATTTTAATATTATTACTATACATACACAAATAATAGAATTGAGAAATTCAACAAAAAGTTTCAAGTCTATTGAAAATTTGGGTAAAATATAGCAGCACAAATATTAAGAATTTTTTTGATTTTTTTGCTTGTACATGGTTAAATTTGAAAAAAGTTGAAAAAATTTAAAAATGTAATAAAGGCAAAAAATCATGATTCTTGTGTCAGACAAAATTTTGTAGGATGACAAAAGGGTATTTTAAAAACCCAATTCTGTTGAAATTATTCCGAATTTCTTTTTTCAATCTATTTATTATTGTACAAATATATATATGAATAAATAAATAAACAAATCAATTTAATACATAAATAGGCCTATATATAACTTGGAAACTTTCACGACTCATTCTATAATAATGTTATATTTACCAGAGAAAATTGGGCTAATTTGTAGCCTAATTTGAATGGCTAATGTGTATCTATATTATATATATATATATATATAAATAAATGTACGTGGATTTATTTTGTGTGTATGTGTATATATAATTTTTTTTTGCTCTACATTTTGTGTCAATGGAGAGTAAAAATCAATTGTATTGTCATTCTATCAATAGTGTCATAACGTCTCTGAATAAAAAATATATTTTGTTATATGTATAATTTCATTTGTCTTACTTATCCTGCTTCTGTTCTGCTCATCATGATTTGACTCCTCACTTAAATGAGATTGAAAAACATGAACATGGTGGAAAATATCAGTAAGATAATAAGCTCGTATCAGGCGAACATAATGGTGTAGGAAGTTAGCTAAATCAGTGCAGGGAGATTTTAAATTGTACAATTTGATGAAATAACAAACTGGAGTACACGGCAAACATTATATATAGGAATTAGCTATCCAACCAAGCAGGGACCGTGTAAATTCATTAAAATCCGAACTGAAGTACGCGGCAAACATAATGATGTAGGAAGTTAGCTATATACAGTACAGGGAGATTTTAAATTGCATATGTTGAGGAAAATAATGAACTAGTGTACATGGCGAACATAATATGTAGGAAGTAGCTATGTGCCCCTGCATGGGAGCTTGTAAATTGATCAAAATTCGAACTGAAGTACGCGGCAAACATAATGTTGTAGAAAGTTGAATATATACCGTGAAAGGAGATTTTAAATTGCATGATGAGGAAAATATTGAACTAGAATACACGGCAAACATAATTTGTAGGAAGTAGCTATATGCCACTGCAGGGATTGTGTGAATTGATTGAAATTCGAACTGAAGTACGCGGCAAACATAATGATAGTAGGAAGTTAACTATAAACCGTACAGGGAGATTTCAAATTGCATATGTCGAGGAAAATATTGATCTAGTCTACACGGCAAACCTAATATGCAGGAAGTAGCTATGTGCCCCTGCATGGGAGCGTGTAAATTGATTTAAATTCGAACTGAAGTACGCGGCACACATAATGATCTAGGAAGTTAACTATATACCGTACAGGGAGATTTTGAATTGCATATGATGAGGAAAATATTGAACTAGAATACACGGCAAACATAATTCGTCCTTGATTTCGTCCTTGATTTTTCAAAGGCGTTTGATGTAGTACCCCACACTATACTCCTTGAAAAATTCTCAAATATGGGTCTAGATATTAAAGTAAATGCATGCATGTTGTCTATATTAATCATCGTTCACTTTGGAGTTCGATGCATTCATGATCGATAGTGATTTGAATTCATATTTTCTCAATTTTTTTAAATTCACTCAAGAAGGTCATCTTACTCACTGAATAATTGTGAAAACTTCAATGATTAACATAATCTCGATGCAACTATAAGGACTTAACGCCTGTGAAAGATGTGATACGTCGGAGTGAATCTGTCTTGCACAATCGTAATAGGCTATAGGTCTACTTGAAAACTAAGCTACAGAAATGAAATGGTGATATCTGTGTTTGTTAATTTTATGGATAACATTTCTCTTTTGTGGACATGAGAACTTGAGTTGACTAATCTTAGCAGCATATTCTGCAAAGTGTTGACGGATCAGGTTTGTAACAGTTGTTTGTTCTCGTTGTTTCCACGGTTACACATCATCCGCTCACTCCAATCAGAGTAACCTCTAACAAAGTAGCAATTGGTGGAGTCACAAAGGATAACAATTATCGTATATCAATAAACAATTAAATGTTCATCACCTAAGGTACATGCATAGAACCTTGTGAGGTGACAATAGTGCTTGATGAAAATGAAATAAATATTTGATTACTGAACATGCAGTTTGAATATATTTTCAATATTTTGAGTTATAGTACTTTGAACCGGAAATGTCAAATGCTATACATTAAAATATATTATTCATGTTGATCCAAGTTTATCCCGAACAAAACTATAACTAGATACTTAATTTCTGGCATAAATCAATTTTGATAACTTTGAACAGAGTTCACCCCTTAAGTTGAACCTCACTGTTAGGGGTAGTATACAGTATTGTCATATTTTCTCAACTACCCCCCCCCCTCCCCTTTCGCCTCTCATCGAAGGTTCGGCCTCAACAACATTGAAATAAAAGGGTTTGTGTTTGAGGGGCTAAAAGTTGAAAAACAAGTTGTATTTCCTTATCTTCGATGACAACCGTTTCAAGCCCTTTTTGAGACCCGAATAACCGATAATAAAGGTTGCTGGTTGTGGTTGTCATCACCTCAACATAAAGGTTTTCGGTTGCATTTGTGCCCCGAAAATAATAACGGTTGTGGTTATGGTTGTACCACACTAATAATAAAGGTTGTGGTTACGGTTGCGGTTGCCCGAAAAATACAGGTTTTTAACGGTTGCGGTTTCGGTCTCAGGACGTGTCCGAATTTCAATGCTACTTGACTAATGACTTAAGGTACGTTCATACTACTACGGCAACCTGCCGCATATACGGTTTTTCCGTTGCGGTAAACACACGCTCTTTTTCTATCGTTCAGAGTACTACGATAAACGTCAGACGGCAAATGTACTTATTTTGAGGTTATGTTGAGTTGAGCTCCGATCTCCACCCAAGTTTTCGTTCTCAAAGGTTTATCTTTGTGCAGGGAATCTGTTACTCTGTACATAAAAGGTTTCTTGCTCACGAGAGCAATGATAAATTCATTAGACAAGATTGGTTTCTCAAAATGCTGGTAAAAATGTGTAGTGTTTTGATTGGCGCCAAAAGAGTCGCTCGCTGAACAGTTGGTTCTACACCCACCCTGCGTAGGACAAGCGGTCTGAGCATGCGCAGGGCCGTGATTAGGTCAACTACGTCACAAACCGTATCACGGCAAGCTAGCCGTACGGCAGAAAGTTAAAGTTGATTCAACTCGGACGGCACAGCCGCATCGCCTGGTACGGCAAGTTTCTGATTGGTTCACGTGACCAACCGTGACTGAAAAACCGTTTTGCCGTAGTAGTATGAACGTACCTTTACACTCCTGTATTTGTACTTGGGACTTGTACTTGCTGCATGTGAACTTGCATTTCAGACAGTCCAGCAAGTATTCTCAAACAACACCACCATCTAGTGACACCGGGCTTATGGCGGAAACTGTTATAACCTCACTTTTGTCTATTTATTAGAATAAAACAGTGATGTTTCCTATAGTAAGTGAGATGTTCCGCACACACTGAAAGCTGCTACTTTATTACAGAAATGAAATCGCATTTTTTTGTGGGTGTCTGTTGAAAAATGGAAACATAAATGTAATACAGATTTAGGTGACCCAATACAGAAGTACACAAGTAAAGTTCAGAAGAACGCATGCCATGTTTGCTTGTGAACTTTCGTACTTGACTTCTCATTTTATGAATTCGGACGTTCCTGATGACGTCACTTTCATAATTTGAGCAAGGTCAAGCATGCAAGTACGCATAAAAAAGGTAATTCGGACACGTCCTCAGTCCCTGCTTTAAATCAACTCCTACTTTCAAATAATGTATTTTTTTTGCATTAGCCTCAAGTTTTCAACTTTTTACATCATGAATTCATGATATATTATTGGATTGCAAATATGAGATTTATCCTATACTTGTGTACCGTATCCTGCGACCAGTTGAGACATATTGGGCCCTTTTCATTTCGTAAACGAAATGAAAATGAGAAGAGTAAAAGCCCATGGATATGATACACCATGTTACAGCATATGCCTAGGGAATCAAACAAAACAATGGTGGGCCACTCTCATACCACATTAGAGTTACAGAGTAAGTCCATTGAAAAGAGGGTAAACAATGTTTTTTTGGCATTTTTGACATACAAAGTTAATTTTGCCAAAATGATGACGTATGTTTTGGAATAAAAGAATGATAGCAGATGGTGTTACTTTTAGGTGCTTTTTACTTTTTAGGGTACTTTTGGGTGTTGTTCATTCTATTGTTTTTTGTCACAATAGTTTTTGTGAAAGATAAATGCCTACATTCACTGTCAAAGTAAACTTAAACTATGCACAATTATGCAAAACTTAACTATGCACAACCACATTATAAAATGAACAACCAACTACGTACAAAAAATCTCTCCTGTCAGAGCAGAAAGAAATAGTTTTTTACCTTGAAAAAAAAAAGTGAAACACACTGGATGTAGGTTACTTACAAATGTATTTCCTGTATACCAGGACAGTATATGAGAAATAAATGTTAAACAGCATTAGTTTAATTTGTGAGTCTTCTAAAGTGATTCTTCTTGACGTTTCCTCTTTTTCATTTGCCGTCTCTGTTTCTTCCTAATGTTCCGATCTTCTTCATCCGGGTCTATTCCTTCAAGTATGAGACTTTTTCTCTTGTAAATCAATTTCTTTTCGCCGAAATCCGTTTCATCCAGTTTTATCTCGGACTCCCTCATACTGACTGATACTTGTGTGTTTATTTTTGCAACCTCTTTGTCTGAAATGAATTTATGTTTGATTTAATTACAGAATAAAAACTCAAGAAAGATTCAACAATTGGTTGAATATAGGCCTATGTGGAAATTAATGATTTGAGTAGCCTACCGGCAGTGTTGGGGAGTGCACTTGCAAAATGAACGCGTTCATTTTTTGATGAACTTTTATAACGCGTTCGTTTTTTACATAATAAATGTAAACTTAGTAAAAGTTCCTATTTCGGTCACGAACTTTTCAAAAGTTCAAAAGTTCACCGGTGAAACGTTTTTTTAAAACGAGTAGTAAATTTTTCCATGACGATTGTACTTGAGTGAGAGAGGAGATAGACGCGGCTTTCTG
This sequence comes from Brachyptera putata, assembly GCA_907164805.1. NCBI lineage: Eukaryota > Metazoa > Arthropoda > Insecta > Plecoptera > Taeniopterygidae > Brachyptera > Brachyptera putata. Next base: position 10,204,022 of record OU015468.1, on the reverse strand, counting down.
ACCAATCCGAAACGATGATTCATGCTAGCGGTGTTTCCATTGGCCAAAACTTATAACCAGACATAGTATTATCTAGACTGCACGTTTTATATAATACTGTCCAATGGTCCAAATTGACGTTAAAAGCAAAAAAAAGCGCGAAATGAACTTTCACGTGAACTTATGTGCTGCTTATACGAATTTGAACTTTATAGATATAGAATAAAATATAGAAAATGAACTTGAACTTTTGAAAAGTTGATTCTCACAGTAATGAACTGAACTTTTAAAAAGTTCTTTTTAAAAAGGAACTTCCCCAACACTGAGTACCGGTACAAGGTTGTGGCATCAAAATGTATGATGTGACCTATCTTTGTCGGGCTCACTACTGTGGACATTGGTACCGGTAATGGGGTTTCGATTACGTTAGCCCTGGTTACCTGAGAAAACTGGATATTTATTTGCACTCGTGAATGACAATAAAAAGCAATTGAACATTACCATTCTGGCCGAGTACTCTAAAGTTGTGTGTAGTTAACTGTCAACTAACCCCTTCCTTTGCCATCCTTGTCCTTATACCCCAAAGGATTCCTCTAGGCCTACAAGACCATTTGGAGAGTATTTTATTGCATTCTAGATGCACGCTAACAAAATTCAGCCATCTAGAATAAGTACCTATTAGGTATAATTGGCAACGGAGATTAGGCCTACTATTTACTACAGGTATACCGGTACCGTACGTCAGAAGTTAGAGGAACAGAATGTCAGTTTCCCCTATCAATCAGCACTTCAGTTGTGGCAATGTGCCAACTACCGGTAAGCTGATGGGAAGTAAAACCTCCATTACCTGTGCACACATGGCAAGTAAAATTACAGTTACCTTAGAACTGTGTTTGTCGTAACTGTTATCTTGACATGATATTGTCAGGGTTAAGAGGCGCGTCAACGACGAGGTAATTTGGCAATGATATTGTCTCTTCTAAGCTAGTTTTTAGTTGCACTTAGTGATCACAACTTGAAACATCTGTCTACATATGATACAGTACATTGCAAGTACCAGTACCTACTTTTTGATTTCAATTTAATTTATTTACAATATTCAAAATATCACCATATAACCAAACTAGGCTAACAAACTTACCATCAATCTTGTATTCCACTAGTTTTGTATTGATAACATCCTCTATCTCATGAAGTAACTGAATGTCTCGAGGGTGGACTAACGTGATAGAGGTACCTTTCCGACCAGCTCGTGCAGTTCGTCCAACACGGTGAATGTATGTCTTGGTAACAGAAGGTACATTGTGATTTAGTACCAACTCAACAGCTGGAATATCTAAACCTGGAATTTAGAGGAACATGTATTATATAGCGATTGTTAAATTCTGTTACCGAGGTATGTCTACACTCTACAGTGCTGCCAAAACTTGTTTAACTTTTCGATAGATTTGAAGTAGGTCTACTGCTACGGTACTATATTAAATTACTAAACAAATTGATAAAATACATATTATCGAAAGCTAATGTCATGTTCGATTATTCAACAGAAATATGTTGCTCACCTCGACTTGCTACGTCTGTTGCTATTAGTATTTTAATAAAACTCGACTTGAAACTAGCCAGAGTTGCAAGTCTCTTTTTCTGAGACATCATCGAGTGGAGGCACATGTTTTGCAATCCTACTTCATTCAACATCATTGACAAAAGTTCGCAATTCTTGCATGTGTCCGAAAAGATCATAATCGATCCTCCAGCATTCTTTTGGCGAAATGTGCAGACAGTTTGAACCAAATAGCTGTTCCTGACATCATACGGACACAACACATAAAACTGTTCCAGTTCTTCTACAGTAGCAATGTTAGCTGGTGCTTCATAGAGAAACACATCATTTGTAGCCACTTCTTTCACTTTATGCAAGGTGTCTGTAATAGTTGCACTAAACAATAATGTTTGTTTTGAGCTTGGAAGTGCAGCAAATATTGTTTTGATTTGTTCATCAAAAGTGCCTTCTAATAATCGATCGGCTTCGTCCATAACTAGAAATTTTACTTTCTTCAACGAGAAAGTGTCGCAACTGTTCAAATGATCGGCCAATCGACCTGGAGTTGCAATTACAATATGTGGTTTTCGGGCAAGTTGTAGCCCTTGTCCCACCATATCCATACCACCGACTACAATGCAATGTTTTAAATTCATCCCTCTACCGATGACGGCAAACTGATCAGCAATCTGATACGCCAATTCTCTGGTAGGCGTAAGGACAAGAGCAAATATCCCATATGGATCTTCACACAATTTCTGCAATATTGGCAGGGCAAAGGCCAATGTTTTACCACTCCCAGTTTTTGCAGCACCAATACAATCTTGACCTGCTAGAATGCGTGGGATGCAGTTTGATTGAATTGGAGTGGGATATCGAAGACCTAGAAACAGATAAATAATGTAACACTCAACAAACTAATATAGGCCTAGGCCTATATCTGGTGGTATGTAAATGACTAGGGCCTAGGTCTAGAAAGCAATTCAATTCAATGCCTAGGTTAAGGTACGCCTAGGAATAGTCCTAGGGTAGTCGTTAGTGAGGTTATAGCCTTACATGCATCAATATGCAACACTGATCCAAATAGTAATCATGTATGTTACCTATAGATTCAACAATCCGAACAATCCATGAATTTAATGCAAGATCATTAAATGAACGTATATCCGTCATGTTTGAGCGTTAAAACTAAGCTAGTGACATGGATTGTAAGATGTGATCACTTCTCAGTTCTCTGTTCACTCACGAGTCAGGACACGATGTAGTGATAGCCCTAATCTATGGTGACACCAACTGATTGTCTCATAATGTAAAAGTGTACCGACTCCATTTTATAATAACACCACACGTTTTCTTGCGGATCCTGCCGTCAACCCAGAGCCAAAGCAGTGTTCGTGTATTGTCAAACGTGCGGGTCGCGGGCCACTCTGCGGATGCGTTTATCTATTCATTTATTTATTGCGTTCGGGAGGGTTCGGCTCCTTGATTGTTCAGATAGCTTATAACCCGATTTCATCGTAGGCCTAGTGGCTAGGTCAGCTGGAGGCTTATTCTGTAACTCTAAAACGAAACGAAATCAGGCCATCTTCGATTTGTCCCAACTATTTCGTATACTGTAACACGGTGTATCAGATGGGCTCTGACACTTTCGTCACGCATCCATTTCGTTTACTGTTATAGAATAAGGGGGAAGGTATTATTTGATATATTCCCAAATACATACATTGGATATAGGCTATTCGAATATTCATCTGAGAAATCGCGGCACCTCCACCTGTTGAAATTAAAAATATGTACCAATTTACCGTCCAAATCTATGAAGCTACCGATCGTAGTGGTATAAATTGTTCACAAAATTACCTTCACGTCGGCTCAGCTGTAGCAACAGTCAACTGAAATGTTTTTTTTCTTTCCTAGGGTTTGACCGATTGACATGAAACTTTTTTTTTATACGCAAACTTATCCAACTTAGAACTGTATAGTTTTGGGGTCAAATTGGTCTGGCACCAGCCTGCCATGGCGGTATCTCGAGTTCGATATACATGGGGTGTTACTCATCAAATGTTATATAAATGCTTTTGGCCAAGGGCTATGGTTCGGTAGGATTTTATTTCCAACCAAGCCGATACCTTGAGCAACTGATATTCAAATAAGTGTTGATAGCGATTTAACAGGCCGACTTACGATCACTTGGGCCATTAAGTATATAACCACCTATATACTTAATGCTTGGGCCATTAAGTATATAGGTAAGGAGCCGAACCCTCCCGAACGAATCCATAAGGTGGCCGGCGACCCGCTCGTTTCAACACTGCATCACAGCCACCGTGATCACAGCCTTCCAGAGCAATGTCGCGTTCCAGAATGAGGCGCTTATTAGCTAGCGCTAGATTAGCATTGTCGAAATGTCGTTCCAATTTCTAGCGGCTAATTCCGATAGAATCTAGCAAATCGTTCCAGAATCTAGCCTGCTAAGTCCGCTGACATAGCTCATCTAGCGGTGAAAAAGGTTGCTGACTTGCTAGATCAGCCATAATTTTGAGCGCCAATTCAAAGATCATGGGGTCGCTTGATATGGTCGAGCTGCAGATTGAGTATGATAATGAAATAATGGCAATAACTGTGGAGAAAGTACTGCAGAACAATTAAATAATGGGAGTTTAAATATTTAAATATAATGAGTAAATAATTGTAGGAACAAATTCGACGTTGCGGTTATAGATGACCAAAAAGTTTTTGAAGATATTCAATTCTATTGGCAAAGAGTGAAAACTTCGTAATCCTCTTCTGATCCACTGGAGGAGGAATCAGAAGAAATGCCTGCATTTAATACAATTGCTGCAGCTCCCAATACGATTTGATCTTCCGCCATGACTTTGACAGCTGTTTGACAGCTAGTTGCAAAAGATGCTCGTGGTCGTTCCAGAATTGCAAGCTAGCTGATCTAGCCGTGACGTATGCTGGGCCTACGCTCCTCATGAAAGTTTGCTCAAACATTTGGGGAACTTTTCTCAGGATTTTTCGGGCCAGTTATTTTTTATTCATCAAATAATGTTTTTTTTATCAATTACCGACTAGTGATTATATAAAATCTATATCTATGGCTTATTAATCGCTCAACTAGATCTATGCAACTTGTTATACCTAGATGGGTGATTTTGAAAATCCCCTTTAATAAAAAGCCCTCTTGATTGGATTTCATGTTTTGTGACGTCAACAGGACAAGAAAACGACAATGGTCAGCTTCCGTATTATTAAGGTTAGCAGGAAATTTTAAAATAATCAGCTGTTGTTGAGCTGGTGTAATAATAAAATATAATGTCACAAATTGTGTATAGATCATTATTGAATGTTTTAAAGATATCAAAACAAAATTTTTAATCTACTCAAAGAATGGAGCAAGCATATATGTGTTTGGCATATATGTAGGGGTGTGCGAGTTCACGTTATTCCGAGTCCAAGTCCGAGTCTCTGCAAATCGGACTCGTAGAAGTAATTTTAAATTCGATTTCCGAGTCCATTCGAGTCCTTGAATATGCCAGCGATTCCGTTATTTGAATCGATTCTTCAGTTTCAATCTGAATAAAACGAATATGTTCAACAGATCCAATAATATGGCAATTATATTTATTATAATAATTATTAGGAATTATCAAATTACCATGGTTTTGAAATGGCATCGAAAGTACTCGCATATTTATTTACAATATCTAAGTAGGGCCCAATTTCTACATTTAAGTAAATTTAACATAAATTAAATTAATAAATATAAATCAAGAATGAATATGCCATTTATTATTTTTTATTCATTCCTTTGTATTTATTCCTCTCCTTTATTGATGACCAACTACTAACTAGCACATTATAATTATTTGAAGTTCAAGTTTTGTACTGATAGTGCCTGAAATTGTCTTAATAATTACATACATGTTTGAAAAAAGACTCGAGACTTGGCTCGGACTCAGTAATTTTATAGATAATCGGACTCGAATCAGACTCATGTTTGAAAACCTGGACTCGCACACCCCTCATAGTATGTAACATGATCATCCATCAACTCAGAAGATAGATAGCGTTCTACTAGCTTAAAAATTAAAAGATCTTGAAAAAAATAGCTTTCAAGTTCATCTACGTTCATAAACATGCAATAAGAGAGGCAGAAAACAATAATTATTTTGTTAAATTTAGAATTTAATTAAATAGGTAATTGAATATCACAAGAGTGTTATCAAACCAACCATTAATTCACACTGAACCCATTAAATTAGAAAACAAACCCTGATATTAATGATATTTTCTGAAATGATTTGAACACTTTGTACTGGAGGCTAGGTTTTATCATTTACTAAAGGTACACTCAATAAGATGTACCACTACCATGTGAGTCACTTGACGAGAATAAAAAAATCTTTCATTATCACCTAAAGTTACGTCGTTCGTCGCTCTCATTCTTAGAGCGCTGCTATCAATCAAGTTGAAGACTTGGCAAACAACCAGGCAAGCATCCATTTTACCGTCGACTGAAGCACAGTCGCCGAAACAATTTTCAGCACTCTTAGCGGTGAACAACGGTACTACAGGATATGAAGTGTGGGGAGGTTGGATAAGGAGGGGGATAAGGAGTGGGGATGAATCTTAATTCAATGTTGGGTGAACTGTCTTTGTATACCTTTAGTCTATGGTTTTATTCAACACTTTATAGTTTATTTCATTCAACAGAAAATTAAAGACATGCACAACCATCAGACAACTGAACTAATTAGATATCTACCACAATGTGTATTTGTGTGATAACTATCCATGCGCAGCTCAAGTTACGTATTGTCACATATGAATGAAGCTTGGGTTATCTTCAAAAACATAACTAAATATTGTACTTGAAAACTCAGTCAACACTTTGTCCTATAAGTTACATCGAGGTACATTTGTATTTCATGTAACTGTATTTCTTTTTATAAAATTAAAATCTTAGTTCTATTTATGATCCAAATGTTCAATTTGTTGGTTGTTTGTGGTTGTTCCTTGCGGCCAATTTCATGCACCGTATTATATAATATGAGCCATGCTAGGAGGTAGGAGATGACAAACGGGTTACTCATTTTACATTTTTATTTATTTAACAATAGTTGATGAACAATATAATTGAATCAACCTCAAGCATTGGTCAGAAATATATAATTACACATGTACATTGCTGAATATGATAAATACTCTCCTAGAAATGCAGACAAATTGTTCAAAATCAATAAGAAGATGATACTGAGAATTCTTTAGTGAATGACTTTGTTCTCCAATGTATAATATCTTTAATGAGTGTTTAATGCCTCATGATCATCAAAGAAAGAAAAAAAACAGCTGGCACTTACGTGGGGGGGAATTCAAACGTATTGAACCAGTACCAATTATACTGATTTGATTATAGAGTAAAACTTTTCAATGCAATAATAGAGTACTGGTTAACTTGTCTCATATAGGCCTAGCCATCATTTCGAGTGTATATTCATTCACCATATTATCCCTATTTTCAACCATAACAACTGCGTGATTGAACTTTGTTGAGATAAACTATGACAGAGGAGCTCCATCGAGTGGACGATTTGAAACATAATTGGATTGAAAACATGAATTCTTGAAATGTTTCATTTTTAAACACAAAAAGCATATATCTATATATATCTATATATATATATATAAATATATATATATATGTATATATATATATATATATATATATATATATATATATATATATATATATATATATATTAGTGATGCCTTCGGGTACCCGGGTCGGGTACGGGTAATGCATTACCCGGGTAATATTCTGTTACCCGGGTACCCGTCTAGGTTCCGGGTAATTGTGCTAACCAGTACCTATAATACAGAAAATAACTTTTATAAATCACTCAAGCTACCGAGAGAAATTCAACTTCGCAATCTACTTAAGTTTTTTCACCTACCTTCCCAGCTAGACCTCCCTCAACTTGTCATAATGCGCTCGTCAAATCTAGTCGCACCACCCACCGTTATCTGTGGTCACACGTGCAGTGTACTGAATTCCTCTCCCGACACCCGCTATTTAGTTGCCTTGCCAAATACTATTCTTTACCGAGAACTGAGAAGCATATATAGTCATATAGATTTTAGTTTTCAGTTTTATTTAGTTTTTTGAATTAACCGGGTAATACCCGGGTAATTTCGGCGGGTACCCGGTTCCTAATTTGTTACCCGAAGGCATCACTAATATATATATATATATATATATATATATATATGTCTTCCTATATGATGATATCCTCAAAGAAGTTCATCTACCAAAGAATAATTCTGAAAACTCAGTTTTACATAACCTTGCTCAACTCTAAGAATTAAACGCATTTCAAGATGAAGTTGAGTACCTTATTACAAAGCTTGTTCTGATGAGCAACCACAATAACCCTGGAAGTACCACTGCTACAAAGAATATTAAGTTGGTAGACACAGCCTTCTCCTTCTGTGGATACAGTATGAGGATATTTTAGATGTATGTATGTATAATGTATAATATATATAATATATGAACATATATGTTTTAGCATGATCTATAATGACTCCATGAGCTGTATAACTATAATAATATTAATAATAATAATAGTAATAATTGTGCATCCTTCTATTGTCAGACCTTTCAATTGCTGACAGTGTTATGCTGTAACTGTTATTTATTGACAACAATGATTATAGTTTAGAATATTGCTGTAAACAACGAAATAACACTGATGGTTACTACATGGCCAGCATGGAGTCAAATTTTGAAATGCCTTGTTTTTATAAAACACCAAATTTTTGCAAATGAAAACCTCGTGTTTAAAGCTACAGAATTATCGTCTGACATAATTAGAACAATGCTGATACCTAATAGCCTCCTTTTCAATCATTGTTTGAACTATAGTTGTATATCTCGAGCTGCAGATTGATTGATAATAAAAATTGGCAAAACTGTGGAAAAAGTACTGCAAACAATTAAAAAAGGGGGAGTTTTAAATATTTAAAAATAATGATAAATAATTGTGGGAAAAAATTCCTTGGGGGAAGAGACCAAAAAAATTTTGAAGTATTAAAATTCTATTGGCAAAGATAAAAAATTCGTAAATCCTCTCTGACACTGGGAGGAACAAAAAAACCCTGCATTTAATAAAATTGCGCAGCCCCCAATACGATTTGATCACCCAGCTTTGACAGCTAGTTGCAAAAGACTCGTGGTCGTTCCAGAATTGCAAGCTACTGACTACCGTACTAGGGGGGGGCCCTACGTCCTCAAAAATTTTCTAAAACATTTGGGGAACTTTTTCAGGTTTTTTGGGGCCCCATTTTTTTTTATTCATCAAAAATGTTTTTTTTATATTACCGACTATGATTATAAAAAATATATTAGGCTTAAATGCTCAACTAATCAGAATTTTTAAAACCTAATGGGGATTTTGAAAACCCCCTTTAAAAAAAAACCCTTTTTTATTGGTTTTCTGTTTTGTGACTCAACAGGACAAGAAAACAAAATGGTCCTTTCCCCTTTTAAAAGTTAGCAGGAAATTTTTAAAATATCAGCTGTTGTTGAGGGGGTAAAAATAATAAAATTTAAAATGTCAAAAAATTGTATAGATCATTATAAGTTTTAAAGATATAAAAACAAAAATTTTTTAATTTACTCAAAAGGGCAAGCAATATGTTTTTTGGCTATATGGGGGTGTGGGTTCACTTTATTCCGGGGCCAAGCCCAGCTTGCAAATCGGCCCGGTAAAATAATTTAAATTCTTTCCAGCCTTTCGGTCCTTAATATGCCGCGTTCCTTTATTTGAATCGTTTCTTCATTTTCAATCTAATAAAAACGAAATTTTTCAACGATCCAAAAATGGGAAATTTAATTTTTTTAAAAATTATTAGGAATATCAAAATTACCTTTTTGAAAAGGGATCGAAAGTCTCGCAATTTATTTTCAATACTAAGTAGGGCCCCTTTCTAATTAAGAAATTTAAAAAAAATTAAAAATTTAAAAAAAAATCAAGAAGAATTCCCTTTTTTATTTTTAGTATTCCTTTGTTAATTTATCCTCTCTTTATGAGTGTAACCTAGACATCAAAGACATTATAATTAATTGAGTTCATTTTGGTAGGATAGTCTCAAAATTGCTTAATCATTACATACTGTTTGATAAAAGACTCGAACTTTGGCTCGACTCGACATTATAGATAATCGACTGAATCAACTTCATTTAGAACCTACTCGCCACCTCATTATGTACAGTGATATCCATTCACTCAAGATAGATAGCGTCTCTAGCTTAATAAAGACTTGAAAAAAATAGCTTCAAGTTCACTCGTTCAGTAACTGCATACAGAGGCAGACCACATAATTATTTGTTAAATTAAATTTATTGAAAGGAATGAATATCAAAGAGTGTTATAAACACCATAATTACACTGACCATAAATTAAAAACACCTGATATTAATGATATATTTCTGAATATTTAACACTTGTACTGAGTAGTTTATTATATTTACTAAAGGTACATCATATAAGATGTACCTCTACCAGTGAGTCGCTTGACGGGAATAAAAATCTCATTACACCTAAAGTTCGTGTTCGGTCCTCTCATTCTTAGAGCGTGGCTACAACAGTTGAGACTTGGCAAACAGCAAGCATCCTTTATAACGTCACTGAAGCACAGCGCGAAACAATTTTCAGCACTCTTAGCGTGACAACGTACTACAGTATGAGTGTGGATTGACTACGGAGGGATAGCTAGGGACTTAATCTTAATCAATGTTGGTAACTGTCTTGCTATACCTTTAGTTATGTTTGTTCACACTTATAGTTATTTCTTCACAGAAATTAAAGACTGCACAACCTCAGACAACGACTAATTAGTTGCTCTGCACAATAGTATTCTTGTAATACCGAGAACGAGTCAAGTACTATATGTCATATATGAATTAAGTTTGGTTTCTTAACTACTATATTGTTTTGAATACCGGTAAACTTTGCCTAAGTTCGACGAGGTACATGTTCTAATGTTGTTACACCCCGAACATCAGCTAATTTTATATGGAGTACTTTAGTATTTATTGTCTCTATTTTGTTATCCTATAAAATTCAGTCTATAGCCAAAGTAATTCTTGAGTGTTTTACGATATCCTTGCTCCAATTTCTACGAATTATAACCATCTAGGTAGAGATGACAACGTGATACCATTTTACATAATTTACATGTTGAGCAACAATAACCCTGAAGTAACCCACTGGTACAAAGAATATATAAGTTGTACACATGTTCATTGCTGATGGATACAGATGACGTCTTAGAATGCTAGAATGTATCAAAACATAAAATGATACTAGATATTTTAGTGAATGACATATTGTTCTCCAGATTATAATGACTCATGAGCTGTTATGACCTATGATCATCAAATAAGAATAAAAACGTATACTTGGGGCAATTTCTAACTTGTGAACCTTCATTGCTGACATTTATCTGAATTTGATTATATGAAAACCAATGTCATATTTAGATATATTGCTGGTTAAACTACGAATACACTGATGGTACTACCATCCATCGAGGTAATATTCCATTGAAATGCCTTGTTTCAACCATAACACCGATTGAATTTTTGAGAAATGACAAGACCCATCGTGAATTTAAACATAATTGATTAATCTGATCATGAAATGTTATTTTACAAAAAAGCCTATACCTAATATGCTATTTATATATCAATTGTATTATGCTGCTATTTAGTAATCGTTCATATCGAGTAATCTTCTTTCATATATTATTATTAGAAGAGTACGTTGTTTCTCAGCAATACGTTTTGGTAACGGCAAGTCCTTTGCGGTCGGGACCGGGTCCATATGCATTGCGGCCGGTTAGATCGTTTCACCCGTGGATATCCTCTAGGTTCCGGGTAAGTAGGTGCTACCAGTACCTATAATACAACAAATATTACTTTTACAATCACTTCAGCTACGAGAGAAATCATCTTGAGGCGCCAACCTACATAAGTGTTTCAACCTCTTCTCCAGCTAGAGCGGTCCCTCAACTTGTCAGTAAATGCGCTCTTCAAATGCTATTCTCACACTACGTTGAAATTGTCACATTCCAGTGATACGAATCTCTCCACACCGCATTGTTAGCCATTGCAAAATAACTATCTTATACGGATACTGAGAAGATATAATCATATAATTTTAGTTTTCAGTTTTATCATTAGTTTGTTGAATCGATCTAGGTATACTCACATTCGGCTACCGTTTCCTAATTTGATACCAGTGCATCACTAAATATATATAGATATATATATATGATAATATTATTTATCCTATGATGTTCCCAGAGTCATCTACAAGAATATTCTGGAAAACTATTTTATATAACTTGTCAACTCGTAGAAAGTAAAAACCATTTCAAGATGAGTTGAGTTGGACTTTTACAAATTGTTCTGTACACAAAAACCCTGAAGTACACTGCACAAATGAGTGGTAGCGCTAGTCCTGGAATAAGTAACTGAGTATTAGAGATGATAATGAAATATTATTTGCAATATGTTTTGCTATTACAAATGATCAAGGTACTGTATAACTAATAATATTAAAATTGAATAGTTAATAATTGGCTATCCTTTCGTATTCGAACTTTCATGTAGACAGGTTATCTGTATTCATATATTGATCAACAGATATAGTTTATGATATCTGTACACGAAAATTCACTGATGGTTATACACATTCACATGGAGTCAATATTGCGTTGTAATGCTTGTTTAATAACTTCCACCATCATTTGCATGAACTCGTGGTAATACAGAATTATTCATAACTAATCAGACATCTGCTACCCATATATGCCCACTTACATATTTTGCCACTTATATCATCATCGAACTAACTTCTCTTCAGTCATTGTTTTTAGAAAGAACGTGTTTAAGAAAACCGACATTTTGTCAACAATCCTTTGTCTAACAGTCATAATTGCAATTAGCAGTCCTTTCCCACCGTAATGCAATATCCTCCGCTTAGACCCGAAGGCATCTCAATAACTGGAGAAAAATACGTTTTAACGCGTGTTGACGATTCATCGCCGCTCTTGAGGGCATCTACCACGTTAGCTGAAGGATTCCACTGAATTATTAGATAGGAAGCTAAATACCTTAGTCACAATCAACATGGTTTACCAAAACTTATTTGCATACTAAATATATCATTCATCATGAATAACAATACATTCATAAGAAAAATTATAATGAATTATATGAAATATTATATATTATATATGTAAGTAGTACATATAATTCAAGATATGAAATATTGATTTTTATATATTGAAATACTTATCTATACATTCACTGTTGCTCATGTTATGATATGTACAGTCACCCCATAAGTGATTATAAAGTAAGATATTTCTATACTATTCGATATAAATATATGTAATATAAATTATATATATATGTATGAATGGAAAGTGAATAAACCTTCAATCTTAGAACAAGGTTTTGAGTTGTCTGAAATTTGTACGGATAAGTAATAATGACATGGGATCGTTCAATAAGTATATGATATGATGTATATGACGTGATTTCAAAGTTAAATCATTTCCATTGGTATGGTATTCGTATGACTATTCTAACTTGAAAAAATAATTAGATAATTCGAGATTTAGTATTTAAGATGCATGTACTGTTCTATATGCGAAGTATTACTCCAAATTACAGAAAAATTTATGAGGTATTTGGTTTGTTATGTTGGTTTACTTTTTTGTGTCGTGTTTTTCATACTTATATTTGCTACCATATTGACCGGCCATACAGTCCCAGAAAAAGAATTTAACTCATATACTGCAGACAAAGCTTATATTTTAAATATTAATGTGATTATACCAAACATTTCGTAGATTGCTGCGAGCAAAAAGGTGAAAACGTTTTACCGGGAAAGGCGTTTGGGGATATGTAAAAGTCCGATAAGAATAGGACAGGGAAAATACTTGGAATTTTTTTTGTCAAAGCATTAAAATTTATAATTCATTGAATAACATCATCACATTTCATATGGAACAATGATGTGATAATAATGAAGAAAAACATATATTTCAATGTACTTATTCAACATCAAAGATTGAATAGGAATTAAAAAAATATTAAATGTCACAAGTGCATTCAAATTAAATTAAAAAGTTTAAAATTATATGATATATAAGAACCACTGGAAACGCGTTCTGTGTTCCACGTGTGATGAGTAAAAGAAGACATTGAATTCTTCATAAGTGATATGGTGATGTTTGACGGCATTCAGTAAAAATCAATTCATTGGTTGTTTATTTCGTAGAATACTTCATAAGAAAATATCACAACGCATATAATTTCTAGTTTAGATGAGCGTAGCGAAGATTTTCATTCCATATACCGAAAAAATTTGGGCTTGGTTTTTATGTTTTTTTTTTTTTTTTTTTTTTTTTTTTGTGTAATTTTGTACGCGGCATACAGGTCAGGAAAAAGTTTCAATCAACTCGAAACTTTTTTTACAAATTGGTGTTATACCAGAATAGGTTGGGATTGTTTTTCAGAAAAATCGGTCAAACGGTTTTTCCGTAAAAAAATTGGAAATTATGGAAATTCCTCATAAGAATAGGCCAGGGGAGAAATACTTGGAATTTTACTTTTTTCAAAAGATCTCAAATTTATACTGAATGTGGGAAGAACTATCATACATATTTTAAGCGATTTATGGAACAATCGGATTTGAAATAACGAAGAAAACGCATTTTTAATGTACTTTTTCACACATCAATAAAAGCAATTAAGAAAGCAATTAAGAAACTATTAAATGTGAGCAACAAGTGTCACCAATAAATTAAAACGTTTAAAATCTGTGATGGATATGAAGAAGGCACTGGTATAATTGTTTGGAAACCAAGGTTTATATACCAACAGACAGCCGCGGTTTTTAAACCTTTGAAGTGATCCATGGCCTGTATATGTACATTGAGCTGACCAAATGTCCCTAATTCTACATTTCCATACTTCTAAGCTCATTTCACAACGCATATAAGGCGTTTTCCTAGTGTAATATTAGACTACTATATGAACGTGATGACAGCTGTATACATATATACACCTTAAGACCCTCCTTTTATATTCATTACTCTGCTCATTCTCAATAATTTCTTCGATAATAAAGAAGGCCTTGTTTTAATTGTTCTCTATTAATTGGTGACACTTGTTGCTTGGATTTAATTGGTTTTCTTAATAGCTTTAAAACGATGTGTTAAAATGTCATCATATAATTTTTTATATCTAAACGACTGATTGGATTTCAGTGAAAGTTTGAAATAATCTGTATCATTATTATATTGAGATTTGGTGAAAAATTGAATGTTTTCGAAATACATTTTTGGCACGAAAATTCTTCTCTTGCTTTTTTTTGTCATTATATAATTTTTTATATCACAACGACTGATTGGATTTCAGTGAAAGTTCGGAATAATGAGTATTATTATTATATTAAAATTTGGTGAAGATTTGGTTTTTTTCGGAGCACATTTTTTTTACGAAAATTCTTCTCTGGCTTATTCTTATGGGTAATTTGGGAAATGGAAAATTAGTTTTCTCAGAAGTGGTGCAACCGATTGCGTATAAAAACTAATGAGATTCAATCCAGATGATGACACATGGGCATGTCAAGTTTTTCAATCGAATTTGAATTTTCGTCTGACCTGTAGAGCGCGAACAAAAAAAAAAAAAAAAATTGTACATTTTTTTCGGGTCAAGTGAAATTGAGTCTTCGCTTCGCTCATCCAATAATGGTGTGTACATATTATATGTGTATATAAATGAGTGAATAATCATTGAAAACATTCAATATTTCACTACCTGAAATATTCTATTTGTGTAAATTGTGAAATATTCCATGTGAATATTCCATTCTACTATCAGACATTTAAAACTATAAATCTCACACTATTGGGATTTTATTATTTACAACTTGTTCAAAATTTGCGGAATACCTTGTATTCTCATCATTCAATATATGGCTACTCAATATTAGATTGTAAATAAAAAATATCGTATCAGGATACGCTACAATATATAGTAAGGATATATTCAGGGAATGCACTATTCTTGGAACGGATAATATAGAATACTGAAAAATGACTGATGATTTATCCTCATAACATGAAATGAGGATATACTTTGCTGTTTTAGGGCCATTATTCCGAGAGTAACTAACTCATTTGACCTAACCGGGTAATAATGAGTAATTCATTGAGGTCATTTGACCTCAGGGCATTCCTTAGGACTTAACGACGTGTACTTGAATTCGTGTAGATATGTCGATATTTCTCGCGATAATAATTAATACACGTATGCTTGTCTGTATACGTCGATCATCATCAAACGATATTCGACATTTCTTTACATTTCTTTCGATAAATCGCATAATCAAGGTTTAATCAACCCGTAGCCCGTAATATATTGAAGGTATAATCATTTTAAATTCATCTTGTAACATTTCGTACCAGTACGTGGCGATTGGCGAACAATTGATTACACACTATTGAATTGATATTATCATCACTGAAATATTATTACGGATTCCCCTAACGAGGAGGTAGATGATAAGACGGATATTATTATCACTGAAAAATACCGCCTCGTCGGGGAATCGAACCCCAGACATGCTCTTATACCGTCCGAGCTGAAACGAGGGAGGGGTATCTTCCAATGGTATTAACCGTATTAATGTGTGTGTAATGGTACAGATATATATATATATATATATATATATATATATATATATATATATATATATATATATATATATATATATATACACATACATATAAATATATATATATATATATATATATATATATATATATATATATATATATATATATATATATATATATTTCCTCAAAAATTCAAGAGTGATTTTCTCAGATAATCAGACAATCATGTAACAAAGTTCGAAAATGACGTAGGCCTACCCTAGCAGCTACCGATCCAAAATGTAATGGCTAAAAAAAAAAGGGAGTGGTTAATGATAATGAATTATATTTCCTCTACCAAACAGCATGGCTACTTTATTATAATTGTTTATTTTCTCGTGGTCTTCACCTGCTGGTATAGCTCTGCTGCAACTGACCTACCCAGATTCACTGGGTTGGGTTACAATGGGTTGGGCGCCTTTACACCAGGTATAGTCGAGCTCGCTCTCACTCTTCAACTATACATCGCTACACCACCTTGTAAATCTACTCCCGCGACACGGTTGTACTTGAGGCTGTTCATGGTTTTCCTCAGTCGGGTAGTATCATCAGTTAGTTTGTAGACTTATCGACAAGGTTCTCGTTGAGTTTGTTAATGGTTTCCCTCAGTTTGTTATTCTCATCAGTCGGATAGTCTTATCGACAATGTTCTCGTTGTTGTTGTAAATGGTTTCCCTCAGTCTGTTAGTCTCATTTTTTTTTATTGGGTTCAACGACGCACTGTAATGATAGTGTAGATGGCTTCGGATGGATGATTAATGAGATCATGGGATTTTGAGATGAAGGTTTCTTGGGTAATAGGAAGAATAGTGGATAGTGGGAAAGAAGCGGTCGAGGCCATTGTGGGAATCATCCCGGCATTAGCCAGGCTACAGAGGGAAACCACGAAAAAAAACTGAAAAAAATCGTCGGCGGCGGGGATCGAACTGGGTTCGAAACTCCCCTCGCCTCCCGAATTACACTCATAATTTATAGTAGGCCTGTATATAGATTTATCGACAAGGCTTTCGTTGAGGTTGTGAATGGTTTCCCTCAGTTGATTATCAGTCGGTATATAGTACTATCGACAATGTTCTCGTTGAGGTTATTAATGGTTTCTCTCAGTCGAGTTTTCTCTCTAGTCAGTATCTCTACTAGTCAGTACTCTCTCTACTCTAGTCTAGTCTAGTCTAGCCCGACAAGGTTCTTATCGAGATGGTTTCCCTCAGTCTCTAAAATCCACTATGAATACAGGATGAATAGGCTGGTAACCGATATATGGCGTCGAAAAAAGATCTTGAACGATCTTAATTAGCGAGAAAGTGACACTACTTGGAGGGAAATATACATATATAACTTATATATATATATATATATATATATATATATATATATATATATATATATATATATATATATATATATATATATATATATATATATGGGCGGATTGGATTTAAATAATTTCGAGAACATAATTCTAGACATTTTAGAAAAAATTATGAAATGATTTGACTGATTCGGATGAAGTAAACAGTAGGCCTAAACAGTAAACAGTAAGAAAAAATCACATCAAATAAAACTGTTTCTGCGTTTGTTACGTACCGATAACGGCTTGAAATAATCAATTTTCGTTTCATATGCTCACCTTATCTAATATCTCCATTCAAAAGAAATTGGAATAACGAAAATATTTGCGATTTTATTCTTTACACTGATAGAACTTTCCCACTTGGAAACTCTTAAATCGATGTTCCTCATAATAAGCAATGCACTATTTTATGCCTTTGTAGGAATGGGAACTGTCAAATTTCTCCAAGTATAATTCATGCTCCCTCTGGTTAAGAATCCAACAAACTACCATTATTCGTGAAGTAAGTACTTTTCGGGCAGAAAAACTTTAGTGCCCTCTTCAGCCACGCAAGAAGTAATGCAAAGAAACCGAACGTGATGTAATGGAACAGTGTTAGATTTGACAGTTCCAAGTACACATGCAACTACGTGACAATCGTAGCATGTGACATCTACACAGAAGGAGGGTGACTTGTCTAACCTGTCAACGGTGATACCGAAACAAACACGCATGGGTCAAATCAGTAAAGTGGACAACAATGTCAGGTATAGTCAGGTGTTACGTGTTGCCTTTGTTCGAAAGTCTTTCTCCCTCCTCTAATACATTACACGCTCGATTAGACAACTCTTGCAAACACACTACACAACAAAAACCCTCGAACCCAGAGGTGTTTATCTACACATGACGATCTACCATCCCTTATTTCTACCTTTTTTCTATATTTGTATATTTATCGTTCGTTGTTTGTATATAAATATATATTTTCTGTTAGCAGCTAAACTGTGATTCTGCTTGGCATCACTAATGACTTCTACATATACGCTCGAGAAAAGAAGGTAAGACTGATTTGAAACCTGTAATCAGAAACACTTGGCTACCGTATTTTTTGTTGGGTTGATTTGTTCCAAGTCTCTCTCTCTCTCTCTGTCTCTCTCTCTCTGTAACCTTCACTTCCTGCCCCCTACTAAGTAGCTACTGTGGGGAGAGATGTGAATTAGATGCCACAGGTCTCTCTAATAATCCACCTGCATATCTCTAAGCCAGGCCTGAAGAGAGACTTGGCTACTGGTCTTACCGTCTTGGTATTAGGTTATTGATGTCACGATGAACCTAGCCTGTAGTAACTGTCACGTAGAAGATACAAATCTTGAACGTTGAAGACACCTGACGGGCACCTGAGGCAAGCAAGCAACAGCATCTTAAAGGACCCAAGCCATCAGATGAATAATGCACGTACACTAAATGCCGGCGATTACCACACGAAATCAAGGCTCGTAGTAAATTATTCACGATATAAGAAAACCACGGGACAAGAAGAATATATAATAAATTCAATCCGGTATCCCATGCTTGGGACTAGATAATATACGATTGTTTACTGAATGGGTAAAAGCCACATTTTTTTACGATCTGTGCGTTGTATTTTCATGACCGTCTTGAAGCGTCTATCAAAATACCAAAAAATAGCAGGTGGCCAGGTTTAGATAAAAGTTGAGGCTTGTAGATTGCCAAAAAAGGAACCCAGTTGCCCCGCTACAGACGATCAGGTATATGGTTATGGTACCACCAGTTAATGGATGGCTATAACCTGCCCGAGAACCAACGCCCATCATGTCAGGGGGGGGGGGAGTTAAGAGGGTAACACGACCAAAATACAACCTACCACCGGGTTACGCACATAAATCAAACTTCAGAGCTGGGCGTGTGACGAACGAACCGCGAGTTCACTTCGAATAATAATTAGATAAGTGTAAAAAAAAAACGTTATGTAAAAGTACTATAATGGGTAATTATTATGATTGTATAGATCTGAAGTTGGACAAAAAAGTGTAAATTGTCTACAATCTGCATGCAGTGTAAAAAACGTAAATGTTGGCACGATTTAATGCTAAGCACATCCGGCGAGAGATCGTATTGGCATTGTAAAAGAGGGTAAAGATGGATAAGAAAAATGTTTTTTTTCACTTATTCACTTATACGCTGTAACCGAAGATTCAGAGTGAATTTATTATTACTGAATATTATAATCCTAATATAATTATGATATAATTGAAATATATATATTGAAATCCTAATTAATCGTACATAATATCGTGATAATTCAATGAATCAATAATGAGATATAACAGACCTTTAACTAAATACTAGAATAGCGAAGATTCGTCTGTTGGTTCAATGCAGCTTTTCTGAATCGTTCTGAAACCATTTGGACTATGGGATAACAAGTGGGAATGCCGTGCTCATTTTAACTAGAAAAACATATATATTGCGTTGTAAGTTGAGCGAAGATTTTATATGTTTAATGCTGCTTTACGACCCCCCACCAACATCTAGGTTATACGGACGTACGAATGAGTGGGTGATAATGAAACTATGAACGGATGATCGGTGAAAGGACGTTTACAAAAATCCATGCATCATACCAATTGATTATTTCAATCGTTTCATGATCTATTTAGTTTTAATTGTGGGTCGTATTGATAGTTTTCTTATAGCATCAATTGTTGTACATTTTTCATCTTCAATAAGGGTAATCCGATTGATGTAAACATTCATTTGAAATTATTTCTATACTCATGTAGGTAAAATCCTTAGAATTTGAATATATTTTGAGAATTTCTTCCCATATGCTCCACGATATGTGGAAATATCCCCCCCCCCCCCCAATTATTCTTACAAGGTTTTTAAAATTGTCGACATAATTTCTCTCAAAAATGGTTCAACAGCCTCAAAAACTATAAAATATCAAGCTAGATGGTGACATATGTGCACGCCAAGTTTCACGATACTATTTTCTTTCGTTTGACCGTTTGAACTGTGTAGCGTTAAAAAAGTATATTTTCGTAATTTTCAAGTAGGCCTGCAGTAAAATTGAGTCTTCACTTCGCTCATCCAATAGAGTACGGCTACAGATCACACTGAAAGTTGACTATTGGTTGTTACCATGACTTTCTGATCGCTGCATTTTGGCTGACTTGGTTATACTCAAGTCAGACAAAATGTATGATTCATTGGCATCTGGCACTAGTCGTATTTCTCAAAAGTAAAGCGCTATCTAGTTTTTGACAATATATCGACTTTGAATGAACAAAAGCTAGACTCTGCCACAATAGATGTAGCTAGAGGAAAAAAATACTTGTACGTCGTTAGACGCAATATAAATAAGTAAATAATTATAAAAAAATAGTCATGAAAACGGGATTGTATTCGGAGATGAACGAGATAGCTGCAAATATGCACAATAATGATTGTATATTTATACCTATAAATATACGAATAGATAAATATATGGGCCTAAATTTGTGTATATACATATATATATACCGGTATATATATATATATATATATATATATATATATATATATATATATATATATATATATATATATATATATATATATATATATATATATATATATATATATATATATATATATAAATATCCCTTCAGTAAATAACTAAATATGACTGTGATGACCCTGGCCTATCCTTGTATACCCTCCGGCAACGGAAAGAGACAACATATTATTAACAGATAGAATAGGTGAGTTTTTTCTCACCCTCTGCTCCCTAATCGTGGCTCTACACACACACACACACACACACACACACAAATACATACGGCAGTAGCACCTGTCCTATAACTTCTTTATGGCTTAAATCACGGTGAATCGAGGGTCGGATTCTATAAGCCATTTTTCCTCATCATTTACAGGAAGTTGGAGTGAATCAACCAACAATGATAGAAATTATTTCCAAGAATCAATTACTACGTATCGAGTTAATTGATCTTCATAGTTCTCGGGTAAATGGCTTCTTTATTGTAGGCCTAGTATATTATAATGGGAACTGATGGAGCATATTATTCATGAATTGAGATAATACAAGAAAGAGGTTCATCAACGTTCAATAAATTACAATTTTATGAAGCTCGATTATAATCAAAATAAAATCATGTATAGGCCTATTAAGGCCTGTATGTATTAAGGCCATGTAGGCCTGTAACCATTTCATCTTTTGTACAATCTATCAATATATATATATATATATATATATATATATATATATGTGGTTTTAATTTTGCTTGCTGTGTAGAGCTTCATTCATAAAATTCCGTGCCGGGAACCATTAAAATTGTCTTCGTTTTCATTTACTTGAGTAAAAATTGATAATTGAATGTGAAGCGTAATTAAATAATTATGTACTTATATTATAGAAGAATTGCCAGTACCAGTGTTTTCTTACTGATGTATGGGCTCTTAGTTTCAACCACCTATCGCAAGTTCTTTTCTTTCTGACATGAGTTGTCATTTGTGCGTCTTGTATATTCTATAATGTCTAGCCAATCACAATGCACGACTCGACAAAAAGTCGGAAATAAATGAAAAACTATACAATTCTCGCCACGCATCGCACGGCATGGAAAGTAACTTATAGAGTATAGTATAAAACCGAATAAATAAATACAGAATTTTACTGGTGAATTCATTACACTTGTGCTCTTGTAGGATCAAGACACCCCTGTTGTAAAGTCCGTCAACCTTTGATAGTTATAGAAAAAATGTGCTTATGTAATCGAGTAAACGGAAAAAAAGCGACGAAAAAAATGGGATCTAGAAAAGATTAGGCGAAAAACTAGACATAGGCGAAGTAGGCGAGGAAAAAAAGTGGAAGGTGCCCGCAAGTAATCATGGCATCCGTTTGCGATTTAAAGGATGTATGATTTCGATATCAATATTCAATACTCAGTTAATGTCGAGTTATATTTCGCCTTATTTTGTCTCGTCTTCTTCTCCTAGTCGGTATTTCGTTTGTTCGTTTCCACTGCATATGGGAATCGATTTAACGAAACATCTGTTTTTTGGTGAGTTTGTAGAGTACTGAATATCAAAATTCTAATATAACGAAAACGCAGCATGCGTTGTAGGATGAGCGAGATTTTATATGAAATATACTGGAAAAAATTGTGAAGGTGTACACCTTGATTTTGGATATTCATCTCTTCATAGTTTCGATCATTTCACGAACTAATCCGTTCAACCTATTTATCACCTCTTTAATTGATGTGAGAAAAAATACATATCCATTTTTATCTTTGAAACGGTTCATCCGATTTATGTAGAACTTTGGAATAATGTGTCACATTCATGTGCTTTAGCCATAAATTACGCAGAAATTTAAATTTTTTCGAAGTTGATGTATTTTCCATATTTTTCCTGTGGGTTATTCTTATGGGAGTTTTCAAAACTTCCATTTCTTACTACCTGATGATAACGTATTCGTTGAATAAGTATTAATTACTTAGAAACGGCTAATTCGATATTATTAATAATTCGTAATAATGTGTATCATATTTGCATTTATGTATGCTGTTCCACACAACAACAGTTCAACCGATTTGGCCCACCAAAACCTACACAGTTCTATAAGTTGGATAAGTCCGCGTGTCCAGACAAAGATTCATGTTGATCAGGCAAACCGTGCGATCTGCGCCGTGTGCATACAAACAAACAAACAAAAAACATACAGACGAAGATTCATAAAAGTGGGATGGAAGTCTTCACTATCGCTCAATCAATTACCAACCTTTCATTTTAGCATCTTCCCAGATATCAGCTAAAAAAAATGTTACCTGTAAAAATTATGCGATATAGGACAAGTAGTTTTTTCTTATACTATCTTGCAGGTAATAAAAACATCTGTGTTTCTAGTTTCTCACATATTAGAATTTTGATATCTTATAATACCGTTCAAAAGTTGATAATTCAACAAACTAATATTTCGTTCCAACCAGGTTATATTTAGCTGACGCTCAGCTTCACACAATGTTTACTTCATATAGTGGCTTAACGTCAGCATACATTTTATTTGACAATATACATTTCACATTATTTGAAACCCGCATTCTTAGCGAAGAATTCTGACTGTAATAATGTAGTGCAGATCATATTTTATCTCTACAGACTACAGATATTGAAAGTGAAGTGTGGTCTAGTTTATTCGTAGCAGTGGATTTTTTTTTCGAGCGTGGTGAGAAACCGCGAGAAGTAAACGTATATGGAGAAAAAGAGATATTGCAGAGAGAATTATACACCAATAACGTGCACGTATACACAAGATAATAGTAATATAATAACATATATATACAAATATATAATATAAATCATCATCGCGTATAGCTGAGCACAATTATTGCGGTTAATCCATATTCGACGAAACGATTTACTGAATTTCATTGACAAACGAGTGAGTCAAACGGTGGGGTGGTTGACTTTTACCACAATATTATTCTTATGCAAGTAAGAGAAAAATATATTTATATATTTAATAGATATGAAATACCTATATAGAACTCCTCATTGCTTTGTGAGTGAACTAGTAGTATGATGTGATTTTAAATAGAAGTGATCAATTCAAATGAAATATTTTTTTTTTCATTTTTACACGAAATGTAGGCCTACAGATTGAACCAAAAGTGAAAATGCGTTTTCTATTTTTTGATACCAGTTGAATCCTATGCAATATCACAATGCTTCACAAGGTAGAAAGAAGAATGAATAAATATTTGTGTTTAAAAAAGCTTTTACTTTTAGTTTAAGTAATCAATAAAGCGCGTGCAAGCATGGAAGTCGATTTAGCGAATTATCAGTTTTTTGGTGATAGCTTTTGAAGGGAGTGATATATACAGATATTTGTTTAAAGCATAAACACGTAGAAATGTGTTGTTTCAGCTGTATACGTTCGCCAATTATATGTGTAATGAGGTAATTAGCTTCTATTTATACCATCAAAAGGGTATTGAAAGTATCTCTTTCCCCCGTATTAGCATTTTTTATTTGAGCGATAGCGAAGTCTTTCGCCCGTTTTTTTGTTTGTTTGTACACACTGCAAAGGTCACACGGTTTGACTGAACGATAAAACCTTTTTCTGGGCATGCAGAATTAGCAAACTTGGAACGGTACTGTTTTGGGGCGTAATCGCCCTGACCACTTTAAAGACAAATCATTATCATTACGAAAATTTGAAAACCCCTTTAAGCTTTGGGTGGGTGAGATAATTTGGATAAATTGAGATAATGTGTGTTTTTGTTTTGTCTGTTGATATGTACACGGTACACTGCACAGGTCGCACGGTTTGCCATGATCATCATAAAACCTTTCCTGGATGCGTGGACAAATTGGTAAGACCACTTTTGAGTATAATATCATCACAAATTTTCAGAAATAGGTTTCTTGAGCGATTAACTATCAAAATGATAATATGTGAGGTACACAAATCTTCGAAATGCATGACATAAAATTAATTAAATTTCTATTAAATTTATCCCATATACCTAACCAATTCACATGTAAACAGTTAAATAATACCCCTTTTTTCAACAGTTCGCATGCGAATTAGCATAGTGTATGATGCATATATAGGCCTATAGCTTGATATGGGCATTACAAATATCTGCCTATAGCTCCTACAGTATAGAATGATTGATATTATTTATAGTTTAAAAGTTATTACTAAAAAGTAAGGTTACCATAAAAAGCAAGGTTCTCATCTTCATACAAGATGAAAAAATTGCATCTGATAGGCCTACCTCAATGCTATCGAATATTGATAAAAATATATAGGTTCAAGCCTAGATTATATAGCTATCGTCACGAAAGATAGGCAACAGCGTTCCAGAGATGTGCAACCAACTATATATCAAAAACAAAAAATATGCAGCTACCAAGGTACAGCTATTACATTTTTTTTTGTATTAAACTCACTACACGCGTCCAACATAATTATAGTTGAAGCAATACTTTATAACCTTTCCATTCATAAAAACCGAAAGGTAAATATACGTACGCACGTAATTTTTCACCTCATTTCTTCTATCTACATTGAAGTATTTGAATGTATAGAAGAAATCTCGTACAAATTGGAAAAACTGCATTACACCATCACTCAATCAAATTATCGTCGAGGATCAGAATACTCCGACTCACAATAACATTCAAACTTGAAACACCACGCAAAACTTGAAGATCCAACAGTTCATCCTCACGTTTCATAGCTCTGGAGAGTCTGCATTACGAATAAGCCTAAGCATTAGTTGCGTATCCATATATAAATGCAAGGTTCAAGGCTGCATCGATTGATTCGAGTTATTCAAGAGTGTTTTTATTGATGTACCGATATCAAATTAATAGAATACTGAATAGTAAAAGTTATTCAAATTCGACATCGAATCGAAGTTCGAAAATATCGAAATCGAAACCTACTAATATATATATATATATATATATATATATATATATATATATATATATATATATATATATATATATATATTATTTAAGTCAATCCTACCCGGAAACTCTTACAGAAGATATATGTAAAGGTAATCTCACCTCCCAATGACTGAATACGAGTTGTGGACTAGCCAGACCCGACGTTTGTTTCCGAATCTCGGGTGCAAAAGAGAAGCTCTCGATGACCGGCAGAACGGCAGTCACGCTGAACGTGGCCGAGCCCTCCTGCATGTCCCCGTGCAACACGCGCCCGTGACGTCGGCCGAGCACGGCGTACATCTTGCCTGGATAACAAACAAATTGTGGTTATTCATTATCATTATCTCATTATCCTGCTTTATACGCCTTGCGGCGACAGCGACAATACTTCATAACCCCTACACTACCTGCTTACCTTTTTCTTCTCATAACACCAACAAACTTGTTTCCTGTTCATCCCCCACCATGTTTCTTGGATGCCGTCAGCCCAGCCATCCCTTTTTATTCTCATAACATTCATACATATTTATATATATATATATATAACTGAACTTGTAAATAGTAAAATGAAGCCTAATATCTGATGAACGGAATAGCAAAAACGAAATTAGCAAAATACACAGGAGAAACATTCAAGAAGACACAAACCTAACCCACCCAACCCTAACCATATAACTTCTCTGAGCCCTAACCAATTTTCCCGTAATAGTATAACTATTACGCCAATATAACTATATAGACCACACTGGAAACAGAAGCACGGTGGGGGATGGAGGGGAAACAAGTTTGTAGGCCTTATGAGAATAAAAATGTAAAAATGTAGTGTAGGTGTGATGAGAATAGGTGGTACAAGAATGCACCATTGAAATGGTGGCTTCAACACGGCACCTCCACCAAGAAGTTCAAGACTCGAAGCAGGGACGGTTGTTTCAGTCGCCAGGTCGATTTCACTCAATGACAAACAAGGTTTCAAACGGATCATAATAAAGTTAATCAGGTTGTGATAATGATTAGAAAATGAAATAAATGCCGCTGTTGTATGCACGATAGGGAGCGGTATAGCTGAAATAACTATTTGTCTTTGATTACTTTTTTTTTTTTTGAAATTATTACTTTGAAATAATTGATGAATTATTTTTCGTTTCAAAAATTCAATAGTAGACCCTACACATTGTTACAACTAGACAATTTAATACAATAATATTAACGACAAATAATTCACGAAAAAAAACTCAAAAAACTCTTACTACCAAGTTTCAAGTTTTATGTGCACTTTTATGATAGGCACTTTTACAATTGGCATAACCGTCCCTGAGTGCACCAACGTATGCTTATTTTTTCTAATATATCATATAGGATACGTGGAGCACAAATATCATAACTTGAAGACATTAACACCTGATGGTGCAAGGGTCAACCTCAAGACCGGGATCAGCGATTTTAGGTTCGGTTCTCTACATTCCGTTACATCGAAGACCTATGAGTTTCCCTCAGTAGTAGAAGAGAAGTTCCAGTTTATCAAGGTTCCTTGAGTTAACAATAAACCGATAACCGCCCAAGTCACCCCACAAACGTTCGGGAATTCACGAGGCATTAAAAACATAACAAACAATTAAAAAATTATATAAAAACATGGAGATTCATGCACTGGGTATTTAAATTACTTCACAATTGGGAAATTATGAGAAAGGTCGCAGTCACATACTATGATTTAATCGAAAATAAAATTGAAATCACAATAAAAAATACGCACATTCAACCCTTGATTTTAATCACAAATTATGCGTGGAGTGTGAACGCACATTGTATTCTAGTTTTAGTGCGTATAATGTAGGTACATTTTCTTCAGGATGCATTTTAATATAGCTTGATCGAACACTTTATGTGAACGCGACCGTACTTGTGACGAACGTAAATCCTCGCTATACCCTCGTTTTAATTGACAATATATTACAACGAATTACAAGTAGGCCTAAAACTGCATTACAAACATAATTATTGGCACTGCACAAAAAATCTGCAATGACACGTTCAACAGAAATGTCATTAGAGAGGCGATCAAGTATAATTAATGAACACAGAACCACTAATAAAATAAAAATCACAATCATCAAACACAAATAAAAAACGATAGTTTTTTTAGTCTACACATAAAGAATGAAAAAGGCACACACGCCGCATTCGAAAAGATTCGTCATGCCCTATCGTACATTCATTGTTCTACAAGATCACTTATCAATTAAATTATCTACACGATCTTTGGTTTAATTACACAAGCAGGCTTATTCGGGAACAAGGTAAACAAGTAAATGACGTTAATTGTTCATACACACACACATATATATAAATATATATAAATATATATATATATATATATACATTCACTCCAAGGCCGGATTTGTATATCAACTTCTATATAGTTGCCCCCACGATAATATATATTTCCCATAATGACAAGACATTTCCTATACGAATAACAACCCATTACATTCTTTATTCTATACAAAATATCTTTCTTTTTTAAAGTAAAAACGCTACTCTCTGTTTTTAATGATCGATCATAAAGTTTACCTCCACTTCCTTCGGCTGGAGGAATGAATGGTTAAATGGTTTTATTCTTCGAAACGATGTGTCGTTCGGTCGCGGCCGGACGGTATCTACTTGCCCGTCGAACGGATGTGTCAATCACGATACGATTAAAAAAAGGCATGAGACGAAGACGACCACGCAATACGCTCTGCGCACGTATTTTGAACAGTTCGCTATTATAGTGACATTTAGATTCAACATTTTCTCGAAGCATTAATATAGGTATAGCATTTGGTAAAGGTAATTAATTAGTATACATACGGGAATAGGGCGGGGACTTGATCAGGTCGTTCGGAATAGCGAGGAGTAATTTTAATCTTGTTTTAATATACTTTATGTGATCGAATATGCTTTTAAACTGTTATGTTGATCGGAGAAGCAAACTAGTATACTTATACTAGGTTGTTATATGAATAATATATACACACATATAACTATATCTATATCTATGTACACATATGTAGGTAGGAATATGCTGTAATTAGACTATAAAATAATATAGAGCACGCAGAAAAATATACGCACCAGAAACGAGAAACAGTACGCGTACATTGCTACAAAGTATGGGCCTACTGTTTTTACCGATTCGATGAAATTATCAGAAATAAATATATTGTAGAATTGCCGAAATTAGAATTAATGCAATATTGGGCAAATTTAAAAATGTAGACCTAAGATGTGTATTCAATGTGTATGCATTTGATGAAATCATTCTCGTGACCGGAAATACATAAAACAATATTGAAGTATTGTAAAAACTAAAAATAATACGGTAAGTACTTATAACTATCACCGTCGTAACCGGTAGTATAAAGCGGTAAATAATAAATACGAATAAAGTTGACTATACGGTTCAATATAGATCTATAGGCATAGATTAGAAAAACTACTTTTGTAACTGGAATACAAGAGGGTCAGGACTCCTTCCCTGCATGGCTGTTCACTCAAGTGTATGTAAAATAGTTTCTGTAAAATAATAAAATAGTTTGAGATGAATTCGGTTTTTTGGTTTGAAAAATAAAAATAATCTATCCCATTTCCTTGTTGACAAAAAATATTTTTATAATTCAGTTCAATCAAGGGAGTGCATGCACGGTGCTTTTAAAAATGGAGAAATTCATCTTTAATTATTTTTTTCCATGTTCACGGATCAGTGTAATTGAATAAAAGGTATCTCCAATCATTAATTATGGCATTACATTTTGGTGAATTCAATCAGTAATGAGATAATACGTCAACGAATATCATGTAGGGGTATGTGAAGACATTCGTTGACGTATTATATTATATAAAAAAAATGAATTCACAAAAATAAAATATCATATTAACTGAAGAACATGGAATTATCTTAGAGTTGATATCCTTTTTATTCAATTACACTGGTTCGCCGACCTAGAAA
Source organism: Brachyptera putata (assembly GCA_907164805.1). Taxonomy (NCBI): domain Eukaryota; kingdom Metazoa; phylum Arthropoda; class Insecta; order Plecoptera; family Taeniopterygidae; genus Brachyptera; species Brachyptera putata. The sequence goes on along the minus strand of OU015468.1, from coordinate 10,173,887 downwards.
AAAACAGTAAGGATGAATTTCTCCATTTTTGTGAGCACCGTGAATGCATGCATCCTCTAAAAACTACCCTGCAACAAGATAGCGCAAGAAGCACGCCTATGCACCCGGCAAATAAAACATACATTTAAAAAATATAACTGAGTTTAATACTCGTTTCTACTCAAAAATAATTGAGCTATACCCTCACGTCAGAATGGGCATCGAGATAGACTCTTCGAGAGATTAGAAAACAGAAATATAGATACAGTAAATCAACAGGTTTCCTTTAGTAGACGCCAGACATACTAGAGACGCGTAATTCGCCCATTACGCCGTATGGGTATATAAATACCGAATCACTAAACGGCGGTCGCCAGTGATTTCCTCCCCTGCAATTATTTGTGTATGACCTACATGCCATTAGACCGGAGGGTGCACCTCTTCCCCAGACGTCTACGCTACCACGTCGCAGTCGCACCCTCGTCGTCTTTACTATGTCTCACGTATGTAGTATACAGGTAGTTGATGTGTAAGGGTGGAACAGGAAGGAAGTCTACCCCAGTCTGGTCTGGCACCAAAATGTAAAGACGGGACATATCTTTAATTGCTTGCCTGCCTTCGTTCGCATGAATTGTTTGAGTGGTTTTTAGTTCATAAAAGGTACAAATCAAAGGTGATGTATTTTGTAGTGAAAACGTACTGAGATCCAGGTTAATACACTCAAGACGGTATGAAAGACAGTCTCGTCTAGTTATTAATAAATAATAATGACGGTAGGATATGTGTCGACCCCGACGAAATAAAACATGGCATCACGAAATGATTACGACTATAATAAGCCTGCCTTGTGAGAGACGCACACGTTTTTCAAATCACATCGACTTGACTTGAAAATAAAAATACAATTAATTAATTCATTTATTCATTAAGAATGCACTGTATACTGATGACTGAGATCTACTGGCGTCCTGGTGAATGATGGTTTTTGAATATTGGAAAGGAGTCGGTCGCGGCCTGTTGTTAATGAACCATCCCAGTATGAACCTTAATGTTAATCAACCTTCGATGTTAAAATATGTAAAATATGTGCAATATGAATATGAGCATTGGTCTCCTGAGTGACGGTTCAGCGTGATAGCCAATCGACCAACCGTCTCGGTATATATTTTCATTAATCATATGGTAAGTATAGAAAAATGAAATGATGCATCATATGATATGAGATATTATTCAGATCGAAGGAAGATTATGTTCTAAAAATATTTATTCATCACAATCGATGATATGGTATGATATTGGTAATGGTTGTCGATCATATAAAAATTCTTTTAATTTTATTACGCTTTTCTGAAAATTGAATATTACTTTCCTCAAATCCTTAGAACCAATTGAAAAACTAGAAACCAAAAAAAACATCATGGTGTGTCAATTACGGTAGGCCTATGCATTTACGCACAATATGTAAGTTAATTAGTAATTCCACAGATACCACTGCTATTTTTATTAATAAAAACACTTTTTGTTCACCGGAAGCAGCTATTTTGTAACCGGAAGTAGTAGAAGTATACCTAATCCGTTGAATTCAATTACTTTAAATCGGAATAGCTGTATAAATTATTTACCCATTAGTACACAAACGAAAGAAAACAGTAAAGTTCGAAATAAGAGTCTACAAGGCCTATAGGCCTATCTCCTCTTGCTCATGCCTTTTCAAAATGAAAAACAAACGACATCTCGAACGGGTACATAGGGCCTATATTACGTCACACACAGAAAACTTGGCTCAATGTCACGCAGTAGCACGCACAGTCAACTACACAGATACAGTCAAACGTATCTCTGTTTTTTAATTCTCTTTACCAAGATATCGTTTTTTTTGTGTTTAGATACTATAGGGTATACATTATACTACAAGAAAATAATAATCTCGTGTCTATACTGGTTTACAGACGACTTCATTATATATTTTCTAATTTTAATTATTGTTAATTTTAATTTTAAACGGTTTAATATACTGAGTCAACAAATTGCCTTGGTCCGTCACACGCAATTGGAATTTTGACGTGTTCTTGAAAACTGTCCATCATTACAGATCGGTAAGCCATAAGACGTAATGATTATGCTATATATAAGGCACCTTGTAGTTTTTACTTCTTCCAATGAGGCTAGGTCTACACACGCAATATCACCGGACACGCTAAAATTGCATCATCAATGAAATTATACACAACCAGCCACCTCTTATAGACTTACCCCAATACCTAATAATGCTAGACAAATGACCGTTAAAATGTAAAAAGCGGAGAGATGGTACAAAACCGAGAATAAAATCCCATCTTCACAAGTGGAAATTGGAACCTTTTATCAGGTAGCTCCATAAAATTCAATTAAAATCACGGAAATTTGTAGAATACATTATAATTAATAAATACATAATATGGGAAGTTTTACAAAGTTCCCACGCGTGTGCCTGTGTTTGTTGGGTCGGTCAGCAAATCAAACCGTTTTGATTGATTAGGTTATTTATGAGAAGTCACTATTTCATTCATTTCCTTGCCTGAAGCATCGAGTCCAAGTTTAGACGTGACTGTTATGGCTCTGAGCCTTTATGCCAGACAGACTTTGGGTCGAGGTTTGATTATACTGTCTCGCATATACATATAATATTGGCAAGGTATAATACCCATTTTTTATTGTTGCTTCCTGTATTTCAGCAACTGATGGTTTAATTGGGACCGTGATAGGTCCTTTAATATGTCAAGTATTATACAACCGTGGAAAATGGGTTTGATACATCCTCAATTTATTGATAATGACGGAACAACTCGCGGAAGAAACTGTCAAAACAAGTACAGTACGTTATGTGAACATTGCAAATAATTGAGATGAAAATACTTCCAAAGATTGTCTTCTTTATTCTATTTCGAGCAATAACTTCCTTACCGCAATTTATTTTTCCGTGAAGATGTTGGCAAAGACCACTTTATCATAATCTATTTGTCGACCTATGAAACTATTGTTGAATATAAATATATATATATATATATATATATATATATATATATATATATATATATATATATATATATATGTATATATAATCACAAATTTTTAAATGACCTGTTGAATTAATTTATTTCTTCGGGGTGGTGAGATCGCCCTTGTGGTGCCCGTTCAAACGATCCTAAATTTGCATCTTTCGCCTTTATTCCGAAACAATGAATTTATGTCAAATTATCGACGTTGATATTAAGAAAAAATATGTAATCACCTATAACGGGGTAATATCGAGTACACCAAAAGTGTATACGCACTTGTATTTAAATGTGTATATTAAGACTATAGGCCTAATATTGCTGGTATCGTTGGTACCACAACCACCAACACTCATTAAAGGGGGTGCATGCACGGTGCTTATAAAAATATAGAAATTCACCTCAACTAATTTTGTTTCATGTTCAAAAACCAGTGTAATTGAATGAAAATTTCACATCACCAAAATAATTTTATGCTCTTCAATTAATATGACATTCTAATTCAGTGAATTTTATCATTAGTTTTGAGATAATTCGTCAATGAATAAAAATAACGCGATAAAATTCATTGACGTATTATCTCAAAACTGACTGAATTCACAGAAATATCATTTTAATTAAAGAGCATAAAATTATCTTGGGAGATGTGAAATTTTCATTCAATTACACTGGTTTTAGAACATGGAAAAAAATTAGTGAAGGTGAATTTCTATACTTTTATAAGCAGCGTGCATGAACCCCCTTAATAATCCCCTCTCCTTCACCCGCTGCTTCCCACCCGCCAACTAGTCCGTCGAGGCATGGATTTACCACACGTTTTCTACCATCTGCTCGCGCACTACGCTATAACCTACCAAGCCATCAATGAAACGAATGAATGAACTTATACGATCGCCGTTTGTAAACTCGCCACCAGTAATCGTTCTCATTCTCGACCGTTATCGCACGGTAGTCCCGGCTGGTACAACGCAGTGTGGGTATCAGCAAGGTTTCACCATGAATGAAACTATCTCCCGGGTAAAAAGGGCAAGTCCGACTTCAAATCGAACGGAGAACAACATCTCGAAGTGATTGCTCAACTGGTTTTCAGTAGTGTAAAGCTTCGAGCAATAATCAGCTCTCTATATAAGACCTTTGCATAACCAGATAGTTTAAAATAGATGGAGTTTATATATATATATATATATATATATATATATATATATATATATATATATATATATATATATATATATATAACGTGGTTATCAAAATGCGTTGATGTAGAAGTTATGAGAACAAAACATTGGAAATATTTATAATGTTAAATTGAATATATAAAACGAAACTTAAATTATGATATTAAATGTATTTACTATTTATAGTGTATGGCATATTTAATATAACACACCACGCAACATATTTATAATTTAATACTGAAATTAATTAGTGTAATTTTTACGTTTTATTGTGCATGCCAGATAATACAATTTTAACAGAGACTAGAACTGATAGTTTCAAAATCAAGGTGTGTACATAGCTTTGGAGTAAATTTCATACAAATATCTCCCTCATCTTACAACTCACATGATGAGTTTTACTATAGAAAACAGCTAATGAATACATTTTCAAAAATTCAACATAATATCGATTTACTTTGTTCCAAACAAATGTGAATATAGTTCGATATGGAATACGAATATAGTGATGCCCTACCGATATACTATATCTATGTGTTACACAATTCATAAGATCACAAAATCACGAATATGGTAGGCCTACCAATGATCGATTTCAACAATCATATTCGGTTAAAAAAAGTGTTTTTTATACGCGTGACAATTATGCGATATGAGATAAATAGTTATTACTTACACCACCTTGAAGGTATTGAACATAATTATCTGTGTTTCTTCTTCATTATAATTTCGATATCTCATACCGTTAAAACGTTACCAGCAAAAAACTGAAGTTTCGCTAAATCGACTCCCATAGTGTCGTAGGCGGTAGGCCTAATAGCCCTATACAAAGCACACCAAAAAGCTATTCTAGTTAGAAACATGACTGATTACTCATGTAAGTATGCAGTTGGATCTCATGTTTAGAGCGCTGATACATCAGTTATTCATAATATATAAACACGTTATCTATTTGAATATCGTTGAATTATATCAGTTGTTCACAGTACAGAAATACTATATCTATTTCCGCTTGTGATAACATATTGCTACCAACCTGGTGACAAAGACATAACATTGACTGCTACATTTCTTGTGAGAACACAATTTCTAATTAATTTCTAGAAAACGTGTCAGTTGATCTCCGTACAACATTAGAAGATGCAGTTTTGTTCAACCAATGGACACTCCAAACAATCGTGAGTTACGTAATAGGCATATTCGCTTCTTTGTATGTGATGAAACTAAATATCCAAACATCTGCTTATTATTCGCAAATTTCAGGTTTTCAAGTTGAGAAGAAAATAATGCGTCATTTTAGTTTCATAGCCCTATCTTAATCTGACAACAATTATGAATTCCTAGTCAGTATAACATAGAAGGTATAAGAAAACACTGCAGACTCACAAGTCCATCGTAATACACGATTCTCGTTATTATGTTCAGATTTAAGATGAAATGCAGATTGTGATTATACCATCCGGATGTGGATGTCACAAACACCTATATACTAACTATACATTCCGTCTAAGAGGCCTTTTCGTTCATAGTTCACTTGTGTCTTAGAAGCTTCACGCACATGCAAACGTATTTAATGTGCGTCTAAAACGTGAGAACTATTTTCATGAATGGGTTACATAATCCGCGAGTTTCATTCACAAAACTGAATATGAATGGGAAAAGATTAGAACCGTTTCCTCAAGGAATCGGATGGAAAGAAAGGGGTGTTACTACAGTCCTATCTACTACCATAATGACGGTTACTACTAGTAATGTGTGTATATTTATATATATGTACTTATCATATTATGTAAGTGAGCAAATACAAATTCTTAAGCAAATGTGTTTCTTATCCTACCCTCCCACCTTATTGTGCTTCTCTCTCTCTCTCTTTCTCGCTTTTTTCTTTGCGTCCCCCCCCCCACACCCAACCTCCTCACCACACCAGCAGGTTACGATCTCCAGGTGTTGTTCCCTCCTCCTCCCCGCGTAATGGACTCGTCCCCACTCATTCATGAGAAAACCTCTCCTATAAAACCTTGTAGTAGTGAAGATCTGGTGCTCAGTAGACCTTGAACACGCTCACTGATCGTATTATATTGGTCGTTCGAGATCGGAGGAAACGTTACCTACAAGTGTGTGGACGAATCGTGATCGATAACATATAAATACGCAATTGGTTTTTATAAAAATATATCGTTATATTTGTAAAGAAGGAAGTGATTTTAAGGCACGATTTTTCTTACGTAAAATAGAGATTTTATGATAATATGAATACATATGTGGAAAGGGAGAATTGAAATTTGAGTGAGATTTGAATGCGCGACTTTCATGACACAGTTTATTAATAGGTCTATCTAAAACGTTATCGTGTATTAGTGATTATTTTACTTGTACCAGTGGCAAACAAATATACTGACATAATTGTCAACAATAGTGATCAAAAGTGTGCCCACGTACCAAGTTGAACAACAACCTTTCCTCGGTTGTACTGGGCGTTTTTCTTTCAATCAAGTGTGCTTATTTTGGTAAATTCCTCTGTCTACTACAACACGATGTCCGCAGCGTACTCCACCACGTGCGAAGAGCTGTCAATACGACGTCTATTCGTGTTACTCGTAGGACTGAGCGTCGCGACGGCCTCGCGTCTACCACTCGTCGTCTTTCAACATCACCACAATCATCATTATCACCTGCAGGAACTGGACGATGCAATTGAGGAGTCGACGACAACAATGCCTGTACCTTCGGCTGTCAATCATCATCCCTATCACATGACGAAACCCTTTAACGGTGTTGGTGACGACCGAAGTCTTCGAGTGCTCTATCAAGTGGGGGTAAGATTGATATACGGTATAGTTTTATTATGTCTTCGATTCAGCTAAAAATCGTCAAGAGATAATATGGAATTTAAAATTGGAGAATGACAAACGATAAGATTGCGACAGTGTAGAGGTGCAGTATAAATAATGAGGGCCAACGTGGTTTTGACATATCAAACATGAAGAGTTGGATAGATTAATTGAGAAATAATACCGGTATAAATTGGAATGATTTACAACAAAAAATATAAATTATTCGGTTAGCGTAGCGAAGATTTTACGGTCACTTTGTACGCTTCCAGAAGTTCTATACGAATAAACCAATCAATTTAGTATCCCAAGTTAGATTAGCAATTTTAAAAATATTGGTTACTTCAAAATTGGAATGGAAATTAATAAATTGAGTAAATACCTCGAAAAATTACAAACCAAGCGGAAACAGCTATAGGTATACAGCTTTCGAAAAATTTTTTATCAAATTCATAACTCAATCACTTGATTAATTAGTTCGAGATTTTGATGAAAAAATATTAATTTGTCATCGATAAATACATCGAAATGTGTATATTCTCAACTGCTTCTTCATCAGTTCATCGGTTTTCTGCATATGTTTCAATAAAATTAATATATTCAAATTATTCCTAAATATTGCTGTGTGATTAAAAGAGGTTCAAACGAATATTATCATAGTCACTTATAAGTTTGAGTGAATAGGGCATACAACATATACAAATGGATTCTGTGTATACACTCATTTAAGATAAGGTTTTGGCGGGAATCCGAACTGTAGTGCTAATGGGAATAAATCGACTAAAGGGTGTTAGAGAGGGCGCATGAATTCTAGCCAACAAGATGAAAGTCAAAGACCGTAGGCTATATTAGTTAGATTCTACATAATATTAACATATTAATTTCTCATAAACATTCCAAAACAATTAAATGTATTTTAATCGGCAACGAATAGGAAATGAGCGTGGAAAGAATCCATTCCACGGTATTGACATACGTGTACGAGTTCAAGACTACTTGTTAAAAATTGATTGGAAAACAGTGATTGTTGACAAAAATTCGATTTTCTACATTAGGTACAATCGGTGTCATTCTTCACACCATGATTATAGCTTGGTACGATATAAGAATTACCACAAGAGGACTTGGTTAGGAAGGTAATCAAAACAAAATCCTTAACAATGTAAATAATACCCTCACGATCGACCTAAAAGTTAACCCACAATATAATGATAGATGATCTGTGATTTAGATTATTTAGACGTCGCTACATGGATTTCGTAGTCGTAATTTCTAATAAGCCTATAATACGTATGTCTTTCACGAAGACTATCTCCTCTTAAGAAGTATAAATAATAAGTTGAGAAAGTTCTATGAAAAAAGATAATCTTTAGGAGCCTACAGATATTAAGAAGTATAATATATAGTTTGGATTTTCCAATGTAAAATAATTACGAATCATTATATTTCACTTATAACTTTGTGAAGTTATTTTGTATAAAAAAACACTGGAGTTAACAATGTATGGACTGTGAGATACATCAAGTGGAGTACAAAGTGATAATAGTGCACATAGAGTACATCAAATGATAATAGTGTACATAGAGTACATCAAATGATAATAGTGAAGTTCGAGACAAATCAGCTGTCAGGTGATCTGGGTTATTTCTCATGTTTGATCACGGTTCATTCATATATAATTAATACAGCATTTTGTTCACACGACAACAGTGTTAGCTGGACTCTGAAAAATACTTCGAAGTGACGTTTCATTCGGTCAAGTTAATGTGAATAGACGAAATAAATAGAATCGACAAAATTGTATCGATATATAAGTGTAGTGATATTACTATTTCGAATTACCATTTCAAGTTAAAACTTGGAAGGCAATTTCTAAATAATGTGAAGGAATATTTCTAAAAAATATCTGAAATAATTCCAAATAATATTCTCTATTAATTACTTATTTTTTCATTAATTAAATATTTATTAATAATTAATTCTACTTATTGATATTTACTGACCAATAACTAATACGGGGCTAACGCAGCATATGCGCTGTAAGACGAGCAAGATAGTTGAAGTCTAGTCGAAAACTCTACACACATTGACTTATATGTAATACACTCGGGTAGGCCTACTCGACACACCTTGGTGGACACTGTCAAATCTTCACAGCCGTGAATCGTTACTGCACAAGATACTGAATGGAGAATAATCACTAGCTATTTCAAACGGTTTGATGAAAATTGATTCATTACATAATTATTTTATTAAACACACGGCTAGTCCGAAGATATTTTTGTTAGATCTTTTTCTCTCGACCTAATTTTACGTTATTTTTTCAAAAATTCGTGATTGACTGTCTCAAAAGTGGCCAAACCGACTTGGGCCAAACGTAATACAGTTCCAAGTTGGATAAGTCAAAAAAGTACCTGACGATCAGGCGACCCATGCGACCTGTGCCGTGCGAGCAAACAAACAAAACAAACCCACCCAGGCAAAGTTCCATAAGAGTGGGATGGCTCATTTAATGGCTCATATCGCTCATTTAATTGAACATTACTTGATACTAATTAATATTATTTCATATTAGGCCTATACTAATGTAACTACGAAAACGCAGAGTATGCGTTGTAAATGAGCGAGATATTTATTTGGGATAAGTTGTTTTTCAAATAATTATAAGCCAATTCTTTATCAATTAATTCATTAATACATGCTATTTCAAGCCCTCAACTCACAGCCTTGAGCCCTGTAGATTTTCATTGACAAAACTTTAATCTCAATATTAGTCATCTTTTCAATATGATAATTCATTCTCTTTGAAACCACCAATCCGCATTTCTTTAATCTTAATGGAAATATGTATCCAATCTCATCCGCTCATCCAATCATACTACCTTAATTATTATGATAATACTAATATCAGTCCATAATAATAATACCTAATACTATATGCCTACCTATTTGAGATTAGTATTATATAGGCTACATATTAAGACTAATAAATACTAAATTACTTTCATTTCATAAACAGTATAAAATCATGATAGAAAAAATATACAGTCCGAAATGTAATGGAATATTCGATAAGTTTTAGTCGAAATGAACAGTTTTAATTTTTAATCTTATTGCATTTAATTTGACATTTAATTTTAATTCAGTTTTGCATTTGAGTAAATGCTGAATGTAGCAAGACGGAGAATTATTACAGAATAATTGTACTAAGACCTACAGGTAATATCAGAGCTACAGTTTCAAAAGTATCAATACCAGTACATCAATACCATTCAACAAATACAAAACGCGGCAAGTATAGCACATGTGATAGCACCGACAACTTTCTTACAGAGGCTAAAAACATTCCGGTGGATACCAAATCACCCTTGGTATATAAACATAACAGGTTGTATTTATTATTTCTTTAAAAGAGATTGCCTCATAATCGACGAGAGCACCTTGTTTAATTCAACATAGACGGGAGGAGGAGAGAGAGACAGAGAGAGAGAGAGAGAGAGAGAGAGAGAGAGAGAGAATGAAAAGTCGTGCACAATCCTTAGATGTCAGCAAACCTACGGACCATGACACGTATAGGCCTACTATTTCCGCCCATAATTTTGGCGCGCGAAAACTGGTTAGGCAACCAACAATGCTAATGATGGCTAGGAAAAGCACTATAACTCAATTCTTAAAAAAAAAACTATACCTACTAAAAAAGTATATGCCATAATCAAGACGCCACAACCACTGGCTCTTTGTCTGCCGATAATAAATAACGATAAACAAAGATAAATCTACTCACAATTAAGTTCCAATGTAAACGATATGATCGGATTCCTTGGCAATATGGACATGAGCTATTTCAACACGACTACTAGACATAGAATCAGCGTGAGGCCATAATAAGAGAACATTTTATGATGCGGTAGCGCCATGTTAGCCAGCTAACGGGCCACTGAATTGTTTTACATCATGTTAGAATAATGCCCCCCCCCCCCACGCAAATGAACAGAAACTAATTAATAACGGCTATAGGATGTAGCTTGATGATTCGAGAATTATCTTTTACTTGGTATTTCAGTGTTCTATATCTAGAGCAATTCGTAAAAATGTGAAAGAAAATATAAGTGATTGGGAAAACGTGAATTAACAACTGAACAATATGACGGGAGGCTAATATCATACTCTTTGATCAACTATAAATGAACTCGAGGCACTTCCATGGAAGAAAACTGATAGAATTTCCAATTGTAATGTACCAACATTATTATTTATTGAGTGAATAAACAATATACATATTACATACATAATACACATACATGTATAAATTAAAATAGATTATCGTACAGTACACAGATTTCATCAGGCCTACAACTATGCGTAAACAAATTAACCTTCATATTATGAAGGTTAATTGTTCACATATTTGAAATATTTCTCATATTTTTTCATTTTATTCTCTTTATTCGCATTAAGCCTATATATGTTCAATACTTGCTGGCTATACTTCCTGCCTTACATCCGTTCTTTTCAATTTTTTGATTCGTTTTTGCTGTCCATTCTTTACAAGTGTGTTTTTTCTCTGTCCCTTGCATTTCTTATGGCTATAGTTTCTTTCAGTGCTGCTGGTTTTCAGTGCACGTGTTTCTCTAAGCTTGAGTAGACAAACCACCTGCAGATCGCACGTCTTATAATCTAAGCCTAATTCATGACGTCATGTTCGTTGATCGATAGTCATCAGATCACGATCACATTCGACTAATCGTACGTAGAGATTTAATACATAGGCCTATTAGCATTCATTATCCGTTCTTGTAAAGGCCTAAAAATTATATTTCTGGTTCAATTTTGCTTGTAGCCAACATGCACATGATATATATATATATATATATATATATATATATATATATATATATATATATATATAACTGTGTAATTTGAAACAAAGTAGGCCTATTAGGCACACAGCTCTTGAGCTAACCGACAGATCTCAAGAATGGATAGCAGAAACGAGAGAATAATTTCAAAAAAAAAAAAAAAAAAAAAGATACATATATATAAGCCCTATATATCAGCGATCGAATCACTCGCTGATCCACATACCGACAAGACCGACAAGAGATGGCGGGTGAAATCCCAATGAAACGTCGTTTTCCGTCAATCACAAGACGTGGCGGCACAAGCGAAGAAATCATCTTAACCATGCAGGTTTACCATCGGCCACGAATCTCCGTCAACACACATATATGTTTGTATATATAATATATATATACATACATATATAAATAAATATGTATATGTATATGTATATGTATATTGCTATATATATATATATATATATATATATATATATATATATATATATATCAATATATTCATAATAATAACTATCATTATCATTATGTAAGAGTTGGCTGAGATTGTTACGTGTATAGCCGAATCTCGTCCACCCTGAGGAGGTGGTATGGTTGAGCAGACATGACTGCCCGATGGAAAGTTATCAATGAATGAACTACTGCTCAATGAATGAACGTCGTTTGCCGCATGAATACTGTAACCTTAACTAACAACTTTCATTGAAAACGACGAGAGATCGAGTAAACGAGCTTGAGCAAATCATTGACCCCGAAATATAATGTATAGTGTACTATATGCATTTCGAAATATGCTAATTATGTAATTATGTAAATAAGCAGTGTTTATATAAAAACTAGACAACTATAGTTAATTAGCTATTTTGATATATTTTGAATTCAATATATATATATATATATATATATATATATATATATATATATATATAAGTTATATATATATATATATATATATATATATATATATATATATATATATATATATATATATATATATATATATATATATAATTTTTTTTTCACGTTGTAGATAATATAGTCGGTCATAATTGTATGGACAACACGGTTTCGATTTTTCTTATACATTTTGAGATATTCAGGCAGCAGTAAAGAAACAACATAAAAACCATCGCTAGGACCAACTTTAGTCCACGCATCATCGACTGTAGCATGTTGCCATCACGTGCCGGTAAATTAAAACAATTGAGCACCGTTACTGAACCAGAAAGCACAAATGAAAGTAACGTGACTACAGGAGAAGTTTTTTCCCCCGTTTTATTCAGTATTTTGATTTTAATAGTATTATCGATGTTCTCAAGATATATATATATAGTATTTTTAGGTGCGAACTATACTTTAATCAATTGTGCATCGTCGGCGATATCATTTTGGTAAGACCAAGTTATACGTATGTGTCATAATACAAAATTAAACATTAAAATAGAGCACTTTTTTTTTGTTTTAAATCACGTCTTGTGAGTAGATAGACCTATTTGCAATACAGTAGTCGACTGATTTGGATTTATATTTAACACAATGTGTATAAAGCATTTTATGTTCACTACTATATGTTCACTAATACGTGCCCAATCTCTCGTATACGAAACAAGACACTGCCTTCTAAAGCACTCGAAGTGAGTGGTGCTTCCTACGCCATAACAACGTAACGTACATTTCAAAGACCAAAAGAATAATAATGAAAAAAAAAAAACGGAACAAGGTCAATTGTATATAGCTAGCCTCGCCTTAATCCAAATCTTTTTCAAACAGCTTCCACATATAAATTAACATCGATAAATTAACCAGCCATTTCCAACTGTTCAAAATTGCATGATTTATCATCAACATACATTATTATTACGTGTATTAATATCACATTTTAATGCGTTATTACTTCAACAAATTACGATTCGATATCTGACTGAAGGTTAATAACAGATTATTACAATGTCCTGGTTTTCGTAAGATGATTTATTGATGACAGCAGATCGAAGATTCTAAGATCTAGAGAGGGAGGAAAAGTATTTCAAATGATATTATTTATTGTTCATTCATGTGAAACGTCAACCAGTTGTGTACTCGGTAAAGGGTTATTAGGTAATTGTATATATATATGTGTGTGTCGTGTAATGCGTAGGCGCATACGAGAAGTGAAAGAACCGAGGTTTACTATATACCGTTTTGATCGATTTCAAGATATCAATTTGCTGCAGTTTCACAAGAACTATTACACGATATATCTATTCACTGGCATAACTGTGAAGTGGAAATAAACGTGGTATTGTAATGAAACAAGAAATAATGATAATACATTTTTTTATACATTGGGTTTATGCAGTAACTATAATGTATATATACAGCAGAGTTTCCAATGAGGGAGAATGCCACCCCCAAAAAACCATCTCACAGTCACTAACACCCTGAAAAGATTTTTGTTGGTAACCAATCTCTCAAAGAAATGTACCAAATACAAGTTTTCGCAAATTATTTTATGGACAACCGGTAGTTATTATTTTTCTTGTATATATAATCTTGGTTTTTATTCACAGCCTGTATGTATTAGCAAAACATTCTTAAATTGTTGTCGTGTTATGTGTATTCTACACAATCCAAGTCCCGATCAGCGTTATTTTCAGTACTAATAAGCGAGTCAACAGAATGACCACTGACTCCCAAAACTCGGGATACGCCAGTGTACGCCAGTGTACGCCAGTTCCGACGCCAGTGTAAATATATATATATATATATATATATATATATTATTTCTTTTTCTTCGTATGTAGAAACAGTAACAGAATGATACTTAGGACTACGTAATAGATCATTTCCTCTACTCTCTTGTGTATTCATTTCGTTCAGAACTGCGTGATAGTGGATTGATTTTTGCGGAAGCGTGGATGCAATGCATCAGCTTCGCCGAGTCACAGAACGACTTGAGCTACCTGCTGTGGGAGTATATCAAACCAATGTCAATTATGGTGGGTTTGGTTGATCAGATAGCACATACAGGGAACCTCATTCCTTCACATTGTCAGTGCTGTAAGTGAACACCTCTCGTAACTGGCTGTCTTTAATTTCCTGTTTATGAAAATTTAGCAGAATACAATTTATGTGATAGTATTTGTTGGAAGGATTAAATCAAATATAGGCCTACAATAATTTAATGAATAAATTGATAATAATTAATTGTATTCTTTTTTATATTCATAAATATGCGACAGTTGATTAAAGTTGATCACTTGACGGTAGAGACAATGTATACAGAAATGTTGAATATGTATGCTTCAACATGTAATGCTCATATAATGCGGTAAAGCTGTGTAAATATGGTGCTGGAATACTGAGGACTATGGGGTATTGCCCCCCTCAACTTTTTGGCCAAGGAGGGAGGCCCTTGTCTTGCAAAAAGTTCTTGCAAGACTCAATTTGTCTCTATGTTTCCTGTTGAAACCCACTTTGTTAAAATTAGTTGTCATTTTTTAAAAACTTATATTTGTTCATTAACTTCATAATTTATTTGTTCCCCCGCGGGTCTCAATTGTTGAGCTTGCCCCCCCCCCCACAACTTTCAAAGTGTTCCGATACCCCTGTATATATATAATTTTATAAATATAACCACATGAAAAAATGGCCAACTAATAAGAGTGCCAGTATACCAAACTTATACAAACGCAGAATATCAACTAAAGTAAGAATCAACTAATTTGTTCGTGTTGACTTGATGTTAACAGAACTCCGAGGAAGACCTATCCGTGTGCAAGCCGTGGACAGTGTGCAGTAAAGTGGACTTGTACGAGTCACCATGGGTCGAACGACAATGCCGGTGTCCGGGCAAACAAGAGTGTCCCAGTTTCAAATCGTCCAGCGACGGGCACACACTTTCCGACAAGACCAGGCAATTCAAGGTAAGATTGACTGAAGAGAGAGATAGTGGAATTATATCTATTTAGATTTCTATCCCATTTATATAGGATTGCTAAACGATCCAGAATAATTAATAAATAATGACACAAAAAATAAAATTGAAATTGGAACATAAATAAAGAAGTTGGACCACAGATATAGGCCTATTTGAAAGATTAGAGAAAGAAATGAAGAAAAAGATGAAAATATAACTTTTCTAGATACCGGAAAATCAAACTACAAAAATTGTCGACAGGTACGATCATAATCTAAACAACGATACTCCAAATGGTGAAATACTGGATTAATATATCTTATAATCTATGGACTTATAAATACGCAGAGAGAATACGCCTATTTGTAGTGATCCATTATTTATTCTGTGATATCATTGATCATTGATTTTGAAATCAGTGCAAATCATTGAACCCTTCGTACCAACATTCATTGACTATACGTGAGAAATTAATTGTAACATCCAATTATGAATCTAGCTTATGGCCCTATAAATATAAATGTGGTGTACAATTCATCCAAGTATTTGTAGAATATAAGCCTAAGATTAAATTATACGTTTATTATACGAAAATATGTTGTTTTCCAAACTCTAAATACCTCTACCATACACAAAAAGCGTGAAACGTATAATATGCCGGATGTGTCTTCCCGATATGAAGTAGTCAGTCACATAACAACTATACACCGACAAATCCACATGGGTTAATGGGCAACATACTTGGAGAATTCCACGATTTATAATGGACTTTAATAATTACGGTATAGCCACAAAACGTATCAACGGGCTTTCCCTTTTATATTTTTTACTAATACCTCGACTGGTCAAAAAAATACATCTTTCTGAGAAATCCAATGCGTTTAATACCATGAAATAATATAAAAACGTAGATTTCGACCAATGAACGCAACTTGAAGAATGTTCGAAACTTGTAGAATGTGAATAAATATTTCAACTATAACTACATAATTAGGTTGTTTTCTCAGATGGTAACTGAGGTTATCGTAAAAAGATACTCATTTAGATTTTTAGAATGTGAGATGCTCGATACTGTTAGTGGAGGTGCCATGTTTAGGTGGAGGTGCCGTTAAATTGGTAGGCATATTTATTCATTATAGATTGAATCTGTTAATTCATATAGAAGTATGCACGTTGTGAGTATATTATTCTTGTTTTAGCTTGTAACACAGGTAAAAGAATCTGGGCTTATAATACTTATTGATCATACATTTCAGATAATTTTTATTTTGAAAGTGCGTGAAATTCGATCTACCAAATAATAGCTATATAGAAAGTTCAAAGGTATAGGACTCCTATACGAGTCAAACAGCCGTTCAACTCATTCAACTTTTCATATCTTGGCTTTCAATACGAAATCTATGGAAGATGCCATATTTTCCTTTCATAACAATTGAGATTTGAATGCTGGGACAGTCTGTGTAAGGTAGCCACGAAAGAAGAAGGTTCAGAGCCCCGTATACACCAGTAGCTCACGGGTGATTCGTTCCTTCATATTTCATACCACCAAGTCAAGTTATCGTTAAACTGGCAGTTGGTGAAAACAAATAACATGGGCAACCATGGTGATAACTTCAAACTGCTAGTTCAGGCAGTTATAATAGAAACATCTCACAAGAAACATTATATTTGTATCAGCAGATTCCAATAAACTAGATGACTTATACTCCTTAATTTATGACGTACGCACTCACGTGGTCTTGTAATGAATAGCATGGCATACAGTAATTAATAAACTATTCCTTGTTTCAGATGTGCGAGCCGGTCAAGAAATTGCCTAAATGTCGCTACTTCCGGGACATCACGTGGACTTTGATCAGCTCTCCCGATAACACCACCGAACAAGTTGTCCACTGTCATTGTCCAAAAGGCTCAGTCGCTTACCTCATCAAAAGACAAGGATACCAGACCGAACAAGGACTCATGGGCTATCACTACTCGTTCGCTTGCTCACCACAAAGTGTAGGTCAAACTACAATATTCCATTTTGGATGATAAAATATTTTTGATGTTATTGTAGTTTGCAGTAGATGTACAAATATATACATATATATTTGGCGCATGACTTGAGACGGGTGAATTCGTCATTAAGAAAACCGGGTTCGATGATCCCACGATGGTCGACTATTCTGACGAGAGATTTTACATCATTTTCTTTATGTCGTTCTGAAGAGATGACATTTCATCTCATTTATCGTTCACCGATACAAAAATAGATCTTAGTCATCAGTAGGCCTACAGTGCGCCGTTAAATTCAATATAATTAAAAAGGCGCGTATCAGTGTGATCCGGTGTGATCTAATGAATCTCATGCCTTATCAATCATGCTATCGCATAATGCTATCGCATTTTGAAAATCAATTGATATGTTGAATGAAATACATGCCACAAACACATTGACCACAAACCAAAAAATCAGACTCCCAAGATATAGAACAAACATCGGACGTTACTCCTTTTTGGGAAGAACAGTCAGAGAGTGGAATGAACAGCTGTAACTGAGGATTCCTTTGTATTCCAAAGTTATAAATAAATAAATACAATACGAAATGTGAATTCAAGTTTGATGTTTATTCACGAATAGAAATCACAATTTTGCAAGCCACAACATATCGAGTCCGTAGATACTTCTCACTTATATTGGCTGCTAACCAAGTATCATTAGAAAAAATGTAAAATATGTATTTATTCTCACAACTAATTATCTTCCTGCATATCCTTTCAGAGGTTACGATGTCAAAGGAAGGAGCCATGTCGACTATTTACGGTTAGAAAGCGGCAAGAGCTGTTGGACGAAGTGAACACGAACACACTGTGTCAGTGTCCGCATGCATACCGGTGTCCGAGGCATCATACCGATCCAGGCGTCATCCAAGGAAAAAGTTATACCGAAGAGGCGATCAAAACGTATAGTGGTTACTGTGCACCCATTTCGACAAGACTTCAGTGAATTATTGCGTGATTACGATAAAAAAAAAACATTCCTCAAAAGTCGTGAGATTATAAAACTGTCGTAGAAAGCGTGTGACTCTCTTCCGTTCGAAATGAGTTTTGTTTTGATATTGTTTAGTAATGAATTTTACCTTGTAAGATTTTGTTATGTTTGGTGGCTATAGTTTTGACATAATTTATCTAAAAAAAAAAAGTTGTCGACTTTTATTTTTGGCGACACTAAAATGAATCACTACAAACTAAGATTAATAATTTTATATACAAGCCTTTAGTGAAGAATATTGGTTAAATCATTGAACTGATTTTGCAATTTCAAAATAATATATATATATATATATATATATATATATATATATATACATTATATTTTTAAAATAACGTCATAGATAAAATCATTTGATTCATATATCACCCCACTCATTACAAAACGCAACAGAATATATTGCGTGCTCCTAGTCGATAGGGTTACATGTAGAGAGAGATGTTGACATTATGAAATAAGTTATACTAATTATGATCACCTGTATGACGAAGCTACCAAGAAGATGATTGAACTCGAGTACCTGATTGTTGTCATAATAAGTAGCCTACATTTTTTAAATGATTTATATATCATTATTGTATAAGAAAATGTGTATATTATTGTGTTTGTACCCTGAATATCTTGTACATATATTTTATATCAATTTAACATTTTAAAATATTGTTGTTTCTTTTTTAGTGTACATTACTGTTGGTACCGATACAAGGTTCCAATTTGAATAGGATGTTTAGATATTTAGTTTTTATTTTGTGTACAAAGTTGGAAGTTATTTAATGCAATTATATTTAAAACTATAATACAACGAAACAAATATTTTAATAAGTTTAAAACAGAATGAAAAATCACTTTTAATTAACCGACATAAACATATCCATCCAGGAATCCTGCAGATATAGGCCTACCCCAACCTAAACCCAAACTTGACACCTAATCGCATACGTTCCTCGTCAAGGATCATTTATGGCCCGTGTGGTTGAGATCTACACGCTCCAACGCGCAATGACGTATGCACGATGACGTCATTTTGCAAAATATTATAAATTAATTTACAATTACTAAAAATCACGATTCGTAATATATTTTAGGATACTATTATCTTTCATTATATCAAGTGTTGTCGCTTAATCGATAAAACATTAGAATCTTTTCTGCTTAATGACAATTGGTCTGCAACCAAGATCCGGAAAATATATTTTCAGTCCCGATAAGACATTCACATTGTGACTGTGTAAATATTTTCAAGTGTTATAATTTAAAAATTATCTCAATTATTGGATATTCAGTACTAGTCAGATTCTCAGTACCATGAGGCTATTCAATATTGTTTCGATTATAGGTCTGAATGAAAATATTTTAAAATTTCAATAAGGAAATAGGCAGTACCAAATATTGAAAGAAATTACTGTGAATAAAAGATGATATAGCAAGTAAGTTCATCTCTTCTCAAGTGTAATGCCGACTTGAAAACAGATAATTAAATGACACTGCAATGATTCTAATGAACTGCTGTGCTCTTGTTCGCGAAGTCGCGATCCGGTCGAAATGTACGGACAACTGGCGAGTGGGATGGTGAGGGGGGAGGGAGGGGGGCACATTCTCGACTATTCTCGACCGTCGACTGTCGAGCGCTACGTACAGATTACAGAAAACAGCCTCCAGCGCGGAAGTGGCTTGTCCGGCACAACTTTTAACAAACGACATTCATGTTGAATGGAGCAAGTCTCAAGTGAAGGTGAGTTTCCATGGTGCGTTCGACGCTTCCGACAAAATCCTATTTTAGCACGTTTTGCTGCACATGGGTCACAAGGTGAAGCTGATTTTGGAATAATTTCGACAACTTGAATAGTTTCTTTGTCAACAACAATCACCAAATGTTTATTACTACTTATAGTGACCCATATAATTATATAAAAACGAACGGAAACTGTCGTTAAAAAATCTGCGTTTTTTTTTACGAATTTTGATAGTTTCTCACTTCAAAACATCGAACTTTGGAATTAAAAATGGTAAACATAAAATAAAAGTATAGTCACGTTTTCTTTTGTACGGTTGCGGTCACATTAAGTGGTCGATCAACCTGCATTAAAATGCAACATGAATAAAATATCGTGATATTGAACGCATTGAAACTAGAAGAAAGAACTATACGCACTCCACGCATAGTCGATTGAGAAAAACGCGATTAATTATGTGAGTATATTTCACTTGAAGTTTAAAATTCATTTTCACCGGGTTCAACCGTAGGGTAAACGCAAAAGTTTCTCGTGAAAAATCAGTTTAGTCCAATCCTAGAAAATACGATAACCCGAGACACGAAATATTCACGAAAAACTTATAGATTTCACCTACGAGAATATCAAATCTTGAATTTTAATTACAATAATTTAGATTCGCTCAGTAAAAAATAATATTTGAGCAAAATCAAGTTGATCTTTTCGCAGTTTTGGCTAAAAACAGGACTTAACTTCAAATGCTATAAAATTTATTACTTCTTGAGCGTACTAAACGTCAATTAAAATCGCCTGCGCCAGGAAGCGTTCAACACGACAGTGCGTTGCTTCAAACGCGTATATGAAAACGACCTATTTTAATAATATCGTATTTCACACTTCCTGTGCCACAGGTAGATTCTCTCTCTCTCTCTCTCTCTCTCTCTCTCTCTCTCTCTCTCTCTCTCTCTCTCTCTCTCTAGCCCTGCTTTAATCTCTTCCCATCTCTCTTTAGCTGATGGTAATCCCGTATGTCCACTCACTGGTTTCAATGTTGTTTTTCATATATATATATATATATATATTCTACTGAACTAATTATCATTATCGGCGCCACATATAGCGGAGCTCTACATATATATAATTTTTTCCATATCAGAAACGACGAGACCAGTTGGAATAAAATATAGTCGACACACACAGGTTGTAACTACCGTACACAAGAGGGTTTTTCTCTTCATTTTGTCAGACTGTGATGTTGTTCATAAAAAGCAGAATGAATTGGACGGATGCTGAATCAGCAAGAAAGTATCGTTTGAGCATAGGGCATTCACTTTACAGAGAGACGAACAAATTCAGTATTGTTTTAAAAACCAAAACTAATAGTTTGATAATTTGAGACACAGGTAAATGAATTAAGGGGGTGCGTGCACGGTGCTTACAAATGTATCGTTACAATTTTTTTCTATATTCATAAACCAGTGTAGTTGAATGAAAAGTTCACATCTCCAAGATAATTTCATGATCTGTAATCGATATGATATTATATTTTCGTGAATTCAATCAGTTTTGAGATAATACGTCAATGAATTTTATCGCATTCGTTTTATTCATTGACGTATGTTAAAACTGATTGAATTCACTTAAATAGAATATCATATTAATTAATTAAAGAGCATGACATTATGTTGGAAATGTGAACTTGTCATTCAATTACACTGGTTTTTGAACATTGAAAAATAAAAATCGCTAAATTTCTCGATATAATTCCCCAGCACAAGAGCTACTCTCATTGGGGACTTTACATATTCATAAAAACATTTCCTGTACAACATTTAAAGAACAAATAAATTGAAATTGAAATTGATAAAATTGCAGAGATCAACATAATCCTCTTGAATCAACATGAAACCAGACTTAGCACGCCTCGAAGGATCAGGAAACCTTGACTAGGTGTGGGGGCGTGCGTAGCCCGTGATTTCCAGAGATGTCGTCGGGAGCAATGTATTTGCTCCCAAAAGGGTCATAACGGCGATAAGGTCCGGAGTGAGGGCCCAGACTAAGTTCGGACCGTGATCGGTCGAGTGGAATCCTTTTGGTGAGCGGAGTATATGGAGGGAGTAGGCTATACTCATAGCGTTGCGTTTTATTCTAATTTCTTGTAATTTTATTTTTCTCATCTTCACTTACTTCTCACTTTATTACTCGCTCTCTCAATATGCTCAAATCATCCCCAAGTGTTGGCAACTCGAGCGAAGTACACGGACATGAACACTAGCGAAAAATGATCGCTGTCGACGCCCCTTCAAACCGTAACGTTCACTACGCACTTGATAGTTCGATAAGGCTATTTGGAAATAGGCGTGTTGAAAGGTAGCGGAAAAAAACAGATAAAAATATCTCTTGGTCAAAATATCGTATGGATAAAGTATTCCTGGAAAAAATATCCCTATCATACGATATCCCCTGGGAATTCGAGCAAAAAATGGTTAGGTATAGGTGTAGTTGCCAGTAAATCCTTCGTTGTTTGTGGGTCTACCATATACAGGGGATTTTTTTCCGGAAATTTTTTTTCCGGGGATATTTTTTCCACCAGAAAATCCCGGGATATCATTTCGGAGGATTTTTTATTCCAGATGTTTCTCCACCAGAGGTGACGAAGGACATTCATCAGTGGTTCCTATTGAACAGCATTTCTGCATTCTTCAACACAAGTTTCGGGTTATAGGCTAAATCTCGTCAAATATTATACGGCAGTTACCCGAAGAATGAAAATGATGTTACCCGGCAATGTATGTGACCCGCCACACAGTTGTGAAACAGAAGTTGCCTGCAATAATACTACTGGTCTCCGAAAGATGGCGCTACAATAACCATTTACAAATATATTATACACTCGCATGACTTTCTACATCAATTTTGTAGTTATGCTAAAAATCAATTCAATTGAATTTAAATACAAACGAATTACAAAAAGTTGGTCAAATCTCAGTACATAGCTTGCTGGAGATCCAGAAACGGCGTTCAACACTAATTTCCAGTAAGTTCCACTGCATATGAATGAAAGATTGCAGATCCCTTATATGAATATTTATGATTTTACAAAAACAAAAAGTTGTTTTTGGTCACAATAACTTATTGGTGAGTGATTTTATTTACATTTTTATCTCGATTTTTTCATACACAACCAATTTATGACACAATTCGAATAACGATTATAATAATAATACTATTTTCATTGTTATATGATCCTTTTCACATATTTTTCCATGTAAATATAGTTACATGTGTATAGTTTATGTTAGAGTGTACAGACATTTCAAATTGTCAAAGATATTCAAGTAAATCTATAAAAAATTCATAAGTAAAATATGTGACGATTTCTATACAAAAAAATACTTTGATAATAGTGATACAAAAAAAAATTAAAAATGAGTAGTAGAATAAATCCGAAATGGGATTTTGAAGTTGATATTTTGTTTTGGAGAGCAAAGGTCGGTATACTGCAAGTGTATGTATAAATGAGATAACTCAAATGAAAAGAAAACTTGAGAAGTTGTTCTGACTTTCATTATGAATTTATAATTACTAGATAATGATCAAATGCCTCTGATGTAAAACTTGAATAAATATTCAAATATACCCATGTATGCCTATATATTTATGCTACGAAACAAATACAATAAATGTGATAAAAAGTTGAGTAGAATCGCTTTGAGTACTTGACTTGGACTTGAATTCACAGCCTTATCACAACTCACATCTTATTGCTATAAAAACACATATTCCATCACTTTGCTATGTAAGATCAAATATATTTTCATTCGAATCTTTCGATACTTTGAAAATCATAACGAAACAACGTAAACCAAGGAAGCCTTAAATCTTGTAACACAGTTCCCTAGATGAAATATATGCCTAATATGCCTATATGCATCGATTTAGACAATTCATGTTCTGTCACATTTCACATTTCATATTTCAAAATTTAATGAATTGGAAGAAGATATCAAGAATATAACGAAGATTGGTGATTTAAGAAGAGAGCTAAGAAAAAAATAAAGTATAATTTTATCGAGTATGTTTGATTGTAATTTCATTAGGTATAGTAACCATTACCACCTGTTCTATGAACAATCTGTAATGAATAAATAAAATATGTTGTTGAAATATATCATCAAAGCTATACAGACAATTTTTAATTACTATTGTGTTATTATTATTCATTCCCACGAAAACTACACAGACATCAATTGAGTAGTTTTTTGGCACTGCATTAATCGTAATCAGCACGAAAACTACTTTTGATGCCAATAATTCTCATTCAGGAAATTGACTGATATGATAGTCGCAAGTAATCACAAAATAAATATATAGAGAAACAATATATGTATAGAGGTTATGTTCAGCCTATTGTTACTCATCCAAACGAACTACATTTACTCTGTTAAAGTATACGCAAATAAAAAGGAAATTAAAAAACATATCTACAGTTAGTTGATTCGTACCAAACGGTATAAAATCATGTTAACTTCCAAGACTAGTAGCAAATTGAATCATGTTTTTGGTTGAACGTGTTGTAGACTACAATAAAAACGTTAAATGAATGTTGGCTTATTTATACTGCATTCTTAAAAATGAAAAAAAGACAATTCATCAACACAGCTGAAGTAGTCTAGCTTCTATATTCATTGTGTAGAGAATAGCTCGGTTTAAATAATAATAAATAATAAAAAAATATATATACATAACATTTGGATGGAAGATGTGCAGGTTACCATAGTGTATGAGTAATATAATAAAAAATAATGAAAAATAATAAAATAATTAAATAATAAATAATTAAATAATTAAAATATAATTAAATAATTAAATAATAAAAAAAAATATATACATAACATTTGGATGGAAGATGTGCAGGTTACCATAGTGTATGAGTGTACACAGGTATTTCATGTTTTAATAAACTTAAGTGGTTCAATATTTGTTTCAATAAAATATCTTTCCAATGAAAAGGTTTCATTTATGCCTCGTACGGCTTTAGCGTTTGTGCATGGCGTCTAAATATGAAACTTTCATGAGTTTGATCTTTCACAGCTTTGAATTCTACACAAAAATAAGTTTCAGCAATTATATCATTATTTAAAAATACAGTCGGATTGATCTGTCTGAAATTATAATTACTCGACACGAGGAGGCGCGGATATGAAAACGATAATTTGAAAATGATTCAGATTTTGATTAAACAAAATTACACGGTATTTAAATCGCAATTCAAACCCTTGATTTATTCCAGTAGCTCGATTGCAGAACTCAACAGAAGCGATAAAAATCCAATTGTTGGTAAGAAAACTACATATATTAATTACTATATATAGGCCTACTAAGTGGATTATGACGAGGATCAAGTAAGCTATTGAGCAGAAAATGAACTTTATTCACAGATTCAAGCAGACAGATTGATGGTAGAACATGATAGTTGCATTAAAGATTAATGATGGGACACAAAAAAAATATTTTCAAATGGAAAAACATTTTTTATACTTCGAAGAATCTACCAGATGCTGCAAGATTAGAGAATGAAACCAGTCACACTTCGATAATTTTGTTTCGAAAAAACTATCGAATCGATTTATACAAAAACATTAATAAACATTGCTTAACAATATTATTTATAGGGCCTATATCCGTGATGATCAATCAGGGAAGAGAAAATGAGCATTCTTTAATTCTAGAATATTTTCAAAAGAAATAAAATAACCAGGAACTTATAACCCACACAATTGATCGATAAAAAACTAGGAGTAATATATATATATATATATATATATATATATATATATATATATATGGGAAAATATAAATGAAATTACTAAAATTATGACGAGTGAAATTGAAAAGTGAAATTGAACTCAATTAGGAAAACTTCGTCCGGGTCTAATAACTATTGATTTGGATTGTAATGCAAATGTCGAATACATTGAAATACGAATTGTTCTATCATTCTATATATCACTTTCAATATGAATATATCTGGACTAGAACTGATATATTTGCACTGTTCTAAGAATAGGTGTTAGATAAATAGGACCGCACTCGTTAACCTAGAATTAATAAGTGGCTCACACGTCTCGCAAAAGAATGGAAATCTTTTGGATAACAATTACTTGTCTCTAAAACACATACTTCAGAGGTCAATTAAGTTTCCGCCAAACTTGTGAATCTTGAGATAAATATTTCAAATATACTTAAAATATGTCTTGCCACAACGTGATGCTAACCTAGTGTTCCTAATGTTAATTAAAAAATTCCCATGCTTATTATCATGACGTAAGAATGAGTATCGTGCAAGGAAATGTTTCCCAAAAAAAGTAGACATGTAAGTTATACAATTGCCTATTCGTGAGATATTTTAATGTGTAATTATATAGGTCTATAGGTCGGCCTATCAGTCTATTTGTAGACATTGGAAATTAGGGTTGTTCGTCTATGTAAAAACTTACATCGATTATTGTCCACATCTCAACGATAGTTAATCGTAATATATCGATCACTTACTCCTATTCCATAATCGTATCGAGTGCCCAATTGTTCACTATTTATTTATTATTGTTTTTATACAGTCTTAATACACTGTAGGCCTACACACATCGTAATACATCGTACTACATTGGAATTTTCAAAGTGTGATTTGGTTGTTTGTTATGACCAGTTGAAGACGAAGATAGTTTCGCGCCATTGTCATACAAAAAGAAGGAGAGTTTTGAAACGATAAAAAGGCCGCTTCGATAATCGACATTGATCATATCGATTATCGTATCGTAGGTATCGAATCGGTTACAGTATCGTTCGAAAAAATATCGAACGTAATCGATTTACCGATTGATGTTCACAAGCACACTAAAAAAAGTTCTACGTTTCCGTGTTCAGGATTCGAGTAAAATGATCGCATGCATCCTCGAGGAATGTGAGTGGACCAGATTGAAGTAAATCAATAATGTTCACTTGATGTTTCAGTACCTTGGAGCTATATTAGTAATGGGTACAGCCGCTCATTGACGTGAATGCTCAACAATGTATACATACATATGGATATGGCACAGATTTTCAATATACGCAGTCGCGTGTAGCGTTGTCAACAGCATAGTCTTTAGGCAGTGAGAAAATAAAAATATATGAAACATTTTCGAATTGTTTCTCAGCCACATATGGATGAATCAAGACTCAATAACATAGGGTAAATTCACTATAAATTAATTAGGTTTTTCCGGGGGGAGACCGTCATTAGGTTGACCGACAGTATGTTCTATCAATAATTCTCATGAATCAGACTGCATTGTCCGCATCAGTTTAGTTAATTTCTGGAAGTACATAAAATGAGAAAAGTTGTACTATAGTGGCTTTCTTCGTGTATATACGCACCTTTTACAACATTTCGTGTCTACAGATTCCTAGTTTTCCTATGGTAAAAGTCGACTTCTTATTTGACATAGAAAACAACTATAGCAATTTAGTTTGAAATATCCTACATAGAAGACCTCCGATTTGAATATTTGAAAAAAACGTTTCAAGCAGAGTGTTTTTTCATTGCACAATTTTTGAATGAAGTGATGAAATGAATAGAACGAATAAATAGAATAATTAAAATAAATATACATTTATCCACAAATACGTAGACCAAATACGATACCAGAATATCTCCAAGTTGATTACTTGCTAAAACCATTATCATTCTCGGGGTAAGAAACATAACATTTTGAAAAGGTTCATAGGATTAATGCAGTGAAAAATCCCCCCAAAATATGACTCAATACTTTATATTATGTAACAATCAGTGAAAATGTTTAGAAAAAGTTTTGAAAAATCCAAATTCTAAAACCTGTGGTAGCAAAATTGCCAATACACCCTAGTTCGTAAGAATTGCCAAGGCAAAAGATTAGGTCTATATGAGGCATGTTAGGCATATCATGTTAGTATTTCGATAAATAATAAATTTAATAGAATCCGAAACGTTGCAAATTTGACTTTAGTGAGAAGGTCCATAAAAAAGTGACTACAGTGAAAACAGAACCAGCTACGAGGCGTAAAATTATAACTGGGGATTTGTGTGTGTAATAAGAACGATCAATTAATTAGTATACCTTCTTGTACACTCGTTTAGTGAATTGTTTACTTTGGGTAGAAGTAGATCTTAATGACCATATAACAGGCAACAGTTGTTTGCTGAATATACAGTGTTTTTTAACGAAAGAGAAATATAGAGAGTGTATATATATACATATGCAAGTGAATATAGTGAAAGCAATTCCGATCAAAGTTTCCATATGATACATATAAATTATATTGTACATTGTATATAATAAACGAATCGCACTTTTATTTGCATTATAATGGCATTGTTATTTCACTGCATACATGCAAAGATCGATGCTCAAGATCAAATTGTAATTAATAAAGAAATCGTATTTCCATGGCATGGTTTCACGAATGTTTTACACAGATATTGAGTTCAACAAAGAAATAAAAAGAATGACATATATGTTAATTTGAGGTACGATGTAGGGCCACGCACCATATGAGAAGTGAGCTGCAATCCAATGAATAACTCTCGATGGTTTATAGGTATGAATATTTGGTGAAAGAATCACTACGAAATTCTTGGAAATTTTCATAATCTCGTCAGACAATCTAGATAATACTCATCCCTTAATTATAACTTATTACTAAAATTTTTACAATTTCTTAAATTGGCTATATTAAATCCAGCTATTTCTTTGGGGTGGTAAGTTCGCCCTTGTGGTGTACCGTCCAAATGATCTTCAACTTTCATCCTCAGCTTTTATTGAGAAACAATGGCTCTAGTCAAAGTTTTCGATGTTGATTGTGAAAAAATTAGAATAATATATAACAAAAGATAGGCCATAATAAATTATTACGGAATAATATAATAAAGAGCTTATATATTATACACATATATATATATTATATATATATATATATATATATATATATATATATATATATATATATATATATATATATATATATATATATATATATATATATATATATATATATTAAAATACACACATATAATATATCTAATCAGTACACAAAAGGTACTCAAATTTTTGATGATCACAGGAGTCTGTTTTCAAAACGTTATGTTCATTTCCCCAAGAATGATGATAATTTTAGCTAGAAATCAACTTGGAGATATTTTGGTTTTGCATTTGGTTTACTGTGATGATAAATTTATAGTTAATTTTATTCATTCATTCTATTCATTTTATAGGTTCATTTAGAGAATGTTCAATGAAAAAACAAAACTCTTGTTCGTTTGCTTTGTTGAATATTTCGAGTTGAGACAAAATTATACGACCTTTGCAGCTCGATGATCTGTGTTTGAACTTGAAAATTAGTTCGGTGAAAAACATGGTAATTTAAATTTCAATATCCTGGAATATATAAATGTGGAGGGAAACTACTGATGAGATATGACGAAGGAGGGACCCATTTTCAATCAAAATAAAGAAAACCAGTTATTATGGATACACTATGGTGAATATTCAATGGATTTATTGATCAAACTATAGGGGCCTATTCAGTAAATCTTGTACCAGGATTTCACGTTTAGTGAGAGTGTTACCCAATTACATTTTGTCAAAATACCAATGTTCAATTGCATTTTACAAGAGTAAAATAATAACAGTAACATTAATAATAATAAAAATGATGATAATAATAATAAAATATGCCTACACTCTAATTTTTGTAATAATCATTGATCACATTTGATATTGGACAAGTCATTCTAGTCATATCAACAATAAAGTAAGTGCACACACACACAAACACAAAAAGCACGATCTC
Source organism: Brachyptera putata (assembly GCA_907164805.1). NCBI lineage: Eukaryota > Metazoa > Arthropoda > Insecta > Plecoptera > Taeniopterygidae > Brachyptera > Brachyptera putata. Next base: position 10,143,494 of record OU015468.1, on the reverse strand, counting down.
TCGTGAAACTAACTGCATGAAACATATTCAACACGCAAGTGTAGGTCAGTACAGTCGCCACGCGGAGTACATGCAAGTGATACTGTGCTGGTACCAACAGAAACAGAATCACAATGTCAAATAATAATTACCATATTATTATATTTATTAGGTGTGTGTGTGTTTTGTCAATTGTGACGGCATCATTATTGTGAATTGAATCGGAACAAAGCATCACACTGCCCTACTTCCCCAAATCACATATTATTCAAAGTTGGGTTTACGGAGAGACTTTGGTAGAAAGATATTTCGACCTGATAAATCTGTAAAATTAACGCATGAATGGACGTGTTTGTTACGTAGTGCGTTACACCACGGCAAGCAACCGATTTAACACCACGTAATAAAATATATAAAAGTATCGATAAAAAATACACAAACTATTTTGTGGTGGCAAGACAATGCGATACTGGCGTTGTATTTCGGTATTGACTTATGTTCGAATATTTCTCCAAAAAGAGAACTGAACTTTGACTCGGTCATAATGCGGTCTCTCTAAAAAAAAGCTGAAGGTTTTGGAGCGTAAAATATCAAGAGATCAGTCTGTGACATCACGTATATTTCGAGTATGATTCAAAAAATGACAAGAGGAATCTGATGAAAAAAATATCGATGAGCTTCGAATCATTTTATATTGTGAAATCAATCATTAATAACATTTTATAAAACGATAAGAAATATTGAAAAACACGTTTGAATTAAAATGATGAAATAATTAAGACAATAATTGGTAAAACAATAATCGTCAATATTACAACTTGATATTTAATTTGACACAATACAATCGTATTAATTTTCGATTATTTACTATAAAAACTAGATATAAACTATAGGCCTACCCTAGCACAGAAAGCACAATATACACAATATGTATCTGAGTGAAACATATATTACTGAATTGGTTGTATTCCTTCAGCAGTACAGTTGCACAGATAATTAAAACGCTAATTATATTTCTATCCGATATGAATTTATAATGCGTTCCGCTATAAGCGAACCAGTGACGGACTTACAATAAATCAAGTAGTTTTTGCACGTATATTGTCGGTGTCAGTTAAGATACACGTCGACATGCAAGGCTTACATTTATTAAGCTAACTGTATGTTATTTAGTTGATTTCCAGATTTATATATATAAGTTATATATATATATATAATACATATACAGATCTACTTGTAGATTTAGTTCTACAGTGTAGAATTCTATGGTAGGCCTACGATACCGTATATTTATTAATACGACTAAGCTAGCACGAAATCAATATTTTTTCCCACACCGTCATATAAAACTATTTTATCGTAACATTTTTCCTGAAATAAAATATGATTTTCATCGCCAATAAAAGAAGAGGAATGTAGGTTACTGGTATGTTCTACATCACTACACAATGTGGTAGAAATATTGAAGACATTTTTTTCACGTATATACTCCGTTTGACAAAATAACTGCATGCCATGATAAATGATCCGACTTGACATCAGGAATGGTGTTAATCAAATGTGTTTGTTTTTCTTACCGCTAAACAATTATTGAAAGGGTTTACACACACAGCAAGAGACAATGACGTTGTCAAAGTTGATTTAAAAACTGAAACAATGTCAATATGTATTTATACAGCCCGTGCGTGTGTTCGCAATTTAGAATTGAGTAAAGTTGAAACCGTTCACGGAAACGCTTGTAAAAATTGAACTGCAATGGTAATTTCTCTGAAGGGAAATCAATTTCTTGACACGATAATTTAAATTTTGAGAACGGAAATCGCGATTGATGTTTGCATGCATTCACGGAAGAACAATGACATCTACCAACATAACAAACACAAAACTCACCGTCATATTCGTAGAGCTGTGGTATTTTGATTGCCACTAATTTTTCAGGACGAGATTTAAGAAATAAGAAACACAAGTAGGGTCTATAGCAGGGATCGGCAACCTTTGAATGCCTGGGTGCCAAAATACAAATTTGATTAATTCTCAAAAGCATTGCGTGCCACCCCATTCCTCAACACCATATTTTGTGTTAAATCATTTTAATGTTTTAGTATCAAGATTATAGATTCAAGGTAGTGGTGAAGAGTGAGCAGAAACATTTTTTCAGTTTTCTAGTTGTTTGCGAGAAACTTTTTTTATCTTAATTATTTGTAAACAATGATTATTGATTATCTTTGCGTACCCCAAAATAATGCGTATTCCTGGTTCATACTAGTACTAGTGGCTTCCCTAGTCTTGCTAACGTTCACTCAGTTTGTTAATGTCAAGGGTCTTGTTAAAAAAAAAACAGGGGTCTTTTTGGTAGTAGCGTACAAAGGGAATGATAAGGGAATCCATTTAGTTACTGTAAACGTTAATTTCGACTTCATTTTATAATTTATAATAGGCCTACTAGTCATATATTTCATGAAGATGAATTAAAATATTAAATTTTTAAATTATTTCTGCAAACCCCGCGTGCCAGACAAAAATCCTCCGCGTGCTTATAGGGTTACACCGGCCCCTGGTCTATAGTCTATGCCTTAGAAAGCAATAAATGTATAAGATAATAAGTGAGTTAATCTGAAATTACAGAAGTGATTACATTCATTTAGTTAGTAGAAGACCCTCTTTTTTTCGTGGATACAGGCTTCTTACAACGATAGTCACTAATGATTGGTTGCGAAGTCGCAAATAATTTAATTCTAGCCGATTAACGTTTTAACCTATAGGCGTATTCAACTGTATGTTCATCATTTAGGCCTACTTGAAAGTCAAATATAAGATTCATAAAATGCTATGGTTTAAATTGTTGCAAGAATAATGGAGAAAGTCTAGATTGCTAGATGAGCGAAATAGATTTAATTCCATATACTGGGGAATGATCGTTCTGCCTTTGTGATTTTGTGCCTTGATTTTTTCGCATGTCAAAGGTTTGCGTTAGCACCATGCACTTTGCATCAAGCAGCTTGGAACGCCCAGATGCTTGTATCGACAAAAGCAGGTACACGTGCGGTTAGATATAATGGTTTAATCCGAAATTAAAATTATTATTCGAATAGAATCTACGCCCATTCAACTGCTAATCATTTCAGTCTATGTTTGGAGTGCGTATGCACATCATCTTCTATAATTTCAGTGCATATAATGGAGCTGTACATAAATGATATAACACAATTTTAGGGTATATCACATATCACAAACCCCCTTCCCCCTTGTCCGAGAAGGTCACAGAGATGATGACCCCCTTTTGAAGACGTAACAATCCAGTTAATATTCACCCCCCATTAAAATTCTATATGCTAATTTGAAAAACTGGGATATCAGTGATATAGTTTTATTGAGATATTGAAAGATTTTTTTTTTGTTTCCTCGCAAAGATTGTATTCTTGTATTAGTCTATAAATATAATTTTCGTATCAATGTGAATGTGTTTGTATGGAAAAAAGGTACAAATCGCGAGGTTTATGGATAACATATAAAAAAAAACTTTGCTCTAAAACTTTGTTCTACGCCAAAGCAATTCACATGTGAGATATCCAATGCAATAAACTTGACAGAACTAACCTCTTAACACTCATAGTTAGTTTAGGCATCGGTCGAAGAAGTTCAATTACAAAGATGAAAACAATTAACAGCCATCTACACCATGCATTAAAATACAATTTCAAACAAATTATGTGGTGCCAACTGATTTTTCTGAAAATTGAAAAAATGAATACAATGTAGTGTAAACGAGAATGTCACATAGTGTAGATATCCTCCCTCCCCCCTTGTTCCACGTTGTCACATGTTCGATGATCCCTCCCCCAGGAATTGTGAACGTCATTCATGAACAGTCCCACATCAGATAATTTTCTTCAGGACGCATTTTAGTGTCGCTTGTGATCGACCACTTCATGTGACCGCAATCATACAAGATACCTTAACAATCCAGCCTAGAACCAATATGACAAAGACTTTACCGTTATAAGAATTTTCAATTGGGAAAGATATAATATAGATATTGGGAAAGAGCATATACAACTTTATTGCCTCTAAGAGAATCAATTGCCGTACTGCGGAATCACTTATACGTCCCACATTATCTCCTTTAATTTCTAATTCTCACTTTAGTGTTATGTATTTATATCCGCGTATGTACATTTGTTACACTAGCTCACCCTATTAGTTACTTTGGAATTATATATATATATATATATTTCTTAGTTCTCCATTCTTTATTATCAAAAAAAGTTATTTCAAAATAATGTCTCTATATTATATTTATTACAATCAATTCTCTCATTTACTTACAATAATCTAATCGCTTTTATACATTTTTTTACTGTGACCAAGTAGCAATCGTTTTGGCGGATGTGTTTTTAATAAACTTTTTTCCACAGTTAATATATGTGATATTTTTGAGATATAATTTTTCAGGGCGGGTTTTATGATAAGTAACGTAAACGGTAAATGCATCACCAAAAGAGTTAAATCCTGAAAGTTGATGTATGGTGCTCAACATCCCCACTAAATACTATAGGTTCTATGGGGTACGAATGAGCAGATGATAATGAAACGAAGTGATTGAATGTGGAAGGACGTTAACCCATGCCTCAAGAGATTTAAACCCAGGGCCGATCCAACTATATAGTTGACTACCACACCAGATATTGTTATTAACAAGGAGTTTACAATTATTTTACTCAGTAGACAACGGTTATCTTCCGTGGATACAACCCATTTCGGTGTAGAGGACAAAATATTTCGCCGTTGAAATAGTTTCTCATAACCTTCGAAAGCACCATCTCCATGCAGTTACAGGTCTAATGACTGACATGATCACAATAAAAACGTGATTGTCGCATTTGAAGGCAAACGTTCTCATCAGGGTGATTTAGAAGGTGTTAAATGAGCATAACTCATTTGTCGTCAAGGCCAATCACATGATATACAAAAATAAGTAGAATACTACTTTCTAGAAATGAATTTATTTCGAATCATGAAAAGTGAAACTCCAAAAATAAAATACATGTATTTTATTTTTTGAGTTCCATCATATAATAATTTCTCACATTATCTCAGTGTACACAGGCAAATCAGTGCACCGGCAAAACTGATATATTATCAAGTCGACTCCCATGCGCTCATAGGTAAATATCACGCCACTGTAATTTTTTTAATCAATCAACCAACAATCAATTAAATATCTCTTTTTGCATTAGTGGCCTTAATCCTTATACAGTTCGAGCTCATCTCGACAATCTTGATTTCATTCTACTTTTGTATATTTTATATATTATGTATATGTATGTATATATGTATATTATGTATATTTGCATTATTTTGTATATGACAGCTAGAAATACCACGTTAAAAAAAAATCGATCACGTTTCCAATCGGGAGGTAAAAAAATGGTTACGATTATGACATCGTAGAATTACGTTATTGGATTAACGAAATGAAGACTTAATGTGACTCTTAGAGAATTTCCCCCAAGGTATTGAATGTATTTGCTACGTGCAGTTCAAACGAAATGACTGGTGTAGTATATATATGAAAGATATCCTTCAGAGTTATACATAGACTACAATAGATCAGTTCAGTTTCTGAAAACAATAGGGTCGGCCATTTTTTAATTTATAAAATAATCACGTTTGATAATTTCATAATCTTGAACAATATTACGGAAACTATTTTAAAGAAGATATATAATCTAAAACAGAATGGAAACTCAATGTTGTTAGTTTTAAAACACAATGAACCACTTTAAAAAAGTGTGTAAATTATAGGTGACCACAGACCAATTTATAATAAATGAAACAAACGTTATAATTATCTCAAGAAATTATAAGATCAATTTCATGTACATTTATTTAAGATAACATATATCGCGTTTTCTTTTTTGGTTTCTTGATATTAACACTGACGAGAATGAAGCAGCTCAAGACGCCAAAGAAAAGAATCAAGTCAATGATCTCGTTGGGATTTGAGGCTCATTAAATGCAAATGGACAAATAAGTGGGATAGCGAGATAAACTTGAAGGAATAAACTGGCAACTACAAGGGATTCGAACCCTGGCATGCCTCAATTCGTGGTTCGAGGCGTGAGAAAATAATACTGACTCACATTCGAATTTGGCATACATTGCCAACAGCACGTTTCGTGAGCAGGAATGATTTTACCACCAATTACGATCTTTCATGTTTTAGGCTATATACAGCAAAATGTCACAAAACAAAAGATTTGAAAGTCGACCTCAAATATGAAATATCGATATCGAAGTTGAAAAATAATATCTTAAACACATATTTATATCTACAAAATAATTGAATTCGATTTGCGAATGGCCAGCTTCTTTCTCAGAGATCCGGAGTCCTAGTATTTTGGTGGAATGTGTTCCACCCCCTGACCCATCAATTTAGAATCTGGGATGGATGATTATTATTGAGTATCACCAAGTTCACTTATTTTCCATTTTTAGATTTAATTTAATTTTTTTTTGGGTGGTAAAATCACCGTTGTGATGTACCGTTTGAACGATCTTACTTTGACATCATTATAGCCTTGAGATCGGGTCGTTGTCATCACCCTTGAATTGGTTACCTTGTGCATATTGACTATTTAGTAGATAGTAGTATCGAACACTTCAACAGACTATTGAAAAACTGAGCCTTCAATTTGAGGAACAATGACTGTATGCCACACAAGTTTTCAATGTTGGTAATATAAAATAATTTTTGACTCATATTGAAATATAGGCTTATTACTTTTCAAAAATTAATATAGGGGGGAGGTCTATCAGGTTAATTCCAGTTTTTTTAGAAATATTTGCACTAATGATCATTTTAGTGGAAATATTCCGGGAAAAAAATCTACCAAAAAGATTAGTAATAATGTGTTTGATTTTTCTTTTTTTCAAACAAAGAATATGTCTCTTTTAAAATTTGAAAAACTTTTTCAATTAGGCTCTAGATCAAAAGTGCAAAACAGTTTCAAACTGAAAAAGTCTACGTAACTAGATAAATGAAAATCATGTTGATCAAACAAACAGTCCGACTAGGATGTGTACAAAAAAAACAGTGGAAGTGCCATACTAGTCCAAACGAGTTCCTCACTAACTCCAGCTCAACAACAACACAGAAAAATAATTTCATAAGTTTACTCCACAGGACCAGTAGTAATACAATATAGGACCAGTATAATAAAGGACATAGAGGGAGAAAATGAACGTCAAGTCATGTTTAATATATGTTCAATATTATGTTGATGAAACAGATTTTTTCAACGACCTCACCAACATCTAGGTTTTACGGGGGTACGAATGAGCAGGTGATTATGAAACTTCGAAGGACGGCTCACAAAACCCATGCCTTAAGAGGGATTCGAACCCATGCCCCACAGCGATTACAGTTTCTGAAGCGATGCCTCAGCTGACTGAGCTACCGAGGGCGGCAACATGTTCCATGAAAGTGAACCAACACGAAACTTCCATAACTTCCATAACTTTCCATAACTTCCATAACTACAGATACAGGTGTAAAGCAGATCATAATCGAGTTAAAATATATATAGACGATGTCGACAGTGATTCACACCTGGCAGACCGGGCAATTCCTACTCAATTATTGTACTCAGTGGTTAAACATAAGGTACCGGATGTCAATATACGTGAAACATGCTGGGCGTTGATGATTAGTAAGACATCAGAGTTAATTTCCACTTTCTTCCATCATACACTCAAGCTAAATCGAAAAAGTGACACAAAATTACTGTTTCCCCTTAGTAAAAGGCTTCGAAAGCAAAGTAAAAGTGTATAACTCATGTGAGCTATAATAGGCGTCAGCGAATTTGTTGTATATATATATATATATATATATATATATATATATATATATATATATATATATATATATATATATATTGTTCGATTCAAATTGTTCGATTTTTCACTAAATTTGAGCCAAATAGCAGCTTGGGATTACGTTTGCTGTAACTTCAGCAGTGAAATGAGACATTGTGTCTGATGCAGTTCCGATTCAAGAATGTATGGTCAATAAAGTTCAGCTCATATTTCCCCAATGCAGAATCATTGTCAAAATCACTTTTTGCCTCTACTTTTGGCAGACGTTAATTGGTTCTTGTCACGGAAAGAAATATATCCAAGATGCCAATTGAAAATAATACAGCGTCATGGAAAGGAAATATTGTTTTCTTGGGTATGCAAACCAATTAAAATTAGGAGTCTGTCATAAACTGAGACTGGCTCTTTTACGACGAAAAATATTTGACAAGACACCATAACCTATTCTCAGATGAAAACGTTTCCTCTCAATCAATTTAATTAATAAATTATAGTTCAAATATAAGTGTATATAACACATATTTGAGGAAGCGGAAAAGGCGTCATTTCCGCACGTCTCTATAACGGTCTGAGGCTTCGTATAGTGCATGATCAAGATTAAAACTGGCTCAGTGGCAGTTATCCTACCAATCAACCTGGAGGTTACTGATTAATGCTAATAAAGGAATACCGTATACTGACAGCCGTGTATTTTGTTCAAGCGAAATGATATGGATATAATAGAAGCATATACAAATGACATAACAAAGTATATTTAAAAAATATATATATATATATATATATATATATATATATATATATATATATATATATATATATATGTATATATATATATATATATATATATATATATATATATATATATATATATATAACTGAATCGTCATTCAGGCGACCGGGGTTCGATTCCCGCCGTGGTCGACTATACTGACAGTGGTTTTTCGTTGGTTACGTCTGTCGTTCAGGTCAATACTGGGATGGTTCTTTGACAACAGGCCACGATCGGCTTTTTCCCACTTATCAAAAAAAAACTAATAAAATTAGCTTTCATCTCATCTTTCTGTCTTAGATCATTCACCGATGCCAATAGAGCGTAGTCATCAGTACAGGACGTTGTTCAAACAAATTTAAAAAAAAATATATATATATATATATATATATATATATATATATATATATATATATATATATATATATATATATATATATATATATATATATATTTAATTTAAATTCAAAATCTAGCGTACAAGATATAATTTACAAGTATGAAACATTCGAAGCTACTTTTGACACGACTACGCGATACAACCGTCTCAAAAGTAACAAAATTATGACGAAACTGCTCGCTTTTTTTTCCACTTCGCTTCTACGCGAAATTCCTCTAAATACTGTTCCACGGTTCAACACGGCTAACACATCGTCAACGGCTATGCCTCTAGCTGTTAATCCCACCACTAATACGAACATATTCGTGTGAAAACATGTAACATGTATTATTTAATTGAATACATATAAAAAAAAACACAACGAAAAGCTTCTTCAACATTTTGCGGTATAGCTTCTGAATTGTGAACAGTTTAAAGGCGTCACACAAGTGTGACCAATGAAATGAAGCGAAACAATTGATTCTCTTGGATGGCTCCGAACGGCGCATTGAAAAAAGGGGAGCGCAAGTAAAGAAGACGACGACACCCGACGAGATAGAGAATTTACTAGAAATGTTGCGAAGTCAATCAGACGGCAACGGATGCGTATTTGGACTGGTTTGGAGATCACGGTTTAACAAGAAGGGTGCCGCTGAGGTACGTGCGGAGTGCACACGTCTTTTATTAAGACCTATTTTGACATTTTATTTCAATCATTTAGGATTTGAATTGTCACGTTTTAGCCACATGCAACTGTTTTGAAGAGGTACATTCCGATTTTCCTCAATGCACTTGAAAACTAGTGATTGTAGGTGTTTCAACCCGATTTTACAAGCGCTATGGGAATACGTTTAATTGACTCACACGACGGGTTAAATGAGGTTAACAACTGAAAGCTAATAATGTTGCACTGAATTAATTATAATACTATTTTAATTGTATGTTTTCTCGACTAATGTGTAACGTAAATACTTACATTTAGGACAAGTGGTTTCGATGTACTGAGTATATACCACGTAATTCGTAATGTGGCATTCAATCGTAGTTTAATCTAATTTACTTGTTTTTATGTAGTTGATACATTACACCGGTAAAATATGGTTAAGTGCAATATACCATCCGCAAGCTGATTGATGGACGGAGTCAGTCACCGCAATAGTAGAGTAAATATAAAACCAACCACCTTCTCGGAGTGATATCAAATAGAAGAGTAATTGAGAATTAGTCGCGCTATACAATTGCACGGTCAGTTATGTTGTGACTTATGATTTTGGTACATGAGAGATCTGCATAACTATAGACCGTTTCATCTAATGTCCCTACTTAGTCCACGATAGTTTTTTTTTAAATGTTCAACAAACATTTTGAACATAATTCTCAAAAAAAGTTTCAACACTAAATTCAACAAAAACGTAGAGAAACATTTTCAACAGAAAAAATGAATGCTGAAAAAAGATTCCGAAAGTGTACGAATTTTTTGATTTTTTTTGTAACTCAAGTGTAAAATGGAAAAAAAATGTGTGATAAATTGACTATCCTCAGCGAGTATGTGGGCATTTGTTTCTTACACGTTTCAAGAATAAAAAAATTAAATGTTATTGTTTTGAAATATATTATAATCACAACACATTATTGAGTGATTTACATACATGTAAGTAAATGTACAATGTTATACATGTACAAAGTCCAGCTTTCAGATTAGAATTTCAGTGGACAGTTTCCCAAGCCCAAATTAGTTCGATTTTGGTGACCAGTCGATCGAGTCATCATGTCTTATTGAAAATTTAGTTGACTCCAATCTTACTATTGTCAATATTTTATAATATTAATTGCCTATCCATTCGAACCAGTTTGACTTGTATATCACACACAGTATAACACTTCTCCACAGGGAATTAATCGCATGATTTTAAAATCACGTCTACTCCCACGCTTCGATCATTTGTTTATTGTCTATAATAGATTAGCGATACGATCGCGATCAAATTTGCATACCATAATAAGAACTACACGACCAAAATTTACCCGCGAAGAAATCTATTATCTATCATGTCATATGGCAGAAAGTACACTTTTAAACGATCTTTCACCGTAATTGCAGGTGTGAAGGAAGAGTGACAATTACAATACACGGTAAAACGATTATCACGAAGAGCAATTAATTAAGTCATGCATGCCTGTAAAAACATTATCTAGACGAAATGCATGTCATACTTAAAGGACACTTTCAATTGGTCCATTATTTCAAGAGCTCAATTCCTATTGGTTGGTTTCAAGCAAATGTAGGCCGAAGCGCCAGCTTGAATATTACACTGATGATGAAGACTGTGAAGAGAACGCAAATCTTTCTCGCACTACTGCTAGGTAAGGTACCTCAGTCGCAACGCCTAACTCGAGTTGGACAGTTCATCAGTTCAGGGGCATGCAACCAGATTGAAACAGAAGCAAAAGATTTGGAAACATAAATACAAAAAAAAAAACGGACAGTGAAGTAAATGAGCAAAGTGATCGAGCGGCAAAATAATTATCGTTCTCCATCACACATCGGTGGACGTCTCATTGTGAAAAAAATATACATTTTCCATCAGTTGGATTCAGTCGAATGTGCAACGGAGCTTTCGAAGCACGTCTTTCTACTCACGGCGAAGAAGACCCAGCCGCGAAACGTTACAGTCTACCGTGTATTGGTGGTCGAAGAGGAAGTGCAAGCGTACATGTGCATTGACCAGAAGCTGCTTATCGCTATCACCATCACATAAACGACAATCCGCATAGCCGACAGGGAAGTTCAGATATCTCGATAGTAAATATAGGTTATTATATAGGCCAAAATACACATCAATAGTATATATAAAAAAAGAATCGTGTGTTTTATGAAGCGAAGAAGTGGGGTTAAACATTATTTAGCGATTTCGAATAGTGTTTTATTGATACCTGTATTCAATTCAGCATAATAACGATTCTCAAGTCACGAAATACACAATCGTGTTACTTCTAGGTACACACAAACAACGATTATTTACCCGCCTATAAACCACGTTTATATATATATACATATATACAACAATATACTTATCCATTAGTCTAACGCCTAGTATAACAAAACAAAAACACGGTTACAGAATGAAATTGGCCTTTCTAATAACGTGTTTAGTGGTGATAGGACAGTACAGTGATGTGAGCGCCGACGAAGAACGATGGGGTCGAGCATCGAAGGTGTCGAATCAACAGGTCGTCATAGGGGGGCAAGTTAACAAAACCAAGTCGTCGACGCGACGCGTCAGTACCGCATTACCGACGGTACGTAACGTGACGCGGGGCACCACGACGAAACCGGCGAAAAGACGTAAGGGTGCCGTTACCGGTAGTAGTATTATACCGATTAGCGTGATAAAAACGGTGTCGACGTCGACGACGCCAATGACGACGCCGATGGTGGCGAGGACGACGACGAGTTTGCCGTCGACGATCGAGCTAGAGGAGAAAGCGAAGACGTATAAAGTAAATCGTCGACCGCGGCCAGAGGAGACTATTGAAAAGGCAAATAGAGTAAGTATTGAACATGGAAATATCTAAATATTAATATTGTCAAGGTGAACACATTTTTTAATTATTGACGAAAATTCAAGGGAAAGCGTCATTCATGACTAAAAACGAATTAATTGTATGCATATATATAGACCTATATCTAAATATATCATTAAAAAATGCGTGTGTGTACGTATAACCTTCAACAGTCGTGTCTTCAATATTCGTGTACGTATGGTAATAGCGCTATGGTCGTCACATAATGATTTATAGCGTCATTGCAGCCAATACATTGGTTGCAAGAAAACAAAATGCAGTAAATTGATTTATTCTGAGGAGTTTCATAATTTTGATATGACATCGTTTTGTGATTATTGTTTGATTAACGACCCCAACAAGAGCTAGGTAGTTTAGGGGTACGAATGATGATTATCGTAACCCAAAACTCGAACATGGACTTCAGTTTCCACGTCCAGTTTCAATACTTTGACTCACTCCGCCACACGGGAGTTGCTACTAGTCTTTCGTCTACGGTGATTGTTTCACTGGGCACACGGCAACCGTTAAACCGTCACTCCGGGTTCGACTCCCCTGCACATACTCAGTTCGCGTATATGTTAACTCAAGTGTTTCGCTATTTACCGCAAACATTTACGAACAAACAAATAAATCTGAACAAAAGAACGAGAACATAATATACTTGCTAAAATATACTCGAAAATATTTATAATTTCAGTTCTATATTCAGTAGGATTCTATCGTATTTATTCTAAATATGGCTACACTTATGTAAATTTGATTATATACGGTAATGAAACCATTCACAAAGAATTGTACAGTTTTATAACCTAACTAACCCTATAGCTCATTATCTTATCATAAGAACATAACGGTCGCGTTTATATTGTACATCATATACAATAAAAGGCAAATATCGAAATAATCATCTTGTCACCAAATGATTTCTGACGAGGTAACAAAACTAATCGTTAGATTGACAAAAAGAACGATTCAATTGTTTATTATTATTATTTACAGCCGTAGTTAAGATGAAAGGTAAGCAGCCTAGTGGAGCCATAGTTATAAACAGTAAAATTAGGATTATACACATAATAACATGATAGTTTTCTCGCGTTTCAGTTAGTTATATTACAAGATCGTATACGAACAGTTTGAAAGGCATTTTAATCAATATGAAAGGCATGTGGTATGGGTAATAAGATACAACCTTCATTCAAATATATGATTCAAATCAGGAGACTATTTGGGTCCAGATCGATCGTTTCTCTTATACAGTAGTAGCAGTTGCGATCGGGGTGTTCGACCCGCCAACCTTCATAGTAAGAAACTAAGATCAGTCGCTAACAGGACACTAAACCGCCATTTAGGAGTCCGGGATCGATTCTAGCCACGGTCGACAATCCTGACAGTCAATTTTCGCGGTTTCAATCCGTCGTGAAAGTGAATGCAGGGATGGTCCCACTGTTTAAGACACACCTGTTAAAAAACGACCATCTCATTCAACACTTATACCAACATCAACGCTTCGTCAAAGCCAATATAAATAAATATATATCAAGTTCAAGTACAGGAAAACGCCATAAATTACGTTGTATCTACGTTACCGTGAAAAGAGTAAAACTAATGATAAATATATACATATTTTTTTCCAGATCGATTCAATTTATGATTAAAAATTTAAAAATTGTAAATACGTTTTTCTGGAAAGTGGTTATTGACAATTTTCCTGAAAAAACTTCGATTTCTGATCAAGGGATGACCAATGACACGTGCAGAGTAGGCACACCAACTACAAGATTTTCCCAAATCGGTAAAATTAAAAACACGGAGGGTCACATATAGAAAACGGGAGCTTAACCCACAACAGATTGTTTTTTTCATGACTTGAGTTAGACTGGTATAAAACGGATTTTCCAGCAGAAGGATTCTACTCAAGTTCAACTTTTCTTACACGAAAAATAGTTACACCGACTTGGCTCATTAACTGTATATAAATAGCAAACTCAAGTTAAAAGTTTTTCTATTGAATTTAAAATAAAATGGAGTCACTTGAATAGATAACCGTTAAACAATATAAAAATGTCGTACAGTTATTAGTTTAACAGTTAGTTGCATCTTTGATGACATTTTACATCAGAACTCGGTGAAAGACTGACAGAAAAACTACTTTCGATAGTACTTATATTCAACAACTTTTCTTCATTAATGATTTCCTGAGTAAATAATCCGACTGACCGTACAAAATAAGAGAACGGATGATTGATAACAACAGCCCATGGAAGCCGATTTAGCGGGGTAATATTTTTTATGGTGATGACTTTTGAGCGGTATAAGATATCGAAATTCTAATACCTTCAAGACGGTGTGTATTTATCTCATGTCGCACAATTGTCAGGCGTATACGGTTAAAAATGTATTCATATCGCCGTATACGAGTGACAATGGGACGATTTGAGATGAATAGTTCCTACTTATACCGTCTAGAAGGTATTGAAAATATCTGTGTTTCCTTTTTGTTAGAAAAACATTAAATTGAAAAGGCCCTAATGAGCTGCTTGCTCATTTGAGAGTACGAATGTGTTTACCACCTAACTGTCCATGACTTTTGAATCATGGATGTTTTCAAAAACAATTATAAACATGCTCAAGAATTATATAACTCATAAATAGAGGTGTTCGTTTTAGGCAAGACGCAAAATCGTGAGAAGTTTTTTGAAAATATAGAATGGAGAATGTAAATATGTTTCTACATCTATCCAGCCGTTCTCATGTCATTCTCAAGCCAAAATATGCGAGAGCTATAAATACACGCCAATATAACAACACAAAACCGAATTCGTGTAAAGACTGCGAATTACTCGAAGAAAATGTTATGTAAAAAAATTGTATGTAGGCCTATAGCATTAATTTTCTACGAATTCAATATTTTTGTTCCATTATATTCAGATTCAAAGGATCGTTTTTTGTCACGTAACATGAAATGTAATTCAGGTTATCTTGAAGAAGCAACATATAACTAAAAAAAAAATGTTTCAATTTCTGGTAATATATCAATTTTCCTGTGATGTTGTGAAATGAATTCACGCGTAGTTTTTGTTTATTTTAGCCCACCACCAAACACCAAAATTTCAAAATTGGTACTACAAACTTCAATAAACTATTTCGAAGTACCTATATATACGTGTTATAGAATTAAAATAACGCAGATTGAATCAGATGCACAAGTTTTTTGTGAAAAATCAGTTCAATCCAAACCTACGACATAAAATAACATGTTCAAGTTCACGATCAACTTTTGCATCTGACCGTACAAAGTGTGCAGTAAACATACACCATAAGCGCACGATTGTCAATCAATCTAATTGATAAAAGATACTTTTATAACATCACGTGCACAAAAAACGAGAGACAATTTCATTTTCTACATCATTAAACACCATAGGCATCAAGGATAGCGTGATTTAAGACCGCGGGGTCATTGAATCATCAGCAATTCAAGTTTAATTACTTTCGCTCATAGAAAATATATTCAACAAAAATGGCATATTCTCAAAACATTCTTGTTGTAACAAATAGTACATTTTCTAAGCGAAACGTAAGTTGAATAATCTGTGGAACGGTTTTACTTTTATTTATGTATTTCAATACATTAATTGTGTAATGTTATATATTATATTATACAGAAATATAATTATTGAGTGAGAGAGAAAGAGAGAGAGAGAGAACATCTCATTTCTACCATCTTGATCCAATTAACTGTCGATATCCTAATTATTACTTTTTTGATTTTGAATATAATACTATTTGATTAGATTACAGTTAGCTAAATTTGTTAATAATATCAAAAAGTGACAAGATAAATCGTATTAGTATAGACATTTGGATGCTATGCGGAACGAAATGCAAAGCTAATGACATTTGAATGCGAAGCTGGATGGTGATTCCTTCGAGGAACTTGGACTGCTGAAGCCAGAACTAATGGAGATCGTCACGGCGAACTCGAAAGTCATTCCGATAGACGATATACTCAATCGATATAAACAGAAACCGTGAGAAAATACGAGACAAAATAAGAGCAATTACGTAGGCACATCGAACCCTCTTGTGTTCTTTATGGTTTTAGACTTTCTTATAGTGCATGAGTATTCGGTCGCAATATTGCATCTCTATATGAACCAAATAGAAATGACATGGTCTATAGTTATTTATTTATATTGGCTTTAATGACGCACTCTAGTCTCTACAGATGACTGAGATTTATTGGCGTTAGGGAATGAGGACTGAGATTTATTGGCGCCGGGGAACTATGACTGAGATGATGAAAGATGTATTGAAAGTTATTTTATTAGGTGTTTTTGGATAGGAAAGGAGTCGGTTGTGGCCTGTTGTTGAGGAACCATCCCAGTATGAACCTAAACGACAGAGGAAAACCATAAAAAACGTCTGTCAGGATCGTCGATCATGGCGGAAATCGACCCGATGACGGTTCAACGTGCTAGCCACTGATCCACCCATTTCTGGTTGATTTTTCAATAACTTCCTTTCATTCAGTATTACTTTCAGTTGATTCCTGAAAAAGTGCTTGTTTGATGAAAATGGGAATTGAAAACGGACACATTTAATTTATTTTAGATAACCCTTACTTTTTTGAAAACATTTTTCTGTAATCATATAACTGGATCATATAACTGGGTCAGCTTACAATCGCGAGTTACTCTGGGTTACAAAACAAAGAGCTAAAGAAGCACAGTTCAAGTTTGTGTGGCTAAAGCAGGGAAAGATTTTTACACGAAAAGACGAGAGTAAGAAAGCCATTAAAATTATTACGTTTGACGACGTCAAAAAGTATATTCTGTGAATTACCTTTTCGGCGATTATATTTCGTAACATTCATTCACTCATTTTCATTTTCTATCATACAATCTTGTTGTAGTAAATAATTTTGTATTATTTGTATGTCAAATCTTCTTGAAGATATAATTTGTTTTGATAATAATGTTCGCTCAGAGATCGATAATTTAGATCTTTGGTTTGAAAGCGTGGGTGGTTTTTCACTCTTGCATTTAAACATTAGGTCTATTAAAAAAAACTGGGATCAATTAATAATATCCTTACATAATCTGATAGGTAATTTCGATGTATTAATCTTAAGTGAAATTGCTGTGGCGGAAATTGGAGTCATTCATTGTTTTAATGGCTATAATTCATTTTCTTTAACACGTAAGAACAGAGGGGGTGGTGGAATTGTGATATTTGTCAAGGCTGATATAAACTTTGAAGTAACTAAGAATAGTTACACTGAGTTCGAAGGAATTGGTGGTGTACTTACAATAAATAATTGTACTTCTATTTTTTTATTAGCATTATACAGGCCGCCTTCTGGAAATAAACAAACTTTCATTCAGGAACTAGAAAATGAAATCAGTAATATTAGTTTTGAGAACGCCATTATAGTCGGCGATGTAAACATTGATTTACTATCGGAAGGGGATAACATTACTCAATCGTATGAAAATATTCTTGCTGTTACCGGTTTCTACAAAGCTATTATCGGTATTACTAGAGAAGAATTTTATGGTGAAAACTTGACTGTCTCATGTTTGGACCATATATTTGTGCGTAGTTCAGCGCATCATATTAATTCGGCCATTTACAGAACCAAAATTTCGGATCATTATTTAGTAGCAGTTGATTTGATTTTCAAGAATTCTGCAACCGAAACTTCAGATAAAAGTACAAAAAAATTGTGTATCAATGAAATCAAGTTGGAACGAAATTTAAAATCAATTGATTGGAAGGAATCCTTGAAAATCAGCAACTGCGTGGATTTGTATAATTACATTGAAAATACTTTTACCAATTGTTACAAAACTTCTTCGTATTTACGTGATGAGCCATCACAACCAGCTAAAAGAGTAAACAAGGGATGGATGAACGCAGAACTTTCACAATTAATTCGAGATAGAGATAAAATATTCCGTAGGTGGCGTGACTGTACAAATCATTCGAAAACATATTTCCGTCATGAATATAATAAGTATCGGAATAAAGTAAATATAGAAATAAATAAATCTAAAAACAGTTATTACAGAAACGAAATCGCGAAAGCAAAAAATAGCATTAAAAATACTTGGCAGTCAATTAACGAAATTAGAGGAAAAAGTAAAAAATTATCGGTTGATGAAATAATTAAAAAACATTTAGGAAAGAAATATACCGATGAAATCATTGTTTCCACTTTTTCTGAAACCTTTGTTAGAGAAATTGATGATATTATTCACGATTGTAATATTGTTGCAGCAGATCACTTATTAGTTGCCAATGCAGCTAATCAATCAATGTTCTTACCACAGATCATACCAAGTGTAGTTAAAAGTATTATTGATTCAATGGATATTTCAAAACAACCTGGTGTAGATGGGATACGTATCAAAGATTTAAAACTCATTTCTGATTCAATTAGTCCGGTCATATCTAAATTGATTAACCTATCTATTAATGAAGGCATTATTCCAGATAATTTAAAAGTTTCGATATTGCGTCCGGTTTATAAAAAAGGTGACCATTCTAACTATTCAAATTATAGACCCATAGCAATATTACCAACAATAGAAAAAATAATGGAACGTTGGATTTCTCGCAACTTAAATTCGTATTTGAAAGATTGTAAAATTATTAATTCACAACAATTCGGTTTTCAACAAGGGAAAAGTACTGCGGACCTTCTTACACTTTTTTCTGATTATGTTAATTCACGGTTAAATTCTAACTTGCATATTTTGGCTTTATTTATAGATTTTTCAAAGGCATTTGATACTTTAAATCATGCAAAATTATTAACAGCTTTAGAGTTCATTGGTATACGAGGCCATATTTTACGTTGGTTTGAAAACTATTTTTGTAATCGTTATACGGTAGTAAAAGTAAGAAATAATTCAAGTTCGCGTATTAGAGTAACTTCCGGGGTGCCTCAGGGATCTATTTTAGGCCCTATGTTGTATTTAATTTACACTAATCAAATATCAGATTACATCAATAATGGAACTATATATACGTATGCTGACGATACCCTCATTTTGAGTGAGCATAGGTCATTACAATCTGCCGTAACTAACATGCAAAATAACTTGAATAATGTTTTAAAAATAACTCATGATTTGAACTTAATAATTAATGCTGACAAGACTAAGATTATCCATTTTTGTACACCCCTGAATAAAGAAAGAAGCAAACAGATAGATATAATATGTCATTCTTTTGAATGTTTACATAAACCATATAATGTAAATAATTGTATTGACTGCAGCACTAAAATAGAAATTGTGACTAGTCACGTATATTTAGGTCTAAACATAGACAGCTCCTTCTCTTGGAATATCCATATTGGTAAACTTTGTAATAGATTGCGTTCCTGTGCAAATCAAATTTATAATCTCAAATACATCCTTCCTTTTTCACTACTTCGTACTGTTTATTTAGCCTTGGTTGAGTCTATAATTTCTTACGGTTTATTAGCATGGGGTAATGCATCCAATTCACATTTAAAAACAATTCAATCATTGCAAAATAAAATTATCAAATGTATGATTCCTACCTCTACAGTAATTACATTAAATAACGATACAGATAAAATGTATAAATATTGTAATGTTCTTCCGATTGCAGAACTATTCTCTTATAAACTTATCCTAAAATATTATTTCAATGACCTTCATAAAGTACCAAATGAAACATTTATAAATACCAGACTTCAATTACAAGGAAAATTAAAATTACCAACATTTAATAATAAACATGGTGAGAGAAGGTTGGAATATTCAATTCCATATAATTTTAATCGATTAGAATTACATTTAAAAAAATTGGATAAATACAGAGATCTTAAACGAGAAATTAAAGAGTGGTTGCTAGAAAATATAAAAAGGTAGCATTGTTAAGTCAGTAAAATTGGTTACTTGTATTAATATACTTCATTATTTTATTGTAACTTCAAAACATGTCTTCATTCCCTGTACCTGCTTACTCAAAATAACTCTATAGGCCTATTACAAATTTTCATTATTGTTATTATATTGTGTATCCTGTGATATCTTTATATGCAAAGGTATGTATTATGAGAGCCATCTCTCATTTATGCATCATGTTTCTCATCAGCAATATTAGAAGTAGACTGATTACCTATATTTTTCAATTTTTATATTTGTTTACAATTTTTGTACAACTGTCTGTGATTGCTTTAACGTACTTATATTGTGTTATTGATAATGATCAATTCCTTTCTGTATATCAATGTATACCAATCAATGGTTTTGTTTGTTTTCTTCGATGTTATAACTACCTAATTTATTACTCTTTAACCATAGGATAAATACGTCCGAATTCTTAATTATTATTTACCGTTTTTGACCCACAGTTAAGCCCTTTTCTAGGGTTTTGTGGATGCTTTGTTGTAATTGTATTATTCTTTTCTTTCTGTATTATGTTGATCAATAAAAAAAAAAAAAAAAAAAAAAAAAAATTTTACCTGGGTCAGTTTTGTCATAAATGTTCAAAGTGATTGCAATTTTCGAATAGAATACAATTGTTATATGATTATTGTTTGCTTAACGACCCCACCAACAATTATGAAATTATGCAGTTATGATAAGGCTCGAACCAACGCTCAACGGTGACTTGATAGTTCCTATACAGCGGTGCTTCAGTTGACTGAACTACGAAAGGTGGCTGTACATAAAATGGTATTTATTTAATATAATCAGATAAGCAGATAATTGCTATAATATTTAATATCTACTCCGAAGTTACGTACGCTGAACCTGGGTAAGACTCCATACGGAAAATGGCAATGCAATGTGACTCAGCTAATATATTACAAAATGACATTGTTATATTGAATAGACATTTAATTTTAATTTCTCTATAGAGTTTATATATAGATATTAAATAGAATCGTAATGGATCAATTTGAACGAAACGATAATTATGAAATTGGTATAATTAAATTATCAATACAATGTGTGATCTGCTAATTTATGTACAATTTAGTAAATCCAAAAAATTACATCACATTCACCTACAATCACACATTACGTTTGCCTATTGCTAAGAAAGAAAGGAAGTACCGCGTCCACTATAGATTTACAGTTCATAATGCAAAGCACGTATCTCAAAGTTATGCTAACCTTAATTTATTCAAATTATTAACAATTATTCATTGCACAATTGAGCAACTGTGCATCCAAGTTCATTTTCGATGACATGATTACATTCTGGGTACAATAAAATGATAATAAATTAATAGGAATTAAAATTAAAATTTTAGTGATACAATCTCGAAACTAGTTTGACCAACAATGACTGCTAATTAAATAAGAATACGGCAATAATATACCTCGATTTGGGAGAGTCCGGTAGTGGTTCAACAGAATAAAACCACAGTAACTTTGTCAGTGAGATTAACATGCTAATTTTTGATTACATCTAATACAGAAGAGGTCACGTTTGTACGATATACTACAAAAGGAGTATTAATTTGTATTTGAGTGAACCAATTTTCAAACCTCACTCAACACTGCACTACGATTAAAATAGTAATAAAAATGCACAGCAGACGAATGAATAATCTCTGTTAATACATCAATTTCTTGGTAGTACACTCTCAGGAAAAAAAGGCGGTATAAACAATAAAATGATAATAAAATGAAGTTGTGTTTCTTGGCACCTAAATTTCAATTTGAATAACATGTTTCGTTAATTGGAAAGGGAAATGAAAAAAAAATGTACTCATCATTAAACTTATTACCATTGTCAAACTTCTGAAAACATTTGTTGAAAAATTTCGGCGTCACTATTCATACGAGTTCTTATTTGTAAATTATTAACCAACTAATAGACAGCCAAACGAATAACATGAAGCATAAAGTACACCACACAAATAAACTCTGACACATAGACGAGTTGAATTACTAAAATATTGGTGTTATTACTAGTCTATACAGGATTTGTGCATAGATTTCCACATCTACAGAGATTGGGAGAAAAAATGCACTAACAACATTATGATATCAGTTAGTTATTATCTGTTTATTACTTGAAATTATACCTGAACAAATGTCATATTATGGAGAAATACAGAATCACAAGAGATAATAAGACATCAGAACATACATTTTTTTTAGAAATTGTAAGTTTTGACAACCGCGACTACAAAATTCTTTGCCCAATCAAACGTGATCGCCTATAAAGTTGGCTCTTGACTGAAAAGCTAACACCAACATATAGAGTATGATTTCAGCAAACAGAATATTATTGAAATATAAGAGACTGAACAATAACTACCGGTACACCAAGCATTCATTGCATGTGTACCACACAAAAAACAAATAATGAAAACTCTCAGACTCATCAGACTAAATAATAAAAAAATACCAAATTTGCACTAGTAATTTTTGCGATAATTGGGCGAGAAAAACAAACAATACATTTTTCTCTCATTAAAAAAAAGTAGTCTACAACCAAAACCATCCAATTTATACGCCATTGTTTTCTATTATGCACACGTTCGCGGGACTTTGTATATAATTGTGGTCCATTATATCACACAGACTCATATACACACATACACATAAAAAAAAAATATATATATATATATATATATATATATATATATATATATATATATACTCCCACATACATTTCTGTTCCTACATGCCCTCAAGCTGTATGTACGTATATACTGTGACACGAACAATGTTGACCCCCTAAAGAATGCATATGACCTACAGACAGAGCATTGTTCACGATCGAAATAGGAATATATAATATTATTTAGTCAGCCCCGTAACAGCAAACCAGTGAATCGGATTAGCATAACGTTACCCATGCTATATGTTCTGTATTATACGAATACAATACATTTCCTGGACGGATGAGCCTAATTGAGATACCGTTATTATTGTGGTATATGCTATACAAACTATTGATAGGCGATATGAATGATATATTGTGATCAATGGATGTGAATATTAATTTCGTATTGATTAATCATATCTAATATGACTACTGACTTACGTATGTTAGTGATCTAGACTAGAGTATAAGTTGTTTCAGGTACACTATAGAATCAGATATAGTGTTACCAAAGTATGTAGATTTCTAATATATTTCATATAGATATTTCGCTCGTCTTACAATGAAAATGCTGCGTTTTTTGTAGTTGATAACAGCGCTGATGACAGTGGAGATTATGGTAATAATCGCGCTAGAGAATGGTGAAGATGGCAAGTTGTGCATGGTGAGCAAGACACAACTCGAGGGATTTTGTCCAAGAAAGTTTTATGATGACCACCCACTGTGTATGTGAATCCATACCCTACTATACTGTCGGCTAAATAGGGAATAATTTCATTATTATCGGTACGTGTTTGTTCCAATTCCTCATTAAAATTTTATTGAATCAAGAAACTGTATATAGGATAACTTATATTATTTACAAAATGCGACGCGATTTGATTTATATAGTATTGGTTTATTTACAGAAATCCTAACAGGTAGGTTTATATATATATACATTGGAAACGTCACAACTGACCCCCGAAATATAGAACGATTCAATAGCATATACACCACTAACAAATACAGATATCATATACCGTAATCAGTATGGATTACGGGACCATACTGATTGATTATACTGGTAATTAGCAGGCAAGATATTCGCAATAACAGGCATTAATTTAAAACTTGATCTCGAATCTTTCTAATATTCGCACCAAAAAAGCTGACGCTATGTAATAACCGAATCAATACTTACAGAAACGATATACTGCATGATGAAAGTTTACGTTTGCTTTTCAAGATGTTTTTTTTTTAACACAAATAAAGTACATATAAAACTCTGTCAATGACAGACTATAATATAAGTGTGGGTGTATAAAATTGGACTATAGACTATAAACGTGAAAACGTCCATTAAAATCCATGCTTTGAATGAGTGGTTAATATGCTAGAATGCATGTTCGCTTTACCATCTGTATATATGAAATGATATTTACTGTTTGACTATAACTGTGACTTGCATTTTAGTTGCACATAACTTTAACAATCGGTTAAACCGTACATGAACTTGTGGTACATGAAGAAATAAAAAAATAACAAATGAAAATATATATCCATAAATTATTTTTCATGTCTATCTGAGAAGTACGTCGTATTAGCGAAATATCAGTTCCTTGGTGATGACGTTAAACGATAAGAAATTATAATATTTCCCATTATACTAAAAAAGTACTCCTCGGCATATATTTTATTAGTTCAATATCACATAATTGTCAGCACTATATTGAGTTCAATTTTCTGAAATATTTAAATCATGTATACCTTTGAAGTAGTTACTTGATTGCTTACTTTGTCTATGTAATTTTGACTTCAAGCGTTTACCTGCCAATTTTCAATCATACCACCTCAGTTGGTGATGAACATTGTTTGCAAAACTACCTCACAACCCCTTAGGTTATTTTGGTACGAATGATCACGTGACAATGTATCTATAAAGGGATGATATATACGTGAAAAGAGGTTTACAAAAACTTATGCGGGACTCGAATTCACGGCCAATTGTGACTACAGCTGCAAACCGGTGCCTTAGCGGACCTTGAGCTAAAAAGGGCGGCCCATCAATTAGTTTACTAGAAGATTTCAGTGCTAGGTCGATAGTTCACGCATGCGTCTTTTGATAGTGCAATCGATCAAAATCGTCTGATATAAATCAATCTTGAGTTCCAAATATTTAAATTCAACTCGTAATTCAAAAAAAATCTAGTGCACTATTATAATAAGGGAGATGGATAATTTCAATATTTTCTAGTTGCCGACATTTTCAAAGTATGTATACCCAGACAGTTTCCGTTAATGGTCAACATGTTTTTCACACGTAACGTGCAAAACAATCTCTAAAAAAATAATGTAAGTGTTTGTTAAAAAGTTAATCTGATTGCACGAGGAAGAATTCACATTAAAATGAAGCGAACGTTACTTTGTACCGCGTAGCCTACATTTTATTCAGAAGTGTTCTTATATTTCTCTAATTGCCTCTCTAAACTCACGACAAATATATAAACAAAAAGAAATGAATCAATTTCATTGTATGTACGTGTATCCACGAGAGAAAAAGGTTGTCCACCAACATAGCAAACACAAAAATCACCGTTATAGATTCATGTAATTGTGGTACTATATGAGAGTCAATCATTTTTACGAAAGATAATTAATATGAGAAAAGCAAGTACATCTTTCAAAAGTGTGACAAGTTTAAAGCTACAGCAGGTTCGATAGGACAAGTTTTTACAAATAAGTTTTCACAATTATTTAATTGGTGGACGACCTTCTTCTTTCATACATAGAAACAAGTATAGCACATCAAAATACTCGACGAACGGTGGGCAATATATATATATATATATATATATATATATATATATATATATATATATATATATATATATATATATATATATATATATATATAGACCTATATTCGTTCAAGTTGCAATTAAAAAAACACGTCCAAGCAGAATAAAGAATCATGAAGAAAAGTATTCTGTAATATATTTTGCAGTGTATTCAGTAACTCGATGATTTAGTAACTTCTTATTTCCAATATGAATACATATCGATAAAACTAATTTGTACAGCATAATCAAGTGTAAACGCTCGCTGTGAACAAGCAACAATTATTCACGAACGAACATACAAGCATGATACAAGTTAAGTTTGTTTTTGTGTCTATACCATGTTTACCGTATTCTGTGTTGCCATGCATAACATGTATAAGGAATTGACATGTGCGAAAAACGAAGAACACCACATGGTGAATTGAGAAAGAAATGAAATAGAGAACCCTGAATGCATTCCAGTATGTATATATAGCGTTACACTACTGTTAACTTTTATCCATGACGATTATTATTGTTAAAAAAACCTCACCTACAGCTAGGTGGAATGGAAGACAAATATGAGCATGTGATATATTTGTTTTATTTATTTATATTTTCATCCAACGACGTTACATTTTTAAATATTTCGAGAAGAAATTATGAATTATGATATAAAATGTGAAGGATAGTCAGAATATAAATTTGTCACATGAATGATGTTCACTAAAATTATTGCATAAGCGAGATTCTAACCCACACCCGACTTGAAAGATTATTTAAACAATCTAAAATGTAATGAAAATTCTCTAAAACTTACACACACAAACACACAATTTACAAAGGTATACATTAATATGAGTACTATATGCTTCTGCAATCAATCGAAAAATCGGTGTTTTATGTTTATACATATCGGTATATGAACTTGAAAACTGTTTATTTTTCAAGGAAGAGCAAATTTCCGAAAAGGGACATTTTATTATAGATATAGGCCTATATATAAAAGCAAGAGCACTTATGTTTATAATGGATTTCTGATACACCGTAAGGATATCATCTCAGTATCAACAGGAACGATTGGGAGAAAACGTAAAACGCTTGTCAGGATGGTCGACCGCGGAAGGAATCGAACCCCGGTCTCCTGAATGACGATTCAGTGTGCTAGCCAATGGTCTACCCGTTTCAGTAACAGCTCTTGAGGTAGCCCAATTGTATGTTGAAGTATGTAGAACTCCTTTTTGATAAATAGCCCAATTATTACAATATTCCAGCTCAGTATGCTTGTAGAAAGCATCGAAATCAAAACCAGGTTAAACAGGTCTAAATTTGACTGCAAGAAAATGGATGCTCCTAAGAATTCGAATGTCACGAACATAGTTATTGAAATATAATTATAATATTTTTATACATCGAAGATGTTTCATACATACCAGAGCTGGAATTACTTGAAAATATACTTATACATAAGTTGATGTATTGTATTCATTTAAATGAATAGCTCAAATGTTCGACGAAAATTGTTATCTATCGATATGGTTGTATTTGCCCGAAATGGAGATTAAATGGGGGTTAAAAACTAATAGTCTATACGTCTGCATGTAAAACGAGTTCTACGTTAATGATTAATTCTGTGTATGTAGGACCCCAACATCTACACATTTAATTAAAACTTCAAATTTTCTTCCGGGTTAAAAGTAATACAATTATTAGGGAGGATTTAATATTATGATGCAATTTGGTTGTAATGCAGTTCTCTTTAAAATAAACTGAAAACGACCAAACAAATTTCAACATGCTATCCAGCTGTGTATATTTAGTCCTTAAATAATCTAGTATGCCCAATCTTAGCAACGCAGTTTTACTTCGAAGTAGTATTTATTTATATATTTTTTTATAATTGGCCACTTTGAGAGTTAATGACGTAACTTTTCAGTTATACCTGGAGTGATCACAATAAAAAGAGACCGTACCCAGAAAATGAAGTACGTACTAATTTCAAAATAATTGCCTTCTTCGGATCTCATAGTACGTTTCAGTTCAGTAAAGTTAAACGTACTCAGTAATTGGACAAACTAAGTGATAACTCCAAGGGACTTTTTTCTGAATTCGACTAGTCAGATTTTTTTGTTCGTCTTCGTCGTTGCCTAGTTCAGTCGAATGGACTGCATGGTCACTATGAAACTTGGAATCAACACACGGTACTATACCAGAATAGAACTGTAGAGTGTTGATTTTCTGAATTCTTAATTGATCGAATCATGAAATTCGAGATGGTTAATGAAATCTTATCATCGTGGTAAAAACATTTTTAAAAATCCCTCATTACCGAATTCATTCAGAATAAACATATTATAAATGTTAACACAATTCGAACAGAACGTTTTGAAGAAAAAAATAAAAATGTATTCTTAAATCAATAAATCAATAAATTCAATCAATTCGTTAAAAAAACCTCGCTCCTCCTACAGCGTATATTCAGCATTTGATTAGTAGCACATAAATACTCTTATATTCTTGTAGCTCATATACTCACGATAGTCTTAATATCTAGAATTCTAGATCATAGTGGCAATATGTGGGATCCGCTCGAACGCCGACTGATGTAACGAACGATTAGTACGGTTCGTGGTCGTTGGAGATGTGATACCAAGCACAGGTATCAAGTACAACCAGTGTTGACGTCTTGACACTCTCGATCGTTAATGTTAATACATAGAACGGACGGTCGATCGACACTCGTCAAAATTCACGTTACGGAGATTCTTATTATTCAAATTGATTCAATCAGTTTTGTCGACGATGCACGCACAAATTTATAATTTATTGTGGCCTACATTTTCTAATGTTCATTCCACAAATGATGATTGGTGGAAACTTCTGAGTGTTAGTGATAAATGTTAGGGGGGACGGTCGATCGGAACACAGTTAACTTGTGGATAACATATACATTAAAATAATGCCGAGATTGATACACTAACTAAATCATGATTGAAAGATAGTATTTTCTCTTCTCTTACTTTGAATGAAACTTCGACAGAGACGGAAAATTTTAAACAATATTATTATTATTATTATACATATATTTTTTTGAACTATGATGACGCAGCTTATAGCATAAGCGACGTAAGATGAGCGAAATATTTATATAAAATGTGAATCTACACACCTTCAGTTCAAAACACCTAATCCGATTTCCATAAAACTTATCAAACATGTCCGCCATTGTTGACCTTTGAACATCTGAAATTAAAACTATTTTCGGATAAAAATTGTTTCCAGCCCTTTGTATCGGCATTGTCATTATAACAATGATAACCCGACCACAATCTTTAGAAGAGACTATATGAATTATTACTTGATTAATGCTGCTGCTTGGTGGTAACCCCACCAACAGCTAGGTGAGATGGGGGTAACAGTTTCTTGTAGATCGGTTTTGCCCTGCGACCTGTATGTCTCCCCTCCTCCGAAAAAAGGGAAAGACCTGATTTGAACTGAACTGATCTGATCGCTATCACTTATCCAATTACAATCATTCAATTCAATCAAGGGATTGAGCTCAAAGGTTGATCTCATGCCATTGATTGCATTCTTGATTCCTTCTTATTCGGGCTCGACACAATTTAACTAACCGAACCAAGCTAACCTGATTTAATCTAACCTCTGACACTCAAAACATCACCTGAACTAACTGAGTTGGGCGATATTCAATAGACAGCTTGCAAATAACCACTTCGCATATTTCGTTATCAATATCATGAAGCATTTTCCTAAACTTCATTGAAACTCGATACAAAATTATTGCCCCCAATTAAGGCTATAAGGATAAAAGATAAGATCCCTCGGACAGGGACCACAAGGGCGATCTAACCACCCTATAAAGCACAAAAAAGATATTAATTTCCCTCGTTGAGCTGAGGCCATGTCGGGAGGTTACCAGTGACCTTGCTGACCACCTCTTGAGGTATTTGCTACGTACGACCTTGCCCCATGCAAGCTGCGGGCTAGACGAGCAGCGGCAGGAACCGGAAGCGTTGATGAAGTTGCCATGACGAGCAGGGCGAGGGGAGGGGAGGGCTATACACTCGACACAGATAAACCGTCACACCGCGTAATTATGCAATTCACGCATCAAAATCTCTTACAACGTTTGTCGTGCCAGACGCAAAGCATAATCTCGTTATAATACGCGCGCCTATTTTACAGAAGTTACCATTTCCATTAGAATGTTTTATTGTCGTATGAAACATTGTTAACATTCTTTGTGTTACCATCGTGCAGTCATTGGCGGTAACTGTCACATAAAATCGTTGGAGAATGTTGAACGCAGTTACAGTGCGATTAATTGACAATAATCAAACAAAAAATATGGTATACAATTGTAGGCCTATATTGAGAGTCCATGTAGCGAAATATCAGTTATTTTGGTGATTACTTTTGAACTGTATGTGATATCAAAATATGGAAGTTACACAGCTATCATTAATACCTTCAAGATTGTATAAAAGTTAACTATGTAACTCATGTCGCATAACTGAAAAAAACGGTAAAAAATATGTTGTTTTAGCCGTCGCTTGGCAATTACACGATGAGTATACGATGGTTATACGATAGCGTATATCATCTCGAAGACCTGTGTTTCCTCCGTATTAGAATTTTTATATCTCATCGGTCCAAAAGTTATCATAAAGAAACTTTTATTTCGGTAAATCGACTTCCATGGACCCTTGACGTGTGAGGAAGGCGAGACATTTCCGTCTGCTACTGGTGTGGGATGAGCGAGACGATCGATCGGAACCTTCATCGCTCGTTGATACAAACTAGGCTATGTCATGTATACCATTTTTCATAATTACTATAATTGCAGAAAATGACAAATACAGACATTAAGTTCGCTTCTCGGTTGAGGAGCGCTTTATTACTACTCAGAAAGTATCTCCATAATTAGAACTGAGATTTACCAAGATCGAAAACAATATTATGAGGAAAACAGATCTGCGTTCTGACCTACTGACAACAATCAATGCCAAATTAATTCATATTTTGGCATATTGTTTGGCACTGAATCATGAAATAATTTATAGATAAGGTATAGTTAAGAAATTATGCAGCTGAATCAAATATAAATATCGGTAAAATAAGAGTATTTATTATTGTTTATAAATACAAATTTGCTAATTCAATGTGTGCGACAGATCTGATTCTGGAAGCCCCACTCCACTACATAATTCGATTATTTTGCAACAGAAATGTACTAATAACATCGAAACTTGATACATTCAATCATTGTTCCCCAATTAAGGCTATGGATGAAAGTAATGATCGTTAAGAAGGGGCACCACAAGGGCGATCATATTGATACTAATTATTTCTTCAAAGTCGACAATTTCCAAATAATCGAATACGGTAATCGCATAGTAAAATACTCTTTCAATCTGACGGCAGATTTCAAATAGCGATTTGATTGAAAAATATGCCTACGTCACTAATCAGAATGACGTCATAGGCAACTGCGTAGCTCAAACTTGAAATCTCGAAGATGTTTGTCTCGAGAAAAACGCTCTGAGAAATGGCGAAGATTCTCCAGCCGTGACAGTAGCTTATAACCATAATAATTCTCTTCTGTGTCAAACCAGACAATTTTTAGAGCATAAAAAACGGTTTAGGTACGTGCGACTTACATTTCACAGCTAACACGAAACTATGCTGAATAAATGAATGAAAAAAAAAGTCGTAAAAGTAAAGAAATACATGTTTTATAACAATAATGAGATGAAGATGAATTGAAGTAATTAATATTATTTTGTTCTTTTACATATTCATATTCTCAGCCCAATTGATGTTGAACGCTGAGTAGAAAACTCTATAATATGTGACATATATGCGTTATTTGTTACTGCGTTGAAAATTGAGCCAGATACTGCATAACAGGAACCTACAGGCCTACACAGTCTAACATTTTTCGAAATTCCATTTTAATTTATTGAAGCGACCTTGCTTCATAACCGTGCAGAGAATTCAAATAAGAGTGGAACCTATCATTGATATAACACTTACATAATTCAGATCTTTAATACATTTGTTGTCACACCCTATTCTTCTGAGATGCATGGTTTATGTGTCACGTTTTGTGTACCTTGTCAATGTACTCAACAAAATTATTCAATATCGCATTTGTATTGCCGCAATTCTATTACAATAAAATAATAATAACAAACTAATATGACTGTCGGAGTTATAAATACAAATAACTCTACGTCTTTGTCCATAAAAAGTTTTATTATATTATCGGCGTATTTAATACTAAGGACGTGTGTAATCGTAGTCTCCATTGATTTCGAATAATTTCACAGCAATTTTTTTTTTTGAGTATTAGCTTTTTACTAGGCCAAACCAAAGTTATTAAAAATTGATTTCATCTTTTCAAATCATTGTATCAACTAGTTTGATGAGAGATAACCTCAATATATTCCCAGTCCAAGTAGACTCTTTTTGACTTCAAGAGGCAGAAATTCCTCAGTCGTATTTTTTTTATATGTATACTAGAAAAAGCGGGCAATGAAAACCATTGAAAAATGATTTTTCATTCCACCTTCAAATCATTCATCATATCATCTTACATAGACGCCAATAGATAGTAGTTCCGCTGGAGACTTAGAAAAAGCCATTACAATTAAAACACTGGTAATAAAATGTCGAGATTTCAAGTACAACGAAAAATGGTTTAAGAACATACCCCGCCAGTTGTAGACTTGTCTAAACGCCTACGAAGAAAGTTATCCCAAATATTCCCTTATTTGATCAAATGCTGTACGATGCCACTGTCGTAAGCGTTCACCAAACATAACTGACGTAGGCCTACATCTTCAATTTTTCTGTTATGAATACAGGAGAGTGAGATATATGAATTTTAGGATTTACTGGGGTTGTGAGATAGCTCTTCTGGTGTCCCGTTCAAACGACCCTAAATTTTCTCCCCCCACCTTTATTGGGGAAATAACAAGTTCACGATTTTTTTTTCAAATATCCACATACACAAAACTCAAAAATACAGCTGTCAGGTTGAGACTTATACAGAACAGAGGACCCGCGGTACAGACATCGCTCTCAGAATCCCCTGGGAAATGTTTATTCACCAGGAAAAGTTGATCTATGATGGAAATGAACGTGCAAGATGCAGTAATTGTTGACATTTAAAAAGTAGTTGTTTCTAGACCATGAAGATCTCGTTTCAGATCTTAACCACATTATAGACTTGCCTTTATATGGTTCAGTCGGCGTCCGGAGATTAAAATAGAATAATAAACAATTGTTAAATCAAGTCATACATCTATGACGGGAATACTGACAGCAATGTATTGTGGCATTGTATAAAATTATGAACGAGGAAGTTTACGTTGGAAATTTTTCAATTCGTTCCACAATTTTTATTAGTGTCACACAATAAGCCGTGAATATATATATATATATATATATATATATATATATATATATATATATATATATATATATATATATATATATATATATATACATATATATACGCTCGAACGATCATTGCAGAGTAAACATGGTACATACACAGTAAATGAGACAAAAGTTAGTAAGTTCGCTACATAGTTGAACTGCTACTGGATTAAGAACGATGAATCTGTATCATTTTTTATTCAAAATTTCGTGAGAATTTGAATTTCTTCGAGGAAAATATGTATTTTTGAAATTTTCTCTTCTTGGTAATTCTTTTGTGGTTTTTTGATTACATTTCGAAATGGCTTTTATGAAAAGTGGTGGAACTGATTGCGTCTGAAAACTATGCAGTATCGAGTCGGATAATGACAAACAGTAGGTATAGTATATATGCCAAGTTTCAACAAAATGTGAGGTGGACTTTCTTTTGACCTGTGGAGCGCGAATGAAAAACAACAAACAACAGTTTCGATTTCTTCGAGTATGGTATAAGTGAGTCTTCGCTTCGCTCATCCAATTATGTTATACCTAGATACAATGAGAACGCGACAATTTTTCGAGAATACATCTGTACTGATAGTTAAAGCGAGTCAGAAAAGAGTTAGGACAATCTCGTGTCCTTCTAATTTTTCAAAATTCCACGAGATTTGAATTGTCGACTATATTTATTATTTAAATTTTAACCAGAGCTACGGTGACTGACTCACGTTGAATTCATTTTGTATTCAATTGTGATTTTGCTATTTTTCATCACAGATTTTTTTTCATCATATTAAAAACGTTTTAACTTCATAGCTTTTTTTTTGTACAAGATTCACCTTTTAAATCCTACATTATATACATCCGATTAAATGGTAATATAAGTACAAATTTATGTTAAAATGTGGTTTTCTCCTAAATTCTCATCGTTCCATTCTCATGAAAACTGTTTTTGAGAAGTACTCATTAAACGCAGCTTATAGTAGCTATAACCTTCCAGTTTAGCGAAGTTTAAACCTTTTATTATAGTTACGGGCCAAAACATTTTTATAGCAATTTATAACAAATGATAACGCATCACTCACAAAAATCTAAAAAACAATAAAAGTAAACGCTATACAATACAAGAAGTATCTAAACTCTCCTTTTTACAGACATCTTATTATTATATCCAGACATCTGCCTGCAGCTGCTATACTAACCCAAGTCAAGTTCGTTTGCAGCTCCACTGAAATCGTGCTAATCTACCAAGTGTATTTTTATTTTTCTAAAAAAGCTCTCACATGTACGGTTATAAATAACACAATAATGCATCCCAATCTGTCGTTCATCATAGTTGCCTCCATTATCACCGTATACAAAATAATACAAACACTTCCAAACGGTAAAACATCGTTAAAAGAAACGAAAATGCTATGATAAAAAGTAATTACAATTAACGTATTAAATGGGCAATCATAGTAAGAATGTGACATATTAACCCCGACTTGGTAACCCGATTAGGATAGAATCATCACGAAGACGCAGTCGAGCACATAAACACTATTGTTTCAAACAACCGTTCGCAATTTATAAATAAGGAGTTACTTAAACTCAATACGTGACTGGGCACTATTTTGTAAGTTCGAGCTAATTTGGCTGGCCAAAACAAATACTTATGCGAGACAATAGGTATATAGTATACTTTAATTGATTGTATACTAGATATTTGATATATATTTAATTATTACCTTGATTATACCACTGATCATCACTATTTATATTTTTATTCTCAACATATAGCAATCGTTACATGATTGTATACAACGTAAGAATACCGACAAATGGATCTTGAAAAGTAACAAAATGAAATCGAAGTAACGTGAGTATATACAAAAAACTAATAGATCGTTGCACACTTCATCAGTTCCGTTTGAATACTGCAAGCTGAGAACGCAAAGTTTGAAAGAAGAACGAGAAAGAAGAAGAGGAGGAAGAAAAAGAAGAGTCGATTGAAGTATTGATGGTTGAGTGATTGTGTTGCAAATGCACATCATTCAAAAAAGTGCAAGAGGCATGAAGAGTGGGAAATTTCGTTTCTTTCGATTTGGCTTGGGTGCCAGTTGCAAATGTTCCATTATATGACAAAATTACGACAGAAATATTTGAAATAAACCGAGACAGGTGGACCAGTGGCTAGCACGCTGAACCATCATTTCGAGGACCTGGACTCGATTCCATCATGACGAAACGTTTTCGTGGTTTTCCTCTGTCGTTGAGGTGAAATCTGAGATGGCTTCTTAGAACAGGTCACGGCATTCTCCTCTTCCAACTATCCGAAACACGTAATAAATTACAGAAACTTTGAGATGATGTTTCTCAAAAATGGTTCAACCGATTTGTCCCAAAAAACTATACAGTTCCAAGTTGGATAAGTCTGCGTGTACAGAAAAAGTTACATGTCGATCAGTCAAACCGTGCGACCTATGCAGTGCTTACAAAAAGTCTTCGCTATCGCTCATCTAAAAAGTTATGAACAAAATATTATACGCATAGGCTCAATTCTCATACATCTGACATTATACTCATTGTATTTTTGAATCTTCAAGAAGTTGGCGGCGACACTGACGCAAATCACCCACCACTTGCTCTATTCTACGATCGACCACGACGTAATGCCACGTGACAGTATAGACGACAACCATCACATGATCATGTACAATTTGATTACAACATGCAAGGCCGTGAGAAGACGAAAACTACCGCGAAAGTAATCCTCTTCGAAGATGTTGATCCGTATTCCGTTCGCTCAAGCGCAACGCGCGGCGCGAAGTGTTCTTCCGCATTTAATAGAAAAACACCAACCGGCGTGTCTTATCGAATCTAACCATCACCTTCACGAACACCGAACTATGGTACATTTTCTTAATGTATACCAACCACGATTGCACCACAGATCTAGCTGGTATAGGTCCTCACGTAGCCGTCACACAATTAATACGACAACGACCTCGGAAGGCAGTCCGAGTTCTTTTTAAGAGTGAATGGGAGTCGATTTAGGGAATGTAGTAGATTTTTGATGAAAACATCAGAAGTGTATGAGAAATAAAATTCTAGTATGGAGGAAACACAGATATTTTTAATACCTTCATGACGGTGTGAGTGAAAAGAATTTGACTTATATCGCATTGTAGCCAAATTTATTGAGCTATATATATTTTTTTAGCTGTATACGATGAGAATTATGCGATAAGAGTTAAATAGTTACAACGCATACCATATAGAAGATATTGAAAATACGTGTGTTTTCCCCGTATCAGAATTATATCTCATACCATTCGAAAGTCATCACACACAAAAAAATCGTCGAATCTACAACATATTCTGTTCAAGCTTCGAGAGTGGATGTTGTACAACTCTTGAAACCATTCCTCCGTTGCATCTTGGAAAGCTATATGGATACGCAACTCATGCTAATTCCTAATGCAGACTCTCTGCAGAGCTAAGACATCCACATGAGTGTGAACTGTTGAATCTTTCAGTTTTCCATGATAAATACAATTCAAATGATATTATGAGTCGGATCTTCGACGTTTTCTTAATCAAGTAGTCTACTGTTCATTTCCATTTGTGCGAGCTATGTTCTGCAAACTAGTTTTCAATGTTTACAGAAGGAATATTGCGTGAAAAATCACGTGAACACGTATATTGGCCAATTTCTGTTTCTATGTACGAAAAGATTAAAGAGCATTTAATTACAAAATATATTGAATTCGTTGTGCAATATATAAGAACGAATCGTTATTGGTACCGCAGTAACATCACAATTTTCGTTTTCAGTTTATAACATGGTTGCAGAGCTCTGGAACGTTTTTGCTTATCCATCTTATCCAGGAAAGATAGCTATATTCCAAGGTTTAATGCTCCTTGAAACTAGAGAAAAAAGCTTTGTGAACAACAATTGCCGATGCAATAGGACATTGTAGCTCGATGTATTGCACTTAGTTTTGACGGATAAAAACTTCCGATCAGTAATGCTTTCGAATAGGATAGATAATCGTCCAGATCCGCCAACACTACATACTTGATACATTGAGAGTATCGACACTTTGAGCATGAGGAAAGTCAGTGCGGTGAATTTGCTAATTAAGAGTCCATGGGAGTCGATTTGGCAGAATATCAGTTTGTTGAAGATAGCTTCCGAACGGTATGAGATATCGAAATTCTGATAAAGAGGAAAAACAGATTTTTTTCAATACCTTCAAGATGGTATAAGTAATAACTATTCATCTCTAAAAATGACTCCCATGGACTCTTAAGTTGAAGTTGAAAAAATAAACACCTGAAATTGATGTATCGGTATTGACGTTTGCATTGTTTATTGTGATAGTGTATCCAGAAGGAAAGTTATTTATTAGTGCATTAAAAATTATGTTGAGATATAAATTACGTGTCAAAATTAAACTGCTGATCATGGTTGATGAATGGTATGGGATAAGTAAGGCTTTGAAGAGTTATTAAAAGTCTCGAAGCAATTCGAGTTCTCACTTTTTTGCGTAAAACTATATTTTTTCTCTTCATTCTGCTTTCCAATAATAATGATCAATATTCTAGTTTCGCCAGTGATGATGCTCGTCTATAGCCGAAGAAATGTTGCCTATTTAGTCTTGTTTTTCTCATTTATTCCGTATAGAATCACCTGACTACAGGCACCAGTCCCAGGCTCAGTGACATGTGAAATTAATAAAGCATTGGCAAAAGAATAAGGTACTTGCATTGAAATCACCAGCATAGACCTATGCAGGTACAACGATATATCACACAAAATAAAAATTATCATCACTTCCACTCGAACAAGATAATAATTGTATTATATATTTACATTTTAAATGATTGAACGTAAAAAACTATCCTAGATAAAACCAACGAAAATAGGCCTCAATACAAATTTGATGACAAATATTCAAGACATTGTTCCCACTATCTTCATTTCATATACATGTCAATGACCAACACACGCACCTCAGTTGCTAAAGCGCTCGCTGTACGTCCTCAGCGAGATTAGGGGCATATTGGGCATTGGTTCTATCCCCGCCACCGCCCATTTTTGCCGAGATTTGTAATGGGTTAATCTGTAGTCTGGGCTAGGGATCGTTCCTACAATATAAGCCGCGACCGTTTCCTTTCAGTATCCTTCCCATTACCTACGAAATATCCATCTCATCATCATTCATTCGACGCCAATATAACTTAATTAGTTATCATAACAGTGCGTCGTTAAACCCAATCTGAATATATCTATACATGGCAAGATTTATACCAAGTAGCTCACAATAACTTAATCCTATAAGCTATGTTAGTTTTTAAGCTCGTCGCTTAAAAAACGTGATTAAAATAACTACCGCCCCCCGCGCCGGTCAATTCAATGCATCCACGAAGTAGTAAAATGTAGGTGTTGTGTAGTCTACATCTAGGCTAGATCTGGAGAAAGATGAAGCTATAAACACGATCTAGTCACGAGAGTATCCACACACAATCTGTCCAAGTGTTTTGTTACGAGCTGGGGGGGGGGGGGGGGGGGGGGGGGGGTTATTCTTGATACCACCGTTTTATTAACAGTAGATAAATGCATAAAGGATTTTTACACAGTGGGAATATATAATATATGTATTGTATCACTTGTAGGTGCTGCTAAAAAATAAGAGAAGAGGAGTACATCAAGAATTCGAGGTTTCATTTATAAAGTTCAATCCGCGATGAAACAACATATACCCCAGTCAAAGATAAATGCAGATCTAAAACTGGAGAATTTTAATAAAATTCTAGGCCTACAAGAATTGGATTCATAACAAATGTATATAAAAACATACTTATATAACATAATGTACATATTAATGTTATTTAATAATATAATTACCAGTCTTCAGATGATGATCCAAAGCTGTTGTATATGAAATAAAAATGTACAAATACGTTTGATAAAAAGTTTTAACCAGTTGAATACTAGACTTTTTGGGTGATATTTATCACTGAGTTATCTACTTATACACGATTGTTTTATTGATTATTGTTTTATTATTTAATGCTGCTAAAGTAAAAATACTCAAAAATACTCATACTCTAAGCTAGACTGTTGACATATAATTGATTTAAAATGTAGACAATCATGTTCACACACAAAGTCTAAAATACTTTCATAAAATGTGCTAGTGAGAAGCTATTCTAGTGTATAATTAAAGCTTCTAACCTAAAAAATCTCACGACCCCTATGGTTTACAGTAGAATGTACAAATTAGCCTACAAAACCTTATAAGGGAATTTAAATCTGTTCGAATTAGCCTACATATTGATTCAAAATTCAGATTAATTCGATCGACTAATAATTATTCATCATATCACAAGTACGCCTTCACGTACTTAAATTTCCATCTATTTATCTCTCGGAAAAATAGTAGCAACACTGTAAAGAGGTATACTTATAAAAATTTCATTGTACTTTCGAACCAAATAGTATGCGGGTCAATGCTAACTCGAGTATATAGTATGAAACATAGGCCTCCTGCAGCTCACAACATAGGCACAGTTGCTAATTTATTCAAGTTCAAGTTTATATAGACGAAAAGAAAATCTACAAATTGACCAGAATTTACGCGTTCTTACACTTCACATCATTTCATCCAGTCTAGATAGTTTAGTGTTAACAGATGTGGAACGCTATCCGACCGATCGCAAAAGATCAATAAATGAAAAAATAAAACAATTCATGCATTAGAGAATATATATAAGTTATACTGCAATTAAAAAGTGAGCTTATTCTACAGCTATTATTCTACAACTACTTATCAAAACACATGTAGACAAATTTAAATCTGCGATGTCAATCCTCGGTTCGTATTCCCACATTCTCTAAAGAAAGTGACAATATGAATCAATTAACCTGGTTTTGTGCCATATTGTAATTGTCTGGTAGAAATGTAGATCTTGTGCACGACCCCGGACGTTATTGCATTACAATTATACATTTCTATTTCGTGTTTACAAATTTCTACTACGTGAAATAATGTATATACTGCTCATCCACATTTTATCTGAACAGGTGTCTGTATACTTTCCCGCGATTAGAAATCCTTTAAATAAATTGAAGTTCAATAGAAAACGAATACAACAATTGATTTTAAATTTATTTGACTAATGAGTTTCTGTATGATGTCGCAAAAAGTAAATCACATTATCTTATTATAAAAATCAATTTTAGAAAGTCAAGAGACAAAAATGTCACCTAATTTTTAAAGTAATGCATAAAGCTATACAGATTTTAAATCGAGCACATGAAGCTACGTTACTTTCCATTCTTTTCAATTCAAAAAAGTATTGTTTGTTTTTCGATTTGTCAGTCTTCACATAAAAAATCCCAAATCTCACACCTTTCCAGCTGTTTCTTGTGATTAAAACATTAATATTTACACGAAAAAGGTGACATTTTCCAACGACTGTAGGAAACAAATGCTGCGTTTTCCTAGTACAACAGCACAATCAAAAGACAATGGAACATTACATTCATAAGAGGCCTAAAACCTGAACTTATTTTCAATATCAAAATGTCGTATTATGATTGATAGCATAACATTCTTCACGTCGACTTATTCAAACAACTAAACCAGCAAGCCATAGGCCTATATTTGGTACGGAATGTTATAGGTCGACATATCAGTCAATCAGACGGGACTGAAGCTAATACGGACACAATTAGGATAATCAAACTAATCACCATACGTTCTGGAACGTTGACACTTGGATAGGTAGTCTGAGATTGGTTATTGTGTTCGTGCGTTCAATTCTCCGTCGCAATGTAGGTTAGATTATGAACTAGAGCTTTATGATAAATGACATACAAATTCATATTTCACGCATCAATGGTGAATATTGGGGGGAAAAAAAGCGTGGTATATGAACTGTGGAACA
Organism: Brachyptera putata; assembly: GCA_907164805.1. NCBI lineage: Eukaryota > Metazoa > Arthropoda > Insecta > Plecoptera > Taeniopterygidae > Brachyptera > Brachyptera putata. The sequence goes on along the minus strand of OU015468.1, from coordinate 10,102,123 downwards.
ATGAAGATTGGATATTTGATACGGAATTGAAGTACCAATAGATTGAGAAGAATGTTAGTCTTATAGAATAGATTATAGATATGTAGAGTCTATACAATTGTGATGAAACTGAATTTGAAACTATCATATATAAAGATATATATATATATATATATATATATATATATATATATATATATATATATATATATATATATATATATATATATATATATATATATATATATAATTATTATTTCAACAACTTTCTGATTAACCACCAGTAGGTTTATAATGGTACGATTTGAAACTGTTCAAAAATCGCTTGAACAGTTTTAAATCGTACCATATATATATATATATATATACATACATACATATACAAAAGTACAAAAGTAGAATGATATATTATTATGTATCTCGATGATGAGCTCCTATAAGTGCATTTTAGACTGTTACTGTTGACTTAATGGAGAATCATCACATTTAATATCAGATTTGAGTAATAAAGGTGAGGAAATCTAATTTTTTCAATTTTCTTCATTTTCTTTCAGAATTGATCAATAATTTTTTTTTTCGCATGCAATGAAGACCAAGTATTCCAAAGTATAAGAGACCATTTTGAGGAGATTACAATATATATTAGAGAGCGGTCTTGTCGATACCATATTATATACTAATGAATTCAAAAATCTTATTCCCGTGTTTTGCAATTAAATTTCACCATCCATCACGACATCATGTCTAGGATATATACGTATACAAACACAAGCTGCAAACCATGTCAAGTAGACGACGCTATCTGTACCGAGTTCATCGGCATGCAGCGAGCTAGTTTGTTTCATTTTTACCTCACAAGAGGGTTAATTGCAATTTGCAAACATGCAATTAAGGTTCAAAAAAGTAAGGCACTATAAAACACCTCACTCCATGAATCAGTTATAGTATCCAATAAATATATCTCTCTAGACTCTGTACTATACACACACACACACACACACACACATTTATATAAATATAAATATATATATATATATATATATATATATATATATATATATATATATATATATATATATATATATACACGACCCATGAGAGTCGTTTCTCCAATTTCGTGTGTGTGTCGTATGTGTGATATTTTCAGAACATTATGTTTTTCCAGGACGATGTTTATAATAATAAGCGTAGCTATATCTTCCAAAAACCTCAAAGTTGAGCGAGATGCTATCTATATATATCTATAGGGCCTATCTCGCTGATCGCATAAGCTGCGTTTTGCCTAGTTTATATGTTCACACTCAGTGAAAATTCCTAATTTTTCAAATTTTCCCGCTAGCAAAGACTATAGAATTCTATAGTCTTTGCCGCTAGCTTATTATCTTGTTTTTTTAAAGAATCTCTGCGATGACGTTGATGATAAGTTGATGTAAGTTGAACTAAGTTGATGATTAGATCATAGAATGAAGCACACAAGCACTCATTATACGTAAAATACACATCATATGCTAGTCTGTTAATTATAAATTACGATAAAAACGGTATAATTTGAGATTGATCTCATCAATAGAGAAACAGACTGATTCCCGCGGTTGAGCGTCAGTTCGTGTCTACACGTAGGCCTATGCTAGATGGAGGATCGGAAAAAAATACATTCAATAACTTACATGGACTCGTCTTCGAAAATATTCAGTATTTCAATATTTTAAATCGTATTCCATTTGAATAAAACATACCCTGTAATTATTTGTGACCACAGCTCATCACGCACTGTACTAATGTGAGGGTGGGAACCCGAGGGGGGGGGGGGGGGGGGAAGAGGGAGTGAATGAGAGAAATAGTTATAGCTGTAACGTACACTGAGGCTATAGGCCTACCCGATCTAAACCGTAATTTTCAACACACCAAACATTCAGGATTATATAGTTTACTTTATAATAAATAAGCGGTTCCTTTTCTCAGCACAAAACTAAAATCTGGTCCAAAGACAATAATAATTAAACTAGCACTGTATTTATATGACCTCATTACTTATTTTTCATTTCCAACTGTCCTATATTTATTTATATATTTAGCAATTAACCATGGTAAGTCTTGGATGACACTACTTCGTGCTGCACTTCATTCTTTTTTTTTGCGAACAAACTCAATAACCGTGCAATTAACTCACATACTACATACAAGAAAAACTCCCATTAATAATTATATTTGTTATAATAATAACTAACTGTATATTATAATTGATTAATAGTTGATTACGTCACTGTTTCCAGCCGAGCTTGAAGCTTCCAGTGGGCGCCACATCGGGACTGACGAAGCCAACCAAATACCACTACTACCCTCACAACCAGCACATCTACTTGTTACCGGAATGCGCGATCCAACAGGTAGCGTACCAATTCAATTACCTCGACACGAAGACAATGAGAAGCGTGTCAGACTCAGACGAAAAAAAAACTAATGAGTTCTCATCGCGGATTGTTGACGGGTCGAAACTGACGATGGTTCAGTGTTAGAAGATAAGGGAGACTAGCGTTCGGGGTTGGCGTGAATTGTAGGAGGAAGTGTATACCATCAGTGGAAACAATTTTCAGTGCCATCACGAGAGGAATGTGGAGAGATTTATTTTCAATACTGGATAGGTAAAATTGTTAATTTATTGGTGAAAATGTGAAATATAGCCTATTTTGTTCGATATATTAATATAGCGATGGGATCGAATATAGACAAGAAAGAATATGTTGGTTTTAGGGTTGTGTGATTGTATAGTACCTCCCTTGAGGTTCCCCGCCGCCATCCATCTTAACAGGGGTTTAACGTAATTCCCCAATGTAGTCTGGGCCAATGAAGGGAAGGTTCTCACAATGTAGGCCACGAACATTTCCTTCCCACTATCCTTCTCATTACCCAAGAAACCTTCATGTCACCATCCCATCATCTCACTAAATCATCCATCAGAAGCCAATAGATCCTCGCTATCAAAACAGTGCGTCGTTAAAACCCTATATGTATATATGTACATATATATATATATATATATATATATATATATATATATATATATATATATATATATATATATATATATAAAAGTGACAATTGGTTAACTTGATCGATTACGGATGGCCATAGGACCGTATCATTTGTGGTGGTTCTTGCTTACCAAACACATCAAGCAATTGCACAAATATTATATTTTAAGAATTTTTAATTTTATAAAAAAAAAATCAATGTACTGCTTTGAACACGCATCTTGAATGAAATTGGTCTATATTGCATGTAGACTTGCATCACTGAATTTATTGTATTTATTGTATATATGTGTCAGCTATTACATTTTGGTGTTGTACAACTTTTAATTGCATGCCCATTTACAACATCTGTTATACCTATTATAATAGTTTATCTTGAGTGAAGAATATGCACGTGTATTATGTTTAATGAAGACACGGTTACCTACACACAATAAAGTAAAATACCGCAAAAACGAAGCGTATAGTGAGGGATAATTTGTTGGAAAATGTAAAACAGCATTAAAAAAGAAAAGATAATATAATAATGTTCCTGTAGGCCTACTAACTGGTTGTTGTTATACATATAATTTTAATTTTAACAATTTTCAGAAATTTTAACAAATTTATGTACGTTTGTACGTAAATACAACGACTGCTTGTTCTTTTATTTCGATTAAATAGTACAAGAAAGTTATTACAGCAATACTGCATGAGTGCATGTATAAGGGCCGGCTATAGATTGGATATACCATATTTTTGTTTGAGTGTTGAAATAACCTCCGATTGAAGTCAGGCACGTATTGAATCGTAAATAAGTTCAGGAATTCAACTTCGATATTATCAAAATGGAACCCGCATCCTATAGTAGATAATAAAACCATTGTTTAGTTAGATTAAAAACAACGTTCTAGTTTGGAAGACATTCAAGAAGTATGCCGCTTTGAACAACTTATTTATAATATGGAAATTTTCCACGTGTTTCTTTCAATCTCATTCGATTCACTCTGAACGTTTAGTATAATTGGAATTATTATTCCATTAGGATTTCACAAAAAGTTTTCTACGAGAAAAGAGTGTATCTAGTTCTATTTGTGCTCACGAAGTAGTCAAACGCCATTAGTGTTGTGCGACAAACTTAAAACGCCAAGTTCTCGAAAAAGGCATCGAACTGAAACTTTGACAAAACTATCGACCAGCCATATCATTAATTTTGTTCTTAATTAACATCAAAACTTGAAACCAAATCATCGTTCCCCAATTAATATTATTGATGAAAGTAGGATCTTTTGGATGGGGCACCACAAGGGCGATCTTACCACACCAAATTAACCCAATATTATCAAACTGTGTTTTCGAAGATTTTTTTCTCCTGGGACGGAGATTTATTTTTTTATATTGGGGCTTCTATTTACAATACACTTACAAATTAACCATTGCAGATTAGAGTAACAGTATAATTAGGCCTATGCAATAATCAACTTGAAATACATTTCTACGCTGATAATCCAATGAATACATGTGCACACAAATATAAAGACTATATATTGAGTAAGTCTGCATATTTTACATCGATTTTTCACAACCAATAAACTTGCAATTCGATTTCAGGTGTGCAACGCAGTTTACGTCCGCCTGAATTTCACGCAGCCCTTATGCGCATGTCCATCGCGTTACCAGGACCCATGTTCGGCTAGTCTACGATCGGATGACCTGCACACAACTGAATTGGTCACCGATACGCGAGGGAAGGTATATATTTTATAATTATATATAAAACCGACTGCGAGAATTTTTCTGCAAGTCGGTTTTTAAATGGGAATGAAATCAATTGTTGAAAATCATAACAATTGTGTAAATATTTATGTTTTTGTGGACAAATTGGGAAAAAAATAATCTAAACCATAACTCTGTGCTCGAGTCAACATTTGATAGTTATTTTGCTAAAAACTTCAAACTGTCAGTTAGGGTAACTCCTCACGCTAGTAATTCCGGCACTGCGAAGTGTGAATGCTAAAAATCCGTTCCAAGTTCTCATCAGCTACCGGTATATAACACAAACATTATTGAGAGGTTTTACTTACTGAAGATATAAAAAATATTATATTTTCCATTACGAATTTACTACTCGAAAAAAAAATGAGTGGATTAATGTAATCATAAGTTTTTATCATTTTATCATCACTATTATTATCATCATCTTATCATTATCATTATATATATGAATTATTCATCTCATTTTAAGGAAATGCATTTCCTCTTAATAAAACCATAAAATGCCATTCAAAACAATAAATGATTCAATCACTTTATCACCAATCAATTAAAATATCGCTTGCGTTATAAATCGTCATTTCCGCCTTGAAATATAACATTTCCGAATAGGTCTATAATTGCGTGATTTATGAATATGTGAAAATCTATAACGACAAATAATATAGAATGAAAAATATTTATCTCGATGTAGCATCTTCTATCTTTCATCATATAGGCCTATTATCCACTTCTCTCACATGAGTAACGATCTCTATATTAACAATCTATACAGAGAATTAAGGCATCTATAATTGGTTAATTTCACTTGAGGAACATTGTTGAATTTCGAACCCAGGTCGATCCCCACCGCCGACCATCTTTACAGCGGTTTTTCATGGTTTCTCTCTGAAGTCTAGGCTGATGTCGGGATGGTTCCTGCAATAAGTCGGCCATGGCCGCTTCCTTCCCACTATCCTTCCCAAACTGTACATGTTGAGCATTCAAATAGATTGACAAATCTAAAAAATCAAATCTTCAAAACGGCTGATTTGATTTGTATTTTCCCTTTTTTTTTTATTTTTTCTCAAAATGTCCAAATAGTTTTTCGCAGAAGCGGTCCAACCAATAGTGATAGTAAAATTATAATATAAACGAATGAAATAATAAAACGTTAGAAAGAAAGAGCTCTGAAATATACAAATAACGAAAAAGAAAAAAAGTCATTAGAAGGGTACATAAATCTGGGGTAAAAAATAATACTAAGACAATTACTGACCATACAAATTGTGCTACATTTCAACGTACACAATACAAATATGACATTGCATATTAGCTACTTGTGTCACCGAAAACTATTCTCAATGAAGCCACGAAATCTTTAGTTTTGTTGTGTATTTATAATATTGAAACCATCACGACAGGTATACGAAAACGTCCGTTACAATGAATTATGACGGATATTTTTTTTTGTTTCGCATAACTTGAATAGCGTTTCACAAAACGGTAAGATGGAATGATGGCACTTTTCAATTTTTTTTCTCCTATCAGATACAATCAGTCACGGCCAGGCATCAGTGGGCTTAAAGAAAACGTATGGAAAAACTTTCAGAGTTGACATGTTGATAGCTTAATAATGTGTTACACTTTTGAGTAGGCCAAAATATTCATAACGTATATACCGAGTTCGAAGAGATTATCGATTATAACGTCGACGTTGAAATTTCAAATACATACAAAAAAAATTGAACATGGTATGTGCTCTTTCAACAGTAAATTGATGAGAGTTTGCATGAAGAACTAATATAAATGAAAGAAAATGTCATAAAGACCAGAAAGGATATGATAGCTATATCTGGTTTTGATGAGGTATAGGCCTATAATAGTTACTAGTGATGACGTTTTTATGACACCGTAAAACTGGTGAATGTTAGGCAAATCACGCAAAAAAAAATTATATCCACGAAAGAAGGTTGTTGACCAGCCAAAATTCTGTATTTATTTATTTGAAAGTAGTTCAATGGCTTGATGTAAGCTGATCCGTCTCTATACCTATAGCCAGTATACACACAAATATACAATGAAGATATTGCGATTTTCTCAACATAAATTTGGCTAATTTCAACTAATTAATCACATAATGCATACATAAAAAATAATAATAGAACGTCGGTAATTGTAGAGAAGCTCGTTACAATTTCATAGAGATTGAATGATTTTCGAAACACGTAGTTGGGCTTCTGATCGTAAATCACATCCTGCAAAATAATTGACCTTCAATTCCACTACAATTATTCACGCTTAACAATTTGTTTTTGTTGTGTTGTTGGACGAGAATCATCTTTCGTGGACATAAAAGAATACCACGAAATAAAGACCACAGATTTTTCTACACAGTCATGCCATGGTCAAATAAAATTAATCCCCACCTGTCATCACCATCCCTTCTAACACCTTATCCTATAGTATCTACACGGACCACTAGAATGCGCTACAAGCGTGCTGAAGTGTGGATTCAGTGATCGGCCATCTCATACTGTGCCTTCAGTGGTGTTGGTAACTTGGGCGCGGGGGATATTTATTTTGTAAGTGATTGATAATTGTAAGTGTATGACCGGCACATGCAGCACAGTGGTTAACGCACTCGCTTCATGTGATCCGGGATGCGAGGGGAATTTAGAACCCAGTTCGATCCCCGCCGACGATCATCTTCACAGTTTTATTTTGTGGTTTGGTTTTCCTCTGTAGTCTAGACTAATTTGGCGGGATGGTTCCCACGACCGCTTTCTTCCCACTGTCCTTCCCATTACCCAAGAACCTTCATCTCATCATCCCACCATCTCATGAATCATCCATCCGACGCTATTAGATCTGCGCTATGATAACAGTGCGTCGTTAAACCCAATATATATATAAAGTAAATGTATGTCCGTCAGTGATGCAACGCTATGTTTCAGGCTTTGACACTAGTCAAGACTTGTGAACCAGTTGGCGATATGCGACGCTGTAAGGCACCGAGGGACTGGTCACTGTTGGCGCTGCAAAATATTCGTACAGGCAAATCACATTATCTTGTGTTATGCCGATGTCCGGATGAGAATATACTAGGTAACTATATAATATACGCTTTATGCTCGAGAGTCCATGGGAGTCGATGTAGCGGACTATCAGTTTTTTGGTGATATGAGATAAAATTCTAAAAGCAAGGAAACATATATTTTCAATACCTTCTAGATGGTATAAGTGATAACTATTTATCTCATATTGCCTAATTGTCAGGCGTATATGCTTAAAAAATGTGCATGTTTAAGCGTAGGCCTATACCTGACAATCAGGCGAATTGAGATAAATGGTTATTACTGTCACCAGCTTGAAGGTATTGAAAATATCTGTGTTTCCTTGTTTTTAGAATTTCGATATCTCATACCGTTCAAAAGTTATCACAAAAAATGATATTCTGCTAAATTGACTCCAATGGACTCATCAAGTAAAAAGTTGTTATCCATACCATTTCATAGCTATTGAAAAAAAAATAGCAGTGATATGAAATCACTTGCAAAATCATATGTGCCGATCGACCTGCTGATGACTGAATGACGTACCGGTATGAACCTTGCTTGGGAAAAACGAACAATGTTCCCTTTATTGAATTAAAAACTTCTCAGTTCTCATGTATTGGAACTTTGATATATCTGTAGTTCAAAAAATGTTATTCACCAAAAACATAATTCATAGGTATTTGTATCTAATGATATCTGTGTTATCTCTGAAAGGGTCTATATCCATCCTTCTGACCAACTTAACGGCCAAATTGCATAAATATAACTTTCAGTTACCCCCAGTACACCAAAAAGAAAGTTACTCTGTAATTTTGTAAGTTGGTCTGCAGTATACATGGATAAATTACTTCAAAATTGATGTAATTATAGAGCATAATTATGTGAAATTTTATTTCTGCTCCAATTTGACACTGATTTCACAACAGAAATATTATCGAAACTCTTTTGAAATTTGAAGCATACAACATCATGTTCATCCACTGTTCTCAAGACCAAGTTTCTCCCGGACAGATCGTTCAGTATGTTTATTCATTAATTCAATAAAAACATTTTTAGATGCTGATATAGCACATTTTAGTTTAATATACATGGTTTAGTACGTTTTCCACGTCTCAGCGTAGGTTTTATACATGTATCCTTTAATTAGGTTTTACACGCGTATACTCATCCCTGGTCGTAGGGTGACTACACGGTAAACAGAACAAGCTTGTAAACGCACCCCTTGTTTTCAGACGGGCCCATGAACCACGACCAACCGACATACGCGTCTGTGCCAGGGATAAGAGTCTACGGGATGATGTGCGTCCAGGAGAATAATTACAGGAGAAGTCGACCACTTCGGCTGCGTCGAGAGCTTACGAGTGCGTATATATACCGTCATTAAATCATACTAGGAAACCGCCATATATGCGTTGTTAGACGAGCGAATAGTAATAGTATGGGTAAAAATGGGTGAAAACTGCTTCGAGTGGTACCAATTAAGCACATTTTAAGTTTTTTCTTCAAAATGGCAGACCCGATCAAGCTGAATTTTTTTAGAAATGTGTATCAAAATGTAATTCATCTTCAGGCAAAATTTCATTTGTTTGGAAAATAAAAATATCTTCTTTTTTCCCGCTATGTTATTCTAATGGGTATTTTTGAAATTTCTCAAATTCATAAAAAAAAAATTACCGCCCGATAATGCCACAAAACTATCCAGATCCAAGTTAGATGAGGAACCATATTGAAAAAAAGTTTGAAGTTGATAGCTGTAGCCGTTTGACCTGTGAAGAACCGAAAAAAAAACATAAAAAAAAAAAACATAAAAACGAACACCAATTTTTTTCAGTATGTCAAATTGAATCCTCGCTAAAGCTCGTATAAATATATATGCAGAGATGCATTGATGGTTGCGTTGGTTCGCCGTGTCGAGGCCGGAAAACCAACGCAACCCTCAATGCATCTTGGGTTAAACCACAATAAAATGAATGAAGACTAAAATAAGATGGGTCAAAATTGGTAATATATGTAATCATATAAATTATTTTAGAGCATCAATGATACAATTGTATCAATTTGTATCAAATGCATACTTTTTTATCAATGATACAAACAAATATTCACTCTATTGAAAAAAATCAAAAATCAACACCATAATTAAAATGCGTATACAAAACTACAGTAAATTATTTTCTTAATTTGTTCATATATGAATGGGTTAGTAAATGGTTAGGTTCATTATTTAACAGTTAAAGAGCCAATAAGAGTCAATTGTGTCAGGTTTAAATAACTATTCTGATCCCACTACAATTAAACAAACAACACACCAAGACTTCAAGTACATAGATCTAGTTAGTTTTGAGTACCAGTGCCCTGCTGGTAGTTACACGTATTTCCTATTAGCGACCTCAACCATTGTCCACGTTGTTGTCACTCATCATGTTCTATTGTTTCAGGAACGAAGCCTACATTTCCATGGTCCAAGGTTCGAGAACTGGTTCAATCATTAGACTGGGATAACGAATAAAAACGTACCTCGTTATGGTGACTTACTGCTATGACCCAGTTAACACTATAGATGGATAATCCCTGCAGCGCGACCGTACGCAACCCGCGCAGCATATGTGCGGCACTAATAGCCTACCGGATACTTAAATCTCAACCTACACAAACCAATAAGATTGAAGACCCCATCCATATATTATAAATATTTATACTACGTTTAGGGCCTATATACATACACAAGCGTAATAATATATATATATGTGTGTGTGTGTGTGTGCATAGGCCTATATATAACATATTCATAAATATGCATGTAGGGCCTTTATTAAAATTAATAATTTATTACATTTACTATTATCATTATTTTTATTATTCTGTATACATTGAACTATTCGTGTGATCTGGTTGAAATAATCATTGATGCTTCAATTGGATAATGGTCAAGGTACCGGTAATCAAGTTTTAGGAATAGTCGGTATGATTATTGATCACATTCAGGGAACGTTTATCACGGGACTCATTCTATCTCTTCTGTGCTGTTTAAGGTGACTTTGGCAAATGGAATAGTAATATTGGGGTAGCTCTTCACTGGCAAACAGAGTTAGGAAAATAAAATGTAAGGTACGTAGTTGTTTAAAAATATTACGATTACACCTAAATTAGGATTAATTTTAAAATATATAAACACACTGGCCTGGGTTGAAGAGATACTTGGTCACCAGTGCAGCTTTGTTTTTGACAATAATGCTCAAACGTCGAGAGTAAAAATAATTGTGAACAGTTATTGAAAACAATAATAACACTTCAGCCATGCTGTTTTTATGAAATAGAGTAGAAACCAATCTGACCGTATTTTAAAACGGATTGTGAAAAAAATGGGAATTTATTAAAAATGAAAATATACCGTACTGAAAATGAATAAGAATTTCTAGGAAATATTGAACGGTGAATAATTTATGATGTTGATCAGGTATCTTGAAGCCTCATGCATGCAGTGAAGTAACTTGAAAGAGGAGATGCCCCGGCACCATAGATGATAGATGTACAGATACTTGTATCTACAAAAGAAGGTGTGAACCACCCGTGCTCTAGTGGTATGGGATAGGGGGAAAGTTGCTCGGAACCTTCTTCTTTCATGTTTACAAGTATAAACTGTATTACTGTCTCTGATACGCTCATGTTAGTCTTTCATGTATCGGGTAGAGGCCTCATTCTTTAATCACGTTCACGTAAAAAGCTCATTTTCAAGAGATTCCGCATTTTTTTCTGTACTTTCCTTGAAAATGTCTCACTGTAGGCAGATGAATACCCTAGCTATTAGGTGGATATATATACTGTATTCTGACTTATTGTTAGTAATTTACTTTCTCGTCGAGGTTTATTAGCAGCATTCAGGTATGAAAAAATATAGCCTACGTTTTTATAAATATGCACATCAAAGCCAATATATATGTGGTAGGACGTATATTATTTTTGATATTGTATTTGGGTCTCAAAGAGGAACAAGTATTTCCTAGGCTTAGTATTTATTTTCATAGTGTTCGTTTTTGTACCTGCTGATATAGCAGCCCATTGTAAATAAAGTTTATCTACAAATGTACGAGTGTACTTATGTATACTGCCTGTTCATTCCTCATATATTTGTGATAAGACATAGATCTACAGGCCTATTTTATAGTATACTATACTCGGTAAGTAAATGAATAAGCCTATTCATTCTAACTATCGTACTACGATTTAAAAATTGCACTTTTGCACAGGTATTATTGGTCCCCAAGTAAACAAGTTATAACGTTCAAGTAATCCATCATGTAGACTTAGACCCTAGCACAATAAAGACAGCATTGGGAACATACTTCAACAAAAAACGAAACATGTAATGTTACTAAAAATCACATATAATTAACAATTAGTTAAACAAATAGCCCAGTGCTATATGAATGTTTGCAGTCAAATTGGTTCATTCTCCGATCTAACTGTAGGCTACACCAATTGTGAATTCTGATCAAATATTATTAAAGTTGATATATAATTAGAGCCACTTATACCAGTTGATGATCAGTGAATTAAGTATTATTATATCACATTGTTATCACGTCCTTGGTTATGTTATTTTCGTACTTCAATCAATTATTAACCAAGTAAGCTACAGTAATACCAATTCATTTGTTGGTATAGGCCTAATTGGCTCTTAGGACAATCTGTAGTACTTTGTAATCAGACCTAGATTGATGTGTGCACATCAATAAGTAGGTCTGCTGTCAACAGCAAGAGTGGTGGGAGAAGGTAGGAATGCCATTAAATTACGATGTAGCAAACGTTTGAAGAGAATACAAATCTGACGGAGGCTATCTTGTGACTGCAAGGGAAATACTAATCAAGGCCTAGGCATGTTCACGATGCAAAAAACCTCATCTTCAGAACCAGAACAAATTTACATCAGTGGGAAGATCATCAATCAACCATCACACTGTCGACTAATAGTACGAGTATGGTACACTCACCGAGAACTTCAGCGTTGACCTGGACGTTACAGCTATACATGGCAGCCATCAAACGCTGGGGCTGTGCCTGAAACGCTCGACGACATCCCTCCTTCACAGCCGACATTATCTGACCGGAGAACGGTCCGTACGGTTGACTCGACAACTCTTCCACTTGCGATTCATCGGCTACTCGCCACTCTTCCACTACGAAACACACGCCCATCATCGGCTCCTCACACAACGGTCCCGCTAAAGTTGCCAATTGAAAACCGTTCACAAAACTACTGTCGTACTCAAGAAGAGGGTTTGTACCATCTTTGATCACACGTTCCCAAAATGGCGTACGATTATAATTAGCTACTCTGTTCAGCAATATATTAGGCCCAATACGACGGGGTCCGAGACTCCAAATCTTTTCCACTGCATCTTCCCATTCCTTTCCAGCTGCTGAGAAAGCGTTACGTAACTGGTTCTTAAACGCTTCGATCTCAATTAAGGTTTTCTTTGGTAACAGTTCATAGGTATTATCAGAAATCTTCAAGCGTTCCAAAGGTGAAACAATGTCTGAACTAGGAATGGTTTCTGACTTGATTTTCAATTCATTTTTCAAATGCATATCCAGAGTTTTAAGCAATTCGGAATTGTTTTCGAGGATTGCTGTGACTTCACTTGGCAAGGGGACTGCCCGGATTTTAAGTGACGATTGCTTGTTCGGTGTGCACATCGTGATAGTTCCGGATACATCAACGTCCTTTTGTTCTTCGATTGCCTCGTTAACCATGTCCATAGTCGGGGGAATAATAATTGTTTCGCGGAAAGGCACAATGGGATCTGATGCGTTGATAGCCACTTTTGCATATCTGTGAAAAAAATCATTTCATATCTGACTCTGTTTAAAATGTTTATTTATCAATCGACTTCGAAAATATTTACCAAAAAAGTTTATATTCCGAATGTAAATCGTACATGACATAAGACCTATTAAAAGGCCAGATAAATGGACTAATGAAGAATAAAAGAATATTTCATCTACACCTAAATTATTAATTAATGATCTAATTATTCTAATCTATATACTGTATAGTGAAGGCTATATAACATCACTCTGTTTAATCATCAAGTTCAACTAAAATACTAGTTGTTTCCAAACTATTTGGAAGTTCTAATCGATCACTCTTAATGATGTTGTCGACAATAAGTAAATTATTAATACAAGTCTGTAATTCTGTTGTGTTCTTACAAAGGCTGATTTCGAACCTACAATAGCATTGTAATATATGCAAAGACAACAAACCTTTCTTTAAGATCATCTAGACATCTCTGCAAATGCACTTCACCAGCAGTGACCAAAACATGTTCCCCTGTCTCTTGAACCATGACCTGAACGCAAGCGTCGGCTTGATTCAACAAGCGCAATCCTCGGACGAGTGCAGCCATGTCCGACGGATGAGTTGGCTCTACGGCGACACGGACAATCGGCACGGCCATCACGTTCATCTCGGTAAACGCAGGGCAGGCCAGGGTTGACGAGAGTGTCGCAGACTTGAGTACGTGCTCATCTAGACCTCCGATACCTATAGAAATCATCAAATTGATCTTGTTTATACTTACAAACTTCCAATGATACAAGTTTTTAATTTCTGTTTTACTTTACTATTCAACTCAAACACGCAATATTGAAATGATATGAAACAAACGCATTGATTTTTTAGCAGGAGTTTGATCGGTTGAAAATCTATTACCACTAACCTAATACATTTCCAGCTGGTACCTCATCTAAAGGTTCCAATTCTCGTCCCATTAATAAGTACAGTTGATCAATTTTCACTTTAGTTATATGTTCACCAGACTTCAAATCCTTGAGCGTTAAAGATGGATCGATTTCTTCACCTCGTTTCAACTGTAACATAGAATAATTGATACACCTGTCCTACGTTCAGTAAATATTTTATTCACAAAGAATATAAGATGCAATACCAACCTTTTCAAGGCCAACCCATGGATTATGTTTCGGGCCTAGCACATACACTTCTTGGCCTTTTCGCAACGTACCGCTAAACACTCGAGCAAATGCAATGAAAACATCATCTGGACCTTCAGGTTGTTTTTCTATAACTGTTACTTCCACTGGAGCAGGTAGCATCTGTGCTTCGGTTAGCGGTGTTCCGTCATTACTTGATCCATCCGGCTGCTGTTTCATTCGGTCTGCATGCCGTTGACGAGCTAATTCCCTGCGCTCGGCCATTTCTGTAGCTGAGAGAGGCTGCTGACGGTACTGAGGCAAACTTTTACGCTCAACCTGAGAAAATGAATAGTTGAACCTGATATTTTATACTGTATATTAACGAAAGCTTTCGATAGTATTAGAGGCCACACCTACATACAGTGCTGACATACATTGCTCTACATGGAAATTCTGAAAAACTAATTGCTCATAATGACCCAGTGTTACTGTATTGTACTGTAGTACCAATTATTTGAACAAAAAAGATTTCTAAGCCCACAAAAAACGATGATTTCGAGAGATTTCCATGGTCGAAATTGTTTCGAGGAATATAGTTCCATAAAATAATGGGTTTACTTTTCAATTATTATGTATCGGTACTATGTAGACACTTTTTAGAAGCATTTCAAAATGGTGAAACAAAGATTAAGCTGGAGTTGAAGCATTTTCTTCCAACTTGCCTCTTGAAGCTCTGGAATCTCATATGTTAGGCCCTATGCAGTTAGCTGCTATTTGTAAGGCCTAGAAATAACTAAATTCTCAAAAGATTTGCTCTAAACCTGATAAGTTGTGTAGGGCTACACAACGGATCAATCTATGACATTGAAATGTCTTGTTTGAAAACAGATTCAAATGAAAGTGGGAAGGCCTACCGCCGGTACCATACGTTGTAAATGTGAATTTCATTTTTGTTTTCACCATCAATTTGATAGTGAGATGCAATTTCAAGTTAGTTGACAGCTATTCCCCACATTGTTCACTCACCGGAAACATTTTCGAAATGAACACAATCACAGGGACATTTTCATCTGATGAACAGGATAGAAATAACGTCTTGAGTTTCTGCGTTTCTTCTGGTAAAGCATCAAATCGAACGGTTTGCGAGCACATCAACTTCTCTGCTTTCTTGCCAGTTATTTGGGATGGTGCCGGTAATTTAGCACATACCATATCTACACAAAAAGGCACATAATTGTAAGTAAACATTCAATACAGAAAGCTTGATTGAGAAATCACTATCAAAATGATGCAGAACACAAAGGACAAAAAAGTACAATATGTTCACCAAAACAATATGAATACACGCATTACGATGTGAATTACCGGTAACATGTCTAATTGTGTGCCTTTAGGTTCTACCAACTAACAAACCAACCAATTTTTCAAGTATGTTTCCATGTCTTCGGACCACAAGAAGTAGAAGAGTTCTGTATCAGTACAATATTGCGCATAAACGTCAATTTACTAGTTAACATATTATTTTAGTATTTTTCAATATAAAGAAGAAGTCTTAATAATACTTATGAATTGATAGTCTCTTGGGAGCACATTCCAGTACGATTTAATCCGATTTTAGAGGGGGATGTTTTGAACTTCCAATACACATTTAGTACAGGTTTCCGCTTGGATTCGACTTAAGAATGGGTTTATACCGTACAGGAATGCATCTCACGAAGTCACAAGCTATGTAATATTTACTGAAGAACAAAATTCACAGACATAAGTCAAGGGAATTCAATAATTACCTAGAACTGTCTTTGCTAGAGGAAGCCACATGCTGCAGACTGCCTGTAGCTGAACTTTTCCGTCCGTATGTCGCAAATCTCTCGCCGTCAATTTGATACCTAAGCTTTCAGCAATTTTCGGTATTTTATCTTTATCACGTCGAACCACTATGTTTTCGTAAACCGCCCATATGTTCTCGAGTACTAGTTGTACAAACAACGGTTTTTTGGCTTTTTCCTGTGCACCTTTCAAAACTCGTTTGAGTTTTGTTTGTAGATAGAAGTCACCCCACAATGTTTTCTGTAGAACAGATTCTTTAACACCGAGCTTGTCAGCGTACAACTTGGCAAAATCTTGAATGCTACAAAACACATTCAAACATAATATAAATATGTATATATATATATATATATATATATATATATATATATATATATATATATATATATATATACAATATATATAGGCTGAAATATCATTTAATTAGAGACCCACAAGACATATAGTGCATGCATGATCACGGCCATGACCGGCGGACAGGCATGGACTGGACAGCACAATTGATACAGTATCTAGTATCTACGTTTATATTTATGACTGCTCATAGATCATTGATCAATAGGAATTATTTAATTATCCAATAGTTTAATACCAATGTTTTGTAGATTCATGAAGGTGATTTTTTCTTGCTATACAGAGAGAACACGTTTGGAGCACAATCATATCTAGGCCTATAGCAAGGATTATAAGATACTGTAGGTCATTTAGCTAAATTACGGTATACACGATGACCCCTGTAGCCTATGGCATCAGTAAAAATGGCATTACATCTAAAAATATTCATTTAACACCTAGAAAAAAATTAAGAAGTCCATAGCTGACCACATACTGTAAATGTTTTACAATTCACGTATTTGTATATATTTCTATTCTCTAATACGAAGGCTCTACTACTACACTGTACAGTACTGTATTGATCTTACAATAATGCAGACAACATTACTGTTTACGCCGAGCGGCGTGTTGATAACCGAGGGTAAGTGGACTGTATAATGGGGTTAAATGATACAAATAATAAATTAAATAATAAAAGAAATAACTCAGAAATGAAGAAGAGAAGAAATCAACAAAGAGAGGTGGAGCGAAGAAGAAGAAAGAACACACAAGTCGAGCGATCTGTGTGTTCCTACGAGAAACGAGAATAATAACGAAAGAGATGAGCACTAGGGTGGACCGAAAGTCCTGGACCCTACCTCCAGAAGTGAAAGAACAAAGAAGAAACGAAAAGAACATTGCGTGGGCAGCGTGGCGAATGCACCTACTCCACGCGAACGTTCGAGCGAGACTGACGAGAGAGAACTGAGTGACGAAGCGACATGACTGGATGCCAAACTTGTACTGACGAGAGAGAAATGAGTGACGAAGCGACATGACTGGATGCCAAACTTGTACTCACTAGAGAGAACTGAGTGACTGGTCGCCAAAACTAAATACAGACTGTGAAGGGGGAAGCGGTACAGTCCCCTGGCGAGTGGTCTGTGAATTAAAACCGGTATGGAATGTGGAAAGGGGAGGAATTGTATCATGAACGGGGGTTGGCGCAAACATTACAATTGACAAAAAATAACAGTATACAGCCTTAGTAGGCTAATTTTCCTACCTGAACCCCCATCCATCAACGGCGCTAGCAAAAACAACATTTCCTTGATCAGGAGAGAAATAAAGTTGGGAATCATCTTCATCTTCAAGGCCAGTAGTCCAATCATATGTCTTGGTACTATGTGGACCTTCACCAGATTCTGTCGTCGATATAATTTTAGATTCAACTGTGCGACCCAACACCTCAGTGGCAAACATTTCTCCCATCACTGCATTGACCTGAAAAAAAAATATATAGGTAGGGTATACATATTATATATGTATTACGTACACAGAGTAGTTATGATTCCAGGCCTCTCACTACAACTCTTGAATTGAAGAATATAGATAGTCTACAGGCCTACTGTGGTAACTTAAGAATAATTAATAGGCTTACCCTATTGAATGACATGAATAAAATATTTACCGTTAGAGTAACCTCTCATGGACTAGACATTCGTGACTCATTCATAATGTTTAAATGCAAAACACTAAAATTAAAATCTGCTTTACCGGTAGGCCTGCAGTTAACTTTTTGTGTAGAACCTGAAGATTTAAAATGAATCACTGTATACGAATACTGTAGGGTATTATTCAATTTTCATTAATTGTAATTTTCTAGGCTTAGTACTAGTAGGCCCAAGTTACTGTAGAATGATCTCACTACATTCAAAATGTAGGCTCCACGTCAATATATTCTCCTATTATTGAACCGTTGATAGGATACTTAATAAATAGTCTTCATGTGAGCGTCATAATGTTGAATTTCATCACTCTTTTTTGATGCAATGACACAAAAAAAATCCTGATATATATATTGTTATTCATACCTGCTCCAAAATTTGTGACAAATGAACGTAAGCATCAAGAGGAGTTAATTTCATTTCAAGAATAAGGCGATCCATTTTATTTAAGACAAGTACTGGGCAGATGTTCTCGAGCCAGGCTTGTTTTAAAGCAACTAGTGTTTGAGCGCAAACGCCTTCCACAACGTCAACGATTACTATTGCTCCGTCGCACAGGCGGACAGCTGTTGATACCTCGGAAGAGAAGTCTACGTGACCTGGAGAATCAATCAAATTGATCAAATATTCTTCTGAATCCTTGGAATAATGGAGAGCTATGGAGCTGCTTTTCATTGTAATCCCACGTTCTTGTTCATCTTTACGACTGTCCATGTATCTGTAAAATCATAACAAATTAATACAAAATTAACTGTAGGGTCTAATAAGACATTAAGCTTGATTTCCAGAATGAAATTAATATTAATAATGAACACGACTATTTTCACAAGGTGGTACAAATACTTATTTCTGGGCTGTGATTTGACAAAGATCAACTTTCTTATGTAGGCCTAGGTATATAGTTGTCTTTCATTATGGTTAGAGTTAGGTAGGCATAGCTAGTAAGGTTTGTGTGCAATGGACATTTGCGCAGCCAACTACAAACTCAATGGCGCAGCTATAACTTCCTTCTTCTATGGCGCAGCTTACTACCACTTTCTATTTACCTTGAAATAAGCTTGAATACAATTTTGCAATATCAAATTGACATTAAAACAAAACTATAGGCATAGGCCTACACCTTGGAAAGTGCAGTCACAGAAAAAATCACAGAAAATCAACAATGTTCTAGCATAACATGACAGACCAAAAGTGGCAAAGGACACAGCTGATGAAAATAGCCACTCTTTACAGTCATTTTTTTTCTAGTCATATTCATTTATTTTTTACTACCGGTATGATTTTTTATATATGCCTAGATGACTAATCTGTTAGCAGGAGGCCTATAATCATAATTGCCTGCCCACAGAACTAGGAATGTCATTTTTTATATACTGAGTATTTTACTTTAGAAATAATTTAGGCCTAGCCTACCTGTGAGTCTGATGTTTGGTTGGTACTTTAACTGTCATGACTCATGAGAGTACAGACTTGATACGTTACCGGTACCATTCATTTTGTAGTATAAACCTAAAAATTCAATGCCGGTACTAGTTGGCATTAGCAAAATGCATTTTTATATCTTAAGCCGAGGCCCTAGGCTTCAGTTCAAGCACTATGGTGTCATTGAGTTTGTAGTCAATGACGGTATGAACAAATAATTTCAACTCAATATATGTACTATTTATGGTTGGCCGACTGGTACAATGTCTTTAAATGTGTGCTTTATTTTGAGTGCAGTGCGCAGGATAGAGTCTACCAGTGTTTGAAAATTATTCAATTCACAGAACAAATGCAGTCTTCTCAATTCTCTATAGTTATGCAGAAATTAATCTCTGGTAAATAAACACGGCTGAGCATGGCATGAGCGTGAGACTGAAAAATATGACTTATTGGTTAATGAGTAGAGGATGCAAAACACAGGATCACCCTAAATCGAAGTTGGCCTTGCTCAAAGAAATTGCATTCAAATCCACAGGCGGGCCTGGGGCCACTGATTTTGTAATTAATACAAAATTATTGCTATGACCAGTGTCACTACTACAAAATCAATGCCAGTGTCTAGGCCTACTTGCTATTGCTAGCAGAACAATGTATTCAAACACTTTAGAATAAATTAGGTTATGTTCGCACTTTTATTATCGTTATGTCTACATGTTTTGTTCTCTATGCAATACTAGGGCTTCAGGCTAAAAGTAGACATAGCCTTACCTCAACTTTCCAGCCATTTTTGGTGAAATAATCCCATTACTAGCTACTAAGGAGTCGGCCAATGTGGTTTTGCCATGGTCCACATGAGCCAAAATGCATATGTTTCTGATGCATTTAGGATTCTTTTGTAAACTACAAATATTTGCTCCATTGATAGGCCTCATCTTCTGCTGTGAATATGATAGTTCGTCTCTTGTTCAACACTCGCTAAAATCAATTAACCATACGACAAGATTACAACTATAAGTTCTTCTATATGCACGTGCGATAGGCTATGTCACAAACTGATGCAAGTGAAACCATCTGTTGAATTTCGTTACACATTGTCAGCTGCAACGATGGTCAGCTGTCATAATTAGTAGAAGGCGGTGAGGCTGAGAGACGGCCGGCACGGCAGCGGCAGCGCAGTGCGCACCACATTGCGCATTCACAAGTCATGAAGTCTCAACATTGCTCAACGCTGCCGACCACGATTGTTGCAGATACATAAAAATGCACGTTGCTGTAGGCCTATATTGCCATAAATAGTAGCCTAGGGCTACTAAGCATTGAGCTGAAGACAATAAACTAGGCCTATACAATTGAACATAGAAGTGAAATATATAATATAAATTTATAGTATTGAATAAACTATCAATTAAACTTTGAACTAAATGACAGTAGGGCCTAGGCCTGCTTAGCGCACTCGAAAAAATCGCGGAAGATGCAGGTTTCTGCCATGGAAAAGGTAGCATTGAATAATAAGGTATGCCCAGGCTTGATAATTAATGTATTACGTATTTTGTTTTAAAGTAAGTCTTTTAATAATGTCGTACTCTTCTCTAGTTCAGGAGAAGTGAGGTTATGGCTATAGCCATAACCTCACTTCTCCAAATGAACGGTAGGCCTATCCTATGGTAGGGGGCTGTCCATAAATGACGTCCACATATCGGTGGGAAGGGGGGGTCATCAACCATGTGACAATGTGTTACAAGGGGGGGAGGGGGGTGCACACTAATGTGACATCCACATTCACACTACATATTATTCATTTCTTTCAATTTTCAGGAAAAAAGTTGGCGCCATATAATTTGTATGAAAAATAATTATCTTTTAATGCAGAATTTGGGTGGTTTTTAGGGGATTCAGGGGACTAAAAAATCGAGGAAAACTTGTTTTCAATATCCCAATCCCAGTTTTTTCAAATTCGCATGAACAATTTCATGGGGAGGGGGGGGTTAAATATTGGCTGGATTGCGACATCATTAAAGAGGGGGGGTCATCATATCTGTGACCAACTCGGACAAGGGGGGAGGGGGGGTTCGATATACCCTAAAATTGTGTGACATCATTTATGGACAGCCCCTAGGCCTACGATAACTTTATTCCCAGATTACATAGCCTAGGCATTAAGTATACAGGTTAGACCTGTATACTTGATGGCCTAGGCCTATATTATGTTCATATTCTTAGACGAGCATGGGCAGGAGTTTATACCGCTACTTGACCTAGGTTACTAAACTCTAGGTCATTGCAAAGGCCTCTAGGCCTAGGCATTGATTTTTTAATGTACTTTACATGTCAATTATCTCTTTCTGTTCACTTACCGGTATCTCTTTCTATTCACTCATTTTCATTTTTAGTTTTAAGTATCTTCTATATTTGTATCATGTACAAATCTTTGAAAAAATAAACAAACATTTTCGATCTAACGAAGCTGATTACTTCATACCGTAGGCCCTAATGCATTTGTGCTAACATCGCAAAATGAATATTTCACAGATTGTATCAATGAGAGGTGAGGTTGAGCGTGCTAAAGTTCATTGTACTCACAAACTAACACGTAAAGTGAAAAGTCTTGAAACTCAGAAGAGCTGGCACACTCAAGTTCAAAGACAAAAAATACATTTGAAAGCCAGACGATTAACCACGGAGATACTTCTGATGAAGAAACTGAATAAAGATGATGTGTCCAAGTTTGCACTTATAAATACGAAAAAAACGTTGGATGCATTACGAGCAGATGTGAGTAAAACTTTGCACCATAGTAAGGTACTAGTAGGCCTACATTAGGATGTTGACAGATCTAACCACATAGGGTAACAAAATAATACAGTAATGTGGAAAATAGACCCTCTGCCTACTCTACTAATAGTTATTATTTCTTTGTCCCATGTAATCATACAAATGTATTTTATTTTCAACCCCTTTTTTTTGTTTATATAGCCAGAAGTTCCAGCTGATGAAAAAGTTATGGCAAGACTCGCATCTCATCCAAAACTTATTGAAACTGTAGAGAAATTCCAATCCCAGTTCCCTACTTGGGCGGCGATTTTTCCATCAATAATCGAAAACCTAGGAGTTAAAGTGACAAAAGTTAGAAAAAGTGTACGATTGGAAGTAATAAAAAGAGAAATCAAGAAGCAAATAGAAGATCAAAGAATTGATGAAGAGATATTGAGTGAAGGAAGCATCTCTGATTCAGATCTCAACACAAATTACCATGTAAAAAAAAATAGTAAAACTATACTGAAAGCAGATTTAAAATCACCTCCCAAAGTTAAAGCAGTTGGAGGGAAATGGAAAGTGGAAGAAACCGAGGATGATGATACTGGAGACGCTGATGTTGCTTCAATCGACATGGAAAGAAAACACGGTTCTCATATCGGTAGTATAAATCAAAGCACCGATATTGAGAAAGCTGATGCGACGTTTATTGATATAAAAAGAAAACACAGTTCCATTAGTAAAAATAAAAATGCATCAAAAGAAACTGAATCAGAAACTGAATCAGAAACAACTCCTGAAGTACCGGTACTTGAAAAATCGAAGGAAAAATCCACAGCGAAAGTAACTGCTCCAAGAAGCAAATTTACTAAAGTCATTCGTTTCTCTGATTTAATCAATGAAGTACATCACGAGGAATCAACACGCATGATTTCAATCGATGAACCTTTATTAACTCCGGCGACCAAGGCTGTTGATTCATTCTTTGTTTCCGAAGACGGACAATCAGAATTCATGAGTATGGTCAAAGTCGATGAACCATCAGAAACTGACGATATAGAAACTGATGCCAACAAATACGATAAACTACGCCAACAATATTTGAAAGATTATGGCCGTTTACCAAATAGAAAGGAATTGAGATCAAGTGAAAGACAACAGGGTGGGTCCAGCTTCGAGTCTTTCCAATCTAAGCAACAAAACAGACCTAGTAATGATCGTGGCTATTACAAAGTCCCTCACAATAATGATCAAGGATTTGGAAACAACAAAAATACTAAAATTGCAGAACCTGCCTCCAAATGGCCAGGTGAAAAGCTTTCATCAAAAAATCGTATGCCCAAAGCCTCCGTACCTGAAGGCCCTGTGCATCCATCTTGGGAAGCGAAGAAAAAACAAAAGGAAATGCTAAATATATCTTCATTCCAAGGAAAAAAAATCAAATTTGATGACTGATTTTCAGAGACAATAAATTACTTTAATTATAGTATCATTAATTAATTACAGTCATTTAGTTGCAGTGTCCTCTATACAGTTTATAATGATTCATGTATCAAATTTGCTTGCACATTGTTTGTATTTCATTGGATTTAAAATACAGTATGGCCACTATGTTACACCATGATTGTTGGGTACCTAGGCTTAGTTGGCAATTGAAATATGCTTAAAATTAATATTTACAGACCAAAACCCATTATGACTTCTATCACTGGCCTACTGTAACTTATTCAATGTGAAATGTATAGGTTCTAAAGGCCTACCGGTACTAAGCTATTGTATTAGCCTACACAAGTTGATAATAAACAATAAAATCATGAAGTAGGCCTATGTTCCTGTTTTACTTGAATTCAATGTTGACCATTATAATTTTGATCATTATAATTTTGATAATTATGCTGCGAATAACCACGATAAGTTGTTGTTGGAGGAACATTTTGATAGAGATCTTGCTGGCTATTGGATGTTTGGAGCCTCAATGGTTGGACATCTTGCGGAGGAATTCGACTAGGCTTTGGCGACGAGCGCAGCAACTGCGTTATCTCTGTTAAAACAAACTTGGTTAGTTTGATGACTGCAATGTGGGCAGCAAATTGCAGTACAAGAGCTCCAAAACCTTTATAGAGCCCGAAAAAACCTTCTTGATGCACCGTCAACTCAAAACAATCCGAAGGTCCTTCGTAACTCGTCAGTATCGGCATCACTTCGAAGCCAGAATCCAAATTGTCAATGATGGTTCGAGTTCCTTGTAGGTGAAGTCTGTGCAGGATAGTTTCTAGCGGGAAGAATGCAACGTCCGCAGCAATAATGCCGATCAGAGAGGAGGTTACTTCAATGTCCTGTGATGCAGATGCAGTTAATTCTTTGGAAAGGGCACCCTGCAATAAAAATAGGATACAGTTCTAAGATACCATATAATCAAATTTTCCAAATATTTCCTCCAGAATAGAGTAGACAGTGTGCTCTATATAAAGAAAATCACTTTCTCTCCATAAATGATGCATGTATGGTATGCTCACTGATCTCTATAATCTAGGTATGTCGTCATACCCAATATACATACCGTATTGTCCCGAATATAAGCCGACCCCCAAACTTTTAGATCAACAATTGAAAAAAGGGTTTATCTCCTTTCCACCGTCAATTTCGTATTGCGCGCATGAGGAAGCTATGCCAACTGCGTGTGAGAAACCGTTGAGAGGGGCCTCACGATCGTGTGTACTCGGCTAGTGCCGATGACGCGCGATCGTCATATGGCCCGCCTACAAGGTCTGACAAGACAATGCAGCTAACAGCTCAACGTGCCTTTGTTTATTACTGGGCGTCAAATAAAATTGATGGATAATGGGAAAATGATGCTTCTTCGTGATAAAACATCTATTAAACGTGTTTTTAGTGCAATATTTTGCAGTTTCAAGTTGATTCCATTGTTAAGAGTGTGCATGTGTAGTGCGCCCAATCATATTTAGTAAAAAACGTGTTTTTGCCCGATTTTAGGCCGAGATCCGCATATAAGCCGAGGGTAACTTTTGGACTCGCAATTTCGAGAAAAACCCTCGGCTTATATTCGGGACAATACGGTATATATTCAATATTGTACAGATGCACCCCCTGGATGGATGGAACATCTATTGCACATAAATGGTAGCACACATGATAGCAAGGGAGTGAAGCCAACCTGTCGGTCATCTCAAGTGTTCAAATATTGTTACCATTCAGAGGACCATTTCTTTACTGGTATTTACACTGTCAATGATTCCAACACATTAAATGAATATTTCAAAGCACTGTTCAAGGTAAATAGTAGTGAAAATCAACCAGACAGTTTTATCAGACTGAGACTAGACTATGCGTGCTTGCCCACTTCCTAGGATTGGCTTTGAACACTCTTCTATTATTACATGCTATCTACGTTAGTATAGAGATCAATGAGCATGATGTATGCTTTGCACAAAACGGCCTTCAAAATTGCAACGTAACACAAGTGTGATAGGCACACTTACCACAAGCGTGATAAAAGAGGTAGGAGTCATTAGCCAGGCCCATCTAATTAGGTAGATGATTTAATTTGTTTAGGTATATATTAGTGATGCCTTCGGGTAACAAATTAGGAACCGGGTACCCGCCGAAATTACCCGAGTAATTAATTTTAAAAAAAAACGTATTTACGTCATCCCCTGTCTAGTTCCGTGGTTCTGACGTTTCATAATCTCCTGCAGTGTATACGCGTGCACTAAGATCAAGGTGATGTAATTGTTTGTCTCATTGGCTGATGGACCAATTAATTAATAAGATAAGCTCCATGTAGGTATCACATTTTACTCACCCTCAATCTTTCCCCAAAGAAATCTGTCAAAGAATGATTTGGAATGTAGAGGACGCGAGATAGGACTTTGGTTAATTGTGTTATTCAATACAATAATTATCAAGTGCACAATTTATAAAGTGAACGTACTTTTGTCAGTGTTTATTGTAGTAGGATGAATGTATCATTCAAGTGATCTTGACTGAATAATTGAATTGATGAACCCTCAAATCGTAGAGGTAGGTAATGGGTTTACTAAATATGCTTCTCAGTTCTCGGTAAAGAATAGTATTTGGCATGGCAACTAGAGAGCGGTTGACAGGAGAGGGATTCAGTACACTGCACGTGTGACCACAGATAACGGTAGGTGGTGCGACTAGATTTGACGAGCGCATTATGACAAGTTGAGGGATGTCTGGGAAGGTAGGTGAAAAAACTTATGTAGAATGCGAAGTTGAATTTCTCTCGGTAGCTTGAAATATGAATTGGGTAAAAGGGAAAGAGAGAACAGCAGCTTACCGAGGTTCACAAGTAGATAGGCCTACTTGTGGTGGTGTTGCAGCCGTTGATAGCACATAGAGATGAAGTAGATACACAAGATTATGACGTTTCGGCTGTTGCCTTTATCACTGTAGAGTAGGTAATGAAGACTGCTTGTTCTAGTAGGTGAGTGAAGGTGTGGGTGAGGGGGGAAAGGGGAAAAAACAAACAGTTGAAATTGAAGGAGGGGGGGGGGGGGGGCTTGAGTGATTTATAAAAGTTATTTTCTATATTATAGGTACTGGTTAGCACAATTACCCGGAACCTAGACGGGTACCCGGGTAATGCATTACCCGTACCCGACCCGGGTACCCGAAGGCATCACTAGTATATATTGAATTTTTAGCTTATTGAATTTACCTTCTTCTGTTGGTCGTTCTTTTTGTTAGCTCTCATGATGCGCCTTGACGCACTTTTCACCAACATCCCAAAGACGTACTTACACAGACCATACATGACAGTTGGTACAACAAGGGCCCACACAGGTAACATCCGCCCTAGAGAAACATACATAAATAAAAGGTGTCATCAAGATATTTCTTGTCGCAAGTTTCAGTAGCGGCAACCTAAATCTCACTTTCAGGAGAAATAATCTTGTTTTGTAAAATTCAAGAAACATAGGTCACTTCTACTATCTTGGAGACTACCGTATTGTCCCGAATATAAGCCGAGGGTTTTTTTCGAAATTGCGAGTCCAAAAGTCTCACTCGGCTCATATACGGATCTTGACCTAAAATCAGTCAGAAACACGTTTTTCACTAAATATAATTGGGCGTGCTACTTGTGCACACTCTTAACAACGGAATCAACTTGAAACTACAAAATATTGCATCAAAAACATGTTTAATGTTTCATCAGAAGCATGATTTTCCCAATTTCCATCATTTTTATTTGACGCGTAATAATATTTAAGTAAAGGCACGTTAAGCTGTTAGCTGCATTGTCTTGTCAGACCTTGACGAGTAGGCGCGTCATATGACACTAGCCAAGTACACACAATCATGAGGTCCCTCTCAACAGTTTCTCACACGCAGTTGGCATAGCTTCCTCACGAGCGCAATATGAAATTGACTAAATTCTAGCTCGGAAGAGTGATGATTTACGTGGAAAAAGAGAGAAACCCTTTTTTAATTGTTGACCTAAAAGTTGGTGGGTCGGCTTATATTCGGGATAATACGGTATATTATTTCACTGTGCGACTTGAGAGTTGACAAGAAAACCATTCTACATTCAAGCGAACCATATATCAGGTAGGCAATAATGTACCTTTCTGTGGAGCACCCCAGCTAACCAAGCGACACATTCCTTCTTTAAAGACATCGAATATGCCCGGTTTCTCGCTCGCTATATCACTTTGCACAGTCTCGACTAGACTCGCCGAGTAGAACGGGGTGATGATGGCTAAGCTTGTACTAAAAATAGAAATCAATCTTCAGTTGAGTTGCCCGGCTCAAAAGATTATAATAAATGCATTGGGTTGGATAAGCGTCCTCATACCATTTCAATAAAAGGTGTTGTCCCATTGCTTTCCATGAGCTCTGCCATGTAACATCTCTGCAAAATAAAGCATTTTTATTCATTATTTTTATAACAATTCAAGACATGGCTATGTAATGCAGACATAGATCGGGGAACGTAAAGATCTACCGATTAAATTTGCAGAAGGAAAAATAAAACCTTATTACGCCTGGTTCATTGTCTTACTTCTTTTTCAACAACACGATCAACAGCCAGGTTATTTGGACAATATGAAAGAGCTGGTGATAGATCAAAGATACATGTTCACAGAAACCCATTTCTTCTGCGGGATTTGAACCCACACCCGACTCGACTTCAGTTCTACAAAAGTGCCGTAGCTGACCGAGCCAGACAAATGGCTTGAAGCTCCAACTCTCTTCCACTTTGTGTTCCCTCGCTGAATTTATAACAAACGTATGATAAGACCTACTTTGGCCATGGAGCGAGTTTGCTGATGAGATCCTCTACGGCTAGTGACATTCCTCGTACAAGCAATACACTTCCAATGCCTTTCCATAGTGTGGTAATACCTTGACGTTGATGGAGGTGGAATATCACTGGGAGCAAAGTAACAGGAACTAAATGATATCGGTTTGAATCATTATGCACCTGAAAGAGAAATACCACATTCTGAGACAAGGAAATTGCCATATGCCACAATTACGGTCTATAAAAAATACATTTTTAGCAAGTAGGCCTATATTAATCTATCACTGTTAAAAATCACTGGTACCTGTAACATGTGTAATAATGAAAAACATTTTTTAAATTTAATAGTTCTGAAGTAACCATTCATCACATTAGTAGACTTGCTATACTGTACATTGGAATTGACATGCTTATCATTTTTCAGATTTGTTTTCATATCTACACATATAAACATAAAACATACAAATCGAACAAATATATACGAAAATACCTTAGGCCTACCTTAGACACCGTCTAAGGTAGGCCGGGGTTTAAACTTCGTCTCTGCAATCCACCCATAGAATAACTTCAGACCCACCCTTATTGGGAACAGAAATACTGGTATACAAATTTGAAGTTTTGTTGAGCAGACAATGGATTTGACTTTGTTTCATTTTTCCCTAAGCGAAAAGTTTCATATTGTAGGCCTACTTTCATTCTGGATTGTAAGCTTGTAACTGACCTTACATTTAATAATTTACTGTTAGGCTTAGCCTTCGTACCATGCTGGCGCACTGAATACAACCGTTTTTATGAAAAACTTGTTATAAAGTGAACGATATGACCATTGACAGAATATTTCCAGCACAGAATGTCAAAGCAAATGACAGGGCTGGCAAAATATAAAGTGGGTAGTGCATGCATGAATTATATGGTTTTTGTAATCATTTTAGGCCTACTTATATTTAGGACTAGTGTCTTTCGTACTCTTACAAATGTGGCAAGAAATACAATTGAATACCAGTAAGCCTACATGGAATTGTTTTTTCTCTTGTTATTCATATAACACTTCTCATAACCCAGCTGTTGGTGGGATCATTAAGCAACTTGACGGAGAGAACTAAGCTGCATAATCTATATGGTAACATATAATGCCTGTGACTAGGAATATATGCTTTTTATCAACTCTGAGTAAAGTAGCTCAGAGACGGATGAATATATAAATATAATCATAGTCTAGCTAACCTGGCACTGTCTTCTGAGGACGACAAACGGGTGACTCAACAAATTTTCTGTAATCAGACTGGTCAGTGCAACGCCAACACCAACATATTTTTTAACGGCAACATCTGAAACACACACAAAATTCAAGCTAAAATACCATTTAAAATGAATGAGCAGCTCTTATGGGGACATCCAACATTGTGTACACTGTGAACTGACAGGTCTTGTGACCTTGGAATAACGCTCAGATAGGTCAAGATTGTGAATTCGAGCCCGTACCTCCACTACAAAGAAGTTACACTAAAATATGGTTCCCATGTCGTGTTCTTATCAATGGTCGTCATGTTATCGGAGTTATGGCTCTTGATCGATCAAACGTGAGAACATGACTGATAGGCATAGAAAATCGTGATTTTCATCATGTCACATATAGATAGAAAGTCACCATGTTTGCTATTATACATCGATCCAGGCATTGAGTTTCTGATCTAGGTTGACTAATCTGAGAATGATTGACATCTTGTTACACATAGGTTCATACAAAAAAAGAATAACAGAGACACTCAGTTCTCATTAGGGCTCGGGCACGTTTTACGCACAGGCTTTCAAGGCTGACGCCTAGGGGCTATTGTGCTTTTCAGGTCTTTCACTTTCTTGTTTTGAATAAGATTAGATCATTTAAAGAAATGAAATTGAATATGACGTTACATCATAGGCTTAGGTGAGAATACGGTAAAATTACTGAGACACTGAGCACGCCTATTGGGTTTTTTCACAATCTCCCCCACTACCTAACCGACATATCATCCCCTCCAGCACCCCCATCCCCAACAACGACATTAACCTCCCTCGCTAACCCAGCCGACGTAGCACCCCCTCCAGCACCCCTCCCTCCCAAACAACATTGCAAAAATGGAAAAACCCTCAGATTCAAGTGAGTTTAAAAACTATAAAACCAACAACTCTGAGCGTCCCGGAACTTTATCTGATAGATCTATATAGGCCTAGGCCTAAACAAGACATTTCAGAAAACACAAAAAAATCAAACACCAATTGGCCAAGATCAGTGTTACAGTAAAATAAGGCCCTAGGCCTACCAAAGATAGTAGGCCTACTAGATTACTCACGATCGGTATTTCTAACAATTTGTCCGGTAGGTCTAGGCCTACATATTTTCAATATGAGAGGGAGGGAAGACACCATATCGAGAGCGGCAAACCAACGCAACCCTCTATCATTACTTAATGCCTCTATGCATCGTGGTCTAGGCCTAGGCTAGATTGGCCCCACATTGGACTCCTAGGCAGTCTAGGCCTAGCTTCATCAGGAAGAGCATTTAGTTTGTACAAACTCAATGGCAACAGCTATCAAAATAATTATGTTGGAGATGTGATGACTTCAGTCTGAATTTACGCTCGTCATTAAGTTTAGAAATTCAGTAGCGCTAGGCTAGTCATCATTCATAGGCCTCCATCATAGCAAAGACATGAAGTTTATTAACACTACAAACTCGGTGACAATGGCCTGTAACCTCACTAGCGATATTAATGAAGATTCACTAAGTACGAACCATCTTCTTGCGCAGCCGAGTCATCCAAGGAACTTTGAGGAACCTTTAGGTGAACATTACGATCTGGTAATAGGTCTAGCCCTACGTCTCCTCTTGCAAATTTATTCTGGTATCTTCTTTCGCGAAGCGTTTGTTCTTCGCTATCGTAAACTAAGGGATATCTTTCCATACCTGCCATTCTATCCCCATCAAATGACTTAAATGTAGAAGAATATACAAATACGCTTGCAACTGTACGCCATCTTTGGGTACGCCTACTTGGTAGACAGTCACTAGACACACACACCACAGCCTTGTTGACTTCATTCGTTTGAGTACGACTGATCTTCTCATGATGTCCTTGGTTCGAGTTCGACGTTTTAAAGTTTGATACTACTGATAATTCAAGTGTTTTCAGGTTATGTTTATGAAGTATGACCAGTGCCTAACATATGTTTGTTGCGGTTTCAAACTCAATTAATTATGCTTGAAGCAATAAGTCGACTTTTATATTTGAACACTGTAAATGACAATGTTAGCTGCTATTTCAAAAATAAAAATATTATCACCAGGTAGGTTCAACCATTGATTTTGTAGTAAACCTACAAATTCAATGGTTCAACCATAGATGGTCCAATGTAGTTAAAGTCAATGGTTCATGTATGCTTTAGGCTTAGGGCTGAGACCTATAGCCACCCCCGTTAGCGCAGTTAGTTGAGGCACCGCTTCAGAAACTGAAGTCACCGTTGGGCATGGGTTCGTGTCCCGCATAAGGCACGGGTTTTTGTAAATGTTCTTTCACTCATCATCACTCGATAGTTTCATAATCACCTGCTCATTCCTACCCCCTTATAATCTAGCTGTTTCGTTAAGCAAACAATAATCATCATCTGAGACCTATACAGTGCAGGCCTATAGTGCAGGCTTATTTCAAAATTTCACATTGATTACTACATGTTTGAAGATGACAAGGAAATTTGGTGAATATATAGTAAGC
The DNA here is from genome assembly GCA_907164805.1 of Brachyptera putata. Classification (NCBI taxonomy): domain Eukaryota; kingdom Metazoa; phylum Arthropoda; class Insecta; order Plecoptera; family Taeniopterygidae; genus Brachyptera; species Brachyptera putata. The sequence goes on along the minus strand of OU015468.1, from coordinate 10,069,303 downwards.
CGCGCTGATTTAGGATTACCGTATGTTAGGTGATGGTTAGGGTTAGATCTAGGATAAGGTTTGAACTATAAAATTACGGTCTTGAGGTCTTGATCCTTTTTTATGACGCGAATCGGACTTGAGTTTGAAAACCTGGAACCGCACCCCCTTAATTATTTCTATTATTAAATTATTATTATTTCTATTTCTATAGCTTAGTGCTAACGCACTTGAGGGGAGACACTCTTTTCGACAGATTCTGTTTGCTTTGTTTCCCTCCTCCCTGAATATATTCATTCTTTAATGCTGTCCCATTTTGTTTTCAATTCTAGACCCAATGCTGGATCTGGTGTATGGCTGTCTATTCTTTTACCATGCGCTGTTCTGTGTGGTGCACTCAAGTTCCCCGAGTCATCACTGCAATACCATAGACTGGGGGTTTTTAGCGTAGGATTGCTTATAACTGCAATAATATTTATTATCAGAATAAGTGATTACAAGAAAGGTGTTACTGAAATACTAAATGATATTGTATTTATAGCACCTGCAATATCCACAGGGTTTTTATTATTTCATGTTTGCAACAGCGGAATTATTTTTAGCATCGTTGCGGGTGTATTTTCAGTATATCCGTATTGTCGTGGAACTCTGAGTTTGCTCAGTGCGTGTCCTATCAGCTTTACATTTGGCGAAGCTTCGGTAATCGTCCAGTCCATTGTTCTATTTATTTTCTCCACAGCAACACATTTATATGATGCTTGGTTTTCAACACCTTGTGAGTGCATGAATATAGCTACAACAATTCTACAGGTAACTATAAAATTATAAAACTTCGTATTGCTAGACGGAGAGCGATAATATTATACTTTCCCTCATAAGCTACATATTGTGTGACTTGGAACAGTAACGGAGAATCTACTATATTCACAAAATATGTGTCTTACACCTTGACTTGGGGTATTTGGCCCACATATGAGGCCAAAAATGTCCAAAAAGGGTCGCATTTTGCCTCATGAGATATATGGTAACAATCCAACAAATTTTGGAAATGTATGTAGTTCTAGATGCTTCTTGTTCTATGTAGTATGTTCTATGTTGTATGTTCTATGCATCGCTAGATGGGCTGAGCAACAGCCCTAAAAGAGTTTCAAAATGGTCCCACTTTCCCTCATAGGAGTGAAATCAATGCTGTTTTGTTGTGAATAGTATAACTGTATGAGAAACCACAAATACAAGCTTCATCAGACAGGATCTTTGGAGGCTTTGAGTTTGACCCGCCAAAAACCTTTTACTGTGCAAATCTGTTGGAAGTTGTGGCAAAAATGGATGAGGTGATGTCATATCAGAATAGCTCACTATTGGTATTTATCAGGGGTGTGCGAGTTCGAATTTGAGATAAAATCGTGAGTTTCGAGTTCGAGTTAAAAAAAAAATCTATTAGTACGGTAGGCCCTATTTAGTTTTCCATTGGTTTTGAGTGAAGTACACATTACTATAGAGTGATCATTCTCAACATACCGTACGTTTAGTATTCACCGCCCAATTACTAAAATAAAAAACTTGTTTTTTGATCGATGCTAAGCCGAGATTTGCGTATCATTAGCTACCTCTGGACCCTAAAATTTGGGAAAAATCACATTTCATATTCGGAACAATCCTACAAATAGGCCTACAACAAAACTAGAAACAAATAAATTTGAGTTCAGCTAAATTTGAACCTAATCTCGAAATTCGAGTGCTCGCACACACCCCTGGTATTTATCAAGATCGGGTAAAATCAAAACACAATGTTTCACAGAATGGTAATATTGTTTAATATGATAAAATGTGTTTAACAAGTTTGAATGATCTGGTTCGGGAGTTTTTAGGAATAATATGTTTCAACTATGTTGGGAAAATTGAAAATATTGAGTTTAAATACCAATTAAACCTACACAATGATAAAATAATCAACAAGTATCAGTAGGGTATAGTCAATTAGTTTGGTAATAGGTGATTAGGGAAAACAGTAGAAGTAGAAATTGAAATTCATTTAGTGTTATTGCTAATTTATAAGTAACTCATTAGTTTCAAAATAAGTTGTGTATAGGTTTTCAATTCATTTTTAACAAACATCTTCCTCGTTTACGATACATAGGCCTATGCTGCATTTTTACAGTTCAGTTATAACACAGATATATAAATTTGTTGAAAATCAGATTTATCACAGGAAATTACAGAAAAGTTGAAAAAACAAAGAGTATGAGTAGGGCCCTACCCTTGAATCATGGTACAGTAGTATTTAATTTAGTATGTATGTAACTACTGTAGTATGTAACTAGTTAGTATGTATGTAACTAGTGGGATGTAACTATTCAATTCAATTTAGATTTCAAATAATCATTCTAGCGTTGAAAGATAATTTCTATAATTTTCCAAATTACTTGTACCCTGTGTGGCCAGTGAATAAGTACAAAATGAATAAATTGGCCCTTCTGATGAGTGATAATTTAAAGGTTCTGCATCTCTGTATTAAACCAACATCTTCTTGCTCTCTGTGTGGGATAAATTGAAAATCTTAATATTGTCCTTTCATTATTTTAGGTTGGTTTATTAGGAATTGGAATCATTTGTGGTACCGTCTATTATGTTCCTACAATACGATCTACAAAACTTTTCTATGGACTGAGTATCGTAATTCTTGTTGGTTCGGTTTTACCTTCTCTTCATATTCTGCTTCAACGTAGCCCTATCCTTTGGATCGTTCTGCTGTTGTTTGCGGATGTTCAGCAGGTAAGTTTCTTATGCTTGGGCGTTGATGGATATACTTATATACCGTACTGGAAAAGTCTTAGCTTTATATTCTATAGCTCTCCAGATGCTGAACAAAAAATAAATTGTTTTGAAATAGTTTACCTCAAAATTAATTTCATACTCGGAAGTTATTCCTATTGTTTTTGAGAATTAAATGCAAACAATGCAGTTTGCCTCCACACTACACCATACAAAATATGCTTCAACATTTTTCTCAAGTAGAAAAATTTCAAAATACAATTTCAATACAACAATACCGGTAGGTAGTTGAAAAAATGTACATAACAAAGGTTTTCCATTAGTTGCTTATACACTTTTTTATGTTCTAGATCATTCTTGTAACGTATTGGGTTCTGTGCAGTGGTATTGCTGTACAAGCTGTTGCCATGCAAATAAAAGGTCAACAGAAAGCGTCAACCATCGTGAGGAAATACTTCCACATTTTAGCTGTTGCTGTTTACATTCCCGGTCTTATACAAAACTGTTGTTTCCTTTATCTAGCTAGTGGAATTGTCCTTGCATTATTTATGGTTCTTGAGGTTTGTACATCCATCTATCATTCTTAATACAGTGAAACCTCTATGCATCGTTCCCGTATCCATCGTTTTCCTGCTTGTATCATTCATTTTTTCTCACCCCACTCCCATATAATCAATGTTGAATTTTCCTGGATGGATCGTTTTCCTGCATGGATGGTTTTATTTTCCTGGTCCCTTGAAAAACGATGCATAGAGGTTTCACTGTAATAACATAGGGTACGGTATAGGGCAAATTCATCATCTTTGAATCTTATGATGGAAGTCTACTTGCGTGTATTTCACTGGTTGTCTTATTTAATCACGGTGAGCGCTTGCGCCGATTCGCTTGATTTTTGGAATCTTGTTCTGGATTGATGAGATAATCCAGAGAAAGTCCAAAGGAGATGATTTGGAAAAAAAAAATTGAAAAATTCAAGTATTATAGAATTTAAACACAAGAATTAATTAATTATACACATTGTTCCAGCGTTTTACATAAATTGGTTCAGCCATTTCATCAACCATTTTTTTCAAAACACTATCATGTAATTTTATTCCTTTAAATAAAGCTTCATCAGAATTGCAATAGGTAAAACCAATGGGATCATAGAACTAACAAAATGAGCAACAGCCAATACAGAAAGGCAGTGACGTAATAATTTCAAAATCCAGATGTGTGATACAATAAGTTTTGTTTTCATAAGGACTTGATCAGACTTATTTACAAGAAGCAAAAATAAACTGACTTACGTCGACAATCCAATGATGATTAGGGCTCGCGCCATCTTGCGTGTTTAATTTAATTGATTTTTTGGCCTAAGCTGCGCATAGAAGTATAATGATTTCCGTTATCTAGCAGTGATACTGCTTATGTTAATAAGAACTGATGAATAATTCTAAATATATATAAGAAATTCTTCTTATATTAAAGATATTATTTATCGGTACATTGTTTCATGAGTGTCATTGTTCCCACACATTCATTTGGGTGAAGTCAGCTTGAAAAAAAAAACGTAAAACACAAACTAGACATAGAAAAAAGTTTTGTTCATATTCTTTCAGATGTTAAGAATACTACAAATGCCTCCAATAGGTGAACATTTACAAAATGCATTTTCTGTCTTCGCTGATGAGAAAGACAAAGGTGGCTTGTCTATGACGCCCATCTATTTATTCGCTGGATGCTCGGCGCCATTATGGTTACATCCCATAGCTGCGAGTGAGCAACATCTCCTGACTCTACTTAGTGGAGTCCTCTCGATTGGTGTAGGAGACACGGCTGCTAGTGTCTTTGGAACATTGTTTGGGAAACACAAATGGTCTAGTAAGTGTCTGCAGCTGGTATATAATACTGTGATTTCATTTATATACTATCAGATAGTTTCTAGTGTGCTTTACGCTAGCGAGCTTGTAGTGTGATCGGAGATGAGGGTAGATCAGGCTTCGATCCGATACCTGCCACCGTCATCTTTTAGGAGTTTTCCTTTGATTTCTTACTGTAATTGTCTGGATGGTTTCTACAATATGGGCCATTATTTGATTTGAACAATCAAAGACCATGAAACGTGAAGAAATCCCTTTGTCCCCCAAAAATTATTTCTGAATATTTAGATTTCATAGCCTACTTCATTAATGCTAAATTCCTATATCTCCAACTATAACCGTTGTAGTGAAGAAGAAGAAGAGATGATTATATTATTTAAATTTTGTTTCAGGAGATACGATGAAAAGTATCGAGGGTACGGTAGCGTGCATTCTCAGTCAACTGTCTGTGGTGTTAGTTTTGATGTACTCAGGATTTATAGATGGAAATACAACCAATTGTCTGAAATCCATCATTTCAATTGTTATTACGTCAGTTGTTGAGGCAAAGACTGACCAAGTTGATAATTTAGCTCTTCCACTTATTATGTATATTCTAGTTTTATGATGGTATATGATGTCAATGTATAATTATTGTCTTAGTGGGCCAAAGGAATGCTGACGATGAAATACTTGGATAACATTCGGTAAATTATTCTGTTTTCCGACTCCCGACTTGAATTAGATGATTAGATGAGCGTAGCGAAGACTTCCATTTCACATTCCAAAAAGAATGTGCTTCGTTTTAATGTTTTTTTTCTTTTTAATTTTGTACGCGGCATACAGGTCAGGAAAAAACAATCGACTCCAAACATTTTTTGAATATTGGTGTTATACCAAAATAGATTGGGATAGTTTTTCACAAAAATCTGTTGAACGTTTTTTCCGGAAAAAATGTAGAAAGTTTGGAAAATCCCCACATGAATAACCCAAGGGGAAAATACTTGTGAAGCGAAAATTCTTCAGAAGCTTTCATATTTATATATAATATGAAAACAACCATCGTACACATTTTTAATAATTTGTACAACAATTGTATAACGAAGGTATAACGAAGAAAACGCAATACTGTAATAGTATACCTTTCATCAAATATCAGGATCAACATGTATTGCAAAGTGTATACCGGTATGCAACAGGTTGCATATTATTTTCATTCTCTCATGACACAGCAAGAACCAATGAAAACGTAGGTTTTTCAAATTATGCGTTGTCATCCATTATTTGTACATTTATACAAACACTAGAATATAAAATGAGTTGTTGGAAATAAAGAAAAGTGGTAAATAAAACATTTGACTTCATTTTTATTAATTATAGTAATTTTAACAATAATGATAGTAATAACAATGATGAAAAATAAATATGATCATTTTTATATTCACACATACGAACAAATACTTTGTAGGAAGTTTCAACCGTGTTGACTTTGGAGAGTATAATACTGTATGTAGACAAAAATACATCTTAATTTTCAAGCTCTACTAAACTGTTCGATACCTGCCTTCTGCCAGTACTTTGGACCAGTGTCCAGTATTGAATGAAGTGGGCATATAAGTTGAATAAGCCGCCCTCGGTAGCTCAGTCAGCTGAGCAGGTGTGGGTTTTATAAGGTTTTATAAGGCATGGGTTTCTGTAAATGTCCTTTCACTTATCATTACTTCATAGTTTCATAATCACCTGCTCATTCCTACCCCGTATAACCTAGCTGTTGGTGGGGTCGTTAAGAAAACAATCGCCATCAAGTTTAATAATAGGGGTCAATTATAGCCCTATACTGCCGTACTTTGAACTGTGGGCAGTTATATCAATATAACTGCCCATAGTTACCAAGTACCGGTATATAACGTGTCTGATTATTGTGTACTTCAGCGACCCTACCAACAGCAAGCTGGTAATTTGAGGGTACGAATAAGCGGTTGCTAAATGAATTATTTTTCAAAAACCCATACCTTATTTGGAAGTATGCTAAACCCAAGCCCGACTTGATTTGAGTGTCTATTATAGCGTATAGACTGTAGAGCTTCAGTTCACTGAGCAATAAGGGCGGCAAAACTTATTTTTTGGGTCTTTATAATCCTGTATGGCTATAACATATATGCATACTCTATTCATACATATTCTGCATACTACTGAATCCATAGATACTACATAATAATTATGGCTATATTAATAAATAATACTCAGTATCAGAGATGGGCAAAGATACTTATAACATGCATCTTAGATAGAAGATACAAAATACTCTCCTAAAGATACTCCTCTCACTATACCCTATCTGTACGTGCAAGCAAAATGTAATTTAAGGAGGGACACCACTGTAATCCCTAAGTTTCACATTTTACACCCGACCAAGTTGATTTTTCTCATTGTGGTCTTTTTTTTCATATTATATATATATATATATATATATATATATATATATATCACTATATAGATGTATGTATATATAATACACTGGCGTCGGAACCGGGGGGGGCAGGGGGGGCAATGCCCCCCCCAACTTTCGGCCAGGGGGGGGCAAGGGGGGGGCAAGAAAAAGGTCTTGCAAAAAAAATTGAAAAGACGAGAAATAGAAAAGACGAAAAAAAAGAAGGAAGAGAGAAGGAAAGAAAGAAAAAAAAAGAAAGAAAGACTGTGACTATTAGATGAGAAAATCGTAATAGATTCATATTCACATTGCATAGAAAATCAATATCAGATGGGCACCTTCAGTTTCAGGAGAAAATGATTTTGCATCTAAATTCATCTGGAAAAGTTGAACCATATTGAAAAAGGTGTGATTTAAAGGAATTTGGGGACTGTTTTGAATGAAGCCTGGTAAGTAGTTATGTATCAGAAATCAACAAACACCCTACGGCAGTGCTTCTTTCAGATTAAATTATTCATTACAATTTTGTAACTTTTGTAAATTTTCAAATTTTCAACAGTCGTACAATGACAATAGATGAAATGGAGAAAAGGGAACTTCCAATAAGGATCGTTCGGTGACTGCAGGGCGCAAATTTAAGGGGCGCTATCGGGCACATTGTAACATTCTATTATAGAATATGCCATAAATCGTATTCTATTTACTTGTGCATATGGGGGAAAATGTTATCATTCGAACAGCATTGTTATCGAGAGACATAGATTTTTCTTGGATCGCCATTCAGCAAAACTAGCTCTTACCACACTAAAGAATTCATGAATTCCAGAAATTTCGTCCAATCCCCAAACCCAAGTAAAAAAAAAACCCCCCCATCTTCACATTATATTTTTTCTAATTTAGGTCGAAAATAGCCAGTCGGCTCAACAACCTTAATAAAATGTTTTGAGGGGCGAAGTTGAAAAACAAGTGATCCTACATAAGTGTATGTGATGAGACAACTGTTTCAAGCCCTTTTTGGGCCCTTTTTGAGACCCGAATAACCGATATAATAAAGGTTGCTGGTTGTGGTTGTGGTTGTCATCCCCTCAACATAAAGGTTATCGGTTGCGGTTGCTGTTGTGCCCGAAAATAATAACGGTTGTGGTTGTGGTTATGGTTGTACCACACTAATAATAAAGGTTGTGGTTACGGTTGCGGTTTGCCCGAAAATACGGGTTTTTAACGGTTGCGGTTTCGGTTACGGTTACGGTCCCAGTCCCTGATTTTAACAATAATGATAGTAATAACAATGATGAAAAATAAATATGATCATTTTTATATTCACACATACGAACAAATACTTTGTAGGAAGTTTCAACCGTGTTGACTTTGGAGAGTATCATACTGTATGTAGACAAAAATACATCTTAATTTTCAAGCTCTACTAAACTGTTCGATACCTGCCTTCTGCCAGTACTTTGGACCAGTGTCCAGTATTGAATGAAGTGGGCATATAAGTTGAATAACAAACGCCCTCGGTAGCTCAGTCAGACTGAGCAGGTGTGGTTTTTATAAGGTTTTATAAGGCATGGGTTTCTGAATTTCCTTCTTACTTACTCGTTTCAAAATACTCATTTCACCTCTATAACCTTGTTTGGGGTCTGCTTCACAGACTTCGTATCAGTTGTAATAGGTCAATTTAGCCTTATGATGCCACTTGTGCTGTCAGTGATCAGTGATTCCATAGGTTTACAAGTCGGTTATACTGTAATTTGTGTACTTCGTACCTACAATTCAAATCCTGGTCATTTCAGCCGTAACTAAGCGGTTGCTAAGAATATTTTCAAAACCCATCCATATTTGGAAGTAGGTAAACCAGCCCGTTGATTTGATTCTGTAGCGTATAGTATCATATCACGACCCATACCACAGTAACTGGTATTTAAGGTGATGTGACTACGACAAAAGGTAATGGGTTGCTAATAACGTTTTTATTTTTCAAAAACCCATACCTTATTTGGAAGTATGCTAAACCCAAGCCCGACTTGATTTGAGTGTCTATTATAGCGTATAGACTGTAGAGCTTCAGTTCACTGAGCAATAAGGGCGGCAAAACTTATTTTTTGGGTCTTTATAATCCTGTATGGCTATAACATATATGCATACTCTATTCATACATATTCTGCATACTACTGAATCCATAGATACTACATAATAATTATGGCTATATTAATAAATAATACTCAGTATCAGAGATGGGCAAAGATACTTATAACATGCATCTTAGATAGAAGATACAAAATACTCTCCTAAAGATACTCCTCTCACTATACCCTATCTGTACGTGCAAGCAAAATGTAATTTAAGGAGGGACACCACTGTAATCCCTAAGTTTCACATTTTACACCCGACCAAGTTGATTTTTCTCATTGTGGTCTTTTTTTTTCATATATATATATATATATATATATATATATATATATATATATATATATATCCTATATATATATATATATATATATATAGCCTATCCTATATATATGATTATTACACAGATTTTTTCAATTGTCATTGAGGCACTTTTTTCTAAAAACGGCTTGAGAGAAGTATAGTTTTTAAAAATTCACAGTGTTCTCGAAAGTGCGTTCGATGAAATTATGCATTGCTGTTACTTCATCATTTTGTTTTGACGAATCAACTTCTCATACATTTTTTTAATTCAAATTATTCATTAATTTTTCAATTCAACAATTATTTTAAGCATGCTGTTTTCAAGATATACTGATAATAATGTATAACTTCATTCGTTATCAACTGTAGTTTATAAAATACCTAGCTGTTGGTGAGGTAGTTAAGCAAACCCCCCCCCCCCTCCACACACACAAAAAAAATGTGCAAATCCATCCAGTAGAATATATTCCATTTACTTGTCCATTCCAAAATATGTTGGAAGAAATATTTTGAGCAAATTACGTCGAAAAAAGGATAATTTACGCGTTCACTATAGATGGTTGAAAGTTGAGTAGATCTATATAATATACCGTGGAGGCGTGGATTAATTCACATTATGTCTCCAGTAGCCTAAAAAGTGGATATAAAATAAACTAATTATTTTAAAAAAATATTAAATTCCAAAAATATACACATTTTCAGTGGTGTCCCTCCTTAACAATTATAATGCAGCTCCCTCCAATTCTCACCACAGCTACAATAACAAGGGTGCATGCAGCTGACATTTCCCACGACCCTGCCGTCTAAAGCTGGGAACTGCTCGCAGTGATGCAGAAGATCATTTAACCACCTACCAGTAGAGATAAAAACACTCGAATCTTCAAAATTATAAATTGTTTTCTACCCTAATTTGTTGCACAAAAGTCACTATAGTGTTATAGATTATTTGTTTATAACTTACTATATTGTAATGCTACTATTGTACGTTCCACAATTTAATCCTGACTCGGCTTATACATGTTTAAAATTCTTATCACGTTTATCATAATGTTTCCCATGAAAATCGTAAATAAAACTAATACAAAATATTCAAGTATTACCGGCCCATGTAGCTCAGTTGCTAACGCGCTTTGCTTCATATGATCCGGGAGATGAGGGGCACATCGGACATGGTTTGATATCCGCCGCCGTACTTATTTACGTTTTTTCCCCGTGGTTTCCCCCTGTAGTCTGGGTGCCAGGTTAGTTCCTACAATATTGCTCATGGCCGCTTCCTTCCCACTATCCTTCCTAATACTTAAGCAACCTTCATCTCATTAAACATTCATCCGACACCAATAGATCTTAGTTATCATCACAGTGTGTCGTCAAACAAATGTAAATAAATTGAAAAATAAGTATTTTTCACGATAGGTTGTACAACAATGATTATAATAGACAGTGAGTTGATTACGAATGTCTTATGCTTATATTTCTTATGTTGTTACAAAATGAGCAGTTTTTGCTTTGAAAGAACAAGCCACAATACAGAACTTTATGATGACAATGACATTATAGATTCACAAGTGTAGGATCTCTGCTCATTAAATATAGGTTGCTGTATGGAAAACAATAATTATACATCTATATATTATAAAACAAAAATAGTAACATTATAAAGAAGCACAATAGTGATAACATGTAGAACCGTAATATAAGACACTAATGCAGCGCAGGAATGCTCGTTATTTGTCAACTAGTCGACTAAGTCAACTAATTAGTCGACTGCGTTTATTGGCATTCCTGAGCAAACGTTCAAAGTGGAAAAAAATGCAAGTATAGTCCTACTCAAGTTTTAGAATAAAACATTAACTTTCGCCAAAATCATATCAAATGTCACACTGACACACTTAACACGAAGTATACGGTAACAAAAGTTTTCAATATACTTTTTGTGTATTTTATATAACATACATACATCAAGATAGAACAACAAATAACGACGACTCATTACAATTTAACTAAAATTCTTTGAACCCAACTGTCTAGAAACAATTAAAAATCATTCACAATTACTATTTTATTGTCCTCCTGTCTTGCTAAGGAATTTAAAATAATTCAGCACTCGCATTATAGCTCGACTCCTAAACATCCTTTAAACCTATGCCAGTCTTTTGCAATTACACATATATGTATATTATTGAATTATTATCTTTACCATTATACATTGATCTGTTTTTCACGTGATTAGATCAATTCATTAGGCCATATTCTAAAGTGTATTTTGTCACAGTAGCTTTGTTATACTCTGCTTGACTAATATCTACTGCCACCCTCTGAGGATGCCCGCCCGTATAGATTATTTCAACTACAAGAAAATGATTGATTAGCAATGAAATACGTCCAAGTTTCATGTTTAGATTCCATTTTTAATGGGCATTAAGTCCTTGCAAGCAACAATTAGTGAAGTTAGTTTTATGAGCATTGAGCCAGTCAGCCAAACTGTGGTACGCTATGCCAGTTCTTCACAGTTCCGGGCTGCGATTTATTTTTGGCAAATACATAATACATGTTCGACAATGAAACACTCATTAAGTGACTATATTTTCAAATCGTGTTTATTGGTGTCTCGAGCATAGAATTATGGAGTAGTTAATCAATAACAGTGGCGTAGCCAGGATTATATTTCGGGGAGGGCCGAAACTCAAATAAGAAATGGGAGAAATTCGATAAAAAATTTGCTATCCTCAGGGAGTATGTGGGCATTCGTTTCTTACACGTTGCAAGAATACAAATTCTAGGTTATTGTTTTGAAATTCTAAATAGCGGACTAGCGGTCAAAATATGATAGTCGAGTATTTTTGCCATATCGGTTAGATAGCGCTAGTTCGCGCTCATCTACTATGATCTTCTATTGATGTGGAGAGATTAATCAAATCGATAGTCGTATTTGAAAATTTGCTCCACAGAGGAATATAGCCCACTCCCAATAACCATCACGTACACATTCCAATTATTAACTTCATAAAATAATGTATAGTATTTTATTCATCACAAACTTTATTCTTTGTATATTCTAAAAATGCAATTTCAGTCCAGCTTCGGTTTGGCCACTGATCAATAACTCCGTAACACTCCATAACAATTGGCACTGTTTTGTACGCTTACGAATTGGACACGAAAAGTACAGAATATTCCTCCTGGGGGTTCATTCCTGTTCAGGATATAACTCACTCTTTACTTGAACCAGTGCTGATAAAACGTGTATTGAAAAACCGGAAGTAACCCGCTTATAGCGGATTAAATCGTACTGGAATACACTCTCTGGAGGGCACGGTATTATCGAGTCGATTTAGCGAAATATCAGTTTTTCCTGTTCAATACCTCCGAGATGGTATCAGTAAAAACTGTTTGACAACAACAAAATGTTTATTCCTATGTTCGATACCTCGTTCAAATACTTGCTAGTTACTTCATTTATGTATTTTTTTCGAACATCGGGCTCTAGAGCTGTTTATTGAAGAAAAAACTTGCGAGAGTTATTTTGTGATCCTCTCCACATCTATCGAATTCGGCCAGGTCAATTGTCATGTATAATTATGCTAAATTAGCATAATTTATGTGATGACCAATATCGGACCATATCGGAATGGGGAGTGAGGAAAGCATCTACTTATAAATATTTTGGACGTACATCAGTGATTAATTCAAATTTTCCAATTGAAAATTTTACTGTCATTCTACAATGTGAGAATTCAAAATTCAGTAAAAAGCACCATAATATGAATAATTCTTATTCTAAGACGTATACGAAATCCATTTCCATACATTGCGATAGCGTGTATCTTGATGATATCCATATTGTTTGATTAACGACCCCACCAACAACTAGGATATTTGGGGTAATTCTCGAATATTGAAAGTTTGAAGCCGTAGATCTTATAATGACAATGAATCACAAAGCATGCAACATCTGATATGAAAACACACGAGTATAACTCCACAGTGAGTTGTGGCTAGACTAGCTATCGTACCGAAAGAAAATACAAAATACACCACACGTAGATAAGATAAATGTGTTATCATTTTTACAAGAACTTTTTCAAAAGACTAACATACAAAATTACACAAATTAAAAAATACAAGATGTGAGTTACAATGTTGATTGAATACTCTACATACAACTTTTCAATCGTAAATCGTATACGTCCACTTCACAAAGTCGAATTTTCATATTTTTTTGTCTAGTTCTGATTTATTTTTCAAATGCTCAGTAACAACGCAGTCAAATAAGTTTGAAAAGATGAACAATCGATAAAAAAATGACAAAATGAGTAAGGGCCAACAGTAAAATACCTATTATTTTATTGGAATACTAAATACTATAGCGATTGATCGGGATGGTTCCATTCTTTATATATAATTACGTCACAGACAACCATATGAGCAAGCAGGAAGACAAATATGAATTCGTCAGTATACTAATATATTCCTACGATTACTATAATTTACTTCAATATATTCGATTATATTATATAATATCAACATATAATTCGTGAGTATTCGTGAGTAGTATTCGTGACCAAATAGGTCTGTTTAATTTAATGCAGAAAATTGAGTGTATCGCCAGTAACGTAGAGAACAATCGCTTTCCAACGCTAGTGAAAAATACAGATTTTTTTCGACACTTGGCTTATTTGGTTGATTATCACATGGAATAATTCGAGGTAATAATGCGTTATGCATCATAATACATAAATTTGATTTTATAAGCTTGTATTCAGTTACGTAAAAGTACCAAATTCTATCAAATTGTAATTTGATTTTTTTTCAAAGTCAAAATTTCTCATAAAGAACGGATCTTGTACATCTAATTTTCTAAAGTATACTTGTATCCACGAAAAAAGATGTTAGATATATACGAGCCTATCTATATAACAAACACAAATATGTATCTTCGTTTTGTATTTGTGGAGCTATAGTATTTTTACAGTCAATGATTTTTCAGGGTGAGATCTACGATTAGATATTGAATTTATACGATATTTTGAGATCTTGTACGATCTTTTGAATTCATCATTATTTCACAATTTTGAATTTATATTTAACGGTTACAACCGTTAAATGTTTGACACTGCAGCGACTTTCTGACAATTGATGAAGTTTCTACAATTGTTTTGTTGGTATCTTCTTTCGAAGGTACAAGTAAACGAGAAACTATATAGATGATGTTTATATACCTAGAAATACATAGAAAAAATATGTGTGATTATTTTATTACATATAAAAATAGTTACGAATACCGGTACGTAAGTTTATTTTAAATTCCCTATATTAAAATCTATTCATTAAATGAAAGAAAGTCAGAAATGTACATTTACACACACACACACACATATATATATATATATAAATATATATATGTATATATTTATGTATATATATATATATATATATATATATATATATTTGATATATGAGTACATGGCTTTCTGTTGAAACGTACAGCACGTGATGTTGATAGGATGGAAGGATGGATATTATTATCACTGAAAAATACCGCCTCGTCGAGGAATCGAACCCCGGACCTTATGCTTAGTATACATATGCTCTTACCATCTGACCTAACGAAGGGAATATCTTCCAATGATATTGATGTGTGTGTGATGGTACAGATGAAGGTTGAGGGGTTGAGTTTATAATTATTTTCAATTTATATGAACTTATTTAATTGATTAGTTTAATATATCTATATAGGGCCTACCCTATATATACCTATATACCCTGTATATTAATAAATATAATATATATATTAATAAATATATATATATATATATATATATATATATATATATATATATATATATATATATTTATATATGTGTGTTGAACACATCTTTATCAAAATCAACCTCAACTGTGCACAAGACATGGAATCAACTGATGGGGTGACTATACTGACTGCTATGCTAAGTTGAGCTCTCGTGTAAGTTACATTATTATTTTAGATTAGATGAGTTTTATAACTTTTATTGCTGAGAGAAGCTTCCCTTCTTGCAAGATCATTATAATTGTGATTCTGTAACTTCACTCAGCTCGACGAGCTAATACATAGATTCTCAAAGAGTAAACAATAGTTCTGAAATAACCGTTTGACTTGAGGTCAGAATGACATAAGGTGAATTAAGTTCTATAGCTATTTCATAAACATATTTGTATCAGGATTGGTTTTGATAACCCTTGGTCGTTGTTAGCAACCATAAGAAGTTTAAGTAATTGAAGGAATAGCTATAAATGGACTTATCTGCCGTATGTACTCCTTACTCCTCGAGTATCTTGGACTTCATTACAATAAGGTAATACCGATAATACCGGTTAGCCTTTATCCAACGTTCTTTATCATGATATAAAGAAGGTGTACTGTACCGGCTCCCAGACTAATTAATAACATGGACGGTATTTGTGCTTTCTTGGAGACAAATCAGAACTAAAGGTCCCATTTGCCTTTCGCGACTTAGCGGATTTCCTTGTGAACTAGATGTAGATTAGAGTAGCTATACGGTACCGGTGGCTTTGTTGAACTTACAAAATCTATCATTTTCGTGCAAAACAAATGCCACTGCTAACATAATACTTCTACTAAGTCGTGCATAACATTGTTGATCATTATTGTTATTATAGCTCGACATAAAAGCGATGGTTGCGCTATAGGGAAGCGGGACCATGGACTCAGATTCTGACCCCGGAAATACTTCACTTTGAAGGAGCGAGTGGGTATACCTTTTTTATATTATGATGAAGTCTATTGATATCTCATCACCACACCGTGCAAATAGCAGTGGTAACCATCTTGATAACAACTTCAAACTGTCAGTTGGAGCTACTCCCACGTTGATAATTCCCGCACTTGGTCGTCTAATTACTCGATTAGCTTTGTCGATTGTGATTTACATGGACAAAAATGGGTCACTACTTGCCTGCACCTGTAGATCTACTCCACCATTCAACCTATCACGTCGACTATTATTCTTTGCTAGTCGATCTAGACTTTGTGAAATTCGAATTGATTTCGTGTATGTTCGTTCTTGCATTTCAATCGCGATTGGCTCAGAGTAGAGTCGACATGCCGAGGGCGGCCGTTCGTATTTTCTGTACGGTGGCCCATCAAGTCCGTTGACAGTCCAGTTATACTTGGGACAATGTAACTGAAATTTCACTTTCGAGTCGTTGTTGCGGAGAAGTGTATGAAAGTCGGCACCTGTTGATGACGTGTCTTGGGATACCGACGCGGATTCGTCACCTAGAGACCGCGTTGGCCTGGTTCTTGATCCTAGATAGCCCTGGTTCTAGAACGAAATGAGTGTCATTGGTATTTTATTCAAATTTTAGATATTCCTTTTCTATTTTAGGCATGCGAGTAGTTTTTCAGCATCAAGGAGATTTTAAACGAGTCTATATTAAAGGACATCATAACCCTGAAACTAGATTTCAGCAAATCATGACGATATTTATTACCCTAATTTTGGAGAAATCTATAAATCGTGATCTCAGTTTCAGAAATTTTGATCAATTTATTTGTCCTACAGGACCCGACCTTTTTTTTGGAACCGTGACGTAGACATTAGTCGATTCTGTTTATGTTTCCATACAGAATCGGACCTATTTTTGAAAACATTTCTCAAATTGAGACGATGATTTTTAGTTTTCTCTAAAATTGAAAAAATGAATATCGTCATTATTTCGCTCAAATCTGATTTCAGAGTTAACATGTACGTCCTTTAAAGTGTAATAGTCCATGTAGGTAATAGGTCATAGTCCAAGATTCTCAGAATAGATTTTAAAAATTCAACCATCAATCTCGGATACTTGGTTAAGTTGATTACATTGAGGTAGGTCAGATAGAATGCAAATGAGAAATAGTTTATGTAGCTGTAGAATCAAAAATCGTATACCTTTTATATATAACTTTCACAAAAGGGCATTGAGCTTATGCAAATGACTTTACAATAGCCGTCTTGCTGTGTTTTTATACTGCAAGAAAAAAACACGTATATAGATCAAATAACATATGATGAAGTATTCACAATCTTTAATGTTGATAGAATGAAATAAGCCCACTGTACTCTTCGATCGTTTCAAGAAAGAATTTCATATTTTCAGAAAGATTTTGTATTTTTTCTAGTGAAACAAAAAATACTTTCAAGTTTTATGAAACGGTAGCACAGCTCTATAAATCGTGCACGTATATTTTTATTAAGGTTAATAACATTATAAAATTATTTCTAATCATTTTAAATTTAGTTAAAAACAAAAATAACAGTGTTAGTTTTCGTGAAAATATCCCGTCTATCATATTAAAGAAGTGCTAACGACATGCAAATTAGGTTTTTTTCTCAATATTAATCATTTTAAAGAATCAATTGCCTTTTCCTTATGATTTAATGTTACATGTATCCACGAAAGAAGTATATCAAAGTAACTATATCAAAGAACGAGATAGATAATGTAGAGTACGGTATAGCTTATTGAGTTTTTTCAAAAGCAGAATATCTACATTTCGAACAGGTTGATGCACATTACCAACATAATAAAGAGTACTTGGGGATACGGGGTGGACACAGATATTTTTGGATCATTCAAGATGGTAGGCCTAACTTATGAGTAGAAACTTTTAAACTCATACTATACTTATTATTGTGAAAGAAATGCAGCTAAGATATATGCTCAAAAGGTATGCATATCGAAGATATTTGTGTTGCCTCCGTATTATAATTTGGATATCTCATTCCGTTCAAAATTATCACCCAAAAAATGATATTTCGTTAAACCGAATTCCATGTCATTTTTAGAGTGAACATTTTATTACTATAGGCCCCTACGATTATTATTGTTCTATTGTTCAATAATAATATTGTTCTTGGTTCACACCATGTATCTGATAACACCACTGAATATAGCTATAAAGTTTTAGTTTACAATCCCGTGGTCACAAAATCACCCTTTTTTGGATTTTCAGGTTTACCGCAATTGGTGAATTGAGATGACAAACGTGTTAAACTACCAATCTTATCGAAAAATCTATTGATTGAAATCTATTGGAATCAATCTATTGATTGAAAAAATGGTGATAATTCAGTGATTTTTCCTGGATACAGCTACAGCTAGATAATTGTTAGTAGGCCTACTTATACCTGTATTGTCAAGCCTCTGTTCGAGACGAGGGTTCCATTCAGAGCTATTACAGCCATGCTTCGCTCGTGTCGTGATCCAGCTGAAAATAACCATGTTTTATATTTTATAGTCCTACTGGAAACATAATTATAATAAATAGGTAGACGCAGAATACGCGCAGTAAGATGAGACAAATATCAATATAAAGAATAATCAAAAACTCTAGTACCTTGACTTATATAAAATATACTTCATTCGGTTACAATCGAATTGAGGAAGCAGTGAATCTATATCTGCAACATTTTTCTGCTAATATTTCTACCTATTTTATAAATAAAAAACATGTATAAAATTATTTTCATCAAAACGGCTGATCCGAATCGCATATAAATGTCGAATAATATGTATTACTTATGTCTTTACATTCAGTTAAAATTTGATGTTATTTGAAGAGATCATATTTTTCAGATTTTCTTGCCCAGCCTAGTGGTATGAGATTTATCGACACCTCTAGATGGTATTTCTCAAAAATGGTCGAACTCGGTTCGACTCGGTGCATAGTTCAAAACTATGTAAATTCCAAGTTGGATAAGTCTGCGTGTACAGGAGAAGTTCGTGTCAATCAGTCAAACCCTACGACCTGTGCAGTGCTTACAAACAAACGGGAAAAAAACAGAAAAAAAACACACACAGACAAAGCTCGGTGAGAGTGGGATGGATGTCTTCGCTATCGCTCATCTGAAAACATTCATCATATTATTTTCTTCAAAACGATTGGTCCGAATTGCATACAAATCATAGATGTTCAAATGAAATTGGTAATAATGTGTATCATTTGTTTGTTTACATTAGACAAGGGTCAATGAAACATCAATGAACGTTACAAATTAACAAACTCAAAAACTAACGAGTCACTTTATAGAAGATATAGGGCCTACTTATGAAATCCAATGCGTTACCTGTAACGAGTTCATTTCAAAATTTACATCTAAACACTATATAGTTACAGCATAGAGAACAGATAAAGATGGATGAAGCATGGAGGATATTGAATAAATATAGGCCTACGTGTTTAGCATATATTTTAATTTTGATATCTCATACTGTCCGAAGCTATCATAAGGACAGTGATATTTCCCTAAATTGACTCATATATATATATATATAAGCTATATATATATATACATATATATATATATATATATATATATATATATATATATATATATATATATATATATATATATATATACATGTTTGCGTTTGTAATACATTTCTCCGAGTCTCTCTACCTGTATTTTATTGTGTAACTATTCAACTGAAATTTCCTCGGTTACTAATTACAAACATGTCTACAAGTTTCGTAGTTCGGATCACACGCAACAGTGACAACGTTTATCAAACAGTCGGGAATTGGTTTGCCAAATCGATTCAACAGTCCGAAACACTCGGGCAAACACACTCCAGCCATGCAACTTGTCACTGTCAAATCGTATTGAAAGTGTGTGATGAACAGGCCAAAACGGGTTGGAATTGGTTTCCTGCAACTCTTTTTTTTCTAATTGTAGTTGTTCTTCACATGTAATACAGGCAGAAAGTTATTGACATTTTAATTACCCAATGAGAAAAGTGCTTGTATTGGGGAATTATTAGAATACACATAATCAGGTTTAACACTTGAAATAAACATTGAAAGCATGAAAAATAGAGTGAGTGTGAATTTCATACTAGTCATATTGTAAAGTCATAACAAAGATGGTGTCAAAAATTGCTGCTGCTCCGGCATTTTTTTTATTTACAAACTGTTTTATCTGAAACGATTCGATGTATAGTGTTGAACGTGATAACGAAATACTTGAACCCTTCGAGGCCAAACCGTTTCCTACATGTGTGATCAACGTGTTCACTGTTGATATTAAATAATGGAGCTGTTTAAAAATGCATTCATTCATTCAATCACAAACCTGATGCTTCAATTACTTTTACGTACTCATAGATTGTAATAGATGAATTTGTTTTCAAACCTCGTTGATATTCTGAATTTCACTTCACGATTACACTCATAGATGTGCGCAGGAAATTTCAATAGGTATGTCCAATTACTAAAAATTGAAAATGTATTTTGTGGCACAGGTATCTATTTTTTCAAAGTATAAATATAGTTAGGTGTTATCCCAATATGTTCATCTCATTAGTGTACACATAAACAAAAATGTGAGCTGCTAACATAGTAATTTGTAAGTTATATGTTCAAATACTATAAGGGTTGATGAAAATAATTGATGTGCATGATATTATTGCTACCATAAAGCATGATATTAGGGGCCCCGCAAGGCAATTGAACAAATTAGAATGAATTGAAGCTGATTTGATATGTTTGCAAGAAATGATGATCATTGGATATAGCTCAAGCTGAAATATCTCGTGAACCCTTTCTTGTGGTGTATTAGGTACGGCCTGGGCCGTCTCTGCGTACCTGTGAGCACTTCTATGTATAGACACAATTGTTAACACGCCTTCTCTTTTCATCATTACATCAGCGATTTATAAGTGATTACGCTACACGAAATTTAAATACTCGGGTTAGTATAACAAGTATGGATGATTATTTTATGATAATTAGGTAATCTATCGCCTCAAAGCATATTATGTCATTTACGTTTGTTGATTAATTTTACGTCATGTATGAACGCAGTGATACACGTAAGCAAAGTTATTTTGAGTTGCAGTGCTCGCTGTAGTCCGCTGAAATATGTTTTTTTTGTAATTTAATGAGTTCATCACATACACGTATAATATGCCATAAATTATACTCATTGTCTTTTTTCACGTTAATTACTAGGAACATTCCCATTACGCGTTGTTGGATAAGCGATCTAGACATATTAATATGGAATGGAAATGCTATTATGCACCTTGAG
This sequence comes from Brachyptera putata, assembly GCA_907164805.1. Lineage (NCBI taxonomy): Eukaryota > Metazoa > Arthropoda > Insecta > Plecoptera > Taeniopterygidae > Brachyptera > Brachyptera putata. The sequence goes on along the minus strand of OU015468.1, from coordinate 10,047,779 downwards.
TTCTGAACAGTTATGTCACTGCCTTCCTGCTTTATTCATCACTCATTCTGATCGTTTTACAATAATTTAATTAGTTATACCTCTGTTGCTCAAATTCGTAATTGGTTTCTTCACTTTGATTGATGTGAAAAAAAAATATTAAATTTCTTTTTATCGAAATGGCTGATCCCATGCATGTGAAAGCTCGGAATAATGTGTACCATTATTATATTAAACATATGCGCAATTTGAATTCATTGGAAGGAATATTTGTTACAAATTTTCTTCTCTGGGTTATTCTTATTCTTTTTTTTTAAAACATCGAGATGGGTTTTATTCAGAAGTGATGCAACAGATTGTGCCTCAAAACTACTCTGTAGCGAATTAGATAATTATTCTTGTGTAGCTATGCCAAGTTTCAACTGAATTTGTACTTTCGTTTGATCTGTGGGGCGTCAAAAAACCAGATGTTCGTTTTTTTCGAGTACGGATAAATTAGGTCTTCGCTTTGCTCATCTAGTAATTGGTGACCGTTTCAGGAATATATGTTTCAAGACAGCCAAGATTTGATATGACTCATAATCAATAATATATATATACATTTTCGAAGTGTGTGTGCGTTTTTTTGTTGAAAAAATGACTTTTGTTTGAAATAAGCATAAATATTCGAATATTCAAATTCAAGTGTTCAAATTTGGCCCAAAATAGTCCAGCCAATTTTATGTACGCATGTGGACAATAATCACCACGTTAAACCATCAACTTTAAAATATGTAGCGTTCTTCTTGTTTAATTCAAAGGCAATATGAATTGCTTTGAAGTGATATGAAGTAATTTGAATTGATGTTTTTTTTTCATTAAAGTTTCTGGATCAAATCTCAAAACAGTCATTTCAAATGAAGTGCCACCCTCACTTATATAGAAGACTTCACTAAGTGGCCATGGACTAAGTTTCCTTTGCAGTCTTTTTCGTGAAAAACATCAATGGGATAATATGAAGTCTAATTGGATTTTATGAGAAATTCCAGAGACGTTATTTTTCTTGTAAAAGTCAATCATACAGATGGTGCTTTCGAAATCATTTACAATTCATCAACATCTAAAGCGTTCCATCTGACCTCCTCACCACTCTCTATCCGAGTACTTTTGATTACTCATAGCGTGAATAGTTTTCTACCAGAAAGCGAAAAGTTGGTGAATTGTCTGCATTTTGGCGAGAGGTGAGTGTGGTATCCAAGGGCGATTCATCTGATATACCATTTGAAATTATATGTATCGAACTGATTGGAAGATTAAATGAATGAAATGAATAATAATTGATACTTTTTTGCTGGTACTCTTGCACTTTATCGACTCTATCGACTCTCCCTCTCACTCTATGTTTCAAGTACTGTTCTCCTATCACTCGAATGACTCGAAAGTTTCCAACCACTGTGACTGTTCAAGTTTATCCGGTATTTTTATATTTCCTTTGTATTCATCTTTCAACGAATAGTTGCCATTGTTTCTATTGAGAGATGCCATTGAGAGCTTTGTTTCTATGATGCCAAACCAGACGGAACTTTTTTTCTACTTTTCCAAGTATTTGTGTTGACGGCGTTTATTTTATTTTCTTCACTTTGCAAAATGTAGGATGATATTACATAAATATGAACAAATATAGCTAGAACTAGATAGAGTATAAATTGCTGTTTCTCCTTATCATACTTCATATCATTTATTCAAATAAGGGATGCTACTCGCCCGTAGGAAGTAGTATTCTCATTAGTTGACTTTTCTTCTTATAAATGTAAACTTCTCTCTCTCTCAACTTTGCCATTTGCGCTTATTGTAAATATTAAAACATAAGCACAGCCAGTCTTCTAGAATTACCAGGCTAGATTTAGAGAAATAATGGCGAAAGATATAAGTTATAGCCAGGAAAGAACTTTCGAATATCTTCGTCTTAGGGCATAACATGATTACAACAACAATTATTGTAGCAATTGAAGGTAAACGTTTGGGAGCGAATCCACAAATTCACAATTGTTGCTACCGATGTGTTCCACTAGAATTTGTACCGAATTTTCCTCTTCTTGAGTACCTTGAAAATATTCCGCACACATATATCCAAGAGTATTGTTATCAAGCCAACACCTTGCTAAGAGATGTGGGAGTCACACTGACGTAGTTCGATAATTCTATTAATGCCGTAGTGAAACATTTAAATAACTTGTATTTTCCAGGAACAACTGGCAGCCTGGAGCATGGAGGTAAAGTGAGTGCATTCTGTGCTTTCGTGCCAAGCTAAAGAATTCAATGCGTAGGCGCTTACTGCCTTCTAGCGGCCGGATCGCTGGATGGTGTTGCATTCTGGGTATAGTAGTACTGTTGGAAAAGTCGGTTCGCTTATCCTCAGTTTAAAGGCTAAACACCGAGTTGTATAACTTATATTATCTCTCATTTTACTCGCTCTAATAGTGTCTACATCTCTTAGAATATAATCAACATATGGTGTCATATATACTATCATATTATGAGTAAGTACGGTATGTACTGATTATGTAATTGTAACGCACAATAATATAAATCATTAGTGCTGAGTAGCATTGCCAGTATAGGACTTTCAAACGCGCGTACTAACATCCACTCTACTTCAAATGTCGCCGCTAGATGACTCTTTAATTTCGAAAAGGGTCTATCAGCTGTGATACAACAGCTAATAGTATAGGCTAGACACTCAATCTTCTATCGGCCCTATACCAGCTGCACTATGAAGTCGTCATTAATCAACTTATGGAATGGCAGCCATTCATTTGGGTCAAACCAAAGCACATTGGTCAAACCCACAGCAACAATTCACTTCAACACTTTAATCACTTCCGATCAGAAATGAAGAACGATCGAACACGAATGAAGCATGGCTATCAGCTATCGTTGCTGTCGACCTTTCCGCAAGCCATTTGGTTGATTATTGTTTGCTTAACGACCTCACCAACAGCTAGATTAAACGGGAGTACGAATGAGCAAGAGATTATGGAACTATGAAGTGATGATAAGTGAAAGGAAGATTACGAAAAACCATGCTTTGTGCGGGACTCGAACCCATGCCCAACGGTGACTTCAGTTTCTGAAGCTTCTGAAGTTTCTGAAATGCGAGATGGTGTTTCTCAAAAGTGTTGCAACCGATTTTGCCTAAAAGTGGTACACTTCTAAGTTGGATATGTCTACGTATCCAGAAAAAAAATTGAAGTTGATCAGACAAACCGTGCGTCCTGTGCAGTGCGTACAGGAAAACAGATACAAAGCTTCATGGGAAAGTCATCGCTATCGCTCATCAAATTATTGCATACACTCAGACATGGGCAAAAGACTTCAACTTGAAGTATCTAAAATACTATGTACAAATACTTGAATGTTGAGTATTTCGAAGACAAGATACAACATACATTTAAAAAATGTATTTCCAGTACAAAATACAAGATAATCTCTTTCAAGATACTTTCAAAAGACATATTTCAAAGATACCTTCTGTTAATTAAAAGAGTATGTAAGTGGAAATATGGAGAACAATGAAAATAATATGCTGAATTTTCAATATAATTTTAATGTTTTTTAAAGAAAGTACATCTGCGTCTGTAGCAAATAAGCGTACAATTGTTCGAACTACACTTTTCTATACATTTTTACGTGATGTCTTCAGTATGGCATTTTTCAAGCGAAGTTAAGAAATCGGATTGATCTCCACAATTCTGATTACGAATTTCATGGCGAATGCGATAATAGTCGAAACGATCCAGTCGATGATTGAAAACTCGATTTCAGCTATTCCGAATTCCACGCTTGAGCGCGCAGATGATTTTATCTGACTATTTGATTGCATTACTTTAGATCGCTGGAAAAGATGTATCTTGTATTTTAATCGTTCGGAACAAACACAAAATACATTGAAAATGAGTATTTGAAATAAAAAATACAAGATACTAAGCATGTATTTGAAATACAAAATACAAGATACAAATATATCTAAAATACTTAGAGCCGGTTGTACCAAGTGATGATTAGTGAATTAAGCAAAAATTAGCAAATCAACTTGTTATCACCCTTGGTTACCTATGTTATTTTTGTACCTCAAGGAATGATTAACTAATTAATATTTAATCTTCAGTTGGTACAATCCGCTCTTATTTGAAGATACGTGTATCCATATACTACATGCACTCCACTGATTTGTGATGAACTCTCACCTGTCACAGACCACTGATTCGAGGGGTCCTTGGACGCAAACAGACATTTCAAGCAGTGCCTGTACTCTTGACGAAAGTCTATTGTATAAGATCCGTATACAAGAGGATTCATCACGGAATTGGATACGGCCATCACAAACACGGCGTCTTGTACCAAACTGTTGACTTTCATTGCGCTATCTCTGTCAATCATATACCTGAGGTGTGAAACAATAAGACGTTTGTTATTAGGGAATATTCATTAGTGGAAATATGTATATAAGATTTATTGACAAAGGGATGTTTAGATATCGTATTACCGTATCTCTTGAATATGGAATGACTTAACAATTATATATATATATAGTGAACTAATATCTGCGATAGAACCACGCACTTGAGTATATTTGCGTTTACTACGTTCTACTACGGTGGTTCTATACCAGAGAAAGTAGTTTACAATACAATATGGTCCGGAGTACCATGCAAACACTCACACACACATACATATATATATAATTGTCAAGTCATTCCATATTCAAGAGATACGGTAATACGATATCTATATATAATACGATATATATATATATATATATATATATATATATATATATATATATACTAAAATTATTTTCAGGATTAGACCGCTTGCCATAAAAAAAACATGCAGAGTAGACGGTTGTTGACGGTAAGTCAAAATTAACATTTTCACAATAACAATATTTTACACTTCTGATCACCGTAATATGCTGGTAAGGGTATTTCCGAATTTCAGTCTTCTCCTCAAAATCTCCAGAATCGATTGTTATAAAAACCAGACAATTCCAAGGCAACATATTCTGAAGATAAGTATGAATAATTCCTAGATAAAGGTGATTATATAATAAAATATAATTTATACTAACCACAATGTCATTACCACGTAAGGAGTCCAGCAGACTATAAATACTACAACTATAGTGATAGTCATGCTCAAAGTCTTCTTTCTTGCTCGTTCAATGTTTCTTGTGTCGCTTCTACGGAGACACATTCTTCCTCCAAGATTCTCGGTTTCTGAATCAAAGCATAGAATCATTATGAGATAGCATTAGCGGTGATGTAATTCACAATTACCTACTCACTTTGTTTGATGAATGTTATTAAAATAATAGATTTGTTATGATTAGTTTTATGAATAGGAAATCGCAGCATTGTAAGACGATCGAAATTTGAATGTAATGTAATGTAATGGAAAGCTATCAATACACATCTTGATTTCGAATTTACAGAACTCACTGCCTTCCTGATTTATCCCTGGCTTCTGTCGAAAAGTTCAGAGAATATCTATTCAAAGTAAGATGTGTGCAATCATGAAATCTACAGTCAAGTTGACTTTCTACTGTTTCTTTCTGTATTTGGTGTAACAGAATCGTTTTGCAGAACCGTTTTCAAATGTCACTACAAACAATCAAAAGCTGTAAAAAGAAAAAAACGATACAAGAAACTGTCAAAAACTGTTCTGATGCTAGGAAAAACGCACGTATCAAAATATGTATTTGAAAAAAAGAGAAACTGGTAGATGTGATTGAACTGAAACTATTTTCTAGTCCACTTTTCTCACTTTTTCCTATTTATTTCAATGTTTTCATTTGTATTATTTTCAAGATATGTCCTGTTGAAAGTATAAATCCCTATGACGTTTAGACTGCAAATTTCCACATAAGAATAGCACAGCTGCTGGAAGTTATACTTATTTTTAACAAATGTTCTATATTACTGGATTATGGTACATACATAAATTTGGTTGAATAATCTTTCAAAATTATTAAAATTAATGAGTTTTAAAAACTAAATGTAGTCAAAAGCGGGCCTGATTGTTAATTGGGAATTCGATCATCTGTTGATCGCTTTAAGCGAATTATTCACGTTCAAAATCAACCGATGATTGCAACCGATGATTGCAAAGGGACAAACGGAAAATTTGCTATCTTTCCAATTAATCCGGCATTGTTTTTTTCCCTCATGTGCAATATTCATTGACATATGGATCCGTGTCCTATAGTAAACGCTCCTTGCAAACATTTGTGATACGGGCTTTAGAATATTGTTTTAGTCAAATAAAAATTTAGATCGAGTATGGTACATATCCAATTGCACTCAAGGAACAAATGAACGATTCTAGTAGACAAAATTACAAACTGCAAAAGCAATTGGTTGTTTACCATTAAGCAGCTGATTGAGTTGACGTTTTTAGAAGATCTCTCTAACCATCCTCGCCAACTGCGCCAACTCCAATCAACTGCGATCGAGTTGGTGTCACGTTCAGTTCGATTTTCGATTTTCACGAACGATCAAGTACGGGCTAGTTGGCCAAGCCAATTGGCGATTGGGACAACTGGAGTTGTCCGTGTCTGCCGTGGTTTGCCAATGTTACCGTTATTGATGGCAGTCTTGTGCAAACAAACACTTCCGCGTGGTGGCGGATTAGCTTTAAGGCAAAACTATTTAATGGACTAATTAATTATATACAGATTAACATTCGCTTTTTGTTACATACCCTACCGTTATGTGAAGTTATTTCAAGACTGATGCGTTACTTGCATAAACGTTCAGGAATATTTAATTACAGTGAGAATGTTGTTCCAGCCGTAAATTTATAGTCACTATATATATATTATGGTAAGTCTAGCTTTGCGGAAAATTGCCCTTCGAAGAGTGTGGGTGATACTGAAAAGAACCCTGATACTCGACGTTTCGGCGAGAAACTATTCGCCATCTTCTAGAGTCGTTCTTGACAAGGATCAAGGATTCAAGTACCTTCGATTCAAGGACCTCCACGAGACAAGAACGACTCCAGAAGATGGCGAGTAGTTTTTCGGTGTAATTTTTAAGAATATGCTTCAAATATGCTTATGGATTATAATCAACATCATTATACGTGCGTTCGTCTAATCATCTTATTCCAATTATTATATGTTTTGGACTTCACATAATCTATAAGTGGATGAGAACAACAAGTAGTTTCGGGTTGGTTTGGAACCGCGCCATTTTCTCATTTTAACATGTTTGTATGATGTATGGTGTTTTCCATGTTGAATACAAGTCTTTTAATATTACATCACGAGGACGTGAACAGTATAACAGGAGAGTCTACTCAAAATCTAGAATTGCGTACCGTACCTTCAGGTTTCTTGGATTTCCTGTAGATTTTCCATGTAATACAAGAGTATACGAATATTATGATGATCAAAGGCAAGAAATACATTATGGTGACTGCAAACAGGTTGTACGATATCTCGGCTGTATTCGTAGTGAAATAATCGAACGAAACACACTGGTAGAAGTTTTCTCTTGTTGGATGAGGTGCTAAATGAAATACGAAACTCTGAAAACAAAAGAAAATATATATTAATCACTACGCGTAGAATGGTTATGGTGTGGTTATGGTGGGACATAATTGCGGAGAGGGGGGGGGGGTGATATTTCTTAGTTGTACAGCAGTAATGAACAAGGATACATTGAGAGGTGGTGGGATTTTCTCTCTCTCTGTTGGAAAATCTTAATTAAAACACATAGGAAAATAAAACGTAAAGCGACGCGTCAGGTATTAAAATGTTAACTGTAATTTAATTTTATACAATTGTTTCCATCTGATGGTTGGTAGATGGTATCAAATTCTCACGCAGCGATGTTTGTTTCCACCGAATCCATTTTCTTCAAGCATTTCATGAAAAATATGAAATCTTTGAAATCTACGTAAAAGTTAATTTTCCATGTCTAAATTCGTAATTTCTAAAAAAAATGAAATTCAATAATAATCCACCCGAAGCATACCATACAATGGGAAATATAACAATAACATATTTTTCATATACCTTTTCAATCACATTTATAAGTAATTGAACATTGCATCTTTAGGTTAGTCAATTCCTATTGTAATGATTTTGCGATTTTCACAGACATTTTGTGCTGACTGATTTCAAAAAGATGTTCCACCTTGAAAATGTTCATTGTTATAAATGCTGTGTTTCTAATTTCTATCATCAAGGAATACATACTCTTCACGAATAAGCAAAATCTTTCAAATATATTTTATTTCAATGAAAGATTCCACTTGGGAGATTTCACATCCTTCACGTGGAAAAATCGGCATTGAAAATATATTCGTTTCGTTTCCGTCGAATAATATCCGCTCACCGATCTTCCAAGTCCCAAAGTCTCGAAACTCATATTTACAATTCATCAAGCTATGTTCATTGTAATCGCAAACTAGGAATCACGAACAATAAAGTATAGCAATCCATTTGAATCTTCCACATCAAGTTATCGATTACGTCACAGACTCGACATGACAATTATACAAGACTTGGCAACTGAAAACGTAACCAAGACGACGGAGTGATGTCCCACGTGGCCTTTGATCCGATGTAGTTTGATGATAACTCATTCCAAACCCTGTCTGGTTTGACTAGATCGCACCACTGATGTCTATATACATGCACAGTCGTACATACCTGTATACAGTTTAGTTTAGTACACTCATACGCTTGTTTCACTTCGACAAATAATTCCTTCAGTTTAGGAGTGAACCACAATGTCTTACTTTTCTTGGGGCGTTTCGAGATACGTTCCTTCTTGAGAGGGAATGCCTTATCGAATGGGAGACGTAAAATTGACATGTGCAGTGAGAGAAGTCTGAAGCCAAAAGAAGAGAGTACTAATCCTAATATTTCTGCCAAAGATGTCCGCCAATGCAGTGGTGTAGCGAGAATTATACACCTTATACGTCACATATAAGGTGGTTCATCACCATATGACGTCAGATTAAAACGCATCATAAGGAAAATTTTCTGGCCGCCCCGGTGGTCAAGGCAACTATCGCTAGCGGTAGAAACTGAAGTTACCGTTGGGCGTGGGTTCGAGTCCCGCATAAGGCATGCGTTTTTGTAAAACGTCCTTTCACGTATCATCACTTCATCGTTTCATTATCATCCGCTCATTCTTACCCCCGTATAACCTAGCTGTTGGTGAGATAGTTGAGCAACATTGAAAAAAAAAAAATTTACAGAAATTATTCACACTATAAGTAGCAGGCGACATACTCCAATTGCAGTCTGCGAAAAAATTAGTGTTCTAATGTGCGTAGATTTATTCCTAATTCAAATCTAGATCTAGATTCAGAAAAAACATTTCGTGTGATCGCAACTGTACGTTTAGACGATGTGCCTTCAGCTAATATTGTGTACTTAGCTATGTATACATTTTGCCACAACACGATTTAGTTTACTTCGGATTTAGTTCATCAACGTTATTACAATATGCGCTTGATACTCGACACAAAATCAAGAGATATTACAGAAATAACACGTGGTGAGTGTGTAGCGATATTGCCACTTATTGCACGATATTGCAATTGAGGTTGCGGTCTATCTATGGCTGCACATACTATAACTACAGATAAACTCTGCTAAGTACGCGGAACCTGCCGTTATAATTGAATTGGAAAATATAATAAATTGAAAAACGAACGTTTAGACTGGTTGTGCTTGAAGGATTTCACAACCCTGAAACTAGATTTTATCGAATAATGACGATATTTATTTCCTAATTTTTAAGAGGACTAGAGATCATCATCTCAATTTCAGAAATTATAATTAATGTTTTTGTCCACCAGGGACCATGAGTCATGATGTAGCCATTACATATTCTGTATAGAAACATATTTTTTGATAATATCGAAACTTGATACACAACCATTGTTCCCCAATTAAGGCCATGGATGAAAGATTAGATCGTTTGAACGGGAAACCACAAGGGCGATCTTACCAGCCCAAAACACCAATATAATCAGAAGTATAGAAATATGATCAGGATCGAGTAATATCCATACGTCACGATTCAGAAAGAGGGCAGGGTCATGTCTCCAAAGTATACCATTATAATTTATGAAATTGAGATAATGATTTCTAGTTTCCTCTAAAATTAGGCAAATAATATTGTCGTTATTCCTTAAAATCTAGTTTCAAGGTTGTGATGTCCTTCAACACCATATCTCATCATCCCATTATCGCATTATTCATTCAACCGACGCCAATAGATCTTAGTTATCTTTACAGTGCGTCGTTGAACCCGATATAATTTTCAAATATTCGTAATGGAATGAAGTCTGGTTTTACGAAGTGATAGTTAGTAGATATCACTAGTGATATTTAGCGGATTATCACCCTTGGTTACGCAAGATAATTCTTACCTTACGATCAACTAAAATGATAAAATACCAAGTCGTGCTAATAGACTATGAAGTCTAATAGTCCGATTCATCCAAACATATCAATATTTCGGTAAAAACCGTTGAAAATGATTTTATAAGTATATAAAATCAGTTGTAAAAGAAGTGTAAAATGGCATCACTTCCTGTCGTAAAATACAAAATAAACAGTTTTTATTGGTGACATATCCCCTGAGAAATTCAGACAAATCAGATGGGTCATTTGGCCTGTTTTCTTACGTGACAGAAGAAAGGAGAAGGAGAAGAAAATTGTTAAATTACGCTTTTCAAAGTACTTCAACTTTCAAACATCAGGTCTGATTTCACTGAAATTAGAAACAACTTGTCTTGTGTATCATCTCATTACATTACAGTAACCCGAGTGATGTAAGTGTATCAGTTTTGTATATATACAGGCTCAAAACCTACTTCCTGCAAATGGTAGCCGATCACGCGCGGGACTTGGCTCATGGCAAGTTACAACTTATTAGAATAATTAGAAACTATGATTCTTCGTCATTTATTGTTATTGTAGTAGAATTGATCACTTCTACTTTTAAATATGTGACAAATGTGGGTCAATTTCTTTCTTTATTCTTTATTTTGTTCAATATTTGTGTGATATGATACAATAATAATATGACTATACACTGACTAAATTTACTAAAACAATTAATACAAATAATATATTTGAATTGAGGTAATATTTTCTCTTTCTTTAAATACTTATGTGACCAATAATGTTTTGTGAAAATATAGCCCATGGTCTTCTCCATTTGACATTCGTGTAAATTTAGTCCTGCGCAGAGGGTTAATGCTGTGTTCTCAATACAACTGTAGTTGGTAGGCTATCTGTTTATCTAAGTACATAAATTAGACCCCATGGAGACTTGATAATATGGGCCTAGTATTATTTGAAGTAATGGGAAGGATAGTGAGAAGGAAGTTACGTCATCATCTAACTCGATACTGTATGTTTTGAGTCGCAATCGGTTAAATCACTAATGAGAAAAATAATTTCGAAAACTCCCACAGAATGAAACAAAGGGAAATGTTTTGAAATAATATTTTCTTCAGAATGAATTGTATATTCAAGGAATTTAAACAATAAATGTGCATACTGATTCAAAATTTGAAATAATCGGATAATCCATTATGAAGAAAATGATTATAACGTAGTTTTTTTATCAACTAAAAAGCCGTTAAGCAGATCTGAAGGTAAAACCTAGGATTATAGGTACCGTATCTACGATGGATTCGCAACTGAGAGCGCCGTTGTTCTGGATCTATGAAACCGATATAAGCCACTGAGATCGACTACTCAGGCCATCAAAGCCCTGCAGTTAGCTTATATAAGCGATCTAACTGGCGTCGAAGGTTTCTTAGCTTTGGGTTTAATCGTCAGCTGGGAGAACATGGGAGAAGTCCAAGTTGCGTATCCATCATAGATTGCTATATAGGGATCTGTCAAGTAACAAATGACAAACAATCGTTACCATAGCAACAAAGTGAACTCTTGAATATCAAACATTCCGATTGGGCAATGCCAATTGGTGCACATTGTTGGCTGCCTCTTTCAACAATGGGTGACGTCACTTTACAAGTTGACATAAGCATATAGGTAAAACCAATTGAATGTTAAAATGATGAAAATAGCAATAAGTAGAAGGAAAGCCGTGACTTAATTATTCAAACATCAAGTTGTGATTATAGCTTAAGCTTTCCTTTACATTTATTACAAATAGACCTGTACCGCTCATCTTACAACGCATATTCTGGGTTTTCCTACTTCCATGACTTCCACAACATTTCCGTTTCCGTAACACGTTATACCGTTCACCACATTGTACCCGGCTTATGAGCTTAGTCCAATCAGCTGATAGGCAGGGATAGTATGCCTTTGGCTCGTGTGGGTGTGAATTTACGCATCGGCGTTATGGTTAATTCATATTCCCATTAATATTAGGAAGCGTAATTAATGAATGTAGATCTACACTGAGATCATAATGATAATAATGAACCACGTGTAAATTGTAATATTGGCGTGGTGTATACAGCATATAGTACATTACAAATTATTTTTGCGGGTATGAACTCATGATTCGAACTCTCTCCCAGCGCAGTTGCACAATAATATATAACATTATCTTTGTTAGTAGATTCACTACCATCATTTACTAATCAAAATCACAGGTATTATTAAGAAGCTCACAATATTGTTAATTGTAATATTCTTTTATTGTAGCCTAATATATCTTTGATATATATACATACACATATATATATATATTTTTTATCGAAAATAATTCAAATAAATGAACTGTTCTGAAGTATTAGGCAAACACAATTTGATTCCATTGGACAACGTATATCATCAATAAATGAAATTGCAATTTGTTATTCGTATCGGCCCACTCGGAGAAATAGATGCGAATTAAAACGCGTTTTGTAGTGGTTGGTAGCAAGGTAGGTTCCCGAGAAGGAGGGATGAACAACTTGGGGTGGTTGTTAGTTTCGTAGACATTATTATCTGATAGAGATATATTTTATTCATGAGAGATATGTCGGTCCTGTCATTCCTTAAATAAATAATATGATATAGAGTACTTCCATATTTCAAGTAACAAACTACTACAAATGATTACCATAGGAAGACAGACTGTTGTTAATCTATATAATGCGATGGGAAAATTAGAAAATTACAATTGTTGTGAAATGTGGAGAACAATGTCCGTCAAATTGTGGTTTCCAATCACAACTTCGTTATTATAGTTTGTTTGCCTTGACTGTATTATTGCTGCGGTAATGTAATCTCCTTTATCGATAATAGGGCGAGGATTAGTTTTGATATCTGTCCGATTGGTTTGAATAATAAGTGACATCATGAGAGAAACATTTATCGTTGACTGAGTTATTCCACCAGGACCCCTATTCCTGAGATAAATGAGATGTGAGAAAAATCAGTGAGAAAACTATCTCATATAGTAATGACATATTTCATCTCATATTTTATGTGAGATACTTGTTTTCTCACTCATTTTTATTTTTCTCACATCTCATTTATCTCAGGAATAGGGGTCCAGGCACATCAACCTTTTTGCCAGCGCGTTTGTGAGACATTACGGCCGTCCAAGATCCCCGAAATATTCAGAGAGTGTTCTGTATACTTGAAGAATATTTTTCTTCAGTCTGACGACTTCTTATTGCTTATACTCGGGAATGTTCACTCTTTATTATTCACGTTGAAGCACACATAATCGAGCTCTAGATTATCTGAGGTTCAAGTTGAGATATTCACAAAGCCTACATGAAAATGTAAAGACCCTATATATAATATGAACGGAAATTGAAATGTATACCACTTGATGAATGATTAACTATAGTAATTTATTCATGGAACCGTTTTGTATTATAATGAACAAGTATATAACAACGTAGGAGTGTTTGTGGAGGTGCTGAGGAAAATAATGGTGGAGGTGCCGGAAAACAAAACGGTAGAGGTGCCGCGTTCGTTACAAACGTATACTACATAGCTGCAGATCCATGTCGTTCCAGTATCAATTTTTAGGTGAGCGTAAGTGAATACTCAATACTACCGTCCCTGGAAATATATATATTTATAATATTATATTTCGTGTCAATGGATGAGTTCGAAAAACTCGACCAAAATACCTTATATTTTATCCTACTTTGAAATCGTTTTGTAAACTTGGCAAGTAGGCCTACACTTCGCCTGTGGAACTCCATTTCCTAAGGGTGAAAAAAACCGTTTCCCTCTTTATCACTATATTATTCTTGCATCTATTTGGAAAACTTCATTCATCAATTATTCCTCAAAATCTACTCGACCAATTTTTATAATAAAAACTATTCAGTTCTAAATTTATCGATGAAGACTGCCGTGTGCGTGATTCAAACTAAGTATTAAAGTAATGATTAGCTTTTGCCTTGCGACTTGTGAGCGCGAAACAGAGAGTGAGAGAGAGAGAGAGAGAGAGAGAGAGAGAGAGAGAGAGAGAGAGAGTGAGAGAGAAAAAATAGATAGAGTGAGAGATGGAGAGAGAAACAGAGAAAAAAATGGAGAGCGAGAGAGAGAAAGAGAGAAAAAAAGATAAAGAGCGAGAGAAAGAGAGAACCGATTTTGATCGAACGGAAGTAGGCTATACGCTATCGTTCATCCAAAAATCACATCCGCTTAATCGTAGGTTATAGCTATATGGTACGATATAGCCATGGCCATAATATAAACGTGCCTGCTATTTTACCAGACATTTCTCGCAGGAGGTCGTGTTTTTCAACATTCGGGAATTGTTATTATTTGCCACGTAGCGTATGCTTGTGTAAATGTTTGTTGTCTACGCGTAAAATTAATGAATCCCTGTGTTACACTTGGGAAAAATAAATGTTGGAGTTGTCATGATCAAATAACAGTGTGATCTTCACCCCTTTTATTACATGGAAAATTTCCCCCAACCCATTCATTCGGATCATGTTTTATTAACTACAGCATTGTATATCTAGTCGAATCTCTGAATCTGGTTTGTCTGTACAATGTTTAAATAATTAATTAATGTTTTGGCTGAATAACGGAAGAACACGTTCGAATAATACGAAGTTGTACTAAAAGTTGGCTAGTTAAAAGTTTTAAATTGAATACATTCATATAACTTGAAGTGCTAACGAGAGAAAGAGAAAGGGAGTTAATTCAGTAGCAAGTATCGGATTTCACCAGAATATACCATAAAGAAATATGTGGATGACCCTTTATTTAATTTCGACAACTTTACTTTGTATATATTCTGACCCAATATTAAAATATGACCTACCAACCTGAAATTGATAGATTTGTTCAGTATTATCATCTCGTCATTCTCAATTATCATTCTTGTCATTATTAGTTGTAATTCTTGTAATTCTTATCATTCTTAAATGAAGAGAAAGCGGAGGGTATTAGGCCTACTTGTTCCTACTCGATTCAAAGCTGACAATAAACATGAAGCTTTCCGGAAAGCTTTGTAAAGAACGGTAGTGAAAGACGGTAGTGAAACCTACACGATTCTGCTTCACTCGTAAGCTGGCAAGGCTGAATGAAGCCTTGAAGCACTTGCGCTTTTCAGGTCCATCATTGTTCTGTTCTAAATAATATAAAATCGTAATGAAATAAAAATGAAGCACGAAGTTACGTCAGAGGTAAAAAAAGAATCCGAATGATTAAAAAACGTATTCTTATTCGGTGTACGTACCAAATACGGTGTGTGTTGTAGTAACACTACTGCAACATAGCTATATCTACAACTTACAAAATATTATTCAAGAACATGCTATTATTAAAAATTCTCCACGTTCCCTATGTGTCCCTCCCCACTACTGGATTTACTGAAATGCTAAGCGTCCTGGTATTTTTTTACAGGACTACGCCTCGGGTGAGTCGCACCCTGCTGTGTGAATATTGCGCAATTACTATTACCCATAGAGTCTTCCAGTTCTGTCTGCCACAAACCGGTTCCGCAGCATTCCGGCGGAGGTGGTGGTTGGGGAGGGTTGGTAGGAGAAAGGGGGAGAGCGGTAGGATGGTTGGGAAGGGGCAGGATGAAGCTGTCTTGACGAGACGACTGGCCGAGGTCAGTGCCAGGTCATGCGTTTGTCGTAATTTGAGGTACTGCAGTATGTGGGAATTGCGTCTTGTTGTCTTTGTTTGTCAAGAGTACTGGGAGATGATGCGGCACGGCCGAGCGGCTAAGTGTCAAAGTAATGCGGCTTACGGCCGGGAGCGGTTATGTTGCCAGTGTTTGAAATACGGTAGGTGAAGCTAGTTCTCTAGTAGGGTCTCTAAATTAGTTCAGCCGAGGGCGCAGGATTCTTAGGTCCGGGCCACGGCTTTAAAATCCCGTATAGGCCCCAACGCAAGAGCTGAACGCTTCAATTATTTGAAAATAAACAGTGGAATATTACTTTCTCTTTGAAGAATATGCAGTGTGAACTTTCTTCAACTGTACCTGAGCAGAATACACGAAGAAATCATTCAAGAAGACCAAAAACCAACTCAACTAACCCTAACCAGTTAGCTACTCTGTGCCCCCTAAACATTTCCCAGTAATATCAGATTGAACATGATAGCGTTCAGGTATTTTCTCAATATATTTGATCAGAAAGTCGAGGCCAGCTATCTTGTGTCACCGAATATTCAGCTTCAAAGATTATCTGCGTCTAAAGATGAATAATCTTAACTACTTTCTCGGAGTTTCATTGTACAACAAAAAAAATGTCCATACATACTGAAAAGTATTCGGTGAAATCAATTTCAAACTCTTTCAATAAAATTATAGAAACATATTCAGAAGATATAATATCCATGGAACTTGAAGTTGTGTCAATTTCAAATCGATCATACAGATGCTATATAAAGCACTTGAATTTTCCGTCCTAGACGTTTTTCGTAGATATGATTTTAGTATTTGTCAAGGCATTATTCTGCCTCTCATCTTAAAGTGTGAAGTCGATTTTGTCGAATTGTCGCGTCACTCTGTTTATTGACTTGTTATTGACATTTTATTTATGCATTATCGAAATGGAAATCTTCGAAAATCCTTAGTTGATTCTATTTTGTCACCTCCGTTTTCTTTTGTGCTTTTTCTTAGAAATATATCGAAATCCATTTTGTAAATATATTGAATTGGTTACCCATCCTAAACTAACCAAACACGAGCACTAAAATGGAGGGTACAACATACGAAAACCAAGTATATTCACCCCCTGCAAGCTAGACGAGTAGTAGCTCATCCAAAAGTGTCAAACACACCCTGTCTAGTCTTCACAGCAACACAGTTTATCAACCTTGCCCGAGCCACAAGTGTCAGACGAAGCTTTTTAGTGCATAGATATTAGAGAGATTCGTTACTCATACAACGTTAAGAAGTCGTGCATAGTTGTGTCTCGGCAGCAACTTCACACCGCTTTGCAAATCGGGAAGTTGACGCCATATTGGACATATATTAGGTATCAGTAATTATAATATAGAAGGCCTTGCTTAGAAGTGATTGAATTTGGAAAAGTCCAATATGGCTGCCGAGATCGGAACGAGCATATGTCGCGAGTCGGCCGCAGGAGTAATATACCTCGGTAAGGTAATGTATAGCTATGGATAGTGCATTAGGGTTAAAGCATACTGTATAATTTACATAAGGTCAGCTAAAGAGCCTATATAATAGAAGAAAGTGGCTACGCAGTGATTTTTTTGTGCAAAAACATGGTTGCCGCTTTTTCATTGTCCGTTCTCTGGCATTCATATTCAGGTGTCTGTGTTATTTACTTGCAAGAGAAATTGAATTATGAATTTATATAATTTGGAACTAGGAATGAACCAATATAATAAGTAACTAGTAAAACGCACCATACGCGTTATAAAATGACCAATGTGTATTTATGTGAAATTTAATGGAAATCTATACACACATTGCTTTTAGCAACTATGAATAAAATTAACCATTACATAGTTATCTTGAATGTGTTTTCTTAAATAATTATTTCCCTTCAAATTTTCAGATTGACAATTCACAACATGTCTGCCATGTTGACCGCTTGGTCACTTGGGCGCAATCTGTGTGAGGAGGGAGTATTCACTCAAAATGAAGGACTAGATCACGAAAATTGGAAAATAGCGTCCTTTGATGCAGGTTTCTGATGGACAGTTAGGCAAGCTGTTTATAGGTTTTGTGATTTTGTGAAAAACATTTCTTTATGAATAGCTACGCCACTTCAAAGCCCATGAAAACGAGACAAATATATAATGAAAAATTATAGTACTCGATTTTTTATTTGCTTCCTCGTTCGATTGAAAATGTTCATAATTCAGTCATTACAGTTCTGATCTCATTTTGCTTATACCTCACTTGGATAATACGACCGATATGGACGTTTGATAAAACCTTTGGACCTTTGGATCCTTTGAACGTTTGGACTCGTGGATCTTTCCCTAGAGTAGTGATTTTGAAATACTAATTGGAAAATACATAGAATTTTTTAAAAATATCTGTGGTCAAAAATTTGTTTTCAAAATTTCAACCAACATGATGTAATTTTGGAGTTTTGTTCATTATGCTTCAATTGGAATGCTCTGTATCATTTGGAATTTTATGCTCAATTTTTGCTGAACATG
This sequence comes from Brachyptera putata, assembly GCA_907164805.1. Taxonomy (NCBI): domain Eukaryota; kingdom Metazoa; phylum Arthropoda; class Insecta; order Plecoptera; family Taeniopterygidae; genus Brachyptera; species Brachyptera putata. Next base: position 10,029,193 of record OU015468.1, on the reverse strand, counting down.
ACAATTCTATAATTCGTTGACTTGTGTCCATTTTCACCGGTGGGCCCCTTGTGACTTACTTCTTTGTTTGAATGTAACACTTTCTGATGGAACCCTGGAATATGTATGTCAAATCTCACGAAGACCTATAGTTATACCATTTTATCAAGATTTAATTTGTGAAGGAGTATAAATTTGCTGCGTGAATTGGACCAGAAACGGTGAACTATAGGCTTCTATACATGGTGTCAAAGGAGAGATCTACGTCGCAACGTAAGCGTCTGGAAGACAAAGGAAGTTTGGTGCCGTGGCCAGATCCAAATTGACAGCTGACGCTTAAAGACGTGTCGCTGTCGAGTGTGTGACCGAACAATAGTTCCCGGTATCAAGGTTTATCACAATTCCGATTATCTGTCATTATCACTCCTGTGGAGGATTATCAGTCAACAATACAGGATATTTCCATTTCCGTGAGCGGACGAACAATACATTTTAATTGTTCCTCATATCGATTGGAGACCAAATCTTATAGCAGAGGCGATACCTGCAGGATACGACCGGCGGTCAGTGTTCAGGCGATCTAATCCAACTATATCAACTGATACGGTACCGACTGTATCATTTTTATTATTTGAAAGGCCTTATTTTTTCATACTCAATATATATTTTATAAACAAATCTTAAAGTTATTTTTTCAATTTCTATGTATCAGATTTGCTTAGATGAAATTGTTTGCCACCCTAATCGATAGGTTAAGAGATTGGTTGTTCCACAACGTATAGATTTTTATTTATAAAAAAGGAAGTTGGTAAAGGAAAAAGTGAATGCAAGAAAGTTTGTGATTGAATTATAATTATTCTGCTTTGTGAGTAGATTTACATTGATTGAGTAAATTAAAACTTCTAATTAATGAGTTAAGCCTCAAGTAATTCTCCCTGAAATTCATTTCAAGAATCAATAAGCATCAATAACAAATTGTGACACGAGTGCAATAGTCTTAATACTTACTAATATACTCATTTAACTGATATTTGTGAAACATGTTGAGAGAAATGTTTCAAAGTCAATAAAAGAGCGTTAAAACGTGATAATGTGAGCATTTCGATGAGATAGAGGAGCGTTGCTCAACTTATTATTGGCAATCACAAAAATCCAACCCCGAAAAAACTAGCTTTTGTATTCCGAACTATCCTGAATTTAATCAATCATGTACCCTATGTGTGAATAGCAAATAATCTAACCTATTTAATTGGAGATGAGATGATTAGATATTTAATGATTAGAAGAGGGGAGGATTTGGTACGAAAGAAAACAAAGATGAATCTGAGGAGAATAAGTTGAAAATCAATACATTGACGATAGAACAAATGATTGCAATCAAAGACTCCCTAGTCCCTCATTATCTCTAGACTTATTAGTTGACTTTACCCATCCCACTCTTATTGAGCTTTGTCTGTGGTTTTCTTTCGCTTGTTTGTTAGCAGGGTTTGACAGATCGACATGAAACTTTTTCAGTTTACGCAAACTTATCCAACTTGGAACTGTATAATTTTTGGTCAAATAGGTTGGATCATTTTTGAGAAACATCGTCTCAAAGTTTCTAAAAACCTCATGAGATCAATCTGGGCGGAAAGAATTGAAAAATAAAATCTCTTCAATATAATTCAAATTTTCCTCAAATGTAAACACGAGAATTATACACATAATTAAAAATGTGTACGTAATGTGTGCCAGCCGTTTTGAAGAAAATAATGTGATGAATGTTTTTTATTCATCGAATAGTTAGGGATAATAGCAGAATTTTTTTTCAGTGATAGATTCACGACTGCCTAGATTCGAGTGTAGTTTATTTCATATGAATCAAGGTGTGTAGAGTATACGATTATACTTTATGTAGATATCTCGCTCATCTTACAACGCATATTCTGCGTTTGCCTAGTATTGCATTTAATTATTTTCTTCAGGGTAAGATCAACCTATTGGTGCCCTGTTCGAGCGAGACAAATTTCCCATTTAAGTACACAATTCAGTACATTCATCCCTTTCGAACCAATTTCAATGAAATTTCAATTCAGTGACAATCTCAATCTTATTAGATTTGTTTATATTAATGAAATCCTGATTTTCTCCTCTCATGCAAATGATACTGTTGATATTATTCAAAGCAGCAACAAGGAAAATGAGGATTTTGTGATAAACGCAGGTTCGAGCAATATGTATCAGAATTGTTTGCAATAATACTAAGAACAGAGTAGCGTAATGAAATATTTCATTCATATTCATATATAATTCGTTCATTACATTTTATTGCGATGAACATCAATCTTAACTGCCACGTTCGAAGATTTATTGCAACAGATGGTTTATATACGCATATATATATACCCAGACATATATATGTATATGTATATTATATATATATATATATATATATATATATATATATATATATATATATATATATATATATATATATATATATCGTGGATATGTTAATCTCTCTGATATATCTATATCTACACATATTATATTCACTATATCCGTAAGAATTGAAAAGTTTTTCTCACAAGTTATAGAGACCATTATTCTGAGAGCTTGGACCTGTATGCTGCGCACATAATAAAAAAAAACGAAGCCCAATCTCTTCTCCAAGTGAAATGGAAGTCTCCACTACGCGCATCTAAGTATCTTGTCAATCTCTATCAATCATCCTCATGAATAAATATGTATATAAGCAGAATGAGAGAATAATAATCGAACACGGTTTGGATTTACATTTTAATTACAATGTGAATTTGTATCATCACATTTTTTCTTTTTCGCTTGTGGTTTTTTTTCTTGTCATATATGATGTATATAATGTTTTAATTCGTTGTCAAAAACATTCGTTTCAAATTCGTTGTCAAATTACAAATTTCCTCCAATTTTTAGTTTACTGTGTGAGCTGTTCCTAATAACATTAATGACACAAAGTCGATTACACTGTTTTATGGTTAAAGGTTAAAGGTTATATATATATATATATATATATATATATATATATATATATATATATATATATATATATATATATATAATTCGTACTGTGATGGTATATGATTGGACATTCCTCTGAACAGAATCTCTCAACTTGATCGTATCAAACTTTTTCGTATTCCAATCTGCATTTATTCCGGTCAGTAACCCATGGCTATTTGAGGTTTTAGCTAGAATAAAATTGATGTTACTGATATACACGCATGTAAAGACGATAATTCTCATTTTAAATCATGGCATTCTGATGTCATTTTGAAAACTCACAATTGAGATAATTTGTATTTAATCAAATATTCTGATCTGACTCTATTAATTTCATTCCATTTCGAAGTGATTTTTCATGTCCAAGACATTTGTTATAGTAATTTCATATATATATATATATATATATATATATATATATATATATATATATATATATATATATATATATATATATGGTGAGAGTGTATAGTGGGAGAGAAGATGACGGCAATCAGAAGGTCCCGGGTTCGAGTCTCGGTCGGGGCGTATCTCTCATGACATGGCTATAATATCCCAAATATCTCGATATTGGATCAATTCCAAGAAGCTTAATCATCAAAACCATCATATATATATAATATTTGAATGCGTTCATTATAAAAAGCTACGACTATACCAACCTAAGTTACGAATTGACGGTCAAAGTAAAAAGTTGATACCGAATAATTTGTATACGAGTTTCAATGTAAGATCAAAACCTTTAACTATAATAATTGAACATAATGTGCCTCTCCTCATTTGATACATTCATTATTGCAACTTTTCCCAAATATGCAATAATTTATACGACTACGCACATCTAAATAACACATTTCGATCAGAACATTAAACGAAATAACATAGCAATCAAACATAATCTAACTTCATTATGTACTACATGGTTGGCGAAAGTTGGAAAGAGTCAGAAAGACGTGGTAGAAAAAGGCAGCACCTATAGCCACGATTTTTTTTGCAGCAGTTACACTAGTGCGCATGCGCGAGTGCCAGACAAAACACGAAAAAACTCGAATTAACCCAAACTCATCTAATCTAACTGACCTGATCGACCGCACTTAACCAAACTAACCTTAACACTTTCCACGCATATTTGTATATATAGTTATTCTTTACCTAGGAAGCATAAAAATCAAGAATTTCTTGAGACGAAAAATTGACATCTATGGCCAGTTCTAAGATAAAACATTAATCGCATTCATTATATCAATTCTACAGCCTTCTTGATTATATGTGATAGTGTCTCAATAACGATCTCAATAAGAAAGATCTCAATTAGTATGCGGTGATCAATTTATTTGCTATTTTGTTTGTGGATAAAATCCATGTCTTTGCATTCTAGATATAGCTTTGAGAATTGAAATTTATTCTCAATTGTGTTATGTAACGGCAAAAATTATGTAAGAATGTAATAAATAAAAAAGTGTATAAAAGGTGGCCTTCCATGAATGCGGTATTCGCCTAGTGAATTCGCTAAGTGAATACCGCGTTCATGGAAGGCTAAATATAGATACATGAAATATATTTGATCTTTAAGAATATTTTCATTTTATATTAATGTACTGAAGAAAGAGAAGATAAGAAAAGAATATATTTCACCACGTCGTCACTTAAAAGGTCATTATATTCACGCATGTTATGGCATGTTATGACCAACGATTCTAACTCCGCAATGCTTTTTAATGATAAAAAGAAATATCTGGAATTGTTTACATTACACAGTGTACACGTTTACATTGTTAAAACATTCCAAAATCCATACAGTATATGTTTACACCCTGTTGAACCACTGACACGACAAAATTACATATCTTCATTATTTTCGAATACTTGACACACGGTCATTATTTCCCAATTAAGGCTTAGGATGTCACGGTGGTGTGCAGAAGATTTTCCAGTTAGGATTTCAGAATATTTGTCAGGCAACTTCAGGTACCAAAAGAAGAAATGAAACATTTGCTAGCTGGATCAGTTGCCAGCTTAAACGGAATATTAATCGGTACTGGTAGCACAGTGGTAATGCATTTCCTTAAATGATGAGATGAGGGTAGATCGCTCTAGGTTCAATCCCCGCCTTTTTATAGAGGTTATCCTTCATTGTCTATACCAGGATGGTTATCACACACTACAATATGGGCCACGACCGCTTACTTCCCATTAGCTATCACTAGTCCTATAACCTTTCCACTGGCCATCTGTTTATCCCATCATTTGATTGATTATTGATATCCGGCACCAATAGATATTGGTAATCAATAAAGGGTGTTCGTGAAGACAAATAAAACCAATAAGCGGAATATTTGCCAGCCGGACGATTTGCCAGTTTTGGTCGTTGATGCGGAAGATTTGCTACTCGATTTGTTGAACATTTTTCAACAAAATATTTCTCAGAGGAAGATTTTTAAGCGGAAGATTTTCAAGCGGAAGATTTCCAAGGGTCATGCTGTTGCGACTGCTACATCAATATACCAGAGTTCTACGAATTAATTTCAGAAACGATTTTTTTATTCGTGGTGGGAGAGGAGGGGGGGGAGGGGGGCGGGTCGGCGTATGACTTCGTGGTCACAAAAAAACACAGGAATACATGTTTTTTATAATAATATAATCAACTATTTACAAAAAAACGATCATAGTTGATAGAAATGATAGAGATGAATATATAAATAACATTTTGTATAATTTATACATTCAATTTGCCTTTTGGTAACGTGATAATGCAACTGTGATATAGCTGTGATTACTGGTTAGTATTCCAATGATGATGAAATATATTAATTCGGAATATAATTCCATTGAAAGTATTCTCCTTCAGAGTATGGAAATACACTCATAAATATAAACGTATACATTTGAATATGTATATTAGAAATTAAACTCACAGAATTAATTCTCCCTCGGTTGATAAAATCTCGAAAATAAAAAAACACATTTAACAGAAAGTTGTATTTGAATACCTTCAAGAGATATTATGATTTGTGCGTATAATACTTCAATATTGCTTAAGATTGTATGACTTCCAGTTTGCTTGCCAATAGTATTTCATTTTTTCATTCCATTTCACAAATGTGCAGCTGAAATGTTTGAGAATGTTTGAGGCAACATTGATAAAATATACACGTACTCAACATTTTGATTTAAGCTGGAAGTATAGGAGACGTGTGTTACATTGTTACTGCATACTCAAGAATATTTGTAAACTCAGTTTGTAAGAAATATATGATTTTATTGCCGTCTTCAATTGTGATTATATTTTTGCATGTCATAAAACATGTTATTCATGATACAAAATGAGATAAGTATAGTATATTTAAAAAAATGAGCTTATAGAAAAAAAGGATTTTTTTTGAGTACCCAACCTAACATTATTACGCTGTATAGAATCTATATTCTTTATTACATCTCCATTTTTTTTTCTTTCTATTTTCTTCTGTCATTACCATTTTTTTCCTGTTCCTCGATCTATCCTTCTATATTCCTTCTACGTTATTTTTTTTTACCATCTTTATTCTAGAGCTCTAATGGTGTATACTCAAATTGAGGCCAAATTAATAATCAATCACTTATAAATACGACCTTATTTAAGTAACTACGATATTTTTTCTTCAGTTTTATTTTGAAAATAAGATCTTTCATGTTGTACACGTCGAATCCAAAATGTCTTGAGAATTCACGATAGCGAAATCAATTGTTGTACCGTACCCCATCAATAACTGAGTTATATGAGGGATTTAAATTAGAATTAATTGTAATAAAATATGTGATATTTTTTCAACCTCATCATGAGAGGGTTCTAATGTAAGCTCATTTCAGACGGATCGTATATTTCCATAACATTCTCGGTAACTTTGTCAATTGACGTCAGCAATGGGTTGAAATAGGAGTAACTATATGAACATTTAATTTCAACTATATTATGGAGAAATGATTCAATATTGCTAGTTGCTATTGAGTAATTTATAAACCCTAGAACCAATTGATATGATTCATCTTCAATTAATTAACACACCTCATTTCAAATATCTTGTCCATGTACAATCAATAATAGTAGAGTACATCCTTATAATTGCATGCCAAGCAGTATTTATTATAATTAGTTCATCTACCGCCGAGTACTCTGAAGCAATACAGATCAGTACTATATATTACATATTATATATATTATATATACATATTATATATTATTACAAATCTATATTCAATTAAAGCTCATAAGAGTGGGATGGACGTATTCGCTATCGCTAATCTAAACGATTGATTACTAAAAAATTGGCTGTACACTTCGGAAGAAATCATAAAAAATCACGTAGAATAAAAAGAATCAGGAAAAATCAAATAAATCAACAAAATCAGAGAAAAAGAGAAAGGAAGAATGAAAATGAAAATCACAAAATCACAAAAAATCAAGTATTTTCGAATCTTCGAATCAAGTATAAATCTTCGTATCCACTTCGAGATTTCATTCAAGACATTCATATATTTAAATATATGATTCGGGTTCAATTCAGGAGTTAAAGTGATTTTCAGCATCGTATTATGTGGCACGCAAATACAATAATAATGAATATTGATAAGTACTGATTTGGCGGTGATATTTTGACATTACCCTACTTCTTGCATGAGTGAGGGAATTTAACCGCGGCGTTTTATTTCCAAAGTTAAATTCATTCCATCTCGCGCGGCAGAGAGCAACAAGTGCAAGCGGAAGAATCTATGGCTTTCTGATTGGCCAGAAATAAAACGCCAGCCGCTTGCCGCCTACCGCGAGCCTTGAAAACGGGCTAACACAGCTTCCAAAATCGCTACGTGACGACGAAAATGATGTGATTTCGTCTACTTTTGTCGCTCAAGTGATTGTTTTTTTTATATATGTATATAAATCGTGTGTGGATGTGACAGGGGTCTCTGAATAGCACGGTGGTACTATATCGCTTATAAAAGGATTCAATTTCAATATTCGACAATAAAAGTAGCGGGTACGCTGTCAGTGTTAAAAAGTGGAACTTGTGAAAACTGAAATGTCAAAAAATAGAGTGCGCGCACAAGTAACAATGTAATGTACTGAAAATGTAACATTGTTGTTTGTTGACAATTTATTTGTAACATTTCGTCGGTCATATTGGGATTCAGAAGCGCATTCTGTTTTTACTTTTAGTGTCGAATAGTGCCTGATTTAGACACTTCAACTTATTCTTCAATTGTAATGACTCAAATCAAACACCAATTCGTTAAAAGAATCTTGAAACTGCCATTAACACTAGCGTATTCAATTAGTTGAAAGGCGTTAAATGTGATCAGGATTTAGTTGAACAAGCGCACCTTGCATTTAGTATGGAGTCCGCACGTAAACGGTATTCAAATAATTCAATCTATATGTAGTTTCAATTTTAATTTCCATTTGTAAACACTAATTGATATGAAAGAAAAAATCGAGTAGATTTTAACCACGGACGTCCGGATTACAGGTTGGCACTCTACGCGTTCAACTATTGTGACATGTTGGAAATCGCTCGAAATTTCAACGAAATAACGGGATAACGAGATGAATAACGGGGAATTTAACGGGATGAATAACGAAAGTGAGTTATTCATGAAAATACGTAAATTAATTCTTCCAGTATTTTATTTTAAAATGTACTAGATATTTTTTGATAACTTGAAAATATTTGTCTCCTCATTCAACCATAAAATCAGTACAAATTGAGATAAAATGTCGGCATCGAAAATCGCTACCTTAATGATTCGGCTCCTGATTGGTTCGTTTCCTTCATATTATGAATGAAAATAGAACATGTTCTATATCATAACAGTTGAGTTGAACTCGTATTTCACGTTTTTTCATGAAACTGTTCTTCTTCAATTTTACTGTTAAGACAATACAAATTCAATAATTCATGAGTTGAGTTGATACAATAGAATAATTAAGTGTGCAAATCAGGCTTGACGCAGGCTATGTTCAATTTGGATAGACGTACGTATATTGACAGAAAACAAACAATCCTTAATTCGTATATTAAATCGTACATTCCCGATCATAGTATTTAATATTCTTTTTTAATACTCTCACACACTGGGTTTCCACTATGAAATGTTTTTCTCTGAAACACTTGGCATTTCCCTCAAGACACAGTTTCCGAACTTTAATATCTGTTTTACATAGAGCAAAGTTTATTGAAAAAATGTCCAGTGATTTTTTAGTAATCTCATTTCAAGTTATAAAGTTCAAGTTGATGAAAGTTTTCACTTGTCAGTCCTCACACAGATTGTCTGCTATGCGGTGTCACTTGAGTGAACTAATCTAAGACGAATGGGAAATGGATTACGAAGCACATGTTTCAGTTTCTTGAGCTTAAAACTGAATTTGAAACTACCTTTCGGTAGTAAGTTTGAAGTTTTAAACTACAGGCAAATGTAGCTCAGTGCTAACTAGGTTGCTTTATATGACCGGTGAGTAGAAGGGCATATTGGACCTTGGTTCGATTTCCGTCATCTTCCTCGTCACAGAAGTTTTTCGTGGTTTAGCCAAGGCCATTGGTTCCGAACCTTATTTGACCACGACCCTATTTCAAGAGAGCAAATGTTCAGTGACCCGAAAGGACGATTAATCACCTCCTTTCCCCACAAATCAATGTGGATTACAGTGGATAACAATAATTGATGAGAATAGCAATGTTTCATAATGCACTGATAAGCAAGAGTTGCCTTCTCAGAGAGAGGAGATGAATTTTTAATATTTATTTTATTGAGAAACAATGGTTTTGTGTCAAGTTTGGACATTCATTTGAAAAAATCAAACCTTAGTCGTACATATTCAGAAAGAGAATCGGGATTAGGAATTTCCCATTTTTCTACCAGCCGTAGTAATCCAACTATCTTGAATCTTATTATTGTAATGTAGAGATTGTATAGACAAGCAAACACAATTTCCCATTCTTTCTCTCAAATTCCTTTCTTCTACTTCCCAAAGTAGCTTCCATATTAAAGAATTGGTGGATGAATATAAGAGTGTGAGGTTAATAATAAGTTCTTGAAAAATTCGCGACCTCATTCAAATATATCCGCGACCCCATTTCGGTTCGCGGATATATTTATTCACGCAGACTATATATACATTGATAAATATCAGTGTATAGTCTGCGTGAATAGAGAAAGATTCGAATCAATCAGTCGAACCGTGCGACCATGTGCAGTGCTTACAAACACAAACACAACACACAAAGATCCATGAAAGCGGGATGGAAATCTTTGCTATCGCTCATCTATTGAATTAATTTCACTCCGGATTTTGGTTTATAAAAAATTGTATCCCAATAATCTCATTGCCAAACATCAATGTTATATAGCCAAATGCCAATTCAATGACAAACAGTATGTCGCAGAAGAATTTGATCTACTGACATACAGAATACATAACACGTTAACAATAATCACGGGAAGCATGTTGCCATGTAGATTCAAGTCTACCATAAAGTGAGATATCTCAAGTCATGGCGGAAACGATTCTCCCAACCCGGCACCTCTACCCTCGTTATTCTAGTCTACCATAAAGTAAGATATCTCAAGTCATGGCTGAAACGATTCTCCCAACCCGGCACCTCTACCTTCGTTATTATGCAGAATCGTCTGGAACTCGGAGTGAGAACTGGGAATGTATACACAGTTGATTTTATTGTTCAGTGACTATTTGAATTGGGGAATGCTTGTTAGACATAGAGTGAGGAAATTAAGCTGACCAATAGCTTTCGAATAGCGATGAATTACAGTAAATATCAAAACATTACGATAATAAGCGAGAGAGGAAATGGGACTACTGGACTAATTTTGATTTGATTGCAACCATTCCGGATATGTTTTTATATATTAGGTTTAACGACGCACTGTAATTATAGATAAGGTATATTAGTGTCGGATGATGAGATGAAGGTTTCTTGGGTAATGGGAAGGATAGGGGAAGGAAGCGGTCTTGGCCTATATTGTGGGAACCATCCCGACATTAGCTTAAACTACACGAAAACTTCTGTAAAGATGGACGGCGGCGGGGGTCTAACCGGGGCCGAAATTCCCCTCGTCTCCCGCATGGATCACATGACGTGAGTTCGTTAACCACTGCGCTGCATTTGCCGGTATATACGGGGTATCGCAATAATGCACATATCACACAATCTATTTATTCAAATTCGGGGCAAGTTCAATCCCGTTGTGAATGATACACCGCGCCTAATGGAATCCTCTCTGTGAATTTCAAAGAGATTGATTGTTATGCCTAATAAATATAATCATAGGATGATGCAATTATCTGTGTATATTCTGTTTCAATGAATAATTATCAAATAAGAGTGTCGGGTGAAAAGGGTATCCATTAAAGTGAAAAAAACGGCGTAGTGTATAAATAATATGTAATTTGTACACCTATATTATTTTCAATTTGTTTGAAAAATAATAATTTAATATCTGATTATGGCGCAGTATCTCGAATGTTAAATACCATATTGTTCATGAAAGCTTTTGAAAATAATGAAATTCTTCAAGTGATTAAATATCTTTTTCCATAAGCGTATTATTTCAACGGATGAGAAAACTACAACCCACGTTATTTGAAACAAAGGTGTTTGAGGAAAACATTATATATCATTGTTATTTTGTCTAACATGATTCAAGTTGAAGTAAAAGATTTATAAAATATTCAACACTCCTTTTCAACCCTACTGACGAGTTCATGGGAGTCGATTTAGCGGAATTTCAGATTTTTGATGATAGCTTTTGAACAACGGTGTGACATATCAAAATTCTGAAAACGAGGAAACAGAGATATTTTTAATACCTTCACAACAGTTTAAGTAATAACTATTTATCTTACATCTCATAATTGTCAGGCGTATACGCTTAAATGACGTGTATTTTAAGCGTATACGCCTGACAATCAGGCAATTTGAGATGAATAGTTATGGCTCATACCTTCTTAAAGGTATTAGGAATATCTGTGTTTCCTAGTTTATAGAATTTCGATATCGAATTACGTTCAAAAGTTTTCACCAAAAAACTGATATTGAGCTAAATCAACTACCATGGACTCTTAAGAAATTAAGCTAAACTAGATGTAAAAGCTTGCAGACTTTCAATTCTAACTAACTCACAACTTACTGAAGTGTTTGTTTGAGAGTGTTTCTGAATCCAGTTTATTTTCTCATTTTGTTGTGGAGACAACTTACAAGAAATAAAAATCCTTTCCACAGCTGCACGATTACACGATGAGGAGGCATACATCAATGAACTTGCTACATTACACTTCTGTATGAATATGCATTGATGCATTTCAGTTTTCGCCCAAGGTAGATAAACATAAAATTTATTCTGAACAGTAATAATATTAGATCATCTATGTAAATTAAATATGGATATCATATTTCATATAATATGGATTAGTTTAAAAGTAACTTATACAAATAGATCAGAGATACTCTTTTTATAGATACTTAGCGAATCAAGAATTATTATTTTACAAAAACATTAAAATATCCTTTATAATAAGAAATCTGAGATTATCTATCTGTGATTCACGCTGGGTGCCAATTTTTTGTAAACAATTCAGCATTTACGTACTCAAACTAGAAACACGCTGTCAGCTATGGAATATGTTTGAGGAAAAAAGCTGATTATATTCAGCTTGATTATATTAGCAAGCTGAAAAAGGTGGATTCTATTAGTATATTACTCTTTAGAAACTCGTATTGAGAACAGGTGCATTTTCCCAAGGTGAATCAGGTATGCAGTGAGTGTATAAACGTGGCTGGAAAAGTGAAATTCAGAAAAGTAACAATATTTAATCTCAAACGGGATCATGGAACTTTAATGCTGTTTAACGACCCCACCAACAGCTTGGTTATACGGAGGTGCGAATGAGCGGATGATAATGAAACGATAAAGTAATGATAGGTGAAAGGACGTTTATAAAAACCCATTCTTTATGCGGGACTCGAACCCACGCCCAACGGTGAGTTCAATTACTACCGTTAGCGATAGTTGACTTGGACCGGATAGCCACTGGGGATGGAAATAGTAAGTCGAAATTATCAATGTCTTGAGTCTTATTATATTTTAAGATGCTGAGTTCTTTGACATTTCAAAAGTGAAATGACCCTGGAGTAATTAAAATATGCTCATTCAATCATCGGAGTTTTCTAAAATATTTAGTGTATCGGAAATTACTAAAGTGTTCAAATTAAAAATTAATAATGAGAATAAAGAGAAGTGAATGTATGAATACTTCCGAGTGTATCGAACTCTCTCAAATATAATTAGATGAGCTTAGCGAGGATTCAATTTGACATACTGAAAAAAATTGGCGTTAGTTTTTATGTTTTTTTTTCGTTTCTCCACAGGTCAAACGGTTACAGCTATCAACTTCAAACTTTTTTCCAATATGGCTCCTCATCTTACTTAGATCTGTAGAGTTTTGTGGCATTATCGGGTGGTAACTTTTTTTTCTATGAATTTTAGAAATTTCAAAAATACCCGCCAGAATAACACAGCGAAAAAAAAAAGAAAATATTTTTATTTTCCTAAAAAATGAAATTTTGCGTGAAGTTGAATTACATTTTGATACACATTTCTGGAAACATTCAACTTCGATCGGGTCAGCCATTTTGAAGAAAAAACATAAAATGTGCTAAATTTGTACCTACCACTCGAAGCAGTTTTTACACATTTTTACCCATACTATTACTATCCGCTCGTCCAACAACGCATATATGGCGTTTTCCTAGTTATAATAAATAGAGCTTACTAACGTAATAAAGTTTCACAAAAGTAATACATTCCCAAATTCATGGGTTAGACTTCTAAGGTTGATTGAAGAGACGAAGTTAAAACCCCGGCCTACATTAGACGCCGTCTAAGTACAAAATTACATTGCAGAGGCAATGCAATTTTGTATATAGACGGCGTTTAAGGTTGGCCGGGGTTTAAACTTCGTCTTTGGAATCCACCCTAGGATCCATAAGACTATAAGATTGAATAAGATTTGAGTGTATATATAGATAGCATAAGATACATGGAGAGGTGCTCTTGTGAATAACGAAACGACTCGGTTGTTGTCCCAAGGCAGGAAGGCATTACATCCATCGCATTAGTACAATTTGCTCATATACTAGAGTCGTGTAAGTAATACACTACATGTATGATATGAACAAACTAAAGGTTAATAATTATTATGCCCTCTGATAATCTGGATGTTGGTATGTCGTTAAACAAACAATAATCACATAACTAGACAAACGCAGCATTTGCGTTGTAAGGTGAGCGATATACCTTTATAAGGTATAATCGAAAACTCGACACACCTTGACTCATATTATAAAATAAACTCGATATTCAAAAACTATGAAATCTAGATAGCCGTGATACTTGGCAATACTTCAACTCCTATATTAGGATGAATCAAAAACATTGACTTCCAAACGTCAGGTCCGGATTGCATACAAATTCGTAATAAAGTGTATCATTTTTGTGTTCATATTCGGGAAAATTTTGATTTTTTTTGGAGAGATTTTACATATTTCAAATTTTTTCCGCCCAGCCTGATCTTACGGTTTTTTTAGAAACTTTGAGGGGGTGTTTCTCAAAACTGGTCGTACCGATTTAACCCAAAAACTATACAGTTCCAAGTTAGATTAGTCATTTAGTTAATGAATTTCGACCGATTTGTTCTATTCATTGACGTATTATCTTAAAACTGATTGAATTCATAGAAATAAGTGAACAGCTAGCCGAAGCTGGTATTACAATGTTTAACTTTTGAATGATGTATTGATTATATTGTGTGAATATGCCGAGCAGAATGCAGTTCCAAGAGAATTATTTCAATGAGGTCCAGATTAACGGATTGGAAGTTAGCGGATTAACTTGTTATCGCCCTTGTGGTGACATATGCTATTCTCGTCAGTTAGTTATTTCATTTATTCATTACAGATTGTACTCAAAACAGGTAGAAATGATTACTCTCATGAAATTACAACAAGCATACTTAATAAAATTATACATTATTAATTTAGCTCTCTTCTTAAATCACTGATCTTCGTTATATTCTTTATATCTTCTTCCAATTCATTCCATTCCCGCGTCGTTCTTTGAATGAAACCATATTTACCTACTTCTCTATCCACTTTTTCCACGTGACTCTATAATATATACATCTATAAATATAAATCTATCCATTGAATCTATAAAGTCTGCGCGTACAGAAAAAGTTTCATATCGTTCGTCAAAATGTGCGACCTGTGAAGTGCTTATACAAACAAACCCCGAAAAACATTTCATAAACACACATACAAAGCTCCATAAGAGTGGGATGGAAGTATTCGCTAACGCTCATCCCTAACAAGTAAATTAGCCACAAGATACAACAATCATATCGAAGTGATGTGAGTGCATTTCAATAGCGCTATGTGTTGTGTTTCCTATAAGATTTTATATGATATTATAATTAACTTAATGATGCAAATATCAGAGTTATTGATGTAAATAAAATATGTATCTTCAGAATTTTAGAACCGGAACAGGTTTCCATTAGAATAAATATGTAGTTAAAATGTACCTGCAATGTACACTGTTATATTTTATAGCTATTTATGTCAAAAAATAGATCAAACGATGGGATGACTCGTTATTTCCACCGTTTTCAACTGTATTCTGCCGAAAGGAAATATGAATAAAAAAGTCAACATATCCAATTCTATCTCTCTTGGCTGAAACAATTAAACCCCTCTTGTTCCATTTCAACCCCCTTCCCTCAAATTTCCAAGCTTGTAAATAAACATTGATAATTTATTTTGATTGTCATAACATTTGCGCTAATGCTCAGAAGTACATATTTGTGTCAGTTGTGAGTTTTACTAGACAATTTTATGAGCCGTAAACAAAGCCCTAATTTCAAGCTACTCCATTTTTTTATAGTGATTTTATTATAAATCCCTGAGGAATACAAAACACCCTTCTTCAAACAATGCTGTTTTACAAATGAATGTATCATTTATGATCTAAAATATTATTTCTGATATTTCAATTTTTTGTTCTCATTGACATAGATTGCTGATATTTTCAGTATCAAAACATGGTGTAACATTTCTACTGTTGGTTGTCAAATAATAAAACACGAAATGATAAAAGCGAGAAATATATTCGAGATACTGCTTTATATCGCGTGCTAATTGTCTCTCGTTGCCTGGCTAAGTCTGGCATTCTCGTTTAAGCTCATCCAGCTCATTCAGCCCATTCAGCTCATGCAGCTCATTCAGCTCATCCAGCTCATTCAGCCCATTCAGCTCATTCAGCTCATCCAGCTCATTCAGCCCATTCAGCCCATTCAGCTCATTCAGCCCATTCAGCTCATCCAGCTCATTCAGCCCATTCAGCTCATTCAGCCCATTCAGCTCATTCAGCTCATTCAGCTCATTCAGAGCCTGACTACGGGAGAGAAAGCTCATTTGAAAGGAGACAGAATAAATATTGCTATCTCTTCTTATTGTATTACTGATTGTTTGGCGACCTCTAGCGTGAATGTTTTGTATGCCTATACCACAGATTTCAGCGGTATATACGAGGGTCCAAATAAGGTCTCTATCATCATGATAAACACAAATATCGCCGTCATATTTGTATAGTTAGTTTGATGAGGGTAATTTCACTATTACAAATATAAACTGCATCTTTGAAAAGTATTAAATCTCTATAATGGTGATAATAGTGTTGAAGTTGCAGAGATATTATATAATTACCGAAGCTTTTACAATTATTTAATTGATAGAAGACTTCTTTACCGTAAAGCCGACTTTTTTTCATCGTCTTTTATTCTTCATTGTTTTTATTGTTAAACGTTTTATCTTTTTAGTGGTTTTTAACCTTTGTACGTACAACCTTTCCATTGAAAAATAACTTGGGATTACCTCGATAACCTGAGGTAAAAATCAGATGAAATATAGGTCACGAGTAAAGAGTTTCTACTCAGTGCGTTTATTCCATATGAAGAGATGGAAATCATATTCATTGCATTAGCCGCTCACCGTGGCTGATTCAGCTATAATTTATTTTTTTAGAAATGAAGCCAAGTCGGGTGCGGGTTCGAGTTCAATTTGGTAAAAATCTTTCATCAACTATTATTCACGTGCGAATCGTTACAAATATTTCAATAGTATTTTTGATGCGCGTAGTGAAGATTTTTATTTCAATTATCTGAAAAAATTTGGGGTTGGTGCTAACTGCTAATGTTAGTTTGTTTTCTCTACGCGACATACAATTAAATCAGACACAGTGACCATAATAAGCTTGAAACTTTTTATGGGCATTACTGTCATACCGAAATAGATTGATTATTTGAAACCATATCAATGAGAAACATTTTTGTAGAATAATATTTAAAAATTGAAAATCCTCGTGAGTATTGCCAAGTTCCTTAATGGCATTGGTAAGCTTATCAGAAGCTCATAGTAGAGGGTATTCCATTTGTAATGATAAACTCCCTACCGCACGAATTACACTGCAAATGAGTATAGAAGATTTCAATTAATCACGGCCATCCGATGACATCATAATGAAATCTAAGAATGAGGCGTATTAGAGAAGGCTAACCACCGAGTTCCCCCACACGAGTTCGCAAGCAAGAGTGTTTATAGAAACAATAGATCAATCAACTCTACCATGGACCCTACGATCCACTTAAGCTGAACATTCTACAATTCCAGATAATTCAAGACAAAGAGAAGTTGAATACTTGTATAAACTTGAGCAATAATGTAGATGTTGGTGGAACTCTAATCGAGCACACATTAATGGTAGAAGTCAAGGCGTAATACAATAAAGACACTGAATTCAGATGTAAATAATAGACCTCAATCCATCAAGGAAATTAATAATGACGTAGCTTTTAAGGCACAGTTCAAGATATTTCTGTTAGACAAGTGCTTTTTTTTATTCCATCATCGAATACATCTAATCTTTATACCATGACAACGACAAATTCCGACATACTTGAACACAACGATTTTTCATTACTGTTAATTGTATTTATAATTTTAAATTCATGTTTTGTTCTCCTGATACGAGTTAAAATCTTGCCTGACCCATTTTCAAGTTCTTGGTATAGGAGTGTATATAATAATTAAAAATGTAATTAACTGTAGTTGACATAACTCATGTGAGTTAGTTGGTATATCTCCGCTCAGTCACTCTCATAATAATTTTTTCGTTAGCTCAGATGGTAAGAGCATATATGTGTATCAAGCATAAGATCCGGGGTTCGATTCCCCGACGGGGCGGTATTGTTCATAATATAATAGTGATATAATATCCATCATATCAACATCACGTGCTGTACATTTCAACAGAAAGCCATGTACTCTCATATATATATATATATATATATATATATATATATATATATATATATATATATATATATATATATATATAGGCCTATATATTTTTTTTAAACGACTCCTGATATAAAAATAATTACATTTAGAGGTAATTTTAGTCGTTATTTCAATTATTCGTTAGTTTGAAGTTGAATCGGTTGGCTTCATTGAAAAGTCAGCTTGATTAATTTTTGAACATTTTAATTAATCAACATTCAAATCCATCTCCTATATTCATTATATAAATTATTAAGTATACTCGACCTGGTTTACACATTATATGTTTTCCCATGAAAATCCATGTAAATAAAATATAAATGCAAATACAAATACAGCCACAGCGTTGCTGAAATATTCAGCATATAATAAATTATTGAAAAACTTCTAAAATTACTCTTGAATATGATTATTTTCATATATAGGCCAATTATGTATATATAGGCCATGTATGGGCCTTTTATATATATATATATATATATATATATATATATATATATATATATATATATATATATATATATATATATATATATATATATAAATAAATCTTCTTTAAGACTCCATGGGCGTCGATTTAGCGTAATATCAGTTTTTTGGTGATGGCTTTTGAGCGATATAAGATATCGAAATTCTGAAAACGATGAAACATAGATATTTGTAATACCATCAAGACGGAGCAAGTATTAACTATTCATCTCATATCACATCATTGTCAGGCGTATACAGTTAAAAAATTTGTTTCTTCAAGCGTATGCGCCAGACAATCAGGCCTCAGTTATTACTTATATTGTCTTGAAGGTATTTTAATATCTGTGTTTCCTTCTTTCTAGAATTTTGATACCTCATGCCGTTCGAAAGTTATCACCAAAAACCTGATATTCCGCCAAATCGACTCCTATTGACTCTTAAGAGAGAAGGGGGCAATGAGACTGGCTCTCTGCTGAATTCCAATTTATAATACATACGTGCAAATTGTTTTTTGAGTAGAAACGAGAGACTCAGTGCGTGTTAAATATGATGGATTGAACCCGAGAGAGCAAGTCAGATTCATTTTAATGATGCTGCAGACATTTTTACAGAGCAACAAGGAAAACGAATCAATTCAAAGCAATCAGTGAGTGGATGAGATGATTCAATACATTTATTTGCAATACATACTAGGGCCTACTCTACGTTGTTTTACAGCTTTACTAAAAATAACAAAAACTCAAAGAATATTCCAATTAGAGGTACGTACACGAGTTCAATCGTGACTTTAGGCAAATATGGAAAAAAAGGGGAGAGCCCATTTATACAAGTTGCACTCCCGTATCGTCGTACCTTGTTAACGCAATACGTGTGACGTAGTACCAACTGTAAGAACTAGCTTGAATCACAAAACAAAAATTTCCCAATAATATATATATATATATGCCTACAACAGTATATTTAACCGTATATTTATAAAGAGGGCTAGATTAGATGTCGGTAAGTTCTCTTTCTTGAATAGGACAGGTAGGGATTGGAATGGGCTTAGTAGAAGTATATTTAAGGGGGATGAAATAGAGTTGAAGCTATTCCGTCAGATGGTTAGGGAGGCGATAGGATAGGATAGATAGGGAACTCGCCACCGCGCATTTATGTGCAATTGTAAGAGTTTCAATAATAATAATAATAATAATAATAATAATAATAATAATGATAATAATAATAATAATAATAATGATAATAATGATAACAGAATGTGTGGTTTCTTACAGAGATTTAATGGCATGCGTAATAATTGAATGCAAATTAATATGTTTTGAAATAATCATGAAGTAATATCATTTCTCATTTTAATTGATCTAGTGCATTTCACTGAAGAAAACAAACATGGCAAGCTTATTATAAAAGTATACTCCAAGTAATTTGAATCTTACAAACGCTCTTCAAAGCTCCATTATAACGTATTTCCATCAGACCAATTTTTTCATATTTTCAATTTTTGATAACCTATATTTTATACCAAAATTAATTTAAAAAAAACATGTTTATGCCAGTGAATTATTATTCCTTGTTGCAGCTTTCATTTGAAACATAATTTATAATTAATACTGAAAAGATTAACTAGAACAAAAACAGTGATAACCTATTCAGTTATTTACCTGAGGTATTGAGCAGAGCAAAGATAAGAGCCAAGCAAAACCCAGCATCCATTTGCCTCGCCGTCTCGAATCTGCCGTACTCATAGGATGAACAATGGCAAAATAGCGATCCATAGAGATGCACATTAATACGAAAGATGACAGATACAAACCAAACGGTCGTAAAAACAAAAATACTTTGCAACCAACATCACCAGCACGCCACTGTTTCGTTATTTTCCAACCAATTTCAATCGGTATAACAATCATTGTAACTATAAGATCTGCAATCGCAAGATGAGTTACTGCAAGAATGATAGTTGATTTACGATTACTCTTTCTAAGCAAAGCAATAAATACTGTTGAATTTCCCAGAAACCCTAGTATTAATAAAATGATGTACATCACAATCATTTCTGTGTTGTTATCTTCTTCTTCGACGCCATCCTTTAAGAGCGCTGGTACATAATTGGCTTCCGTTCGGCTCTCATCGGCGGGAGAAGAGTTTAATTTGATCGGAATGAAATTATTGTATCCGTCTGCAGTTTGTGACTTATCACCGGTCAAGTTCGGCTCTTGTAGGAAAGGACCGAGAGCTTCGTTAAAACCTGACACGTAGTCAACGATTAAAACAACAAACAAATAGAAAACCTCTTGATATTTTATCGCCATCTTTATGTTAATTTTTCTCTTTTGGAAAAACAATTCGTAGCTCAGTACTGTTGGTTAGAAGTTTTCAAACTCTGAGCTAATATTATTTTTAGAATCAACTTTTATTCGTTTTGTTCAAGTAAACCTGTACAAATGTTTTGACTGATTGTAAAAATAGTTGAAAATAACGAAAAAGTTATATTCTAGACCGTGAATGTTTCGAGCTGAATTGCTTGATGGATTGACTGCGTAGACGCGTGTGAATCGTGCGATAGTTGACAGGTGTATGTCGGCACCTAGCGGTCATAAATCTTCCATACACGTCCCAACATCCGACGTAGACGCGCGCTGCCACAGCTATAGCTCTTGCGCAAAGCACCTTATAACGACCCACTCAATCGAAACTGATAGAGCACCTGTTGCCCGATTGGACATAATGAATTCCACAGTTACATGTTTAGTTACCATAGTAACAGCAGATCAAAACACCTCTCCTGTTTAGCTGAAAAATAGAAACTAATCAGGCACCTGATTGCAGCGTGGTATGAGCTAATGGATTCATTCGTTAGGTGTCTACAGTGACCAATTCGCAATAACGAATAATAGGAAAACTTAGAGTGTTGTCGCGTTGAGGTATAAACGTCCATGTCGAGTGAGAAAAATCCTCCCCAAAAAATTAAAAAATTTGAACAGTAGAAGAAAAAACTCGAAAATACAAAAAAAAAATGGAAGTAGAAGTTGTGAAATTAGAAATTGTGAAAAAATTATATGTTCCGTACACAATTTGAAATTCAAATAAGCTGAAACATTTGAAATATATTTAAGATCTTTCAAACTTTCATGGTTATTAGGCCCATTTGAATTGATACGTTTTCATAATTTTATTACCTCTGATCAAGACAAGTCTTTGAAACGTTAGGTGAAAGAGGAATTAATATGTTTACATATTGATTTCATATTTTATAGTTGGTTCCTTCTATGACTCATTAAGTTCCGAATATATATATATATATATATATATATATATATATATATATATATATATATATATATATGAATTATAAACTATATTTGTTCGAGGAACTCATTTGTTTGAGAAATATACTGTGTATAATTTAAACTCAATGAATCAATCAATCAAACCATGGTTCAATGAATGAACCAACTATTTAAAATTCAATTAGTATGTTTATATTTATTCATACAATGGAGTATATGGGTATAAATGAATATATACATATTAATTGAATATTTTATAGTTGGTTCCATTGATCCATTGAGTTTAAATATTTATATATCATCACACAGTATATTTATCAAAAGAATGAACTCATATATTAACTGTGACACTTTAAAAGATCCAATATATACATAGGTCTCTCTCTCTCTCTCTCTCTCTATATATATATATATATATACAGGGGCGTCGGAACGTTTTCAAAGTTGGGGGGGGGAGGGACAAGCTCAACAAAGCACCCACGGAGGAAGGAAGTATGGGGTGCCACATATTCAATAACATTTGGGTATTTTTCAGAACAGAAGTAAAAAATACTGAAAATACCTATCTTTTTAAATACGATTCTACGGGTTGGGAACTACACAAAATTTCTGGAATTCATGAATTATTTAGTGTGGTAAGAGCTAGTTTTGCTGAATGGCTGATCCAAGAAAATAAAACGCTAAATCAGTCTATATCATTCGATAACAATGCTGTTTGAATAACATTCAATCCACCCAAAATCCTTTCTCCATTTCACTTTATTGTCATTGTTACGACTGTTGGAATTTTGGAAATTTACAAAAATTGTAATGAATAATTTACATCTGGAAGAAGCATAGGGTTGTTTGTTGATTTCTGCTAACTCATGAACTACTTACCACAGCTGTCATTTCAAAACAGTACATCAAATTCCTTCAAACACACCTTTTTAAATATGGTTCAACGTGTTTCAGATGAAATTTAGATGCAAAAATCAATTTTCTCCTAAAACTGGAGGTGCCCATCTGATATTTGTTTTCATATGCAATTTGAAATATGAATCTATATGTACGATTTTATCTATCTATATAGGCCTACATCTTTCCTTCCTTCTCTTTCTTTTTTTTCTTTCTTTCCTTCTCTCTTCCTTTTTTTTCGTCTTTTCTATTTCTCGTCTTTTCAAATTGTGTCTTGCAAGACCTTTTTCTTGCCCCCCTTGGCCAAAAGTTGAGGGGGGCATTGCACCCCCTGCCCCCCCCCCCCCCCCGGTTCCAACGCCAGTGCATATATACATATTTTTTTTCAATAACAAATTTTCAAAGTTTCGAGTGTTTTCATATCTCCTAGAGCGATCTTGTACGAGTATAATGGCGTAGAGAACCCGGAGATTGTAAAACAACAAGATTTGAATATGAAGTACGAAGTAGAATTAATTAGTGAGAATGAGAATGAAAATTGAGTGAAATTATAGAGTAAATAAGATTCAATCTAGTGGTACAGAGTAAGAGAATAAGACGTTGTCTGGCTCCATTTTCACGTAGGTTCATCTTATGGAGCGATTTTTTCATATATATTCATACATATATATATATATATATATTTATTTATATAAATATATAATGCTAGCACTCAAGTGACATTAGTCTGGATGGCAGTCATTGTATAACTTTATCGACAAATAGTTTGACAACGTTATCATTCGGTTTTCTCTCAAACGAAGTTACAACTCAAGTTGTCTCTCATCCATTTCTAGTACGAGTACCGTCATAATTTGAGTTGTTTGTCAGCAAGTTCTGCTATTTTACATTGACACACGATATAATAAACAAGTAAACTAAAATAAACTCTTCACAAGTAGATACAGCAAGTTTATATGAAAATATAGTACAGTATCGGATTATAACTTGTGGCAACATTCCTAAATTTTTATTATCTTTTCTCAATACTTACAACATCCCAAGGAAGGTATTATTGAGAAATATGTGACACTCAGTTTTGATAAATTCAGTAGGTATTTTACAGCACCATTTATATTCTTTCAAATAATTTTAATCTTTTTAATAATCTTAATAATACCATTTTTTTAACACCTTCTTCTATTCTCATACTTTCTCATACCGTACCCTTATTTAAAATTAGTTTTATAATATTTCATGATTTTTTAGTAATCAATTCTGTATCACTTTTGTAAAACCATTGTACTTATATGTATTGATCTTATTACGCTGTACCATCTTGGTATCCCGCTTTGCGGACAGCCGTCAATAAATGATATTCTCTCTCATCTTGGAAAAAAATATTTATTCATTATATATATATATATATATATATATATATATATATTTATTCATTATATATATATATATATATTAAATGCATTAGAAAGACATTACGCTATCCACAGGTGTATAGAACATACGCCTTAATTTAATTGATCCCAATAATTTACCGTCGCATTAGCATAAAGCCGAAGATTTCATTTTCCAATTGGCTTAGAATATTCTCGCCCAAACTTTCACACAGTATCGCTTGTATTTATAAAGCCAATTAGTAGACTACAGAGGGAAACGACGAAAACCTCTGTGAAGACAGAAGGTGGATCGAATCGAGGTCCGATTCAACTATACCAGTCTAGTAACATGAAGCAAGCACGGTAGCACTAGGCTATAAGTGCCGGTCTGATGCTTCCGATATAGAACTACACTAGAGGATTATAACTTGTAGGAAGACTTTTGAAGTATATACTCATGGGACTAGAAGGATAAAATCGAGAGTGATTAAAAAGGTTGACATAAGCATTTAACTTTGTGAGTTGTGAGTTACGTCGTACCGAAAAAGTCAATCTGAACCACTTATATCCTATCATCCACGAATCAAGTTTTAATCTAGAATTGTTTACATAATACAGCTGTGTAGTTGCCTTGTCTGCATACTCGATCAAGTGTATCAGAAAGAGGGAAGTTTACCATTTTCAATATTCATATCAAGCTGTAGGCGTTTGTGATCAACTCAGTCGGTCGTGTACTGAATTACTGCCGAGTTCAACCGTGTATTCAATATTCTGTGTTGGCGTAGAGGAAGCTCATTTCTCTAGAAACAATATTTTTGAAATATTGGTTTTCTTAATTTACGGTATTGAGAGATCACTTGCGTTTCTGAAGTTCTAGTGCTAAATCTGGTAGTCGAATGTAATGAAAGCAATCGTTCGTATGGTTAATATCATACGCCGAATTCAGTATGCTGTTAAAATTCTGTATTGGCGTAAACCCGTCTCTTTTCTTGAAAAAATGAATAATATTTTGAAAACTATGGTCGTGAGAGTTAAGGTTGGTAAGCTCGATTATATTGAAATCATATTGATCGAATAAACATTTCGATCCGTGGAGCGCATACAAAAAACAAACAATCAAACAAACAGAGGAAGATACATTTCGGGCCGAATGGTAGTCTTCGCTTACGCTCATTCAATACAAAGATGATATAGAGTATCATATATCAATAATAATAATTATTATAGAGTAGTAATTCTATCAATTAATCTTTATTATATTTCTAAACGGAAAATGAATATTAGATTTGAATAATATAGTCGATTGAATAAGAAAAATAACTCATCATGGCCCTTCCACCAATTTTATTTGCCTTATCTCTTCTTTTTCTTTTTCTTCTTCTTCTTCTTCTTTTTATCTTCTCACAATTGCGTAGTGTAACTTTATATTTACAATTGATGTATGATATTCTTATGTGCTATCGATCATTCTCATAAATATTCTCCAATTATTTTATTATTATAAAACATTTATTATTATATAACTAGAATATTGAGATAGAGTATTCATTCTATCATTATATTCCATCCGGATGAATTAATATTATAATTTTAACAAGGTACAAAAAATGGAATATCATATTTGAATAATATTTTCTCATGGTAAAGATAATAGACTCATTGGGGATTCAAACTCTTGTTCGTTCACTTTGTTCTCTCGTCCTATATAATTCATTTCATTCTATCACTCATATCAAAAACTTTGTTTTTGCCAACTTGATCTAATCTTGTTATCTTTCAAATCTGGTGACTGTAACGATGAGACTAACTCCCGAATCGTAACTAACATCATTTTTGTCAAAACTTGATGAACTCAATCAATGTAATAATCTACTAGTTTTTCGCGAGTTGATACCATTTCGACTTTGTGAGGTCTTTTTGCCTTTTCGCGAGGTGCATGAAGGGGAAATGTATTGTTGTTGTGTCAGTATTAGTTTTCAAATCATTTTCCCATTGGTTTTTGTAACTTGTTACTCTTTGTTTTTAGTTTCTTGTTCATTTTGACGGTTACAGTAGTGTGGTGAGTCTAAAATGGTGGTCTAAAATAAAATTTATTTCTCATTATTATCTTCGATCTGGTTTGATTTTACAGTATCTGATGATTTACCTTGCTGAACTTCTCACTATATTTTCATATAATGGCAAAGAATCTATAGATTGGAAATAGAATCGAATGTATTCCACATAGAAAGTTCAATACAACTATACTCACTGCTCCCCAATTGGGGTCAAGAATGACGATGTAGAATTGAGTACATTTGTCTGGAGGTTCCTATGTTCACTACAATACCAACCTCTTTCCTAAAAATTCCTCTATACAAAACTACATAACTACATAACTCGAACTCGAACTCGAACTCGAACTACATACTAGTCACAGTAACTCAATCCGCTCTCTTAACACTCCCACGCTTCTTTCACCCACAGCCCTCTCCATCTTTGCGCAACCTTTTACTAGCCTTACCAAACTTTCATCTTTTAAATACAACCTGAAATCTTTTCTACTTCAACCATTTCTATGACCTCAATTACTTTCTCACTTCAAATCTACACTAGTCAAACATTTCATCACCTTCACATATATTATTTTCTTTTTCAATTATCTCTTTCTATTTACTCAATTCTATTTCTAGTTTCAACTTTTGATATTGTCTATATTTGTATCATATGCAAATATTTGAAAAATCAATCAATCAATCAGATGATTACTTGCTATGCTAGTTTCAAAACTGTTCTGCATGCTCTAGCCCTTACCCTCAATAGTTACCTAACGTGGCAAATTCCCACCTCCCCCTTCCCTCACGTAGAATCGTTGGGACAGGATACCACAATGGTGATTTCACCCTCTCAATTTAAATCGATAATTATTATTATTATTATTAAGGACTTTATTTGGAAAGATTTAGACTGGTGGCCTTGACGTACTTATCTACACATTTTTTTTGTAGCATTCAATACGGTCTTAATGGCGCCTATAAATCTTCTCTTCTTTTCCTGTCATTACAGATTACTTTGACCATTATTTCAATGGTGATATTATCAAGGTTTTACAAAATGTTGACATTATTTGTAGTTTCGTCATCTACTTCCATTCTCACCAACTGATCGTAGTGAAATCTTCAGTAATCTCACACCAATCCAACGCTATATCACTTATCTTCAATACCATATCTGTTTTGCTGTATACAATATTACCACTAGACACATTTGATACGTTATTGATTGTTTTCACATTCTCCTGAGCAATACCGTATACACTCATTTCATCAACGATCGTGCTTGTTCCATTCATTTGGCATAAAAACTGAGCTGATTGAATGTTGGTTATTGTGAGGTTTGTCTCAGAAGCTGAGAAGTGTAGAGTTGTCTCCTGAGTTTGGTATTCCAAGAACAGATCACCTTCAGCAGTGCATTGATTGCTCAGCGAACAGTTCAAACCGACAACAAGGTGGTGGGGATTACGTCGAGATGATTCTGCGCTGTGGTCTGGTTTCTGAAAACACGATGGAAAAACAGGTTCAAACAGGTTCAAACGTATTATCTTTTTCAAATACAATAACAATTATAACAAACAAAATGAAACTTAGTTGGTACTAAGAAACTACCAGAGTCTTATGAGTGAAAACAAAGTCTTCTTTAGCTAAAGGCAGGTTATATATTCATTCCTCATTTTTGAATACAGTTGGCAATACATTTTCATGAATTTTTTATCACTTCGTTACTTTGTTTATCAATTAATGGGTCTTAATGGGTCTCATATAATAGTATAAAGTATGGAATATAAGTATAGAATATTAGGATCAACAGGTGTTGCAAGTGGTCGCAACATGAACATTCAACAGGTCGCACTATATAAATATCAAGAGGTAGCAGGTAGGATTTTAAACCTTTGAAGTAATCAAAGGTATGTAGATGTGTAGAGTGAGCTGACCGAATATTTTTCATTATATATTTTCATAATTCTAATCTCATCTCATAGACTACTGCGCTTTCCTAGTGAATATATACTACTATGTTATCTGCTCTATATATGTATTCAGTATACATAAGTGTGGGCACTTCCCACCCCTTTCACTTTCGCCTCGTTATTGGATGAGCCTAGCAAAGACTTTCATTCCACATATCAAAGAAATCGGGCTTCGTTTTTTGTGTGTCTTTTTGTGTGGAATAGCAAAGGGTAAAATGATACATTTTTCAATTTTATCCGTATGATATGAAATGTTCACAGACTTCTGTATATTGTTCTGAAATTAATATCAGTTCATATCACGTTTCATATCAAGCTATGAAATTCAAGTTTGGAGAACTTTGTGTAGCTATTTTCTGATAAAATAAATCATTTTATTGGGAAAATGACAAATATTGAGATTGAAGTTTGTGAATGAAAATCTACATGTGGCAAAGCTATAAGTTGTATGAATTAATTGATACGGATAGATGAATAAATAACAAAGTCTAATAATAATTTGACAGTCAAGTTGTACACAACTTCCGATTACATTCTATACAAATATCTCTCATCTCACAATCTACAAACGATGTATGATTTCCCTGTTATGTGAATACCGCATGTGAGTTCTTGGTTCGGTTAGATTACATATAAATCCGGATGGACATAGTCCTCATGAATATAAGGACTGCATGGAAGTAGTTCTCACAATAATTTAGCAACTGTTACATTAGTATTATAATTTTTCTCAGAGAAGTTGACAAATTCAACTATTCTGAACGTAACCCCCAAATGACCTATCCACTAGTTGAGTTAGTATGAATTCAATCAACAGTACGTATAAGTTTAGTTTTATATTCAATTAAATTGATTTCAGAATCATATTGATACTTCAGTGTAATTCATTGAAATACCATATTCTGACAAATAAAAATGTATTTTCCTGGTGTTTAATTATAATATCCAAAGATGCCATGAATCACACGAAGTAATATGTGATAGCAACGTATATTGGCTCTTTATTTGTTGTGTCAATACTCTTGATTCATTAATCGATGTATCTCGCATGAAGTGACGTCATGAGCGGCGATGAAACGTAAATATTTGAACTGATCCTGATTTTCCATTTACAATGAGTAAATATGTGGGAATAATATTTGGTTTGAAAATATAAATGGTGTGTAAGGTTATTTGGCCATGTGAATGAGCTGACAATGATTAAATGATTGGTATTTATGAAAAAAGTATTGCCTCATGAACTCATGAACTCATCAAACTCATGCTTGATCTGAATTCAGTATCTGAAATGATTCCATGAAATTATCTGAATATGTCTACATTTTTGTTGGATGTATTTTTTCTAAAAATACATATTGAGAGTGAAAATACCTGTGTCGGTACTATGTAGCCACCACGCAGTAATATCGTCACATCCGTTTCCAATGTCGAAATGGTAACTATAGATTGTCCCGTACCATTATTTATTTGATAGCCACCCATAAATTGGTACCATGTTGTATTCTCATTCGGTAAATAAACTTGGACATCAATAGCGCCTGGCACTAGTACTGGTGCCATCAGTAGTGCTGATCCTATCATGAACTGCTCGTCCATATGTCTTGTCAATACGTCACCAGGAAATTCCAGGAACATTGGTCTTGCTACTGGAGATCCCGTCATCACTGCCTCTTGAAACGTTGTGTAGTAGTACGGTAGAAGTGTGTAACGTAGTTTCAGTGCTTTTATTACCGCATTCTGGGTGAAGCCAGACGTAAAAGTAGTGGGATCTCTGAAGGGATACACGGAAGACACTCGAATTAAAGGTAGAGTAATACTCAGAAGATACCATTTCAAGCACAATGCTTCGTGTTCTGTATGATTAAAGTCTGACATGGAACCACAGACAGATCCTCCGCTAGTTAAAGGTATTCCAACCAACCCCAGACCAAGTACTGAGATTAAAGTCTCCTTCAACGAAGTCCACTTGGCAGGCACATTGCTTCTGCTCTGTTGATGAGTGCCACTTACTACTCCACTACCTGGATGTGTTGAAGCGCTTAGTAAGAATGGAGTTGTGTTCTCGTCGAACGATTTGTAAACTTGTTGAGCATGTAGTACGCCTTGCAGATTATGTATTTCATGATGACTCTTGTTATTGGCATGATTTGCTTTCCACCATAAAGTTCCATTCGATAAGGAATCATTAAATGCCTGGAAAGAAGAGAAGCCACTTCAAGTTTAACTTCGCTTTTGTCGCTATAGAATCATGCAGTTTCACTAAAGATAGTGCTTATAATGTAACGTGGTAGCTGAAAATATAATATGCTATAACTAATAAGTTGATTATAGTCGGTGGCAAACTAATAAGTTCAATAAGCTAGTTTCCTGATGTTGAAACAATACTAGCTTCAAGTCTCGCAACTTTTGCTCAAGTATACGTCTTCTAGATGCCCAAGTATGTAAGTACCTCATAGGTAAAAGTTGACTAATTGTTTAAAGGTTGCTTCACACAAAATCAACGATCAATGTTCTGAAAATTCAATTTGGCTTGAGATGAAACTTGATCCTAGAACAATTATATACGTGATCAAAATAGAAGAGCCATTGCTTCATCAATTCTTTTTGAGTCATTAAAAACAGGATACAGATCAAAAATATAGAAAATTTTATATTTTGTCAAGGATGTTCATGTTTGAATATACGGAATCAGTCACCTCTAATTTCACTATAGCACATTTATATCATACAAAAAACACAGGAACGTGTTTTTAGATTAATTTTGAGCGACTGAATTTCAACACATGGCGGATATTTCCGGTTCTGAGAGTTGAAGAAATTCTATTCAAACTGTACTAGTAATTAACAAAAGCAGGTGTCTACCTGTGGAATATACACCAAGTCTTCCTTAACACCGTGTATTTTATGATTAGCTGGCCAGTTGTCCTGTAAAACGACGCCTGCGACGCGATATGATCCACCTAGACGATCTCGCAATGCCTGGAATTGGACTTGAAACCACTCGCCAGACGCTGGATGAGTCCAATCTGGATACACGACGGGAATCCCACTGTATTCTCCTACGTATGCAGTTCCATCAGACGATGATTCCATCACTAGCACACCTTGGTCGACAGCTGAAATGTAGGCAGCGTTTGTTCCAGTAGCTAGCTAGAAACAGTTGTTAGTTATAGTCTATCGATGCAAGATTACAAACAATCAATGGTAGATTATTCTATCGACTATATCGACCACATGTCAAGTATATATACAAAGTTATTCGTATAGAATATAAGTAATGATTGATATTTGAATCGCAGAAGACTTATTTGAAAAGAAGAAGAGGACGAAGAAGAAGAAGAAGAAGAAGAAGAAGAAGAAGAAGAAGAAGAAGAAGAAGTAGCATGGGTTTTTGTAAACGTCCTTTCACCTATCATCACTTCGTCGTTTCTTAATCACCCGCTCATTCGCACCCCGTAATATTTTGATAATTTTGATAATCCTAGGTTTTTCCTAAGAATTAATGTTTATTGTAATATTGGTCTCAGCAGAATAGCTTGTGTCACATTTTTGGGGGGGAATTTGATGGAAAATGTGTCGCGAATGTGTTACGACGCCGGTCGTAAGCAGTCGGTATTTTTTCTCAATTCTAGTCATATTTCCAATATATTAATTTTATTTTCTTAAAAATGACCATTCCAAAAATCTAGCGAATTAGTACACATTTTTGTACTATAACAATATCACTATTCTCTGAAAATTTCATGTCGAACAGATAAAATTTAAAACATTCAAATTCTACCCAGTGCTATTTTCATCAAGATTTTTCAAAGTTTCAGATCTTGTCCGAAATGACCGTCCAACCAACTTTGCTCAAAAAGCTCAAAAACAAACTCAACGTACTCTGGTATTACAACCATCATTCAGAAAAGTGTCAAGTCGAACTTTGGCCCAACTGTGTGCCGCGTACAAAATTAGAAATAATAAAAATGAAAAAACGAATGCCGATTTTTTTAAAGTACCGGGGTATATGAAATCTAGGACTATCCATCCATCCAATGGATACACAACTTGGACTTCTCCCATGTTCTCCCAGTTGACGATCGTCTCCAATGCTAAGATACCTTCGACCCTACCAAGATCGCCCATATAAGCTAGCTATTCATGCTATACAAGGCTCTGATGACCTGAGTAGTCGATCTCAATGGCTGAGACAAGGTTCGTAGATCCAGAACAACGTCGCTCTCAGTTGCGTATCCATCGTAGATAGCTATAATCCTAGGTAAAATACAAGAACTTGCTACGCTCATCTAAATTTTTTTATCTTACATTTTTGGATCACTTACCGGCAAGGGCAGCGTCATCAAGAACATTTTGCCATCAGTTTCAAGTTGATCCAATGCATCTTTCACGAGTATCAAATCTTCATTCTTCGGTATATCAAACGTCAAATCGCCAAGAAGTTTCTCGTGTAGGCAATGAGAGTCAAAGGGTAAACTCAGTAATACTGAAGCATTTCGGAACTTGTAGAAGTCATTCAAGACTGTTTCATAATCATCTCTAATTCCATCCGTATCGCTGCAAATATGAAGCCCTAGAGCCCAATAAGGAGGCAAGCTCGGACGTCCTACTAGATCAGTAAACTGGCTGAGTACTTCTTTTGGAGTTGGTCCAGCGAATAAGTGTATATTAAAACCTTCGTTGGATAATGATCTCAGAATCAATAGTTTCGAATCCTGGATGAAATGTATCTCGAGAGGTCCAGTACTTTCCAGATATATACCATGTGTCTGACCAAGAGCATCCATAGACATTATTACGGGATGACTTCCAGTATTATTGTCGTTATTATAAAGCACTGTGGGGTTTGCATCACTGTCTCTCAGCTGGAGTCGCCCAAGACCATAGACAACACTGTCTAAAGGTAATTGTAGTGTGAGTTCCCAGTAATTATTACTAGCTATCAGTGGACCTTTAGAAGTACTTAGTAATGAGGTATTTTTCTTCAAACCATCACCCACAACACGACGTGATATTTCCAAAGAGAAGCTGTCATTATATAACATGGCACTAAATTGTGTTTCTTCTAATTCTAGAGTAGAATTGTACGGTGGTATCGGTTGGTTGACATCTTTGAATTGTATTTGCAGATGGTTTGCCGTGATTGGTTGGAGAATGTATCTTAGACGTGCTACTGTCGGCTTGCGAAATGGAGTGATGTCCGTTTGTGTTTTCAAGGGAAAAGACATGTTGTGGTCGGATAGTTCCTCAATAAAGTATGCGTGAAGTGTGGGTATTGAATGGTGACATTCTTCGGTGGTGACATTCCAACAACAGCCTACGGCACCACACTCATATGGTGTGATCGATTGTCTACCCACGATACATGGCAACCTGAAAACATTCACATATATATTTAATCATTGTAGTTTACAAATCGCAATTCTCTTTGAAACAGTCAGCTGTTACTAAGTCATCTAGATACTCAATTGTGATTAATGTGCCGTGTATGGCCTTCAATATATTGGACCGTGTAGACAGGCGTTCAATGCTCCATCCTAGTTGCTATCAAAGTACTTGGACCAACCCTTGAATCCACGGACTTGGATGAAAACTTGGACCGTGTAAATATGGCTTAATATTCAAGATGTATTGAGGGTTGGGTTGATTTGGCGGACTGCTACTACCATTCCAAGTTATAAGCTCTCGAAATGACTCGATGCTCAATCAGTTGAAATACCTGTATTCGGGCTTGAGTATACATGTGCCCCTCACGTTTGATGTATCGGCAGTTGAATCAGCTTGGAAGACGTATACGTAGACAAGAAGGGGTACCACCACAGCCATGATGAACATTGCGATTCCAACACGCAGTTTATTGTTCAAGACAATTTTATCAAAAAGAGTACCACCTTGGAAAATAAAAAATATTACAATATTGCTCACCATTTTTATCTCTCACTCTATTTATTTACATATCCCTATCCACATCCAATATTATCCTTACACGATACATCCGTACACGATATACCAACCACGATATACCTCACAGTGTACCAACTGGATAATATCAATCTATACATATAATTATACCAAATGAAGAAACATCTAGTTATCACCATAGTCGCTTAAGTGATGAATATTATAATTTCGTTCAAGATCATAGAGCTTGAAATTAGTAGAGAGAGCATAGATGAAACCAATATGCTGGGTGGCGCGTTGTCTGCGGAGTGCGCACGTAAGTCACGTGCTTCGGTGATACCAGCTTGACTGTAGGAATATTTCGTTACACGTTAGCCTTATGGCGGAGCTCCGAGTCAGACTAAATGAATGACTTTATTCATTGATTGTTATGACTGATGTGACAATACTACTGAGAAATAAACTTTATGAGAATTAGCATATATTTCTTCTTCTTTTATTGTGCTTACACCTACTTTATTTTATTCAGTATCCTCTAAGACTCAAAACGAAACGGTGTTGTGCGCGATCGCTGTGTATCGCTCTCCGTGTCACGTGTCACTCTACCCCTCTGGTCAGACAAGCTATGTTGGCCTCACTCCCTCTCAATGCTGCCCGTGCTACGTTTTGCGTCTAGCCTACCGGTATTCTTTGTTCAAGTCTGTTCAAGTATTCTATGTCTTTGTTCAAGATATACTGGCTTATTAGATGGACAAAGTTAGCACTTGGTTCCACTCATATCGGAATTGCCTCCATTTGTTTCTTACATGTTGTGTACCCGTTTCACAAATCAGACGAAAATGGTCTTGTACCAGACATTGAAACCAATCCAGAATAGAACGTATAACTGTACAGTTTCTGGAAACATTCGAGTCTGTAATTTTGAATTTAATAATTGATTCAATTCTGTATGTTTCCGTAATAATATAAATACTTTGAATTAAAGAATATCAATATATAATTGTATATAGGCATATACTCACAAAATTGTGGCCATATAGTACAGTAATACAATAAATCATCCATTTTCGAATTTATTTGTAGATCGAGTTCACCGTTTTCTTAGATAGTAGTGAAAATTTGTATTTCTCAAAAGGAATGAGGCGAGTAATGGATATGCATGCGTATCATGCTCTAAAAGGTTTTCTGTTGGTAACTATGAAAAATGTGATTGTAGCGGTCTATATGACGTGGATACAATTAAGAAACAGTGCCGTGACCTTTTGCGAACTTTATTCTCTGCATTTTTAATGGTCTTCATTTTTCCATTCTGTTATCTTTAGTATTCTATTTTGATAAAACGAATGATATATTTGCGTAAAATATATTTATTCATAGTTTATATTTACAGTTTATTCATATTCTATAGTCCCGTAATAATGATATACATCATCAATATGGAAAGGCTTCAATTCAAATAGTTAATTACGTCACATCATATAATAACTAAGCAATACAAAAATGAATGTTTGCGTATTTTTAATTGGAGAGAAATTGATAAAATAAAAATAATCTCTTCCACACGTTGTGTGTCTGTGACGTTGTTATAACGAATATAACGAATGCATGAATTGAATTGAATGTATAATCTTCGCGTAGATGTTTTTCGAAAATTTTCTTGAAATAGGAATATTAATAATTAAATGATGAAGTGTTATTTCAAAACATTATTCATACAAAGTGTCTATGCTACTGAAATAAATTAGTAAATTAATAATAAGACAAACAACACAAAGGTGAGTTGAAGAACATATAAACACGAACGTCGGTGAGAAGACCGAACTTCTTTTATTCCATACACGAGTGAATTTTCAAGTAGAAGAAACAAAAAAGATTCTGAATAGAAGAAGAGAATAAGATGGAGAAAGAAAATCCGAAGAAAGAGAAGATATATTCAGAAAGAAGACTAAAAACTCATTTCTCAACACGACTTTTGATTTGTTCTCGATTTCTTAATATCATGATCATTTTTACAATGTGTAAAATGAGATATATTATATCCAAGTATTCCTTTGGGGTGGTAAGATCGACCTTTAGTTATACCCCATTCAAACGATCTTGAACTTTCATTCTTTCCCTTCATAGGGAAACAATGGCTTTGCGTCAAGTTTTCGATGTTGGAAAAAAAATGGTTTTCATCGTTATCATACTATAAACATACTCTCCCAACGTAAGGTTCACAAAAGCAGGATTGATAGAGACGACGGAAAATTTTCTGAAAGCTGCTTTCCTTAATCTCTGTGTTCGCTTTCGACAGCGTTTTTAATTCAATTAAGATATTTTGTTCACTTGTATTTTGATTCAGTATCACATTGTGTGCTAAAGCTTGCAGACAGCGTATTCTGTTATCATTAATGTCTTGTGTCTTTCGGAAACAAACCTTTGTCATTCATTCAGAGAGGAAAGCCCCAAAACTGCCGTTGCGAGCTACGCGAGGAGTCATAAAAACGTACAAATATCCACGAAAACGGTAAATATGATTGATTTGAATCTGTACAAAATAATGTAATAGTACATGAAAAACATGATATATATACACACTCAATTTGTACTTGTTAGGATTCGTTCTTTTTCCATTTTAAATGAAAAGTGCATAATCGATTTTCCTCGCGATTATTGATTTACTTACATTGGGTTTAACGACGCACTGAGATGGCTGAGATTTATAAACGTCAGTGAATGAGGATCTTGGAATGTGATCTCAAAGGTAATATTAGTAGGTGTTTAAGAATAGGGTAGTGGACTTTTGTTAAGAAGCCATCCCAGTATTCACATTATTGCCTGAGACAAATCACATAAAACCCATATCAAAATGGTCGACCATGAAGGGAATCGGTCTATGGTCTACTGAAAGTTCCAAATTTCAACCACGTCTTCTCAAAAGTACAATCAGATTAAAGTTGTTTACAAACTATGCGTCACTAATTATTCTGACGTGGGACTTAATTTGCTTGGAATATTTCATGATTGGCTGCTCCTTGTGAATGACCATTACACAAGACACGATGTTCTTCATTGTCATGTGAATTCAGTCTACAGTTGAAGTGATCTTTGATAATATTTTAATGTATCATTATTGATTTTTAATCAGACTCTTCGATTCGATTATCCAAACAAGAACTTCCCTTATAAAAGTTTCTTCTCTTTTGTTTTTCTTGTGCTCTTTAGTCTTTACATATTTGGTGAAAACAATTCATGCAGTTATCCACTGTATTCGTTACAATAACGAAGCAACCGCGCACGATCGTGGAAACATCGGTCGATATTATGTTTAAATGAATTCGAGCAAAGACCTCCGTGCCATTTGATTCCACTTTCTTCATGCTTTTTTTTCCACAAGTTGAACAGGTCAAACAAATAACTTATTGTCACGTAACTTGATATCTGTGACTGATATCTAATGACGTATGTCAGTGACGTCGTTAGAACGAATATAACGAACGAATGAATTGAATGATTGATCTTTATTTGCTGATATTTGATAACTTTGAGGCGAACTTCGGAACTTGGCTGTACCACATTCTGTAGAAATTGAAGTTCGTAATTTTGGAAAACCAATAAGAATAATCTTTCGGGGAAAATTGTAGGAAAGATATCCGATATTTTTATGTATGTGATACATGATTAGAAAGGTGTTTCCACGAATTAGACGAGTCATGTATAAAAATGAAATGTAATATACTCTTGAGAATTTTCAATTTAATAAATTGATTGCAAATATTTTGACTCTATTTATTATCACTTTTGTCATTAATAACCAATCGGAAATAGCACGAGTATACGTTTTGTTGGTCAATGCACTCATATTATAAATTCATACTGGTACATATTCATTCAAGAGTAGGAACTTGAAGAGCAGCAAATATAGCACATAAATATACGTATGAATATATCTATAGTTACCATATGTACCTTTATGCTTGTCAAAAAACTGATTTTCTTCATTATCCATAATTTCTGTCACGTCACTGACATCTTTTTTCTTCCTAGTGCTCACTTTGGCCCCCATCGTCCTTGGTACACAGTTTTACCTGTAAAATTGGTTTCAATCATATTACACAATATTGAATATTATCAGGACCTAGAGCTCAACTATGTATTTATATAGGCCTATATGCCCCTATATTATATATATATATATATATATAAGGCCTGCGGTCACGACGTTTCGGAAGTAATTGTACTTCCATCTTCAGAAGTCAGTCTGGTCTGCGGTTCTGGTCTGCTGCACTGCGATCGCAGTCCAGCATCCTTCTTTAAATTATATCAATGTCAGGTCCCCATCCACAATCTGCCCCGAAACATTCCATTCCTCTTCAGTTGTAAGTAGGAAAGAGTTCTTCCGTACATCTTTCCTGGACCCCGCAACTGTCACGCTTTGGCTATGTACACTACGTACAGCGTGATCTAGTTGTCTTGTTCTTATCTTCTCCCCTAACTCCGCCAAACTTCCTTCCCCTTCACGAGCTCTAAGAGAGCCTGTCTACCCTTCTCCTCCCTTCCAGTGACATCCAATTTAATTATTTCGCTATTTCAGATGGCCTCTCCACTCGTATCTCTAACTCTGCCTGATTGTTCCTTACATTCATCCACCGCCGAACCCTTCCCGTGACCCTACTTGGTCACTTGGTCCTTGGTCCTTGGTCTTGGTAAGAACTCTGTCACTTTCCACACTCTTTATTTCACCTGTTCTGAATGGATCCCAGACCAACAATCCATATTCTAAAATGGTCTCAGGCCCCGTTTTACGAATAATAAATTTATTGATTAAGCGATAATTAGTGGATTAGCTTGTTATTACTCTTGGTTACCAATGTCATTTTTGTACTGCAATTGATTGATTAGCTTAATTAACACATTTTTATTATTGGTAATATGGGCCCTTACTTAAGTTAGATAACCATTGTTTTAATATCTATTAATATTTTAATATTTATATTGTCTCATTAGAAAATTCAATGCAGCTCCGTGCCACCCTCTGAATCTGCTCACCTTATTCCAATTGATTGTGAAATAATATTCCTAAATAGATATATGTGTCTACTATTTCCACATCTAGGCCATCAAGTTTGAGCGTGCTATCCCCCTTATTCCCCCAAAATTCAACCGCTTTAAACTTAGTGACATTCAATTTCACTCTATTGCAATGCACACATTCTACTATCATATCCAAAGCCTGCTGCAATAACTCCTCATCTTCAACCCCATTCACCACCCTATAAACTACACAATGATCAACGAACAGTCGTACCCTTGATTGAACATCAGTCTTATTGTTACTGTGGCACATAATTAAAAGTAATGTACCCAATACCGTTCTCTGAGGAACCCCGGATGTAACATTCATCACCTCCGAATAGTCTT
Organism: Brachyptera putata; assembly: GCA_907164805.1. Taxonomy (NCBI): domain Eukaryota; kingdom Metazoa; phylum Arthropoda; class Insecta; order Plecoptera; family Taeniopterygidae; genus Brachyptera; species Brachyptera putata. The sequence continues at coordinate 9,989,421 of OU015468.1, read as the reverse complement.
TCCCCTCTTTCACCTTTTGTGTTCTACGGATTTAGAAAGTCTTGAGATTTGTTAGAAAGTCATCCAGCCATCCGAGTAACTCTGCCCCTTCTCTTATTTTACCCAGTCCTCTTCACAATTTTCCCAATGATACTCCATGATGAACCTAATGAAATGCTTGGCAAGTCTAAGAACACAGCATCAATCCTCCCTCTTTTATCCAATATTAGGAACATAACCCGACAGGTTATCGGCGAACCCTAATAACTGCGTCTCGTATGAGTAGCCTAACCGAAAACCGTGCTGATTTTCATTTAATCCACTGCCATTAAAATGTTGTAGTCATTCAATCTGTTCTTCCACTATCTTCTCCATAACTTGACTGACGACGTTGAACTTATGGGTATATAATTATCCACTCTACATCTTTCCTACCTTAAAAAATAGGGACCACAACACAACTGTTTCTTTTCATGCGCTTGGAACTCTAGAATTAGGGTCTACTTGGTGATTTCTGAAAGATGTTTTGTAAGTATGAAACAATTGATTTCCTTCCAAGTTTTAGGAAATTATTCGTCAATTCATCTTGCCCTGGATCCTATCCACCTTTTAGTCCTCTAATGATATTTTGTTATGTCCGTGAGTTGTACACCGCAGTTTGACCTTGCCCCCCCCCCATTCCCTCCTCGAAACGAGTCATAACTAACAGGGGTAGTTATATATGACACGTCATGGCTCCGAGACGTGTATATTGAGAGTTTTTGAGTCAGTTCAGTTTGAGTAATCTGCGTGAACGCAAGTTGGTTTATCGCGAGAAATATTGAGTTTTCGAGTGTTTGTTTGATTAGTTTTGAACAGTGAAAATCTGCGGATTTTTGGAAGTTTAGTCCTCAGATTTATTTATTCTTCGTTTGTTTGTTTTATTTCGTCGTGTATTTCGTACGTAGAACCCATATCGGTTTCGTTATTTATTTTTCTTGGTATCGCCAAGTTCTGGTCCCTGACTCCTCCCCCCCATCGCCGCAACCCTACCGAAAGTCATGAACAACAGCACGTCGGAGCCGAGGTAAGTCATATTCTCAATCTCATATTTCAGAAATGTAATTCATATATATATATATATATATATATATATATATATATATATATATATATATATATATGATCATTGAACTTCTTGGATACGATCCAATATCGAGATATTTGGGATGTTATAGCCATGTTATCAAAGATACGCCTAGACCGGGACTCGAACCTGGGACCTTCTGACTGCCGGTCAGCTGCTCTCCCACTGAGAGGTATCATTTATGGCATGACTATAAGACTTATCCGCGTGTACTGCATGTACATACATTAGGAACAAATATTTTGAATATAAGAACAGATTATTGTCAAGAAACACAAATCATTGATGATAAAAACTGCTATGGTATAGTTGAAATGTCGGCCAATCAGATTGATATCTCGCGTACTATTACACGACTTTTTAAATAACTATGAAGACCAATAATTGATCATGTATAAAAAAATATATACATATATTATATATATATATATATATATATATATATATATATATATATATATATATATATATATATATATATATATATATATATAAATATGTGTGTGTGTGTGTGTATATATTATATACACACATATATACACATGTTACACAATTTTGATGTTATTGCGATTGGACTGAATTTGAAATTTTATTAATTTCCTCTAGTTTCTCCTAATCTAAAACATATCCCTTCAATTTGCATCTATTGTATCTCATTTAATCCACTTAATGGATATTTCAGCTTACCAACTGCTAGAAATTAGCGTGCCAGTTTCACTCTTCTTCTCATAAAATCACTGCAAGCTAGCATTGATGAATATCAGAACGTCAGAAATCAGATCACACAATTTCAAATTGACAATTAGGTAGAATATTTCACTAGTGTAAAACATCAACTAAAGATATTATTCATTATTGCATTTTATGACAGTACCAGCCTGACAGAACATCATCGAGATAAGCAGGATATCGTTATCAAGTATTGCTCAAACATTCATAGATAAACGCTATCATACTTTCTTCTCGAATGCTGGTGGCTCGACACTCCCGAGATTTACTATCATTTGGTGGGAAAGACGGTCGATCGGTCGCTTCAACTCTCGGTGTATTGAGCAAATCACCTGAAATCTGATCATGGCTATGACGTTTAATTCTTAGATTATTAATAAAGATAGAGCTGTTATCCAATTACAAATTCCATTTTACAAAGCTTAACTTCCAAAGACAAGGAACTCTTTATGAAAATTAAAAACATTATGGTTCAGTTTAGCCAAGGTCCAACAGAAGTTCACAGTTTGGATACTGTTTGGTTTTCGAACAATAGTTCGAAAAACATTAACAATAATTGTTAGTGGGTAGAACGAAAATACAGTGCAACAAAGAAAGATAAATGTGGTTGTTGTTTTGCATGGTCTTCTTGTAGTTGTTCATGCTTATTCAAGTTTCGTTCATGTGAAAAGTGTTTCATCCATCAATAGTCTTACATATTTAACAACTGTAATATAAATATATATAAGAAAGTTTGAAAAAGGTTTCTTAAACATTTCTAGAAAAGTTGGATAAAAGTTTCAAGAGTAATCAGTTTTTTTTCAATCATTTCAAACTACGTTTACTAACAAATCAGGTACGTAGCCCTACATATCACAAGGGCAAAACATTTCGACTTGAGTTCGCCAGGCTGTTTTTTTTTTTTAATATTTCAAAACAAAATGTGTAAAAAGCTAAAATAGAAGACAAAAGTTGTGAAAAGCTAGGAAAAATCCTGAGGAAGATGAGAGAAAGATTTATTCAGACGGAGTGTGGATATATTTTCAAAACGACACCGGTAGGTCTATTGTGACTTGCTTTGTTCAGAACCAAGAATGCTTACGCTATACGTCAATATCAAGGCTGGGGTCGCTGGTTTGATAGATATAAGAAGCCCAAACTGCACAACTGTGACATTAAATAAGCATACGGTTTAAAAAAACATATTTTGTCACTGCACTGGTCACAGTATTCATGTGTTCATCCACAGCAAACTGAAAAAACTATTAAGCGTGTTATTTTTAGATTCAAAAACCTAATAAAACACTGGATAATGCAATATTATTTTTATTTGTTTTTGGTACACAAAGTGTTATACATATATTATTACATAATAGCTATAACTGCTAGAGCTAAGGAAGAACATTTAGATTGTTGAATATAATTATTAATGAAGCAATTGAATCATACATAATATCGACTCAACATATTGATGAACATTGTATAGGAAGCAAATTATTTTCTATGCACATATTAGTAACAACAGAATACATTACAATATTTCATTGACTTTGTTTTCATAACAATGAACCTAGTTATTTTATTCCACTCCAGGGAATATATTTGAATAATCGTATATGGTAATGAACATATATGGCCCTAATAATCACATTTACTTCAAAGACAAAATATGGTATGTGCAATTTATACATGATACATTTAATTGCAATTAGATGTAGTACATTTTTTTCTTATTTCTGTTTGTGTCATGATATGTTTTGGCATACCCAAAATGATTTTGTAACATCGTCATGAACAGAATGCAACGTATTGTGATTAACTACTATTCCCATCCGAGTAATGTGTACACAATTTGTTCACGAACTGTACACAATCATCGGTTTAGAATCACAGTGCATTAGATTCATATTCATGACAATATCACGACGATAATGAAAAAGAAAATTAACAGAAACATTTTATAACAATGAATCAAATCGATTATCAATTGAAGTATTGTGTCCATGGGGCATTGAAGTATTAAATCATTTCCAATTACAGTAAAATGTAAAAGAGATGGGAAATTAGAGATGTTTTTTAATTAACCTGTCATAAATTGTACATAGATGAACTTCCTAGCATGCTACGTACAAATACTAAACTAATATTGCTATTAATTTGTCATGTGCAGATATTTGTCGCGTATAATTAGTTCAATATTAACTTACAAAGGAGTAGGAAGTTTGTACTTTGATTAATTATCAAGGCTATAATATATATATATGTATATATATATATATATATATATATATATATATATATATATATATATATATATATATATATATATATATATATATATATATATATATATATATATATATATATATATATATATATATATATATATATATATATATATATATATATGAGTAATTTAGGCTTCCATTGAATTGATAACATGAACAGATGAGTGCTTTATAATATTTTCATCGTTCAATCATTCTCTTGACGATAACGTTAGCTATATTGGCTCCATTTGAATTAATCCCATCATTTATATACATTCATTTATGCGTTACAATATTTTGAACTTCATTTTATACAAAGACTTGGATTGAAAGCTCCCAAAAGGACATAGAATAAGATATACACATAACAATTACAACTGGTAATGGATTGTAAAATAGAAACAAATATACACATGGTCCACGAAACCTCGACTTCAACTATCACCAAATTTGGCACATTCATAGCATAATAACATTACCTAATTTGAAATGCATTACGGAGTGACTATTATAATATATGATTTCTTAGATGATTGAATGTATTCAGGCATGTTGTGATAATTATTTTAGTTTTATATTCCATTAGGCTTTTCACAATCGCCAAAGGGATATTCGTAACATTTAACCATCTCTTATGTTGAAGAAGCACTAGTTGGTAAGAAAATATTTACTATGGATACCTACTATAAATCAGAAGCTAAAGCATCCAATATGAATTTGAACCTCGGATTATAGCCATATGGATACGCAACACTCGCTTATTCCCAACATGGACGCTTCCCAGAGCTAGACAATATGAGGGAAATTTGTGGATCTTTCAGTATTGTATGTTGAATAAAGTTCAAATTATATTTTGGTTCGGATTATTGTTTTCCTCAACGTTTACTTGGTCGAGAGGTGAACTGCCTTTTCTGATTTGTGTGAGATATATTCCACGAAGAAGACTTCAATGCAGACAGAGGAAATGCCTCGCAAAAATTAAGGGCACACGTATATTGCCTCTCTGTTTTATGTGTGGTGAAAAAGTTATGGAGTATATCATTTCAACTATGCGTTGAATGCGTATGTAATGCAATATGTAAGAAACTGGTGTATTATGTGTACGACGTGGTAAACAGCACATTTGTGGCTCTTAGTATATGACTGCATGGTTTTACAGCTCTGAAAAGCTGTTGCCTATCCATCGGTACGATAGCTATAATCTTATCTTGAACATATATTTTGTACTTGTAACTCTCTTTGAAGAAATACATATCATCATTAAATGTTGGTGTTAAACCGAAGTTTATACACATGCTTCATTGTTTGACTACCACATTATATATTGTCCAACTTTTTTGTGAATAATCAAATGAAGACAGTATTTTCAGCTTGCAAACTTCGTTTAGCGTTAATGCGGATATAATCGTATACCCAGAGAACGATTTGGGCTTTCTTACAGGAACGCAAATATAATATCAAAGCCTATATTAGAATGGATTGAAAAAATCGGACATGGCAGCACATCGAAAATTCAGGAACTTCTCAAATATTTTTAAAATATTGAAAAAAATATCAACAAATATTTGCGACACCCACTTTGTCGCAAGTTGTCAAATCATATTAGGAAGTACCATGTTTCAAGTTGTCAAAGTTGTCACAATGGTGAAATTTGTCTAAAATTGGTCAAGTTTGTATTTGTTACTCATTTTGTATGTAAATTCGTAAAATGATATCACGTTACCGGCCTGTCGGTTCGATTTTGTCCAAGGACATGATGTGCATGATTACATTACTCTCAATGCTCGTTTGGTACTTACGTCATAGGACTTGGCTCCCTACTCTACTGAGAAATCCAGCCATCAGTTATGTTATTCGAGAGCATTTTCCAAAATAACTGTAATCTATAACGATTCCGACCCTTGGCATAGCATCCTTATTTGGGACCGACTTTAAAGCTAAATTCCTGTTTAATTACTTGATAGAGTTAGTTGAAACATCTCCTGCATCTAGATATTTTTTAATGAACTGATTCTACTAAAATATACCCATCAACATACGTAAAGAGATCATTCAATTCTAGTACTTAATTACATTTCTGAAGTTTCTTCGTTAAACTGTAACCAAACTTCGTCTCACGTATCCGATAGAATATCTTCCAATTCGTTTTCCTCTGTCAACATATTATGCATCATATCAGATTTCATCGTGCCATTGACAGTCTTGTTCGGCAACTTCGGCGAGTTGAGATGTGCCGGCGCCGAGTGACGCCGCGTATCGCCTTGCCGTTGTTCTCGTTTCGTAAATACTTGTGATGGTTTGCTAATAATTATTTCCGGCGGACTTCGTACTAGAGTTACGTTCGATCGATCGGTGTCCTGCTCGTTCTGCAACCGATAGCAGACGTATCGCGGCGCGAAGCTGTGCTCGTGACGCCTGCCTGTCAAAGGGTTTATAGGACGCGTGCTTTGCACGTCGTGGTCTATCAGACGTGGTACTTGACGGTAGTAGTACGTGTCGACAGGGCGAGCCCCCCAGACGCACCGCTCGTTGTACGTAGTTGCTGTGAACAGAAGTAATGGTATCACATGAAAACATGAAACACGTTGATTTGTTTCAATGATGGGCCCTATAACTTTTGAAATAATCAATGGTTTTTTATTTATGAATGGAAATTACGGCACATCTTTCTCTCTTCTCCTCAACCACTCTCATTTTTTTAGGAAATTTAATAATGGATTTTATGTATTTTTTTCATGATAGTTGTAAGCAGTTTTGGTGAAAACATCTTAGTAGGTAACGGAGGCACTATACGACAATATATGGCCAGCTGGGATGTTAAGTGGGAGAAGTTGGGAAAACGACTTCCTAGGCAGTGTGAGACTGAAAAAGGTGCACAGGTAGCGTAGGCAGTGTAAGAATAGGCAGTATGATACTCAACCGTCAAGCCAACTTGGAGAACGGTATACAATAAACTTGGCGAGTTTGATTCCCACATAACTACCACAATCCTCTGAGATTACAAGGGTATTTATAGTCACATCATCTCAGGAGCGAAGAGAATTTTCATCTTCTTTGTGCTCAAAGACTAGAGAGTCAGAATGTGAACTACAAGGCCTGTATTTCAAGGTATACAATTCGATGGGAAAAGTAATTCCAAATGTTTAATGTTTCAAACTATCCTGAATTCGATGAGCGTGAGTGAGATTCAATTCCAAATGTTGGAATAAAGTCATTCGTTTGTGATTAGTTTTTTCTGCGAACTCCACGGGTCAAACGGTGAAACCAATCACTTCAAAACATCCACAAATACAAGTTGTATACCGGAGAATAGATCTAACCGTCAAGTTTCGTGGAAAAATCGGTTTCAGTTGCTAACAGAATCAATTTTCAAATTTAAAGGGATGGTTGGGGGGATGGTTGGTATCAAAGGGAGATTGATTATTTGTACATAATAGCTTTGGTAGAGAGATATTTCTTGTTGAACAGCACTGGCACCAGCTGCGACTCTCATCAGAGGAACTGTATTGGTCGTCGTCGAATCAGATCATGATGATGACTTCTGTACAGTTTCGTGACGGTCCATTCCTGGGTTGACAGGAAGTACGATGGCCTGCTCAGGCACTACTGGATCAACCAATATTCTTGTCTGACGGGGAGCCGACAACGACTTAAGATTCGTTGCCTTGAAAATATTACGCCCTCTGCCAGCAGAAAACGTCAAATTAGTACTAAGTTTGACTTTCGAAACAACCGGAGCCAGCACAGTTGTGTTTGTTTTAAATTCACTTTCATAATAAGCAGTGAATGAATAAATGAAGAATGACGATTGAAGGCATGAAGGCATGAGGAATGAATGAAGGCTAGGGTAGTGCAGGTTGCCCACCTGGCCCTCCCAAGCCAGACAACGAAAAGAGAGAAGACTGTAAATTTAAACCAATCGATGAAAATAAACAAAATACCTTGTCTGAATTAGAACGGACGAAGAGAAAAAGAGAACCAAGTTTTCCAAAACGCCATCCACCGAAACGGTGAGACGTCAAACAAAGAATAGACCCAAAAAACCTTAAACAATAAGAAAATAACTAATGAATCCACTTAAAATAAACGAAAACGTTAAAAACTCCGACCATTTGTGTATGAGAATACGTAATGATAGTTAAAATAAGCACTGAGATACACTGAAAACGAGCCACTTAATCGTGTACAAATTGTCAGTTCTCTATGCCTTGCTCTGTACCTAGGTAAAAACCTGTACATAGCTGAATAGCACGCGGTAAGCGGCGAACGAGAAACACGTCCTACCCCGACGAAAGCTCGTGTGTGTGTTAATAACTAAATTATAATTATATAAATTATATAAAAAGGTTTCGAAGTGGTGGCCTTTGAAACGAAACACATGTACACGGTTTATAGCACTACAAATTATATAACGCTGCACAAAGAACATTGTATTTGTATCTATGTCATGGAGAATATTAGTTCTCAGTCATATTATGTGTTGTAGCTTGATTAACTTTATATGGATATGCAACTGATAAATAAATATAAACAATTGTTGGATTTTTCAGATATATAACTGAGAAACATAAACAATCGTTGGATTTTTCAGTCTTGCATGTTGATTGATTTTCAAATTAAATTGTGAAACGGATTATTAGAATTATATGAAATATTTTATACAGAGAAGACTCTAATATAGACAGAAGAAAAGCTGCGCGATAAAACTCATATGAACACGTATATTCATGTATATTTCCGTATTTTCTGCACTTTTGCATGAAAAGTTATAAAGTAATAGTATATAATCTCAACAATACGTCAAATACGACGTGGTGCAATATCGATAAGAGTAGTGTAATTTTTACCTCTGGAACAGCACATTTTTTTCCGATAAATAACTGTATGCACAGCTTTAAACACCATTACATATATCTATACGATCCATACGCTATCGTATCTATACTACAGCTAGATAATTCGAGGTTGTTCTATGGAAAGAAATTATTTGAACATATATGATACTTTCTTCAGTTTTTTTAATTGATTTTCGATAATTCGTTTCATTTGGTTTTGATACTATTCACTTTATTCAGCAATTGATGTAGATAGATGACCACAGCTTTTGAACATACATGTAGTCAATTTAACGAATGACCCGTAAAATCACGTTTCAGTCAAGTTTACTTACCCAAGTGCCTGAATTACCAACGTGCAAATAGCTCTAACTGGCAGTTTGAAGCTGTTTTCACCATGGTTAAATGGTGACCCATGCTATCTGCTTTCACCAACTCTCAGATAAAAGGCTACCTGAACTTGGTTATACCGGGTTTTAATCAAATGTCAACACTTTAAATTACCTTAGGTCTAGATGTTCTTGAGTGAGTTAAAACCAATACATCTTTAGTAATTAGAGAAAGCTCGCAATAGCAGACAAACGCTGTATCAACCAATGCAATGAATTCAAAGTTTTCAAATACAGTGGACACGTCCATACTTCTTGTCCAAGAAAAACGGCCCTTCCACCAAAAAGCATCGAAAACGTTCAAGATTTGTGAAGTATCACTTGTATTTGATACCGACAGAAAGAAAGAGAGAGCAGAGAAATAGAGAGAGCGAGAGGGAGAGAGAGAGAGGAAGACAATACATATGGACGCCGAGACAGTGAAATGATAAAAAATTGACAACTAATCTTATAAATAATTAGGAAAATATATTTCTCACGTTGATATCGCTTGCAATGCCCAGATAAATATTTTTAGAAATCCTCATTTACATCCCATATATATATATATATATCATATATATGTATAAATATGAACATTTGTTTCAAATATTCACAAGGAATGCCTCCGCAAATTCAAACCTTCTTAAATAGAGCACTATCCAAAAGTGTTATCGGTGCGGTGCCTTTCAAACAATGTTTGACCGTTCAAGTTTAAACAACGGAACGCATGTTAACCTAACAATAATTTGATTCGGACAGATTCATTATTGAATAATATGCCCCCAATAATATAGTTATTTATATCCTGATCATATTATATATTCATCTTCCTAATTTATCATAACTATTTAATAGGCGTCATCTACTGTGTGTTTCGTCTTTATCAATACATTTGCATAAAATAAAAATAATCGTTATGCTTGAATAAATGTTCAGTCAGTTAATAAGTTATTTCACTGTAAACCTTCAACAGAACTCACATTTAATTTTAGTAAGACTACAAAATACTTTGGAGTAAGAACTTCTACTACTCTGTAGTATCAATGAAGTATACAAGTTGTTCCTACAAAGAGAAGAATTCGAAGAAGAGTTAGAGATAAAGTTTCTAAATATTGTGGACTGAAATATCTTTTCAGCATTTTCAGCATCGTACGACTACCAGTAATTCAGTACGAGATAATAGTTATAAATTCCATCACTCTGTAATACTCACAGCACTTTATCACGACAACAACAACGAATTGTTTGTTATATAAATTCATTTCTGAGTATCTTCTTAGAGTATACACCAGGGCATTACCCCAAATAACACAAATGAACATTTTTGTTGACATCTGACAGTTTTTGTGATTTTTTTTTATTATTATTTTAACGTGGCTTGAAATGTTGAGACGGAAAGTTGGAAAATTTAGGGGAAGTGGGACCTTTTACCTGCCTCAGTGCAGTCTAGTTTGTGTAAGGCTAACGACCTTATGACATGAGGTGAAGTGCGACCCTCTTGGCCATTTTGTGTTTCATATGTAGGCTAAACGCCCTCAAGTTGAGATGAAAGACGATCATCTTGTGAATAGAGTATAGTTTGCCTCCTACTATTCCAAGTCACACAATACCTACCTTATGAAGGGAAATGTTGTCTGTTTCTCTCAAGGACTAGATGTATTATATTATTTGACGAAAAAAAATATTCAACATATTCATTGAGGAAACATAATGCAGAAACATGTATATAGAAAGTCTTAGGAATTGGTTGAAGGGAAATGTGTAGAACAAGTTACTGTGAGAAGCCATTACAATTGGAAGTCTACTCCGGTGTATTATACAACTAAAAAGAATGCTGGGGAAGAGTTAGAAAACCCATCGATTCTGAGAAAGAGAATAATAGAGGAATAAGTATGAAAAACCAAGAAAATAACTCGATTCGCCAAGGAACAGAAGAATAGGTCACGATAAATTCTAGGAAAACATGGGCGGTTTTATGTTACAGGTCTACACAAAAAATGTAATACAAGCCCGATTTTCTCTAGTAAGTCTATGTGAAGAGGAGATCGCTATACTCGTCAAATAAGTCGACAACACGTCGAAAACAGAATAAAATGTATTGAAAGAGGCGTCAAAAATATTATTCGATGAGCGTTAGCGAAGAGTTTCCATGCAAATCTTACCGAGCTTTGTCTGTGTGTTTTTTTTGTTTGTTTGTTTGTTTATGGGCTCTGCACAGGTCGCAGGGTTCGACCGATTGACATGAAACTTTTTTTGTATACGCAAACTTATCCAACTTGGAACTGTATAGTTTTGAGGTCAAATCGGTTGGACCATTTTTGAGAAATATCATTTCAAAGTTTCTAAAACCCCCGTTAAATTAGGCTTGGCGGAAAAAATTGAAAAATAGAATCTCTCCAATATAATTCAAATTTTCCTCAAATGTGAACACAGCAATAATACACATTAATGAAAATTTACGTGTAATTCGGACCAGCCGTTTCGAAGAAAATAATTTAATACATGTTTTTTATTTATAGAAAAGATAGAAATATTAGTGGAAAAATATTGCATTGTTAAATTCACGGCTTCCTAGATCCATTGGCATCGGATAAAGTTCATTTTATATGATCAAGGTGTGTAGAGTTTCGCTCATCTCACAACGCACATTCCGCGTTTGCCTAGTTTATCTTGATAACATATTGTATGTATAGCAATTCGCTCTGTGATCGACATGGAGAGAAGGGGATAGGGGACGCTGAAGAGCGTATGCCGGAATAAAGTCGACTTGGTCGTGTGACATGGGCTTGGGGTACTTTTCAATGGATGGTTGTGAAATGTAGTTAGGGTTCAGGTCAGGTTGGACACCCAAACCCATGCCACACAACCGAGTCGACTTTATTCCGGTATACGCTCTTAAGCTAGCCCTTCTTTATTATATAATATAGAAGGCCTTGTCTTAAGGCGCCCCAAGAGGTAGAGAGAAGATAGAGAGAACCGTAGGTTATATAATAAGATCTTTGATAGAGAGTATCTTTCGAATCGAATCGACATTTGATTGATACATCCGACGTTCCCATCCCACATTTATATTTCCATCCAGACCATTCCACTATTATATAGTATAGTGCATTATTACAGTGCAGTATTAGTATGTAGTATTACAGTTTAGTTTTACATACGCATATTCTGGTACAGCCTCGCCAGCGGTAGAACAGGTGTTGGAGCTTCTGAATTCACAATGACGTTCTCTTCTCGTATCAAGTGACTGAATTCTTTCATTAAGGGCACTGTGCCCAGACACAGAGGCATTTTCAATTCAAGTGGTGCTGGTTCACCATCAATATCGACTGCAAACTGTCAACAAAAATAACAATTCAGAATTTAAAATGTATGGAATGATAATTTGTTGATTCGCGATTGATTTGTATTACTAACAGAATCTTTTACATTCCCATTGGCGATCATTTTATAAATATTCCTAGTTATCAAGAACAATAAGTCGTTTGAGATGAAGGTAATCATTCTCGTAGTCATCTTTTCAAACTATCGAAATGATCTATTTATCATTTATTAAATTCATTTTATCATAGGTATACAACTTCTGTCTCTTTAATATCAATCAAAAGTATTGATATATTAATTGAAAAAGCATGTATAGCCTCGAAGACTCACAAACTGCATGTACTTTCATTTATTATGGAGGAACGAATACAATTACAATGTACACATTTCACTTCCTTTGTTATCATTATAAGGTAACAAGTATCCCACTTATTCATTCTCTTAATACTACATATATCTCTCCAGTCACAGTGGATGTTATATTACTTTTGAAAATAAGGACAGAATATGTAGCTCCCACTTACACGTACAACACACAAGCATAGAGAATATAATATTATAACATATCAAAAACAGAAATCATATCAAAATATAAAATATAATTATAGGCATGTCAAAGTAACATAATGAACTCATTCCACATCTTTCGACCTCGATCCCGATCACTAAAATGATCAACAATACGTTTGAAGATAGATGTATAACCAATTAAAATTATAAGCATTCCTATTGGAATATAATGGCGTTGCTTCCACCCCCGTTGATCGAGTCCCACCTAGCATGGGTTTTTTGTTTAAACGTCCTATCACCTACCATCACTACATAATTTAATTGTCACCATTGACTATGACTCATTCCTACCCCATTCGTACAACCCAGCTGTTGTAGGGTGGTTAAAAAGAGACTCGGCTCAAGACATCCTTGTTATACTTTTATTTTCTAATAACTTCGAAACTTGATACAAAATCATTGTTCCCTTATTAAGGCTAAGGATGAAAGTAGGATCGTTTGGACGGGGCACCACAAGGGCGATCTAACCATCCCATTTTATTATTATTTTAAATTAAAAGCAATGAACTTTGACACCAGTAAAGAGTGGGACGTCAATGAGTTTGTAATAACGCAATATGAATATCAATTATTGGTTTTCTACAACAAGATAATATTTAAAATAAAAATGAAAGAATAAAATGTTCTACATATTTCTACATTTGTTTCCTTATAATCGTTGTGAATCTTTTTGACGTTGATCATCAAGAAGGCTTTGCATTTTGTTTACCGCCAATTCTGTCAGCTGTCAGTCGAACTTCCCAAATGTGAGGTTAGGATAGAATAATTAATATAATAATTGAAAATAGGATCGTGTCTTTACTTCCAAACTCTCCCAACATTCATCTTTATCTTCGAAACTTGATACTGAGTGAATTTGAGTGAGGACAATATCCAAAATCATCGAAATCAATTGCGAGGTGAGTGTTGTATCTCCACTAAAACCAGTCAAGACCGGTGATAACTTTAGAACCAACTATTGTTAAAACTTTTGCTTAAAATTTTTCGTGAATACGAGTTATAACCAAGTCTGGTGATAAGTCAGGTCTACGCTGTCTGTGACCACACTTCTTCGCCGCAGATGAAAGTCTTCAGTTGCCGAAAGTCCGGAAAACATTGTATACTATATGTTATACTACACATATGTTATACTAACCTCAATTTACTCATACCAAAATGAAAATCTTATGGGGGCTCCACCCGCAACGTAATAGTTTTAGCGTTGCTGTTAACATTACTTATACGCTATTATTGACTTTCCGTTCGAAACTTTGCAACGAAAACTGATTTACCAAGTTCAGACAAGTAGTACATACAATACTGTCGATCCATATAGTGAACATTCACATTAGTTATTTGTATGTTTTGATTCATGGTGAGGTGAAATTGACTGTTGAACAAGCTAGTTTCACTAGGTCATACAAATAACATTTGCTCACGAGTTTTCAAAAAATGCATCCAATTCATATTGAGTACAATTATTTTCTACACCTGAAGACGGGTTTATCTATTCCGTATGATCATTTACATTTTGTAAAATACCCTGGTGGAAACTTATTTCTCCCAGCATACTGGATTCCTGTTGAAGATTTCAGCTGTTTGAAAATTGATACATTTCATCTAATGAGAGATAACAACGCACTAGAACTTTTCATCCTTCAGTGATCATATTGTGTGAAACAATAATAGTGCTTTCACATTTTTACAAATACGTACATCCAGTCTGTAGTCGACTTCCATCAGCTTACACCAGTTATTTGGTCTGGTAGTAGGGGGTAGTGGGGGTATTGGAACTCCTACGCCATTCCAAGAGTCAGAATCGCCACTGGGTATTGGTCCTCGATATACTTCACACACTCCGGGCTCATCAACGTGTTTCCGGGTACCTTTACTGGAGATATAAGTTACTACCTGCAACAAAACTTACAATTTCATATTAACGTGTATTTTTTAAGCCAAGTTTAATCTAGCTATTGAAGTGTACGAGTAGTCTTAGGGTGGATATTATACTGTGATAATTTTGATATAGGCGCAGTTTGCTGTCAGCTGTCATTTACAAAATATTTTAAATCGTTTAATTTTGATATTAAGAGTATGTATTTGATCTGGTGTTGCTGTAGCCGCACACAATTAGGAAGTAATCACAATAGCTTTTCTTTACTATACTTCATGATAATATAATTATCATACAATGAATTATCAATAATCAATTATCATCAATATAGTTATAATTCATAAAAACGTGTGAGGATATGCATTTATTAAAAAAAAATCGGAGCAACATATTTCCACCACAAAATCATTCTTGCAAAGGCGAGTGGAAAGACGTATGTATGTGTATGTATTCATTTATTTATTTATTCATTCACAACTTGAGGATTACCAGTGTTATACAGACTACTATTGCCGGTGGTTGAACAACTCGTTACAATTCATCTCTGTCGTTGACTTGCCTTTATGAAATTAATCGATCAAGGGCATAAATAACGAAAAAACACACTGAACTGTGATTGTATTCAAATGAGTCCACAACATTTTCCAATCTATGAAATTGAATTGATAAAACCAACACACCTGACGAAGAGTAGCACAACTTCTTTTTACGGCTCGATTGCTCATGTTGAGAACGTCAGCAAAGACAAGTATTTCCTCGCCGGGTACGTAGCCACGTCGTCGGATCGATGCCGATACCATAACGGTGCCCTTTTGACAGCAGAATAGACACGAGTTCGTGCTTTTCTGCTCACCAGAAGAACTCTACAAAAAAGTAGTAATTATTGATATAAGATTGAAGTTGGGTGTTTTTTTTCCTAGAAATGAGAACTCGTGATGGAGGTAAGCCTCATAAATATATAGGTAGACCCCCGAGTGTGTTGTAACCAATGCGTGCGTTATTATTTTCATCGTAAAATATTGTTAAAGGTTTTGAAATGGCTGGGCTACCGGTCTACACTACGACAAATGATGACAAATTTCATACAAATGTGATAAATGCATCATGTTCATAATTACAGAAACTCCATATTCAGATCCTAAATCCTAAAACAAAAATCTTGTAAAAAGAAGAAGCCAATGACTGACTACCAAAGGATACGAAATTATCATAAGTATAATGTTGTAATTCGAAAAATTTAGCCCAAGCATATAAATAGAAAAATATATGCTCCGTTCACAGTTTACCAAATAAATAAGCCTAATATGTCTGAACCAATCAGTTTAATTTACACATCAAGTTTATTTTAAATGTCGAATTTGTAAGGACTTCTATATATGCTTGACTTAAACTTTTCATATCACAATTTTATATACTTAATAATATTCTGAACATTTTTATAGTTAGGCTTGGAATGTTTACCTTTGCAAGTAATGATTTTTGAGAAATTAATAATCTAGTTATGAAAAAAATGTGATTATGATGAATATTAAAAGTCAATTAGTAGTGGGGATAGGATGAAGATATACCTTTTCAGAACTAATAACTAATTTCAGACATAATAGATATGAATTTATGTTCAAACTCAAATCATTTTCGAAAGTTGAAACAACCCACCCTCTGTAGCTCAGTCAACTAAGGCACCGTTCTTAGAAACTGAATTCATTTAATTCCGAGTTCGATTTCCGCAAAAGTTCTGAGTGTTTGAAGAAGTATTTTCAATACAGTTTTCTTATCACCTGCTAATTTGTTCCAATTAGATTTCCTTCTTGTCGCTTGACTCTTTTAGAAAATAATGAAAAAAAACGACAATCCACGAGAGCCAATCAGCGGTGAGTTTTCTAGTAGCACTTACTTTTCACAAGAATATATCTTTGTTAGGTGGTATATTATCTTGTTTGTATACAGATTTATTATTTATTCCTACGAGTAGTTTTTAACAGGTGGTAGATTGATAATTTATTATGTGTTTAGAACTTAAAACTAAATAAAACTAATTAAACATTAATGGAACAGAATAATGAAATTGAAATAGAATAAAACCAGTGAATATCCTAGTATCATGCTCACAAATCTTCAGTACTTTTCTCTAACCTTTCTCTAAACTTATTCAATTTTACCTCTTCTCCATTTATTCAAAATATTTTTCCATCCAAATTGTTCCACTCCCTTCCAGTTCTGTTTAAAAATGCGAACTTGCCTACATCCCTTTTTACAATCTTACCTTTCACTCTATTGCCATGCGATGTTCTGTAATTTTAATGTGTTTCGTCTTCAACTAATCTACTATTTATTTCTCTCCACCCATCTTTACCTTGCCAAGCTTTATAAAAATTACAGAGTCTATCAATTTTTCTTCTTTCTTCCAACGTTTTCCAACCCAATTCTCTTATCATTTCTGAAGGTCTTTCCCACACTCCCTTATCGTCTCCATTTCTACTAATATCTACCTTCCACTTCCTTACTCTTCCCGTCACTCTCCTTGCTGCCAGTCAAGGATATCCCTCTGCTTAACCTCTGTGGCCCCTATATATCGTTATATCATGCATAATCGTTGCGAAATTGTTATATTTGCAATCAAACTTTGTTATAGATGTATCGTTAGAAACAACAACCTCGAGGTTTAATATTCTACACTCATTGAAATAATATTATCGTACCTTTCATCAACGGTCTTAATTGGGAAACAATGATTCTGTATCAAGTTTCGATCTATATGAAAAACGTTCTGACTAGTGTTTGCGTATAGCTGGTAGCGGTTGGCGGTTGTTATAGCTGGTAGCGGTTGGTGTAGGCCGTTGTGAAACTATCCATTACTATTTAATATTGAATATCAAATCCTCACAGAAAAAAACGCAAATACTTCTAGTAAAAAAAAACTTAGCTCCAGTTTTAGATTAAATGCGAATCGATCTTATCACCTTCTCATATTCGCACTGTGAGGTCTTGAACTCGAATTTCATTGCGCTTGCGCGTTCAGTTCCTATACTCACTTCTGCCTTCGAGTCGTTGTTGATGTCAGTGTTATTGCTGATACTGAAGTACGTTCTTCTTTGGATATTCGGTTCAAAAGCCCGCTGTAGCGTGACTTCGCAGAAGTAGCGCACGTAACCATGGCGACCGTGGAATGATGTGGGCAGTTTGGGTGGAAGCGTATAGTTGAATGGAAACGTATGCGAACCGGCCCAAAGCTGTTCTCTCCTACCTGGAGCGAACAATGATCAAACAATGTTCTGCATGAATCTGTTTATAAAAATTTGTTTTCAAAGTTTCAGACATTGATGACATTCACCATCCACATAAAATTAGAAATAAAAATATGTTCAGAATAAAAACACATGTATGAAAAGGGTGTAGTCTTCGCAGGACTGTATAACCATCCTTTTGATCTCTTTTTCTTCACATGGGGTATCAGTTCACATTGGGAAGTATTCGTACACTGAAGATTGATTATCGGGTAAAACTATCACATTCACAATAGTTCTAGTTCTACCACAGAAAATCGAGCTCGTTTATCTGTGGTTCTACCTAGAAGAAAATGAGTTCCGGTCCGTATTACGGTTCCAGGTTCAGTTCTGAAAGGTCCCAAACTTTTCCAGTTCTAGTTATTGGTGACTGTGATTCATTTTATCATTTTATAACGTAAAAAATGTTCATTATATCGGAATGGAAGGATAGAGAGTTGGAAATTATTTTTTTAAATGAGAGCAGTTTATCATCATCTGCTCATTCGTACCCCCAAATAAGCTAGCTCTTAGTGGCGTTGTTAAGCAAACAATGAACAATAAACCAAATCATGAACCATTTTTAAACACAATCATTGATTATTTTTCCAAGTATCCATCGACATGTTATTTTGATCGGTGGACATTTGGTTTACTAAACTAGATATAGCCTGAACCACTGAGATGTAGAGAATGGTATAATCTTTCACGCTTTAATTTGAATAAATCCACTATACTCAAGCTAAATAACACACATGTATTATAAAAACATTTTCAATACTTATGAAGTGGAAGGAGAAACAGATGAACAATAATCAAAACACGCGAGCAGATTTTAGCGAACGTTAGAAGATTGTAATTATCGATTGAATTTTGAATGTATACAAAAATTGTTTGCCTAAAAAACGACCTTATTATGAAATGAGGTATGCTTTGATTGAACGAAGGCTATCGTGATTATTGAAAATTATGTTTTGAACGATAAACGAAAGGATTGGATAAGGTGTATGTGCTCTACCTTCGTGTGCGTAAGAATTGATTAAAGTGCGATAGTGTTAAATTCGTGCGTTTGCTTAGGCCTATATGTGTTGTTCTAAATTCGTGCATTTTTGAATAAAAGTGTGTAGCTGCCTTATAGTACATATTAAAAGCGTTATCGAATAGGCCGTGATTTATATGGTACATAATTTATAGTCGAAACTTTCGTTATCATAATCTTGATAAAACAAAATCCATAAGTGCACGTGAGCCAAATTCATTTTATATTAGTCATATGTCAATGAAAATCATGATCAATTTTTGTTTATTCTATGTAAGATACCATTTTTGATGAATTATCATTTCAATTTCAAGCAATCACTAGATAAAAATATATATGAGCTAAAACATATTATGTAAAATATATATATTCATAAAAAATAGATATGAGCTTATAACAAAGAACAACTCACAACCAAAACAGCAAAAACAACTGCTAAGCAGATAGAAAGGAATAAAAATGAATACCATTATTCAAAATACTACGAAAACGCAGCATATAGGCCTACGTCGTAAGATTAGCGAGATATTTACGATTACTTGGAAGCTATACACAACAATATTTTGAAACTATCAAGTCACTGCTTTTTTATTAAACGGCACCAATTTGTTTGATCATTTCGCTCATTTCCATCATGTAAAAGTCCAATTGATTCTACCTCTCTATCTTCCAGCTTTAATTGTTGTAAAATAGTTTCTTTAAAACGCTGATCCGATCTATGTATAACTTTGGAATGATCTGTATACGGCTCACAACTAAGTGGTATCAAATTAGATGATACCAAACGTTCATGCCAAATGTCATTAAGGTTTGTCTTTTCGTTTGAGCGCAAAAAAGAACACTTTCCTATTTTCAAGTACGGTAGAAAATTGAAACTACTCTGCTTCGCTAATCCACAATCATTTTTCACTGGCATCCTTTCTCTTTAGATGTTCACTCTTCTTCAATTATTTCTTGAAACATTTCCAGTGTTCCTCAAACCCAGCTCCATTAAATCCTAGTCCCTTATGGTAAAGTTTGTGAGGAATGTTTTGCAGCTTCCTCCAGCTTATACTTTGCTAGGCTTATTATTTAATTCCTTCCACCGGCCCATTACTGACAGCTTTATATGTATGTGTATAATGTATATATATATATACGTAAATATGAGCATTAGCAAGAATTGCCGGTACGTGGGAAGTCTAAAAAAATAAAAATATTCGTCATCTCTTTCATTTTCGATATCTACTTGATGAAGTGATAGATTGGGATTTTATATGTAAGGGATATTCTCGAAAACAGTATTCAATATTTTGGATCATTTCTATAAGTTATAATAATAGTCATTTGAAAACGTTCATGAGAAAAAAATCGTAATTCCAAACATAGATTAAACATGTATATACTATATTTTTTTTAAATGCGCTTTAGTGAAAGGCTCAGGAATTATTATTGAAAAAATACTAGTTGCTGTCACTTGAACATTATAAATGAAAGAGTATTTTTATCGCGCTGTTCACATATCGCGTTTTTTAGTTCTTGGCGTTTTCATAAGTTGCGTCCTCATCGAGTATTGATGTTGTAATTCGAATATAAAATTCGAGTTCAATTTAGGCGATAAAATGATTTCAGTATCATAAATGTAGCAAGCGAATATAATAATAATGGAATCCTTACTAATACTATTTTAGAAGATATAATACAACTCACTTCTTGAAACTTATATATTTACTCGGTTTCTTTGAGAAAAAGGTTTTCACTTCGAACACAAAACAATTTTTGTTGAATAAGGTTCTTATTCGTGGTAAATCATTAATTTCAGAAAAATTGCCAATGATCGTTATTCATAAATTAACTCATTAACTTATAAGTACATTTACGCTTGATTTTTAATTGATTCAAACATAGATTGAAAAGTCAAAGGAAGGAATGAATACAATAGACCTATATAAACACATTACCACTAAACGTGAATACACCGGCGGTTGAAAGTTATTTAATTTTTTTATTGAAATTTTAATGATGTATCCGAATATAGGCAGTTTTTTCACGAAGTGAATTCTGTATAAGCGTATGTTCTGGTAATCCTTATTCATTCTTCATATTGCGTCTCGAAGCTCGATCAAGACCCTTCAGGCATTATTTGCTCTCGTATATAATCTTCAAGCGTAAAAGAAGACAGAGGATGGGATGAAGAGAAAATAAAAAATGGGATAAAGGGAAAATAAAAGAATGGGATGATTTGAAAGCTTGGGATCGTCACGACAAATAAAATCTCTCCATAATTTAAAAGCTCCTTTCATCATAGTCAATTGATAATTGAATCATTCCTCCTTTGACCGACCTCAACTTTCGAAATAATTTGTTAGCTAGCAGATTAACTGTTATTGAAATTGGTTACAATGCTATTTTTGTATTTCAATTAATAAGTAGTTGATTACACACATATTTATTATTTGTGAAACATGATCGAAACATATCAAATACTGAAAACGAAATCAAAATAGTTATGATGCCGTAACCAATTTTCTCACATTATCTAGTTCTAGCCTCAGAGCGTATTGACGTATCTAATTATTATAAATGTAAGAGGTCAACAAAAATGCTATAGGTTCAAGAAATGCTTCTATAGTTTAGATATATTCAACAATTGTTGTAAACACATGTGTGATTGTTCTTATCAACCATTTTCTGATTTACTGAATGAAAATTTTCAAATTATCGTAGGCCTATATACTGGAAATTTTAATCCAAATGACAATGTTGTTTACAGTAGCATTTTACTTCTTCAATATAGACATTATACTGTTCTAGTTTTATTCTTTAGCATTTATATACTTCTTCATTCATTGTTTTAAATGAAAAATGAAATGAAATGGAATGTAATTGTTTCTTCTTTCTCTAAATATGTTTCAACCAACTGTTCTTTGAACCATTTCGAAATGAATATTCTAGTAGGCATATAACGACACAATCATTCTAGGTAGAGCAGTCTCCCACTCACTATTTTCAAAAGAGCAATTTTATAGGTGATTCACATCTCGAAAGTAATATGCTATACGATAAATGCCTCAGTATATTATGAAGCGCCATGTAGATCTGGAACGGCCCTTCCACTCATTTAACAATTATTATTGTTTTAATGCTGCTTAACGACCCCACCAACAGCTAGGTTATACGGAAATCCGAATATATTGGATTGGCAGTAGTGTTGACATCCATTCGATCCAAATCTGCTTGGTTTTTCTCACTGTTTAATCAATCCTATCCATATAAAATTAATTATCCAGTTTCCATTGAATATATCAAGGGTAATGAAAATAATATATGTCTTAGAACATTCTCAGATTACTTCCTTATCAAAATAAACATAGAGTATATTATTTCAGAATGCATAATAACGACATTGAATAGTATATGTGGTGGCACATTTTTATTTTTAATCATTGTTATTTATGCTTGCTACCTCAAAACTAGAAAAATTGAAATTTTCACAAATACGTAAGCGCATTATGTATACAACGCTAGGGGGCAGTTTTAACGAGTTGTTCAAATATCTATATATTGTCTTCCATCTCTTCAAAGTTGTTATTTTCATGGAATCTGGAAAAATAATTGAAATGTATAGAATTGAGGTATTACAAAATTAATCTAGATATTTAAAAATACAGAAAAAATATTCATCCCTTTTTCAATTGAATTTTATTATTGAATTATCTACTTTTTTGATAGTTATAATTGATATAGCTTGGGCATTAAAGTTGTAATGATACATGTGCCTTCCGTATTTTGGTTGAAATCATTATCGAATGTTGTTTCCGTGTTTCACATTTTTTACGAGAAGAAAATCTTTTTATAAAGAACACACAAATTAGAAACGGGTCCCTATCAAATAACGAATGATCCCGTAGGAACGTATAACAATGAGGTTGTTCACCAATCTCCTGTCTATGTAGTCCTATGTATATCTGTAGGCGCTCCAGATATCTGCCGGACAAGTTGGAATGTAAAAGATATGTATGCTGTAGGGTTTCTCTCTACATGTATTTTATATAGTAACATACTTGGTCTGAAATTTATCGGAAATTCTGAAATGTTGGAAAATTCCTTTTTGAAATATGTAACGGACATCCAGTATAGATTTACTCATTCTGTCTCTATTTCCACATACGTTAATGATTAACGATACATCCCTGAGACAGTGTGTTAAATTTATTTGTTATGATAAATTTTAATGATGTATCGAGAATTATTTATTTCTCCATGAAAAATAGTTGTCCAACTTATTTTATTTCAAAATGGTTTTTCATAAAATAGTTTCTTCAATAGTTATTTAGTTTCTTTCAGTTACAAATCACATATGATCTTCAACATGATAATACAGCGAAATAATGAAACCAAACATTGTGAATGGTTAATATAAAATGTTGGATTTTCTTTCAACCATGAGTGACGTCACTTGGCAAATGCTTATTGAAAATAAGCGTATTTTCTTATAAGTATGCTTGATATGTTTACATAAATTGGGGCCTAAAATATTCGGAATGAATAAATGGATACCGGTAACAATAAGATATATAATTGAATGATCAAATAAATTGGCTTTGTTCTGTCTCAATGGTTCACTTGACCTAACAATCTTCAAAATTCCTATATTCTTCCTCGACTGGTGACATTAAGACCACCTCGCAGTCTTGAAACAAATAAGCGATATCGCTTAAAAACGGTCGTATACAACTTATTCCTCAGCTTAATTGTGAAACAAAGATTGTACATCAAGATTTCGTGGGAATGAATATATTATATATTATTTATATACTTATTAATGAATGTTTAGGCAAATATATATATATTGATAAATAGGACCACTTGACTGGGCTATGGCATAGATCAGGCCTCAATTCGATTACCGCCAGTCGTTGCCATCCCTCTTTACAGATTTTGTTCCTGGTTTCCCTCTGAAGCCAAATACCGGGATGTTCCTACAGTACCGTATAAGCTACGAGCGCAAGCTTCCCACTGTCCTTCCTTCTAATAAAAACTTTATCTCATCATTCCATCATCTCATCAATCATTCATCCGACGTCAGTATGGTATTTGTTATTATCACAGTACGTCGTTAAATCCAATATGAATAAATAAATTGCAGAGAGGAAAGAGTGCATACGAGTTTATAATTTATGATGTATCATTCGAGAAATTCACTGTCACGTCAATTTCACTTTCCTATGTACTCATAATTGGGAGATTGAAAATGCGACATTTGGAAGAAGTGAATGATCACTTGATATTCACAACTAACAGGATTAAAGGTCCTGTACCGAACAGAATTAAAATTAGTAAGAAAGAAGAAAAGCCATTCAAATTAAAAGTCTAGAACATGACAAGTTTCTTCAAGTAATTACCGCTTCAAGTAATTACGAATGTACCCCAGCCATAGTTTCAGACAATTTTGTATGGATTCAACAGATGTCTGTTTAGTAAAACATTTGAGTTCTGGTGAAATAAATTGAGAGCAATGAATGAATGAAAGATTAATTAATTACTAATGTAATTAAATGAATAAATAATTAATGAGATTTTCTTGTAGTTGAGAGACCAGCTGACGCCTAATCTATTCAATATAAAGTATACTTTTGAGAGAATGATGAGAAGGTGGCGTTCATGGCCTGATATTAAGGAACATCCCACCGTCACTGGTAGCTCTGTTGATAACGCGCTCGCTCCATGTGACCAGGAGATGAGGGTAGATCAGGCCTCGGTCCGATCGCCGCCACCGTCCATCTTTGAATAGGTTTTTCGTGGTCCCCTTTCCGGGATATTTCCTAAAATATAGACCATGGCCGCTTCCATCCTTATTTATTTCATGATTTCATCATCTCATTAATCACTCATCCAACACCAATATATTTTCGTTATCATTAAAAGCCATCGTTAAATCCAATATGGTTGAAGGAGGAACATTCCAGAATTATCTTCTACGTCTGAGGGAAACCAAGGTATACCCCAGTCAGGATAGGAACTATCGCTATAGCAGTAGAAACTGAAGTCACCTTTGGGCGTGGGTTCGAGTCCCACATAAGTTTGTGTTCTGTGAAAGTCTTTTCACATATTATCACTTCATCGTTTCATTATCACCCACTCATTCGTACCCGCATATAACCTAGCTGTTGGTGGAAGGGGGCGCATGCACGGTGCCTACAAAAATAGAGAAATTCACCTTCACTAAGTTTTTCTTTATTCAAAAATCAGTGTAGGCCCTAATTGAATGAGAAATTCACATCTCCAAGATAATTTCATACTCTTTAATTAATATGACATTTTATTTCAGTGAATTCAATCAGTTTCAAGATAATACGTCGATGAATAAAAAGAATGTGATGAAATTCATTGACGTATTATCTCAAGACTGATCGTCTAGGTGATGTGAACTTTTCATTAAGTTACACTCGTTTTTGAAAATGGAAAAAAATAGTAAAGATAAATTTCTCGATTTGTGTAAGCACCCGTACACAAATCCCCTTAAGCAGCGTTAAAGTAAAAACCTATCTCAATATCGTCTCATAACGCATCCAATATTAGACGAGCTTTAGCGAGGATTCAATTTGACGTACTGAAAAAATTTAGTGTTCGTTTTTATGTTTTCTTTTTTTTTTTTTTTTTTTTATGTTTTTTGTCGGTTCTCCACAGGTCAAACGGCTACAGCTATCAACTTCAAACTTTTTTCAATATGGTTCCTCATCTAACTTAGATCTGTATAGTTTTGTGGCATTATGAGGGGTAACTTTTTATTCATGAATTTTAGAAATTTCAAAAATACCCATTAGAATAACATGACGAAAAAAAAATAAAATATTTTTATTTTCAAAATAATGAAATTTTGCGTGAAGTTGAATTACATTTTGATACACATTTCTAAAAAAATTCAGCTTGATAAGGTCAGCCATTTTGAAGAAAAAACATAAAATGTGCTAAATTGGTACCACTCGAAGCAGTATTTACCCATTTAAACCCATACTATTACTATTCGCTCATCTAACAACGCATATATGGCGTTTTCCTAGTACTATTACTCACTACTATATTTGTGTCCGTATACGTAAACTTTGTTATCAAAGTATTTCTCCTGAGCTCTAATCTTGATCTGACGTTCCGATTGCCTCGCTCGTTGTTTAGTTCTGTTCTTTGCCCACTCGTCGGTCGCAGCGTCGTTGTGCTCCGAACAACAGTCGGGATAATCCAAGGCTTGTTCCCCATTACCACAACAGGAACCACCCACGGTAGTGTCTGTCATTGAGGGACTTCTGTAATATCACACAATTGATTCGAATTAATTTCCCGGACGTCGGGAGGTATTTGCCCTACTTATAGCTCATGAAAGCAGTGGTTAATTTGTGGCTAAGCCCACGTAAGCCCTGCTTATCCACCTTTTTCAGGGAGTGAGCCGGGCTTACTCAGCTATTTCTAGTTCTGGTGTAAATTAAGATCCATCTCTTCAACAAAGTGAAATTAAAATATTTTCAAAAAAAATTGATACTAATTACTGTCAGACATTCCTAGATGGTAAATATGACTCACACACAAGAGTGGCTTTATTATTTCAAAAAGATTCTCCAAAACACGTAAAATGAACCAAAACTAAGCCACAAATAATTTTCTCCATGGCTATGCGCCCCGGACCCGCATGAGCTGAGGGGCCCTTCTCACAGAACCCCCCTTGGAAACGGACGTTTTAAGTACGGCGTAGGCGCGCCAAAATAAGATGGAGTATTGTTTAGGAGGGCTTATACTCATATTTTTCTTTACAAATTAACCATTGCATGAAAGGCACTTGTTTTACAAATACATCGATACCATACACCTTGAAATATCTCGATAAGTAATCAAATTATGTATGTAACGCGAGTAATAATATCAATACAAATAAGTACAATGGTTTTACAAAAGTGATACAGAATTGATTACAAAAAATCATGAAATATTATAAAACTAAATGTTGTAGGTATTGAGAAAAGATAATAAAAATTCATGAATGGTGCCACGAGCTCCTACCATTAATCCCATGACATCCCAGTACTTGCCATCAACTTATATTTTGTAACAATTTTCAATGTCAACTAAAGCATAAACAATCGTTTAGTGGCTTACCGGATGAACATTTTTATGAAACTGCTTCACACCATGCAGAGCTACTAAAATATATGCTTCTAAAATGTCGTCGATCCATGATAAACATTCACAATATGTTCAAAAATCATCATCCTGGTGCAATAGTTTCAGTCTAAATTACTGTCTCATACCCAGTCTTGACTTGAACCTGCGCTAAACGTGGGTGGAACAACTGAAAGTAAGCCTCTAAAACCGGATTAAATCGCACTGGAATGCGCATATTCTCTTCTTTTTATATTCGTGTATCTTGGCAAAATAATCTTGGTCTCCAAATAAGCCGCTTATGTATATATATATATATATATATATATATATATATATATATATATATATATATATACACATATATTTATATAGATGTCCGGAAGTATTTCGAGATAATAATAATTGTACGTAGCTATTTTTGAAAGAAACACTGACATCCAAGGTTGGAGGAAATCAATAAGATACGTCGACGTGATAGTCGACGTCATTCACATGATAGCCCTACTCATAAACAGTTCGTGTTTGCTTTGTATAGGCCCTACACAGGATCTTTTCATTTTTCATTGAAACACTCAAATTTGAAAATTTCTAAATGCAAGTGTGAAGCGAATGATTTCTTATGGTGAGCTACTTCGAACTAAAATCGATTACACTGGTAACTAGAACTGAAAAAAAAAGAAAACATTATATAAATACTGAGCAATTTACGGGCAGGCAGCTTTATATAAATTCTTGTTACTCTATTATAAATACAATTATCAATGTAATAAAGCAACGCTTACATTTTATTCGTGCAAAAAGATGGCCGTAGTTGTTGAATGTGACGTTTCACTCCCCACCGATCGGAGTCTTCGGGTACGCTCACGTAGGCCTCACCAACAAAACGAACCATTATTCCTGTTGAAAATAAACTTGATTAATATAAAAAAAACACTCGTCATATTCCAGTGGTGTGGTCGTAAAAAATAAAGTGCCAGGCGGCGGCGACACGACGTCTTCCCCGGTAGTGTGCTGTCGTAAAAATAACGAGGTATACCCCCAAAATTTCGCATTAAGATCGATATGTAATTCAAATAGTAGTCAATGCGATTCCTAATTGGTGGTGGATTGGCCCACTCAACGCCCCACAAGGAAAAAATTTGATTTTATTTTTAAACAATACAGTAAGTTTTGGTACTCGTAATTCTAGCACATGGCTGGCAGACTGGGACTGCCTAAGTTAATTATTGTTACTATTACTACAAAATTTTATTTTAATATGTACTTTGTCCCATGATTAGATATAGAATAACAGATTGCCACAATCAGCGCCCTACGCCGCCCTGCCCCCCAAAAAAGTACCAGGGCGCCGCCCTGGACCGCTCTGGCCCCACTGCATGCCTTGGTTGCATGTCTGATGCCTTCCTACATTGCACAGTCAGCAACGCTGAATGCTTCAGAAACTGAAGTCACCGTGAGTCGTGAGTTCGAGGCCCGCATAAAGCATGGGATTTTGTAAACGTCCTTTCACTAATTTTCACTTCGTATGGTTTCATTATAACCTGCTCATTTTTACCCCCGTAAAACCTAGCTGTTGGTGGGGTCGTTAAGCAAAGAATATATAGTCATGATGATCCATCTCTGATTGTTGGATTGCGCTTATAGCGATTGCGAATGAGCGGGTGATATACGAAAGATGTTTACCATATTCCATATCTTACTTAATTTCGTTTGCGTTCATCTTCGTATTAATTGAGGAGCAATGATTGTATATCAAGATTTCGATGCTGATGAAAAAAAATGAACCAATTTGAGAAAAGACATGACTTTCATATTTTATTGTGCACAGATATATTCCTAGAATATGTAAAAATGTATTGTTGAAATACCATTGATTGGCTTCGAAAAAAAAAGAGAGAATGGGTGGGAATAGACAGTCAGGTATAAAGAGAGATGGAATGAAAAGTACGTATGCTTGCTGTAAGCAACTTCTTTAGGCTAACTAACTTTTTACCGGAGATGTTATTGATGTTATTATCTCCACTAACAAATCCTTTTACAGGAAGCAAATGCGATTATCTGTTTCTAACAGATATAACCTATTAAAACTAGTGAATACGAACCATTTCTGCGTTGTTATTTTATTTTTATTCAAATTGAATGGCAATGATGATTCTCATTGAACTGTGTTTCATCGCTCACAATGCAAGAAGAACAAGTTTTTTCCGTTGAACAAAAGAAAGTGAAACATACAGCATTATGAATGGAGGACATATAATTGTCTTCAAAGCCATGGAGGACCTGAACTGTGATAACCTTGGACTAGTTATACTGAAATGTAATAAAAGGGAAGAATATCTAACGATCAAGAAAAATAAGATCATAGGGTACAACATTATAGCCTTGGTCATTTGCAATTCAAGTAAATTTAATATAAGTAAATGTTCAATGATTATTTTTTCAATAATTTACTAGTTTAATAATTACAATAATCGATGAATTATTTCATAATAGAAGTGACGATGAATTAATTTTACAAAGATGACATGAATATTATTAGGTGATGAAGAAATAGTTATAAGCAAAGGTATAGCATTACAATTCAATACGACTAAGTAAAGAGGTGTCATTCCGTTTTCACATCTAATTTTGTGTAAATTTAAACATTCTCATTTGATATTTGAAGTTTATATCTGTGAAAAATGAAGTTTAGGAATGAAAATATCCTAGGATTTGGAATAATTGTGTGATACGAATGAACGAATGAATAAATAAGCAAGGTTTATAAGTATAGTTGAAAATTAAGGTTTATGCCTTTCGGGTACATTCTATATAAATATCTCGCTCATCTTACACTCATAAGCTGCGTTTTCTTAGCAACTAATTAAAATACATCTGTCTGTTCCAGAGATTTTCGGCATTAGAGGTGTTATCATTTTGCTAAGACCCACATTTCTCATTTTAATTAACATCTTATAACAAACTGAAAAATACTTCCATTAAACAGGGAAGAAATCGGACAGAAAAAATATCAGTTTTGTGCTTCACAATGAAGGATCTTTCAACTTCAAAAACAATCCACTTCAGATGCAGGGTTCATTCAAACACATGATTTGTATTAAAATTATCCTGAAAGAATAGGTACTGAAATGAAAGCTACCAACGGTATTCCAAGACCCTGTTAATAATAAATAATAAAATACTGATAATTAAGTATTTATCAAAGAAAAAATATTATTGGTATCCAAGGGTTAGAACGAGTTAATCCGATATTTATCGCTTTTTCAACAAATCTATTATATTGTATTTAATCGCGGTTTATTAACATAGCAGAAATGTATGAACCAGGTCAAGGAAAAAAATTACATCACTTTATAAAGTAAACAGATGTAAGATAATACTGACATGAATTAATAAAATGATGACAGTTATTGTAAATTATAAGAGATAAGAAAACAAGTCGAATAAAATTAGAACAAAGGCCTGATGTATAAAAACAAGGCAGTCAGATTTTCATAAACAGGGTGAAAAAAACAAGGATGTTAAGAAATAGTTTTTTGGAAGGTTGATATCTCATCATTTTATAGCTGTATCTTCGGCTTCGCACCAGCTATATTACACAACACATTTGGTTGAAGTGCATTTATTAATATATATGGAAATGCTCACAGAATGTCCTGGGGATATCTTGCCAGGTGTAAGTAATATACCATATTGCAATAATGTCGTCATCAGGAAGTAGCAACGAAATGAATATGAAACCGATATTTTTCCATGAATGAGATCAGAACAAAATCCAATCTCTTCGTTTCGTTTCGTTGCTCACAAAATATGAATACCAAATTGATTTTTATAAATTGAATTGAATTATATTGAATCAATTGAATATAATTGAATTGAAATTGGGTGGTAAGATCGCACTGGTGGTGCCCCGTCCAAACGATCCTACCTTCCATCCATAGTCTTAATTGGAGAACAATGATTTTGTATCAAGTTGAATCAAAAGTTGAAAAGTTGAACGAAAATATATATATATGTAACCTTCGTTCACACATATATATATATATATATATATATATATATATATATATATATATATATATATATTACGCCTTTTCTTATTTTAAATGTCATTTCATTACGCCTTCAATTTAAACTGTTTTACTGTCTGTAATTAAAAGAAAAAAATTGAATATTTCATGATCGTTATTATTTTTCAAAAATTCGAATTCTACTCCAAACATCGTCCGGACACCATCTTTGCCTTAGAGAAAGGAAATATTCGCACATCGGATAGCAGTGTGCTTCAAAATCGTGCATCAAGTGAACACCCTTTTTTGCGTCATTGAAAATTCTCAACAATGTTTATTTTTTCCATTTCTCATAGAAAATTGCAGAAGAAGTCTAGGGTTCCAAGTCTAGAAAATCGCATTAGAAGGAAAAAAAACCTTAACCACCCACAAAAATGTATTGAATATTATATTATTAATTGATGTATGAAGGTTAAAATTGTATATTACAAATTTGAAATTAGAAAAAAGTCGAAAATTTGCGAGAAAGCTATTTTACTTCAGCATACCTGAAGTCGTTCTGATACAAATAAATAGTTTCGGTTACCTCGATTTAAGGAAAAAAATTGCGTGAATTTCTCCGGTCTTATGTGCCAAATGCATTAAACGTTGAACTGTTTATTTTTAGCTTAGCCCAAAAACAGTTCTTTTACGAACACAACGTATTTGGTGATAACTTTTGAATGCTATAAGATATCGAAATTCTAATGGAAAGGAAACACAGATATTTTCTAGACCTACAACATGGTGAAAATACTAACCATATATCTCATACTGCACAATTCTCCCGAGTATGCGGTTAAAAAAAGGTTTTTTCTTTAGCCTTATACGTTTGACAACTATGCGACATGAGTTACATAGTTTTATTTTATACTATCTTGAAGGTATCACAAATATCTGTGCTTCCTTTCCATTAGAATTTCGATATCTCAAATCGTTTGAAATTATCGCCAAAAAGCTGACATTCCGATAAATCGACTCCCATGTACTATTAAAGATGGAATTCGTTCGGAGAGAATATTTTTCTTCTTCGCTTGGTTATTCTCATGAGGTTTTTGAAAATTTATAAATGATTTTTCTTGAGAATGGTGCAACCGATTGCTTCATAAAATTATGATGTATCGAGTTATGTGATGCCAAGTTCAACAAAACGTGTTTCAACAAAACTTCAGTACATCAATTTCGCCATATATACTACTTTTATATACTGTTTACTGTTTACTATACATATACACTGTTTTTATATTTGTCACTTCAAGTTCGCCTAATGTATATAACGCAAGTATCCCATGTCATTTTACCGCTTCAGGCTGAATATAATAATTACTATCTTGATTAACTTACCCTTTCACCTCTTTTGAACAGAGCTTGCAAATGCCCTCGAGCTTACATGCGAATCCTTCCGTTTATATGTTATATCATTTTATTTCCTATCCCTCTCTCTCTCTCTCTCTCTCTCTCTCTCTCTATATATATATATATATATATATATATATATATATATATATATATAAATATATACTTAATATGATTGAAAGATAGCTTCCTCGTTGAATCAGATGGAAAGAGCAGTTGCGTAACAAGCAAAAGTTCCAGGGTTCGTCTATATATACATATATATATATATATATATATATATATATATATATATATATATATATATATATATATATATATATATACATACATATATATATATAACTATATAAGTATGGGCCTATATATATATATACCGGTATTTATTTTTATTATAACGGGAACTCGACAAAAAGATAATATTTTCCTATATAGGCAAAGAATGAAAGTTCGCAATATGGAAAATAGCCGTGTATATATCGCCCGAAGTGCCACGGTCTAGAATATTAGGATATTAGAGGTCTTCTATCGGGCTATCTCGGTCCTTTGGAAGGCTGATAGTTCCACGAAAATAACTTCGATACAAGAGCTGTGGCCTAACGAGAGCGGTTGTAGCAAGCTCTACCTCGCATAATTGTCCTTACGTTCTCATATGTTCTCCTAGAGTCATGATATACTCGTGAAACCCTAAACATACCGCAGTAGTAGTAGATCGCAGAGGATCGCAGCGGAGAGTAGTCGCAGTAGTAGTCGTAGTAGTCGTTTTTGCCGCGTTCAACGTATTTTTTTTTATACATTGTTGAAGAATTTATACACATCCCGGACGCAACTGGCACCACGCGTGTAGTCTGTGACCATCTATCCACCACTGCTTACCCAGTGTCGATATAAAATTTCGTTCCCCGACAATCACGATTTGGAGTTCGCTTATGGGGTTGGTTTCGCTTATGGAGTTCGATAATGTTAACAAAATGACAAATGACAATGTGGTTTTTTGCTCTAGCACAAAATCGAACCATACGATCCGAACGGAACTTGGACAAGAAAGTGTATTTAGTGAACCTCTATCGGCCACCGTTGACCCGGTGTCGATCCAACGATTCGTTCTCCCGCAATCGCGTATCAAATGTCGCTAATTGGAAAGAATGTTAAATTTTTGTTTCTGCCGCCGTGCAGAAACGGAGATTCACAACGAGATTGGTGTAACAACGAAATGTTCGTCTCGTCAATACCTATCTGCTGGTACCAATCCGGTCTCGATCCGACTCGCCGTTCTCCCGTTATCGCTCTTAACCTAAGTTAGGCCATTGATTTTTGAAACTTCGGTCGATCGCGGTTTGGCTCTCGCGAGAGAACCTGACATCAGATCCGGACCAGGGACGTCGTCATTTGCGCCCCACCAATAATTCATTTTTCTACAAACAAAATATATAGGGCCTATAGGCCTATGTATGTTGACTCGTGTTGACCTACGAATAACACACAATGAAATATTTTGCTGGGAGATATCACGAGAATGACTTCGAAAATGTCCAGAGTGCCAACATATTGATTGAAAATAACTTCGGAAATGTCCATAATGGTTCAACTATTACCCTCCAAAACTGCTTGTAGATCGCCACAATCACTTAAAAAATACCATATTTCAAAAAATTCCCTGCGGGGCTTTGGTGGGGGGTGGTAAATCGCAAAATGGCTGAAACAAATCACCCATGATTCAATTATTGAAAATAACTTCGAAAATATCCATAAAGATTCAATTATTTGCTGCCAAAATTGCTTGTAAATCGACAAAATAACATTAAAAATGGTACAAAAAATTCACTGTGGAGCTCCCGACCCCATTTTAACGCGCGTCTAGTGCCCAACCTGCGTCCCCCCAATACACAAATCCTAACGACGTACCTGCACATCCAACCGTTAAGACTGATGAAAAGGGAGGACAGTCGATTGAATACTCAATATCTCGGTACTTCCAATAATTCTTTATCTACTATATGAACTGACAAGTAACAAGAAAAGTCATTTCAATTTGTTTCTAATATTGT
Source organism: Brachyptera putata (assembly GCA_907164805.1). Classification (NCBI taxonomy): domain Eukaryota; kingdom Metazoa; phylum Arthropoda; class Insecta; order Plecoptera; family Taeniopterygidae; genus Brachyptera; species Brachyptera putata. Next base: position 9,954,477 of record OU015468.1, on the reverse strand, counting down.
CTAATATCACCATTTTTTGGAACATCCAGGTGACCCCCTCTACTACATGTGGTAGGCCTACAGACGAACTCATTGAGGAAGATGTTGAACTTGAACTCCTAAAATCACAATAGCATTCTTACCACCAGTTTTAAAGGATAACTGTTGGTCTTTTGTATGTAAATCACTGTGGAGACTAGTGGAATAGACTTTATATATATATATATATATATATATATATATATATATATATATATATATATATATATATATATATATATATATATATGAACGAAGGTTTTCAGGGCCGCTGGTGGATGGCGAAGATATCTTTGCGGTAATTTGCCCTGTTGGAATGAGATGTGGTGGTCCTAAAAAGGACCTGCGGTCTCGATGTTTCGGAAGTAATTGTACTTCCATCTTCAGGAGTCGGTCAGGTCTGCTGGACTGCAATGCTTTACTGCAATAAGTGATATAGGTACCCAATTTTCTTTTTCTCTAACGCAATCTCAGTATCAGTTTGCATACGCCCAGCTTTTCTATTTGCTGCTCACTGGTCAAACACATTCTATCTCCCAGATAGGGGTGAAAATTGAATTTGAATAAAATACTCACCCTGAAGTGTAAGGCAAGAGTCAAGGTCAATGCGGACCTTACCGCTTATCGTATTGCCGGAAAAGAAGACTTGATTTGGAGTTTCGAGGTCGACTTCGAACAGTCGGATTTCCCCTGGTGAAGAGCGTTTCTCGGGATACTGAGGAGAAAACGAAAATGTTATTTTAAACCTCATATTCAGACTTTGATATTTCAGTAAGAGGTTGTTTTACCAACTGATAATCAAGTCATCATAATAATAATCGACTCCCGACTCAGTCAGTTATTTTTAAACAAAATAACTTCTAAATATTATCTTCCAGGACCAGGGTTATGGTTCAGGTTTATTTTTTCAAATTGACCACAGAAACACAAATATGTACACAAATGTTGTAATTTTTAACCATGGTTTTTAGTTTCATTTGTTTTGGCAGTATTTTCAATTAACTTTTCTGTTTAAAAGCTTGTCATTTACGTCGATATGCAATCATACCTTTAATACATGACGACCTTTAATTCACGTCACCCGTGAACAGAACGAGCATACATATATACAATATTTTTCATATTTTTCTTGATAAATACCATTGTTTTTACTTCATATTGAACTTTAACAACGTTGTCCTACTCTAAATAATGTGACTTCGCAGTCTGCTATTGCTATTGTCGTCGTTGATTTTACTAATTATAAATGTTGTTCATTCATGTAATGTATGAACTACGTTGTGTCGTATGAGTGAATACATATTTGAATTACATAACACAACTTGTGTTGTGTAAAACAACAATGTTACGTTTCTAACATTTAATAATCATAATTTATATATTCATTTATTCAATCAATCATTCATTTTTTCATATACGTCTGGATAATACTCTCTGATCTATTTCACTACAATATATGTTTCTATATAATATATATATATATATATATATATATATATATATATATATATATATATATATATATATATATATATATATATATATATATACCAGCACATGCAGCGTAGTGGTTCAAGCGTAGCGGTTTTCGGACCTGATTCGATACTCGCCGCCGTCCATCTTTACAGGGGTTTGTCGTGGTTTCCCTCTGTAGTCTAGGCTAATGACGGGATGGTTGCGACAATATAGGCCACGACCGCTTCCTTCCCACCATCCTTCCCATTATCCAAGAAACATTCATCATCTCATTCATCATCCATCTGACGCCAATAGATCTTCGCTATCACTACAGTGCGTCGCTAAATCCAATATATAATATATATATATATATATATATATATATATATACACTATATGTTCACCATGTTTCTTTATGTTGATAATAGACTCTGATTACCAAGCTTTCTAACCCATTCAACTAACAACACCAACTAACTAATGAAAAAACTCGATCACTTGCAGCCTTACGATTTCTTTCAGGCTTTCAAGGAAACAGAATTACTGATTTCTATGGGTATAACGTCGTACGCAGTGGGATCTCGTGCCCCCCCCCCCCCCCCCCCCTCCAACTTGAAACCTGAAACACACATAATACTGACGAATCGGTCAATGATCTGAGAAAAGAAAAGCTTTATCGATTTTTTTTCGATATAATTTGTTTTCGGTCATTTTATTTGATTATTTGATTCATTGTTGTCACTTTTTGCGCACTGTAGAGGTCAACTTTGTTCGAATAGAATGCAGAAAAATTGAATTGTTGGGGAACTAAATTGTTCGAATAATCTTGTACGAATTGAACCGTAAAAACTTCATTTGTCGTTGTGGAACTTTATTATTATTCATTCAGATATCAGTGTCGTCATGCAGAAAAAGTAAATTAAGTACTACTTCCACTTCTACAACAGTTATATTAGCCCTCCTTTTTCCCTCGGTGACTCAGTCAGCTAAGACACAGCTGCAGAAATTGAAGTCGGAAGTGAATATTATAAGGACGTGTCCGAATTACCTTATTTATGCGTACTTGTATGCTTGACCTTGCTCAAAGTACGGAAGTGACGTCATCAGAAGTGTCTAAATTCATAAAATGATAAGTCAAGTATGAAAGTTCACAAGCATACATAGCATGCGTTCTTCTGAACTTTACTTGTGTGGTTCTCACTTAAATGTGTATTTCATTTATGTTTCAATTTTTCAGCAGAAACCCACAAAAAGATGCGATTTCATTTATGTAATAAAGTAGCAGTTTTCAATTTGTGCGGCACATCTCACTTACTATAGAAAATATCACTGTTTTACTCTAATCAATAGACAAAAGTGAGGTTATAACAGTTCCCGCCATAAACGCGATGTCACTAGATGATGTTGGTGTTCGAGAATACTTGCTGGACTGTCTGAAATGCAAGTTCACATCTCGCAGGTCCCAAGTACAAGTACAGGAGTGTAAGTCATAGTCAAGTAGCATTGAAATTCGGACACGTTCTTAGTCCTGCATTTTTATATACCTTCGTTGATCCCCACTCCTCCGTACCCCTAAATAATCTAGCTGGTTGTGAGGTCGTTTAGAAAAAATAATCATCAATAGTTAAATATAGACGCCCTCCGTAGCTCAGTCAATGAAGGCACCACTTTTAAAACTAGTCATATAGAGCGTGCATGGGTTCGAGTCTCTTATACACAAATGAGTATTTGTGAACATCATCTCACTTATCTACACTTCATGGTTTCATTATTTGTACACCCAAATAGCCAAGCTTTTGGTAAGGTTGTTGAGAATCATTATAAATCTAAGATCTTCGTAAGATCTCCGTATCCTTACCCTGTTATATATCCTTTGATTGGTCTTTGCTTCAATATAATGGCTTCTTCCAAATACCACGTGACATGACTTGGACCAAAAAAACTGTTGCCATAGCAAACGAAGGATCATGTTGCATTGGGGAAGGCTAGAGGGATTCTTCTAATCGTGTAGCTGAAGTAGCTTAGTATCATTTCCAGTTTTATATATATATATATATATATATATATATATATATATATATATATATATATATATATATATATATATATATATATATATATATACTAAGTTCCTTCAGCTACACCTACACGATTAGAAGAATCCCTCTAGCCTTTCCCAATGCAACATGTTCCGGAATTCGTTTGCTATGGCAACAGTTTTCTGATCCAAGTCATGTCACGTATTATGCACATATATATATATATATATATATATATATATATATATATATATATATATATATATGTGTGTGTGTGTGTAGGTGTGCGTGTGTTCGCATATACAATAGGAAATAAAGCAAAAGTGAAAGTGAATTAATTTCTCTCCCGGGTATACTGTCCATTGTGTACTCCCTTACTGCCTATTCCCATAGTGGATAAAAGGGTATAGTATACCAGTTTCGCCTTTTATCCCTTACTGCCCACGATCTGTCCCCAACTACCCACATACTGACCATAGTGTTCCATTTATGTATAGAAACTGGACCATATACTACCTGATACATTATTATTTGCTTTTGAACGGTCTTTTTATTATTGACACCCTGTGCTGCAGTCAGGTTTGTGATTTAAAATATAGTTGGTGTTGGGGCTAAAGGCGCGTCGACAGAAAAATATGTAAAATTGCACCGACTCCTTCCAGAAAAAAATAACCTCTCATCTCGCCATTGGATCTTAATCATAAGTCTCTCTTTGCTTTGTCTTATAATTCAAATTTTGATGTAAGTTCTTCAATAATTTTTAGAATGTCTACCACACCTTGTAGAAAATACAAAATTATTCATCGCGATCGACTTTTTAACCAGCCTTGCAATTATCTAAATATCTATCCACGAAAGATTGACAGATGCAAATATTTTTGGAAAAATTCATCTTTGACATTTAAACTGGTCCAAAAATGCTTGAAATATCAACACATTTTTTAATTATTAGTATATGGTATCAGTATACGGATATGGATGGGGACTAATTCCATAACCCGAATAAATTGTCATCTATAACATATTTCGAAAAAAAAAAAAGTGATGATCGATAATGATAATATAATATCAATAATAATAATTGTATTAACAATAATTAGATTAGAATTAGATTAGATAAGAATAATTATATATCCAAACATTCATCAAATCAAACCCAATTAAACATGTAACTTATAATTGTTCCTGATTTGTTAACCGGTTAGGAAATCAACATGATCAAAATATAAGATAGATGGTTATACGGGCATCGGTATACAATGACAATATTTTAGATATAATATTTTACATGAAGAATGCGACGTATGCTGCATAGGAGATCACCAGCTTGTGAGCCTACTTGAACGTACTCATGACACGACTTCCTTATTATCCTAAGATTATATAAAGTGCTCACGATATATGAAAAACTTGATACGCATACGTCATTCGACGACGATAACGTGAATATTTGAGGAAAGCGCTTTAGACGGGATTATACATAAGGCTGTCTTCTAATTTTAACGTAGTCAATGTTGCAATAATATTGTTAGTATGAAACAAGGTACCTACTTTTCTCTTGGAAAAACAAAATTGAAAATGAGGTCACTGCAACGTGACCTAAAATTCACAAAATTGAGCTTCACATAGTCGTGTAGTGCACAGATTGGTTTTCTTTAAATCTGAGATTACTAAATCAAATGACATTCACCAAATCCATTCACCAATTACTGGATACACACGAGTAGACTATAGCCCACTTGAAATAATATACATTTCTATTCAAATCAATCTATTGGGACCTGAATGAGGCAATGTAGAATTAATTTCAGTTAATGAATATATATGTTCACAATTTGAAAATTAAAAATAAATAAATAAAATATAAAAAATATTCACAATTTGTTCACAAAAATCACCCTCGTGGGAACTTTTTTCCCTATGGAGACTGGGGACACATTTTTACGCAGTATAAGAATAGGCAGTGAGGGAAGAACCCTGCTTACAGTCTCGAAATCATTTCCCAGCTTTAATTCGTCTTTATATAACATTCACAAAAATAAGCTGACTGAAACGTCACAATTGAAACCAACGGCGAAAGAGTACATCTGGTATTTATATTTAACTGGTGAATATGAACTTCGTTCAGCATATGGAAATATTCTAAGTGAGGTTTATCGCGCATTAAGCTGTAGACATGTGAAAATAAATGAATGCAAAGAACAGATTCGTGCGTACCATGGTGATGGATACACGGGCCTCATTCATATATACGTTGTCACTGTTGTTAAGTGATCGCTTAATTCTTTCTAGCGTTTCGTCTGCACAGTCGAAAGCACTTTTGAAAAATCTACGTTGGGAAATCCAAGTCAAGAGACCATGGGAGTCGATTTAGCGAAAAATCAGTTTTTTGGTTATAACTATGACTAACAAAGACTAGCAAGATCATTAACATACAGGCTCAACATCACTCTCCTCACATTGAAATATCGTGCTCATGACCCCGCCGCTGACCCCTCCTCCCCTCCCCCCACTCCCTCCCGCCTCGATCAGCACGTGCGTGTCAAACGACAGTGGTATGAGGTCACGCTGACCGTGCTCAGTTAGCCTTGTTACGATATAGTCAATTGCCCTTTCGTTTCGTTGCATCACTCTGAATTAGTGGTGGTGGTGCCGGGTGATACAAAACTTGGCACCTCCACTATATTTTGATAGTAGGTTGAATTTTTGATTAATTATTGTTTGCACCCCATCAGAAGTCAGATTATTTGGCGGTAATGATTGAGTTGAAAATACATGGATAATTACAGGCCATGGATCACTTCAAAGGTTTAAAAACCGCGGCTGTCTGTTGGTATATGGACCTTGGTTTCCAAACAATTAAACCAGTGCCTTCTTCATATCCATCACAGATTTTAAACGTTTTAATTTATTGGTGACACTTGTTGCTCACATTTAATAGTTTCTTAATTGCTTTTCTTAATTGCTTTTATCGATGTGTAAGAAAGTACATTAAAAATGAGTTTTCTTCGTTGTTTCACATCCGATTGTTCCATAAGTCGCTTAAAATGTGTATGATAGTTCTTCCCACACTCAGTATAAATTTGAGAGCTTTTGAAAAAAATAAAATTCCAAGTATTTCTCCCCTGGCCTATTCTTATGGGGAATTTCCATACTTTCCGATTATTTTCCGGAAAATCCGTTTGACCGATTTTGCTGAAAAACAATCCCAACCTATTCTGGTATAACACCAATTTGTAAAAAAAGTTTCGAGTTGATTGAAACTTTTTCCTGACCTGTATGCCGCGTACAAAAATGCCAAATGGGACTCGAACCCATGTCTGACTTGGCTTTGACTTCTAAATAATAGCTTTAGCTGACTAGCCCATCCGGATGTTTGACTGTTTCGGAGGTATAATTCATATTTAAAGTTAACTTCAGTCGAGGAGTGCACATGGAAGTTCATGTGAAAGAAACGAATAAAACATAAAACCAACATTTTTCCAACACAACCAATACCATCCAAGAAACTCATCTTATATCACTCAATTTTAAAATCAATTGTTTTCTATTCTACATCCGCTGTGTAATATTTTTTCATCGATATCGAAATCTTGATATACAATCATTATTTCTCAATTCCATGGATGAATTGATAATGTCGTTTGAAAGTGCCACCTGTTGTTTGTTTTGAAACTTCGAGATGGACTTGTCAATATATATCATGAGTTGATTATTTGTTCATTAATAATTGGAATTATTGATGATGTTACTTTTGGAGACGGAGACCAACTCAAAAGAGAATCCTGTAAAGATGAAAATAGCATCACTGAAAATATTATCATAAAAATTATGAAAGAATTGACACACCTATACAGACTTCAGAAATAAATTAAATGTTCAAAGTTGAAGCGTGTAACCATTTCCATCATTTCACGAGTATTCGTTTGTTAGTCAACCTTATATTTGCGTGAATACAATTCTGCAATATAACTACCACCAACAGCGGCACAGTACGCACTTTTGATATGAAGAGAAAGAAAGCAATTACGTATGATACGTTGTTTATACCTCATCCATTATACACTACTCTTGCTGTTTCTTATTGTTCTTGTTGTTTTAGTGAATATTATTGATATGTCTGTATATTCTGTTAGGTTATTTTATATATTGTATCAAGTTACTGTCATATATTTTACTTTATTTTTACATTTTCAAAGTATTTTTACGTCTATGGTACCAACATATTTCGTATTACACACTCGGTGTATATACATGTATCTACATAACAATAAAGTCGTTCACCAATAGAACAAACACAAATATCACAATCAAATTTGTATAGCTGTGATACTTTGAGAGTTAATTTTTCCAGCCCAACAATCACGCTAATAGACACACCTATACAAACTTCAAAGAGAAATTAAATGTTTAGAGTTGAAGCGAGTAACCATTTCCATCGTTTCACGAGTATTCGTTTGTTAGTCAACCTATTATTTGCGTGAATACAATTCTGCAATATAACTACCACCAACAGCGGCACAGTACGCACTTTTGATTACTCAATGAATAGAAATAATATTTGAATGACAGTTGTGAATTATTATATTGTCGCCATTCGTTAGCATTATTGTTGATGTTAAGGGGACCCAGACTTGAGTTTTGGACAGTATTTTAGTTATTTTTCTCTTTGAAGTGTGCTTAAAACATCAATATCATTGGTGTTTATAAGTGTCAAATAGTTTTTGTATAGGAATTATTTAGACTACTCGCGCTCTGAATTTTTTGAATGAATTGAGGCCATTATAAATATTTACCTTAACTTTTAAGCTGCGATATCCCAATACTGGTTTATTTTGAACTCATGCTACTTTTTATCAGGAGCTATGTACTGTACAAAAACTATTTCGAAAAATTAGAGATGTTACTGTTATGAACATTAAATCACAGCGGATTTTTGATAACTTGATTTTTTTTTAAATATTCATTATACCAAAGGGTGAAAATGTGGATAAAATTTAAAATGATATTTAAAAAGTCCTTCGACACAATTTAATTTAAGGTCTAAGTGGCACATGTATAGGACTACCAATTTTCAAAAGATTATGTTCAGCCATACATTATGTACATCAATACATAAAAGAAAAGTGGTTATTTACAAATGTGATACAAAATTTATTTTTAAAAAATTCGGAAATATGATAAAAATAACCTTCTATCCCACATTCCACATGATGGGTCAGGGGGTGGAATAAATCTCCCCAAAAAACAAGGGCTCGTAAATAACAGAAGTAGTGAAATTGAAATCGAAGGAATATTATCAAAATGAAACTGAAGATGATTTTAAATGTAAATGTAGATGAAAGAAGATATTATTATTGAAAATAAAAAATTCAGAAAAAAAGAAAAAAAGAAATTCAGTAGCTCGTTTACAGAAACATTTCAAAAATACGTCTATATTCGTTATACGTTTTTTCTTCATACGTTATTTGTTATTCGTTCATACGTTTTTGACGCACTTCTTCAGCACTCTAAGCTAGATTAATATTACATTCACAAAGTAATTTACCAAAGGAGATGAACTTGTAATAATTACTATCAGGCCTATACCAAATGAAAATATGGAGTGCACTTCTGTGACCTGTGTTGTTGGGTGGGGCTCTTTCGTGGTATGCGTGATTAAATGTGACCTTTTATAATAATAAAACTAGAGACAAAAAATATATGAATTTCTAATTAACTTACTCTAATTCAAATTACGTATTGTTTTTTTTTTCGTGTAGTGCAGACAGCCGACTCACTCTCTGATTATATAATCCACATATACCAGGATTACTTCGCATTTACCTGGATGTAGGCCTACATTATATACGTTGCAGAACCTGGCTATAATCTGGAACGTGTCTACTTCAAACTATACGTATGTGTGTATTAAAAATCGATCATTTTTCCAGCCAATTTCCAGACCAAATCTTACTAAGGGTGGGATTTTCTTGTCTAGGAATCTTGTCAAGATTTAGACGAGTTTTATATGTATGTACCTTTCGGAAGCTAATCGCAATAATTCTATAGAAAACGACCTACCATTCATCACTTCCTTATGTTAGAGACTTTGTGCTATATTTTCACCGCATAACGGTTCAAAATGAATGAGCAGACAGTCTATCGATATTATTGGATGAGCAAAGCGACGACTCAGTTTCACTTTCTCGAAAAACAATTACGTTTTTTTTATTTTTTTGTTTTTTGGGTTCGCGCTCCACAGGGCAAAAGAAAATCCAAGCTTTCCTGAAACTTGGCAGGCACAATAATTGTCCTCGTCTAATTCGATACCATATAGTTTTGAGACGCCATCGGTTGCACCACTCTGAGAAGACTAATTTGAAAGTATTCAAAATCCCCATAAAAATAATCCAGAGGAGAAAATTCGTAAAAAGAATCTTTCGAGATTTTCATCGAATTTCAATATATTAATGATACACATTGTTTCAAACTTTCACTCAAATCGGATCAGACGTTATGATGTAACAAAATATATAACAAAGTTTTAATACATCGCTCAAAAAGCTATACCATTCCTAAATTCTTATGCTCTTTTCTCAGTATACCTACAAAATTCCAAAGAATGTATTACTAGGAAAACGCCTTATATGCGTTGTGAGATGAGCTTAGAAGTATGGAAACGTAGAATTAAGAACATCTGGTCAGCTCAATGTACATATACAGGCCATGGATCACTTCAAAGGTTTAAGAACCGCGGCTGTCTGTTGGTATATAAACCTTGGTTTCCAAACAATTATACCAGTGCCTTCTTCATATCCATCACAGATTTTAAACGTTTTAATTTATTGGTGACACTTGTTGCTCACATTTTTGCACGGACATAAACATAGGCGCAAAATGACCTCGCCGTCGACGCGCCTTCAAACCCTAACACTAACTAACGAACGAATGCAACCCGCAGACCAGTGGTCCCGCTAGCACTGACTGGAATGCAGTCCGCAGAACAGCGTTCGCGCTAGCACTGGCAGTCACGGCACCACCACAAATATTCGACAGTTCTTCTTTCTTCGCTGTGTTTTATTACATTATATACACATGATAGGTTCAAATATGTGTTGATGCTTTCTCCCGTATCCATCTTTCATTTTTCAATTCTTGTTTTATGTTTACAAAAAAAGATTATGTTCGGAACTTAAACGCATATATAGACTTGAAAAATATAGAGTTGAATGCCCTATCTCTGCAGTTTCACAACTTTTCAACAACCTCACTGCTCATATCAGAGATGTTGCTTACGGCGATATTGAATATTTTGTATATAATAATAAATCCAATATGATACGGTGTACTTACATTTTATCTACAAAAGAAATGTTTTCATCCAATCGACGGATATTTAACAGAGGGAACGATGGAGATTCAATGTATTACTTTTTTTTCCATAACTCGTTACTTCTTCCATATAATATGTGCACATTTTTCAAAACTATTTCATCTATGTACTTATTTTACGTTTCATCGACTAAATATGTGTATTTAAAATATTTATATTGTGTAGCTCTTTATCATTATAGGAGAATGTATTGTATTCCAAATGTATTATGTTGTAACCTATATCATGGTTTTATTATTCTCGTACCAATATAATTGTATAATGATCAATATGGAATGAACAAATTTGTATCATTAATTATTTACTAGGAAAACGCGTTGTTTTTCCGCGTTGAGGGATGAGCTGGTACAAACGAAATTGAATTATCTCAGAGTGTAGTCAGCAGAGACAAAAAATACTTTTGTAAATGATAAATTGGGATGATTGAATTGAATTGGTATATTTTTGAATAGAAATTGCATCAGAAATGTAATCTAATATCGATATAATATGTATACCCCATATTATGAGTTCTTTTCATAAATGAGTTTTCTCAGAAGTGGTGGAACCGGTTACGCCTCAAAACCATACAATGTCGAATTAGATGAGGACACTTGTTTATGTCAAGTTTTAACTGAATTAGTAGTTACGTCAAACCTGTGGAGCGTGAACCAATAAAAAAAATCTAGTAGGCTCTACGGTGAAATTGAGTATTTGCTTCGCTCATCCAACAATTATTATTATTAATTGACTGATCTAATGATCAGCTTAACGCGTCCCAAGTGGCCAAAACTTCCCACCAGCATGATTTCACAGATCTAAATGAACATAGAACTCGAACCGTGCAGAATACAAAATGGTCAAATATATCATCTGATGCAACCAATCACGACAGACACAATCACAACAATACGTTCAATACGGTTCATCCGGTTAACATACTTAAGGCATATCTATACCGTCCAAAAAATTGTTGCATAGGCCTCTATTGTATTAAAATAAACCGCGGGAAACGATTTATGTTTACAAAATGTTACCAAGTATATTTGGAATACTCAATTTACTGTACTTTCACAACGATTTTATTCGCGATCAACAGGTCGAGCGAAAGCACAAGTTGTTATGAAACTTGACATGCACATATGTCATCATCTAACTTGACCGTGTGTAGTTTTGAGGCGCAATAGGTTACCACTATTTAATAGGAAAACTATAATAGATAACCACTTTCGAGAAAAAATATGCCTTAATTTTGAAAACTTCGTGAGAATTTTGAAAACATATTTTCTCGAATTTATTCAAATTTTTACGAATTCAATAACAAGAATGGTACGCGTGTACATTATTCCAAATTTTACGTGAATCGAGGTGGTCATTTTTACAGTCGTTTCCACAGTTCACACAGTTTTCATCACTAATTTTACATCAATTGACAGGTAATTGATCAACAGACGATCAACAGGTAAGACCAATCGAATCGTGAAACGATTCAAATAAGCAACAGGTAGAATAAAAAGGAAGTGTCTTGATAATTTCAATATCAGGAGGTATTTGTAAAGCTTCCATAACATTTCAAATGAATATCGTTCTTCTTATAATGCATTATGCTACGTTTTCCAAGTTATGGACCACAATGTGTATCTTTTTGTATATATCTGACAACAGAAAAAGTCTACCAACTGACATACATTTATATCGAGTTGAAGTAGAGTTCTGAAATAACAATTCATAAATAAAAGACAAAAACAGGTTATAATATATAAAGGGAATCACTACAATTATAACGTGTGACGTAGTTGCCTTCATACTGTAAGATAATCTGAAACTTCTATATCCAATAAGTTCAGAATAAGTTTCAAAAACTGAAAAAAAATATATTTAAGCGATTTACAGAAAACTACTAACAACACATTCGCTTCGTGTGGTTTGACCTAATTCTTGCACGCCATAAAATTGTTATAAAATGGTTATAAATATATATATATATACATATATATACATATACACATATATACTACATATATGTATATATATATATATATACATATATATTTATATATATTTAGACGTAACCATATAACCGCAATGCAAATAGAATGTGTAGTCTCTCACGTACAGCAAGATATAGATATTCGTTTCGTGACTTATATAATGAAATATCTTGACATTTTTCGTAAAATTGATCAGTTACCGCATGAAATTAAATAACTTACGTTATCGCTCTAAACTATATAAAGCTATTATACGATATTTTAAGTGTAGTACCGAGCTAAGCTTGTAGTGTATTTTTATCGATCTTGAATTTTAAAATGTAAAATTTTTCAATTTACCGTGCATCTCTGAAAACATTTGACAGAGAAAAAACACCTGCATACCGGTACATTAGTTATTTTAATTGAAATCCCATTTGAAGGCTGTCTCATATGAATGAATCGCTCTTATGAATCATAAAATAGCTCAGAATGTTTCGTAAGGAATACATATATTTATGAGTGAAGAGAAAAATGATATTTTTTTCCTTATAATAACGTCATTCTGACAGTTCTTCGGTATACTTGTATCCACGAAAGAAGGTCATCTAACCACTGAAGCAAAATAAAAACTTTGTATAATACATAGATTCTTACAACGGCATGAAATATTTACGCTTCTGAAATAGATAATTGTGATGATTTTAATACAAAATCTCATCCTCAAGAGTCATTGACCCTCAAAATGAGAACGATATCCTTACATAGCCTTTATTTCGAAAAATAAAAGTCTGCCTCCATGCAGGTTGCCCATTTGACACAAAATAACAAAATAATAACAAGTAATAACAAATTAATAGAGAGTGCAAAACGATAGTATAAAACGTCACAGAAAAATACAGAAAAACAATGCTTTGCTGTAATCTAGAAGATATTGTAATTGATTACATATTTGTGAAAAAAGAAAGAAAATAATATACAATGTAAAAGCGATACATCCAGGCCTACACATGTAATTTATTCACAATGTACAAATGGTTTCTTAAAATTGAAATTGATCCTTTCTCCTAACAGTGATATTTATGTATTTCATGTTGGTAAATGACCTTCTTCTTTTTAGTATGCTCACGCTGAAATAGGAGGTCAAGTGGTTGACTGATTGATCAACCTTTATGTTTTTATTAGCACACGAATATGTACTAATCTAGCTTCGATCTGTACAATTATGTAGAACAATTCGACACGTTTGTGTTGAAGTATTTCTATAGTTTGAGTATGAGGTTGGAATATGTGTCGCATGAATAAGTAAGTACATTCACGTTTCAAAAGTCAAATCCCTGTCTTCAACAAAATTTTATTTTTATCAAATGTGATGTTACATTTGTTTTTGTTTTTCTCCTAATAAGTTGAACGATCTAAAGACCATCAAGCTGGGTTGAATCATTTTCGAAACTAAATGAACTCATAAAAATAAACATTTAGATTTAGAAGATATCTCATTTCCACGTGTAACGTGGAGCGTATATACCATACATTTTATTTTTATCAAGACAAAGATGTTATAATAGCATGTCATTTTCTATTCTGTTCGTCAAACTGATGCTAATTATAATATAAATATATTTTAGGGATTTCTTGGAAAAATAAAATAAGTTCCATTTCACATATAAATGCATATTTCATCAATGTTTTGTTGTTATGTCATATTTGGGCGTTTTTGAGTCATATTTTCATACTTGAGTATAATTTGTCAAAATATGATAATTTATGTATACATGTAATACTACATGTACTGGCACACCAGACCAGATATCTCTGATTTTGGGTCATTATTTAAAAGTCATATAAAACCACATTCGATAAAATTGAGAATCCTGAGCAAAATTTAAAAAATTATATACTATCCGTAGTCCTAGAATAAAATGTAAGTCTCACTGAATTTGTGAACAAAATTAGTGCAAATTTCTTTGTAATATTTTCACTTTTTTTCATATGTATAAAAAAGTAAGATAAACGCTTCATTTTTACCTACGAGCTCAATTTCGTCGTACAACGCTTAATGCGTTTTCCTAGTAACATATGTCATGTAGTTGTTCATGGGAGCAAATTTCGGATGGATACAAGTTAGGGGCTACTAAAGCTACACTATCTCGTGGCTTTCACGGCGTCAGACGTAGGCCTTGAGGGGAAAATACAGTTAGGGCCTGTAGTAGAAGACATGCAAATATTAGAATATAAACAATTAAATTGTAGCCGAGTTCATTATTCCATGTTTCCCTTTCGTGAATATAATCAACAATGGCAACAAATGCACATGAAAATACTCACGACGTACACTCTTGTTCAGTAACCCAAAGAAATGTCTCGTCTGAAAGTCTCATAAGATATGCCTACTTGACCTTTTAAGGTGGTGCGTGCACGGTGCTTATAAAAATAGAGAAATTCACCTTCACTCATTTTTTTTCTATGTTCGAAAACCAGTGTGATTGAAAGAAAAGTTCACATATCCAAAATAATTTTATGCTCTTTAATTAATATGACATTCTACTTCAGTGAATTCAATCAGTTTTAAGATAATACGTTAATGAATAAAAAGAATGTGACAAAATTCATTGACGTATTGTCTCAAAACTGATTTGAGTTCACCAAAATAGAATGTCATTTTAATTAAAGAGCATAAAATGATCTTGGAGATGTGAGCTTTTCATTCAATTACACTGGTTTTTGAAAATGGAAAAAAATAATAAAGATAAATTTCTCGATTTGTGTAAGCACCTTGCACGCACCCCCTTAACAATCTTACTAGAAAAGTCGATGGCGTATACAATTCAGAATACCCAGGTTATGAATTAAATTTTAAAAACAATTCAAAACACTTACATGAACAGTCTTTTTAGCTTCACGATCGATGATATTCGTCGAGTGGTAATGATCGGGCTTTTGAGGTTTCATTACGTATTTCCCGACTGACAACGCTGACTTAATCATTCACACATCAAGAGAAATAACAGTTTATAATCATGAAACTGCATACGATAAAACAATGAAAAGAACTACACTATACAGTACTATACCAATATTGACCTTTCCAGTTAGCAATCCCTAATCCACTACTTCATAGCTAACACACGACTACTGGTTGTTCTAATGTATACATTTGCGTGAACTATGTACCTTGAGTAGCTAGTGACATTAGCATATAATATGCCACCTGTAACGGGTAGGGTAAGGGCAGGGCAGCTGATAGGCTGCCAACTGGATAGACCTAATTACCATATTATCCAAATGGGACTTGGTCCGCGAGATAAGTCTAGGGGTGCGTGCCAAAGAAACATTATTATAGCAATGGGGGTTCGCATATATATATATATATATATATATATATATATGGTATGCGTGTGCAACAGACGCAATTGGCGCATGCTCATTGTAAAAGTGCTGTTGTACCCTACATTAATTGATTAGCAACAAACTTATATAAGCCTATGTGTGCGACAAAGCTAGTATACACGGTATCAATGTTGAATTAATTAAGGTGCATTATGTAGAGTAGATGTGTGTGTGCACTACGTTAATTAATTCGCACGTTGCAGATTTGAAAAATACTTGTGAAGTCTGCATGCGCTTTTTTAATCAATAAACATGTCTGCGATTCTCCGTAATATGAAATCATATCAATTATGAGCAATGGCATAACGTGAAATATTTCGGTTATTTGTTTCTATTGTGCGTTAATTTCATTCAAGTTGTTTTAGGCATTTATTTATATTTATGAATTTAAATTGTGTACATGTACAATATGTTTTAAATATTGAAAGGATATTCGAATCATAAGAGAATTAGTTTTCACATATTTTCTGGATATATGAGAGTGATAGAATTAATAAATTATGCAGAGTGAAATCATATCGTTTTAGATATGTGGATTAAATCTATTTAATTTCAATTAATTTCTGTTTTGGATAATTTATTCAATCAATTTCAACTCATCATAGTTTAGTCAAGAATGGTAATTTATTAATTACTGATTCATAATTTCACAAAAAACTTCTTTAATAGGCTGTAATAAACGAAGCGGAGAATTTTTATATTTTTAGCAAAAAAATAATTATGACAACATACATGAAATACATAATTGTAAAATATATAATGAAATATAATATAAAATAAATTGGTAAAATTAATAAAATTAAATAATATAAAATAAATATATAATAAAATGAAAATAAGAAATAATGTAATAGATAATAGATTCACTGAATATAGTAAAAATCAGTAATGGCAATATTATGGCCAAAATTGAACCTAAATTCAAAGATATTATAAATTGTGGTATTTGTGTTTGTGAAGATTTATTTCATAGGCCCTTATGTTGCAATAAAATAGCATACCTCTTTAAACTCATCAGCGAGCAACAAAAATAGCATTTCTCTATAGTGGAACCAATCCCTCAAACAAAAACATACAAAAATAGATATAGGGCCTACCTGTTTCCGATGGACCGTCCTTCCAATCCTACACCACAAGAGTGTACCAGTGATTCGCTCCTTCATCTTTAGTGGATGCGAAGATAGCCAAGACAAGCTTTCTTGACAAATTTAGTCGGCGCAATATAACTGGATGTCGTCGCACCGTAAAAGAAATATTCATTTATTTCATTCATTTGAAAAGCTACCATACAGCTGAGTGATGATGTACAAATATTGTCGGTTCAGGTTAAATTCAATTTCAATGTTGGCGAGAGTCCGTAGAGTTTCAACGATAATTAAGTTGTGAATAATATTCGATATTCACATCATACATTTCGATAATTCGCTTCCTCAATTATTCGAAATTGAACTATGATATATCACTATATTATATTATACTGTATTGAGAATTTAATCAGTTTCAAGATAATACGTCAATGATTACAAAGAATGTGATGAAATTCATTGGCGTATTATTTCAAAACTGGTTGAATTCACAAAAATAAAATGTCATATTAATTTTAAAGAGCATAAAATTATCTTGAATATGTGAACTTTTCATTCAATTACAGTGGTTTTTGAACATAGAAACAAATGATAAAGATACATTTCTCGATTTGTGTAAGCACCGTGCCTGTACCCCCGTAAGTTTTCAGCTGGAAATGTAATTATACTAATGAATAGTCAATACATGCCTCTTCATTTTTAGGTTCAAGAATTTCTGTCTTCCATTGTCCTTCATCATTTAGAAAATAATTGAATTTTCACCGTCATATTTTCAATTTCCTTGTATTCCAGGGGTGGCAAGAGCATTCCCTTGCTCCCTCCCCCACCCCCTTGACGATGCCCACTGATATGTTTCCTTCTGTCGATTACTTGACTTGACTGATTTCTTCACTGCCAGTTCACGACTGTTTCCTTCCCTCAATAAAAAACACCCAACTGCTATAAGCCTTATTTGTGATTCTTCTGTAGATCTGTTGCTACATCAAGGTACGTACGTGAATAGATATAAGCATCATCTCATGAGCAAAAATCATTTATAATACAAAATATTATATATATTATGTCACAATATTTCTGTGAAATAAATGAACTTGAGACAAAATTAAGGTGTCAAACTTCGTATGGTTGATTGTTAAGAGTGTAGCCTACTCAAGTTCTCCAAAGTAATTCAAAACCCAAAGTTATTCATACCTGAACACCCCCCCCCCCCCCCCCCCACACTACACACACGCGCGATTTCAAAATACAACAACAGAACAAATAGGGCTACATTGAATACCTTAATTAGAATGTGACTATGAATAATATAATTCCACTCAACTTATTTGTAACAAAATCGTATTTGTTATGCATGCTCACAAATTAATTAAAATTTATAATTACTCGTATTCCTAGAATTTCTGTTACGTGAATGTTTGTTATAGTAGCTATCATGTGAAGCAGCATTTTAAAATGTTGCTTATATCAATATAATGCAGCGTCTCCTCTAATTAATAGTCTTCATTTTGTTGTGAATATAAACAATCACAATGTGAAAAGGCGAGGTGTAAATAGTCATCAAAGTATTAATTTTTGGGGAGAAACTTATATTGCTCAACCATTTGTTTTCATCATCATTTTTCCCACGCCAAACCACACGCCAAACGACTTCAGTGTCTACCGCTAGCGATAGGTTGACTTAGCCACCATGGCGGCTCTAATTTGATTGAAGTACAGGTGTACTGACAACTGTCATTTTATCATTCCTGTTTGATTAAAATACTCGTTATGTTCTGTGCAAAGCACCAAAAACTTACCTGATTACGTGCATATAGGAGACTGCATCACTCGTACGATTCAGGGGCCTTATTTCGAGTAGTACGTTGGTTGTCGTAGGTGAGAAGGCAACGTGACTGCCATAAATTTATATTTCTATTGATCAATATATAGGAGTAAAATTTATGTTGTAGTATTTAGTAGTTCTGAAACAAATCTGAGGAGCAGATCAGTTTCCCGGCACGACGACTAGCCCAACACTCCAATGCCTGTCGGGTGAACTGTCGAGTTGTCCTATCGAATTGGAGAGCCCTAAAACGTTGTCCATCCCCCCAGTAGTGCAAGTGAGACTGAGTTTTCAGGGTTTTATGATAAAAGCATATGCAATTTCTAATCGCAAAAATTGGCTGATTTCAAAACGGAAGGGTGGCTATTAAATTTCTCAGTCGTTTGAGGGTGGTGGGGGTGGGACATTTTTGGGAGTGGAAATTCAATTAATCCAATTTGGTTCCGATTTTATATTTGTTTTTCACTAAATGTAAGCCATACTGTATTTATAATATTTTTATTAAAAAAACAATTTGACCAATGGTGTGGTCAAAAATTGAATTTTGACCTAGTTATATAGGATTTATTTAAATTAAAAATTAGATTAGCATTGGATTAGAAATTCCAGGTAGAATTTATATAACACATTCAGCGTTAGCCGTAGGCCTTTTTCGAAGACTAAAAGATTGTAGATTCTACCCACAGAAATTGTGTAAAAATAGTTTTTTGGGCGTACAAGATAACGTTTGCACAGTTTCAAGGTGTTAAAACGTTTAAATTTTGAGAATATACTTTAAAAAGAAAAAAAAAGAAAAATAAATACGTTTTGAGATTTCTCATCGGTTTAGAGGCGGTGACGGTGGTAAATTTCTGACTAGTGCAAAATTCAATACTACAATTTGTTTATTTTTCTTCGCTGAGTATATTGTTTGTTGACCATTTGTATATTTAGACAAAATAAGCGATTATGACGTAGGATAGGGTCAAAAATTAAATTCAGTACCTAGTTTATGGGATTTATGAAAAAATTCCAACCAAGCTAGTGATGACCTTTCAGATTGGACAGTTTGGGTAGAATTCAGATAATACAATTATTATTATTATTCAAATGATTTCCGACATCCTGGAATATTTCATAGCTCGACCTTTGCCCATAGATTATTAAAATTTGGAAAACAGAAACACAATCAAACCAGCTCAAAATTCCATTTTTGACCCCAAAATCATCAGTTTGTTAACAATTTTAAAAATCTAGTGCTTTTATGTTTAGGTTGTAATTTTTGAAAACTTCGCTCAATCACAACATATCAGTATCAACACAACAGTTTCATATTCGATCGCTAGCGTTTTAAATTGTTTTCCCACTATTGCAGAGCGAGGGAGGGCGTACTTTGATTCAGCGATGTATTATTTTGACAAACTGGCTACATAAAGTTCTCCTGTCTCTTTCTAATCTAGTTATCGTACCTCCTTCTTTCGTGTAACAAACTAAGTGCCTTCAATTGGGTTGGGGCTACGTTATTCATTTATTCATATTTGTACTTTTCAAGTTTGTTTCAAATTATTGTTGTTTGAAAAATATGGAATGTTTGGTAGTGTCTTGCAAGATCACAGTCACACCATCAGAATACATGTAAAAGTAGATAACTCCTTATTTATTAGGTTTCTTCAGCTTACATACAAATATCAGTATTACATGTTATCAACAGTTCGACATTGAATATAATTAAAAATAAAATCAATAACGATCAAGTATATCAGCACTGTATAATATATAGACGGAGAGCCAGCAACATAACACTCAATGTAACGTAGGCTATTGTGTGACTATTGGAACAGAGGAAAATCTACAATATTCACTAAATACTCGTCTTACACCTCAACTTAGGGCCCTTTGGTTAACATATGGGGTCGAAAAAAGGCAAAAAAGGGCAAAAAAGGGCCAGGTCATAAGATGGACTGAGTAAGGGCTTCACCCCCAAACCAGACAGCACTAAGAGATTACCATAAAATGAGCCACTTCCCCTCATAAGGTACATGGTCAACACTATATTTTGTTGAGAATAATTATAAGAAACTAAAATATGAGTTGATATAAAATCCCCCCTCTCCCGGCGCCTTTTTACTCAAAAATTAGAATTTTGAAATTCTCTCTCTTGACACTTTTTTCAATGTTTTTACTGGGGCAAAATAACCATGTTGTCAACACGCAGTTAAACCACAACATTCATTCATTCAATAGTGTAGACATGCTGGATACAATTTTTTGAAATTTGAAGGTGGCAAAAATGTTCATTGGTGTTCTTTGGGATCTCTGTACTTGGTAATACCCCCAAAAATAACTGAAAATGAACAAATCTCTGTTCACGAGGATGGAAAACTGCATTTTGTGTTCACTTGAATATTAAAAACCAATGCTGTCAACTCATATTTTAATGTTGGGCATTTCTGACATTAGTGTCGTAACAGAATAGATCCCAATTCTAATTGACAAAAATCGGTCCGACACTTTTTTCGGAAAAAATCTGCCAAGTCCCTACCATCTTGTGTACTGGGTGAAAAATTCCATTTCTGATTTTAATCCGAAAAAGGGGGAATCGGGTCAAATTTATTTTTTCATTTTTTTTTGTTTTTCTTTGTCAAATAAATATTGATTGGAATGTTTATTCAGGTAATTTTTTCAAAATATTGAAAAATATCAAAAATTATACCAAAAATAAATTATTTTGGGTGACTGTGCATCAAGCTGTCCACTCATATTCAATTTTGCAATTTATGTTGTCAATCTTTCGAGGCAATTTACTGCAATACATTTTTTCACAAAACAAGAGTTTGTTTTTTATGCTACAACTAGAAAAAAGATTCAATTGTCTGGATTTTTTGTGAGTGTTTATTGTTACTCTATGAAGGGCTGGACATATGTTTTTTTTTCAATATCTTGATGACAACTTTGAACATTGTAGATATAAAATAAATACTGGGTAGGACTACATTCTATATAAAATTGCATTTGAAAAAAAACATGAATAAAATAATATCTTGAAATATAACACAAACAATTCTCGGCAACATTTGTTATTTTTTTTTTAATGTTTGATTAAAACCTGCGGTAGTTACGCCACGGGTCACGAGAGGAAGTGTTATGTTGCTGGCTATTGGACTACTAGGCCAATAGATCAAAATATAATGGAATAAACTACCATATTGTTTATTTTAATTGTTAAAATTACGTTCATTTATATAAAGTATAAAAGTTATGATTTGTAGTGAAAGGTATGATTCGTAGTTGAATTAATTGATGAAATCCAATTGTATATTTCATCTAATTGTATGTACAATTGTCAATTGATAATAAAATTCATGATTATACATATACATTTTCACTAAGGCTTAAGGAAGGGCCTACATGTGCATTAATCTGAACTTATGAACATACCAGTACTTTCAACAAAATATTATAGAATACACTATATCTAATAAATATCTTACATCTCACATTATAACATAACATTCACATAGGCCTACAGAGAATAAAGATTCAGATCTGAGAATTTTAGGAATATCCCAACTGATACCTTATTTCATCATCTTTTCATATATTACTTTCTCCACTGTCAAATAAGACTGGATCGTTTTCTTTATGGATCTGATTTCATATTTTACCAGTTTATCGTCAGGAACTAAAGCTAGCGCCGTTTCAAAGTCACGCAGTGCTATTTCATAATCATTCAAACGAACGCGGGCTTGACCTCTTCTATAAAACGCTTTGGCACAATTACTGTCGATTTTAAGAACCTGAAAAGAAAAATTACAATATTATTCACGACTATAAGTAAGTGAGTCTATTATTAGCTCGAAACAAGGACAATCCCGGGAAAACCGGGACATCTGGTCACCATACCCGTATAACCTAGCTGTTGGTGGGGTCGATATACGCAACACTTCTTTTAAATAGTTTTAACTACGATTTGTGAAACTGACCTTTTAAATAACTAATTAAGATACACGTGTATTACTGAAACTGCCCAGCTTAATATTTCGGCTACACCACGTAATCATTATTATTCCTAAAAATTATTTCTGCTTACCTCGTCACATGTGGTCAAAACTTCTCGGAGCAAACCTAATTTTAAATGCACAGCTGCCAGATTTAACAAACTACTTATTTGAACATCTTTGAAGTATGTTTCTTCAGGGTAGTCGTATTGCATTTTACTCCATTCAATATATCGTAAAGCTTTTTTATACTTTCTACCCGCGTTGTTGAAATCATGTTTTCCAAAGAAATAGTTGCCCGAGTTTTTAATCGATAAAATGACATCTTGGGTATGAGCATCAAAATTAGAATCTTGATTCTTCCAATCTTCAGGAAATGGAGGGTAAATATCATCAGTGCCATCGTTTTCACCAATTTCCCAATCTGTGCCTGGTTCTAACTCTCCACAGCTTTCAATAATGCAGTCCTATTATGGGTTTCAGAAAATAAACACAAACTTGATTAGTGATATGTTGACTCAAGTTATTCTACTGTATTTAGGCACTACTGAACATTATTCTACTCATCACTTGAAATGATTTTTTAAACCACATTACAAATTTTGTTTAGCCCAAACAAGATTAACTACTTGTTAAGGCCTAATTTATACCAGGTACACGCCTATTTGCATCCAAAAAAGAATAAATGAATAAATTTGGTAATTCACTGCAATTCTTCAATGCTTTAACGCTTTGAAAGATGTAGTTGCATATCATGTTGTAACCTCTTCCTGAAAAATCATGATACCCTTGAAAACAACATCTATAAGGTTCATATTTTTACGTAGGTAGACGACCTTCTTCTTTCGTTGATCTATACAAGATATTGTCCAAGGAAGTGTTTCATTTTAATTATTCATAGGGTTGCAAGTAAAATACTCAGGAACAAAAACATTTCCTGTGGGGGTGTATACGGAGAAAGCTTCACCCTTAGACCCCCACTCCTTTGAGTTGTAGCAAACATTTCATTTCCTCGAGCATGGGTTGATGAATAAAATAGATTGAAAATTCAACGAGATTTAAATGAAAAACGATTCAAATCGAGAAGGATTAAATTCCATTTTCCATGGAACTAAAGACACACAACTTGTACTACTACTAGGCATACTTGGCTACTAGGCCTAGCCTACACATTAATATTTAGTTATGAGCAATTACAAAATTGCAATTTGAATAATGATCAACATTTACCTGAAATTGCAACGTTAAAAATAGTTTGTACCTACTTAAAACCGAGAAAATCGAATACATGTTGCAGAAGGGTTTTATTTCCCAATTCTAGTGCTGTTGCATATGCTACTATCCAACATCTTGAATATAAAGAAATAGGACAGCGCATACAGTATTTAATTACAGGCATACAGTATAAAATCTCACCTTGTTTGGTCGATCCTTTTTGTTCGTTTTGGTAGTACTAACTTCTTCTACCACTCCTAGGCCAGCTTTTACTTTCCCAAATACAACGTTTATGTTATTCAGATGAGGACAAGGAACGGTTGTTATAAAAAATTGTGAACTGTTTAAATCTGGTCCAGCATTAGCCATACTGAGGATTCCGGGAGTGGTATGTTTCAAAATAAAGTTCTCGTCCTTGAATGTAGGGCCAAAGATACTCTCTCCGCCAGTACCATTAAAGTTTGTAATATCACCACCTTGTATCATGAACTGTGACACAGCCTTGTGGAATAAACCACCCTTGAAATGAAGTGGTTTGCCAAGTGAGCCGATACCTTTCTCACCAGTGCACAGTGCACGGAAGTTTTCACAAGTGATTGGGCAAACATTTTTGAAAAGTTCCAGAATAACTCGGCCAACTGAAACAACACATTTAGACCTTGAATGTATCAGCCTAGTTAGGCAGATGAAACTAAATAAAGTAACACAGTACAAGTAATTAGGGGTTGGTAGGCTTATTCGAAATATCGACCAATGTTTCTCATAGCTGAATACAGAGAAATTCTTCTCTGCAGTAGCATGACCAGTCAATGTTTGTTGTGCTTCTTCATGTCAAATCACATGGATCTGAAGAAACATGTTACCAAAAATGTACGAATCTGAATTAGCATTTGGACATATTGGACTTGAACATTTTTGATGAAATTAGATTGCATTTAAAAAGATGGGTCTAGGAGCCTAGGACTACTGAATATACAGGCCTACCCCAAAAAAAATTCTCAGAGCACACAATTTGAAGGAGAAGCTTGAATGTTCAACTCAAAACAAGAATTACTGCTAATACAGACGGTAGTCACTTGAAGTGAACAGAACCGTGTACATCTTAACGGAAATAATTTTGGGTTTTGTGTAGTCAGCAGGCATAGGTTTTATTACGAAGATGTTGTCTCAGAACACGTCATAAAATGAATCTTTTACTTTTTGGAATGGCACTTGCTTGGAAAGTGCTGGATAGTTGGAATAAGCCTACCGGTACCTTTTATTTTCAATAAAAATTAAATTTCTTTGACCATAACACTATCAAGTAGGTCTATTCAAGATATTTTAAATAAGGCAATAGGCTTAATAATGCAATAATTTGATATTTCCATGCTTCAAATTATCCAATATTTTCAAATATAAATTCTAAGCTGCCAAAACAAATATGGTCAACCCACTGGCCACTGACAACAAGTGGGAATTTTTTTCTACCCCTATGGTTGCACTGTTGACATGGATGAAACAGTTTATGGACAGAAACAGTTTAAACTCATAATGTGTTCCAAACTTTTGGAGACTGAAAGACTTTTATCTGCGGCGGAAAAGTATGGTCATAGACACCGCAGTCCTGGTGTAAGTTCATTGTTTTTTTAATAATTAAAATGGGGTTGTAAGATCGCTCTTGTGTACTGCCCCGTCCAAACGATCCTACCTTTCAAACATAACCTTAATTGGGACACAATGATTTTGTATCTACTTTCTATGTAGATTGAGCTGACAGAATATTTTTTATTCCCCAATTTCCATACTTCTACACGCACATTCTGCATTTTCCTTGTAATAAAATTCTATACTTGATGCCGTTATTTTTTGTTTGGTGTTGAAGAATTTTGTAGTCAACAGAATTTGTCATAACCCACCAAAGAACCAAATACGATCAGGATTGCTACTTGACTGCACTAAATCTAGGTAGGCATGGCCCTATAGGCCTACTGTTTCTATCTTAATATTTCAAATATAATGCAGGTCTTCATTCCATGGGCCTTAAATGTATAAATAAAGTTGAATATAGACGTGCGTAAAATATGCAGAACACACCAAATCGGTTGGAAGAAACGAACAAAATTAGGGGCTAATCATCGGAACCACGGATAGGCCTACTGGAACCCCCATGGCCATCGCTACAAACGAAATATAAGGGGAGGCAGCAGAATCAATCATTATCCTTGAGTACCCTAAGATATTACTTGCTTCACGCCTCTGCCATAACCGACTCTTCCCGCTATCAACAACACCTAATAAAATAACCTTTTAATGGGTAAACAATGAACAATATTTGTGGCATAGGACATTGCCATTACACTCCCAATGTTTGGTACGCTAGGGCATTGAATTTGCTAGGGCTAAGCCCAGCCATTAAGTATGTAGTATACTTAATTGCCCAGCTCTCTTTTTCAATTGAGAAATCCTAACCTAACTTTTGCCCCATAACTCGAAAGTGGCGAAGCAAGCTAGGGCGTACGCCTGGACCCACTGAATGAAATACAAATTGTAGAACAGTCTGCAATAATAACTACCTTTTTCTTCTCCAATCCGAATATCAAGAAAAACAATAGGATTTCTTTCCGTCACCATTATTAGGCCTACACTTTGTTGACACTTAGGCCTAAGGGAGAAGGGCCAAGGCCTTCCATATTATTAAATCCATGTAATAATATGGAAGGCCTTGGAAGAGCCAGGGTTGACAAAGGTGCATCTGTTGTCACAAGCCTTATGGTGGGGAGAATCAAAGTGCGGTAGCTTACGGAAGATACAAGATACATCACAAGAAGCAGACAATATTTGTCGAAAGCAACGAAGGTGGAATGGGCGGTAGTAATGCCATCCACAGGTTTTGCCGGGAATTTTTTACTTTCTAGGAAAACGCCATAATGCGTTGTTAGACGAGCGAATAGTAATGGTATGGGTGATAATGGGTAAAAACTGCTTCGAGTGGTACCAATTTAGCACATTTTATGTTTTTTCTTCAAAATGGTCGACCCGATCAAGCTGAAACTTTTTAGAAATGTGTATCGAAATGTAATTCAACTTCACGCAAAATTAGGTAAAATCTTCGAAAATCTGTAGTAACCTTTTGGTTTTCCCATTTTAAACATTGTTTTCAAAAATCTGCCGCTTGTTCTGCTACAGTGCTGCTTGCACTGCTCAAGCGGCGATTTATAGAAATATTTCACCCTTGTCGAAAATAACTCTGGAAAGAGGTTGGCTCACAGGTAAAATAATATTAAAATAATTTTTAATTTCTACGCACGTAATACTCATTCAATACCAATATATTTTTGTTGATCTGATAATACGTCTACATTAATCTAATACTCATCATGTATTTGTGGATGTTGATTCTGGAATTATAGCCTTATAACCACAATTAGGCCTACGCTCACCATGAGGCAAGAAAGAGCATAGGCATTAAGTAGGCATGGTTGGAAATCAATGCCATAAAAATCGATTGGTTTCGATTATCAATGAACATAAATTAAATTTATAGATCTAGACCATCCTAGGGATTGACATGTATATATTTTTATGCTTTAAAATTATCTCAAAAGTGTCTGCATGTCTGAAAATCTAAATGCGAATTTTAGGATGGATGATGTATGATCACCCATCTAGGTTCAGTTCAAGCATTGAGCTTGTGGTAAGCCTACTACAAACTCAATGGTGTAGAGTCTGAGCTAGGTTTAAGATAATTTAGATAGATTGTAAGTGTGAGCCAAGAGAAGTCCTGTGCCAAATTTCCATTCTGACTAAGCCTAGAATTGAATAGCAATCCTAGGGCTAGGTAGGCCTACCTTTAAAGCTGATTCGACATCCATTTATGAGCTAGAGTCATTCTGTGTTCGACAGAGCCTCTCAAATAGTGTGTGTTCTTCAACCGTGACATGTTTTCTAATAATTTCCAAATGCTTTCAGGTTTGCCATCTGCTTAGGCCTTGTTGCGAGTGAATGCTGCTAGGAGCGTGCTGATCAGCCAACTAGACTCTAGGTGATAATGGGCTCTGTCACAAAGCTGCCTATCTAGAGACTCGCCTTCAATTCAGGATGGAATGTAGGCGTACCGGTTCTACTAGAATGTTGATACGAGAAAGACAGTAAAATAAGGTACAGTGCATAGGGGTAATTGACTTTAATAGGGTAATTGTTACTAATCATGTTGAACGCGTAAGTTGAACAAATAGCAAAGAAGAGTACTGTATCAATACATTTTACTTCGAAATGAGGCAGCTTACGGGAACAGGTGGGGAGATTAAGGAAAAGGCATACTTAACGTAGGTCTAAGTGCGTCCTCTGCTAGAATATGCAAGTTCGGTTTGAGATGTTAGGGTTCAGAGGATTGGCATGGTTGGAAATCAATGCCATAAAAATCGATTGGTTTCGATTATCAATGAACATAAATTAAATTTATAGATCTAGACCATCCTAGGGATTGACATGTATATATTTTTATGCTTTAAAATTATCTCAAAAGTGTCTGCATGTCTAAAAATCTAAATGCGAATTTTAGGATGGATGATGTATGATCACCCATCAAGGTTCAGTTCAAGCATTGAGCTTGTGGTAAGCCTACTACAAACTCAATGGTGTAGAGTCTGAGCTAGGCTTAAGATGATTTAGATAGATTGTAAGTGTGAGCCAAGAGAAGTCCTGCGCCAAATTTCCATTCTGACTAGGCCTAAGCCTAGAATTGAATAGCAATCCTAGGGCTAGGTAGGCCTACCTTTAAAGCTAATTTGACATCCATTTATGAGCTAGAGTCATTCTGTGTTCGACAGAGCCTCTTACATAGTGTGTGTTCTTCAACCGTGACATGTTTTCTAATAATTTCCAAATGCTTTCAGGTTTGCTGTCTGCTTAGGCCTTGTTGCGAGTGAATGCTGCTAGAAGCGTGCTGATCAGCCAACTAGACTCTGGGTGATAATGGGCTCTGTCACAAAGCTGCCTATCTAGAGACTCGCCTTCAATTCAGTATGGAATGTAGGCGTACCGGTTCTACTAGAATGTTGATACGAGAAAGACAGTAAAATAAGGTACAGTGCACAGGGGTAATTGACTTTAATAGGGTAATTGTTACTAATCATGTTGAACGCGTAAGTTGAACAAATAGCAAAGAAGAGTACGGTATCAATACATTGAACTTCGAAATGAGGCAGCTTACGGGAACAGGTGGGGAGATTGAGGAAAAGGCATACTTAACGTAGGTCTAAGTGCGTCCTCTGCTAGAATATGCAAGTTCGGTTTGAGATAGAATATGCGGGGTTAGGGTTGAGAGGATTGCGGCTAGATGGGTTACAGTTAGGGTTGGGAGGTGGAGGTGAGAAGAGAATAAAAGGGGACGAAGGGTGAGTATATCGGAGAGCCCTACAGAAATGATTCATGATTTAGGCTGGCACTCAATGGAAGAACGGAGAAAATTAGATTATTCATAAATGTAATTTCTTTACGGCAATGGAAAATGAAGATGGATGGGAGGAGGTGAACAAGTCGATTGAGAGGAGTGAGTCATGGTAGGAGAAGTCTTGACAGAGCAGTGGTAATTAAGGGGGCTAGGTTGGATGTGGATAAATTCTCCTTAAATAGAACTGGTAGGAACTGGAATGGGCTCAGTAGCAATATATTTGGGTGGAGGGGAAGAGGGGGGGGGG
Organism: Brachyptera putata; assembly: GCA_907164805.1. Taxonomy (NCBI): domain Eukaryota; kingdom Metazoa; phylum Arthropoda; class Insecta; order Plecoptera; family Taeniopterygidae; genus Brachyptera; species Brachyptera putata. The sequence continues at coordinate 9,924,468 of OU015468.1, read as the reverse complement.
GGTGAGTGTGAAACGATTCTATAAAAAAGGTTGGGGCGGTAGTCAAAATGTCTTTATCGTAGCCCGGTAGGGAACTTGCCACCGCGCATTTATGTGCAACTGCAGGAGATCTAGATAATAATTATTGTATGGCAGCACTTTTCAACAACCTAGTGATGTACATAGTAGATATCTAGAGAACATATTTTCTACAACTTCTTTGAAACTATCACATGGCTGCCTTGTTGCAGACAGTATAGGCCCTAGTATGTAGGTAAATGTATATATATATATATATATATATATATATATATATATATACCGGTATGTCGTATATATATACAGTAAACCCTCGTTAATCCGAAATCGAAAGGACCTAAAAAAAATGATTTTGGTTTATAAAAATTCGGATTAATCAAAAAGTAATTTTTCCCGCTCAGAATATAGTTTATTTCGTATTGCGCGCTAGAGGAAGCTGTGTCACCGGCTGAGACTACGTGATAGATCCGTTGCTAAGGGCCTCGCTGATCGTGTGTACTCGGCTATCTCCGTGACGCGTGATCCTCATATGGCCCGTTTCTATTGGCGCTCGGCCGTCTCAAGTCGGACGAACGAGTGTTCCGAGCTCAGACTTCGTCAAGGTCGACTGCATTCGGTACACAAGGCATGGAACAGCTGAGCATGCTTCCACTCATTCTTACGCATCAAATAAAAAGGATGGAAATTGGGAAAACAGTGATAACTTCACGGAATTCACTTGGATTATTTCGAATTATCCAATCCGAAATCAGTGTTGAAGCAATTGAAGGAACAAAATATTAGTTCAAATTACGGTTTAGCTGGAATTTGGATTAACCATATTAATTAACATTGAAATGCCTATACCTTCAGCTGGGGACCGATTTCAAGTTCGAAATACGTCAAATTTCGGATTAACCGAGTTTGGATTAACAAGGGTTTACTGTATATGTATATAGATACAATTTAAAACTATTCAAAAATCGCGACCTCCCCCGGGACTTGAACCCGGATCTCCAGATTGCCGGTCTGACGCGCTACCAATTACGCCAGAGAGGAAGGTCTTCCTGAACAGTTTTAATTTTTCATATCTTTCGCACAGTCACAAATTTCTACACTCAAGGATTGTACCTCAAATTGACAGGAAATTAATTAATTAAACTGCCCGAGCGACATGTATTCACGTAGTGAATTTGCTCAAAATCTTTTGTTTAAGGTATTTTAGAATGGAGAAGGAAATAAAATCGATTCTACTGGATGGATTTGCACAATTTTGTGTGTATTTTATGAATTAGATGATAGATGAAGTTATGCATCATTAGCAGTATATCTTGAAAATAGCTCACATCAGATAATTATTGTTGAATAGCAAAATTAATAAATAATGGTCATTAAAAAAATGGGTGAGACATAAATTCATAATCAATGTTCATAACATCAATGCATGCATGCATTGAATAACATCACTGCATAATTTCATCAAATGCACTTCCTTTAACAATTTGATTTTTTTTTCAAACTACTTCTTTCGAGCCATTTTCTAGAAAAAAGTGTCTCCTTGACAATTGAAAAAAAAAGGAAATGATTTTTTTTTAAATGCAACTTCATATCTTTCAAATTTTTGGTGAGCCTAATGTAAGATCACAATAAAAATAATGAACCTAATTGGGTGTAAAATCTAAAACTTGAGAATTTCAGTATTGTCCCCCCTTAGCTCAAACGAAAAATGAAGTTAAAATTGTCAATCCTGGGCCCAATTGTTTTCGGTCTGCCCACGCGCATTGCGACGAACATCAACAATTCATCATCCGAATCAGAGCCGTCATCAATGTTTAGCCATGCTTAGTCTGCTTATCCTATCATCAAGTAATTATCCGGCAGATGAAGTAGCCGAAAAAAAAGTCGCCGAAAAGCACCCGCCAAGGACTATCGGGAGGTCAGAAAACGTTGTACGGGAGATGAATATTTTCGGAACTCTTATCGGCACATTGTAAATCTGTCCCTAAGCATACTTGCCTCTAAACCCTAAAATTCATTCACTCCTAATTACATGCTCACCTATTGGGGATGGGGGGAGAGGTTGATATTTTTTTATATATAAAAGAGGAGATATGGCCTGGGTTGAAAAAAAAGAGTGCATTTGAAATTGCTATGTATTAAAAGCCTCATGTAAACATTTTCAGACTGGTGCTGTGTTCATCGTACCTGCGTGCGACTTGAGATTCCATCAGACTACGAGCTGGTACCGGGATCATCAAGGACTTGAAAACAGCCGTAAAGCTCGAATATTGCGGTGCTGATTTCACTTTGTTGAGGTATGTTTGTTATATATAGTATATGAATAGGGTAAAGGGAGAGGAAGAACGGCAGCTTACAGTGATTCATAAGAAGATAGGCCTACTCATGGTAGAAAGCTGTTGAAAGAACACATAGGCCGCCCCGGTGGCTAAGTCAATTATCGCTAGCGGTAGTAACTGAAGTCACCGTTGGGCGTGGGTTCGAGTCCCGCATAAGGCATGGGTTTTTGTAAACGTCCTTTCACCTATCATCACTTCATCGTTTCATAATCATCCGCTCATTCGTACCCCCGTATAACCTAGCTGTTGGTGGGGTCGTTAAGCAACATTTAAAAAAAAAAAAAAAAAAAAAGAACACATAGATGATTTGAACACACAAGATATTGGCTATTGCCTTGGTCACAGTAGAGTAGGTAGACACCTCATGTTTGTCATTTTTGCTGTGTTATAATGGTTTTCCACTATGTGGAGGCATATCTACTTATGAACCTCGCTTTCCCTGACTAACCTGCTA